>LR990876.1:4973311-6285807 GCA_905163395.2 Endotricha flammealis
AAGGCATCGGTAAATGTTCGTATTGTATTATAATTGCCAGCAGCGCAGTATGCGCGCACGCACTACTATACCACGAACGACTGACGGGGCACGCGCTTCGATACTCGAGCCTCCACTGAATGCAGGGATCGCCAACTGTTTTTTTTGTAAAATGACCTTTTATTGGATTACGTTAATAAAATTGTAATATGAGTTTGTAATTAAATGTATAAATTATGATAAGCTTTATATTTTGGAGATATAATTCTTATGTTCTGCATCTTAGATTCAAAAATGTAGTCGTTTTCACGTGTTCTTACTGTACTCTTACTTATAACAGTGGCTGATATAAATGCGATTATTTTGCTAATTGCGTCTCTTGCTTACTATCAGATAAAGTGTAGATAATAATGTTATACCTACTTTACTTGACTCACTTGAATATGAATTTAAAAAATCTTTAATTCAATTTAAAATGGTTAGTGAAAGTCCATAAAATTTTAAATGCAAAATGTCGTCATAACTAGTAATCGTTACTACCTACTATTTTACTTATTGATAAATTATTAATAATTGTGTACGTATTTAAAGAACAATTTAAATTAAGTACGAATAATAAGACAGTGTTGTAAATAAATATAATTAACATTTTAAAAATAGAAGTAAAGAAGTTGACGTTGGTACTAAATTAAAATATTTAATTCAATGTGTCAATCAACTGAAGCCAAATGTTTAATGCAACTGGAAAAACCTGTTAAGTCAGCCAATGTATGCACCAATAGCTTTCGAGGGTCTCAATGGAAATATATCCATCTCATTCTTTTATTGTATTTTATACGGAGCATTGAAAGGAGACGTCACGATGTCACAGGTGATTTCACATAGATTTAATTTAATCACTTCCAATACAAAAAGTATTATGCGCCATTATAAAATAAGTTTTGGGTTTCGACTCTATTAAAATGAAATAAGTTCAGTATTAGAACGTTATTATCTCGAATTTTTGATTTTGTGCTAAACTGTATTTTAAAATTATGTAGATTACCAAAAGATTTTATACGTAAACATTTTATATATAGCTATAAAACAAGTGATTAATCTAAAAATAATTTTTAGTAAAACTTACTTGCCGTAAAGTTAAAACTTTAGAGATAATTTTTGAACGTAGGATGCGCACGCGCCGCTGGACATTGGATACGACTCATTAGTTGTGAGACTGCATCTTGTATCTTCGTCTCTCTCGCTCTGAATGTCAAGTAGTATGTTGGAGTGAGACAACACTGTGTTTACATTATGGACCAAGAGACGTGGCTTTATTAGGATCATCCCCGACCACTAATTTTCGTAGGTAGGAGGAAATTGTCCGCTTGTTTTACATAGCGAATCCTTTTTATATTATTTATTGGTATCTTTAAATAGACGTAAACCACTTTTTTTTTTGTTTTAGCAAGCTGTCAAGCCGGCATTAAGATGTGCCGATATAATTGTATATAATTATGCACATATTGAAGGATGTAAATAGATTTTTATCTAAAATAAAATACATGTATTTACGTTTTGTAAAATTAAATATTTATTTTACACTATTATTTATGATCAATTTTACTTTTAAAGTTTTATGGACAGTAAAATACACTTGATGTTATGTAAAAAAAAATAAGTGTTCAGCATTATTTTTACGGGTAATAAAATATTTTTTTATATTGTAAAATTCATTTATTATTATGTATTGTGAGCGTTACAAATTATTTTTTACCGCAGTAAATTAAATAATAACGAATGTTTTTTTTAAACTACCTACTAGGTAACTGATTTTCCAAAAAAATATATTTTTTTAAATTAGTAGTTTTAAGTAGTACAGTCAACAAAGGAGTTGACTGACCCCCCTCTGTATATATGATTAAAGATTTCTAAATATTGCGTGAAGGGATTTACTTGAAAATTTGTAATTACATAGTACAATATGAATACTATTGATAAATAAAATTTCAAGAAAATCCCTTCACGCAATATTTAGAAATCTTTAATCATATATACAGAAGGGGGTCAGTCAACTCCTTTGTTGACTGTACCTACTTAGTAGTTTTAAGAACATAAAAAACATAACCAAGACATACAAGCACACAAATATTTGGATAAGGGTTAGGAAAGGAGTATACTTTGCATTGCTGCTTCACGCCGATATCCTGTTTGGGGTGGTACTTCCTCAGTCGAGATTGCCCATTTCACAATATGCTCTACCATAGCAAAAAATATTTTAGCTATTTTTGTTCTGAAGTCATTCGAAAGTCATTAAAAGTGAGAACATAAGTGAAATAGGTTATTTTAGTGTGTGGCCCTCACAGGCATATTCCCTCGTCATCTACCTTGCAGTCGCCTCGAGGATAGCAGGACCATCGTTAGGATGATTTTTGGTTGCAACGTCCAACATCCTGGTGGACACATGTGGCTCTAATAAACAAAATCCCTGTTTGGTGACAAAGAAAAGGGCGGAGCTGACAAAAAATCCACTTTTAAGATGTGCAAGCGATTTTATTTTAAAATGGTCATCCTATCTTCAGGCCACCGTACAGTCAACAGCAGGTCGACCTCATATTGAACTTTGTATCCTTCGGAAGTTCTATGTCATAAGAGCCAAAATTGTACTGCAATTGTAAAGCTCGATGTGCACCTGACTGTACAGATTATTATTCTGTATTAAATATTAAATTTAAATAAGCGACTCTATAAACTACCACCATTTCGATAACAAAGCAAAATGACCAACTGGAAAAAGAAATGGCGAAAGAAATCCAGTTACGACTTTTTTGTCATATAATTTATATTTTTTTATAAAAAAAATATGGTAAAGGTTTTTGTTTAGCTTATATTGTGGAATATGACAGAATTGCAATATTCTGAGTGAGTGGCAGCGAACGTGAAACTAAACAGAGGTACACGCCCCAGATAACATCATGATTGTGTCGCGACTACTGTACACCCGTAGGGCATAATCGACAATTCATGTCCGCGGTGCCGATTGGATTTACTTCTGAACTCCACTACTAAGTAGTACCTACTACCTGGTATGGTGTGGTCAACTTTTTTGGCTAATCAAAAAAAAATGGACGTTTGTAGCCAGACCGCTGCGGTCTTGTTAACTTAGCTCTACTGTCCACGGACGCGTCATTTGACGAATTGCAAACTACAAATGACGTGAGTGTATTTTGCATATTTGTTATGTCCACGCTGATTCATGCAATCGTCAATCACGCTACAAATCATCGCAGTTTTCTTTCGAGTGAGATGCTGCCGCGTGCACTGCATGACACATGACAAGCTGACGCGACGTTGCCGGTCCGTGGACGCAGTTTTGATCGTGTCTATGCAAGATGCATTCGTCTTACAATCGTTAATGGTGACAAAGCTGTGCGTATGACGTGCGGTTTGCGTGGACAATAGGCGGTATTGCTAATATGCGGTCTTGTTATATTACAATTATTTACTTACTTCTTATAAATAAAAAATGACTTCACTCCACTCTCCCAGTTGCCAACCCCTCCAGTTGGGGGGGTTGGCGTCTAAAAGCTACGGTGATGCTTACCATCAGGCGGGCCGTATGCATGTTTGCCAACTTTGTAGCATAAAGAAATAGAAACTACCTACTAACTACCTATAGCCCAAAAACCCCTCCATTCAGCATAATATGTCGCAACACAACTACACAAGTACTGGTATTCTGTGGATACCTTTATTATTTGAGTTTGAATATAAATAATAATAATAAATATAAATATATAGAAACAATTCATACCTACAGATTGAGCTAGCCCCAAAGTAAGTTCGAAACTTGTGTTATGGGATACTAACTCAACGATATTATATTTTATAACAAATACATATATAGATATACATGCAAGACCCGAGGCCAATCAGAAAAAGTTCGTTTTTCATCATGACCCGACCGGGGATCGAACCCGGGACCTCCAGGGTGGCGGTCTGGCGTGGTAACCATTACGCCACGGAGGTCGTCGAATTCCTGTGAATAGTGATTACCTACGCGACTACTGCGTCAGCAAGCTACACCCTCGACTGCACCATCACTTACCATCAGGCCAGTGGCCAATCGCTGACCAAATATAAGTTAAGGCTGTCCAGTTATAAATTATGTTAATATTATTTTGTTAATAATGAGAAAAAAAGAAAAAAAGGACGGGTTACACTCCGGGAGTGCCGGCAGAAGTGAAAACTTAAACATCAACTTTGTGCATTTTTGAATATTTTGGAATGGTTAAAACATCTTACGCTTTTTCCACCAGGCTACGGATCTGACGCGAGTTAAAAAAAAAACATCTAAAAAAAGTGCAAAACGCCTCTAAATAAGTTTTCACTTCAAAAATGTGTATAGTTCGAACATATCCCTGTAGTGTGCACTATGCACAAATGCGCGCGCATGTTTTGGCGGTCGGGAAAGTGGAAAATCACTCATAATCGCACCGGTGGCACTGCACCTTCATAGACGTTTATGTGTGCGACAAAATGTTACTTTCTCTAACTTATAGCATCTTGGCATCTTGTAAATACGATCACCATTGACACATCAATTCAATGAGATTTTATATATTTTATGACAAGAGAAGTAACGTCATACAAAGCATTCGTAAAAAGCCGCAACCACTTTAGAGTGTTAAAGACGTAGCTTTGAAACCGATACATATTCCGAGCATATGCCAAAGTAAAATATGTTTGTCTCTTTTTTTCTAGAGTCAAACTAATTATGTCAAAATGACACAAAAGCATTACTCCCAGAAAAATGGTCAGAGTTGCCAGCTCATGAATAATTTTCCCATTGAATGAATGTTATGAGTCTTTTTTTTAAAAAAAAAGTTTTTATACCATATTATTGTTTCTTAGGTGACAGAAGAATTAAAGATAGGAATATAGATGCGTAAATATTGGTACATACATATTATATTTCAAGAATGAATCATGGCGGAATGGAGAAGTTTCCATTTTTTTGTCATTGATGAATCTAACCGATGCAGACCTACTACTATTATCTATTCTGTGCTACTACTAACTTTTAGCAGAGATTTTTTTTTGTTTTCTTCACCCATTCTGGGTAGGCAAAGGGAACTATGCCCATACAGCCAAGTCTTCAGTAGATTTTTTTATTGTTAAGAAATGAAAATGAAATTTAAATAAAATAAAATAATAAATTTAAATAATTTGAATAAAATACAACATAAAACAAAAAAACTATTGTACTCAATCGAACATTTGATAATTGCAGAAACAATTTAAATTAAACACCGTTACCACAATGAAAAAGATGAAATTGTTACTTCACTGTCATAGTAATAATATCATTATGTCAAATGTCAGTTAAAAGCCATATCAAAAAGAGGAAAATGATTTGTTTTTTCTTGTCTTGACGTGCGTAGCACTAGCGATTGATTTTAGTATCAATCAATTCTAAGTAAATAATTAATTCTAGTTTGAGCCTGGTTGTAGGTTTACTTCTACTGTGTTACTAATGATACATAAAGGCGTATGAGTTCGTCATTGACTAAACTCCCAACATTTGGGAAACTTAAAATCGTTTTTACTGGCAACACTGTTGGCAAAAACAATGCGTAATATATTAATTTCGATTTTAATACTATTTTGGTATAATTTTAACATAATTAAGCATTCTTATTTGTGAAAAGTGATACCACTTGCTTTGTTATTAGTTTGGGATCACGACATACATGTTTTAACAGTGCATTTAACCATTTTTGTGATATTATTGTGAGATACGCATTCACTGAACGTCAAACTACGACTAAGTCGGAAGAAATTCAACTAAGACTGTGGCCTCAGTCGACGTGGCAGCGGGTATGTGTCAAACATTACGAATCTATAGTAAATAACAGATCACTGCATCAATTTGCGAAGAGAAAATGTATTAGCTATCAAGTTGGTAATAAATTATTATCATACTTTTATGGCTATTTTCATAACATTTTTCATCGACAATATTTATTTTTTACTACAGAAATGTTAATTATAATAGACCCTTAAAGGCTCCTATGGAAGACCAGCGTATTGTGATATTTAAACTGACGCTTCAGCTTATGCTGAGACGAAAATACCGAAAAGCTCCTTTTCGGTATTTTCGTCTCTATAAATTGTACACTAGTATTTTAAGTAAATGTAATCAAAGTAAACATGGTTTACTTTGATTATTATTTTGTATTTTCTACTGTGGGTTTATTTAAGTAGCTGTATTAGAATATTTCATAGATAATGAGGAACCCCATATTCCGTAAATCTAAAATCGAATGTAGAAAGCTTCCATTTTCGATTTTAATCTTCCACAGACTAGTGTAAGCGGTAAAATAGTTCTATTTTTAGTTATGCTTAGAAACAGTACCGTATCGGATTGGACGACGGTCAGTGGAGGCAGCTAGTTAACCACCAATCAGAGCAATTTATACCCACTATCATTTAAATGTCAACGCAATACCACAGATTATGTAAAAATGGTGACATAGACAAACCACCAAACGTTATAATTTTCAAACGGACCTCCCCGGCTTCAACGGGATTTACTAAGAATCCCTAATTTTTTTTGAAAATGTTACATAGCCTATGTTCTTATTGTATGTATTGTAATGTACCTTTCCAACGGTGAAAGAAATGTCAAAATGGGTCCAGTAGTTCTTGATTTTATTCCTTATAAACAAAAATTAAAATCTTCCCTCTTTATAATTATTTATATATATTTCTGCACTTTGTGCACATTTTGTAGAGCATTTATGAGATGGTCTGGTTAGCGGGAAAGTATCACCCCACAGATTATCAGCGTTAAGCAGAAATGTGTTTCGTTCGGTGAACAAGACATTCAGAAGCTCAACTCCTTTCCCATGTCCTTTCTATCCCTTATTCTCTTCCTGAAGCAAACAACGCGTTGGTTGGTAGTGCCTTTGATACACTGGTTATGGTCGATATTGCATAACTGTGTGTTGGATTACGACACACAGTGACGACATCGAACTCCTCTGAGTAGCCAGGTAAACCGTGGTGCTCGGCTATCGAGTCTCACTTGATTTGCCATCTCTCTAGGGTATAATGCCTTTTGCTTCAAATTGCTGTTTCTCACGTAGTTGTTAAGGAGGGAGTCCTTTCAATACTTCCTACTCCAACTATCCTCTTTCCGATTAAATTCGTTGTGAGTTCCAAAACAGCTGTTATCTCCCCCGGGAAGTCAATAAGCTTCATTGCTTATTGTCTATCTGAGGTCGCCGTTGTTGATCCTGGCTACACAGGAGACACAGCGGTGGGAATATGTGGTGGGCTTGTCCTCGGAGTAGCCAGAACATAAAAATATTTACCAATTACAGCGAAGGGAAGGGCGCGTTACTCGTAACGCGTACCGAGAAAGTAAGAGTATATGCGACGATTTCACGGTGCTGCCCGCACGCGTATGAACTTGACGCGATCTGGTACAGATAGCAGATTAGAACTGATAATGCGAACACGCGACGTATTATCGACACTAATTCCGTCTTTATAATAAACTAGCTTTTACCTGCGGCTTCGCTCGCGTTAATTTTATGACATAGATCTCGTTTGCCAACAAAACAACCCACAGCGCGACTTGTGGCGCCATCTGTTGGCCGATAGAGCGCCCTCTATAGTAGAAAATTTATTTTCCCATTGGAACGACATACTTTCATGGGATAAAAAGTAGCCTATGTTGGGCTCTGTACCCTGTACCCATAACAATATGTATGCAAATTTTAATCATGATCGGCTGCTTAGTCAAGCCGTGAAGGAATAACAAATAAACAAACAAACTCACTTTCTCATTTATAATATTAGTAAGGATAAACAAAATTGCTGTTTTGTTATTTGCAATATCTTCTTTTTCCCATCCTTTCCCACTTTACGTGGGGCGGTAGTAGTCGGTGCTTTTGCATTCGTCATCTCGTCCATAACATTTCTCTATGTATCATCCTTAACACACTCAATCCATCTTTTATTTTGTTTTCCCCTACTTCCCTTCTAATAACATACCCCCTAAGTGTTCCAAGACAGCTGTTGTCTTCTTCCCCGGGACGTCAATAAGCTTTATTGCTTGTCAATCTGAGGTCGCCGTTGTTGATCCTGCCTGGCTACACAGGAGACACATCGATGGGAAAGTGTGGTGGGCTTGTCCCGATAATAACATACCCATATCATCCCAATCCACCATCTTTTCTACTATTGGTGCTACTTTCGAACTATATCACATATTTATTTATATCTCTTTTAGTCACTTCACACATCTACACCTCGCCATCCTCATCTACATTAGGTACCTAATCCTCATCTACATTAGGTACCTAATGTAGATGAGGATGGCGAGGTGTAGATGTGTGAAGTGACTAAAAGATACCTACATAACAACGCTAAATACGTTAGTTGCAATATAATCTACACATTTATTATTGGAGATCAGTTCCAAACAATAGCATGTTCTGCGAGTCTGCTACACAGGTCTCCTCCTGATTCCGTCCTTACCATTTGGTAAACGAGGTGGTGGCTGAAAACCAGTGATTTGCTTGTCGAGCAAATCATTTCTCCGAGCTGCTTTTTGTATTACAACAAATTGACAACTTTCTGTTTACTTTTGTGTATCTTAGAAATATGAATAATCTAGCGAAACACGCGCATTATCGGTTGCGTATAACCCCCTTTTCCGTTGGAATTTCGAAAAATCCTTGCATGTATACCTATACCTACCTCTTGCATATAAACCTACCTCTTTGATTCAATCTATCTATGTAAAACCGCATTAAAATCCGTTGCGTAGTTTTAAAGATCTAAGCATACATAGGGACAAACAGACAGCGGGAGCGACTTCATTTTATACTATGTAAAAATGAATTATCTATCTATTTACTTTATAGTAAAGATGGAATGGATTTAATAGTGCTGGTGGGCTTGCAGAAGTGCCGAAAACCCCGCCACTCAGGTGTGTCAAATCAACTTTTTATATAATGGTGCAATAAAAAGTTGACCTGACAGTCACCTGAGTGGTGGAGTTTTCGGCACTTCTGTAACCCCACCGGCACTACCATCTACTTTATAGTAAAGATGGACTGGGTTAATAGTGCCGGTGGGGTTGCAGAAGTGCCAAAAACCCCACCACTCAGGTGACTGTCAGGTCAACTTTTTATTGCACCAATAAATTATATAAAAATAAAATAGCAATGAATATAGAACGCAATATCGTTAATCGCTATGCAATTTCTTCCAGGCAACTTGAGCGTAAAGGCAGTTGCTTAGCATATCGGATCTGCCTTGAGGTACCGTGGGGTGTACGCGGCGGGAGGTAACGGCAAACTTGAGGCGAACGGGTAGTACATTGTTAACGAAGAAAAGGTAGACGATAATAGACAGAGGGTAAGTAAATATAAAAAATGTACACATACAAAGTTGCAGTTATTTCAGTCACCCATACATATATTTGACGACCTCCGTGGCGTAATGGTTACGAAAAACGATCTTTTTCTGATTGACCTCGGGTCTTGGATGTTTATCTATATATGTATTTGCTATAAAATATAATATCGTTGAGTTAGTATCCCATAACACAAGTTTCAAACTTACTTTGGGGCTAGCTCAATCGTATGAATTGTCCCTATATATTTATTTATTTAAAAAAAAAAAATTTTTTTTTTTTTGCTATCGCTACAAAAAATACTAGGTGACTTGATGCATGCCCAAGATCTCGCCAAAATTGTCCCCGCACAATTTGCCGCCGCTTTCCATATTGTCTGCTCAAAGATTACATAATACATTACTGTAATTCGATTATCTAACTTGTCATTTCGAAGTTATAATAACGTACAGGGGTTTGTACATACTGACTGTAGATGTCGTTGCTTAACTTCGGGACGGCTGTCAGGTGGATAAGGACCAACCGGAAAAGAGTTTTTTTAATGTTGGCAAACAAGCATACGGCGCGCCTAATGGTAAGCATCACCGTAGCCTATAGACGATATAGACTGATGTCCTATACCTAACACAAGTAGGTTAAGTCTAGCTTTTCTTTTTTTGTACCACAGAGGTGGCAAAAAACCGTCACCGTAGCTAGACGCTTGCAATTACTGGGGGTATCACTCACGCGTTGCCAACTCTCCCAACCTGGGGGGGCTGGGAGGGTTGGCAACTTTGGGTTGGCCCTCCCAACCCCCCCCAAGTGGAGCTCTGGAGACCTTACTCACTGTAGGAACACAACATGGCCGAGACCAATGCTATTTAGCTACGATCTTCTGTAAGGTGGAGGTCCTTCCCCAGACCTGCTCCGATTTGAGCGGATTATCCGCTGTGCCCTACCTCTCTTAAGCTTACTTTGGGAGCAGCTAGGCTACTCTTGATACCAATTCTGAGCAATCGGTATTTGACTGTTACGTTCAGGTACTCTTGAGAGACTTTATAAGCTTTAACTAAATACTAAACAAAATGAAATTGGATTGTACACTAAAAAAAATGTTAAAAGTTTAAAGTTTCAAGAGAACGAATTAGGATTTGCTGTTAATTTTAAATTGAAATTATACAGAATAATTTAAAATCGTGATTTCAGAATCAGAGTAACCTAAAGTACAATAAAATTCATTGGTTGGCGATAGAGTTCATTGACACCTGCGTGCTGTTTTTCCAATTTCAAAAACGACACTTTCGGAATGTATGAAAAGTATAAATTATGTGAACACCATAAACTTGGTACAGGGCATGCAAGTTCTTAGTAGAAATTGTCAACATTTCTATAAAAGTACAATATTTGGTTGACTGGGCCTTCCCAAGAAAATCTTTTCTAACTGATCGATCTTAGCCTCCAAACATTCACGGTTGCCAACCTACAGAAAAAATCGTCGCCGGTAGCGAAGGGTCGCCACGGAAGGCAATATCCTGTTTCCTGCTAACCCCTTTTTATTTTAACAATATTGAGTTATTCGCTTGATTTCGTCAGTTCCTAACGTTGGCTTTGAATATAAATCGACTGATAATTTCTCATGTTGCGAGGGTGGTCTTTTTGAATTATTATTTTAACAATCATGTCAATAATAATTATATTTTTTAATCATAAGTTTTTTAGTCACTGTAAATGATTTATGCTTTCTACGCCGTCTTGTCATGGATTAAATTCGTTGTGAGGTTTTTTTAGGGTTCCGTAGTAACTACAAGGAACCTTTATAGTTTTGCCATGTCCGTCTGTCCGCGGCCTAGCGCGTAGACGATTGATGCTAGAAAGCTGTAATTTGGTATGTATACACATATTAACAATGTTAACGAAGTGCTGAAAGAAAATTTAAAAAAATTTTTTTTTTGGGTACCTCCCTTCATGTAAAGTGGAATTGATTATTTTTTTCGCGCCCACCCCATGTTGTGGGGTATCGTTAGATAGGTCTCTTCAAAACATTGAGGGTGTGGGAAGATTTTTCGATACAATGATCCGTTTCGGAATTATTTACATTTATCGTTTTGCACGGAAAGTCTATCTCCGAAAGTCTTATGTTTAGAAATTTGAAAAAAATCATGGTAGTAGTCCATATGCTGTGCCTTCAATGAAAACTATAATGGTTAAGTAGGCTCTACTAGTTACCGAGTAATAGCCGACGAACTTATGAAGTAAAATTTCTTTAACGAAAACAAATGTCATAGAATATGGCATTGTACTCATCTGTAAGTAAGAAATGCGTAGTCAATACGGAACCCTACATTGTGCGTGGCCCGACACGTACTTGCCCGGTTTTTTTCCCCTTCGGGACGTCATTGCCTATTGTCATAAGTATTTTTTTTGTTAAGCTATCTCTCTTATTTAGTTTGACAGTGACATAATTTAATGTGTTATTAACTTTAAAATATTTTGTTGCAACTCACCGTAAGACTTTATTTCTACTTATCTATTTAAAAAATTCAAAGTTCTGACTGATTTAACTATATATCAACGCACAGCCCAAACCGCTGGGTCAAGAGATTCCAAATTTGGAATGTATGTTCCTTACGACGTCTAGGGGTGTACCAAGAAAGGATTTTTAAAAATTCCCACGGGAAAGCGAGATATGCGCAAACGAATTTGCGAGTATTTTACTAGTGTTATATTGAACTAAGACATAAAGTCAACGAATCAACAAAATATGTAGCTTCATACGTTGCTCTATCTCAGCTAAAGTGCCTAAAGTAAAGTTATAAGTTTTAAAAAAAACTTTTTTTTAATCACCCCGATGGTGGAGCGTTGGATATCCTACCTTCAACACCAGAGGGCGCGGATATTCCCCGCACTGGACAAAGATTTATGTTTGTGTCGAGTCTGGGTGTTTTCTATGCACATAAAAGTGATATAAGTAGGTACGGTGGCAGGAGGACCATTTTACAATAAAATCGCTTGCACATCTTGTAAGTGGATTTTTTGTTAGCTCCGCCCTTTTCTTTGTTACCAAACAGGGTTTTTGTTTATTAGAGCCGCATGTGTCCACTAGGATGTTGGATGTTACAACCAAAAATCATCCTGACGCTACTGCTATTCTCGAGGCGACTGCACCTATAGATAGAAGATATAATACGCTTTATTTGCAAATCACAAACAAATGATACAGTATATATATTGACGACCTCCGTGGCGTAATGGTTACCACGCCAGACCGCCACCCAGGAGGTCCCGGGATCGATCCCCGGTCGGGACATGATGAAAAACGAACTTTTTCTGATTGGCCTCGGGTCTTGGATGTTTATCTATATATGTATCTATACTAATATTATAAAGAAATAAAGTTTGTGTGTTTGTATATTTGTTAAATTGTAAGGGGTAATCTCGGAATCTACTGAACCGATTTTAAAAATTCTTTCACCAATAGAAAGCCACATTATTGCTGAGTGTCATAGGTTATATAAAAATAAATGTGGTAGTCGGTTTTGCAAAGTGAATCGGAGAAAAAACGGTCGAATGAAAGCGTTTCTTACGAACGTCTGTACTAAAAAAGGATTATTAACATTATGCCCAACGAAGTGGGCACGGGTCAGCTAGTTTGTTATAAAATATAATATCGTTGAGTTAGTATCCCATAACACAAGTTTCGAACTTACTTTGGGGCTAGCGCAATCTGTATGAATTGTCCCTATTATTTAATTATTAAATAGTTAATTGTTTAATAGTTCAGGCAGTATAGCTTGACGTGACAATAACTGAACATTGCAAAATATAGTGCAATGCAACGATAGGATCCATAAATATCATTTTAAAAAAAAGTAAACGGTAAAAAGATACAGACAGACAGTGTTTATGCAACAAGGCGGCCTTATTGGCGGCCTTATTGCCGACCTATTTACAAAAATATATCTGTTGTTCGGTACCCATAACACAAGCGGGTAAGCCTAACTTACTTTGGCACCAGGTGGCGCTGTGTAGAAATTTATTTGCCGTTAAATTGGGACACTTACAATCCTGTCTGATATTTCCGTCGTGGCGGTCAGAAGGTTAATGTACAACGTCCGATTTGATAGGGTCAAGTAAATTAGTGATACCCCCGGTATTGCAAGCGTCTATAGGCTCCGGTGATGCTTACCATCAGGCGGGCCGTAGGTATGCTTGTTTGCCAACATTGTGATATTAGTAAGCTTTACCTGCACAATCCTATTTTTCACATTCTCATGGAAATTTCCAATGAAAATATTACGATATATTAAATTTTGAGGATCTTGATAACGTCTCCGTGTGTCGCAGAACACTAAAACGAACACACGAGTTAAACAACGTTGACCCTAGCCAATGTTTGGTGGGTTTCGGTATTTCGAGCTTCTCCGTGCTCCGGAAGACACGTTAAGCCGTTGGGTTCGGCTGTCTAACACTCAAAACAACGTTCATCTTCAACTTGACCTGTAATTGTCAGTCAAGCCAATCAGTTGATCGTATTCAAATATTTTTTGTCGATTGATGACGTTGAGCCAAGTCGATGGGCTTCAGGCAGTTCGAAAACACTGACCTCTATCAATCCGCATTGAAACAGCGTGGCAGGAATAGAGGCTCACGCGTGGAGACGGTTTAGGCTAATTTCTTGGGGTTAGGGTACGGGTTAGGTTAATACAAATTCTTGGACGAATCACACAACGCCATCTAATCCCAAACTAAGCAACTAAGCTTGTACTATGGGTACTAAGATTGCTGATAAATATACTTAAATCTTAAAACTTATTATACATAGAAAACACCCAGACCAAGGCAAACAGACATGTTCATGCAGACAAATGTTTGCCTTGCGCAGACAAATGTTTGATTCGAACCCGCGGCCCTCGAGATAAAGTGACCATTGCTAGCCACTCCACCACCGGCCCTGTCAAAATGATTTCGTAGATTGGAAGAAATGGAAAAGACATACATAATTTGTACAATAAATACTTTAATTTAAATACAAACCATTTTCAACTTACATAATTATAACATTTTTCATCTATTGTTAGGGCTGAGACAAATTTGAACCTACGCTACACGATTTTATACAAATCGAAACAAAGGTCACAGCAACTTGCATGGTTATCAGCTACTCTCCGTCCACAGTTATATTACCTCTGACAGACATATTCACTAAAGAATTGGTCGTTGTTCGTGCGTCGCCAGTTTTTTGGTAAACAAAACTTTTGATAGAATTCGTCGGTGTTCGTGCGTCCAATTCGTAAGAAACAGGTTTAAAACACTCAAAATAAGTGTCGCAGGAATAATTCTGTGGCAGAATAATGTGTGAGCCGACATAGTTGGAGTGCTCGAGCTAGCCATTGGTCAAAATATTACTGATCATAATAAATTGCCAGAGGCAAAATAACATAGAGTTAAGATGTACAAGGGTGTTTTATGAACGTGTGTGACGTTTGTAGGAGGGCGTTACTGTGGCATATTTTCATACATTGTGTCAAAGGAGAACTGTCAAAAAGTGACATACAATATGAACGGGAGTTGTAGTACCAATTTCGGCCACTTCATAAAGACATTTGTAGCACTATACACGGTTTAAAATCAACTTCAAATTTCAGTATGTTTAGACGTTGCGTCAAACGCATGCCTGCCACCGAGGGCGTTTTGAAGGCGAAACGTAATGAGGGTTTTCTAAAATGACACCCACTAGGCGGCAGCACTGAGACATCAGGTCCAGAAACCTGTCAACAGTGTCCTAGCGCTTATAAATTCTTTTCAGATTTTTTGACTGCACGGATTATTGGGGTGGGACCTCTTGCCAAAGTGGCGCCAACTAGTGGCGTAAATTTTGGTGAAAACCCTCATCGGTATGACACCTCTTGCCTACACTGTTTGAAACGATGAAGCGCAGGCTTTTTTGTAATTTTATGAGTCATTTGAATTTCATATTACGACTTTCTGAGATACTCCTCCTCTTAGTAATTGTTTCATGGATATTTCTCTGTGAAACCGAATACAGAGTTAGCCTTTTTGCTCATTGAACGTGAACTTATCATATCGAACACGTATATTTTAAAATACACACGAGGCTGTGTTATGACTTCGACTCTACATCCTTGCCAAGTTCGGCGAAAACGAGTGATCTTCGTATTTACTTTTCTGAAAATATTTTCACGACTCTTTAGACGTCTTTGAAATACTAATGATTAATATAATTAACGCGCTGAATAACTTTGAAGATAAGACTCACAAAATTACACTTATCTCGTCCCAGCACTACAATTTTACAAAATTTAAGTTTATAAAAGAATTTTAGTATTAAATACATTGCATGTTTAAATTATACATAAAAACCTAATGGGCAAAACACACTGCCCGCGGCAGCGGCTCGGCAGCGGAAAGCGCGCGCTGTCGCGTTTAGTGTGATGTCGTTCACACAAATATATGAAATACAGATGCTCCGTGCTACCGACCCGCTGCCTCTGGCATTGTGTTCTGCCCCTAAATTTTATTGTTTTATTTTAAAAAATGTACACTATTGTAAATGTCACTGGCAATGAGTTGGAAAGTCTAAATGATCAGCCATATTTCATAAAAATGCAAGAATTCAGTTGAACTTTATACTTTGTAACTATATGTTTCATATCAGAATATATAACAAAGTAGGAGTTTCGATCACTTTTGTACAGTTAAGCAATAAAAGAAGTAAAGCCAGGATAAACAACTAAGAGCAAACATTTCTATGCTAATAATATAAGCGTTATGAATCTTTGTAATTATACCTCGATGTGTTTTTCATAACTTGACAAACGTAGTAAACAATCTTAGCGTGTCTTTTTATTCAATTATCCATGTGTAAAATCGATAAATCGCCAAAATAATAAGAGTGTTGTGTTAAATGCCATTTCTAACTATATTATTATTTGGGTGTGAATGATAATTTTAATTGAGTATTTTCATTAAAAAGACGTGCTAAGATTCTTTACTACATTGGTCAAGTTAGGAAAAACAGGGTTTACATAGCACAATATGACTACTATTAATAAATACAAAATCGTGTAAATTCATTTATGGATTATTTAGAAAATTTGACATATATACGGTTCTGGTTACCTGAATTCGTTGAATGTACGTAGCTGATTCTTAGTTTATTTTATTTTAGATTTTTATTCAAACATTTTGTCTTGTAGTTTTTGTTTATATTATTATCATCTTAGAATACAGAAGGAATGATTCAAATTTGAGTAACAAGTTTACTTCTGGGCTGGAGCCGTTCGGTTTCAGTGTGTGACAGAGCGTGGTACAAATTTTAATAGGATTAAGGGTATTCTCGCTATCATATTGAAAATAAATTCGATATTTAAAATCGGCACAATGAGATTGCCATCCCCGAGAAATAAATTAGTAGGTTTAATTTAAATTCATATTTAAGCAATGAATCCTATTTAAAGAGCGAGATTAAAATTAATTCACATTAAGCTAATACAATAATTTACGAATTTCAATACAATAATATAACTGTCTATTTAAAATATAAGCAGTGCTCCATACCCATATCCCAAATATATCCAAATAACAACAGACTTAATTATGCTAATGCAATACCACAAACTGCCAGTGGCCAAAACTATTTTAGAATCAAGGTATTCGACAATGAGGGTTTTCTGAAATGACACCCACTAGGCGGCAGCACTGAGACGTCAGGCCCAAAAACCTGTCAATAGTGTCATAGCGCCTAATAATCGTGTCAGATTTTTTTGACGTTGACGCTTTTGACAATGCGGATTATTGGGATTATTTGGGATTGAACCTCTTGCCAAAGTGGCGCCAACTAGTGGCGCCAACTAGTGGCGTAAATTCGATCCTAGCGCCCCCGCCATCGGCACGGATAAGTTTGTGGCACTCTGTCGTTTTGTGATCGTGCAATTACAGTTTTCAACGTCAAATATGACAGATACGAATTTGACATTTGACATTTTCAAAAAGAACTAGTTGTATTACAGCGCCACAAACTTATCCGTGCCGGTGGCCAAAACCAGAACTAATGAATACGCCTTGAATACCTTGACAACAGATTCGATGCTAGCGCCCCCACCATCGGCACAGATAAGTATGTGGCACTGTACCAAGGCTAGTGTAAGTCTGCCAAGTAGGTATATAGTCAGTTTCTAAAGCGCATTTTAATTCCACATAGAGTCTCAAGCTATCTCTTTCTTTTTTTCTTTCTTTCTTCTTAATTAATGGCATTTCTGTCGTATCTTAACGGCGACACATAGACAATTTCGCCAATGTCGAGTAGTTTCAAAATGAACACTTTATAACAAAAAAAAGTACACTTTAAAAAGGCAACGTTGTACGGTGAGGATCCGAGGTCGCCATCTTGACGACCTTCGTTGACGAAGCGGCGATCTCGAATCCAAGCTATCTCTTAATTTCTCCTAAAGTTTGACAGTGACAGCTAATTTAATGTGTTATTAACTTTAAAAATGCGTTTCAGAAACTGATAGTCTGGTTATTATAATGTCGACTGCTGATATTTTGAATAGGACAGGAACATAATAATATATTGTGCCTTATTAATTTAGCTTACGGACTATATTTCAATAACATAACAATTTTATTGTGCATAAGTACAATTAAGTACACAGTAGGTATATTTTTAAACATTTGGACGTCGGCCGTCTTATGATCATGACATGAAATGTCTTCATGGCATGATCAAGGTAGATTTAAGGCTTGAATTATACAGCATCGGCGTACGGTGAAGGCGCGGCGCAGTCACGATGTGTCGCTTCAAAACGGTTTCATATATACAAATGTATGAAAGCGACACGCGATGTAAATTATACCAAATACTATAGAAGACTAATACGCACAGCTTCGGAAGAATTCGGGCAAGACGCGACACTAGCGCCCCTACGGCATGAGGGCGGCATGAGGTGAACGATTTCAAAACTTTTGTGCGTTTTGTATGCAAAATGTTATAGCGCCCCTAGCGGATTTTAAAACTTTTGTGCGTTTTGTATGCAAAATGTTATAGCGCCCCTAGCGGCATGAGGTGAACGGAGGTTGCCAAGTCATTGTATGAGAAACGTCAAGAGCTGTGGGTATTAGTCTTCTATAGTATTTGATTATACTGAAGCGACGCGGCGCAGGCATGCCGTATGCCGCTAGATCGCCTGCCCCGCGCCTTCACCGTATGCAATTTCTGTATGTTTTAGGCCTAAGACAGACATGGCCAGATTTGCCGTTAAGAGCGATAGCACACTGCCTATTTTTAACGAGCAGAGGACGCGCGTTTTCGGCGCTGTAGACACATCCCGGAAACTCCATACGACGCGCCTGAAATAATTACCTATTTCTACTACATAGGCCAATGTCGTCTCACGCGCACACGTATACACATTCGTTCACTAAACGCACACCTTTGCGACTGCACCCGCCTCGATACCCGCCTGGGGCAACGCGATTCAGTTCGGGGCGGAGAGTGGCCATTACTTATTCTATGCTGTAGATGCCGATTTTTGCGTTTCTATCGAAATACGCACAAGCACGCGTAAAAACGGGCGGAGGCGCGTGCTGTTTACGCTGTGCCTTCCCGTATCTGCGCGTAAACGCACAGTAGCAATGCTATTCTACGGTTGCGTTCAAATTTCGTTTGGAGAATTCGCGCGTAATCTGCGCGTTTAAAATACGCCATGTGCTGGCTCTTATATATACAGCAAACGCCCATATAAATGTATTCTAAAAACTACTTTATTTAATATTAAGTATCACAATAATATTTCGCTTAGTAACTGGGGGGGGTTATACTATTTTTAACGACAAATTATAATTTTCTACTAATTGGGGCGTTTTATCAGAGAAAATATAGCATTTAATTTGTATAAAAATAACATAATAATCACAACATACTATATCACTCACAAATTGAAAGCATTACCTACTTTTTTTTTTTTGTAGCTATGGTGCATACAATCGTTAGGTGTTGGCAGCGAGGCGGAGTATAGTCTAATACTTTGATTGAAAGTAGTGTGTAGGTAGGTAAATGAATGAAGCGATTAACGAAGCAACATAATCTCAAAATTAAGTTATTTTTTTATAAAGAAATCAAAATTATTTTCTAATAAAGTATGAATAACGCCATCTAGTGACACTTTTTAAACACCTTGACAAGAATTTCTTGTGCATAAAGTTTATTTGTAGACAGTACTTACATATTAAACAAGCTAAACGGAACTTTTATCGTAGGATTCGTATCCTAGCGACCACGACCGAGTCTTGCGACTCACTTAGTATGAATTTATTACAAACAAACGACAATGCATACCGCGACGTGGTCCCGTATTGTTATGTGATTCATATAAATTCATACTAGTCGGTCGCGCGACCCGGTCACAATCGCAGGTCGTGGTCGCTAGGATCCGTATGTTACTTTTAGCAAATGAAAGAAGCCCTTGGTTTCATAACTCGGTACAAATCGTTTCTTGTACTATTTTCTTGTTTTTGTACTAGTTTATTAGTTCCTTTCAAGGAACTAGTGAGAACTTTCTCCCACTAGTACTTTAGTTCCTTTGAAGGAGACCAATTTTCATCTCTATGCCAAATTACCGTAAAGTTCTATGACGTCATCCTATCACTTTGTTTGTATCACTTGTTTATTCTATAAATTATCGTTTGAAAGTTTGTTTTCCTTGCTAGCCAACGTTCCTTTACAAAATCCTTTTGATGCTAGTACACCCCTACATTTTATGTGTCCCTGGTACCTAGCACACCACTTATTAAAATATTTATTTTTAATTTCACTCAATGACGTAAGATCTATGACGTCAGCCCATCACTTCCGTTGCCTATTTTACTTGCTTTTTTTTGCTGTTTAAAAATTATTCCTTGCTAGCCATTGTGCCTTTACAAATATAACCCTTTAAAGCTAGTACACCCTTACATTTTATGTGTACCTGGTACCTAAGCACACCAGTTAGTAAGTTTTAATATTTATTTTTAATTTCACTCAATGACGTAAGTTCTATGACGTCATCCTATCACTTTCGATTACTACAGTCGTCACCATTTAATAGGTCCGTTTTGACATTTGTCATCGTGGCGTATCTAATGATGTAACCACACGACTCGGTACTCGATACTTACGATAAATCGATTCAAGTTTGTATGAGGATGTAATCGATTTGATCATGTAGTCAATGTATTGTAAAGTGCATCGGATTAAAATACTGATTAATAAATTTAACTTACTTGATCAAAAAAGTTGTTATGCTACTAATTTAAAAAATCCAGCCACTAAGTTCTTTAAAACTGTAAAGACAGTGTTTTAAGTTTTCATTTTTTTTCTCTTTAAGTAAACGATGATTAAAGGGAAAGTGATCTTAATGGTGAGCTAGGAAGATTAGCGAGCTAAAAAGCTTTTCAATAAAGATTACTACACAATATCTAAATACTATTATTAAAATCGAATGAATTTGGTGAAATTCAGCAATTAAACATGGTTACAACACTGGTATCGAAAAAAAAAAAGACTGAGAACGCAACTGTTTATGGGACGTTTCGTAATAATTAAAAATTGTATGATACTATAAATTAAAATACTCGTAATATTTTCTATCATAATTATTTAACGCGCACTGAAATATATATATTTTTTTAAACACTCCAAGTGTAGTGTAAGTGGCTTTCAGTTTCGTTCCAAGTTACATTCTAGGTTCTTCCTCAAGTGTCAAAACGGACCTATTAAATGGTGACGACTTTAATTTACTTTTTTTTTGTAAATGTTTGAAACTTTATTACTCCTTGCTAGCCAACGTGCCTTTACAAACATAACCCTTTAAAGCTAATACACCCCTACATTTTATGTGTACCTGGTACCTAGCACACCAGTCGAGGTCATTGCACCCTACTCCAGCATCTGACAGGGTTTTCACAGCCGCCAGTGACAGTAGATCTGTAAATAAGAGGAAAAGATTTTATTTGAAAGATTTTGAAGTTATTTTACGAGAGGAAATGCCTTTGAAGGCCTTATATCCGAATAAAACATTTGACTTGGACAAAATAAATTGTAGTAAAAAATGTGAAAGTGATTAATTGACTCCGTAAACTTCACACAAGTCGCGCGTATGAAACTCACGAGCGCGCCCGAGATGACAACTTCTGATTTTAGCATTATTTTGACTTGACGAATAACTCAGTAAAAACTAGACGAACTAGGAAGTATTGACAGGACTTCTTAACAACCTAAGTGACAGACATAAACTTTTGTTTGTACTTGTATGAATAAACACACACACAATTACTTCACTCAATCACAATAACACACCACACATATTCCAATTATGTAACACTAATTTCTATACCATGGAACGTTAATTTAAGGAAGAGAGGTGTCTCCAAATACAAGCTTAAATTTAGCTTAAATGGTGACGATTAATGTAAACTTATTAGGCTACCGAATAAAGTTTTTTTAAATGATATAAAATAAAATAAAAAAACTTGTATGATATAATATTTACCTGGTGGGTCAGCATGAGTCAACAACTGCACATCATTGGCTTTACAAAAAGTATGCAGTGACGGTGGTACCACACAACACGAGGCTAGGTTGATCTGAGCTATAGCCGGTCTGACTTTAGCCCAACCGTGCAGTTTTCGTAAACAACCGCCACCCACGTCTGCCACTCCAAGTTGACATACGCGACCTGGTGATAAATAAATAAATAAATATTCTTGGACGAATCACACAACGCCATCTAGTCCCAAACTAAGCAACTAAGCTTGTACTATGGGTACTAGATTGCTGATAAATATACTTAAATACTTTTTTTTGTAAATAAATACTTATTATACATAGAAAACACCCAGACCAAGGCAAACAGACATGTTTATGTACACAAATGTTTGTATTTAAAGTGAATTTATATATTACTAGCTAAACCAGCGCAACTTCGTTTCCGTGTATCCGCTTTCCCGTGGGAATTTCGGAATGTATTATACATTTAAACCTTTCTCTTGAATCACTTTATCTATTAAAAAAAACGCATCAAATCCGTTGCGTAGTTTTTAAAGATTTATTTGATACGGACAGATAGACATCCAGACAGACAGGGAAGGGACTTCATTTTATACTATGTAAAATAAATATATAGGGACAATTCATACAGATTGAGCTAGCCCCAAAGTAAGTTTGAAACTTGTGTTATGGGATACTAACTCAACGCTATTATATTTTATAACAAATCTATATAAATAAAAATGAAACCCGTTTTCCGTTGTCACGACATAACATGAAAACGGCTAGACCGATTTGGCTGATTTTTTTTTTAGAATATTCCTTGAAGTACGAGGATGGTTCTTACGGAGAGAAAAATTTAAAAATTCCCACGGGAAAGCGGGATACACGCAAACGAAGTTGCGCGGGTTTCGCTAGTACTTAAATAGATAAACATCCAAGACCCGAGGCCAATCAGAAAAAGTTAGTTTTTCATCATGACCCGACCGGGGATCGAACCCGGGACCTCCTGGGTGGCGGTCTGGCGTGGTAACTATTACGCCACGGAGGTCGGTCGAAAATGTAAAGGTAAAAACAATAGAGACAAAAAAATCCATCTTTTAGGACGGTGGTTTTTGCATCTGTGCGAGCGTGACGGAATATAATTTACACGGGAGCGACAGAGACAGGTGATAATAGGTCAATGTACAAAATTCTTTCGCAACCGCACTTTAGATAGAAATACTTCTTTTCAACCAACCTTGTTTAACATAGTCTTCCAATATAGCCCACAGGATTTTGATGCCGGGCAATATGGCTTCGCACTTCCGCTTGTCAGCGTCGCTGTCCGCCTCGTCTGTACTGGAATTTCTCACTGTAAATATACAAGTTATAAATTAGTTAAGCGTAATAAAGTTTGTTTAGAAACGGACATTGTGCAAAATACACGCCACGAGCTGAACGAGGTCATTGTGTGATTTTGTGACCTGCCTTAATTAAAGTTAAAAAAAAAAACTTTTTCACTTACCAATATTACTGCCAAGTGATATAGGTGACGCCTTTGTCGCATTAATATGCGAATTCTTGAAGTCATTTTCTTCCGACGAAACTTCTTTGTTGAGGATGTCGGGATTATACGCAAGAATCACATTATCAATGTATTCTGTATGCAGAGCCGTGAATACTGAAAAAAAAAAACAGTTAATACCATAGATAAAAGAAACTAATAGGCAATGTGGGCCTGATCTCTCTGGTCAAAACATAGACGAATCTGTATATCTCATTAGAAACTGTTACTTTGACTGATTCGAGATCGCCGCCTCGTCCATGAAAGTCGTCAAGATGGCGACCTCGGATCATTACCATACAACGTTGCCCTTTTATAGTGTACTTTTAAAATACTCTACATTGGCGAAATTGTCTATGTGTCGTTAAGACACGACAAAAACGCCATTAATAAAGAAGAAAGAAGAAGTACTTTGACTTGGCAAATCCATGCTTATTTTTTAAAAAACGCTGCCAATCAAAGGATTCGGTTCTTTTGGGGGCGTGGTTCTTTGACGTCTAACTTAGACATTTAGACATTATGCGAAATTGTATGCGAACCTACAATTTGTAACGAACGACATTTCTACAGGGGAGTAAAACAAGTTCCGTGTTCTGTGGTTGAAAATCCACGCGAAGTTTCGGTCACAGTTAGTAAGAAATGCCGGCCATATCAGCCGAAGAACCGGCAACCGCTGGGCTAAACGAGTTCTTGAGTGGAGACCGCGGATCGGCAAGCATAGCGTAGGACACCCTAAGACTAGGTGGAGCGATGATCTTCGCAAGGTGGCTGGCATAAGCTGGATGAGTGGCTGAGGATCATGCGCGTGGCGTGCAGTTGGGGAGGCCTATGTCCAGCAGTGGACAAATGTAGGCTGATGATGACGATAGTAAGAAACACAGTTAGTAAGAACTAATAATATATAGATACCGTAGTCTACTAATTAACACGTCATCAAATCTGTCGTTTACGGTAACACAGATTAAATATCGCCTGATATCTTGTTATTAAATAATAACATTTCCGCATTATTAATATAATAAAAAATCAATTACAAATAGATAAAGATTTCGGTCATAGAGCAATTATGAATTATAGACAGAACACTTTAACCACCATGTCATCTAGTACTATACTATTCTCTATACACTTTTTAAACAGCTAGTGCAGACATTTGACAGGCCTGGTGGTGGAGTGGCTAGCAATGGTCACTTTATCCCGAGAGCCGCGGGTTAGAATCCTGCGCAAGGCAACCATTTGTGTGCGTGAACATGTCTGTTTGCCTTGGTCTGGATGTTTTCTATGTATAATAAGTATTTATTTACAAAAAAGTATTTATGTATATTTATCAGCAATCGTATCCCCATAGTACAAGCTTAGTTGCTAAGTTTGGGACTAGATGGCGTTGTGTGATTCGTCCAAGAATATATTTATTAAATTTATTGTAAAGCGAATTGGTCGCGTTTCGTGCGTCGACAGTACGTTGTCGACGAATTCTATGAAAAATGTTGTTTACCAAAAACTGTTGACACACAAAACGCGACTAATTCAAAATAGCGGTTTCGAACGGATATAAGTAAGGATCACTGATTTAAAAAAAAAAAATTAACCTATATTCCCCGGGGAGGGAATAGAGTAGCTTCCAACGGTGAAATAATTTTTCAAATCGGTTTAGTAGTTTTTGAGTTTATTCTTTACAAACAAACATACAAATCATTCCTTTTTATAATGTTAGCACCTATAGATAGACGCGGCCTTAGTCAAAGAGGGATGATAAGTATCTAAACCATCTTCCAATAAATTCAATATCATTCTTTGACGATAATCTATAGTGATAAAGTGATTACAAAATGATTTTTCATTTTGAGTCTTAAGTCAGAAATCCAACACTAAATAATATTAAGTCAGCGTCATTAGTCACTTAAGACATATAATTAGAGTTTTTGGTTATTAAAGAAACCTATTATTAGCCATGATTTTGTTAAAAATCTGTTTGTAAAATTCTATACGCTGTTGGTTTTTAAATAAATAAAAAATCTCACTAGACTGTTTGTACCCAGGTGAATATTGGCCAAAGTAGTTGGTCTATGGTCTTTGATAACGTCGCTAATAAGCGCACTCGCTATAATTAATTACTGATATCTTATCACAACATATGAGTGATTGCTGACTTAACAAAGGACTCACTATGCATCAAATCAATAACTCCAAAGAAAACAACAAAATTCTGAAACTGCGTTGAGCGGACCGCCACAAATGGACTTCACCGTGTGATGCAGCTATTGCCCTAAACAATGTTCCTCATGGGAAGAAAGTGACCAGTTTCCGACGAGAGTAATAATATACTCTTTATTGCACCAAAATCAACATAAAAATACAAAAATAAATTCATTAACAAAAGTACAATGGGCCTTATCGCTAGGCAATTTCTTCCAGGCAACCAGTTAAAAAAATACAATGTTAAAGAAGTAGATTTTACAACAAGTGCACAAAACGAACCATTTTTATCCGAGGGCTGATAGTAATGTCGAGGATAAAAATGGTTTTGTGGACGAGTTATGAACTCTGTTTTTCACTTCGATTGCGAGGAAATAAATTAATAAACGCACGAAAAAAACAAGACCTGTTTCGCGCCGCTTTTTTTAAAAATCTTACGACATTGAAATTAGTCTTGGACTGCAGTACCTACCTACCTACCTACCTACCTGTAAAGCCTACTATTAAATTAATTTTGTAATAATACATTTTCTTAAATTAATTAAATAATCTACCGTACTCTCATTTAAATTTTAATATCTTTTATGACTTAAAAACACGTAAGGCAAATAAATTAAATGTATTATAAAATAACAAATTCTCTCTGAACTTTTTATTGTTTGGCTGTATGGCTCATTTCCTTTGCCTTAATATAGATTTATGAGTAGATACGTTTTTGCCCTTGTGCACAAAATTCGATTTTGTGCAGCCTATATCCTGCGCAAATAAGCATTTTCTGAGCATGAGAAGTGAAAATATTTTTAATCACTCAAAATTTTAAAAAATTCTGCCGACCGGTCAGTAATGAAATTTCATGCATATTTGCTTCCCTCTGGGGAGCCCCAGTAATGTTTTCTAGATAAAATAACAGGGTGGTTACCACGACGTCTTATGACAATTGATAAACGATTGAATAAGTGAGATGCCGTCTTACATTATTGCGCCATTTCGCTTACTCACTCGTTTTTGGCTAAAGGCTGGCTATGGCTATTTTGGATTTAATACGGCCTAATTTCTACGGCCTATAGCTAGGCCGCACGCCAAAAATCGTCCTTCTAAATGGCATCTAAAATAGAGTAATATCATAATAATTATTATAACACAGTATGTATGTGCAGTAGTGAACTGCAGATGCGCCCTTGTGGATCAGCTATTGAATTATTATTTTTTAATTGTATCCGCATTTCGGTAATTTTGTTATTTTCGTCTATATTTTTTATTTTATTTTTCATCTCTACTAGGTGTCTGGAAGAGATTGTTTTTGCGATAAGACCTCCTTTTGTTCACTATGATTGTTATTTCTTACTTTACTTTGTGTTTTTAATGACAATAAAAAGTTTTGTATTATATGTATTAAGGTACACTATCCTCCATACTAATATTATAAATGTGAAAGTGTGTTTGTTTGTTTGTCATCCCTTCACATCGAAAGTAATGAACGGATTGATATGATTTTTTTAGGGGATAGTTTAAAGTCTAGAGAATGACATAGGCTACTTTTTCCCACGGGATAAAGAGATTCCCATGGGAAAAATTATTAACTTTTTCCCTTGACCACGCGGGCGGAGCCGCGGGTAACAGCTAGTAAGTAAATAAAATGTTTCGCAATTCATTGATGAAAACAATAAAAACATCGTGACTTGATGATTACCTATTTCATATCAGTTGCTGCGTCGTGTGTGGTAACCAAATAAGGTAATCGATAAAAAATATTTTGGTACAAGATTGTGATAATACGATATGATACGATATGTCGTTCCCACCCCGACGGCTTGCCTGTTGCTTTCGTTGTGAGTTCCAAGACAGCTGTAGTTTCTCCCCCGGGACGTCAATAAGCTTCATTGCTTTGTCAATTTGAGGTCGCCGTTGTTGATCGTGGCTATACAGGAGACATAGCGGTGGGAATGAATGGCTTGTTCCGATTGCCTATTGCTCTCTTTTGTAACCGTAATGTAAAATTGTATTATAATAAAATTATATTGCGCGTTAACGCTACAAGTAATCGGAAAAGCTGCATGAAGCCGTGGGATGCAGACTGTTTCTGGTAACGTTGGGAGGTCCAGCAATGATTTTCTTGTGGCTGAGCTGATGATGATGAATTAAATTGGAATTTCCAAACACTTTTTTGTGGGGTGATTTTCAACTATCCCCATACCAAACATCTCAATCGGACCATCAGCATCATTATTTTAACGTGAAGAGAACAGACAGACATCATTATTTTAACGTGAAGAGAACAGACAGACAAACAGAGTTACTATCACGTTTATAATATTAGTAAGGATGGAACAAATAAACAATTAAAATTTATTAGAAGCAGAGCTTCAGGTGTATTCAGGCTCTTGAGTTAAAAGTGCATATCGTCGCTTATACAACAAGTAAAATTTTATCAAGTTTTCAGGAGAGACAAATATACTGGTTATATTTCATTCATCCTAAAATTTTTACAAAAATTACCTACGCGGTAATCGGTATTGTTATATGTATCGACGATATCTAATTTTAAGACCTATATTGTACACTTTGCTAATAAACGATTGAATTGAATTAAAATACTCACCATTTTCCAAACACTCCGTCAATGAAACAGTACTATCTTCATTTATGAAGATCTTCACACCGATCTTCAAATTCTTCCTCTCCTCTTCGGCCATTTTGATTTGCACGTCATCGTGGGGCCTCGTGATGTTAACTACTGCCTCTCTCGCAGTAGATGTGGACACCACTACATTGGCTACGTAGTCATCATTGATCTGCTTCTCATATTTTTCCGGTGAAGATGACCCATTTTGCAGCGACACACCGTTTTGGCAACCCCATTCTGTTAGTGTCAGTTTGATGCTCTCTGATAACTGCAAAAATGGAAAAATAAATTTGATAACGTAAAAATTAATATATTTAAACCTCTCTCGGAGAAGCTGTGATGCCACAATGGATAGGGAATAAGTTTATACTTATACCTAATGTTCTCTGATATGTCACAGACAAATCGTGATGGTCATGTGTCAATAAAAACGGTGAGAAAAACCCACAGACAGTGGCTTAGCGACAGACAGAAAATATCAAGACAATACATTTTCATACAAAAAAAATGTACAAGTCCTAACTCTGGGAGGGTACAGATGCCCACTAAAGAGATTTTGTAGGTTGGGGGACAGACAGAAAAGTCGAAGAGAAGTCCTCACTCTGGGAGGATACAGCTTCCCCTAAAGTAAGTATTATAATATCTGTGCCTAAAGTGAAGATTTTGTAGGTTGGGGGACAGACAGAAAAGTCGAAGAGAAGTCCTCACTCTGGGAGGATACAGCTTCCCGTAAGTATTATAATATCTGTGACTAAAGTGAAGATTTTGTAGAGGAGGATCCTGTTCCTGACTACGCCCATGATTGTCGTTTGCAGCAATCCGTCGGTTGTGGAATTGTATTTATTGTATCTTTGGGATGCAAAATATATTATGTACATTCTTGTTTTCCTGTGTGTTACACTATGTCCTTGGCATTAGAAATTACATAACATTAGATGTACGCTTGAATGAATATGTAAGTACGGTTCCATTGGATTAACCATCATTGTTATGTCAACATTAATTCTGATTATACAATGTAATGTACTTTGTTACGATGCTATGTTATTAATAGAGTTCCGCTATATTACGTAGTCTTGGAGACATTGTAATTATTCACGTTTGTCGATGATCCCATCCATTCTATCCCCAAGGCGCAAAGATCTATCCTCCAATATTATAACGGCAAAAGTTTGTGTGTATGATTGTTACTTTAACCAGTGGTCATTTTGCTTTGTTTTCGAAATGGTGGTAGTTTATAGAGTAGCTTATTTATTCATCGACATCTGTTAAACTCAAGAACAAATATAGTCAGAAGGTTTCGACCACAAAAGGCACAGCGCAAGGGTCCATTATCGGCCCTACAGAATATTTACTGTATGTCAATGATATGTGTAATATTATCACAAATGGTTGTGTACCAATTTGCAGACGACACGTGCTTGTTGGTGGCTCATAAGGAAGTCTCTATAGCTCAGGGGATTCTACAAGAGAATTATAACTTATTATGTAAAGTGGTCTCACGATATAAAATTAGTAATAAATCCATCAAAAACTTTTTTTTTATGTGATACAGTAGACAAACAAGCAAGCGGGCCACATGATGGAAAGCGGTCACCGCCTCCTATGGACATCAGTAACACCAGGGGCGCTACCAATGCGTTGTCCACCAAGGAAATTGGAGGAAAGGAAGGAGGAAGGGAAGGGAAAGAAGGAGGGGGAAAAGAGGGGTTAGGGAAGGAGTTGGGCATCCGGATCTCTCACTCACCGAACGAAACGCACTGCTGCTTCACGTCGATATTCTGTGAAAGGGTGGTACTTCCCCGGTAATTATATTGATAGAGACATAGTGATAGTTTAGAATAGTATTTATAAATATAATCCTCTAATATCTGCAATACAAAATTTTTGCGCCGGAGCCTGGGTTTCTTTTGGATCACATCTTTTTATCATTAAGCCCGCTAGTGGGAGTGTAGATGAAAGTTTTTTTAATGGATATTTTTTTTTATACCACTAAGGTGGCAAACAAACATACGGCCCGTCTGGGGCCCGATTCTACTAACACAAATGCATCAATGGACTCTCAATGGTGGCCCAATCGTGTCTCAAAAGAATGCCGATAGTGTATCAGTGGAATAGTTTTTGACATTTGTTATGGACTTATACAATAAATTATTGTCAAAATCTATTCCACTGATACACTATCGGCATTCTTTTGAGACACGGTTGAGACACCATTGAGAGTCCATTGGTGCATTTGTGTTAGTAGAATGGGGCCCCTGATGGTAAGCAGTCACCGTAGCTTATGGATGCTTGCAATACCGGGGGTATCACTCACGCGTTGACGACCATGTAGAAAGTGGAGCTCTGGAAACCTTACTCACCGTAGGAACACAACATAGCCGAGACCAATGCTGTTTGGCTACGATTCCGTAAGGATATAAAAATTTGTAGCCAGATCGCTGCGGTTTTGCGTTACTACATCGGGCAATTACAGGAGCGGAAGGCTCTCCCCGCAACCCTAATTTGCAGTTTTAAATTTTACATGATTACAACATAGCCTTTTTATATTTCAGGACCAGGACCCCTGGACTATTTACAACTAGCCCACAAATTAAGACAGAACGAAGTCCATTATTAAACATTTTAATTGATAGTAATTAAAAATAATTTGCAACAATCGTAAATAACTAAAATGACCCACGTTATCAGTAGTTTAAAATTCCATAATTACATAACCATAAATTATAGAATAATGTTATCTTTGTGGCAACCACAACCCAATTCAAGGGCATCTTCACCCGCATGACCCACATGCCTGTTTGCCAAATTCTTACATTAACAGGAAAAAAGTTTTTACACAGTTTTTTACAGCCAGTTAGAGATATTCATTTTAATATTAATTCTACATTAAATAATAAATAAATAAATATATTTAGACAATTCACACAGATTGAGCTAGCCCCAAAGTAAGTTCGAAACTTGTGTTATGGGATACTAACTCAACGATATTATATTTTATAACAAATACATATATATATAAACATCCAAGACCCGAGGCCAATCAGAAAAAGTTCGTTTTCATCATGACCCAACCAGGGATCGAACCCGGGACCTCCTTGGTGGCGGTCTGGCGTGGTAACTATTACGCCACGGAGGTCGTCATTAAATCTCAAGCTATGCGACAGCTATAATTTAACATTAACTTTGAAAGTGTGTTTCAGAAAAAAGCTGTTAATCAAACTAGATTTAAAAAATCTTTATAAAAATGTTCATTCAACATTTTCCATTGAAATGATTGAATTAAATCTTTATTCAAAGAGTAAGACTTCACAGATATGTTCTCTAGACATATTTTACATATTGTTATATTTGTGCAGTGATATTCATTCAGTATGTTTTGAATAAACTATTCTATAAACTACCACCATTTCGGAAACAAATCAAAATGGCCACTGGGAAAAGAAATGGAGAAGTAAACCCAGATACGGCCTATTTTGTCATTCATTGTTCTATTATATTTGAATTTCATCATTCATTTTAAAGAAACATCTGGAAATATCTCATAAATATGTAATATTAGTGAGAACATGACTTGCTTTAATATTATTTAAATAAAACATAATGAAATGTACTTACATAAAATAATAAATAATGACTCATAACTCAAGGACGTATTACAGGAAAATAGATATGTGAACATTATTACATAGTATAAAATGAAGTCCGTCTGTCCCTATGTATATTTATTTTATTTTATTTAGTTGTTAGGCAACTAGCCATTCATATTTAGAAACGAGCTGTTACCCGCGACTCAAGGATATCTCCTTTTCCTGTCATGCGATTTAAATGAAACAAAGCCTTTATTCTGCTCCAAGCCGAGCTCTATTTCCCTGTGAAAACGGGATTAAAATCCGTTCAGTAACTTAGAAGATGTGCGCGTTCAAACAGACAGACAGACAATATTTTTATTTTTTTTATTTTCGCTTTTGTTACCTTTATCTAACTGTTCCCTCTCCATTTTTGTCAATATGTTCAAAGTACAGACATATCGGGGTCTACTGTTTTATTATATGCATATAGATTGATTTTTGAAAGAAAAATTTCACCTCCCCCTATGTATGCTTATCTTTAAAACTACGCAACGGATTTGATGCGGTTTTTTTAAACAAATAGAGTGATTCAACGGGAAGGTTTATATTTATAATACATTCCGAAATTCTCATGGGAAAGCGGGATACACGCAAACGAAGTTGCGCTTTTCGCTAGTTCTGTATATTTCTACTAGTAAAGCCTATGACTTTGATTGCCTAGACTAGACCATGCCTAGACATTGTTTTTCCATTAGGGCGTTTACATAGAGCAGCAGGTTCCCGGTGCCGACAAACTTTACGCAAGATAACTCCGTGCCGATCAGTCAGTACTGAGTACTGACCCGCACGGATTTGTCGATATGATAACCTGTTTCTTTATAAATGATTGCAATAAGATACATAGAAAATGATACCGGTGCTGACCTGCACCAACTTGTCGACGCCGGAAACCAATGTCTCCATGTAAGCTCCCTTACCAGTACACATATTTTTTAATAAAATTGATTTTGAACAAAGAACTTCATAGCATAAGGTTTATTTTATTTATAGTGTGTAATTATTAAATATTAGTCAAGTCAACACGTAACTAAAACCTGTTCCTTCTTAAAATAAAAAAAGGAATGTCTCTTCAATAATAAAAATAACAAAATGTTTGTTTTCAATCATTACCAGGTACAGGCAGAGGGCAGCTAAGATACACTTATGATTTATGAATATACATTATGGATTTAAACATACACTAACTCAGGGTAAAAATATTTTTAAATGACAAAAAAGGATGTAACTCGTTTTCTCTCACCATTTCTTTTACCAGTGGTCATTTTGCTTTTGATTCCGAAATGGTAGTAGTTAGAGTAGATTCGTTAAACAAATCATTTATTACTAATGTACACTTTGACAAGAGAATGTGTTTGTAAAAATCTATTCTCTGAATAAAAGTTTTGAACTAATTAGATAGTGCTGTCTCCAACATTATTGCAAATACTGTCCAGATATTGCAATGTCCATAGGCTTTGCTGACTTTAGACTTTGCTGCTTACCATCAAGAGGCCATTATGCCTTCTTGCCACCCGAATGGTATGAAAAAAAAGAATAGGTACTGCGGGCCTAACATGCTTACACTCGAGATAGTTTCTCGCATGCGACAAAGCTTCTTCGCCAATAGCAATGCTTGTTTTGTCTAGTAGACAAAACCGAAATACGCTATTGGCAGATCGGAGCAAGAAAATTTTGTCGCATTTTTCATGTTAGCCTGGCTGGTCTAAAAAATCTAGGGAAACACTAATCATCTGTTTTGTTACAAATTAGTGTAATTTTTATAATTGAATCAGACCAATAACAATGAGAGAACCATTGTAACGGTCCATACTTTCTTTCTTGTTTTACAGACTGATCAAAATTAAATATTCTAATATGGTAGGTACATGTCGTTATATCACTGGATTTAGGGACAAATCACACAGATTGAGCTAGCCCCAAAGTAAGTTCGAGACTTATGTTATGGGATACTAACTCAATAATACTATATTTTATAACAAATATATAGATAAACAGGCCAGTCACAAAAAGTTTGTATTTCATCATGATTCAAACCTAAAAGACAACTGGCCAGAGTAATTCAAAACATATTGGTTGAATAAAATATAAACCTACACATTCTAAGTTCATATAAGATCCAATTTACAGAATCAATAACTGATTATTACATTCACAAAATATAATACTAACCTCTTCTGTTACATTTTGTCCAGCTTTTTTCTTGATATCTATTAAATTCAATACATTTCCTGTATTTATTGTCACTTTTGAAGCACTCTTCAGCATCGTGTCGTGACCAAATAGATTTCGTGTTTTTTTTAAATTAAACTGCTGGCCTTACAGACCAAGGTTATACCGCCTGCACACACAAAAAAGCAATACCGCCAATAGGTACAATTTTACGCGCAATGAAGCACTACCGTCGGCTATCAGCGGTTGAATACTGCTGTTTATCAAGGAAAATCATTGCTTTAATGCCATCTGATTAGAACTATGACGTGTTTTTACAAATTGTGACGAAATACTGTTGATTAAAACATCACATTATTTATGCAGTGTGTGTGAATCGTCGGTATGAGTGGTATGCTGAGTTAATTTCAGTGAGTCGGCAAAAACAGTAAATTTTGATACGATTTCATAACAAATTAATTTAACATTCAATTCAAAGAAGTTAAATTGGTAAGAAAAGAACTAATGTGACATTTCTGGACTGGACTGGACTCGGTTTGACTTTGACAGTGACATTAAAGTAATGACAGACGAAAATACGAACGATTGCCATTGTTTAAAAATTCTTTCACCCACAATTTTTTTAAACATGCTTTGCGCTTTGGCTTTGCGCGATTCAAGCCATTAAAACCTCCTTGTTCAAGCCCAATGGGAGGCAATGGGAGCACACAGAGGGTCGAAACGCACTTCAGCGGCGCGGCGCGGCACTGCAGCGGAGCGGAGCGGCGAGGCCTTTGCTAACTAACCGCAATGCCTGCGAAGTGCGTTTCGACCTTTAGTATTACCATTAATTTTCATAGACAACAGCGACATTTGGTGCCTAGCGGATGAATTAAAATTTAAAAAAGCGGCGGCCAGTACTTTTCCAACGTCAATGCTATCGACCATTCGATAGCATTGACGTTATTTATTTTATTACCTAGTTATTTATTTATTTACTTAGAATGTAACTAAAATACAAATTGGATATATAATACTCAAAATTTTATGTATTCCGTCGGATGGGGGACTTCTTTGGGGCGCTAACAAAGAAATCATCAAAATCATCATCATAAATTATAAACCCATAATCATCACACTGCTGGGATACGGGTCTCCCTTCAATCGAAGGTGAAATCAAACCACCCTAAGGCCACCGACTTGGCTTAACGACTGTCATCCGTCGACAACAGCCGGGACCGACGGCTTAACGTGCCCTCCGAAGCACGGAGAAACTCGAGATAACGAAACCTATCCAAACGCTGGCTAGGGTCGACGTTGCTTAACTTGCGTGTTCATATTAGAGTGCGACACACAGCGACGCCATCGAGCTACAAAGAAATAAATTCAGAAGGGTAGGGTATAGTATAAAACATTTTACATACTAAAGTATAGCAGCAGCTATAGTAAGATTTTAGTTCATCCGCCAGGCACTGCAGTGACAGCTGACAGCATGGTGACAGCATGTTGAATGCTGTTGACAGTTGACATTGAAGTTCGCAATTTGAGTGTTGCCAGGCCAGGAGTTTGAAAGAAATGAGAACAAAAACTCTCAACAATGTTAATACTTACGTACTTTGGAGGCACAGGAGGATACCAGGGATTTCAAGAAATCTCTAGGAATACCGCGGTAGATGTAGAAAACTCTTGTTTAGTACGTCTTCTATTATTAGTTTCACTAAACTAAAAATTCTTTTTAGTTTAGTGAAACTAATATTTTTTAAATTTAATGACACATTAAACTTAAGAAGAAAATAAAAAGATAAGCAGCTTAGGACTTAATGTGGAATTAAAATTAAAAAGAGTTTTAGAAACTGGCTTTATTTTCTTAATTTTATTATTCAGAGTCTGTCTAACACAGAAATCTGCTGTCTTAAGCTGATGTCCTGTTTTCTTTCTTTCTTTTAGTTAAATATCTGACAGACAGACCAATAAACCTACTGTTTATGTAAAACTGTACAATGCACAAGTTTTCCACGTAATTTTGACTGTACAAACCATGTACAAACATAGAAAAGTTAAATCTAGTCAAATCGTTCCACCTCCCACTGAATTTTTTGCATCTATACGTTTATATTCTGCTGCTATAAAAACACCATTGTCTGCACAGCAAACCTAGCTTCGTCGCCTTTGTTTCATTTTGTAAACATAGACGGAACACCTAAAGCTATTATTATTGAAGAATAGATCCTTATAGGTTCCCACTATGTAATGGTAGTAGCTTGACACAGCTCTCGCTATTTTCAGTTACAAATTTACAATGCATATTGCATAAAGCTGCATTTTAGTCACCAAATCAGCCTCGTCACGCTCGGCGCGCTCGCCGCTCGTCACCCACCACCAGGGGGAGCACACTTAGTATAACCGTCAATTTTCATAGGCAACAGCGACATTTGGGTGATTGGTGGAAGTACTAAAATTTAAAAAAAAGCGGCGGCCATTTTGTACTTCACTTATCGTCTGACGGACCATTCGATAGCATTGACGTTATTTATTTTATTAGTTATTTATTTATTTTAGATAATTATTTACATAAAATGTAAATAAAATACAAGTTGAATACTTAAATACTCAAAATTTGATGTGTTCCGTCGGATGGGGGACGTCTTTGGGGCGCTAACAAAGAAATATATTCAGAAATTATAGGGAATGGTATACATACTATGTATATCTATAGTTGAAATTTTAGTTCACCCACCAATCCCTGCGGTGGCAGCACCTTCCATAGATGCCGATTTCACCCCGGAGTTGCCACTCTATACCTACCATTATTACTATCCTCTTTGCCCACCACTACAAAGTAGAAATTAGAAAATAAAAAGAAGAAAAAATACTCATTCGATTGCCATCTATGAAATCATTCGTTCAGTTTATTTTTCAACGTATAACATTATATCATTTTCGTTTCGTAACTTTCATCAAATTGTCAAAATAGGATATTTTGCGGCGCACTATTCCGCTTAAATTTTGCAATAATTTAGCAAAAATAATAAAATTTTACATAAATAGCTAGTTTAAATAATTTTTTTTAAAACATGGGTGTTGATTTCTTGGGATTCGCTTATGCAGCAACAGTAGCCGCTGGAGGAATTATGGGTTATGCGAAAGCAGGTTAGTTTCTGTTTTTTATTCATTTTATTTTAATTTCATTCTGCAGATAGCAGTTATTTTTGCTAACATTTGCCTTGAATATTTATCATTGATGATTATCGATATTTTTTCTAGAAAAATCTGAAGTTCTTGTGATAAGATAAGTAATAAATAATAATCATTGCCTACATTGAAAGTTTTACATAATACTTATTTACCACATAACTTACTTTCAGCTGTTTAAATAACTAAAGTTATACATAATGTAGATTATTGAAACATGTACATAATGGTGTGGCTGTGCGGTCGGTGCGCGTCCAGCCTATGTCTGGCCTGGCGCGTGCCGTCCCCTAAATAAGACTGTCTTTCTTATTATGTCAGTTAGAGATAAAAATGTTATCGTGAGAATTATAATAAATATAAGCTCAATTTATTTCATCCATCTTGTGTCTATATAATATAAATACCACCTTACCACAATGGAATCAAAAATTAAAAAGGAATATTTATTTAGAGTGTACGTCCTTAGAGACACTTTCTCTTGTCAGAGAATACAATACATTACAGTAATAAATTATTTATGTAATTAATATACTCTATAAACTACTACCATTTCGGAAAGAAAAGCAAAATGACCACTGGTAAAAGAAATGGCGAAAGAAAACCAGTTACGGCCTTATATTTTTAAATATATACAGATCCAGCTACATTCAGTGACTAAGTACTAAATGTGAGATGTCAATCGAAATAGCGCTATGGTCAAATCCTAAATATGTAGAATAAAGTTGATGAAACGAGCAGATCAGTCCCTGAAGGTGATTAGAGCATACACTGCCATGCTACTCCAATGCGGATTGTCAGAGGCCAGTGTTTTCAAGTTGTCCGAAGGCCACTGACTTGGCTTAAGTCAGTTGTTTACAACCTGTCATCCAAACACTGGCTTGGGTCAACGTTGGTTATTTTGCGTGTTCGATTTAGAGTGCGACACGCAGCGACGCCATTGTGCACCTCATTTAGTGTGCGACACACAATTTAATGTACAATGCACACATTTATTGCTAAAATGTTTAACAAAGCAAAAAAATTTATTGGTGTTGAAACTATTTTATAAATGTTTGTCTATTTTCAGGCTCCATACCATCTTTGGGCGCTGGTATAATTTTTGGATCAATATTAGGTGAGTGGTTAAATTGTAATGAAACTGAAAAATATACCTAACTATACAAGAAGCTCTCGAACATCTTAAAAAATAGGAAGAATTGGGTTGGGATGGCTCAAATTGACCTAAGGCTCAGGTTTTAGGAATATACGTGAAATTTCAACAACATGCCTAACATTTATTTTAAAGTTCATTGGTTCCAAAATATCTTGTCCAGTTTCAATAATTTTTATTTGAAAATTCATTTAAGAAAAAAATGTTTTTATAATTTGCCAAATATTTGTAAAGCCCTTGAAATGTAACGCTAACAGTTCAAGCAGATGTGATGTCACTGGGTTCTGCATTATCCTTATTATTTAAAATGTGTGAAATGAAATGCAAATGTTTATTTCAAATATTAGACCTTCACAGGCACTTTTTCTTGTCATTTACAACTTGTAAATATAAAAGAAAATAAACTACGTTATAAACTACCACCATTTTGGAAACAAGCAAGATGGCCACCGGTAAAAGAAATGGCGAAAGAAAACCGGTATTTGGGCGGTTCGCACGGCGAGTGGTTCGCACCGTGATGTGAAACGCCCCTGTACTCTTTTTGAAGGGGGCTGTACGCACCGCGGTGCGAAACGCCCCTGTACTCATTTTGAAGGTGTCGATTCGAACCGCAGTGATATCAAACCGCGAGTAGTTCGAACCGCGGTGCGAACCGCCCCAACAGTCAGAAAACCGGTCATGGCTTTTGTTTTGTCATTTAACAAATTTTTTCTTTCATGCGTTAGTTACAATACCTCTACAATAAACAGTCCAAATCAGGCCGACATGGTTATGGTTGCCAATTATTTACAAGTCATTATAAATTTTCAGGAGTAGGAGCATATCAATTAAGCCAAAATCCTGGTAACTATGGATTGATGTTGGGTACAACAACTGCTCTTGGGGGTCTCATGGGATACAGGTAAGAAATTATTAGTTCAAATTGTTCTTTTGTCAAATGCCTCCATAGTAGCTATAGACAGATTATCAGAATGATCACAAGTACTGTGTTCCACTTGAAGGTTCGAAAGAACGTTTCTCGCATTATACGGATGTGGAATGAGCTCCCAGCCTCTGTGTTTCCTTCGAACTACGACATGGGACTATTTAAGAGGTACATTACAGGTCTCGTCAGAGGTGGGCAACGCATTGGTAATGCTCCTGGTGTTGCTGATGTCCATAGGCGGCGGTGACCACTTTCCATCGTCCACCGTATAACATTTAAAAACAAAAAGTGTACTTGTACCACGCGCGGATACTAATCGCGTGTTCGCGAAGGTCGCATACATACGCGATTTCTTTTTGCCAATGCCCTTAATTCATAAAATTAAGAAAATTAAGCCTCGGGTCTGTGACCGATAGCCTATGTAATTCCAATGCAATTTTATTTAATACTAGCTTTTTTGCCCGCGACTTCGTTCGCGTGATGTTCCAGACCCGTTCCCGTGGAAACCACATTGAATTTCGGGAAAAGCTATAGCCTATGTCACTCCCTGATAATGTAGCTTTCTACTGGTGAAAGAATTTTTGAAATCGGTCCAGTAGTTTCGGAGCCTATTTAATGCAAACAAACAATCAAATCTTTCCTCTTTATAATATTAGTACCTATAGATTTCAATCCCAATATGACGAAACACAATTTATAGTGTAGGTACCGATAATTGGTATGCTTACAAAATTCTGTCCCACACACATAATATATCTAACATTGTTTATTTTCAGATTCTACAATGGAAGGAAGTTTATGCCAGCTGGATTAGTGTTCTGCTTATCTGTCGGGATGTTAGCCAAACTGTTAATGAAAAACGTAGGACAGAGTTCCAATCTACCAGTCAAAACGGGTTAATATAACATTTACTATTCTAAGGATTTCGATTTCATAATTCCTGATGAAGTTATAGATAGCATGTCAGATAAATCGAAAAATCAAACTAATAAAATATCTGGTAGATGCTATCTGAAACTTATCAGGACATGAAGTCGGTCAATCTGAGTTACATGTATTTTGTGTTGTTAAAACTAAATAGAGTTATAATCTGTACATCATAGGAGTTCTGGAATATCTACGTTAGGTTAAATCCCACTATCCACATTGTCATGATCCATGGAGATTCGGGACAAGCCCACCACACATTCACACCGATGTGTCTCCTGTGTAGACAGGATCAACAACGGTAACCTCAGATTGACAATAAGCGATGAAGCTTATTGACATCCCGGGGGAGAAACTACAGCTGTATTGGAACTCACGACGAATTTGATCAGAAAGAAGATAGTCAGAGTAGGAAGTATTGAAAGGACTTCCCTCCTTAACAACTACGTGAGATAGCAATTTAGATGGAAATTCAAATGAGGCTCGATTGCCTAGCACCACGGTCTATTGTTACATTACTGATCCATGGAGATAGTGTGTATGTCGCAGTCTGTTTGTATAATTCACCTTCGCCGTGTTACAAAATGTTTTAAAAAGCTAAGCCGTTTTGTATTAAGACGGGTCAACGATAAGCCCGATTACATTACGGCTGAATGATAGTCCGCCGCATTGTATACGGCGCTTTGTATTCATCAACACAGCTAGCCTTAATGTATTTACGCATTTTATCTATTCGGTTATTTCGTGAAACCATAGTTATTTTTTCTCATGTACACTCATAGTGATCGTAAAATCTCATATGATGCACAGATTATAAATTTAAACTTTTTAAGCATAAATATGAAGACTGGACATGAAAACATTTGTTTTTTTTATTTCGACAAACAATACTTATACAAGTAGAATAATATTATGTATATTTTGTTGGGGTAGTTGTACATTTGTGTAGACTGTAGACAATTATATAAGGGTGGTGTGCCACTGGTCACAGTCCGGATTTAGTAATAAATAAATTCGTTTTAATAGCATAATGTTATTATTATATTCCCATAATAATTTATATCCTGTTAATAAAAAAAGTTTATAATATATTACTTTATTACCTTACCAAACTAATAAAGTCACTAGTTTCTATTACATGTTTTTTTTATTGTTTGAAATTATAATGACCAGTGACATATCAAATGAGAAATCAGTAACACACTTTAAATGATAATGTTTATAAAAGTACTGTCATAATTTATTTATCATAATTTTAAGAGAATTTCATTATGAAATTTGATATTATGTAAAATGACAAACAATAAATGGTGTTGGGACTGAGTGTTCTTTTTTATAATTTACTGGAGAAACCCGTGCAACGTTACTCATGGCCGAGACCAATGCTATTTGGCTACGATCTTCTGTAAAGTGGAGGTCCTTCCCCAGACGGGCTGCTCCGATTGGAGCGGATTATCCACTGTGCCCTACCTCTCTAAAAATGTGCTTGTATTTCAGAAGACGACGTTCCAACTTGATATTAATTCGAATTGCCTGTTCGCTACATTACATAGCGCTATACCGTCAAATGACCGAAAAGATATACTATTGGTTAATGAAATTTTTGCGCTGCCCATTCGTCTCAATGGAGTGTCACCTTTAAATTCAGTAATGTTATTTTTTTTTATAAAATATTAAAATGGCCAGTTTCACAATGTATAATGAGTTTCTGATAACCTATCAGTCGGATTTATTATCTGAATATACAAATACTAATATATCTCAGATAGACTATCAAGAACTTATTGTGAAACCATAATACTTACTGTTAATGGTTTAAATAAAACAATTTATCATGTTTGTTATTTTCTATTTTTCTCTTAAAATTTAGTCAATTTTGTGATGAAATAAAGATTCGACTCATACATAAATAATTGAAATAATAAATAGTAACGGCAAGTCATACAGCAGTTACTTTTATAAAAACTGCACGTCAAGGATATTTAAGCTATAGACAAGACATACTTCTGTGGTGTTTTGTGGCGTGGCGTGTGGATAGCGACAGAAACCTATTGGATAGAGACCGTTTACAAATTATTTTACCTCTGGCAGATGTAAAAACAGGTTTAAAACACTCAAGAGCGTGTATGTTAATGAATGGCTAACTGCTCGAGCAGTCCGTCTCTGTCAGCTCACATTATTTCTGTAGCAAAAATAATGTCGCGAAGTTGACCGAGGTTAGGCGAGTACGAGAGTATGGAGAGGCATCTTCTCTTACTTTTTTTTACTTCGCTAGAGTGTCCGAGTTCCAGTGTGACCCAGAGCAATATAACGTGTGATCAACTCATAATAAAATCAGTTTAAATAAAATCTTAATCCCGACAGAAGGCAAAACGCAGACACACAGAAGTATATACATCTCTAGCTTTACACCGAAAAAACTTTTTTTTACTCTATGGTAACTTTATAATAGATCTATGTCACATAAATAATTTTAGAAATTAAAAACAGGCTTAAATTATAACAAGTGTCAGTTTTTCATGGATAAAATTAAAATCAAAAATAAAATAAAAAAAACATTGTAAAATTACTTAAAAATTACAATTAATTGCTAATTGTTCAGATGGTCGCGAGCCAGTCGCTATTATAACCAAAATATAGTATTATAACCAATGATATTTAAAAGTCATAGACTGATCTCCTAGCAGAGTACAAAATTGTTGCAGGCAAGTTTACTCGTCCTTAGAAGAAAAAAAAAAACTTTGAAATTATCAATAAATATTATTGTATGTATTATAATTATTATTTTGTTATAAGTGATTATGAACTTGCGCCAGATCTGCTCAGAAATTCTGAAAGTTGAGTTTCTTAATACCAAACTGAATACACCTCCTATACGTTTTCGTGATATCCTTAACTCTGAATGGTAAAGAGAAGAGCAGATAACTAAGACATGTGTCAAATTACATTAGGAAAAAAAATACGTTTTTCACATTTGACTGCATTTGATATATTTTTTATTATGGAATTTGACACAAGTGTTAATGACAAGTCTATGTCTGCTGTTCTATCTCATCCCCATTCAGAGTTACGGATAGTTTGTTTCAAGTCAATTTGTTCATTGGTAACAAATACACAAACGTTTTTTTTGAAATATCATTGATTATAACAACGAATTTATAATATTTAATATCTAAATAACTGTATAAAAGGCACGTCTTGGCAGTTTATTGAATGCTATTATACAACCGTTTAAAAAAGAAGCTAATAGGCTAAGGAGTATTTCTAATGTTCCTAAACCAATCCAGGTTCATCACGAGTAGGTTAAAAATACCTACTTAAATTATTTAACAGGTACACAATTTTAGCACGAATCAAGTCGTTAAAAGTAGTAAATTCTAGTAATCGTACATTCTTATCTCCGTGCACTGATGACATTCGGGAATCAAAAACGCAAATTTACAAAACTTAATTTTCCTAAAATATATGAATTTTATTCAAACATCCAGATTCCCGATTATTATGTAACACGATTATGATACACGTGATAAGTTGTAATTTGACAGTATAAATTGTAATTTTATTACATTTAATGTGATGAGTTGTAATTTTATTTTACATATAAATTCATTGTAATCTACTTAGTAGTAGTTTCATTATACTGTAATACACGTCTCGAATTGTAATTTCACTGTATAAATTATAATTTTATTACAGTTAATGTGATGAGTTGTAATTTTACATATCAAATCTTTGTTGTAACTTTTAAACGTGCTAAAACTGGTCACAGCATAGAAAATTACATCTAATGTACTTATAGTTCATTAATAGTAACTCAATCACATTGTAATATCACTCACTGTACTACATCCGACAATGTTCGGTCGTCACATACACACACAGCACAATCCCGCATGAACATTCTGTTTTAAAAATAAACACAAGCAAAGTTCTATTATTCTGCTTGAATTTATTTCTTTATTACTTATTAATATAGCTATTATTATGCTTAAGTTGTTTACAGAGAAATGGTAAATTTTCATGTCTCGAACAAAATATGATTTAAGCGACATAGCATGTTAGCTAAACTGAAATTGTATTTTATTACGAGAGTACAGTAGCTTTTAAGTGAAATTAATCTGCTACCCGGGAGTTAAACAATGTAGCTGATAAGTCATCCATTCCCAACAATAGGAAGAGTGTGAACAGTATTTTTTAGCTTGAAATACGTTAACTGCTTTAAAATTAAAGTTGATTTAAAAATCTATCTAAGCTCTGAGTTTAATGAGCATCATTGTCAAATTAAATTCCATTACCGTTAAATTACAATTACTTTTCTATTATTCAAAATTAAAATTACACGGATAACTTGAAGATATTACAACTGTAATCGAATTACAGTTGTAATATATGGATTACAATTCAGATATTCATGTACGGGATGTGCATTTCACTCAAGAGGCTGGAGTCGGGACCCTAGGGTCCGGCCGACTTATGGCCGGGTCAGGCCGCTACCCAGCTTGGCAGTCTTGTCCTTTGTCCGCTTCTTTTACTAATGGCGGCTGCTGAAAAACATTAATTTTAATTTTAAAAAGATACTTTTGCATGGGTAGATCTTAACAGAAAATCTTTAAACAATTGAGTTAAAATAAAAAAAAAACAATAACTTTTTCTTAATGATATAAAAGTAATAAATATAGTAAAGTGACACATAATATCTCAGACTGTCTCAGATAAATAATTTCTTCTGAGCATATAACATCATAGCAATATGTTTTTATTTTAACTCAATTATCCAGTCTCTGAACTTTTTTTGATATTAAAATACAAAATATAACACAAAGATTAAGTTTAAGGACAACTTAAGCTAAGTACTATGAAGATAGATTTATGAAAGTAGGAAGTAATAATTCATATTTTAAGCTTATAATAAAAAATAAAAAAAAATATTACGTATGTATTACTCAATAAAATTTCTGAAATCTGAAAAAAGTACTGTAATTTAGAATTTATGGTATTTAAATAATTAAGTTATAAATAATATCATTATAATAGAAAAAATACTAAAATCAAAATTAAGCAGCCATTCATAGTGAGTTAAAAAGTAGTTTCTAAATAAACTTATAAGTTATATTGAAAATAAAACATTATTCTCAGATTTACATTGGCAGCATATTTCGATTTCAGCATACAACTTTAAAAAATCTGTTCTAAAGTTACTCCGATACCGCGACAATATATCCGATGGCTTGCATGCAAGTACTTTCGACAGCTTACCAAACAGCACCTGCGAGTTAATATCATGTATTTGCAACATCTGGCGACAGTTGTCGCAGATTACCCGGTTTAGTTTCGTTTATTTCTTGAACTTGCAGTAGCTGTTTGTAAGACACCTCCATGAGTTCTGCGATTGTTTGTAAATGAAAACTTATTTGTTTTTTTTTATGCGTAACTTGAAAACATTTTTTTATTCCTTATCTTAGCACAAGTTTGAATGTAATAAGTATATATCAATTAGAATAACATTTACATAATTAAACACAATGAATTTGTAGAAATAAACTGTTAAAATGTAGAAGTATAGTACAGTAACAGTATGATGGTATGTTTTGTTTGTTTTCGATGTTGGTACTTTGATGTAGAAGAAGATCATAACAATAGTAAAATGTACAAAAACATGCACAAACATGGATTTTCTACCAAAGAAGACCCTTTTCTTTCGAAAGATACGCCACCACTAACATGGCGGCGAGACATTGCTTTTTTTCGGTCATGTTGTAAAATGATGAAAAACAGGCAATGATAGCGCGGTGGCAGTGAGCACAATAAAGCAGGTTTAAGCCTAGCTTTCAATAGGTACGCGCCACGAGACTGTGTTTGTGAAGTTAGCGACAAATGGCTGCGCAAATCAAAACAGCTGAAGTTGAAGGCACGACTGCAGCCGACCGCGTGCAGTTGATATCATGACTGCACGAAGTCGCACGTAGGTACTGTATGCAGTTAAATATATCGACCGCGCGCGGTCGCTGCGATGCAGTCCGTCTGATGTCAGCCTAAGGTGTGCAGGGTAGCCGGCAAGGCGCGAGCGACGCGGTCGCGTTTCCGCAGATAACTTCACAAACACAAGGTCGTGGCCTATATTGTACTTTGGACCAGGTGGCTGTGTGAATTGTGTAGATTTCATTATTTCCATTAAATATCAATAGAACTTTGTTGAAATAAGCAGAAAATCCACATTTGCAAGTTGGTTACTACAGAATACAGATGTGTGAGGTAGGTATTATGTATGATACTGAATACATGCGGCGACGATGACATTTGACTCTTTAAAGTCTTACCAATAAGTGTCATTATTGTTGTAAATCCCCTGTCAAATTCCTCTGATACGAGAAGACCAATCTCGCTGGCTCAATTTGTACTTGCTGTGAGTTAGCGTCAGGTCTTATAGAATTAGGTTGATAGTATGTACCTATTTTGAATACTGGTTGTATTTTTTGATATGGGTCCCTTGTAGTTCCACCAGAGAATATGGAATAACTATTTTTATTGTAAAATCCTTTGGATTGATTGTTTCCGAAATCTTTGAAATTGTATGGGCTTCTTGTTGTGGACACAGAGTATCTATTAACTGATGGTGGGTATGTGTAACTCGGTGGTGCCGTGTAGTGTTGGTATGGTCTTGTTGTTGTAGTTGTTGTTGTTGAGCTGTAGTACTGCATTGTCGTTTGCTTTTGATATGTCTTTTGGTATGGCTGTGTCGTTGCTTCGTAACTGTGTTTGTTAAAAACATATATTAATTTATTTTCAACACCTGCGGGTCAATTCTCGTAAATGAAATTGTCAAAATCAAGTGAGATGGAAACCTGATTGTGTTTTTATTATCAGAATAGACCTGGTGTTACCATTATGTGAGGCGTGGGATCAGTGATGTTATATAACAAAGTGTAAATTGTTACAGTTTGACCGTAACCGCTTTACTGCTTGCCCTGCGACTGCGAGGCAGAGGAATACTGCATCGTTTCTCTCTGTCAGTTCACATAGTTGTATCTCTTTTCTTCTCTCCCTCCGCCTCGTTGAGCTTACCTAGGGCGCGGTATAGCGGTTTCGTTCAAACTATAATATTATCAAAATATTTTTTTTAACATAAGGTGGGGACAAAATGGTTCACTTATTGAAAAATATATTCAAGTTGAACTAAAAATTGTGTTTTTCTTGGATCGCTTATAAACCAATCTACACTTTTATAACATCACTGGTTGTGGATGTTTCTTGAATTGGTAAAGTTTATGTACTATCTTAGTCATAAATTAAAAAGTATATAACATAATAGTAGCCATAGAATAAAATTGTTAATTATTTTAATTATTTTATACGTATAGAAAAAATATTTAGACTTGTTTCATGATAGTTTTTTTGACAAGTTACCTACTTGTCAATAGGAACCGGAACATTACAATAATAAAATGTTTATTTATTAAAAATCAACAAAATAATTCTATGGCTATACACAAATACATATTACATTTTTATAAATAAATGTCCATTCTTAACAAATATTAGCAATAATACTTACAGAAGTATACTACTAATATTTTGAATGTATTTAATTTAATAATAATAACTTTGATTATAACAAATCATATTTTTGTATAAAAGTAAAAACTCCAAATACATATTTTTCAAATTTTGATGATTATAAATAGTTTAATAAAATATTTTAAATTAAATTCTAATATTATAAAATTAAATAATTATCGGTATTTAACAACATTTTTGATGTCCTTACTTTAATAAGTTACATATCTATAAACAGATTTTAATAAAAAAAAATGTATTGACTAAGACATGCATGACTATAATAATATCACAAATATACTACAAAATATCTTACAAAAATATTACCAAAAGAATAAAAATAATAAATATAAACAAATTAATAACTTAAATAAAGATTAATTAAACAACTGTAATTTAAAATAAATCAAAACAATTGAATGTCAAGTTATAAAATAAAATTACAAGTCATCATAATTACAAAAATATTACAGTCACTAATTCAATTACCTGGTAATATTCCCGTAGAACGGACTCGTCTCTGGGCGGACGTAGCTCGGCGTGTGTTGGGAATAGTCTGGTATTATGTTTTCGTGTTCCGTTATACACCGTCCGTTTATGCAGTACTGTAATTTTAAAACATGTGATGAGTTGTAATAAAATTATTTTGATTTTACTTTATATAATACATATTAACTAAGTATATCTAAATATATAAAAGAAAGTCGTGTTTGTTACAACACTTATAACTAGAGAACGGCTGGACCGATTGCCATGGTTTTTGATTTGTTGGATTTGTTTCCGTCCCGAATAGCAGAATACATCTTAAAAACAATGAAAACTAGGGTAGGGGTAGGGTAGGGGTAGGGTAGCGGTAGGGTAGCGGTAGGGTAGGGTAGGGGTAGGGTAGGGGTAGGGTAGGGTAGGGGTAGGGTAGGGTAGGAGTAGGGTAGGGGTAGGGTAGGGTAGCGGTAGGGTAGCGGTAGGGTAGGAGTAGGGTAGTGCCTCTAAGGCGGAACAAAGTTTGCCGGGTCAGCTAGTTATAATATAAATAAAATAAAGGTAAACAGGTTTCGCGAAATTAATTTTATTGTGAATGGATGTGTATTTACGCAACTAATATAGGTTTAAAATGATCCAAGATTTGATAGGTCTTGCAGGCGAACTCAGCGGGCGGCGCCGTAGAATTTTCCGTAACTTCTGATTGTTGTAGATATCAAAGCATCATAATTTATTTATCACGGGGAGACGACAGATGTTCAGCTCTGTCAAGCAAGTAAGTATGTGCGCGTTTAAGTAATAATAATAATAATAATGTATTCAAAACGCGATAGTTATTGACACCTATGTAGGTGGAAATTGGTAAAAAGAATTTATCCAACAATTTTTTTTTTAATATTTACTTTTAAAAAAATAATAAGTTTACCTGTCCGTCACCACACGGCGATCCTTCGGCCGCCGGCCGGTATGCCACGCAGTATCCACTCGCCGCGTCGAAGCAAAACAGCTGAGCGCAAACTCGCTCATCTTTGAAACACGCGCTGAAAAACGAAAAGGTAGACTAAAGTACGCGCCAAAATTTGTGCTCAAAGTTTATAAAACAATTGAAAATTGATTGTCGTTATGCACTGAGTAATACCACATGAGTAAATAAAACCGCGGAACAGAGACTTCACTTCATACAATGTCGCTGCAATGAGTACACGCACACAAGCATGAGGCGCGTGTGTGCGTGACCTCAGAGCGCTCGTCACGTACGAGCGGCAAACCAGTCTTCGATAAAGTAGAAAATTATGACATTTCGTTTATTAAATATTTGATTTGACCTATGCACACCTATGAAGTTCTGTCACGGCCACCACAGACAAAAAACTCAATACTAGTAGTGAAGGGAGGGACATGTTTTTTCAAAATAATCAGTGACTGTCAAATATTAAATATCAAAATGGAAAGCAAAGAAAATTCAATTCTAAAACCTATAGCTTGTTCATTTCGGAACGAAGTGTAGTTTTAGTTTTCCATTTGTTTTTATTGAACTTTATTGTGTAATTTGTGTAAGATAGTTTATTTTGATTGATAGAAATATAAGAAAAAGTGTGAAAATGGTTATAATATTATTAATATTGGTAATAATTTAATTAAACGTATGCATAAATTGTACTTTTGATATGCCATGCGATGCGAGTGCATCCCGCTCGATTATCTTAAAAAACTCTATATTAGATTTACCACTCAATGAAAAGAAATAACAAATTATTGAAAAATAAAAATAAAATATTTAGAATATGTAATTTGTAAGAAAACGAATAAAGAACTTGTAAAAAAAAACTGGTCTTTTCGTTAATTTCATTTTATTCTACAGTGCCAACCCTACCAGAATAGGTATAAATTTTGAACGCGCCTTAGAAGTTAAGCCTCTGTTCCGTGGTTTTGTTTACTCATGTGGTAATACGTAAGAGTTTCGAACTTCGTTTTACGACTGCACACGCCAGGAGAATTGGCGTTCAGTAAGAAGAGTAGTCAACCACTACGCGTTTAGAAATAATCTCCCACTAGATTAATTTATTATTAAGAAAAAGAATGCATATTATCTATCTACGTAGTTACGCTATTGCATTAGGCTAAGCATGCCTGTAAAATAGTTGTAAGTGTAGAATAAATAAATAATAAATAATAATAATAATATCCTTCGGCCAGGCAGTTTACGCATTTCAAATTCGATGTTGTCAAATACATTATATAGAGCACTAAAGAGTGCAGTAGCAGTTATGTGTATGAAAAAAATTGATTACCTAGTCCCCCTGTCTTTTCTACATTGCGCGTCTAATGTGAGAAGCCGGCCAGGCAGCACTCGGGGTAATGAGTCATCTTCATGCGGAGAATTGTAGAGGCATGTCGCCGTGTCGCCACTGTTGAAAAAACATTATTAAATAAATATACTTATACAGACAAATCACAAAGATTGAGCTAGCCCCAAAGTAAGTTCGAGACTTGTGTTATGGGATAGTAACTCAACTATACTATCTATACATATAAAAAAACAGTAGACCCCGATATGTCTGTACTTTGAACATATTTGGCAAAAATGGAGAGGGAACAGTTAGAGAAAGGTAATAAAAGCAGGCTCCATGAAAAATTAGTATCGATCGAAACAGTTTTTGTTAGTAATTCAAAAAACTTACTTCAAAAAATGGTGGAAACTTTGAACACTGCAAGGTGACCACCTAAATCCCTTCTCCGTGTGCCTGAGATCTGACATGATGAAACCGTCCTCCCATCTGCATTTCTCAGCACCCGGTCCACCGAGATATGAAGGCGGTGGGCTACCGTCGTGTACTGCGCCGAGTCTGAAAATATAAATAAATATAAATAAGTATATAGGGTCAAATCACACAGGTTGAGCTAGCCCCAAAGTAAGTTCGAGACTTGTGTTATGGGATACTAACTCAACGATATTATATTTTATAACAAATACAATTATATATAACTAGCTGTTATCCGCGCCCGCGTAAAAATTCGCCTATATTGGGCTCTGTACCCCTGACAATATGTATCTATACAAATTTTCATAATGATCGGCTGCTTAGTCAAGCCGTGAAGGAATATTACACAATTTTATAGAGGTATTCAGTGCAACGTGATTAGTCTTTTTGTCGAAATTGATATTTTCTTACGTTTTTAACAAATTGTAGCTCCATCTCTACACTGCATTTTCCGATTCACGATTCGCAAATATAAACACGATAATCTACTGAATAATCATCATATAACATTATTAGCACTTCTCTTTATATTTGTGACAAATGCATTCTCCTATAAACTTGTATTTTTTGTACTTATTCAATACTAGCTTTTGCCCGCGGCTTCGCACGCGTTAATTTTATGACATAGATCTCGTTTGACAACAAAACAACCCATAGCGCGACTTGTGGCGCCATCTGTTGGCCGATACAGCGCCCTCTATAGTAGAAAAATTATTATCCCATTGGAACGACATACTTTCACGGGATAAAAAGTAGCCTATGTTGGGCTCTGTTCCCCTAACAATATGTATGCAAATTTTCATAATGATCGGCTGCTTAGTCAAGCCGTGAAGGAATAACAAACAAACAAATAAACAAACTCACTTTCTCATTTATAATATTAGTAAGGAAGTAAGGATTATTTTAAGTCAGGAAAATGCATACCTGCAAATCTCGTTTCTCTTAGTATTTATGACTAAATTTTTTCTCTTATAAACTTGTGTTTTTTGTATTCAATATGGAAAATGCATTACTGCAATGTCTGCAATGTCCCGCCGCATGGGGCAGCGACGGGCGTCTGTCTGGCCCTCCCAAACGAATTTCCCCGACATAAGGTAGGTATTGTATTTGATATAGTCCATATAATTCGAGACAGAGCAGTCGCAGTCTTGCAGTGGGCGCAATCCACGACGACGGGGCCAAACATAATATCATCCGTTCGCGGAACCCACGACGATACGGACGTGGATTTCGCGTGCGATTTGCAAAATACCATGATGCACTTACAACTAATTACAACACTTACAAATACCTTTAATTAATATATGTAAAATAATTTTAATCCAATATTAAATGTTCGAACTGAATGCATATTGATTGCAAGACATATTTAAAATTTAAATGCTGAATATATAGAAATAGGGCGGCATGAGGTGAACGATTTCAAAACTTTTGTGCGTTTTGTATGCAAAATGTTAACGCGACACTAGCGCCCCTAGCGGCATGAGGTGAACAGGAGGTTGCCAAGTCATTGTATGAGAAACGTCAAGAGCTGTGCGTATTATATTTATATAGTATTTGGGGGTACTAAAACGTAGTGATTATATACTCTTTGAGGGGTACAGACAGACGGACCCCTACATAGGCAAATTTTTTGCGCGGGTAACAACCAAAATATTTTTTTACATGAATATTTAATGTTAGGAATGTTGTTATGAAACTTATTTGAAAATCACTTACAATAATTTGGTAGGTAGTACTTAAATTAAAAAAAATATGAATTATTTATTACCAACAAAATTTTGTTTACATGAAAATTTACTGTTGGGGTGAAATGAAACTAATTTGAAAATCACTTACAAATGTCCAACTTCATGAGCGGCAACAATTATACCAGAGAAGCCACCGGTATCTTCAATAATAGCTACAGAGTTGACTTTTTCTAATCTTTTGTTGACAACACATGCGCCGCCGACGTATGCGAACCCTGTACATTTATTAAAATGCTTTAAATCGTATAACAAAATAAAAAACAAAAGCGGAATATTGACTGTGGATGGGGCGAAAAAGGAATTTTAGGTTTTATTCAAATCAAGAACAAAGAAATAAGTGAAGTATTAATTTAATAAGTAGATTTTACTAATAATAAATAATTAGATTTTACTTACATTAAAGTCTTATAAAGTAAGGAATAAGAATAACATGCATTGAAATTGTGTAAAAGCCAAACATAAAAATGCACCAAAATCACCAAAGAGTCAGCTTTTCGTATTTTCGAAACAAATGCGTAAAAATAACATGCTATTGCTTTTAAATTTCTGGTCCAGTTAGTATCATGCAAAGGCTATAATTATTATTTTTCATATTATTAGGTATAAAATATTTTAAAGAAAGCATCACGGAATAAAAAAAATGTCGTGCATTTTCTTATGTTATACTGTTCATTGGCAATTATATAGCTTATCAATGTTATAGTCTATTTTATAAAAAAACATAGGTGGATGAAAGATCTAAACTAATGTATTTTGTATACTTTCTATAATTTAACAACATTGTAGAGTGCCATTCTTAGAAAGTTTATAACTTTTTAAATATTTAACCTTTCATAAAAGTCTTTGTTAACGAAAGACTCAGATGTGTACCAATAATCGATTAAACTTTATTATGTTCGTTTAGATTTACGATACTTGCGAACGTAGTATCGAGTGTCCTCGTGTCATTTAAGTAGAGGTAGGGTCTGCTCATTAATGACCTTACGCAACTTTCTTGTTACTGTAATTGCAGATGTACAAGTGATATTTTGAATCGTTATAAGTAGCCAATCGTTACGAAATTACCAACAGATTTTAACGATATATTGCCAATGAAACATGCACTTAAAGTTTACTGAAATAACGATAAATTTTAACAAGAAAAAGCAAACGCATGCTCAATAAATAACTAATTAGTGTTTTACGTACATAATGATTTTACTATAACGATGAAGTCTGTTCATCTAGAAAAACATATAAATGATGATAAACTCTATTAGATAACAGAAGACCAGTTGATGACTAAACTACATAGAGAAAGAGACGGATATATGTACACAATATCTACATGATTAATGTCCATATAGATTACAATGTGTCTGAAAGAGAAGACGTTTGCTAAGAGATAGAAATATTATTCACAAGGTGCGAACATGATCAACGGATCGGGGTAAAGGTAAAAAATCGGATGGAAGGTCCCAAATACGTGTAAAGGTGTGGGACAATGAAAAATCAGGCGTGCTTTGAGGGTTACAACCTTATTTGAGCTAGAAACACGCCTACCTGCAGTCCCTCTATTGCACGCATCGTTCGCATATTGCCTCCTGCACATGTCTAGTCTGAAATAATTATGGAAACAAAAAAAAAACTCAATAAAATGCACCAATATACCCTTTTGTTGAACCTAAAGCTTTATAATAAAACTTAGTGCTAAAGTCAATTGAACTTGTGAACAATGCAAACAAACCTTAATTATTCTAATACAAAAATAATTCAATAATAATATAGATGTAATAAAATCGAACCTGCAGCCTCGACATTAGGTGATGGAAAAGGAGTCAGGTTTTCGGTCAATATGTCTCTCACTCGAACTGAAGAGCCTAGAGACGGGGCATGCGGCAACACATTTCGCTAAACTTAACTATAATTAGGTACTCTATAAGGCTTGTTGACATTATCCAAAGTTCTAATGATACTGTAAATGGTGTGATGTCCGCCATTCCCAATCCTTTACCTCATACATAAGATTATGAAGCAAATTAATGTCACTTGGAAGCTTGTTAATGCGGCAGCTTCACCAATCAAACTCAAACCTTGAGACGATTGTTTTGAATTAATTTACCAGCTGTGCCTTTAGTGCAGCGACCGCCCTTGCGACGTCGGCACATGTCATACCTGTTGGTGAAATTAGTTTTGACTCCTCAGTTCTGGCTAAATCATTACCTTTATTTTATCTAAATATATTTATTTTATCTAATATAACCATTAGTTTATCTAAATCTTTATTTACAATAATAATGATACTGTCAGGATTTTTTTAAATAATATTGCTTTCCGAATTGAAAATACAGTCAGGATTCTTTACAGGAAAAATAGGTGATCGAAATAGGTTTTCATCAAAGTGTGTTGATGGTGATGTTTTACCATGACATGTAAAAATACTTCACTATTTAAAAACCCTTTAGGCAAGGTCATTCGTAGATGTTGCGTGGTTATGCGGGTGCAAAAACTGAAGAAAACCTTGTAAGTTACACAAAAACACTAAATTTATTTTTGTTTCCGAAATTTCACGTATTTCAGCAGGTGTAGCAGTGTCGTAATTTAAACAATAATTATTAGCTTTTATGCTTTTAACCTCTAATATAATGATCATCAATCAAGCAAAACCTTTACTAAGTACAGGTCGTGGCTTCAACTTAAAAATGATTGATTGTGTGATGATACCCACCGCCTTACCTGCAAATCCAGTTAGCAAAGACATACAAAATGAAATTAAGTAATATTGTGAAGATGAAACATAAAATGCAGCGCCGGGTTGAGCCAGCTGAGAGAACCTTTGACAAATTCTATCAAGTAACTTGACGCTTGACCAGCAATGACGTTTAGAAAGTTAATTGGCTGAAAATTTTGATACCAACCATGGTTATTCATACCATGAACAACTTTTATCACGCAAGCAAAGCAACAGACAAAATGCAAGTTTTCCCTAAGTAATTACTTATCTTATGCACTTACAAAGTAAGTACACCGCTAAGTGATTTCGTAATACGCAATAACATAATGCTTAAATTAAGAAACAGTTTAGGTACTATAAACATCTAACATCATTGTAATGATTCACGCCATGTGTTTTGCAATTTTAATAATTTTATAAATGATAGAGCAAGACTTGGTTCTTTGCCTGTTGAGCGTACAAATATTGAAACTGATTTAAAACGCTTCAAAAGCAACAAAAATTATAATTATTTTTATTTCTAATAGTAACCAAAACTACTCTTTTATTTATTCTCTTGTGATCCGAAGATGCAAATATTCATATTTATTAACACACAAAAATATCCTTATACTGCAACCAATACATGTATCTTGTCACCCCGATTATCTAGGTCGTATTATTTTGGCTTACGCACAATCTGATTGGATAAAAAGTGTGTTTTAATTTAATTGTATAATTTTACGTACTAAGTTAAAGCAGTAAAGTTTAAATTAGAATGAACGTAATACATAAGTAAAGTATATTTAATTATAGACTATACAGAAAACACGTATGATTTATTTGTTAGTATGGGAACTGTAAAGTATCTGATTTTTAGTCTATTGTTTCTGTCAGTGAATAGCGCGCCAACATGGAGCCAACTCTATCATACACAATGGATAATATAGCGACACGTTCTTTATTATATACTTAAAATTATTTATTATGTCTTAATTAATATTGGCCGATAACAATAAAATAGCTTTCTATCTATAAAACGTTCATTTACAAAGTGATTTTAAAAATAAAAGACTACCTTGACAGCCATAAAGCTAGTTCGTTCTGATTCACCCCCGTTCTTATTGCGATACGAAATTATGTATTTAGTAATAAACGGGGTGAATAAGGAAATCAATAAAATGCAACCTAGCGGATGGTAGACGAAGCCTGACTGGCGTGCGCAGTCTTTGTACGTTATGTTGTACTGTACTCAGTCTCAGCAATTAGAATATAATCAAAAAAATCAAAATAATTTATTTTGCAAGTGGATTTACAGAAAATACTTGTGCACGTCAAAAATATTTAATATTAAAATATTCGATTTTAATTACTGAGGCATACAGAACTTAATAAATACTAGACCCCCTAATATTAGTGCCCTTTTAAATTACTTTTTTTTTCTACCGGGATGAGTGTCTACTGGTTGGCCTGGTGTTATCAGGCCACTTGTCTTAACGATTGTTAATTAGTTATCGACAACAGTTGAGATCGACAACTCGAGGTTTTTAGAACCCATCCAAATAGTGACTGAGGTTGTTGTTGGTCAACTTGCGTATTATGTAAGAGGTTGACAAAGGAGCACTTGATGTTAAGTGATCACCGCCACCCAGAGACACCAGGGGAGTCACTGAGCCGTTGCCAGCCTTTAAAGTGGATATACGCTATGTATGTATAGGTTTACGATATACGCTCGCTTCTTGAAATTATTTTGACACGTACATCGACGACACCATTGGGCTCCCAAAAGAACCACAAATTTACTCACTTGGTGATTGCGACAGCGATGTCGTAGACAGGCAGCCGTCTCTCTCTGAATAGATACTTGCCCATGTCAGTTAGGGCGGCGGCTGAGTCTATCGCATCGCGACCAACTCGGTTACGTTCGAGGTATGGTGTAGCATCTCGGCCCTGTGGAAAGCCAAGACATTTATATAGGGGAGAAAAGAAAAATTATTTATTCGGTGACAACAAAATACAAAAATAAAAAAATATGAACAAAATCTTAGTACAGTATCAGATATACTCAGCAAGCAGAGGCGTCAGTTTAGACATTACGACTGGTCTTCCGTAGGACGCCTTTTATTTAAGTACTAGCTGTGCTCCCGACTTCGTTCGCGTGGTTCTCGAAAACTCTATCGCGCGTAATGCCTTCCTCGACAAATGGACTAGGTATCCAACATAAAAAGATTTTTTCAATTCGAACTAGTAGTTCCTGATATTAGCGCTTTCAAACAAACAAACAACCAAAATCTTCAGCTTTATAATATTAGTATAGATTGAAAACAGTACTTTTTGTTTTTTTTTGTTTCTTCGCCCAATTTTTTTGAAAACAGTATAGAACAATTAAAAAATATATCGCTAGGTCCTACCTACCGATTACCGATATATTTTTAAATAGTTCTGTACTACATAGCATAAACAGCATATTACAAGTTCTTAATTAAAAAAAAACAAAATGTGAAAATTAAGATGATACACGCACAAAAAATATTAAACTCACCCTTCAAAAAAGATATAGGTAAAAAAAAAAAAAAAAAAAAACGCGACAGCAACGCGCCGCCACAAGGTAATTTTAGCAAGTAGGTAGGTATACTTTATCAATGAATATAAATATAGGCCGCATTCCATATAATTATTGATGCAGGTGTTGCCAAATTATACAAATTATTATTCGTGGTCATCGTGGTAAAAATGTATTTTAATAATAGCGTTTAGAGTTAGCCACAGACGAATTCACATTTATGTGAACAGTTAATTTTGGTAAAAATAAAAAATATACTTTGGCCATTGTCATAATCTACAAACAAAATCGGTTTTGTCTACCAAAAAAAAAAAAAAAGACTATGGACGGTGATGGCGCGTAAAAGTGAATAATTTTGTAGTTTAATTTTTTGTGAGTTCTTGTTATTTGCGCACAATAATAAAAATGGCGAATGAGGCGGTTTTAAAATATTTAACAGACACAAATCGCCCGTATTCTTGTGGTGACGTTACTGTAAATTTACGGGGCGCGTTTACAAAGTCTGCCATACAAAAGGCACTTGATTATTTAACTGAAAATAGTAAAATAAGATGCAAACTTTATGGTAAGCAGAAAGTTTACGCTGCAATACAACCAGAGAGCGCTGTAGAAGGGGACGATGAAAAAATTGGTAAGAAACTTGAAAAAAATCAATACCTACGAGCATCGAAATAATATTACTACGTATAGAACGGACACCGCGAACAAAATTTTTGTCCCCATACGTTGAGGCCAATAGACATCAACTCGTTTATGACTCGTTTAGAAACTTGCCGACGCTCATCGTGATTGGTCCTCGGATTTATGTCAAAAAAATAATTAAAAAATGCCGTCATGTTCAATAAAAACTTGCAAAAACCGTTCAACAGTAAGGAAGAAAGATAGCGGCGTCACTTATCATCGGTAAGTATACAAAAAATTAAGTAAAACCAACCAAAACAATTTTTTTTCATTATTTTCTATTGCATCATGATTGCATCCGCCATTTCTATGTGAAAATCATAGATTATCAAAAAGTAATCGTACAGATGGGATACGTAGGTACTAAGCGTGAGTCAATTTTATAATATAATTTAGGTACTTATTTTTGAAAATTTTTTTGCTTTTTTTTTAACCGACTTCAAAAAAGGAGGTTCTATGTTTCATTGTTTTTTTTTGGAGGTCCGCCGATTACTCCAATTGTGGACCGATTTTCAAAATTCTTTTTTTATTCATAATTGCATACTCCCAAGTTGTCACCAATTCAGGATCTGATGATGGGAATTCCAGGAAAATCGAGGGCAACCCTCAAATTTCATGGGCACGTATAACGCGTTACTTATGTTGTCGTAAGCTATTCATGTATTTACGTCTGGAAGTCATCCTCCCATGCTGCTGAGATGCCTGAGATGATGATCTAGCTAGGTGGTCGCATCCGCCTGACACCGACTTCATTGACGAGTACTTTGATACTATATGGTAACCAGGTTCTGATGATGGAGCTGGAAGGTGGCCATAGTAACTCCGTAATTAAACGACGCAACCCCATCGAGTTTGGGCTCGTTTGATTCGTCTTGACGAGTACTTTGATACTATATGGTAACCGGGTTCTGATGATGGAGCTGGAGCGTGATAATAAAAAGCGTAAGATTCCCTAACCATTACAAAATATTCAAAAATGCACAACGTTGATGTTTAAGTTTTCACTCCTGCCGGCACTCCCGGAGTGTCACAGCGCTCAAGGTATCTTTATAATCATCGCGTCAATTTACAGCGGAAATTACAAAATATTTTTATATAGTAGGTATAAAATATGTAAATGTGGATAAAGTTACTAACTAAGTAAAAAAATAGTTTCTAGAAAATAAAAAGAAGGAAAACGAAACAGCATTTTAAATTTCGACCAACCGTTTTCGAACAAATAAAATTTCATTATAAAGTTAGTTTTGATTTAATCTCAGTTTATTTTTGACTAATATTTAGTTAAGAACAAAAATGTAATGTAGCTTCCTACCTATAAAGCTAATATTATACCTATTTTCTATTAAGTTTATTCTATTAAGTAAAATAAAATATTGTAATAAAATAAAATAATCAATTAGATGTCCAATAGGCAGAATATAAACAAAGTGTCGCCCCTGCGTAGTAATGTCATATTCTATGACTCGGTTGGGGGCGGGGCCAGGGAGGGGCACGCCCCTCACGGCCGAACGCGGCGCCAAAATTTGAAGGCGCTGTCATTTCTATGTAATATTATTTCGATGCCTACGAGCAAGTTATCGTTTCCGAATAAAAAATTGGTACCTACTCAAAATTATTTGCTTGCTATGCTGTTCTAAACTGTAGGTTCTACATAAAGATACCCACCCCAAAATTGGGTAGGAAAATTAGCAATTTTTCCGTGACTATAGGAGTACCTACATATAGTTTATTAAGGCTGAGTTGCACCATTTTACTTTAACAATAACAAATAACAAAACTTCAGTTAGTGCCGGTTAGGCTAAAAATGAGTTGCACCAGTTGACAAATAGTTAAATGACGTCATAACTTTAACCTTAACCGTAACCGCTCACTTTTCGCTGGTTAGTGCTATTGTTTGTGTTAAATTATCCGTCAAGCTGTCAAACGCGTTAAAATAAAACAAACACACCAAACTGTAAAAAATTTACACTTTGGACAGCGCTAGATGATGATGCCATAATTAAAAATGTTACCCCTAACGAATTTGGGGTAAGTCACACCTCATTTGACTTGCAACACTTTTAACTTTATCAAAGCTAATGAATTCGCCGGTGCAACATATTTTGCTGTAACCTTTAAAGTCAGCGTTACTGTTAGTGTTAAATTTAACACAAACCTTTTTACTTATGACTTCTAATAATAATATGGTGCAACTCAGCCTAAGTATTTTTTATTTTCTTATAAGTGCCACTGAGTCTAGCTAGAAGAAATTTTTGGTCAAAGAAAGAGACCTTTTTAATTCATATAAATCTTTATCCTGACGCGGAAGTCATACATATTTGAAAGATAATATTTTTATTATTTACTAGCTTCTGCCCGCGGCTTCGCCCGCGTGGCCTAGTAACAATTAGCATATTTTTCTTCAAAAACAAATTCCGGTCCTGCACGGCCCGGTACGGTACGGTTCCATCCGGTCCGGTCGGTCCGGTCCTGATATGGAACCTACATGCCAATTAGCATATTTTTCTACAGAAAAAAAAAACCGGTCCGGTCCGTCACGGCCTGGTACGGTGCGGTTCCTTCCGGATCGATCAGGTCTGATCCGTTCCGGTCCGGTGCGGTCCTTATGTGGACCCTACATGACAAATTTGGCATCTCTAGACCCAGCGGTTTGGGCTGTGCGTCCTCTCGCAACTACGTTTGCGCATATCTCGCTTTCCCGTGGGATTTTGAAAAATCCTTTCTTAGTACATCCCTAGACGTCATAAGGAACCTACATACCAAATTTGATATAGCCTCGCAACCTCGTTTGCGTATATCTCGGTTTCCCGTGGGAATTTCGAAAAATCCTTTCTTTGTATACCCCTAGACGTCGCCGTCGTAAGGAACCTACAGTCCAAATGTGGAATCTCTAGACCTAACGGTTTGGGCTGTGCGTCCTCTCGCAACTTCGTTTGCGTATATCTCGCTTTCCCGTGGGAATTTTGAAAAATCCTTTCTTAGTACATTCCTAGACATCGTAAGGAACCTACATGCCAAATTTGGAATCTCTAGACCCAGCGGTTTGGGCTGTGCGTTATATACCCTCGCAACTTCGTTTGCGTATATCTCGGATTCCCATGGGAATTTTGAAAAGAAACATACACTAAATGTTAAGTTGAGCAAGTCGCCACATATTAGTGAAAACCGCATCCAAATTGGTTCAGCCGTTTCTGAGATTAGCGTGTACAAACATACATACAAACATACAAACAGACGGACAAAATTTTACGAAATTCTTGTTCTATTGCTTATTCTTCATCGCCCTAAACAATTTTTTTGGAAATATATTCAATGTACAGACAAACTTTTTTTACACTTTTATTATATTATAGATTTCTTAGAATATTATTTGATAAAAAAAAATATATTGTTTTTACAGATTATGACAACGAAATAAAAAAGCTCACAGACGCCATAATAGATAAAACTGCCGCATTAAAAACAGCCGAATTGAATTTAAAAAATATAACTGCCACACCAAAAACGGAAACAGCCAAAACACAGATTGATGATATAAAAAAGAAAATAGAATGTTTGGAGAAAAAATTGGAAAATTTACGAAGCTCAACTGATATTATAAGCGCAGACGAGAAGAAGAACATTTTGAATGAGCACGATAAATTTTTACGAGAGTATAGGTAAAAAAAATCATACTAATCTTATTTATTACTGGTTGTGCTTGCGACTTTGCGTAATTTTCCCCGTATTTGCAACATTTTTCACTGATGCTTCGCTACTATTGGTCGCAGCGTAATGTTATATTAAATAGCTTAAAGCCTTCCTCGCCAAATGGACTACTCAACTCAAAAATAATTTTTCAATTCGAACCAGTAGTTCCTGAGATCAACGCGTTCAAACAAACAAACAAACACTTCCACTTTATAATATTAGTATAGACGAGCTGTTACCCGCGCCTATATTCTGCTCCATCCCGAGCTCTATCTTCCTTTGAAAATATGTAGCATTAAAATCCGTTCGGTAACTTAGAAGATGTGCGCGTTCAAACAGACAGACAGACATACAAAAAAATCCAAAATTTTTTTTGCTGTTATTACCTCACTCTACCTGTTCCCTCTCCATTTTTGCCAAATATGTCCAATGTACAGACATATCGGGATCTACTGTTTTATTATATGTATAGATAAATGTAAAGTTTATGAGGAAGATTATAAAACAATTGAAAATCGATTGTCGTTATGCACTGAGTAATAAGTATGAGTTATGACTTCGGTTCATGTCTGTGCGAGCCAGCCGTGTTGGCGACTAGTATAGTCGTTCAGTTGGTCTTTGACAGGCTCTGTGGTCAAGTGGCTAGCAATGGCTGCTTAATACCAAAGACCGCAAGTTTGAATAGTCTCGAGACAAACGTATGTGTGCATGAACTGAACATGTATATTTCACATAACATGTCTATAGGCTACGGTGATGCTTACCATCAGGCGTGCCGTATGCTTGTTTGCCATCTTTGTGGCATAAAAAAAAATGTTTGTCTCGATCAGGTATCGAACCCGCGTGCTCTGTAGCCATAACACTACCAACACGCCATCGAGCTGTCAGCAACATAGTTAGCACGTGCGAATAACGCGTACACAGAGAAATGAAGAGCGCTCACAGAGAGAATGTTATTGAAACTTATTTCCCACATTTTTACTACATTTTCACATTAATTATGGGGGATAAAAACCATCACTTGCGATCTGTAGAAAGTAATTTTATAAGATACGATAATGTTTAATTTGATAGAACTGTAACAATGATTTTATCCCTAACGTTATTGGATCCGAATCCATCATTCGAATCAATACAAACATTTGTGTGAACGAACGTATCTATACTAATATTTTATAGAGGAAAGATTTGATTGTTTGTTTGTTTGAAATGAATAGGCTCCGAAACTACTGGACCGATTTCAAAAATTCTTTCACCAGTAGAATGCTACATTATCAGGGAGTGACATAGGCTATAGCTTTTCCCGAAATTCAACGTGGTTCCCACGGGAACGGGTCCGGAACTTCACGCGGACGAAGTCGCGGGCAAAAAAGCTAGTATTAGATATACTAGTGAATAAGAACCACAAACGTCAAGTATCTAAGGATCCTGTTGAATCAATTTCACTCCAGAAACATTACAGACACAACCTGTAAGTTTATCATTGCAATGTTATTGTAAACATTACCTAAGAGTTGTAGTTGTTCATACTTGACTAGCTAACATAGGGAACCACATTGAATTTCGGGAAAAGCTATAGCCTATGTCCTTCCCTGATAATGTAGCTTTCTATGGTGAAAGAATTTTTGAAATCGGTCCAGTAGTTTCGGCGCCTATTCAATGCAAACAAACAATCAAATCTTTCCTCTTTAAAATATTAGTATAGATATTCATAAATTACGATAGGATTATTTTAATTTAAGTAGTAATTGTGACTTGTATGAATTTTTTCTTGGTCAGGGATTTAATTTTTATTTTTTTATTTTTTTTAGAGCGGTACTAAAAAGTACGATCTCGCAATTTTTCTCATCCATACCATTAATGGGATTTATATTTTTGTAAATTATTAAATATTTCAGAAAACGCAAACGAATCTCTAGCGATATGTTAGATGCAGTTTTGGAAGGTTATCCGAAATCAAAGAAAAATTTGTTAGAGGAACTTTGCATAGAAACTGACGAGATGGTTAACTTCAAAACTAATGACCATTTTGTGATTTAAAATATTAATAAATTTTAATTAAAGCATTAAAAGTAGAATTAAAATATAATTTTTATTCATACCTTCAATTATGTAGGTAAGTATTTCTATGTATAGAAAATTAATTAAGGTCACTTAGGGAAAGACTAACATACTGTATTCCAAAAAAGTAAATCGGTCTTTATGCCGAAATTGTTTGCCCTACTCTTGAGTTTATTAGTGCAGTGCGACGATTTGGTGCAGTGGTCTAAGATATAAATAAAGTCATGTACCTATATAATAACCGAAATATAAAAATAGAACAGGAAGTTGTCATTCTTGAGTTATCAGACACTGGTAGTCTTGCCCGAGTAGTAGTCTTACCCCAACCGACCTTAAAAATATTTTAATGATGCATTTTTTAACAATATTATATTTACGGCTATGGTTGGACACGGTACGCCGGAGACCGTGATCTGATACGTTACGTCTCGTAGGCGCCCTACGCGTATACGCCGCGCCATAAAGCTTATACATTGTATAAACAATCTGATGTGGTACAGTGTGGTACAAAAGTCAATCTGAAATTATGACATGTTAAATCCAACTTACTCTAGAGATGATTATACCGGCGATGGATATACGTATTCTGGGCCCCTTCAGCAGCTTGTACCGCAGGTCGACCCCGTTCCAAAACGACACGAAATATCTTTTGATCTGTACGTTGTCACCGCCGTGTAATCTGTAAAAATAATCGTCGAGTTATTATGAGTCATCAAATGGGTAACGTCACATATCTATTTTGCAATAATACACCTTAAAATTTAATTATTTATTTATATAACTTTATTTTGACCACAATACACAAAGTACTGATACAATTGGCGGACTTAATGCTAATTGCATTCTCTACCAGTCAACCATTGGGAGTGCAGAAATTCGCGATTGCGGCATAATTAGAACATTTCTATACTAATATACTTAATAATGATTATAAAATAATACAATATATACAATGAATAGAATATAATATAGGTAGGTAACAAATTAAATACATAATAAATATATAATAATGATGATGAAAGTGATACATACTATTTTGCAATTATGTAGCCAGCCGGGGGAGATAAGTTATCAACAGATGGCGTTGTGGGCAAATTGAATCGTGCTATGGTTTCGTTTGTGCATACGCATAGGTATGGTAGAGCACTAGTCGTGGAGCGGATTTCTTTGAAAATATTTGTTAATTTCTGTATTTTCTGTAAATGTTAGTGCTAGAGACAAAGTGAATATATCTATAGATAGAGATAGCTATCTAGTGGATCTATTAATTTATCGTTAATTCAGCGCTTAATTCGGCATACAGGAATTATCCTAGTTCAGGTACCAACCCACTCATAAGTGTAACAATATCTGTTTATATTTAGTTGTCTGTATGTAGTGAGAAATACAAATAATTATGATTATGTATGATACACATTATTATGTTTATATACTTATATATTTTAGAAAAAATCCTAAAATCTATTCGTGGGACAGTGGTGGTAACAGACAACTTCGTCAGCTATTAGCAATTTTGAACATTGTGATGGTAAGGAATTATTATTATTTAATCACTTTAGGTTATCTGGAAGAAATCGCTTAGCGATAAGGCCGCATACTGCACCGTTTAGTTTCTAAGCTTAACGTATTAATGATTTGTTTTGGTGCACTAAAGTGTTTTTTTTTGTATTGTATTGCAAAATCGCATCCTATTTCTTTTAAAATCCAAAAGATAATGAAGTGCCGCGCCACTGGTGCTGTCCCATGACTAGTCCTACTATACCCAACAGTATTGTTAAGTATTCTTATACTTACCTATAACCATCGTAGTCAACGATGACAAGTATTTCTGGATAAATAACGTATGGTGCCTCCCTCTTTCGTCTGCTGTGGGAGTCTGTCGAACGTTTCCTCCTGAAACGTTTGCTGAGGTGGTCTGGCTCCATAAATGCTGAAAGGAGACATTTTTATTGAATCATTGGCATTAATTTATGAGTGGCCATTTTGTTTTTGTTTCCAAAATGGAAGTTTATAGAATAGATTTATTTGTACAAATCATAGAGAAAGTGTCTGTGAAGGTCTATTGAAAATCGATATTTTTCTTTGTTTAGGTATGTTAGAAACTGGCAACACCTTGATAATAATACCTATGTCAAGTGTTTTGTTCTTTTTATTAATAGATTAGAAGAACACATTTTTTGCAATTTTTTTTTGTAAATTATGTTGTTACTTTTTTTTCTCTTTGGAATATTAGAATATTATTTAATTCTTAGGTACTCCTTCCATTAAAAGAAGATCGCTACCCTAATTACTCTAAGTATTATTAAATCTCTGCCAGTGAGCTTCAGGAGTTAGGCTGCGTTTACCTACATCAACAATATCTAGCGGAAGAATATTACAAACAGCTTTGTGAGTCACAGAAATATACAGAACTAAATCGATAGCCTATGAGAACTGTGGCCGATGTTGCAAATGCGCATAGAAGTAAGTTGTCTTACTATTAATAACCATCTTACAGCCAAAGCCAGCCGTCTTTATGAAACGCATTTTTAAAGTTAAAGAAACATTATTTTTTGCTGTCACTGTGAAACTAAAGAAGAAGAAGAGGTAGCTTAATACTTATTAAAATGCGGTAAGTTCACTGTCAAAATAAAGGCTACGGTGACGGCTTACCATTAGGCCGGCCTATGCTTGTTTGCCACCTTTGTGGTATAAAAAAAATATCATGATTGTTACAATGTGGGTCTTGTTTTTTATAAAAATACACAATGATGTAAGTGAGTAGGTAGGTAAGTTTATTAAGAAAATAAATAATATGCATTACAATATTGACCTGTAACCTAACTTATCATAAACTACCATATGTTCATCCTGTTCCACTAAAAAATGTATTTAAATTACTATATTTGGAGCATAACTAGAATAACAGGTTAATAAACTTGATAGGTTGTTACATATTAAATCTATATTCTTTATTAGATAAAAAGGCTATTCAATAGGAATAGGATAACGACACATATCTATCTTGCAAATGATACACCTTAAAATTATGAAATTAATACCATTTTGCAATAGTCTAGTCAAAGAGGAAAATTACGCAATATGTAGATTTAAAATTGTACATGTAAACGCATCCTCCTAAACCTAGGACAAGGGCAGCAAGGGGGTAACCAATAGAGACGTAATGTTTGTTATTTTCTTCAAAAATAATTGTCCTCAAATCTCAGTTGTCAATAAACAAAATAGCGATTATATGTACAAAATACCAACATATTTGGACAAATTCAATGGACTTGAAGGCGCCTCCATTCCAAAGAAAGGGCTGCGTACTCGATGGACAAGGGTAAGGAAGGGTCTCTCTTCAATCGAAGTAGGTAAACACAGAAAAAAAATCGTTTATTCAGAGCCTAGACCCACCCAGACAATTTCTCTAGTCGAAGTGTTTAAATCTATATATTTATAAAATTCAAAGTCCTGACTGACTGACTTTTTTTATACCACTAAGGTGGCAAACAAGCATACGGCCCGCCTGATGGTAAGCATCACCGTAGCTTATAGACGCTTGCAATACCGTGGGTATTCCTCTCGCGTTGCCAACCCTCCCAACCCCCCCAAGTGGAGCTCTGGAGACCTTACTCACCGTAGGAACACAACATGGCCGAGACCAATGCTATTTGGCTACGATCTTCTGTAAGGTGGAGGTCCTTCCCCAGACGGGCTGCTCCGATTTGAGCGGATTATCCGCTGTGCCCTACCTCTCTAAAAAACTTCCTGACTTAACTATAAATCAACGCACAGCCCAAACCGCTGGATCTAGAGATTCCAAATTTGGAATGTAGGTTCCTTACTACGTCTAAGGGTAAGAAAGGATTTTTCAAAATTCCCACGGGAAAGCGAGATATACGCAAATGAAATTGATAATTGTTACGAGGGTTTTACTAGTCTAATATAAATTTAATATGTAATTTTTTGTAAGTGCTTTTGGTACTAAAATTTGGAATTGACAATATATTTTTGAATTTGACAGAACTACTTACTTCAAACTTCAGTAAAGTATGTTTAGATGCCGCTGAGTTGAAATTGAAGTTGCTATTTTATTCATAAAAGATCAGAGTTTCAATTTGAACTTATTAAGAAAGTGCTTGTGAAGGCTTTTTGACCGTTTAAATGCAGTCTCTGAATAAACGTTTTTTTAAATCACACGGATTGAGTAAATTCGAGACTTGTGTTATGGAATACTAACTCAACGATCCTATATTTTATAACAAATATATAGTATTATATTATACATCCAAGACCCAGGCCAATCAGAAAAAAATCGTTTTTAATCATGACCCGACTAGGATTCGAACCCGGTACCTCCGGGTCCTGGGTGGCAGACCGGCGCGGCGGCGGCATGGTAACCATTAGGCCACAACGGAGGTCGTCAATTTGAACTTACAAGAACGGGACCGGAGTGTTTAAATTAGCGCGATTGCCCCCAGATTCCATTGATAAATCTCTAACAATTACCGTAGGTATGTATTCAGTTTTTGAACTATTAATTCATTACCTGCATCTTTCATCATTTTTTTATAACGAAGATTTCTGTAAGTATGTAGGTCTGTGGCCTCTTTAGCTATTCGAATTTATAATACTTATCAGGCGATCAATCGTAAAAAACCTGCATTATGGATACTTATAAATTTATCATTTATTGAAAAGTTCAAGAACGTTTAAATACTTAGAGTCGAGAGGAAAATGTTTGAGACACAATTTAACATTAAATAAGTTTTAAAATTTTATTTGAAAAATTTAGTAAAGTTACCTACGTACATACAACTACTACATACGTACGTATTATGTACTAAGGTATCGAGATTTTTTCGTCTTGTTAACTTGATTGAAAAAAACATTTTCACCAACGCAAGTAGTCGTAGATATTCCATAACTCATACAAATTTGTTCCAGTACAGTTGTAACTATTTAGTAATCTGTGGCTATCGTTAGTAAAAACGGGCTGAAGTCACATGGATTTTCAATGGAATTTATTTGCTACGTGTTATAATAGTACAGAGTGCTTACGAGCCGTCTAGTCACCCACCAGGCGGCGCTTAATCTTTCCCATACTAAATTCCAACGCGCTCGTATTCGAAAGCGATGTGAAAAATCTCGTACTACGCACTCATCATATTTACATCTTGGAATCAGTGCGGTAAGGCGTGATATAATAGAACGATGGTTGTTTTACAAAAAGGACTAGTCTGAATAAAGCATGAAAAAGTTTTATAAGAAAATTATAATTTTTTGTATTGTGATATTTTCTTCTTCAAAGCGTATTATCATAATTAGATGTAGAACCCAGCCTATTCTATCTCAAAAATAAAGTGGCTTTCTTTTCGTAAAATAATTTTCACAATCGGTTCATAGGATAAGATATTACCCCCTACACGTCAAGTCCGTGGCCGGCTTCCTGGAGAAATTAGGATGGCTGGAGTAATCCAGCTCCCACTCTTCGCACGCACAAAGGGCACACACATAGGCTGCATAAGCGGAGAAGGCCCGCAAGACAAAAAGTACAAGTACCCCCTACAACCTAAGTAGTAAGTACCCCTCATAGCATTTAGGTCCCAATAGTAGCGTAACAATAGACCGTGGTGCTCGGCAATCGAGCCTCACTTGATTTGCCATCTCTTTAGGGTATAATGCCTGTTGCTTCAAATTGCTGTTTCTCACGTAGTTGTTAAGGAGGGAAGTCCTTTCAATACTTCCTACTCCGACTATCTTCTTTCTGATTAAATTCGTTGTGAGTTCCAAGACAGCTGTAGTTTTCTTCCCCGGGACGTCAATAAGCTTCATTGCTTATTGTCTATCTGAGGTCGCCGTTGTTGATCCTGGCTACACAGGAGACACAGTGGTAGGAATGTGTGGTGGGCTTGTCCCGAAGTCTACAACCTCACAAACATTAGTTTAAATAGATGAGCAACATACAATATTGATAATGATATGATACAACCTATTTACTGCAACATAATGGTAGGTACGTGTACCTATGTATGGCCAGTAATTTATGCACACGTAATACATACAGTAGCAAAAACAATTACATACAAATTGATTAATGGCTTAATAACAGGTTGTACATCGCTAAAACGTTTCACGTGCAGAGTAACACGTGATTCGATACGCATCCGAAAGGCATATCGATTAATATCGGTTTATCGATTATGGTAATCGGTGTTACCGGTTGCGATTTGTATCTATGATGATTTCATTGTATTACAATAGTTTTATTTAGTTTTCTCTTAGTTCAATTTCAAATGAAATTATTTTAGATCCCTAACTCATACTTTGGTCCAGTTAGATTAAACCAAGGGGTCGTTGGTGAAAGCGGGCATAAGCATTCACTAACACTATTTCTAGATTTATATGTACAACTTGTATCATTAAATATGAATCTTGCTAAGTATGTATATTACAATTTTATAAAAAAAATACAGTCCTGACTACTCCTGACATAATCATCAGCCTTACTGAGGCCCTTGGACCTACGGAGCTGAAAATTGAAATAAAATGAACTAAACTAAACCTACCACAACCATAACAGCAATATGAGTAAACCCTGCTCAAAATGAGTCTCACACATGATTAAATTCACCCATAGATGGCGCTGTATTTAATCACGATAAAACACAGTATTTTAACACGCAATAGGTATACCTCTAATACTAATTAGTAATGAACATAATATTTGAACAATTTACGTGACCTCAGTATTATCATGGCGTCTCAAATTTTGATTGATGAAACAAACCTATATTTTAATGGTGAATCGAAGCATTATTGTGCAAATATTTAATAGAATTAAACATGTTTTTTGTCAATTTAAATCTAGCTTCCTTGTGTTGTCAGCGACAATATTTGGTTATGGTATTTTACAGCCACAACACTAAAAATTATTGAATGAACTGACAAACTACCACGCAAATTTCCCTCCATGTCAAATTCTTTTTTCTTTTTTTAAAATTACCCATCCAACACATTCAACACTGAACATAAAAGGTTTTTTTACATAACTAGATTTATACGACAAAATACGACAAATTTATATTCCCATTCACTAACACTACGCAGCCGTACTTTTGCGCGGGTCAGCTTACTAGTAATATACCTAATAGAAAAGGTTTATTATTACCATAATCACTTTGGTGGTCCCCCGTCGCCGGATCTCGTTTGATGATGACGTGCTGAGCGCCGTTCAATGCTCGCCTTAGTAAGTCTTGATTTTCCTTTTTCCTTTTCACTGTTAAAAACAAACAAGTTATTATGAATATACTAACTAATTACTACTACTAGGGACTATTAATAACTCAATAGCCCGGTGGTCGAGTAAATAGAAACGGCTAGCAATATAATAGAAATTAAAATCGAATTCCTTGCGAATGCATAGACGAATTCGCGCATTTTCGTCACGTATTATTGGTCTAAATTCTTCAGATACTTCGACCGAAGTATCGGATTTACATTTCGTAGTATTAGCCCTCCTTATACTACAAATATTTTGTTTGAATGAACTGAACATATCTTTTGTTATTCTTTCTTTTTAAATATCTTTCATCTACTAAATACAGCTTATAATTATGTACATTTCTAAAGCCCATTATTTAGTTAACAATAAACTATATTGTTAATAACGCGTTCATATTAATTCGTTTATTGTTTGCCACCTTTATGTATTGCGGAGCGCGTAGGACGTGCGCGGGGCGACATAAGAACGCGGGGAAGGGGTGAGGCGCGAGCGCACCCCGCCCGCTGAAAATCTGACCGCGCCACCGTTGGCCGGGACCCCCGCCAGTGTCCGAAACGAATCGAGCCACGCACGTCGCGCGCTGCTCCATAAATATTTTTCGAAATACAGTTAATTTTTGAAGTCAGTTTTCTTCGTTTTTCTTCTCTCCACGGCGGAACCAGCATACACGATTTACAAAAGTCCTACGAACCGGATCGACTACCCATGCAGCGAACGCCACCACCCGAGAAAAGGACGACGCGTGCTGACTCGCGCAGGGCGAAACAAGTAGAACCAATGGAAATGGCGGACGCTCGGGAACTCAAATCGTCTTCTTCCCGGGCCGGACGGGTTCGCAAAACCTCTACTGCATCGTCAACTGCAGCACGAAGACAGCTGGAGCTGGAGGCAGCTCAACAAAAGGCTCAAATTCAAATGGCACTCATTGACAAGAAGTTAGCAGCAGATATAGCTGCACTGGAAGAGGAGGAGATATACAGTCCGCAGTCGGAGGAGTGTGGTTCTGACCGCACTAAAAGGAGCGGCATTGAGAGGTGGGTGGACCGTGGCCAGGAGTGTGTCCACGATAAGAAGGATCCATCACACACGCATGAGGAAAAGTCCACCGACCCTCAATCGCTAAAGAAACTCATCAGCCGCATGAGCACGCCTCGAGACCTTCCCTCGTTCTCGGGCGACCCAATGGAGTGGCTGCAATTCAGCCAAGCATATGAAGAGTCAACTGAGCTATGCAAGTTTAGCGACAAAGAAAACTTATGGCGACTGAGAAGATGTCTGCGCGGGCCAGCACGGGAGGCCGTGTCAGCACTTTTAATCACAGCTTCGACGGCGCGCTCTGTGATGGACATGCTGCGAATGCAGTTCGGTGACCCGGACATCATCTTATATAAAATATTACGCGAAATCCAGAAGCTGGCACCATTACCGCCAGACTATCACAAAGAATTAGTTAAATTCTCGGGAAAAGTAACAAATTATGTAAGTGCAGTGAAGTCGTTGTGTCGAGGTGACGACTATCTTCAAGGTGTGAATGTCGTCACGATGGTGCTGGGCAAACTGCCTACCGGACTGATCGCCAAATGGAACGACTACAGTTACGAGAACAGTCACGTGAGTAGACTATGTGTTTTATCAGACTTTTTACATGAAGAGGCAAAAAAGTTATCCCAGTCCGGTGCTAATTTATTGTATTTGAGACACGATAATAAAAAACAATTTAATAATTATAACTATAACTATAACAATGAAACTGTTTTGATGCAACGAGCGCAAACTATAGATAAATGTAAATTTTGTAAAAAGAGTGTACATGTGTTAACAGAGTGTAAATTGTTTAAAAAAGCGCTCCGTAAGGTACGATGGCAACACGTCAAGCGACACGGTTTATGTTACAAATGCTTGATATCGCATCACGATAAGCTAACTTGCCCGGCACCCGTGTGCGGCGAGGACGGATGCACTGAACATCACAATAGTTTGTTGCATTTCTTACCGCGGCGCAACGTAGATACTGATAATAGTAACACAGTTGCCACGGTTGCCACCGAACCGGAGCCCGAGACGCAATCGGAAACCGTCGCTCATGTAAATTCGGATAGTTGTACTGTGTTGTTAAAAGTCGTACACGTAAATATTCACGGCCCGAACAGTATAATAAGTACGACGGCGCTGCTCGACGACGGCTCCACAGTATCACTGATAAGCGCGGAGCTCGCCGCGCGCGCGGGGCTCAGCGGACGGCGGGAATGCTTACGTGTACGCGGCGCTTGGGAAAGCACGGAGCTTGTGTGCGACAGTCAGCTGGTCGATGTGACGATTTCCAATAGAGACAGAGATCATACGTTTAACATTAGGGCGCGTAGCGTAAACAAACTTAATTTACCGCCGCAGGATTCAACCATAATTAATTGCGATCGCTACGAACATTTGCGATCTGTAAAAAATAAACTTTTTGTCGGGTCAGCGAGACCGGAACTATTAATTGGCCAAGATAACTACCATTTGATTTTGCCTTTGGAATGTATCGCGGGTTCCCCGAGCGAACCATGCGTCACCCGCACCCCGCTCGGCTGGTGCGTACACGGGCGCGCGAAAGGCGCGCCGCCGCCCTCACGCCACTCAACTATGTTTATTGTTGAAAATAATGAACGAGAGTTGTCTGACATACATGAAGACGTGCGCCGCTATTTCTCCATCGAGTCCATGGGTGTGTCTGCCAAGCCACGGCAGAACGCTGAAGATGTACGAGCCCTGGAAGTCTTGGAACAATCTGCAAATTTAAAAAATGGCGAATGGCACATTAGCTTACCTTGGAAAGACGAAAGCTGCGAGATGCCAGATTCTCTTCCTACTGCAATGCGGAGACTTAAGGGAGTGGAACAGAAAATGAAAAAGAATGAAGAATATTCTGAGCGCTATCGGGAGCGCCTACAGCATTTACTGGTTAATAATTACGCCAAACAGCTGGAAGTCGAGGAAGTCACCGCGCCTGGAAAACCTGAAAAGATTTGGTACTTACCTCATTTTGGAGTCGACAACCCGCATAAGAAGAAGCTGCGTCTGGTTTTCGATGCTGCGGCAAAGACTGAAGATGTATCTCTGAACGACTACCTGTTAAAGGGACCCGACCTACTTCAGTCACTCTTTGGAATTATGTTAAGGTTTAGGGAAAACCGAGTGGCGCTTACAGCTGACATAAAGGACATGTTCTTACGCGTAAGGATTAATACAGCCGATCAAAATGCCTTACGTTTCCTGTTTCGCGACAAAAATGGTAAGATAAATACCTACGTTATGTTATCTCTCATATTTGGAGCCAACTGTTCACCTTTCGTGGCGCAGTACGTGAAGAACCGAAACGCAGAGCGCTTCAGAACTGAAAAGCCGGACGCCTGTGACGCAATAATTAAGTCTCATTATATGGACGATTACATTGACAGTCTACCAGACGAACAGACAGCTTTGAAACTTGTCAATGACATCACACAGATTCATAACGAGGGAAATTTTTGTATACGAAATTGGACCACAAACAACAAGACTGTGTTGAACAACATTCCAAAAGAGGCCTTAGGCGACGCGGCAGTAAGGTTCAAATTCCAGCAGCAAAATACATGCGAGGGCGAACGCACACTAGGGCTCATATGGGATCCACTGTTAGATTTATTAAAAGTCGATGTCTCACTTAAACGGATCCCCGAAGACTTATTGAATGGGAAACAAAACCCTACAAAACGACAAATGTTAAAAATTGTCATGTCTATTTTTGATGTCTATGGACTGCTTGCACCTGTAATGATAGCGGGAAAAATTATGTTGCGGGACTGTTGGCAGGCGAACATAGGATGGGACGAAATAATACCTGACGGCTTGCGGGATGGTTGGCGCAAATGGGTTTCTGTGTTTGCGTCGTTGCGCGGGGTGAGCTTGCCCAGATACTACGATCAAGCTTGTTTGCCACACGCAAGCGAGAAACAATCGGTAAAGCCCTTGCGGCCGCGCGCGGCGAACGCCGAGCCGGCGCCGTCCGCACCGCCCTGCGCGCCCGCCGCCGCCGCCGCCGCCGCGGACCGCGCGCCCGCATCGGCATCTACTTTCGGCCCGCCGCCGCCGCCCGGTGTAGGTAGCGCGAAGGCGGTTGCTATGCATACATATAGGAATCTACAACTACACACCTTTTGTGATGCATCGTCAAAGGCAATGAGTGCTGTATGCTATTGGAGATGGATAGATAACACGAACAATGTTTGCGTAGCGTTTGTCGCGGGCAAGTGCCGCGTAGCGCCGATAAAGACGATGACTATTCCCCGTTTAGAGCTACAGGCGGCTGTTTTGGCCGCACGCTTAGCCGACTCAATAATACTAGAACACAGAATCAAACCACAACAAAAATATTTTTGGTGCGATTCGACCACCGTGCTACATTGGATAACGAATAATTCACGTAATTATAAAATATTCGTCGCACACAGATTGGGCGAAATTGACAATCTAACCGAGCCCTGTCAATGGAGATACGTACCTACGGGTTTGAACGTGGCGGATATCGCTACGCGGGAGACCTACGACGTAGCCGACTTGCAGAATGAGTGGTTGCACGGACCTGTGTTTCTCAACAGACCCGAGCATGAATGGCCTATTAACGTGATACGACGCGAAACAGATAAGGGAAAATTAGAATGCGTTGCACTACTAACATATTGCGATAAAGACGCGTTCACAGTACCGGATCCGACTAGATTTTCTTCATGGTTGAAATTAGTGCGAACTATGTTTACGATTTTAAAATTCATAAATAAAATACGAAAATTACTTACCGATGATGTCACGTTGATGAAGACCGCCGAGCTTATGTTGCTGCGATACTCTCAAGCGCAGTATTTTGGAGAAGAAATAAACAAGATAAAAAAGGGAAAACACTTACCTGAGTCTAGCAGGTTACTTACCTTGACGCCGTTCCTGGACTGCCACGGGATCCTGCGTGTCGGGGGGCGCATCGACGCTGCCGCTGACATCTCACCTGAAACAAAAAATCCTATAATATTAGACGGCTGTGATTATATTGCGAGACTAATTGTTAGATCTTACCACGTAAATGCGGCTCACGGGAACCTCGAGACAGTCGTGAATAACCTAAGACAAAATTACTGGATAATTAAATTGCGACCGACTGTACGTTCCGTGGTGTCAAAATGCATGTTGTGTCGGCTGAAAACTTGCAAAGCTGAAATACCCAGACTTGGTGACTTACCTGAGGCTAGACTGGCGCACCATCATCGCCCTTTTACTTTCTGCGGAACTGACCTTTTTGGACCAATGGAAGTAACAGTTGGAAGACACCGCGAGAAACGGTATGGTGTGTTATTTACTTGCCTGACTGTACGGGCCGTTCACGTCGAATTGGTCCCGTCACTTACTACCGATTCATTTATTATGGCGCTAAGACGCATGGCGTCGCGCCGCGGTTGGCCTCAACAACTCTTCTCAGACAACGGCACCAACTTAAAAGGAGCGGACGTGGAACTGAAGAAGTCGATTGCGCAGTTGAATGAGGAAGCTCTGACCACTGAAGCCTTGAACCGAGGAATAAAATGGACTTTTATTCCCCCCTCCAGTCCCCATTGGGGTGGGGCCTGGGAGAGACTCGTAAGGTCCGTCAAGACTTCTCTCAAGGTAATTTTAAGAGAGAGGGCTCCCAGGGAGGAAACACTGATTACATTACTAGCCGAAGTGGAAAACATAGTTAATAGCAGACCTTTAGCACACGTCTCCGTAGAATCGATGAGCAGCGAAGCATTGACGCCGAACCATTTTCTCCTAGGTTCGTCGTCAAACCTGCCACGCATTGGAATATTTGATGAATCTGAAATTCACCTTAGGAAACAATGGCGTATAGCTCAGAGTTTGGCGGACATGTTTTGGCGCAGATGGGTTCGTGAAGTGTTACCGGAGATGTTGCCCAGGAAAAAATGGCTCGTCGAACACAGACCATTTGAAGTCGGAGACCTCGTGTTGGTGGCGGATACAAACAGCCCTAGAAATACTTGGCCGCGGGGTGTGGTGGTAGAAGTTTTACCGGGTAAAGACGGGCGCGTTAGGATGATTAAGTTGAAAACTCAATCCGGCACATTGACCAGGTCTGTCGCACGCGTTATAAGGGTCCCTGTTGGATCTGAGTGCTGTTAGCACTTGGGGTGGGATATGTTAATAACGCGTTCATATTAATTCGTTTATTGTTTGCCACCTTTATGTATTGCGGAGCGCGTAGGACGTGCGCGGGGCGACATAAGAACGCGGGGAAGGGGTGAGGCGCGAGCGCACCCCGCCCGCTGAAAATCTGACCGCGCCACCGTTGGCCGGGACCCCCGCCAGTGTCCGAAACGAATCGAGCCACGCACGTCGCGCGCTGCTCCATAAATATTTTTCGAAATACAGTTAATTTTTGAAGTCAGTTTTCTTCGTTTTTCTTCTCTCCACGGCGGAACCAGCATACACGATTTACATATATTATTAAAAGAGTACACAAAAAGAAAAAAAAATGCTCACTCATTTAAAAAATAAATAGCCAAGGCCATGGAGTTGCCCAAGGTTACGTCCTAGGACCAATAATATATTTTTTAGATATCACATTTCCACTGTTAACATACTAAACATTTAGGTAAGTATATAATATACATATATACTTTAGATGTAATATAAAACTGTGGTACGCTTTGGGATTTCCCTGTTGAGACTTGACGTCTACTTTTTTAACATGATGACGTAGATTTTTTATGATTATGACCAAACAAATAAACATTAAAATTTTGCCTCTCTTCAAACATTATTTCTATAAATATTACATTAACTAGGTACTTATTAGAATAATAAGAAATTCTTGTGGAAATTGAAATGTTGCTTTTTAATTGACACAGTTCAATTCCAGTACAGAGAAAATCAATTTTAAAAAACTCGGACCTCCCCAGTTTTCGCATGGGTTATACTAATGATCACTATATGTTTTGAAAATATAATATACGACGACCTCCGTGGCGTAATGGTTACCACGCCAGACCGCCACCCAGGAGGTCCCGGGTTCGATCCCCGGTCGGGTCATGATGAAAAACGAACTTTTTCTGATTGGCCTCGGGTCTTGGATGTTTATCTATATATGTATTTGTTATAAAATATAATATCGTTGAGTTACTATCCCATAACACAAGTTTCGAACTTTCTTTGGGGCTAGCTCAGTCTGTATGAATTGTCCCTATATATATTTATTTATTTATTAAAATAAAATAAAAAAATATAACCTATGTTACCCGGGGGTAATGTACCTTTCCAACTGTGAAAGAATTTTTGATATCGGTCCAGGGGCCGTACCACGACCTTTTATAACTTATTCTAAAACGATTGTGTAAACGAGACGTTGCCTTACATCATGTATTGCGCTGTCTCCCTTACTCAGCCGTTCTTGTGTTGTTTTAAGCGGTCATTGTACGGCCTCTGTAGTTTTTGAGTTTGTTCGTTACAAACAAAAATTACAAATATTTTTTCTTTATAATCTATTTATATAAAAATGAAACCCGTTTTCCGTTGTCACGACATAACATGAAAACGGCTTGACCGATTTGGCTGATTTTTTTTTGTAGTTTTCTAATACTCTGTACAAGGTTCTTACGGAAAAAAATATTAAGAAAATCTCTCAGAAAGATTGAAAAAAAAACGAAACAGTACCCGGGCGAAGCCGGGCCTGGCAGCTAGTTTTATATAAAAAAAAGCCGCGGCTTCGCCTGCGTAAAAAAAGCCTATGTTGGGCTGTGTACCCCTGAGGCCCTGACAATATATATTTATAAATTTTTATAATGATCGGCTGCTTAGTCAAGCTGTGAAGGAATAACAAACAAACTCACTTTCTCATTTATAATATTAGTATGAAGTATGATAATTAGTATAGATTAGTAACAACGACCTCCGTGGCGTAATGGTTACCACGCCGCGCCACCCGGCTTGCCACCCAGGAGGTCCAGGAGGGCTACTACGAAACGTTAATCCGATATTTCGGCCGAAGTATCGGAAGAATTTTAACTGTGAAATACAAGGTATTTCATGGTTATTTTTGTAATTCCTTGAATTCTATCCATGAAATACATTGTACTTTATGGTTATTTTAGTAGTTCATTGAATTATAATCATGAAATAACTTTATTTCACGGTTAAAATTCTTCCGATACTTCGGCCGAAGTATCGTATTAACGTTTCGTAGTAGCCCTCCTGAATCTCGGTCGGGTCATGACGAAAAACGAACTTTTTCTGATTGGCCTGGGTCTTGGATGTTTATCTATATATATGTATTTGTTATAAAATATTGTTCGTTGAGTTAGTATCCCATAACACAAGGCTCGAACTTACTTTGGGGCTAGCTCAAGCTGTGATTTGTAAAAAAATAAATATACTAACTGATAGGCAGGCCGGTATCAATGGAGACCATATCAGCCATGCTGGCTGCGTCCATGAACATCTCGTCATCTGGTGCAGTCATCGACTCCGGGACCGGTCGGATCACCAGCTCGTGACCGATCGAGCCTTCCTGTGGAAAAGGTTCATTTTTAGAGATTCACTTTATCATTAATAGGTGACATGTGGGTGATGTCAATGAATGAATGAAATGGTGAATAATTCTGGTACTTAATAAGCATAGACAATGTATTGTACAAGAATTCTTTAGTGTACAGTCAGCGGCATATAGCGATGTCAATATTGTCAGTACGTATAACATTTTTAATTAAATGATATTAAAAAGTGACAAGGTACTAAAATGGCAACATATTTATGTCGCCGACTGTGGCGTAAAGAAGAATAAAATCTTGACGCCGACTGTCCAAAACCAACTAAATTATACTAGACGCCCGCCAACAAAACTAACTCGCGTTAAACGTCAGTTAACGAAGTTCGAAACTGACACATTGAAAATCGATTTCGTTGTGCGCTAAGTAATAAGTGTCTAGTTTCGAAATCCGTAACGTCTGCGCGAGTCAGTTTTGGTGGCGTCGAGTATAACTTGGCTGAGCTGCCTGCGACTTTCCTTATAACCTCTATAGATTGATATGATTTAGCGCTCTGCATACAAATCTCTTCAAGGATCAACGGTGTACGAATAAAGGTTATTGCTTGCTTGTACAACAATCAACAAGCTCGATACCATCGTCTGACTTTAAAAAAAACGTAATGAATGTCACAAAACCGCCTTTTAGAAGCATTTACGTTCCGTTCTATTTATCCGACATTGTTCCAGCTATGAAGTAACGAACGTAGACCAATAATTACCTATTTTTCATATTCTGTTTACCGACATAATGGCTTTCCTGAACGCTTCACAGTATTTCATAATATCCAAATAGACGACTATTTTTCTTTGTCGTATTAAATCTTTTTTACGGAAGTTATAAGAATGAATTATTATTATTTATAAGAATTTAGAAACGAATTCACCAAGCAGTCTAATCGCTGTATGGTCTTCTGTCACAGAGTAATAATACTTCTGTACAGCCAGGATTAACAGCTGCGACCACAAATTGACAAAAACAGTGATACTTATTGACGTTCTATGGAAATAACTATAAATGCCTTGGTACTCTTATTAATAGATTTAATTGGACAGATGATAGGAGGGAAAAATTGAAATGACTGTCCGTCCATAGCAACTAGAGAGACAGAAATAAACATCAGGCACATAGATAGGAAATAGGGCATAATATTTGAGATTTTATGTGACTTACAAAATATTTTTCTTAATATATATTCTTTTTTAAATTCAAGCCAGTCCAACCTTGGTCTACAGGCCAAGGGACAAGGGAAATTAAAAATACAAAGAGAATTTTAAAATCGAACACAGTATATGACTAATTTCTGTGTAATTAAATAAATTTCATGATTCTCAAAGAAAAGACTAAACTCTCTTACAGCCAGTTTCTGGAACACATTAAGTGTCATGCTATCTCTTTCTTCTTTAACTATAAAAATTCGTATTGGAATCAGTAATTTTTAGCTTTCTATGATCCAAAATATTTACTTTACACTTTTCTGTTCTAACGCAATGTTTATTACGAAATTAATAGACAGATGACTGTTAAATTACATACCACGGGCAATGTCATGGAATGAGGTGACCTTATGCTATGTCTTTAGCTAGTTATCTAACCTTTAACGACCATTAACGCCCAATATTACTTTGGTTAAGTATAATATCTGTCACGCATGTTAAACTTATAAGTAGGCAGAGTCCAAAGAATAAGGACTTCTTGGATTTTTTCATTTTAAACTAACAATGTTATTTATGCCCTCGATCCATTATCTGATCGATCAATGGATCCTAGGCGACTTTTAAAATTCCACTTGAATTCATTATTTGGTATTAATTTGTATGCCCGTTTTCAGCAACAAGGCAGCGTGGGTTTAACGCAACTGGAACAAAGTATGAGTTAGGGAAAATTTACGCAAGGGGTCGTTAGACTCGTTAGTGAAAACGGTCATTTAGTTTAGACTAAGTTATTTAGACTAACTACCTATAAGTCGAGGCGATCGGAATTTTACAGCGATTCTACGTAGTATTTTTGTTGCATTTAGTTCCTAAAAGCGGTTAAATAGGCCGACGACTATAAGCGAGAGTTGATGATAATTAAGAACAGTGCGTAGACCAAATAATAAAAAAATGTATCTTCTTTAAAATCTTATACGTATTTGCCTCGAAGTAAGTTTAAATTGGGAATGTTTTGGAGACACATTTTCATATCACTTTGGTTTGAGATGTCAAAACTAGATGGCGTTGTATGCCTTTTTACAATTTATTACTTATTTAATTACAATACAAAATTTTATATTAAAAGCGCTCCAATTCCCACAAACCTCTTATAAGACAATAGTAAAAAATATATTTAGTCATAAATATTATATTATTATAAAGTAATTTAAAGGCACGTCTACACAATGGGCGTTGTTGTCGTGTCTATGTCTTGTGTAATCGACCTTAGTCTACTTGTAACCCATTGTTTGTGGTTATGGCATAGACATAAATCAGAAATAGACAGCGCCATTCCCACCATAAACTGTAAAACGATAACTCGATTTTCTCATTTTTTTATACAGTCGATTATCATAAAAATTGTCCATGGAAATCGGTTATAAAATTTCTTGTTTTTCCTAGTGTTATTCCATTTCATTCATTAGGATTCGCTGCTTAACACCTAAGTGTTAAAAAAATGCAAATTAATACTGATTTTTACTGTCATCGTACGTCCGCAACCCAAAGGGAAATACCTATCTTAGGTTAGGTTGTACGTCTTTCCAATAAACACGGTCAGTTTTATAACGACAATTCGGTTTCTTGAATCAACAGCGCGCCGCCCAATTGCTATAAAGACCATTCAAAAGTTTTCAGTAATTAAATGAAATCGTTTATTTCAGAAATTAGACATTCACAGGCTTTTTCTTGTCATTTACAACTGTTACTTGTATTGACAAGAGTGAGCAGACCAGGCAGCACCCCCAAATGATATACGAAAGTGACAACATATTTATGCCGCTGACTGTACTTACATAAATCATAAAATACGAAATCACTATGACTGCTATTAAAGTGTGTGCTGATTCCGATATCATTCATGTTAATTCATATAGTTTTTTTTATATATTTGTACCTACATGTAAATGCTATAGAGATTAGAAAAAGATACAGTGAATATAACTATAGATAACTAAATCTATTAATGTTTCGAAAATAGTTATGACTAGGTTTACCCTACTTCAATCAATTCCACATATTTTTTATCATAACCTTGACACGTCAAGCGAGGTTCGTGTCATTTGCGGTATTTACTTAGATTTATGTCTGCGGTTATGGCTTATGAGCATTAGGAATGAATACTTAGGTCGAACGAAGTTTTTGTGAGCACACAGTGAGAAAAGGTGTTAAAATTTTTAACATTCTGACTTTGTTAATAGTCGTTTGAGTATTTTAAGAGCCTGTTCCACTTACAGAGAGTGTCGGTCAGTCTTTAGTGAAATAAAAATGTCACCACACAAGAACTGGGGCCCGATTCTACTAACACAAATGCACCTATGGACTCTCAATCGTGTCTCGAAAGAATGCCGATAGTGTATCAGTGGAATAGTTTTTGACATTTGTTATGGACTTTTACAATAAGTTAAACATTATGTTATTGTTTAAGTCCATAACAAATGTCAAAAACTATTCCACTGATACACTATCGGCATTCTTTTGAGACACGATTGAGACACCATTGAGAGTCCATTGGTGCATTTGTGTTAGTAGAATCGGGCCCCTGTTCATTTGTAGATATTATTCACCGGACTAGCCTTACTCATAATTTTATTGACACCCTGCATGTCTTGTGTCTATCATAATGGCTTAACAATTATGAATTCAAGACCACCGCCTTTGATTAACGACTATCATCCATCGACAACAGTCGGGATCGATTGATTATAAGGACACATCACCTATTTGCGGAGAAGGCCGGCAAGACAACAAGTAAGACGGATTAACGTGTCCTCCGATGCACGAAGAAGCTCGAGGTAACGAAACACATCCAAACACTGTCTAGGGTCAAAGTTGCTTAACTTGCGTGTTCGTTTAAGAATGAGACACACAGCAATGCCAACAAGCTCCTCTGGTCTGTCTCTGACATATAGCAACCTGTATTCCGGGAGCCGTATCATTCCATTCTTCCGTACAATTGTAAAATTAAGAGAGGTAGGGCACAGCGGATAATCCGCTCAAATCGGAGCAGCCCGTCTGGGGAAGGACCTCCATCTTACAGAAGACTGTAGCCAAATAACATTGGTCTCGGCGATGTTGTGTTCCTACGGTGAGTAAGGTCTCCAGATCTCCACTATTGGCAACGCGTACCTAAGTGATACCCCCGGTATTGCAAGCGTCTATAGGCTACGGTTATGCTTACCATCAGGCGGGCCGTATGATTGTTTGCCAACTTTGTGGTATAAAAAAAACTTTATTATTTTGAAGGTGCTATGTATTCCTAGTAATACATCTTAGTATGGTTATGACTTTATCTATAATTATTTAAAAAACTGATTACCATAGAGACAGGATGTCCCATTCCGTTGACAGAGTCGTAAATTCAAATCCTAGAACGTGACCGCTTTGTCATTATGGCGGGACAATCCCATTATATTTTATTAGTACATAAAATTATAATTGAGCAGTCTTTATTTTTAGACAATTAAAATTATATTTCGGACGACCTATGACCTAACTTAGGAAAGGTCCGGCTTCGTTCTAAGTTGTGGAGGAAGGTGTAACGGTTGGAATATTCTCTGCAAGTAACATCCAGGTAGTCACAGATGACAAAATTTTATTTTTTATACCACAAAGGTGGCAAACAAGCATACGGCCGGCCTGATGATAAGCCGACACCGTAGCCTATAGACGCTTGCAATACCAGGGGTATCAGGTATCACTCACGCGTTGCCAATCCTCCCAACCCCCCCAAGTGGAGCTCTGGAGACCTTACTCACCGTAGGAAATAAATAAATAAGTAATTAAATATATAGTAACTCGTAATTATAGTTTAGATTTGACTCCAGCGGGCCTAACATGCTTACACTCGAGATAGTTTCTCGCACGCAACAAAGCTTCTTCGCCAATAGCAATGCCTGTTTTGTCTACTGTAGACATAACCGAGATACGCAGAGAATATTGGCAGAGCGGAGTGAGAAAATTTTGTAGCGTTTGTCATGTTAGCCCGGCAAGACGATTCATGAATGAATTTATTAAAATGGCTAGCTCAAGCGGGTAAATATCGCCCTCTTACAGAATATGGGTGAAGCAAATAGTTAGCAATATCTTTAACCTTGACTCTGTCTAGGATGTTGATTTGAAACGATGGATTTATGAAAAGCGTTAACTTGAGCGACTAAGTATCACCCTCTGACAGAATATTGGCGCGAAGTAAGAAATAAGTTTCATTGAATACTAGACGTAATTAAAGTGTACATTTTTATTAATTTTCGTTTTTTAGAGAGGTAGGGCACAGCGGATAATCCGCTCAAATCTGAGCAGCCAGTCTGGGGAAGGACCTCCACCGCGCGACTCAATTCTCACGTGGCACGATGATGTCGTGCGTCTCGGTCGCTTGGATCGCTGTATCCTTTACGTAAAAAAAACTGGTTTTTTTATGACAGAGGTGGACAAACGATCTAACAGGTCACATGATGGTAAACCATGATTACAAGACCTGTGATATGTTGCCCACCTATGAAGGAATGAAAAAGGAAGTGATCTAATGTGACATGAGTATTTAAGAGGTACAGCAGAGGTCTCGTCAGAGGTGGGCGACGCATTGGTAGTGCCCCTAGTGTTGCTGATGTCCATAGGCGGCGGTGACCACTTTCCGACAGGTGGCCCGCTTGCCTGTTTGTTTTCCGTATAAAAAAAAGACATATTAAAGGTGCTCACCACTACAAGTTTCCCATGCTTGGGATGACGCCTGATGAGCAACGCGGCGCCATTCTCCTCATCCTGGTACAACTCCCCCAATTCTTCCTCGCCTTCCTGCAATAAAATATTATTATAATTATGGAAATATTATTAATATTTACTAGAGACTATAAAAATGGCTTTTAAAAAAGGCTAACCGTTGAGTTGCTTGTGGCACTTCTTCTCAACAGGCCATTCAAGTCTAAAGTGCTAGCAAGTAGGATAAAACATATTGACGTGTAGTATTTCTTGTCAAAAGTATTTCTTGTAAATCTACTTGCAAAATAAATGATTTTATTTATTTATTCCCAACGTACTTATTTTTATATTCAGCTGCTGGACAGATTTGTATTTACCCACACTTATTGTATGTAAATAACTATGGTTTTTATTGAGAAACATAAAGTACTACTTGGAGGTTTTCAGGGTCGCAATATAGCGCCATCTACCTGATATGATAGTGTGTACAATTAAGTAGGCTTATTCCCGTTTTCAGCAACTCCTCCTGTGTAAGTCGCCTCCTAATTCATACAAAGTTCTAGTTAGGTTAAAACCTTTAAGCTACGCTAGGAGGCGTTGGTGAAAACAGCTTATGTCATCTTTATAGATGAGATTTCACTATTTTCAGTCTACACCATAGATTTATTATAACTTACTAGCGTAAGAAGATTGGCAATGCAAAAGAGATAGATCATAGCATATGCGTTTGTTGGAGCGAGACAGATAGACGAGACAATTTTTCCTATACACGCTATGGGCTTGTATCGCCCTAACGTCAGTCGTGTTAAAACAAATCCCACTTATTAAAAAAAAAATCGTTTTTATGTGTAGTTTTGGTGTTAATTCGACGTGATTAAATATGGTTACCTGTGCAGTGCCTGGATGTAACTCAAACTAAAAGGAAAATCCACAAAATTATATATCTTGCTTGCACACATGTACATTCCACGCACACTGGTGTATTTTGTTTTTTGTCTCGCCTCAATCTAACAAAGCCGATCTATAGGTACGCTAGTATATACTAAATCTATGGTCTACAATGGTTTAAAAGAGCAAGTGCTAAGTTTCTTGCCAGCTTCTTCTTAGCACAAATCTGCCGTCTGAACTGGTGGTAGGAAAAAATTGTGACGATTCGAAAGAGCTTATATTAGGCCTATTTGAATAAAAATATTTTGAATTTGAACACAAATTATGTGATACGATAATGAGGGTTTCATTTTTCAATTTTCTTACGTTTTTAACAAATGGAAGCACAATCTTTCATTGCACATTCATAAGAATGCATTTCCCGAGTATAAACACAATATATCTACGTACTAAATAATTTTCATAAAAATTATAAATAGTACCATCTCTTTGTATACGTGACAAATGTAAGTTTAATTAATAATATTTTCGAAATAAATAATAGCTAGTTGTATAGCTATAAACATACATAACATTATATTTAATCAATCAACAACATAGTTGTTAATGATTGATAGACAGTTAACGTTCAGTTGGGAAATTGTGATAGGTTATGGGCCATTAGTCGTTAATAGGTGAACGTAATTGGCAATACACAGGTAAATGCGCTTCACGAGACTCACTTTAAAAGTTTGAAAATAAAAATTCTTCATAAAAAGTTGAAAGACATAAGACATGATTTTGGTATTGTATTTACAACTAGTTTCACTCGTGCAACTGCCTTTGCGTGTATCCTGAATTCCCGTGGGAAAATTCTTTCTTATTGGATGCCTACGTCATACAAAAGAACACACCCTTCAAGTTTCCGGTCTCGGATCAGCAGTGAGCAGCGTTGATCTGTCAGTCAGTCAATCAGGACTGGACAAATGTGTAGTTAACGTATTAAACATTTTTTGTAGTAGTTTTTTTACACCATTATGGTGGCATACAAGCATACGGCCCCCCTGATGGTAAGGGGTCACCGTAACCCATGGAAGCTTGCAACACCGAGGGGTATCATTCGCGCGTTGCCGACCCTAAATAATAATAAAACAAATTGTCATGTTGTCTGTTTCTCAGAATGTGCGGATATGTAACTTGTCACGCTTAATGCTGGCAGGAGCTTATTCTCAACACGATTCGAGATCTTCTCACGATAAATAAGACAGTACTATACATTATTTGAGCAGTTTAAAATGCGTTGACTACATAATACATCATGCTGTCGTTACATACGTATTCTCACGCTGTTTAACTATTCGGGGTAGACAGATGGATTGTAGACGTGTACAGTGTACCTACAGTTAGTCAAGAAATGGAAGAGATATTCAATAGAGAACCAAGAAATTGTGGTATAAAAAAAAACAAAGATTGTAACGATATTCAATATAGATTTAAATAGGGTCGACAACGCACGAGTGTTACTCCCGGTGTTGCAAGCGTCCATTCATAGGCTACGGTAACCCAGGCGGGCTGTAAGCTTGTTTGCCAATTTGTGGTATAAAAGAAATCAATTTAAGCCTCGTTATGATACTTTGTAATTATAATTATACGAATACTAAATTTTATCTATATCTATACTTCTATACTAATATTATAAAGAGGAAAGATTTGATTGTTTGTTTGTTTGCATTGAATAGGCTCCGAAACTACTGGACCGATTTGAAAAATTCTTTCACCAGTAGAAAGCTACATTATCAGGGAGTGACATAGGCTATAGCTTTTCCCGAAATTCAATGTAGTTCCCACGAGAACGGGTCCGGAACTTCACGCGGACGAAGTCGCGGGCAAAAAAGCTAGTTTATAAATAAAATATATTATTGATAAATAAAAAATCGAGTAAATCCTTTCATGGTATATCAAATCAATCATATCAATTTATACTCATCCACACAGGCTTAACGACTACTATAAATGTAAAAAGTTACCAGTGCGTTGTCCTTTTTTAGGGACATCGCAAAAAGGCTGCGACAAACCACTGGTGACCCAAAGGCTGGCAGTTACTTCCCTCAACGGGTATCTATCGCCGTTCAGCAAGGTAACGCTGCTAGCATTTTGGGCACCCTGCCACAGGGACAATGTCTTTTTAATGCTTAGTTTTAGTTTTTATTGTTAGTTTAGTTTTTAATTTTTATTGTTTGTTTAGTTTTAATTAATTTTATTGAATTTCATGTTATTTAATTATGTATTTTACCAATAAACTTAGAACTTTCTTAAATTTAAGAGCCGTGCTCTTCTTGGTGTAGCAGCCTCAATTTTTCCCTCTCCTGTACCAGCTCCTTCACCTCTCTAGACACGACGCCTGCCTTTTCCTTGACTTGGTCCATGTAAGTTCTTCTAGTCCTTCCCCTCCCTCTCCTATCCTCTATCTTTCCCTCAAAGATGTTTCTGATAAACTCGTCGTGTCTTAGAAGATGTCCCACTAGTTAAATTTTGACGACCTCCGTGGCGTAATGGTTACCACGCCAGTCCCGGGTTCGATCCCCGGTCGGGTCATGATGAAAAACGAACTTTTTCTGATTGGCCTTGGGTCTTGGATCTTAGATGTATTTGTTATAAAATATAATATCGTTGAGTTATCCCATAAAACAAGTTTCGAACTTACTTTGGGTCTAGCTGAATCTGTATGAATTGTCCCTATATATTTATTTATTTATTTAAATGTAAAAAACTTTAGGTGTCCAAATTTTAGTGAAAACTTTTTTTTAGATGGGTAAAAAATGTTAAACTCGCCTCAGATCCGTAGCCTGATCGAAAAAGCGTAAGATTCCGTAACCATTCCGAAATATTCAAAAATGCACAACGCTGATGTTTAAGTTTTCACTTCTGCCGGCAATCCCGGAGTGCAACGTCCTTTTTTTGTTTAGTTTTTTAAAATGTTAATATATTTTTCGAATAAAATATATATTTTTAAATACAATATAATAATAGACAATTTTTAAGATAAAATTGTCAAATATTTTTTTAATTGTCATTAGCAATCGCTAAGGTTTAATTTTGTGCTATGAAGGGTCCACACAAAAACGGTATTTTATATTTAAAGAAAAATGGTTTACATGACTCTATTTCTCCAGTCACTTAGAGCTCATTTAGGTATCTATGTAAATGTACATAACTTTCTAGATAACGCGATCATATGTGGTTTAATACCGGCAACTTATGAAGCTCGTGGTTAATTCTGCGGTCAATACCGACAATTCTCGTGAGAATTTCTCATTTTCCGGGATTCGAAGTAATCATAGTGTTCTGATTATTATCTAAGATTATTACTCAGTGCTACTATTTCCGACCTCATTAAAATAAAAAAACCCTTCAAGTGCGAGTCGTACAGCTCCTAGGGACAGACCTGAGTATTTGGTATGAATTTCAGCTTGTCTGTCAAGACCCTTTTTCTCTGGAACGCATGGAGGTAGCGTTCCAGAGAAAAAGGGTCTTGACAGACAGACAGACGGACAACAAAGTGATCTTATAAGGGTTCCGTTTTTTTGCTTTTGAGGTACGGAACCCTAAAAATGTGTTAATTGTAGTAAGAAGAAATGTTTTTCGAAGGTGAGTGTTGTTGAAGCAATGAGTAGACGAAATACTGTGTTTCGAAATTATTAATACGAGACAGTCGGAATTATTAATTGTCGAAGGTCTTTTTTTTTTTTTTTTTTTTTTTTTTTTTTTTTTTTTTTTTTTTTTTTTTTTTTTGAATTGAAAAGTTCAGTTCGGGTGTACTAACACCCTTTTCTGAGACACCGGACTGTTGCGGGAGCGTAGGGCTCTCACCGCCAAAAATTTACAGTGTCTGCCTAGGGGCGCCCCAGATGGGGGCTCGAACCTCGGCCTATGGCGACACTGGGGGAAGGCGAACGGATTGGAGAGAAGCGGCCGGGCACGTGCCGGTACCGCGAAAATCGAGTCCCTACAGGAAGGTGGCGCGACGCGCGGCCCCGCCGGCGGGGCCGATATGACGGACGTGTGTGTCTAGTTTGTGTCGCGGAATCTAATTGTTTATACGCCTCGATGGCGACTGTAATGGAGTCGTCCGGGTCGTTGAGGACGTGCCGCGGACGACGTTTGGACCTGCTGGTGTCAGCCAGAGCGGAATAATCCCCTGCGGCTTTCACCAACGGATTTGGGTGATGATTGAGCGAGTCGAAGAATTTAACAGAGCATTGCTTTAGGTGGTGCGAGATGGTCGGCACACCTAAGTCAATGTGGAGGTTTTTGTTCCTAACGAACCAAAGCCCACCGATGGCTTTGCGCAAAAACCTATTCTGAATGGTTTGCAGCCTGTGGATATGAGAGGGCGCGGCGTGAGCGAAAACTGGACTTGCGTATGTCATTATCGGCCTAATGCACGTTGTGTAAACTCTCACCTTATTTCTAAGAGAGAGCTTACTGCGCCCATTAAGCAGACAATGTAAGCGGCCTAGCGCGAAAGCAGCGCGGTCGCGGACAATCTTTATATGATGTTCGAAGGTGAGTCCCCTATCGAGTGTGACACCTAAATAACGGACTTTCTTTTCCCAAGGGATCGGTTGTCCGAACATCTTGACTTTAGTGGAGGGATTTGGCGTAGTACCTCTGGAGAAGAGGATAGCGGCGCTTTTATCTGGATTAACTTCTATGCGCCATTTTCTAAACCAGTCGCCAAGGGAGTTGGCGGCGGCTTGGAGGGACTTAACTATGGCGGGTGTACTAGAAGCCGAACAATAGATGGCTGTATCATCTGCGAAAAGGGCAGTATGAGTCACAAGTGGACTGGGTCTAAATTGAGGGAAGTCGCTTGTGTAAAGCGTGTATAGGAGGGGGGAGAGCACGGATCCTTGTGGTACTCCGGCTCTAATGGTGTGAGGGGGGGATAGTGCCCCATCCACCCTATAGCGGAAAGAGCGATTCGACAAGTAGTCTCGTATGATGAGCACGAGACGGTTTGGCACATTAAGTTTGCAGAGCTTGTAGATAAGCCCGTTGTGCCATACTTTGTCGAACGCCTTTGCCACGTCGAAAAAGAGAGCGCCCGTTTTGTGCGGGCGGGATCTGTTCGCTCTCCGGTCCAACACGTGTTCGACTATGCGATGCACTTGTTGGACACAAGAGTGTTTGGCTCTAAAACCAAACTGTGCGTCAGGTAAAAGATTATTAGCAAGGGAAAAATCTTTGAGACGAGCGAGAATAATGCGCTCATAGATCTTTCCTATCGAACTAAGGAGACTGATTGGGCGATAGCTCGAGGGCTGATCCTTGGGCTTGCCGGGTTTTGGAATGCCAATGACGGTGGCTTCCTTCCAAGATTTGGGGAAAATACTGTTTTTTAATGCCGCATTAAAAATGGCGGTCAGAAGAAGAATAAGGTGCGCGGGGAAGAGCTTGATGACTCTATTAGAAATCCCGTCAGGCCCCGGGGCCTTCCTATTATGTAAATCTCTGATAAGGGACTCTACCTCATCGGAGGTTACCGGCTCTATCGGCGGGTCGGCATCTGTGAGAGGGCTCGCGAGATTGTTGAAAACCTCAGTATCGACCTCGAGTAGGTGATCTGGATCAACGGGGAGTGTGCTAGGTGCACATTGTGCCTCAAGACTGGATGCTAAGCATTCAGCTTTTTCCTCGTCCTCGAAGGCGAGGGGGAGGGAGGGATCTGACTGTACTAACGGGGGGGTGGCAGCCACTGTATCTGCCTTAAGGGCTCTGGTAAGTTTCCAGAAGGCTTGTTGAGAGGGGACCATATTTGTAAGTGTCTCGTCCCACTGATCGTTCCTAAGCTGTCTAATGCGACGCTTAACCGCCGATTGGGCAGCGCGCATGCGGACACGGTTCTGCTCAGAGGGAAAAGAGAAGTAAGCCCTTTGAGCTGCGTTTTTCTCAGTTAACAGAGCACGGGCATCTGGCGGCAGTTCCCAGCGACGATGAGCGTTCACTGGGACGCGCTGCGAGCAATCGCTAACCACCTTCTGCACGTGCGCTGTTAATGAGTCAATTGCACCTATCGCGTCGGGAATTGAGACTATCTCGTCTGGAATCGGGTCTAACAAAGGAGATGAGATAGACTTAAGGCCTTCTCCTAGGCTGAACCAGTCAGTCTTGACTCTTGTGGGGTCTGAGGCTGCCACGTTAGGAATGCTTACTCTGGGCGAGAGGGCAATAATGACAGGCCTATGATCTGAAGTGAGTGCAGAGTGCACTTCTATAGAACTCAATCTAAGATTGATGTTCTTTAGGAGGGCTACGTCTAGGACGTCCGGACGATGATTTACATTGTCTGGATAGTGAGTAGGTGACATAGGTGCTACTACGTCGAAGTTGAGTCTCTCTGAGAGTCGCTCGAGTTGTCTACCACGTTGGTTTGTGGTATGGCTACACCAAGCAAGGTGCTTGGCGTTTAGATCGCCCGCTATGATAACAGACGGACCAAGATCTAGAAGGTTTTGTATATCACTGTCAAGTAGTGATCTAGGGCTTGAGGAGCTATTGTTAGTGGGAGCTAGATGGCTGACACTAAATATATGGATTGATGACCTGTCATTCCTAATCTACAGACAGAGGCTTCGATGTGCACGAGATCTGGTGTATCCACAGGCGTGCAGTGTAATGTCGCTTTGTAGTAAATGAGAGTGCCACCGAAGGCAGAGACTGTGCGATCATTACGAATGATTTTGTAGTTCGCGATTTTGGGATCGCGAATTGATGGTTTGAGGAACGTCTCCTGGATGAGGAGAACGTCCAATTGATGGGTGTAGAGAAAATCGGCTACCTCAGACCTCTGGGTACGAAGCCCATTGGCGTTGAAGTAGCCGATTTTTAGGGAGGTCGGTTTGACTCTACTCGTGTTATGGTGTAGATCCATAACTAAAACCTAAAATTTTTGAGGATAGTGAGTACATCACTATATTGGCAGAAGGCCATTAAGAGAGCATTTGCGTTGCCCTCGTGTTGTTTGACCAAGGCGGCCATACTTAAAATCCTATCGATGTCTATTACGGCTGCGAGTTTAAAAAGACCTTCGATCTCATCATTCACGAATGGGGTTGGTGGCAGCGGTGCCACTTTTGGAGAAGGTGGAGGGGTCGCAATCACCACCGCGGGTGCAGGTTGGCCTGAGGGGCTGCCCTGCGGGGGGGGAACCTTATTAGTTCTGTATCGCCACGAATGCGACACAACTGGTGGAGGCACCGGTGCCTTTGTTGATGCCGGCGCGGCCTCGGCGGTCTGAGGCTGGGGGGGGCTAACATTGGCCGCCTTAGGGGCGGCTTGAGTTTTAGGTGGGGAGGGAGCGGGCCTCCGGCTCTTCACCTTGGGTGCTTTTGGGCACCCTCGGTAGTTCGCCGGGTGCCCCACCTCCCCGCAGTTTACGCAGCTCGGAGGTTCCGAGCATAGCGCGCGGTCTTTGGGGCGCGGACACTCTAGTGTCGAGTGTGCTCCTGGGCATTTAACACAACGCGGTGTGTTATGGCAATTTCTCGCGGAGTGCCCGTATAACTGACATCTGTGGCATTGACCCACAGTGCCTTTGTGGTGTGGGGGCTCGACGACGATCCCAGACAGTCCACAAACTTTGGATGTATTAAAAATGGCTTTGGCCTCTTTTAAGTTTGTCCTGTCCAGAATGGCCAGGACCATGTTGAATGGGGCGGAAGGCCCACGGTGCATACGGTGCACCTCTAAGATGGGTAGTTTCTGGGCCTTTAGGTCCTCGAATACGTCTTCGCACCCGATTTCCTTTGGGACCCCCCGAATGACGACGCGGAGGCGCCGGTCTTCCTCGAAACTCCACGTGTGGAATGGAATCGACATACCGTCGAGAAGGCGGGTAAGGTTACGGTAGTCCGTGATGGACTCCGTTTTTAGCCTGATACCCTCAGTGCGGGTTTCAGCTATAAAGTCGAAGGTCTTTAATTCGACTGTGGACTTTTATAATCTACCAAACAGCTTCAAGAGATCAAGTAATTTTCCAAAAGAGGTGATCCCAAAAAAAAAATAGGCACCGGCGCAAAAAAAAAAAAATGTTTACCAGATTTCAGAGGATATTATATAAATACTATACTAAACTATCTCTCTCTCTCTATCGGGTGGCTAACACTTTTTTTTTTTTTTTTTCTCATAAAGTTTTGTAGGGGTTCATGTTAAAATCTTCGGGGCTACTATGAAAGTGTCCATCCGAAATAACGAAACACGTACCTATCAAAAAATACATTACCTACTAGTTAGAATAAGGGTCAAAACTGGTTAGAATTCAACAAAACGTCAGTCCGTATTTTCGGAATTTCACTAGAACATGTAAAACATCAATTAAATAATCAATTTGTCAATCATTTTAATATAGATAAAGTAAATTGATAGTTAAAAGTGAAAATAAACACTTCCTTAATAAACGACCGTACCACGTGTTATTAACCCTTTACAAGACAAACAGAACGATTATGATCTGACGCCTGGGTCGTGACGCGATACCATCTCGTCCCTTGTAAATGATGGACTGCGGAAGTATTCATATTATATGCATACAAGCAATAAAATTTGTATTTACTTCAATGTTTTATTGCACGTCGAAAATTTATTTAATGACGTCAATGATTCAAATAAAGTTGTTTAAAGTTCTATAATATAAATAGCCATGGTAAATACAAATATAATTCTCTAAAATAAGATGTTTATTTTCACATCGTCATATAACAAACGTCTTCATAGAGACAATCATGTCAGTAGTATAATAAAAACCAATTTCTGAAGCGCTTTTTTCTAAAATTCCACATTAAGTCTCTTGCCGTCTCTTTTTTTTCTTTAGTTAGACAGTGACAGCTATAATTTATTTTTATTTGTATGTAAGTTGGTTGGTTGGCAGACATAATAAATTTTGATGCAAAACCGGCCTATCCCTAGTCCCCATAAAACACACCTGGAAACTAAATTCAAGTATAATATAATTACTATAAATTCAAGAAAATTCAAACCTCATTATCTCCATACTAACTATGGTAAGCTTAGGCCACTTTTGCGCTGACGGACTAAAATATTAGTATGGATTAGTTTAGGTGGTTTAGACTGTAGTAAAATGTCAGTTCTGTAACGTAAATAATTTTCTTAGAAACGTTTTATTTGTTATTTTATTGTCATTATGATGTTATTTCTGGAAATCACAAGGAAGGGACCATATCTGACGCATGTTGTGGTCGATGTCATCACTCATATTTGCATGTTGTTAATGTCTTGTTAGTTTATTATAAAAATAAACAAACTAATATTAAAAGGCCTTGTTTTTACTGAGCGGAAAATGTGCAGATAAATGACTAATATTTATTAGAATTTCGATATTCAATCGAATTGACGCGTATCTTTACAGTATTGTAAAGGCGAAAGTTATGTGTTGTTACTTCTTCACGCTCAAACCGCTGTGCCAATATTTATGATTTGGTATGCAGGTAGCTGATACCTTGGTTAACACATAGGGTACTTTTTATCCCGAAAAGTACGCGATTCCCGTAGGATTTCATCAAAAGTCTGTTATAGATGGCGCTGCTGTGCATAAATAAATACACGCAAACGAAGTAGCGCGGGTTTCACTAGTAGAATGTAAAATGAAGTCGCTCCTGCCTTTAAACTTAACTTGGCTAGGGTCGACCCTGCTTAACTTATTCGTTTTAGAGTTCGACACAAAGCGTTGCCATCGAGCTCCTTACTTCTCAATGTATTTAAATGACTATATTGAATTGCGGTAAGAGAGGTAGGGCACAGCGGATAATCCGCTCAAATCGGAGCAGCCCGTCTGGGGAAGGACCTCCACCTTACAGAAGATCGTAGCCAAATAGCATTGGTCTCGGCCATGTTGTGTTCCTACGGTGAGTAAGGTCTCCAGAGCTCCACTTGGGGGGCGGGTTGGGAGGGTTGGCAACGCGTGAGTGATACCCCCAGTATTGCAAGCGTCTATAGGCTACGGTGATGCTTACCATCAGGCGGCCGTATGCTTGTTTGCCAACTTTGTGGAATAAAAAAAAGAATTTGATTAAAAAAAATGTAGATTTTCATTACGTATTCGATAAAATTTAACTGAAATCCGTCGATTTTTCCTTCGTTGGTTAGGTGGTTAGGTTTTTCTGACGCAGACTGCATCAGAATTCTTATAAAAAGTTTCTGCAGTTTATACGTGACTAGCTTTTTTGCCTGCGACTTCGTCCGCGCGAAGTTCAGGACCCGCTCCCGTGGGAACCACATTGCATTTCGGGAAAAGCTATAGCCTATGTCCCTGATAATGTAGCTTTTTACTGGTGAAATAATTTTTGAAATCGGTCCAGTAGTTTCGGAGCCTATTCATTTCAAACAAACAAATCTTTCCTCTTTATAATATTAGTATAGATAGGATAACCAACAGAGTTATCAGCACTTATAATTCGTAATTTGAACTAACTAGTCGCCAACAAGGCAGACTCGCGCAGAAGTAAAAGGTAGTTCGAATCTCATACTTATTACTAAGTGCATAACGACAATCGAATTTCGATTGTTTTATAAACTGCGAACCCAAATTTTGACGCGTACTATAGTGAGAACATAAAACAGTATTAAAAAAATTTCAATCCTAATCATAACTAATATTATAAATGAGAAAGTGAGTTTGTTTGTTTGTTTGTTATTCCTTCACGGCTTGACTAATCAGCCGATCATTATGAAAATTTGTTCATATGGGGTACAGAGCCCAACATAGGCTACTTTTTATCCCGTAAAAGTATGTCATTCCAATGGAAAAATGTTTTTTCTACTATAGAGGGCGCTGTATCGGCCGACAGATGGTACCACAGGTCGCGACATGGGTTGTTTTGTTGTCAACCGAGATCTATGTCACAAAATTAACCGCGAGCGAAGCGCGCGAAAAAGCTAGTAATAAATAAATAGATGTTTAAAAATGATTACAAACCAACAATCATCATACGAGTCATTGAAGCGAGGTAATTGTACAGCAATTACCATTACAACAGTGTCAATAGGGTTGACACACAATCAAAGATAATGCCATTTGGGCTTTCTTCCTCAATTTCAAAGTATTAAAAACATTTTACATAATATTTGAACTAGCCTACCACATATTAACATGGTTATATCTCATCTATCTTCTGTATACCTACGATTGATATTGATACCATATGTAAACATATTGTCAGGGGTACAGAGCCCAACATAGGCTACTTTTTATCCCGTGAAAGTCATTCCAATGGGAAAATATTTTTTCTACTATAGAGGGCGCTGTATGGGGTGGGCTATCGGCCAACAGATGGCGCCACAAGTCTCGCTATGGGTTGTTTTATTGTCAAGTGAGAACTATGTCATAAAATTATCGCGAGCGAAGCCGCGGGGAAAAGCTTGTGTACAATAAGCAAAAGCTCATATACTTACGTCCAAGAGGAGAAAAAATATATTGATTATGGTCATATCCATTTCAATATGCATGTGATCGACTTATCCATCATACCAAAACCAGTCCATCTTAAACCCATCCCAAAACAATACCACACGCTTGCTAAACTCGGTGAGAAATGATTTTTCAAAATCTTTCTCCGCTATTAGTTGTGTATAAGTAAGATTTCGTTGTCTTATTCAGTCCTAATCGCTAAATGACACACAAGCTTTATGACGCAAAAGCAAAAAGTCGTAAAACATAACGTCAGATTTCCGTCATTTTGTTTATTCTATTTGACGTTTATGACAGGACGCGATTCCCTTGTGTCAACCCTATACAGCAATATAAAAGCTTAACCGCAATAAAATATGCATTAATAGTTGCATTTCGACATGCACGTGTGTGACGTCATATGACAGATGGCGAGGAAGACATATGCATATGTAAACAAGGCATACTCATTAATACATACTTATTTTATAGGCAGGAAAATGCGATAACGCACTTCCCTCCCACGTGACTAAGAAGCTTTGAGCGGTGATGTGAAATCGGTGTTTTTTTTTCTTCTTTTCTGGATAATACCAGTTCTTAGGATACGTTTCATCAGGAGAAGGAGCCCTATGCGCTAGATGGACCAGATACGCGAGGGTACAAATACCAACTTTCCTAACGCAATGCGTTCTGCAGAGGACCAAAAGGGGTGGAGAGCGTTCGTCCGAAGAATAATTCGTGGAAGTCACGACCCTCAGCAATGAGGATTACGACACAAGAAGAAGAGCACAGGTTCGTCAAGGGGGAAAACTTAGGACATATTGGGCAACAAATAAAGCCATTGAAACAATATTAAAACCTTTTGTAGAAATTATTTCCTTATTGATAGTTTAATTTATCTGTCACCACTGAACTATAAAACGGTTTTAAAAACAAACTTTATTGTAAGAATATCGACGTGAGTGAGACGTCCGGAAACCCTACACTTCCCCTATCCAAATTCTACATATTATCCTTTAAAAAAAGAACAGGAGACATGGTAGCATGACTGTGCTCTCGTAAAAACTAACACAAAGTTTATAGTAACAGTAACCATAAGGGAGATAGGGCATAGCGGATAATCCGCTAAAATCGGATCGCAGCCCGTCTGGGGAAAGACCTCCACCTTACAGAAGATCGTAGCCAAATAGCATTGGTCTCGGCCCTCGGCCATGTTGTGTTCCTACGGTGAGTAAGGTCTCCAGAGCTCCACTTGGGGGGGTTGGGAGGGTTGGCAACGCGGGAGTGATACCCTAAGCGTCTATAGGCTACGGTGATGCTTACTTAGCACCACACATACATAAAAAAAAATTAAAAAAAAATGCAAATGCGCTTTTTACAGGGTCGGCAACGATCCTCGATATTTCAAGCGTCCATAGGCTACGGTGCTGCTTACCATCAGGCGGGCCGTATGCTTGTTACCTTAGTGCTATAAAAAAGGCCATCTTAGACTAACGAAGTCTCATTAGAAAAGACAATGTTTGCTTTAGTTGTATTAATATTATGAATTTTGGCAATACGGTAAAATAATGTAAATTCGTTTTATTGTTTTGTTTTGGAGATAACAATCATCAAAAGTATTTTTAATGGTTTCTTTTTATATATTTTTTATTAAATGTCATCGGGTCATTGTAATACAGGACCTTCTAAAATATTTTTTTTATAAATCATATTTAAAATTATGCTGCTAAATAAAATATAACTGGTCACGATTGTTGAAAAGTACCTTAAAACGCAGAGCAAAGACCCTAAGGTTATGACTAAAAATATAAATAAAAATTAAAAACCTAAATAAGATACCTAAATATATTTTCATTTTGACGTATCAATATATGAATTGTTGTTAGTATGTCGATTTTTTTCCGTTCGTCTGTGTATTTATGGAGGCTATTTCGAGAAATAAGGACATTTTGCCCTTACCGAAAGTCCACGAGGACGAGGCATGCACAGCTAGTTACTGATAATGGGTGAAAATTTTAACGGTTTTGGCATTTGAAGCTTATTTTAGTAACGCAGAATGGTCTTATGATATGAATAAAAATTTAGAGATCCCTGATCGATATGAAACTAAATATTTACTTAGCTTTATTCAGCCTTTGTCCATAGAAAACATCGATTAAATCGTGATACGAGTATTTTTGAATCACTCGTATGACACCGCGTTGTCGCATGCGACTTATGTCACACTCGTCTTCCAAGTCGCATGACGCCGATTTTCCGTATTTTTGAATCGTTCGTTTCCAGTGCTGCCAGTATAATACGAAATGTAGAGGTTTATCCTTTTCACGCAGAATTTAGAAAAACCGGTAACTTCCGCATCGAAAACGGAACGTAATATTTATGTGTTTTTTGCTTTTATAGTCTATGGAAATGACTGTCAATGTCAAACATTATCTGTTGTGAAAATTTAAAAAAAAAACAACGACGACGTGAGATGGACTCATGTGACACTGACACACGCATTGATTTTGACGTTTATTCTATCATTCGCTTGCATTCGCTCGACTGCAACGAGTGGGTGGAGGCACTCGTTGCTGTTCGAGCGATTCAAAAATACGGAAATTCTTATGTCGAATGAAAATCAGTAGAATCGAGCGCTCGGCTCGACACGAGTGATTCAAAAATAGGTCTCCAGGTCCTTTCAGCCGATCGTCACCCTTCAAGCTGAATGCATACACATACCAAAGCACCATGCTTCTGCATTAGTTTGTTATGCGTATGCAAGGTGTGCCTAATATTAAATTAAATAAATATATAGGGACAATTCATACAGATTGAGCTAGCCCCAAAGTAAGTTCGAAACTTGTGTTATGGGATACTAACTCAACGATATTATATTTTATAACAAATACATATATAGATAAACATCCAAGACCCGAGGCCAATCAGAAAAAGTTCGTTTTTCATAATGACCCGACCCGACCGTCTGGCGAGGTAACCATTACGCCACGGAGGTCGTTAAAAGATAAAACATTTTTTCAGAGACTATATTATTATAGGTCCTCACAGGCAGAGCAGAAACCAGCAGGCAGGGCCTCTTGTAGAAATGTACAGTCAAGAGCAGGTCGACCTTTACATATGGGACTTTATACCATTCTTAAGTTCTATGTCTTAAGAGCCAAAATTGCAAGTGTAAAGCTCGACGTGCACCTGACTGTACAAATAACATTGATTTGTATAAATAAATCTAATCTATAACTACAACCATTTCGGAAACACAAGCGAAATGGTAAAAGAAATGGCGAAAGAAAGACGACTTTTTGTCATTTAACATTATAAAAAAATAATAAGTACAAAATATGCATTGCCCACCGTACGCCTTACTAACGACACGAAAATTATATACCATTGTATATTACTATCTGTGGTACAATATAAAGCATTGAGACATAATAATAAGCTCGGAATTACATTTGCCCACGTGCGCGCAGAATAAAACCATAAAATAAGTTTTAAATAGCAATTTGAATCACAAATCGCATACCGAGTAGGTCGACATTGCCAAATGTGTTTTCCGTTTATCTATATGAGCAATAAGGAATAATAATGGCTTTATTTGGACAAAAATACAAGTTTATTAACAGACTAGAAGACCGGCGGCTTCGCACGGGTAACTAAGGATGCTTATTTAAAAAAATATATAAAGCCTGTGTTACCCGGGGGTACCGTACCCCGCGTACCTTTCCAACGGTAAAAGAATTTTTGAAATCGGTCTAGTAGTTTTGAGTTTGTACATTACTAGCTTTTTTGCCCGCGACTTCGTCCGTGTGAAGTTCCGGACCCGTTCCCGTGGGAACCACATTGAGCTTTGGGAAAAGCTATAGCTTATATAACTCCCTGATAATGTAGCTTTCTACTGGTGAAAGAATTTTTGAAATCGGTCCAGTAGTTTCGGAGCCTATTCAATTCAAACAAACAATCAAATATTTCCTCTTTATAATATTAGTATAGACAAACATACATACACACGCACACAAAAGTACCAATCTTTCCTCTTTATAATTTGTGTAGACTAGAGAAAGTCGCGCAACTTCGTACGTGTATCTTTCTCGTGGGTCTTTCGGAAAATAGTCTTTTCGAATGCCCAGGTCATTCTCTCGAACTCCCTTTAAGTTTTAGATCTTAGAACAGAGCATTTTATATACATAGAAGATAATACTGATGAAATCTAATAACAATTCATATCAGCCCATAATCATTCCACTGCAGGGATACGGGTCTCCTTTCAATTGAAGGTGATTAGAGCGTACTCTGCCACGCTGCTCAAATGCGGATTGGTAGAGGCCGGTGTTTTCAAGCCGCCCGAAGGTCACCGAGTTGGCTTAACGACTGACATCCATCGAAAACAGCCGAAACCGACGACGGCTTGACGTGCCCTCCGAAGCAATTTTTATTTAACAATACTACACTGCGCGTCAAAAATAAGTAGTACAGTTTTAAAATTGCAATATCTCCTAAACTACAGAAGCTAGACCTTTGAAATAAAAAAAAGTTAAAAGACAATTTCATTTCATTTAATAAAAACTTTATGCATAATATCGTCTTTTAAAGATTGATTTTTATTTCAAAACTCTAACTTCTATAGTTTAAGAGTAATTGTAATTTTAAAACGGTACTACTTATTTATGACGCCCAGTGTATTGGTAAATAAAAATTAGAGTAAATCCCATCGTGCAATATTTTAAAAACAAAAATCATATTTACGGCCGTCCTCATCTTTTTAATGACTGTCTTACTTCCCCAGTGGAGCTAGCACATTTCATAAAACACTACCACTTCAAGTTCACTCCACACTTCTAGTCTATATTCTTCTATGGTCACCGACAGGTTATTATTGAACCTTCGAGCGGTCATATAATTTTGTAAACCAATTAAACAACTAACTTAACTTACTTAAAATACTCTATTCAATTAGGATAAAACGATTACGTTTATATTCAATGTCTTTGGGGCTTTACGAATCATTAAATGCCTTGATAAATGCGCTTGGAACGGAAACATCCGACCGGCCTTGGGAACAAAGGTTTTGACGCCCTGAATACTCCAGTTCACTATCACAACTTTGTATATTTAGAAGAGACTGTGACGCTCGACAATCGAGTTTCATTTTATTTGCCATCACTCTAGACTACGATACCTTATCTGAGTGCTTAGTACGAGTTTTTTGTTCACATTCGATCATGTCGACGTAAAGAAACCGACCAAATAGATAAGAACTCTCATATTGCGTATTTATAAGACGCGTGCTACATATCAAAATTATGCGGCTTACTTGCTCACGTTTCGAAGTGAGTAACCCGGCTAATTTGGATATGTAACACGCGTCTGACAAATTCACAATATGAAACAGTTTTACATTTTGGTCGGCTTGTAAACGTTAACACGTTCGAATGTGACCAAAAAACTCGTACTAAGCACTCTGTTAGAGGTACTGCTGATGTACTCACAAAGGCATTGACATTTTGTAAGCATGTTAGGTTTGTGCAAGATATGTTATAAGTCGTCCAAGATTAAGAGGGCATGTTAGAGGTTTGATATTTATATAAAACCTTTTTGTTATTATAATCCCTGGCCGACATTCTTTTCACTGTCACACATATTTTTATGTCTGTCCATTATGAAAAGATCCGAAATTGTGTTTTTCCTTGTGATGTTAATAAAATACTATGTATAGTTTATTTATTTTAAATCTATCCTTATAACATTATCCCATCCCACTAATATTAAGAAAAGATTGCTTTTTAGCAATAAGGCCGCCTTGTTGCTATTTCCTAGTGTGTATGTTGTGTTTACGTATACTGTGTCCTAACTGTTGTGCAAATAAAGTATATTCTATTTATCTATCTAATATTTTATAGGCGAATGTTTTTTACTTCTTCACGCTCAAATGGCTAAGCCAATTTTCATGATATTTGGTATGTAAGTAGCTGATACCTTGGATTAACACATAGGGTACTTTTTATGCCGAAAAGTACGCGATTCCCGTACGATTTGATCAAAACTCTGATAGAAATTGCGCGCTATAAAATAGGTGTCGCTACTGTGCATAAAATTAGACGCGGGTAACACCGCGGGCAGGCAGCAGCAAGTATAATAATGACTAGTGGAACTCGCGCAGCTTCGTTTGCGTGTATTTATACACAGCGCTATCTATTTTATAACGCGCCATTGACTATTAGACTTTTGACCAAATACTACGGAAATCGCGTACTTTTCGGGATGAAAACTAATCCTATGTGTTAATGCAAGGTATCAGCTCCCTACATACCAAATATCATAAAAATTTGCGAAGCCATTATAACGTGAAGAAGTAACGAACATACTCACAAAATTTTGTAGAATGTAACTAATTCAAATGATAATTAATTTAAATTTATATTTTTTGCATGCTATATAAGGGCTGATTAGGAGTTGAATTATTTATATATAACACCAAATTATTGTATTTATAAGCAAATAAACATTTCTTCTTTCTTTCTTTCTTTCTTTCTTTCTTTCGCCTTTATAATATTAGTGGGAAATACAAATATTCGATTAACAAATGACATCCACATTGGCAATTTTGATACACACTGCTGTACCACCCCACAAGAGAATTAAATATGCGCAGTCCAGTCTGCTGGCCACCATTTTCAGAAAGCTGTTGGAGTTGGTCAGCACTCTTATGTTTCAAATTGCTGTCTCCCACTTAATTGTTAAGGCAATTCTTTCAATACTTCTTGCTCCGTTTAATGTCTTTATATTTAAATTCATTGTGAGTTCCAAGGCAGCTGTAGGGTTGTTCGTTTGCTAACTACTTACATTAAAAAAAAGTTACTCCCCCGGTATGTCAAATTGTCAATCTGAGCTCGCTGTTGTTAATCCTGGCTTTACAAGCGATACTGTAGTAGGAATCTGTGGTGGGCGTTTCCAAATTTTGTTTTCTCATCACTGGGGGTACGGTTAGTAACAGAAATTAGAACTTAAGTACTATATCATTAGAGACTATATTATGGCAATAGCTACAGGGTTGGAAAGTAATCTAATTTTGTTTCTGACAGTATAGCTAATGACGTATGTAACTCGTATAGAAAATCAACCATTCAAAGTGTCTACATCGTCAACATAATCCGGTTACCTTTCTTGTTATAAAAAAAGTTGAGGTTTCCTATTTGGAATTGATTGCACGCTTTATATAGATACTTGAATCGTAAGAAAATATAGATAACTTTTACTATGAATACTAAATTATAGGCAAGATGGTTGAAGATGGTACCCCGGTCAGGCTAGCCCAGTTAATAAATGCACAACCACACACTCCATATTAATTTTGAATATTCTGCTTACTTCGTCGTAGAATGCAATAATCCTACTAATATAAGTTATGTGTATGTTTGTTACTTGTTCACGCTCAAATGGCTGGGCCAATATTTATCATATTTGGTAGGTAGCTGATACCTTGGATTAACACATAGGGTACTTTTTATACTGAAAAGTACGCGATTCTCTTAGGATTTCATCAAAAGTCTGATATAGATGGCGCTACTGTGCATAAATAAATACACGCAAACGAAGTTGCGCGGGTTTCACTTGTATCACATTTAAAAAAAAAACAGACTCGAGAAAAAACACAAAATTAAATGCCATCACAGACATATGCTCCAAGCGGGAATCGAACCAGCGTCTGTGAAGGTACGATCACTAGAAACGCACTGAGCTGTCATAATAAATTATATTATGGAGGAAATTGAAACCAATACCATAAATAGAGCATCCCATTCGTTAGATAAGTCAGAACAAAAGTGAGAAAGTTTTCTCCGACAGTCGCGTTTTTTGCTGACAAGAACAATCGCTTGTATAATGTTCAATCTAACTTCAGCATTGTTGTGATGTTTTCTTCGTGAGTTTTCTATAATGTTATAATCAGCACTTAACAATTTAGAGCTCGCTAATCAAATAAACTGACGGTTTTATGATAGATCTTTACTAATATTATAAATGTGAAGGTCTGTTTGTTTGTTTGTCCTTTTTTCACGTCGAAAGTAATGAACGGATTGAGATATTTTTTTTATTGGAGATAGTTTAAGGTCTGAAGAAGTGACATAGGCTACTTTTTATCCCGGAAAAACATCTCATTCCCACGGGAAAAAAGTATAACATTATTTTTTCATAATTTTTTATTGGGGATAAATTAAAGTCTAGAGAGTGACATAAGGCTACTTTTTTCCCACGGGATAAAGAGATTCCCATGAGAAAAATTATTGACATTTTAACAATGCTTTTTGGTAATACCTAGTTATGTATAATTTTGAGAGTTGCTAGTTGACAAACAAGTGTTGTAGGGCCTATGCAGTGCAACCATTACGCGATCTTGTTACGGTCATGGTATGCAGATATAGTTCAATGGGTAGAGTATTTTAATGACAGATGAATCATGGGAATAATAATGCATAGTATGTGCGAAATAGTGTCATTTCTTTAACTTATATAACCTAACCATGGAGATGAATAAATTTTGCATAATATTTCATTGAAAGAATGACAATAATCTTTTTTACTTTATTATTAAAGAAGATAACAGTTTGTGTTTTAAAGAACACGTCCATTTTCTCTGGCTATCTTTGGGAAGTCTAAATGACAAGCATTTACATGCTAATGCTGTCACTTTCAACTAATGATATGCTACGTGACCAGTTGGTCAGAATCTTATGGCATTGGGACTATTTGTTATCTAGTCACCAACACGGCTGAGTCGCGCAGACGTTAACGAAGTTTGAAACTCATACTTATATAAGTACACAGTGCACAACGAAAAAAATTTTTTTTCAAGTTTCACGGCTCATTGTCGAACTGTCTACTTTACATTTTCTTCTATCCGCGTCAACTTAAAACAATCATTAATGACAGAAATAGAGGAGATCGTTTGTCCTCGTCTGTCATAAAAAAAGTTGAGGAGAGCAAGCGGATGACCAGCAATCTCCGTGGCGTAATGGTTACCATGCTAGACCGCCTCCCAGGAGGTCCACGGTTGGCCTTGGGTCTTGGATGTTTATCTATATATGTATTTGTTATAAAATATAGTATCGTTGAGTTAGTATCCCATAATACAAGTTTTGAACTTACTTTGGGGCTAGCTCAATGTGTGTAATTTGTCCCTATATATTTATTATAATCATCGTTATCTATCATTCACGACCACAAGAATCTTGAATGCATGGCCTACCAAAAAGGAAGAAAGCTGCCTGTCGGCAACACATTTATCAATTCTAAAAACAATTCTTCTGCGGTGTTAAAAAAACCGCATCAAAATCCGTTACGTTGTTTTAAAGACACACGCACAGACGCAGACTTTTCAATAAGCGAGTGGTAATGTAATGTAATTTAATTTAATTTAACTTCTGACATAACTTTATTTGAAATTTTAATTTAATTTAATTTATTTTAATTTTTAAATTAATTTATCGCCTAAAAACTTACATTTTATATTTTGCTGTGCCCTCGCAGGGTTCATGTCTGAACTTAATGTAAATCCTACACCATATGTACATGCTATGTAAACACATCAGATGCAATAAATGATTGAGTTTGAGTTTGAGTTTGACGCACAAACAGAAAGCAAAAGCAACTTAATTTTATACTATGTAAAGATATGATAGTTAATCTTTTTTGTCCTGTCAGTATCACTTAGAGTAACTCTACATTATGTTACAACATTGTTAGGGCTTTATAGTGATTTATTTCAGCTTCTACTGGGTCAAGGTTGAAAGCCGTCAAAGGAATGAGATCAAACAATTACTAATCAAACACATGCTTCTCTCATTAAAAAGCTCTTGTCAAACTAATTTGCAGATCATGCTTTTGTTATAGAATAACACATGGCATATGCTTTACGCTTTAATAAATCAAATACAGAAATTAAAAAGACAGGACTATTTTAAAAACATTTTTGAAAAAAAAAACACCTCCGTCCCAGATGGATATGATTTTTTCAAAATAATAATGTTAAGGTGCTTCTACGACGGGCTACACTTTGTTAAACTGAATACAACATTGACACAATAAAAAACTGTAGATTAGACGGATAATCAAATCATCCAATAATCATTTTACAGAAGGGATACGGGTTTTCATTCGGTCGAAGGGGATCAGACTGTACTCTCCCACGCTGCTCCAATGTGGATTGTCAGAGGCCAGTGTTTTCAACTTTTGAAGCCCACCGACTTAGCTTATGGGCGTTTTTCCACTACTCCGGCATCCGATTTTTATCGGTCCGGTAATTGCCGGTCCGATGTAGAAATTAATACTTTAGTATACGCGCTTCTCTACTACTCCGGCATCCGGTTTTATGTCTAAAGTATGAATTTCTACATCGGACCGGCAATTACCGGACCGATAAAAATCGGATGCCGGAGTAGTGGAAAAACGCTCTAACTGTCATCGACAGCATCCATCGACAGCAACCGGGACCATAGTGCCACTTACGACAAAATGGCGGAAAGGGAACATGATAATAATGCATCCAAAACATTTGTCGGAAGGGCAAAATTGGTATTTCGACTCGAATTCCTCTTTTTTTCATTGGGAGTTAAAAATACAATTATTTCAATAATAAGGTAGGGCACAGTCAAATCGGAGCAGCCCGTCTGGGGAAGGACCTCCACCTTAGAAGATCGTAGCCAAATAGCATTGGTCTTGGCCATGTTGTGTTCCTACGGTGAGAAGTCTTCAGAACTCCACTTGGAAGGGTTGGGAGGGTTGGCAACGCGTGAGTGATACCCCCGGTATTGCAAGCGTCTTTAAGCTACGGTGATGCTTACCATCAAGCGGGCTGTATGCTTGTTTGCCAACTTTGTGGTATAAAAAAAATGGTCAGTGAGTCAGAAATTGCTTACCATCAGATGACCCGGATGTTCACTTATCCCTTCTTTAAGAGTAAGTAATATCATCTAATCATGTTGAATAATAATGAATATGATTATGATTGTTATGGTAATTATTATGAAAGTCACTTTCTATATTTTGATTCTTGGATTAATTGGATTGCACATAATTACGTAATATGGCATCCCAAAAACGATTTTGTGAATCGGAGAAAATTAGTTACCATAATATTAAACAATAATTACAGTAACATACAATTACACGAATTACTTCCCCCGAGATCTATTTTTATGTCTTCGTTCGGTGGACTATATGACATTAACGAATAACGTAGCTTTATATTGGTAAAAGAATTTTCAAAATTGATTGAGTAGATTCAGAGATTACCTCCAAACTCACAAACTTTATCTCTCTATAATATCATTAATCAAACGTAAATTAGAACATCTATTACTATAAACCTATTACTTATATTATGAAAATTTTGAGGAGAATTACATGAAGTGCTAAAATTACATAACGCTGAGTCACTACTTATATTTACGAAGTAACTATTAACTAATCTGTGCTTGTGTGCTCGTTGATATATACATTTATGATTTCGACTGCTTATGTTTAGTGTATAAATTAATTTACTTACGCTAGTCATCTCCTCGTAATCAATCCCGTGAGGTTGCGATTCATTCGCCAGCGTCCTAAACAACTTCAGCCCATCCTTCTTCAATAAGCCCTCCTGTTTCTTCAATAGCAAATTTAACGCCTTCCCAAAAGCCTCCAATTCTATTCTATGCACATCCACATCTTGATCTTCGTCTATATGCTCTTTATCACCATTAACACTAGCACTACTATCACTGTCACTTATTTCACTAGAATTTGTAACATCAAACTGTATGCTAACCGTATTATTTAAATCACCAATAATATCAACATCCTTAATGTATTCTTTAGCTTTAACGAACATTTCGTCATTAAGTAAAGACGGTGGGCTTGTCTCTGTCTTCCATTTGGGTCTCTCTTTTTGGGTCTTCTCGTGTGGAATCTTTCCAGGGTTGAGGGTGTGTGTGTTGGCTGCGTGGCCCGTGGCTATGTGCCGTCTGGATAGATGGTGTGTTAAGTGCACTAAGTGATATTCTGGTACTGAACTGTGGTGCTCCACGTGAAATACGTTTCTAAGCTCGTCAGGGGTCATGTGCTCGTGGATCTGGAAAGAAAGAAAAATTCTAAATTAATTTCATTGAAAAATAATAACTTGTAGGTTCATTACTGTTTATATTCTGCGAACCTAATACCTGTTGCATAATAGAAACTACACAAGAATGAAAAACGAAACGAACAGTCATGTATCCCAAGCTCATCTAATGAAGCACGTGACCAGAGGACATCAAAATCCATTATATTTTAAGAGACTCAGTCACTGAAACGCATTTTTAAAGTATATTACAAAGGCTATATTGCCTTTCAAATATGGTCTCAGACAGCATCGATTCTATATTTTTAATGGTCTATGATGAACTTCCTATGGTATAATGATTCATTAAGAGATTAAGCAATATCAGAACATTAATATACTGAATGGTTGGTCACACATCCGTATTGGCACCGTTCTGTTTGAATGTCAGCTGGCATAAACCCGCAAACCTTGACGAAGGTCAACGTAGTCTGAGGCGTTCCTTTCTCAATAGTTATTTACATTTTTCGTGTTAAAAACAATGATTTCTGTATTCGTCTACCAAGTCTTTTTAAGTGTTGATTATAAATTGTTAATTAAATATTTATATGACGACTTATTTGTTTTAAGCAGGATTTGGAAATCAATCATCATCACGAAAAGTTGAGGAAATGAGAGTCGGATTCGACGTCGTCAAGCAACGTGCAAATTTGTAGGTACAGTCAGCCAATGAAAGAGGTAAGCAGGGCCGTCTATGATCGGTAATACCAGAGGTGCTACCAATGCGTTGGGTGCTACGAGAAAGATTATAGGAAGACGAGGGATAAGGAAAAAAGAAGGGAAAGGAACTTCAGAATCTGTCACACGCTTAACTAAACGCATTGCTGCTTTACACCGATATTATCTAAGAGGGTAGTACTTCCGTGCAGCTAGATCATTTTGTAAATGTTCTGCAACTCCAAAATGCTTATAAAAAATTGCATTTAAATGCTAATATAAATAAATCTAAGTTTAAACAACTTAACGGCATTCCTAGAGATCCGGAAGTAAGTAGGATGTGAGTACTGCCGAATTAGCATTGTTTAGTGGTTTAGTAACTTGTACAAGTCGGCCTCGGTCGAGTGATCTACATGTTATGTAATTCAACCTTTTTATGATGTGTGTGAAAGCATAATTTGAAATTAAAATTTAAATAATGGATTGTATGGTTTAATTAATTCTAATATACTCTTTTAATTTGATACATTCACTTCATCATCATCATCTCAGTCACAAGAAGTCCACTGCTGGACATAGGCCTCCCTCAAACGCTTCCAGCGGTTCCAGCTGACAGTGGCCTGCATCCAGCGGTTTTTCCTTTGGTCAACTGACCACCTTTTAGACGACCGTCCTACGCTGCGCTTTACAATACGTGGTCACCATTCCAGAAGCTTCCTGCCTCACCGGCCATCGGTTCGGTCGATTAAAGGGTATATTTTATCAAATGTATATTTAATAGATCAAAAAAAAAAATATTTGCTCTATGGTTACATCACATCTTATTAAAGACAAGATGCGCGGGAAAATACAGCATGTTTTTTGTCTATTACTAAAGCTAAAAAAAATGCCATATAACATAATTATACAGAAAAGTGTTATAATTCTAAACTGTTTGCTTTATCTATTAATTACTAAATTGCAAGACTATTTTCCTTGCATTGTTCATACATTTTCCGTTCACTTCCATTTTGCAACAAATATTTGATGTTTATTATCAGAGAAATAGACTCCACATTCCTTTGTCTCTAGAGATTTGTTTCTCATGTTTTCAAGTATAATTTCATCACAGATGTTAATATAAATAGATACAGCAAGTAAAAATCTATGGAAGAGCAAAAATATGTCACTTCTTTTTGTTATCTTCGCTCCGGAACACATAACTGCTAATTCGCACCGCATCGCAAGTATTTCTGTCTCTGGGAGCACTAGGACATTAAAAGAACGTTTCTTTCGGCTTATATAAGAAAAACTATTTTCTATCATGTATCTCATGTAAACAGAGATAAGAGCTCTTTCAATTTAGACGTTTTTCGACGTCCTACTGTGGTAAAGTGTTTCACGCACGAAATATTTTTTTTTATGTATTTTTAGAAGATTTTTATGTATGAAAAACGAAAAATACAACTAACGTCGTGTACACAGCGCCGCAGCCGGATGTCGAGACATGTAATATCTAAAAGTCTTAATACTTCTCAATTATGCTTTTGAATCAATCCGAGGAATGCTACAATTTTTTGGCGTGATTGTGACACGCGACAGACTTGCGGCATCTATATAAATTTAAGTCAATTTTAGTCTTAATTATATGTCTACAATTTTAGGTCGAATTTTCGTTTATTTATTTATACATGCGAAAATTCCTTTGTCATAACATTAAGATTAGATTATAAAACTATCAAAGGATTATGTGACTAATATTTGCTAGAACAAGGTCGAAATTAAATTGCATATTTTAATGTCCTATCGACAAAATTCCTATGTCAAGTCCTAGTTTAACTCAGGAACTTTAAAATTAAAATTATATAATAGTAGACTTAATTACTATCCAAAACAAGGTTAAATTTAGATTGTTCCGATTTTCTGAGACTCAGACAATTGCGACAGACATGCTTTATGGGTAATCGACTAAATGACTCACGACACGAGCGAAGCCAAGAGTCGGAACTGGAGGCAAGGTCGTGGTAGAAAGCTTTGAGGGATAGTCAAGAATGTTTTTAGAATTAATTGACCTTCAGTGTCGAAGGGCATATATGTTCCCACAATATAAGGCGATACATAAAAGAGATGTGTTTTTTAAATTTCGTATAACTCAAGGTGAGTTGCACAAAATGATTTTAAAGTTAACGTTATTAATTAGTCTGGAGATAAAAAAGAAATATATTACTTATCCATACATATAAAATGCTGTGTGCTCCCTGAGCTCTGCTCCTATCTTTAACACCGATTTAGCATTTTATATTTTAGATTTAATTTTATGTTGAGACAAATTAATGGCACTATTTATTGACATTCCGCGTACGTAATGTTATATGTATGTACCTAGTTTAAAATTTTATGTTGAAAAAGAAAAGAAAAAAGAAAAGTACGATATATTTTTAAATGACAAAAAAGGCCGTAACTGGTTTTCTTTCGCCATTTCTTTTTACCAGTGGTCATTTTGCTTTTGTTTCCGAAATGGTAGTAGTTTATATAGTAGATGTATTTATACAAATCATTTATTACTGTATACTCTGACAAGAGAACGTGTTTGTGAAAACCTATTCTCTGAATAAAAGTTTTGAATTTTTTTTTTGGGGATCAACGCACAACCGCTGATCGTAGTGACATCCTTCAATACTTACCACAGTCCTTTCAATATTTTCTACTCCGACTATATTCTTTCTGATTAAATTCGTTGTGTGTGAGTTCTAAGACAGCTGTAGTTTTCTCATCGCTTATTGTCAAGCTGAGGTCGCCGTTGTTGATCCTGGCTGGAGACACATCGGTGGGAATGTGTGGTGGGCTTGTCCCGAATGTAATGACATATCTAGTAACTCTATAGGTACATATTTTTTGACGAACTCCACCCAGGAGGTCCCGGGTTCGAATCCCGGTCGGGTCATGATGAAAAAAGAACTTTTCTGAATGACCTCGGGTCTTGGATGTTTATCTATTATATTATTTGTTTTATAATATAGTATTGTTGAGCTCAACGATACTATATTTTATATAATAAATTTCCAAATTTGTGATACTAATATCCCATAACACAAGTTTCGAACTTACTTTGGGGCTAGCTCAATCTTTGTGATTTGTCCCTTTATATTTATTTATTTATATAAAATCTATACCATAGAGGGTGTGTTCTGTGTATAACGTAGGCACCCGATAAGAAAGTATTTTTTTAATAATTCCCACGGGAAAGCGGAATACACAAACGAAGTTGTGCGGGATGCGCGAGTCACTTACTTACATAAAATTTTGAGAAGTCAATTATATTTCGACCTCCGTGGCGTAATGGTTACCACGCCAGGTCCCGGGTTCGATCCCCGGTCGGGGCATGATGGAAAAAGAACTTTTTCTGATTGGCCTCGGGTCTTGGATGTTTATCTATATATGTATTTGTTATATTTAAAATATAATATCGTTGAGTTAGTATCCCATAACACAAGTTTCGAACTTACTTTGGGGCTAGCTCAATCTGTATGAATTGTCCCTATATATATTTCAAACTAGAGAAACCCGCGCAACTTCGTTTGCATATATCTCGCTTTCCCGTGGGAATTTTGAAACATCTTTTCTTTTGACTAGACGTCGTAAGGAACCTACATTCCAAATTTGGAATCTCTAGACCCAGCGGTTTGGGCTGTGCGTCGATATAATATGTTAGGACTTTGAATTTTATAATATAGACGACATTGGAGTCCGATTAGCTTCGTTAGTTATATTGTGATAATGATAAATGATAGATATAAACAGCCTATTAATTACAAAACAGGTGTACCAACTGACAAAAAGTATTTTAAAGTCTATTATATAATGACAATAGGTAATATAAAAACGAGATCACTTCAATTGTTGTGTAAGTCCGTGTATAAAATCTCACATTGCACTATGCTATTTTCAACTTTATTAATACATAAAATAGAATATAATATTAAATGCAAAAATATAAAGCTTTTTGATAATAATAAAGCTGTGCTTTTGTATGAAAGCTTTCTAAGTGCTGACAGCTGATTTGGTATTCATAGATTGATTAATTTGACATTATGTTTTATATAAGAGCTTATAAAGCCCTACCCCTTTTTTTAGATAATATAAACCATTTTAAAACCACAGAACAATGAAACGGGGAGTTTTACACCTCAGTAGAAATGTGGTTCGCTATAAATTCTATTATTAGATAGATTGAATATGCGAACCATGTCTGTCAGCTAAACGTCAAAGAACCACGCCCTCAAAGGACCGTTTTTTTTATTGATATGTTTATGCTGTTGTTACTAGCGTAAGTTTTTGATACCAACTGACAACAAAAATAATCATTGGGGAAAAAATGGAGAAAGAACTATACAAGTTTTAATCACAAATATATTAATTAGCGTTTTAATTAAGGCATAATTAGTAAAAGGTTTTTTAGAAATAATAAGTAGGTAAAATTAGTCAGTCTGCTATATATAATCATCATCAGAATCAAATACATAGGTCTAAGTTCTTAGAGAAGTAGGGCACAGTGGATAATCCAAATATCCAAATCGGAGCAGCCCGTCTGGGGAAGGACCTCCACCTTACAGAAGATCGCCATCGTAGCCAAATAGTATTGGTCTCGGCCATGTTGTGTTCCTACGGTGAGTAGGTCTCCTCCAGAGCTCCAATTTTGGGGGGCGTAAGTGATACCCGCGGTACTGCAAGAGTCTATAGGCTGCGGTGATGCTTTCCATCAGGTGGGCCGTATGCTTGTTTGCAAACTTTGTGGTATAAAAAATATAAAAAAATACATAGACATACGTCTATAAGTAGAGTAAGGAATATGTCCTGTCGTTCGTCATGGATCATTATAATGTAGGTAGTAAATAAATAATTATTAATAGATTTGTTAATGTGAAGTGGGTAAAAGGGTAAATGAATTGCTACTAATATCTGTGACCTTCGCTGCAGAAGATGCCTTCTAATTACAACACACTGATCGATGAGATACCATACTAGCATTCAGAATTTCAAATGTCAAATTAGAAATAAACATGCTGTGGCAAACCGAACTCTTTTTAAAAACCTTTTTGCAAATAGTTCGGTTTCCTTTTTCTTTACGGTTTTTATATTCTATTTTACTGTCACATCACTTCACTTTTTCGCCTTCTCGCCATCTATTCATATTTTTCTAATATTTATGTTTTCTTCATCCTTTCCTCTTTTCCTAATCTTTCCATCCTTAATACATGCCAGTTTGTATTATTTATCTAAATTATAAAGACAAGCGAAACCCACGCAACTTCGTATGCGTGTATCCCGGTTTCCCGTGGGAATTTCGGAGTGTATTATGCGGGTAGCAGATCAAGAGCTACGCTAAGTTAGTTTCCGTTAGTTTTACATACATTACGCGTTGTGATCTGCACATAAGTATGAAAAATCGTTTCAGCTATTCAGACTAAGCTAAACTAAGTTAGCAATGACTTAACTTAGCTCTTGGTCTGCACCCCGCTTTATACATATTAAACCTTCGTCTTGAATTACTCTTTCCAAAAAAAAAACAATCATCAATTTCGTTGAACAGTTTTTAAATAATTCACAACCAAACGATGATACCACCTACTCTTCATGATTAGTTACACTTTCAGTAGAATAATAAGTTAATTAATATTAAAACAAAAAAATATTTCCATGAACTTTTCAACTAAACTCATCACTCATAAACACAACGGCAAAGCTTCAGCTCGCGTCATGATAAGAGGTCACCATAACATATAGAGGCTTGTATCACTATGACCCTTGAAAAATAATTTCGTAAAAATCCTTACGAAACATTTTCTTACTATGGAAGTCTAAAATTCTTAGTGCATTGAAGCCCCTATAAATCACTACATAGTATAATACAAAGTCGTTTCCCGCTGTCTGTACTTATGTATGCATAAATCTTTAAAACTACGTAAATGGATTTTGAAGCGTTTTTTTAATAGATAGAGAGTTATACAAGAGGATGGTTTATTATGTAAATATAATACATACAAGGATTTTACCGAAATTCCCATGGAAAAGCGTATTACACGCAAACGGAGTTAAGCATACAATAAAATGTATAATTTATTTCTACACGTATCAGACATGTTTATGCTTTATAGCTCATTACATAAAGAGCATGTAGACCTTTTAGTTTATTAGTGTGTATTGCGATATCCAAAAGTATATAATTACACGAATTTCATGTTCAAAACAAACAAACAATCGTGGTCATAAGAGCGTTAGCACATCGACTCTGAACTCTGAGTGGTTAGTGTGCTATAACTCGTAGCGCAATTAGTCACATCACTATGACTAATATATTCGCAAATAGTTTATTGCACTATCGAGATTAAAGGTTGAAAGAAATGATTTATGAATGAATGATCTATGGATATGGATCCATTTGACAGTTCTAGTATGGATTTCACGTTCCTTAATTGGCAAATAGCCTATTCGGAACTTTTTTTCTTTGCAATCACTCTTCAGACGAAGATTATTTTAGGCAATCTTCAAATTATGCTCACGTACATCTTCAATATTTGCTCGTGAGAGCCGAAAATAAGAATAGCTTTATTGTTAAACTGGTAAATACAGCAAGATATTACAATTCAACCATAGTTTCTCACAGTTTACCTTGATCAGGTAGGATACAATATTTGCTTTTTTATACACAAAATATGACATAAAAAAATATTTGAAAATTGTTATAATTGCGAGATGTCGAAATCGAGGAGGATTCGGAACTTACCTAATTAGCAAGAGTTGAAATCAGCCCTACTACTGTTCATCTAACTAATAGTTTATACCTCTCAGTATGTCCGCACCTTAAAAGATTTAGTAATAAATTATGATTTCTAGTATGATTAATGTAATTTGAAGTTCATCGATTAGATCTTGTCTAGATTTTTATGGCATATAAAAACATTTATTGTTAGGTAATGCTGCAATAGAATTGATTTCGAAAGACAACGCAACATAATGATAGAAGGTATTGTTTCCCTTTCAGTTGTTGAGATGCTACATTAGTAGCTAATTTCTGAAACGCATTTTAAACTTAATGACACATTAAATTACACTGTCAAACTAAAGAAGAAAACAGACATAATGAAACTTTATGTGGAATTTGAATTAATGCCTGTAGAAATATCAGAAAATGTATGAGTACTTAATTACATAAAATCTTTTTTTATACCAAATGAAATAAAAACCACCAAAATCAGAACAAACATTACAGAAGTTATGCAGTAAAAACTTTTTATTAAACATAACACAGTATGAAGGATCCATATATATATCTAGGATCCATTGATGGGTTGAAGAGGAATAAAAAACGTAGCCTGGGATCCATTGATGGATTCAAGTGGAAAAAAAAAGTCGCCTAGGATCCAAGTGGAATGAAACAAACTACTGAAAGCTGAGACTGCAAGCTTTATTTTTTTTAAATTACAGTTTTACATCGTAACAATAATGAAGCCAGTAAAAATGTTCAGTTTTACGGTTTTACCCTTAAACTTAAATACATTTTTGAACCTTCTCCCTTCTGTTTAAAGTTTAATTTAGCTGGTCTCCATTTAACCAGCTAAGCTTTAACATGTACAGTCGCCTCGAGGATAGCAGGACCATCTTTAGGATGATTTTTGGTTGCAACATCCAATATCCTAGTGGACACATTGTGGCTCTAATAAACAAAAACCCTGTTTGGTAACAAAGAAAAGGACGGAGCTGACAAAAAATCCGCTTACAAGATGTGCAAGCGATTTTTTTCTAAAATGGTCCTCCTATCTTCGAGGCCACCGTACAATACAACATTGAAGTTTAGTATGTATTGTCTATGAAACTATGTATTTCAATCGTGATAATAAGTTTTAAACATCTGCTCGCCGACAAAGGCAGTGGGTGTGGCGTTTGTTATCTTATTATTTGTCTTTTTAATGGAACATTATGCAATGAAACGAATTCGCGGCGCTTGATGGATGACGTCATGACAAGAATGTGAACTTGGTCAAAGCTAAGTTAAGAGTTAGTTTCACGACTTGCTGATAGCGTAAATGTGGACCGTTTTTTATAGTTTTGCGTTTTTTCGACAGTTTATTTTTGACAAATATGCGTATTAATAATTAAATATTATTATCCCATACCCACTGCTGGACAAAGTCCTCACTTCCTTCTATGAATCGCGAAATAAAAATTATATTTTTTCTTCAAAGTGATGTGGCTAAGTAGAGCTATTAACAAAATTTGAGAGTAAAAATGAATAAAATTTTGAAACATAAACTTCAATTTGGTAACTTGTTTAATATTAAACGATCAATAAAAAATTTTGTTGCCATTATTCTGATTTATGCAAATGATAGATGGGAACATTCAACAATTTCATAAGACCGACTTAATGTACGTCGGTTCCGACGGCAAATTGCTTATATTCTCAATTTTTTCACACGACCAATGTAATTTGTACGTCCGCTCGTCAGTTACCAACTGGCGGCCTTGTTATTTCAAAATCAAATAAAAAAAAGAATTCATAACCAATTTTACGCACTGGCTTAATAATTGTCACTAATAATAAAAAAAGAAAATGATGACAGAAGAATGGGCGTGCGTGAAAGTGTTTGACATTTGATGTGCTTTTATTTAAAACCTACAAAACAAAAAAAGATTACTTAACCAGTTTTACGCACTGGTCGAATAATTTTCATTGTCAATTAAAAACAAAATAATGACAGAAGAATTGGCGCGAAAGTGTCTGACATTCGATGTGCCTCCATGTTGCTTGGCGGCCATCTTGGCTCGACCTTGCTCCAGAAACGCACCGGTTTCGTTTCGCAATTAACTGGTGGGAAAATTCGTGTTTCTATCGATTTGTTTTACAATAATAACACCCGGAATATAACCCATAATTTTGTGCTAAGATTATGATAAAATACAAATGTTTTTTACCTCGCAATTAGAGCAAATAAATCGCTCTGTTACATTATTTGATCTCAATATAAAGTTACCAATATTCAATCAAAATACTATTTTACGAGCTATGTTTAGTTTAACCTTTCAATGTCGACTGTCTTGAGTCAAGCCACACCTCAAATTTTTAAAAATAATCATTTCGTATCATATTGTTTTGTATCTTTTTATAAAACGTCTAGGTTTATCGCTTGCGTAATCAACAAAAATCATTTCATTTGATACAATTTTGCGACAAAATTCCGCCAAGTCGTGCGTCAAATCGCCATGCGTGTCCTTCCTGCCTTCTTAAGGCCGCGCGTCGTCAAAACGCGCCCTAATAATATCTTAATGAAATTTAAAAAAAAAAAATTATGGCAACACCATTATAGTGTTAAAAGGGTCCTTGATTTTAGTTCCTTTCATTGTACCAAATAAACACGGTCCAGTCATTGTTCTCGTATTGTTTCTGCATCGAATTGCATCAATTTACATACAAACGATTATGTTTCTCATTACAAGTACGGATCTAACAAAATATGTAAACGTTTGTTAGTATTTGGTTTGTTAGACTATTCCTAGGAAATACAGATTTTAATTGTATGATTACCTTACTGTGAGTTGCATAGAACACATATTAATATTAATGACACATTCATCACGATGTCAATACAGTCAATAGAGTGAGATAATTTGAGACCTTTTTGTGGGTTTTTGAGTTATTATGCTTAAAATATGTATACGTGAAACTCACAGTATATGCCAGCTTAACAACATCCTAATAAGTAATTATCTACTACTAATCCTAAAAATTAAGGAAAGAAATCTGCCTGGTTCCCGACCCGACCCGCGTCCTTGACCCGCGTCCCGACAAGCGTTCCCGACCCGCGCGTCCATCGTCAGTTTACGCTTAATTTTATAATAGTTTGCTATTCATGTACACAGCCGTAAAGAAACGATTTAATATTAATTAAACACTCCATTCCTCTATATTTGGTGTAACAATCACTTTTGTGACAAGCTTGGTCGGTTGCTTATCGTGTTTGCTAATTGTTATTAATCTAGACAGTTCATTGAACTAAAATTGTTACCTAATAGAAAATATAACCAGATATTTATATAAATAGCAGTGTTCCCATGGGAATTATTACAAGAGACACCTGATGGAAAATGACACCAGGGGAGTCCAGAACTGTATATTTAGTAAATAAATAAATAAAAATATATATTTTTTTACTGCAAATTTTTTTTACAGGGTACGGTCGATCGATCTGGCTTAAATGAATGAATAAAAATTAATTATTTGCAATCATACATAGACTCATCACACAAATGTTTGCCTTGCGCGGGATTCAAACCCGCGGCCCTTGGAGCAAAGTGGTCATTGCTAGTCACTCGACTATTGGTGATATATTTTTCCACGTTACATGACAGTGTATAATTTTCCAACGGGAATTGAATTTAACTCAGTTAAGTAAAGGCCCATTTAGACGACGCCAGTTTCTTGCACATTCTAGAGCAATAAAATAAGAAAATACAATGTACTTAGTGGGAGCAATAATATGTCCTTCAAGAATTGTATAGTGCTATAATGATATTTATGAACATGAGTGACGTTTGTAGGAGGGCGTTACTGTGGCATATTTTCATACATTTTGTCAAAGGACTGAAGAACTGTCGAAAAGTGACATACAATATAGTACATAGTTGTAGTTCCAATTTCGACCCCGTTCATAAATAACTAAATAACATTGTAGCACTGCAAGCAACTGTCGTTTAGACGATGCATGTCAATTATTGCTTTGACATTATTGTATGCCACAGGCAATCAACTGGCATGGTCTAAATAGGCGTTAAAACCTCCATGAACCTAACCTCTAACCACGGTAAAAGCGTGACGTTATTATTATCTTATAAAGATTAAGATAAAATGCACCATTTAACAACTTTTCAATCAAAACCAAGGCCTAAGTTATGACATTCGCAAAAATACCTTTAATTCTTTTCATACCGGAAATAAGTAATAGACTAAATTCGTTACGGCTAAACTTTGTTACACGTATAATAACTGCAAACTATTTCATTAATATTAAATAATTTGAAATGTCAAATCTATTGAAAAATTATAATTGGAATTTTTATGTTTTTTTTTTAAATTAATTGTAGAGCATTGTAGAGGTTTAATTTTATTAACCATTTCAAAAGAGTAGCGGTGTTTGAGGTGGCAATAAACAGCTGCTGTCTTGAAACTCGCTACGAATTTATCAGAAAGTGTTGCGAAGAATGGCGACGAAGGAGGCCGCTCACCGCCGGCCACGTCCTCCTTCGCCTTCGCCTTTGCCTTTACTGGCCGGCCGAGACTTCTTTTGTTTTAGAGTTCCGTAGTAAACTACAAGGAACCCTTATAGTTTCGCCATGTCCGTCTGTCTGTCCGTCTGTCTGTCCGTCTGTCTGTCCGCGGTGTAGCGCCTAGACGCTAGAAAGCTGTAATTTGGTATGTATACACATATTAACAATGATGAGGCCGTTAGTCAAACATAATGACTCCTTAAATTCAAGGACTGGCCCCGTACCCCGTTAGGAGTACCATGCTCCACGTCACATATCAATACATCTGCTTATAGTCAATAAGACTGATCGCACGATAAAAACAGAAAATAATACATCTTTATATCACTCTCTTGTCAATATTTTTCAACAGGTAGTATCGAAAGGACTTAATTCTTTAAACTGCATTTAGTAATAACTTTATACGCATTTATAAGCCGTCCTGTTGTTGCTGTTGTTCTTACGTGGCGGTCACTAGGTTTTCAGGTGGCCCAGCTTGCTTGTTTGTCAGCTGAAAGACTTAAAAAGTTACACATACAGGGAGGAAAAAAACGACGAACACAGCCGAAAGTTTGATGATATGTACCTTACATACATGCGTTTTGTGCAAGTTTAATTTAAAAATAGTTTATTGAAAAAAAAGGCACTGACCTGCTAATTTTCTACGTGTAGGTATCCCTAATACTACACAACAACAGTGCATACGGCAAAAATACCTACACGGACAGAAACTACTACGCTACGGACAGTCCGTAGGCCACGACACACACATACCTGCCTACCTATTCATTGAAATTCTTATTATCACTTAAAAAATCAAAGTTTTTACATTAACAACCGAAGTACGTACCGGAAAGTATCTACTACACACAATGCTCGATGTGTACGAGCGCCTCTTATGCCACACAACACTCAAAACCACTAAAGAACTCGTAAAACACTAAACACCATTCAAAACGCCTAATCCATTTAACAAATAACAAATAAAACTAGAAATTTTCATAATTTAGTTTTAGTATTTTACCTATTGACAGAAGTTTATTTATTTGTCACTATGGTAACCGTGACAATTACTATGCATAGCAGGTGCACGTCGAGCTTTATACAATTTTGGCTCCTATGTCATAGAACTTAAGAACGGTACAAAGTCCAATATGTAAAGGTCGACCTGCTCTTGCCTGTACGTAAGGAACAGCTGATTTAGGGATGAAAACACACAGTTATTCAAGGAATGTTTGTTAGTCAATTACTCCGAAACTATTACACTTAGAGAAAAAATCTTTCACGAGCATAAAGTAGATGTATAAACCTCTTAAGATATTTCGGGAGTGTCGGTCGCTCTCAGGGCACCCTGTATAGTGTCACTTCTCCAGTCAGTGTTTTCAGTAAGAGATATCTAAAACCACATTGCTACTTCCTATCCTAAGCTACTTTATGCGGAAACTAGCCAAATGTCTTCCATACACGCAATTACAAATATTGCAACAATGCAAGCGCATCAACAATTTGTTTCATTAAAATTGTTCATAAAGATAGATTGATCATTCCCTTGTAATGTCAATTTTAAGAAAACTGCATTAAATTTAAAAACTACATCAACGACAAAGAAATTTACTTGAATTTTTATTTATCAATAGTATTCATTGTGCTTTGTACCAAATTACCAAGTTCCCTAATGATGTTTACATTATTTGCGTCACAATCTTTGTGTCTACAACCTTTATATAGTTTGGGCACTCACTATATAACGTTTTATTTATTTTCACTTCTCATGCTCAGAAAATGCTTATTTGCGCAGGATATAGGCTGCACAAAATCGAATTTTGTGCACAAGGGCAAAAACGTATCTACTCATAAATGTATCTATATTAAGGCAAAGGAAATGAGCCATACAGCCAAACACAATAAAAAGTTCAGAGATAGAATTTGTTATTTTATAATATTTACTTTAATTTATTTGCCTAATGTGTTTTTTAAGTCATAAAAGATATTAAAATTTAAATTAAAGTACGGTAGGTTATTTAATTAATTTAAGAAAATTATTTTATTACAAAATTAATTTAATAGTAGGCTGTATAGGTCTGCAGCCCAAGCCTAATTTCAAAGTCGAAAGATTTAAAAAAAAAAAGCGGCGGGAAAGGGGGAAACAGTTCTTGTTTTTCGTGCGTTTATTTATTTATTTCCTCGCAATCGAAGTGAAAAGCAGAGTTTATAACTCGCCCACAAAACCATTTCTATCCTCGACATTACTGTCAGCCCTCGCCGTGCTAAAAGTCTCGGATAGAAATGATTCGTTTTGTGCACTTGTTGTAAAATCTACTATTATTTATATAACTTTATTGACCACAATACACAAAATACTGATACAATAGGGGGACTTGCAATTTGCATTCTCTACCAGTCAACCATTGGGAGTACAGAAATTCACTATTGCGGCATAATTTAATATTTTTAGGCTAATGTAATAAATTATAATAAAATAATACAACTTATATAATATACTATGCAATATAATACATAGGTACCAAATTAAATATATAATAAATATATTCATATAAATTATATACTTAAATAACTGAAAAAAGTAAATAAAAAATAAAAAGATGACGATAAATTATTAAGCAAGCCGAGAAAATGAGCGTTGTGTGATTCGTACAAGAATATTTATTTATTTTTAGTTCTCGATGCTGGTTCTTTCATTAGTTGACTGGTCTTAAATGTCAAATAGTTTCGGAACCTGAGCAAAACATATGCACCAGGAAGTAAATAAGTTATCAAATAAGCTGAATTGTCCATTGATAAGAGACGGAGGTCCTTTTTCTTTTGACCAATATAATGAATAGACACTGGGTCCGTGATTGTAGATTAGCATTAAAATCCGCTTTGAAGTGTTGGCTTAAGATAAATATATCGATAGTGTTGCAAGGATATCGATAATTCTATGAGTGAGAAATCCGGAAGTACAGTCAGGTGCACGTCGAGATTTACACTTGCAGAACAATTTTGGCTCTTATGTCATAGAACTTAAGAATGATACAAAGCCCAATATGTAAAGGTCGACCTGCTCTTGACTGTACAACTGACAGTGCAGGGGTACAGAATATCTGTTAGTGTGTTGCAGAGAAACCTGATGAACACCTAAACGAAGTAAGAATCAAGCTATCACTTGTAATTTTATTGTTATTTAAAATGTTCAAATAAGGATAACTCCTTTTCCTGTCATGCGATTTAAATGAAACAAAAATGAAGCCTATATTCTGCTCTAAGCCGAGCTCTATCTCCCTGTGAAAACAGGATTAAAATCCGTTCAGTAACTTAGAAGATGTGCGCGTTCAAACAGACAGACAGACAGACAATAAATAAATAAAATTTTTCGCTTTTATTAACTTTCTCTAACTGTTCCCTCTCCATTTTTGCCAAATATGTTCAAAGTACAGACATATCGGGGTCTACTGTTTTATTAGTATAGATAGAAGATGTATTTAAACAAAAATTAATAATAAATAAAAGTAAAAAAATATATTTAAAAACAAGCTTTTATTTAATTGCGCTAAAAAGAATAAAATAAACTTTTCTTTTAAAATTTTAACTATCAACTTATAACGTCATTACACAATTTATATGACATAAAAGCTTGTCGCGTGATTTAATTACTAACATTTACTCGTAGTACGAATAAATGTTAGTTCGATAATTATGTTTTCTTATACAAGTAAATCTCGCGACAAGCTTTTATGTCATATAAATTGTGTAATGACGTTATAAGTTGATAGTTAAAATTTTAAAAGAAAAGTTTATTTTATTCTTTTTAGCGCAATTAAATAAAAGCTTGTTTTTAAATATATTTTTTTACTTTTATTTATTTTTTACTTTTTAGTTATCACTGGACAGGTTTCGCAGTGCCATCTATTGTCGAGGGGCGGTACTTGTCTAATGAATTTATTTGTTCTAACTAGCACCAGCAATTTGAATACCTATATAATTTCCTGATTTTACTACAGTCACCCTGCGACAAACTAAACAGGTTTATGTACCCATCAAAAATAAAATACCGACCAAGGGCAAGTAGAACTCGCGCATGAGGGTTCCTTCCCATAATCATACTAGTCATCATCATCATATCAACCCATAATCATCCCACTGCTGGTCTCAGGTCTCCCTTCAATCGAAGGTGATTAGAGCGTACTCTGCCACGCTGCTCCAATGCGGATTGGCAGAGGTCGGTGTTTTCAAACCGCCCTAAGGCCACCGACTTGGCTTAACGACTGTCATCTATCGACAACAGCCGGGACCGACGGCTTAACGTGCCCTCCGAAGCACGAAGAAGCTCGAGATAACGAAACCCATCCAAACGCTGGCTAGGGTCACCGTCGCTTAACTTGTGTGTTCATATTAGAGTGTGACACACAGCGACGCCATCGAGCTCCTCATACTAGTCATACTATCATACTAATATTATAAATGAGAAAGTGAGTTTGTTTGTTTGTTATTCCTTCACGGCTTGACTAATCAGTTGATCATTATGAAAATTTGTATATGTCAGGGGTACAGAGCCCAACATAGGCTACCTTTTTACCCGTGAAAGTATGTCAATCCAAAGGGAAAATATTTTTTCTACTATAAAGGGCGCTGTGTGGGATGCTATCGGCCAACAGATGGCGCCACAAGTCGCGCTATGGGATGTTTTGTTGTCAAACGAGATCTATGTCATAAAATTAACGCGAGCGAAGCCGCGAGGAAAAGCTAGTAATAGATAAAATACATTTTAATTCATAACCGGTATAAAAGAGCCATGTACCAATGTAAAATGTACCAAGGGTAGGGTCACATTATATTGGTTGTTTAAAGAAGAAGAAGTAACTACAAATTTACGATTTTCAGATTTATTCCTGTACTTGTACTACATCATCTTGCTTCTTGCCAAATTTCATGATTCTAGGACAACCGGAAGTACCCTTTAGGTTTTTGGTCGGAACGGTTTTGTACGAAAAACGGAACACAAACGGCTGTATCGTAATTTTGTTATCATAATATTGTATTGTCATCTGATCTACAGTTTTAAGCAAAATTTCAGCTCAATCGGTCTTCGGGAAGTGGTTCAAATTTTCGTTCCAAGATTCCACCCTTACATACATACATACATTCATACATACAGGTCAAGTTAAATAAAAGCTTTTAAAAATGTACATTTTGATAACGTTTAGTAATCGACGAAATTTCGTTGAGTTAATTCGTTTGGGGGTCAGGTTTTCCCTGCAGCCGTCTGTACTTACGCTGCCTTGGTAGGTAGTAAGTTAATGACCCTTCCTGCGGTACCAAAGAACGTGAGATTAATCTTTGTACGAGTAATCAAAGTATCCTAATATTATAAAGAGAAAAGATTTGATTATTTGTTTGCATTGGGTCCTTAACAATTTTTTAAATTCTTTCACCGTGTGGAAACTATCTTCAAGTAACATAGGCTATTAGATATTTTTTTTAAATTAGGGATCCTGCGTAGTAATGTAATATCAATAAATTAATATGTCGACACCAAATTGGAAGACGCAGGATTGTCGATAGTTTGGTAACACGTTTATCGATATTATCGACACTCAATACTAAAACACGCAAGTTCACGCAACACTATTTGAAATTACAATTATTTTTTGTACAACAATGTCTCCGGATATGTCTGATATTTAAATCTAGAATAGAATTGCAATAAAAACTTACGAGTTATAAAGTGATACAAACTTATCTGTGCCGGTGGCCAAAACTAGAACTAATGAATACACCTTGAATACCTTGACAATTACCTTCAATAGATACGACGCTAGCGCCTCCGCCATCGGCACAAATAAGTTTGTGGCACTATATTATTGTTTATCTGTCTGTCATGTTGCCTTCACTAAACTAATTCGAGGCTAATCGAATTACTGTTAGGTTGTTAGGTCCAAACTATAATTTGTACTAAACAATTTGCACGCAACAAATTCATATAATATATGTATCTACTTGAAAAACTAAAAAATAATTTTATGTTATTAAAAATAATTATCATAACACCACTTGCTAATAAGTGGCAGTTACCATAGATAAGATGAAATTACAAGTATTAAATAATAATTTTGATAACTACAGACAGTTGCTGGAGCTTATTTTTAAAGCTAATGACATATTAAGTAAATTATAGCTGTCACTGTCAACGCCAGTGATCTGTTATTTACTATAGATTCGTAATGTTTGACACATACCCGCTGCCACGTCGACTGAGGCCACAGCCTTAGTTGAATTTCTTCCGACTTAGTCGTAGTTTGACGTTCAGTGAATGCGTATCTCACAATAATATCACAAAAATGGTTAAATGCACTGTTAAAACATGTATGTCGTGATCCCAAACTAATAACAAAGCAAGTGGTATCACTTTTCACAAATAAGAATGCTTAATTATGTTAAAATTATACCAAAATAGTATTAAAATCGAAATTAATATATTACGCATTGTTTTTGCCAACAGTGTTGCCAGTAAAAACGATTTTAAGTTTCCCAAATATTGGGAGTTTAGTCAATGACGAACTCATACGCCTTTATGTATCGTTAGTAACACAGTAGAAGTAAACCTACAACCAGGCTCAAACTAGAATTAATTATTTACTTAGAATTGATTGATACTAAAATCAATCGCTAGTGCTACGCACGTCAAGACAAGAAAAAACAAATCATTTTCCTCTTTTTGATATGGCTTTTAACTGACATTTGACATAATGATATTATTACTATGACAGTGAAGTAACAATTTCATCTTTTTCATTGTGGTAACGGTGTTTAATTTAAATTGTTTCTGCAATTATCAAATGTTCGATTGAGTACAATAGTTTTTTTTGTTTTATGTTGTATTTTATTCAAATTATTTAAATTTATTATTTTATTTTATTTAAATTTCATTTTCATTTCTTAACAATAAAAAAATCTACTGAAGACTTGGCTGTATGGGCATAGTTCCCTTAGCCTACCCAGAATGGGTGAAGAAAACAAAAAATAAATCTCTGCTAAAAGTTAGTAGTAGCACAGAATAGATAATAGTAGTAGGTCTGCATCGGTTAGATTCATCAATGACTAAAAAATGGAAACTTCTCCATTCCGCCATGATTCATTCTTAAAATATAATATGTATGTACCAATATTTACGCATCTATATATTTATTTCTTACTATCCTTAATTCTTCTGTCACCTAAGAAACAATATGATATAAAAACTTTAAAAAAAAAAAAAAAAAAGACTCGTATAACATTCATTCAATGGGAAAATTATTCATGAGCTGGCAACTCTGACCATTTTTCTGGGAGTAATGCTTTTGTCTCATTTTGACATAATTAGTTTGACTCTAGAAAAAAAGAGACAAACATATTTTACTTTGGCATATGCTCGGAATATGTATCGGTTTCAAAGCTACGTCTTTAACACTCTAAAGTGGTTGCGGCTTTTTACGAATGCTTTGTATGACGTTACTTCTCTTGTCATAAAATATATAAAATCTCATTGGTCAACGCTAACAAAAAATACATTCAGGACATGTGTGGTAGGCTCCACACATTCCCACCAATTGTGTCTCCTGTGTAGCCAGGATCAACAACGGCGACCTCAGATTGACAATAAGCGATGAAGCTTATTGGTGTCCCGGGGGAGAAAACTACAGCTGTCTTGGAACTCACAACGAATTTAATCAGAAAGAAGATAGTCGGAGTAGGAAGTATTGAAAGGACTTCCATCCTTAACAACTACGTGAGAGACAGCAATTTGAAGCAAAAGGCATTATAATACCCTGGAGAGATAGCAAATCAAGTGAGGCTCGATTGCCGATCACCACGGTCTATTGTTACATTACTATTAGGATCTAATGCTATGAGCTGTTGTTTACTATTTTGATTCCAATAATATTTTTTGCAAAACCCTATAAATGCCTGATAATTCTCTCTGCTCGCTATCGAGATCAGGATCTCCTCCTTTTTTGAAGTCGATTAAAAAACTTGAGATATAATGTGGAATTAAAATTACAATGCATTTCAGAAACTGAGATAAATTATGAAATACGATAGCTCGACCAGAGTATGCACTCTTTACCGAAATAGTACAAAGAAAAATGGTTGACTTGTCATAATTATACACTATTTAAATAAATAACCTTCATGGTATAAATATCGGCTGGGTGCATTAAAACCAAAACATTCTTTTTCCACCACAGACCACAATTTGCAATTAGAACTTGACAGTGCTCTGCGCTGCGACTGCGGCCGCGTTAAAAAAAACAAGAAAGCTAAACTGGCTGGGCGCAATTTTAAAAACAGAACTTGCCTATGGACACGTTCGGAAATAATTTAATGTAAAACTTTGCCTTATTAAAGAAAGTGATCTTTGTTTTTTTTTTAATAAACATAATGATTTCAGATTATTATTGATATGTTATCTATACGTAGTATAACAAAATGGCGTTCGGCTAAGTTAAATTGGTATATTTCTGTCTGTTCGCCTCTGTTCGATAAGTTTCTTTCGAATTCATCTGAACTTGATGCGTTTTTCGTTTCATTATCTAAATAATTAACATTATCTAAATTACAATAGAACATAATCATAATGACAGATAAAAAATGCCCCGACACAACATTAATAAAAAAAAATGTTTTTTTTTTAAATATAAAATAGTGCTTTATGCCAGTAATAAAAACCAGTTCTAATAAACAATTAAAAAAGGTTGTAACTCATAAAATTCAATCACAATTACCAAACTTGACCAGCGAAGTAAGTGTGCCACCACGTAATCGGTATGTGGTACACAGATTGCCCCACTTCACTCCCACTTTCGATCTCGATACGGTACTTTCGTTTTCGACGGACGTAACGTGTGACGTCACGTTTCGACTCAGCGTACAATTAGTTTAATGCTTTGTTGTAATTAACATTTTCTATGTTTTTATTACTTTAACTGTTTACCCGAAGGCGTTGTTAGACGTGTCAAATTGAATAAGTTAAGCAAGGACAACTTCAGTATGTATTTTGATTTGATTTATATTTCGAGCCTTTCTGTGTTCAGTTGGCACTACTTGGCACGTTGCTGTCAGTTCAGATAGATGACAGTACAGTAGTTAAGTCATGTCAATAACTGTCATGTGAACTGAAAATGGATGGCTGCTGTCGATGGGTGACAGTCGTTAAGCAAAGTAAGTGGCCTTGGGTAGGCTTAAATACACTGGCTTCTGCCAATCCGCATTAGAGCAGCGTGGCAGAGTATGCTCTAATCTAGTCCCTTCGACCCATGTCCTCCATTAATATTACATTTTTAAGAAAAAAATCAGTTTCTCATAAGAACAACGGAACTTCAATATATCAGATCAGTATGGTACATACAAAAACTGGCCTTCCACTTCCGTTTTCATGTCCAAAACATTACCTCGCGTTGAGCTGTGTAATTGGTTAATTGGAGTACATGAGACGGTTAATAAGCAATTTGATAGTTTGCTTTGTAGATTCCACAAAACCGGTTTTAATATATATAAATCATAATATGTGATCTATGATAGACACTGGCATATTTCTTTAATGGGTGTTAGGTTTTTATTTTTAATCGAAAAGTTTTAGCGACTGGCTGGCTGGCTTTAACCTTCGCTTCTCTATACTTTATTTAAAAATGCACAGCCAATCAAAGGATTCAGTTCTTTGACGTTTTGCTAACGGTTACGACATTTCTACTGGAGAGTTAAACTCCCAGTTTCATTGTTCTGCGGTAAAAATGAAATCTAGTGTACCACAACCTTTTTTGTTCTTCTTTATTTAAAAGTATTAGAATGCGTTTATTTACGTTTTGTCTCATCGTAAATTGATTAAATTCCAATAAATTCTTATAAAATTGTTAAAAATAATGATGTACTTCACACCGATGAGTTAACATCACGGAAGTATTGTTATCCGAACATAATTTATGTTTTAACGTAACAATAAAATTGTATTATTGTAAATCAATGTTTTTTTTTAATAATATAACTTTATAAACCATCTTACAAAGTTTTTTTTTCGTACCTAATTGTACACAATTTATTTAGTGCCACAGAGTGTTTCGTTTTAAATCAATACGAACGAACTCTAACGTAGGCATCTCTTTATTCATACTAGTTAGTAAGAGATAGGGGTTACTACGTTAGAGCTAGGTAGTGAAAACATGCATTTATAAATCTCAACAAAAAAGCCTTCAATTTGCAAAGAAAATATTCTGAAATTCTGTTAATAAATTAATGATGCCGATGCCGGGAAAAGTACTAAAAATATTTTTTTTTAAGTAACATTGACAATTTGAAGGTGCTAACTTCTACATATTCCTGTGTTGCTCGGCAAAAAACTATATTTAGGTGCAACATTAAAGTGCGAACACAAATTATTATGGTCTCCCAAAAAGAGGCATTGGTAACGAAAAAATGGCTTTGGACAACCGTCTATAACTTTACAATGTTATAAACAATGACGTTAACAAAAATCAATCAAATATGACCAGTAACACAATATTATTAATATTTTATATTATGGAGAAAAACATTTTAAGCTGTCATTGTCTAATTTAATTATGGAACAATAAATTTGAGATGAGTACAGACTTTAATGTAAAGTTTAAAACGCCTCTAAATGCCTCTAACGCATCTATTCAACTCACCAAGAGCTGTCTACTTACTTCTACTACAATGAAATATAGCTAAAAGGCTTTCGATACGAGATGTTCTTATTAAAAAGGTGACATAACTTTTTTTATAATCAGCCGGTATCATTTTTTTTTCTAATTAACAAAAAATAAACATTCGGTATAATGAACATTCGTCAAAACTTTTGTTTTTGTCACCAACCAGGATCTTTTCCCATTCCACTTTCGCTTTTACGTCCGTTTAGAGTCGTGATTTGAATCACGAATTTGTCAAAAACAAAATGCAGCTGTTTTGTTTACTAATATCACACTGTCTACTTTGTCTACACCAAGGCCACTGTGCCATTGCATAGACTATGAAATCCATTTATTCATAATTTTCTTTTAAATTAAAATTTTCATCCATCTTTCTTGAGTGAACCATGTAATATTTCATACCAATACATTTAGATTAATGGAGAGAATCAAAGTTTTCTCTGATCTGTATAGTTATTTGGAACGTTCACCCAAGTTAAGCAACGATTACTCCAACCAATACTTGGTGAGAATTCGAAAATTTCCAACTTATAAACTCAAATTAAAAAAACACACACAAGATCGATGGGGGCTTTTGACATAAAATTTGTAATGACGTATTTAAGACCGAAATTCTATTTTACATGAAAAAAAAATTCTCAAAAGAATTTTACAATTCACTTACATAGAGAGAATCTTTTTTTACGTACATTTCTTGCCAGCAATCATTTTTTCAATTCAATTACCGTTCATTAATAAAAAGGGTCTAAGATAAAGAAATGTTTTGTTTTAAAGTTATTTATACCAAACATACAAAAACTTATGTTTATTTTAGTATTACCAACATTCCAAGTTGTCAATGAACTCAAAGAAAATTACCTTTACGCACCACATACGATCAAAACAAGATCATTTACGATACCTACCTGAATACAAGCCATAAAGCACTAAACAAAATTAGAAATTGCTACATTATAAATAAAATACAATTTTGAATGGGCCTTTTACGTGCTATCATCGTAAGTATAGGGCCACAACACTGTCGTATGACAAAACTAAGACCAATAATAATCATGCATTGTTTAGCATGCAATTTTTATAACAAATTTAAATTAATATTGAATAGATAATTTTTAAATGAAGAATGTAAAAAAATTTCTTAATGTAATATATTATGGTATTTAATTTTATTCCACTAATATTTTATAGGCGAAAGTGTCTATGTTTGTTACTTTTTCACGCTCAAATGGCTGGGCCAATTGTTAGTATTCTTTCATTATTCCGGTTAATATAAATAATCTGGCTTTAAAAGAATTTTCAAAATCGGTTCAATAGATCCTTAGATTACCGCCTACAACCTGACAAACTCACAAACTTTACCTCGCTATAATATTACTCCTTAAGTATAACGGGTATACAATATTTTGTCACTTTCATACTTCATTTAATTCTCCTCAAAAAAGACAGTGACAAAATAGTGTATACGTTTATTCGTTAAGGAAAAAATCTGAACCACATTCATGTAGTTACTTCATTCTCTGACTGTAAAATGGTTCTACAACGCAAACCGGTGTAATTAATGTGATTTTTGTAATACATCCCAACCACACTGTTGTGGTTGCATCTTATTTTCAGTATCAATAAAAAATATTGTGAATCGTAACATACCATAAATTCTTCAGATAATTACGGTCGATTTTATTATAACATTGATGTAAAATACAAGAATGAGTGGAATTTTACTCTTAACCGAGTTAAAATATGGTAGGCTAACAATATTAAGGGCCACTTTTACTAACTTTATTCTTCCTCGATTATGGAGTTTTGGATTAATAAATTATTTATTGTTAAACTGCAATATGCTGTTTTAACACTCACCTATTCTTTTTTTTTATACCACAAAGTTGGCAAACAAGCATACGGCCCGCCTGATGGTAAGCATCACCGTAGCCTATAGACGCTTGCAGTACCGTGGGTCTCATTTACGCGTCACGCGTTGCCAACCCTCCCAACCAAGTGGAGCTCTGGAGACCTTACTCACCGTAGGAACACAACATGGCCGAGACCAATGCTATTTGGCTACGATCTTCTGTAAGGTGGAGGTCCTTCCCCAGACGGGCTGCTCCGATTTCAGCGGATTATCCGCTGTGCCCTACCTCTCTATATTTATTCGTTTGCCTTTTTTTGTTTACAGTCACGAAAATGCATTACTGCATGTATGTCCCGTCGCTTGGGGAAATGAATTTATTAATATTGCAATGCCCTGGCTCACTGGCTCATGTCATGGAGCTACTTTTAGATATAAGATCAAAAGTATTGTACCACATGAAGCAATAAATAAAGTAATAAATTTTACGTATATCTATCTATATGATCTATATACATAAAAAGAGAAGCTGACTGACTGACTGACTGACATATCAATGCAGGGCCTAAACTATAAGGGTTAGAAACTTGAAATTTTGCACAGGGGTTCCTTTTATAACGTAGGGGAGCACTAAGAAAGGATTTTACAAAATTCCCACGGGAAAGCGAGATATACACAAACGGAGTTGCAAGGGATTTACTAGTTACACATATACGTAAAACGCTTATTTTGTGTAACTAGCGAAACCAGCGCAACTTCGTTTGCGTCTATCCCGCTTTCCCGTGGGAATTTTTATATTTTCTCTCCGTATGAACCATCCTCGTACTTCAAGGAATATTCTAAAAAAAGAATTAGCGAAATCGGTCCAGCCGTTCTCGAGATATGCGCTTAGCAACACATTTGGCGATTCATTTCCACTCTTCTATGTATATAGAAGAGTGGAAATGAAAATGTTCGTATTCACACTTATTTATTTTGTATGTAAACAGGTCTTCTATCGTACCAAACAGGAAGATATTAGGTACCTTGTAAGTTTAATTATTTTATTAGCATTTTCTTTAAATATACTATTTGTTGTTCCGCTACATCTCCTTTTGTAGTCAACACAGCCTAATTTTTATGGCTGTTATGATTTTTACTGTCATGTGAATGAGACGCTGTATTTTCCCATAATTACATAAGTAATTGTTCAATCGTGTGCTCCATCATTGCTTTCCCTGCATAATTGTTGCATTATGTATTAGATTTGTTTTTACAAATAAAGAAATGTATGTTTGTCATGACAAAAATAACAATTCTACTAAATAATATGATTATTTGCAAGTACTGACTACTACTGAAAGGTTCAAAATTCAAATTATTTAGAAGCAAGAGGCTTTTGTACTTACTGTAATATAAAACTATGTGCATAAACGATTATTACATTTAAAAGATTTAATCAAAGTAATTTGAAGTAAGTAAATTATTAATATGTCATTTTCGTGTGAATTTCGAAATGAATGGACCTATTTTTACAAGTCCGCAGGCTTTTGGATAGAGGAAGACGTTCTGAATGAGAGACAGAGACCTCTCTATTAAAATATCGCCCCTCTTTTCTAAAACATCATCATCTAGCCTACAATTAATTTTCCACTCTCTCCAATCAATAGCGAAAATATAAAAAAATATTGATAAAAATTACGTAAAATATTAATTATTCATCTTATTCTTAATTATACTAATTAAACTCTTGTCCCTTTTACCTCAAGAGGGCAATAGGCCAATATTGAGAATCTGTTACGTTAAGACCGGTTTATAAGTTAAATACTTTGTTTTCAAGTGCGGAATGGTGTGTTGTGACATACTTAGTGAAATTGTTGGGCGGTGATCAAACGGCGAGTTGAGTTTTATAAGTTTACTAGCGAAACCCGCGCAACTTCGTTTGCGTGTATCCCGCTTTCCCGTGGGAATTTTGGAATGTATGATACTTTAAAACCTTCCCCTTGAATCACTCTATCAATTAAAAAAAACCGCATCAAAATCCGTTGCGTAGTTTTTAGGATTTAAGCATACAAAGGGACATAGGGACATAGGGACAGAAAAAGCGACTTTGTTTTATACTATGTAGTGATTAGTTTGACGACCTCCGTGGCGTAATGGTTACCACGCCAGACCGCCACCCAGAAGGTCCCGGGTTCGATCCCCGGTCGGGTCATGATGAAAAACGAACTTTTTCTGATTGGCCTCGGGTCTTGGATGTTTATCTATATATGTATTTGTTGTAAAATATAATATCGTTGAATTAGTATCCTATAACACAAGTTTCGAACTTACTTTGGGGCTAGCTTAATCAAATGTATGAAACGGCTTCATGTGATTATAGGTTGCATATAGAGAAAAATAAGAGAAAAGTGGAGGCTGAGTATAGATAAGCAAGCTATAGAGCGCGCTTGAGCAAACTAGTATGAATGGTAAGCACGAGTATGAACAAACAGACGCACTCAAAACAGCAACAACGAAGCCAGCAACGAACGAAGCTATTAGTCACGCACGCTGATTGTTTCTCTCGATGTTATTTATTCGGATTTTATGGAATCATGGTGAAATTTGCAGTGCAGAGCTGTAAAAACGACGAAATGGAAGCAAACTAAAAATTTGCACTATGGAACATCTGCTTACGCTTTGCACAATGGTCTAAGAGCGATGCGCGCGCTCTATAGCTTGTAACAAGAGCGCGGTTTTTAATTATAAAGAGAGATAATGATGACGAAGGGTGAAACGACTTTCCTCCTTAGCAACGTGACAGACAGCAATTTCAAACGTAAGATAAATAGCCTAGTTAAAAAAGTAGTAATATCAGTTAGGTATCACACACTAACATTTAACCCATCTGATCACCTACTAACATTTCTGCTTAACGTTAATGATTGTAACGTTTACTTTATCCAGGTTATTTTAAATCTCTCACGCTTCTGTCTTACACCATTATGACGTAAGATTTAAGATTCTAGTGTAGTGAGGCATCGGAAGCGGGAAGAAAAGTTATGTCATTTCATTGCGTGATAGTTTTTTGTTGCCATATAGAAAAAAAGTATCGGTGTTGCAAGCCTATAAAGTGATGGGAAAAAGGAAATGTTGTGTTTAATGAATATTATGTGTAAGTAAAAGTAGAGATTATAATTATGTCATTATTATTTATTACTAATAGCAAAACATTAAAAAAATAGGTAGAAATTAATATGAAGATAAATTGTTTGTCACAGTTAATTTTCACTCATAAAACTAAAGAGTTATGATTTTCGTACCTTAAATGAACTTAAACTATTTTTAAAACTCTCACAGCAAATATTATGGTACTTGTTAAAATAAGACTTAAAAATATTGTACAGCCTATAAAAAATTTCTAATTTTGTCACAAGAAAGTATTTCATTCCAACGGGAACGACGACGGCTTTAATTTTAATCGTACTATATATCAATCAATCAATATCATTTATTTGAATAGAACATGAGTTTACAAAGATGGTTTGTTACAAAAAGTTACAATATGTTCACCTTATATTATTAGGCATGCAAATATTTAATGAAAGCAATATTGTGATTTGAGTATAAAAAAAAACATAAATACTCAACCTTTTATAAGGTAAGCTGATATTTTGTTGCAAAAACATTAAACATCTGACGCAGCTAAATTGAGAATCACTAATTGAATTATACACATAATAAAACGTGTTTATTTGTAATGTCAAAATATCATATTTTTACGTATTATCTTCACGGGCGTCAGTTAGTTAAAAGTACTGTCAACTTGAGAACAGAAACCTTCAAACCCATATGGTGAGTCACTGATCGAAAAGGGTAATCTTACTTACCTTTTTTGTCCAAAAAACCTGACGATTTCCAAAAAGGTTTACAAAACAAACTTTGAACCTAAAAAGGCATCTGCTAATTTAAATATCACGTGCCGTTTCTTTTTTTAGACAAAAAAAAGTTTAATTTACGCATAAATTTCAAAGGTTTTAATCGTAAAATATATTTTTTTAAAGACATTAATGGCAATATAATACAAAATTCTTTGTGAATACTTATGGTGAAGAACAAACCCACGCAGAGATAAGATATACTTATTCGGATTAAAAAATGTTTAGCACCCCTGAGGTTGACATTAATTTGCACGTCATAAAGTATTAACAGTAGTACGTCGACCCAACTTCTTTTTTGATACCCATCGCACCTTTTTTCAAAAGTATTAGTATGGAAAACGAAGCTATGTATCTCGCTCTATTGGTAAGTTGCTCACTGTCAAACTACAGGAGAATAAAAGAGATAGCTTGCTAATAAGGATTTTAAAGATTAAAATGCATTTTTCCAACTGGCTATTAGACATAATATATAATTTTAGAAGTTTTAGCAACGATTGTTTCACAGCAATTCTTTGAAGAGTTTGTTAAATCATATCACAGAACATTTTGTTTAAAATTTGAGGAAAAAGCCGTTCCAAACCATGGTCATAATGATCATCATTTATTTACACATTGTTATGTGTAAATTAAATGATGATTTGAACAGATCTAAATATTTAAATATAACACGGCTGCGAGCCGACAACTCTCGCTTCTTATCTACGAATGATATTATTTAATGTGTTTATTATTATTTTATGTACATATGTTAGACTATAAGGTATTTATTATATGGTTCATAATATTGTATTGCTTGAAATAATTTCATTATTATTACTATTTGAAGCCGGCATAAAGACTTATGAAATAAATAAAAAAACAATTGTTTATTGTTACTGTGTCAAAATATTGAACGGAAGAACGAAAGTACCATCCTATTATGTTCAATGAATGACCATAGAGATTTTATTTAATCTGTTTTCGTTCATTCATTCAACTGTGACGAAACCTGAGACGATTTGAATCCGCTTTCATAAGTACCTTTATTTATGATGGTTTACCGAAGCTTGTTATATAATATTTTTTATTTTGCGAATTTTTAAATTATCTGCTGAAACATCTATACTTACATTATAAATAAACTGTCTGTTGGGCTTGCTACACAAATATATTAATAAATATAAATTATATACAATTCACACAGCGTTAACTGGTCCCAAAGTAAACTACACTGAACCTGTTTGTGTTACGAGTACCAGGATTTATAAATATAAATAAATATATAGGGACAATTCATACAGATTGAGCCCCAAAGTAAGTTCGAAACTTGTGTTATGGGATACTAGCTCAACGATATTATATTTTATAACAAATACATATATAGATAAACATCCAAGACTCGAGGCCAATCAGAAAAAGTTCGTTTTTCATCATGACCCGACCGGGGATCGAACCCGGGACCTCCTGGGTGGCGGTCTGGCGTGGTGACCATTACGCCACGGAGGTCGTCGTTATATTTGTTAATATATACCTACCTACGTCTAGTTAGTACATAGAAAATACCCAGAATCGAGAACAGACACAAATGCCATCGCAAGTACTTTCCCAGAGCCAGGAATCAACAGAAAGCAGCTGTCTACGAGTCGACATGTTCAGTTTTGCAATATTTTACTACTGCTACAAGACCAACCTGAAGCCTTCACTTGTCTTTTTTACTCCCACGATTTTTTTTTTTTTTTTTTTTTTTTTTTTTTTTTTGAATGGACTAATCAGTTCGGGTGTACTGACACCCTTTACTGAGACACCGGACTGTTGCGGGAGCGTAGGGCTCTCACCGCCAAAATTGACAGTGTCTGCCTAGGGGCGCCCCAGAGGGGGGCTCGAACCTCGGCCTATGGCGACACTGGGGGAAGGCGAACGGATTGGAGAGAAGCGGCCGGGCACGTGCCGGTACCGCGAAAACCGAGTCCCTACAGGGTGGCGCGACGCGCGGCCCCGCCGGCGGGGCCGATATGACGGACGTGTGTGTCTACTTTGTGTCGCGGAATCTAATTGTTTGTACGCCTCGATGGCGACTGTAATGGCGTCGTCCGGGTCGTTGAGGACGTGCCGCGGACGACGTTTGGACCTAATGGTGTCAGCCGGAGCGGGATAATCCCCTGCGGCTTTCACCAATGGATTGGGGTGATGGTCGAGAGAGTCGTAAAATCTGACTGAGCATTGCTTTAGGTGGTGCGAGATGGTCGGCACACCTAAGTCAATGTGGAGGTTTTTGTTCCGAATGAACCAAAGCCCACCGATGGCTTTGCGCAAAAACCTATTCTGGATGGTTTGCAGCCTGTGGATATGAGAGGGCGCGGCGTGGGCGAAAACTGGACTCGCGTAAGTCATTATCGGCCTAATGCACGTTGTGTAAATTCTCACCTTATTTCTAAGAGAGAGTTTACTACGCCCATTGAGCAGATAATATAGTCGGCCTAGCGCGAAAGCGGCGCGGTTGCGGACAATCTTAATATGATCGCGGAAGGTGAGTCCCCTATCGAGTGTGACGCCTAGGTAGCGAACTTTCCTTTCCCAAGGGATCGGTTGTCCGAACATTTCGACTCTGGAGGAGGGATTTGGGGTGCTACCTCTAGCGAAGAGGATAGCGGCGCTTTTTTGAGGATTGACTTCGATGCGCCATTTCCTAAACCAGTCGCCAAGAGTATTGGCGGCAGTTTGGAGTGAGTCTATAATTGGGGGAATACTACGGGCTGAACAGTAGATGGCAGTATCATCTGCGAAGAGAGCGGTATGGGTCGCTAGTGGACTGGGTCTGAATTCGGGGAAGTCGCTTGTGTAAAGCGTGTAAAGGAGAGGCGAGAGCACGGACCCTTGTGTTACTCCGGCTCTAATGGTGTGAGGGGGGGATAGTGCCCCATCCACCCTATAGCGGAAAGAGCGGTTCGACAAGTAGTCTTGAATGATGAGCACAAGACGATTTGGCGTATTGAGTTTGTAGAGCTTATAAATAAGCCCGTTGTGCCAAACTTTGTCGAACGCCTTTGCCACGTCAAAGAAGAGAGCGCCCGTTTTATGCGGGCGGGATCTGTTCGCTCTCCGGTCCAACACGTGTTCGACTATGCGATGCACTTGTTGGACACAAGAGTGTTTGGCTCTAAAACCAAACTGCGCGTTAGGTAAGAGATTGTTGGCAAGGGAAAAATCTTTGAGACGTGCGAGAACTATGCGCTCATAGATTTTTCCTATTGAACTGAGAAGACTGATAGGGCGATAGCTCGAGGGCTGATCCTTGGGCTTGCCGGGTTTTGGAATGCCGATGACGGTGGCTTCCTTCCAAGTTTGGGGGAAAATGCTATTTTTGAGGGCTGCGTTAAAGATAGCAGTCAGGAGTAGTATAAGATGGGCGGGAAAGAGCTTGATGACTCTGTTAGAAATCCCGTCAGGCCCCGGGGCCTTCCTATTATGTAGGTCTTTGATAAGGGACTCTACCTCATCAGGGGTTACCGGCTCTAACGGGGGGTCGGCATCTGTAAGTGGGCTCGCGAGTCTATTTGCTACCACAGTATCGACCTCGAGTAGGTGATCTGGATCAACGGGGAGTGTGCTAGGTGCACATTGTGCCTCAAGACTGGATGCTAAGCATTCAGCTTTTTCCTCGTCCTCGAAGGCGAGGGGGAGGGAGGGATCTGACTGTGCTAACGGAGGGGTGGCAGCCACTGTATCTGCCTTAAGGGCTCTGGCAAGTTTCCAGAAGGCTTGGTGAGATGGGACCAAATTGGAGAGAGTCTCGTCCCACTGGTCGTTTCTAAGCTGTCTGATACGACGCTTAACCGCTGATTGAGCAGCGCGCATGCGGACGCGGTTAGGCTCAGTGGGAGCGGAGAAGTAGGCCCTTTGGGCTCGGTTTTTCTCTGTTAACAGAGCGCGCGCATCCGGCGGAAGTGTCCAGCGACGATGAGCGTTCACTGGGACACGCCGCGAGCAGTCGCTAACGACTTTCTGCACGTGCGCTGTTAACGAGTCAATAGCACCTACTGCATCGGGAATTGAGACAATTTCGTCTGGAATTGGATCTAACATGGGGGACGAAATGGATTTGAGGCTTTCGCCTAACCTGACCCAGTCGGTCTTGATCATAGTGGGATCTGTGGCTGCCACATTGGGAATACTCACTCTGGGAGAGAGAGCAATGATGACAGGCCTATGGTCTGAGGTGAGTTCGGAGTGCACTTCTATTGAACTCAATCTAAGATTGATGTTCTTTAGGAGGGCTACGTCTAGGACGTCCGGACGATGATCAACATTGTCCGGGTAATGCGTAGGGGACATGGGTGCTACAATGTCGAAATTGAGACTCTCTGAGAGTCGCTCGAGCTGTCTACCACGTTGGTTTGTGGTTAGGCTACACCAGGCAGGGTGCTTGGCGTTTAGATCACCCGCTATGATAACAGACGGGCCAAGATCTAGAAGGTTTTGTATGTCACTATCGAGTAGTGATCTGGGGTTTGAGGAGTTGGAGTTAGTGGGAGCTAGATAAGCTGACACTAAAAATATGGATTGGTGACCTGTCATTCCTAATCTACAGACAGAGGCCTCAATGTGCACGAGATTGGGTGTATCCACAGGCGTGCAGTGTAATGTCGCTTTGTAGTAGATGAGAGTGCCACCGAGGGCAGAGACTGTGCGATCATTACGTATGATTTTATAATTCGCGATTTTGGGATCGCGAATTGATGGTTTAAGGAACGTCTCCTGGATGAGGAGGACGTCCAACTGATGGGTGTAGAGGAAGTCGGCTACCTCAGACCTCTGGGTGCGAAGCCCATTTGCGTTGAAGTAGCCGATTTTAAAGGAGGTCGGTTTGACTCTACTCGTATGGTGTAAGTCCATAATTATTTATTGAAATTTTTAAGGGCAACGAACACGTCTGTGAATTGACAGACGGCCATTAGGAGAGCGTTGGGACTGTTCGCGTGTTCATTGACCAACGCGGCCATGGCAAGAACCCTATCTATGTCTAGGACGGCTGCGAGCTTGTAGAGCCCTTCGGTCCCGTTGGAAGGTGGCAGCGATGCCTTTACTGGGGGGGGTGGAGGTGTTGCGACTTCCACCGCCGCGGGTGCAGGCGTGCCTGAGGGGCTGGCCTGTGGGGGTGGGACCTTGTTGGTCTTGTAGCGCCACGAGGGCGACAGATTGAGTGGTGGCACCGGTGCCTTAGCTGTTGCCGGGGCGGCCTCGGCAGTTTGGGACTGAGGAGGAGCGAGGACTCTGGATGAGGAGGGAGTAGGCCTCCGGCTCTTTCCTTTGGGCGCTTTTGAGCACCCTCTGTAATTAGCCGGGTGCCCCACCTCCCCGCAATTTACGCAGCTCGGAGGTTCCAAGCATAGCGCGCGGTCTTTGGGGCGTGGACACTCCGGTGTTGAGTGGGCCCCGAGGCATTTGACACACCTGGGTGTGTTGTGGCAATTTCGGGCGGAGTGCCCGTACAATTGGCATCTGTGGCATTGACCCACAGTGCTTTTATGGTGAGGGGTCTCGACGACGACCCCGGACAGTCCGCAGACTTTATTGATATTAAAGATGGCTTTCGCCTCTTTAAGGTTAGTCCTGTCCAAAATGACAAGGACCATGTTGAAGGGGGCGGAAGGCCCACGGTGCATGCGGTGCACTTCGAGGATGGGCAGTTTTTGGGCGCGAAGGTCCTCGAGTACGTCATTGCACTCGAGTTCTTTCGGGATTCCGCGGATGACTGCGCGAAGGCGCCGGTCCTCCTCTAGACTCCACGTGTGGAATGTGATCGACATGGCGTCGAGAAGGCGGGTGAGGTTTCGGTAGTCCGTGATGGACTCCGTTTTTAGGCGGATACCCTCAGTTCGGGTCTCCGCAATGAAGAAGATGCCATTGGCATCACAACGGGCCTTGATGGCCATCCACCTATGGCGGTTCGTGATAACGACCGCCGGTGGGCGCTGGGAGCGCTTGGGAGGGGTGGGGAGAGAAGCTCCCTCGGCACCCTGTTCAGCCGCGGGGGGCGAAGCGGGCGAGTCGGAGAGAGGGGCGGCCGGATTTGACTCGGCGGCTAATTTGGCGGCCTTGTTGGCAGCGCCCTTGTTGCGCCTTGTGCGCTTGCGGCCTGAGGCCACAATGAAATCGTCCGAGTCGGACGAGGGGGCGGAACTGGAATCTGAAGATTCCGGGATGATCTCCATCTCGTCGTCGGAGATCGAGGAGGAGGGTGCGGTGGTGGAGGGCGCGGCGGCGGAAGTCGCTACGGCGGGGGGCACGGTGGCGGGGGGCGCGGCAACGGGGGACGCGACGGCGGGCGCAACGGTGGCGGAGGGCGCGGCGATGGAAGTCGCGGCGGCGGAGGTCTTGGTGGCCTGAGGGGCCGGCCGGGAGGTGGCCAGAGGGGCCGAGAGGGCTGCGGCCTGAGGGGCCGATGAGGCTGCGGCCTGAGGGGCCGATGGAGCTGCGGCCTGAGGGGCCGTGGGGAAGAAAATTGCCTTCAGGTGAAGGCCAATTGCGGGCACGAGGTCCGGATTTTCCCTAGCAAAGTTGACTAGGGGCGACAAGACCTCTTCGAGGGCGCGATTTTTCGGGTCGGTCGCCATGGCGACCGGCCTAGTAAGGGAACCTACAGCTAAAACGAAATTATCGCAGTTCGTCGCGTCACGTTCCGCAAGGAAGAGCTGCGAAGAAACCTTGCGGCAGTCGTGCCTAATTTGGGAGCGCTCGGGGGGAGAACCCGAGGTGTGTAGTCCTAGTCCCCCGCGCCGGGTGAGGCGAGGGGGGTGCTTCTAGGGTGTGCCCTAAGCTTGTATGCCTCTGACCAATCTCAATGTGTCAGAGGGTCCCTAACTGCTTAAGGTTGGGAGGGTAGCTACGAGCCGGAGCCCTAGGCGCCCAAGCCGTTCCCTAAGGATAGGAAGGAGGAAGGGGTGGGCGGGAGGGGGCGATAGCTAGTGTCGGTCAGGGGAGCCCCCTAGGCCGGTGGTTCTAGCCCCGTCCGGGTAACTGCTTCACCCTGAAGGGGATCGGCGAGTGCCCGGGTCGCACTCCTGGCTGTGCAAAGTTGGCACCGTGAGGTATCACACAGCCAGACCACGAAACTGTGGTTTTAATCGGCAAAAACGCGCGAAAAACCGAGAAACTTAAAAAATCGAGATAATGCCTCCTTGTCTTAAAAAAGACAGGGAGACACGTGTGTCGGAGCGGCGGTAGCGTAGCGCGGCGGCGGGGGGCGTGCGTAGCACGCGGGAGCAGCGTAGCGCGGAGGCACCGGGCACCGGACGTGTGACTCGGACGGCGTCGCGAGCACGAATGTTTTACTCCCACGACTAAACATTTAGGGCTTTTATCTAAAACAAGCTGCTGCCCGCAGTGTTACCCGCGTTTAATTTTATGCACAGCAGTGCCATATATATCAGATTTTTGTCCAAATTCTATGCGAATCGTTTACTTTTCGGAATATAAAGTACCCTTTGTGTTAATCAAGGTATCAGCTACTTACATACCAAATATCATAAATATTGGCCCAGCCATTGACCGTGAAGGAGTAACAAAACAATTAGTAAATATACCTATATAAAAATATGTATGCCGTACTATGTGATGAATTAACGAAAAATTAATAGATCCACTCTTCTATAGCTCTTCAGATATGCATTATGTCTCACTGTGTCTCTAGCATTAACATGTATAGAAGTAGATAAATATTAAAAAAAAATCGCTTAAATGTCTTACGACTGGGAATTTACCCTATAAAGTTTAGCAACTTCTACCACAGACTACTAAATAGTTACTCTTCTACACAATTGTCATTTTCAAGCGTCTCTTAATGACACTATCAACACGTCTGCCCTTTACCTAGTAACACAGTTCACTGGTTGTGTGCAAAAACTACCATTTACGTGATGTACATTCAACAAACTAAATTAAACCTAACTCTTTTGCACTACAACATACAATCGTACAAATAACAATGGCTTTTGCGTCAAATAATGTTTAGAAACATGACATTGGACCTCTTTAAAACAATACGTGGATCGAATGAAATTTAACATGTGCTAACCAATTTGAGATAATCATTTGATACGGTCAAATACAATTAAGTTCTTTTGTATTTTTAATTAATATCGAAGGCTGTATAAGATTGTTCCATAGTCTAGAAAAAGTTCCGTATTTAAAAGGTTAAGTGACAGGACAAATAAAAGAAAGTGTTGCCAACTTTGACAACACGAGCGGAAATAGGAAACTCTATTGTCTATTACATAATTTCCGGAGTCTATGATAAGAATTAAAAATCGTGCTTAAATTGAACTGTGAGGGCAAGGCTGATAATCTAGAGGCATGTCATAGAACACAGTTCATTTCACTTTACGTACATATACACAAGCGATTCTCGCGGAAGTTCGTTTGCTTCTCCGCTCGAGAGAAGAGAGTCCTGTGAGAATTTCAAAACATCGTTTCATATGGGATGCCTATATGCCATCCAGAAAACATACCCATCAAGTTTCTAGTCTCCACGATCATCGTTTTGAATCCGTCAGTCAGTCAGTACAAAGTTTTTTAGATGTATAGGTCGAATGTCCAATTTGGACCCTTTTTTATGAATAAGACTAGTCCACTACACATTCTCATCGATCTGTCTCCTTTAAACTACAGGGAACAACAGCGAACACAAATTGACAAAAGTAGTGACGCTCATTGACGTTATATCAAGAAATGAAAACGAAATAGAGCCGATAAGATGTTGTGAATCCGCGGATTTCTTAACATTGTGGCTCTCGTGTCAACTCGTGTATATACCGAGCTACCGGACTGGTTTTCTTTCTATAAAGTTCAGTAATTTAATTATTCTATAACAAAAGTTTCCGTAGTAAACAACTGGGTTTTTCATTCGCAAAGGTCAATGTTTTGTTGAGAGTCAAATGACTCGTCTTTACGCTTGGTCATTGAGTAAACAAAGAATGCAATAGCAAATATTATACATACTGAAACAATATTAAAGCCTATAAAACGTGAGGTTCAAATCTGTGGACTTGACTTTTCTTGTTTAGTTTTTTTATTTGACACTTGTAGTAAGTCCGGCTGCGGACTTCTACCTCTACACCGAGAAATTGCAAAACGGAAGGCTTTCACGACATAAGAATTTACAGTGTCTAGCTTTTACGACCATAGAAGCCTCGCAACTTGGTCTAGGGCGACATACATACATTTGGTAGAGAAAGGTCGAACGGGGTTGATTTTTCTTCTTATCTTCTGAGTGCGTAGTAAGAGTTTTTTGGCCCCACGTCCGAATTTAGTATTGGACAGATGAAGCACCTTCTAGTGGTCGATCCGGGGCGCTTTATGTTTCCAATACAAAATTCTAACGCGCACGTATTCAAACGTGAAGTGAAAAACTCGTACTACGCACTCTGAAGTTTCCTCCTACTTATATGAACAAGATTAACAATAGCGGCACAGACTGACAATGAGTAGTAAAACTTATTACCGTCCCAAGAGTACAAACTACATTTGTCTTGGAAACTCAACGAATTATTCAAAAATATATTGAAACAAAGAGGGAATAATTGAAAGAACATTAATATGTCTTAAAATTATCATCAATCATGCAGTTTATAGCCATAAATAAAATAGTATTAATACGTGATTATAACAAATTATTACATTAGAAAAAATTTCGAATATAAAGGATCATGTTTACAAACTTAACAAAAACAGGTTAATTCCAATGCAGTTTTTTTCATCACTTATTTATTAATAAAGAGTATTGATGTTGATTAACACCTAATGTGATCTTATAAGATCGTGACATTGTATTGATATTGTAAACAACAGGTCACACTGTAAAATTAATATTAATGGCAATACTTATGGTAGATTTTGGCGCCAACTTCGATAGCGTTAACTTGAGCTCCTAAATAAAAAGTCATTTCGTTATAACTATAAGGGTGGGACACTGACATGTCAAATATAGACCCAGCTAAATTCTAACTATGACCTGAGTGCGTAGTAAGACTTTAAGCGCGTTAGAATTTAGTACCTATGGAAAACATACAGCGCCCCGGATTGACCACTAGAAGGTGCTTTATCTGTCCCATACTATAACGAGCTCGTATTCGAACGCGAGGCGAAAAATCTCATACTACGCACTCTAATATGTGATCGCTGCTTTACAAGTGGAACAACACAAAATAATCAAAAAAAAAAACATAACAATACCATAATAATTACAGTTACGTTTGGCATTACTATGCCCTGATGACATTCATGGTTACTGTCAAAATAAACAACAAAAAACAGTTGAATAGTCGCAATGATTGAAGTTTTATTTGTCAGAAAAATTACAGCATCCTTTTTTTTCTTTCGTTTGGCAATCGGACTTCAGACAAAGATTCCATTGTGCCTTATTCAAGTAATACTTGTGTATACATAAATTCAAAGCAGCGTATTCATGCTGTCTCGACTCAGTATACGGTCTCTGAGTCAAGACGCCCCGAAGAAAGATGATAGCAAAATTTCTTCAGAAAAGTCGGATTTTGAAGTCAACACGATAATGCACTTTTAAGAGTTTCTGATCACAAACTTCAATCACAATGCATTTTAATCAATATTTGCTTCACATTACACATTACACACAGAAATTAAATTTCTAATCACGAGCCCAAGTGGACGCTATCGTAGTTGGCGCCAAAACCCTACAGAATCCTTAGTAATATTTTAAATTCAAAAGTTTGTAAGCATGGATGTGTTGAATTTGTTACTCTTTCACACAAAAATGGCTTGATAGATTTTCTTGAAGGGTGTACATGGGTAGTTCATACCCTGGATTAATGCATAGGATATTTTTTATCGCAGATATCCGTTCGGGAACTGAAACAATGGCATTTCGCATGTAAATCTGCGGGCATCAGCTAGATACCCCCGGTATTGCAGGCGTCTATAGGCTACGGTGATGCTTACCATCAGGCGGGGTATACTTTTGCCAACTTTGTGGTATAAAATAGATACGGGAGCACCGAAAAAACCGAGCATTCACTAGAATTTTTTGCTTCAGAAACTTATAGGTATAGTAATTTTACATGAGAAATTACATGACTAAGGAAATGAACGTTTCTGAGGAATCATATTAAAACATAAAACAGATTACTAGTGTTATTACACTGATAAATTAAATCACATCTTCATATGACATAAGTATAAATAAATTCGCTTCCGCTCTGTCTGTTCGCTTAGTTCTTTAAATTACTCAACATATGCAGTCTTCAGGAATAGACAGAGTGATTCAAGGTTTTTTTTATGTCATACAGTAGACAAACAAGCAAGCGGGCCACCTGATGGAAAGCGGTCACCGCCGCCTATGGACATCAGTAACACCAGGGGCGCTACCAATGCGTTGTCCACCAGAGAAGTCGGAGGAAAGGAAGGAGGAAGGTAAGGGAAAGAAGAAGGGGGAAAGAGGGGATAGGGAAGGAGTTGGGCTTCCGGATCTCTCAGGTTGGTACTTCCCCGGTCGAGCTAGCCCATTTCGTAATAATTGCTCTACCACAAAATTATTATTTATATGTATTGTCCTTTACAATAACGTGAAATACCGTGTGACCTATGAACTTTTCACGCAAAACATTTGAACGTTGCACGTGCTGTATGACGAATTGCGCGTCACATTTGCAGAACATCATTTTCCATAGTTAATGAAGAACACTAAATATTCGATTAAATAAAAAAGAAATTAAGATATTGTTACATTTTGTGTATTTTTTTATAAATATAAGTTAGGAACCTCGAAATGGATCAGCCTTTTTACACAAGGATTTTCCGAAATTCTCACGGAAATGATACATGCAAACGAAGATGTTCTGCTAGTAATACATACTATGTTTAAGAGTAGCGCACAATAAGGCAAACAGGTAATTGTAAATCGTTTTCTCCAATAAATCGTTGTAATTAGAAACATCCCGTAGAGCCACTGCTTTCGATGCACCGTGAGATCCCAATGTGTACTTAGAATATCTGAGGCTCTTTTTTACTTCAGGAAATGCCTTGCGCATACGCCTATTTTTACAAGACCTCTATACATTCCCACCGCTGTGTCTCCTGGATAGCCAGGATCAACAACGACGACAGCTTTGCAGATTGACTGAGCAATGAAGACCTCCGTAGCGTAATGGTTACCACGCTAGAGCGCCACCCAGGAGGTCCCGGGTTCGATCCCCGGTCGGGTCATGATGAAAAACGAACTTTTTCTGATTGGCCTCGGGTCTTGGATGTTTATCTATGTATGTATTTGTTATAAAATATAATATCGTTCAGTTAGTATCCCATAACACAAGTTTCGAACTTACTTTGGGGCTAGCTCAATCTGTATGAATTGTGGTAAATTTATTATTATTAAATGAAGCATATTAACACCCCGGGGGAGAAACTACAGCTGTCTTGGAAATCAGAAAGAAATTAGACGTAATAGGAAGTATTGAAACATTGCATACGCCTGTCGACCTGAGCATCGATCGAGTTATACGAATGAAATGTCACATGTTCACGCAAATATTCTGTGAGAGGGTGGCACTGTTGACCGAGCCAGCCTACTACATAGAAAATGTATGTCGGAAATGAATATCGTCACGACTCGATTCGTCAATAGATTTCCGATTCCGATACAATCGCATTTGTTGACAAGGACGATTGTTAACTGTTTGTTATTTAATTATTGTCACGAACTATTTAGCGTCTCACTCACTACATCAGACTAAATACCTGCTTATACTAGTGGCTGAGTATACTTACTTAGTGCATAACGACAATTGATTTTTAATTCATAGGTACTATCCTTATCCTTACTAATATTATAAATGAGAAAGTGAGTTTGTTTGTTTGTTTGTTATTCCTTCACGGCTTGACTAAGCAGCCGATTATTATGAAAATTTGCATACATATTGTTAGGGGTACAGAGCCCAACATAGGCTACTTTTTATTCCGTGAAAGTATGTCGTTCCAATGGGAAAATATTTTTTCTACTATAGAGGGCGCTGTATCGGCCAACAGATGGCTCCACAAGTCGTGCTATGGGTTGTTTTGTTGTCAAACGAGATCTATACAGTCATAAAATTAACGCGAGCGAAGCCGCGGGGAAAAGCTATAAATTTATAAATGTGAAAGTGTGTTTGTTTGTTTGTCCTCTCTTCACGTCGATAGTGATGAACGGATTGATGTTTTTTTTATTGGGGATAAGTAATTTAAAGTCTGGAGAGTGACAGTTCGATCAACACCCTGAAACATAATGATCGCATCTTAACATCCACTGATCATATAGTCAACGCCTTTGAAAATTTCTTTACTGATATCCCCATCACAGTTACTAGTTCTCTTAACTCCTCGCCTAGTAGTGCTAATAAACTGTTAATGGAAAATGTGGTGCCTAATGAAGAAGACTTTAAATTTAAATATATTTCTCCGTGTAAAATTATTAAGACCTTTAATCAACTCAATGTTAAAAACTCTGAGGATCATTGGGGAATTTCTATTAAAGCACTGTATGCCGTTATAGATGCCATTGCTCCACATTTGGCCATAATTTTTAATGTTTGTATAGATACTGGTCTGTTTCCTGATCTAATGAAGTACAGCAAGTTGATTCCTTTGTTTAAGTCTGGTGAAAAAACTGAACCTGGAAATTACAGACCAATATCTATTTTACCAGTTTTGAGCAAAATATTTGAAAAGGTTATGCTTGAGCAGATGCAGGAGCATTTTAAAAAGTTTAATATTATTCATAGTAAGCAATATGGTTTCACCGCCGGGATGTCCACTACTGATGCTGGAGTTGCGCTCATCAAGCATATCCTGAATGCATGGGAGGGATCGCAGGATGCCATCGGGGTATTTTGCGATCTCTCTAAAGCTTTTGATTGTGTAGATCACCAGACGCTTTTGCTCAAACTAAATCATTACGGAGTTAGAGATAATGCGCAAAATTTGATTGCGTCTTACTTAGCCAATAGATTGCAGACCGTTGATATCAACGGTGTGAAATCTAAGGGTGCAAATGTGAGAATTGGGGTGCCCCAAGGCTCGATCCTAGGTCCTTTCCTATTTTTAATTTATATTAATGACCTCCCTTTTATGGTCAAGAACATGCCAGATATTGAAGCAGTGCTATTTGCTGACGACACTTCTTTGATTTTTAATTTTAATCGCCAGTGTCGCAACACTAGCAATGTAAATGGTGCACTCTCTGCTATTCAAAACTGGTTTACTTGCAACAATCTGTTATTAAACTCAAATAAAACTAAAGTAGTAAAATTCACTTTGCCAAATGTTCGTCAGGTAAATACTGACATTATTCTCGATGGTACTAAATTAGATTTTGTAAATGAGACGATATTTCTTGGTATTACCTTGGATTCAGGCTTGAAATGGGCTCCCCATATAAAAAAACTTGCCAGCAGACTCAGTTCTGCAGCGTACGCGGTCAGGAGAATTAGACGAATGACTGATGTAGCGACAGCGCGTCTAGTTTATTTTAGCTACTTTCATAGCATCATGTCATATGGCATATTGCTGTGGGGTAAGGCAGCCGATATTGAGGCAATATTAATTTTACAAAAAAGAGCTATCCGCTCCATTTATAATATGGGTTCCAGAGAATCATTACGGGAAGTTTTCAAAGAAATTAATGTTCTGACCGTTGCATCTCAATATATTTATGAAAATATAATGTATGTACGTAAAAATATAAGCACATTTGTAAAGTTTAGTGACTACTCGGATTTAAATCTTAGAAATAAACATAAATTAGTTATACCTAAGCACCGGCTCGCCAAGACCTCAAATAGTTTTGTTGTTAATAGTATTCGATTTTATAATAAACTGCCTGAAAACGTGCTGAATTTACCAGGAAAAAGGTTTAAATCCTACATTAAATATTCACTCAGCAGAAAGGCTTATTATAAAATTGAAGATTATCTAAATGATAAAAATAGCTGGAATGATAAACTCGGCACAGACACCAAACACAAGCCTACCTACTGCTAGGTACTTAATATATTGCGCATATATATATGCATATATTGTATATACACTTTCTACCTTTATTAAATTTTTTACACCTTTAAATGTAGGTATATATGTATACCAGTATATTAATACGCTTTTTTTTCTCTTCATTTATAGTGTTATTAATCTTTAATTATTTGCATTATTATTATTTTTTCATCGGAAATAACAGATATTTTGTGTTAATTTTATATTTTCTGTCACTGTAATTTGTATCTTAGTAATACCATTTTAAAAGAGCAAGTGCTAAGTTTCTTGCCAGCTTCTTCTTAGCACAAATCTGCCGTCTGAACTGGTGGTAGGAAAAAATTGTGACGATTCGAAAGAGCTTATATTAGGCCTATTTGAATAAAAATATTTTGAATTTGAATTTGAATTTGAATTTGACATAGGCTATAAGTCATTCCCATGGGAAAAATTATTGACATTTTCCCTTGACCACGCGGGCGGAACCGCGTGTAACAGCTAGTTGTTTTATAAACTGTACTAATAGTAAGAGTTTTTTTGGTCACATTTGAAGGTTACGTGTAAAAGCCAACCAAATTGAAAAAAGTCTCATAATGGGAATTTATCGCATGCGTGTTACATATCCAAATTAGCGGGGTTGCTCACTTTAAAATGTGAGCAAGTAAGCCACATAGTTTTGATATATGTAACATACGCGTCTTATAAATTCACAATATAAGAATTCTCTATTTGGTCGGTTTGTTTACATTGACATGATCGAACACAAAAAAAAGATAATATGAAGACCAATTATGTTTTTTCTTTACAAATAAATATTTTGAATTTTATTTTAGTTTAAACCAATCTGATTTAAATGCTCACAAACGCTCATGGGTTTCGTAAAGGAAATTTCACGGAGTATAAAATAAAAAGAGTTCTGGGATTTTGATACCAAATTACCTGCGTGGTGATATCATCTTTCTTCGATTATAATATGTCATTATAGGGAAGTTGTATGGTTAATTTAGCTCTTAAGATGGGTCTCGGGTTGTACCTACGTTAATCTGTCAGTATAGTTTATCTGTCCTTATTTCGTACGTATCTCAACAAAAAACTTCCGAGCATAATTTTAAAATCTTTGAGGAAATATTTGGGATGGAGCTTAACAATTATTTTTTGGTATCCCAATTGAATCCATATCCATACTATACTAATACTAATATTATAAATGGACAAGTATGTGTGTCTGTTTGTTTGTCCGTTTTTCATGGCAAAACGGAGCGACGAATTGACGTGATTTTTTAATTGGAGATTGTTGAAGGAATGGAGAGTGACATAGGCTACTTTTTGACTTTTTCTAACCCCCCGCTTCCCTAAAATGGGGGGTGGAAGTTTGTATGGAGCATTCCGCAATTTTCAAGGTAGAAAGCTAAAAATTGGTATGCGAACTATTTGTGAGTAACAAAAATCGTGCATCATTTTTTTTTGGTTTGCCCCCAACCCGTGAAATATTATATAGGACTTTTCGCAGTTTTCAAGGTAGGAAGCAAGGGGAACCGTGTTACCCCGAATTTAACGCGAGCGAAGCCGCGGACAAAAGCTAGTATTTCATACATGTAATTTTATTTTTTTTATCTATATACCAAGGTTCAACGGTTTTGAAGAAAAGATTAAACAAACAGTTTGTCGTTCTTAGCCTGAGGGAGATAGAAAAATGTAAAATTGTTAAATTTTTTGATATTATATAACGTAGGTATAAACATTGTCTCTTAATTACAATGACATGCGACAAATCTGTCACATTCACATCTATGCAATATAAAATGCTTTGTCCTGCCTGAATGATTGACTGACAACTTTTGAGATATTGTTGTTATCTTGTTGATTCGTGAATGGTTGTTGACAAAATATGCATCCTATCAATCTATTGATATAAAGGGCCAAAATTGTTTCAACAGATGCGTAAAAATTGCTTTAATTCACAACGAAATATAAGTTTACATTTCAATGCAACACCAAATTATTGTCAAACAAATATAAACTTTAACTATAGAAAATATAAGTCATTTTCCATTGGTATACAAAAGATCAAGTCACGTTAAATATTGCGTACTGCACGCAATTTATACGACATTTATTTTCACAAAACGTGATACCAAGTGACGAAAATTCTGTCAGTTTTTGTCGAGTTTTATTTATTACGCACCATTCGTGGCATTCAATGTGTACGGCGTGATCACGACGTGTAGTTACGCTCGTGGTTGGCATGCAAATGCGAATACCCTTGTAGAGCAAGATCACAAATCCTGCTGCTCTTTAGCAACCGCTAACCCAACCGCTTTCGGCAGAGTTGGGCGGTTAATAAAGGTATTTTACCACTAGCGAACCGTCCCAGTTTAGCACGGGTTTTACCAAGGATCTCTAATTTTTGTAAAAATATACCTAGCTTATGTCAATCGAGCCTCACTTGATTTGCCATCTCTCTAGGGTATAATGCCTTTTGCTTCAAATTGCTGTTTCTCACGTAGTTGTTAAGGAGGGAAGCCTTTCAATACTCCGACTATCTTCTTTCTGATTGAATTCGTTGTGAGTTCCAAGACAGCTGTAGTTTTCTTCCCCGGGACGTCAATAAGCTTCATTGCTTATTGTCTATCTGAGGTCGCCGTTGTTGATCCAGGAGGGCTACTACGAAACGTAAATCCGATATTTCGGCCGAAGTATCGGAAGAATTTTACCCGCGAAATACAAGTTATTTCATGATTATAATTCAATGAACTACTAAAATAATCATAAAGTACAAGGTATTTCATGGATAGAATTCAAGGTATTACTAAAATAACCATGAAATACCTTGTATTTCACGGATAAAATTCTTCCGATACTTCGGCCGACATATCGGATTTACGTTTCGTAGTAGCCCCCCTGGCTACACAGGAGACACAGTGGTGGGAATGTGTGGTGGGCTTGTCCCGAGCTAGCTTATGTCACCCGCAAATAGTGTAGCATTCCAACGGTGAAAGAATTTTTGAAATCGGTCGAGTAGTTTTGGAGTTTATTTGTTATAAACAAAAATACAATTATTCCCTCTTATCTATACTCTATACTAATATTATAAAGAGGAAAGATTTGATAGTTTGTTTGCATTGAATAGGCTCCGAAACTACTGGACCGATTTCAAAAGTCCTTTCACCAGAAGAAAGCTACATTATCAGGGAGTGACATAGGCTATAGCTTTTCCCGAAATTCAATGTGGTTCCCACGGGAACGGGTCCGGAACTTCACGCGGACGAAGTCGCGGGAAAAAAACTAGTATATATAAATTGAAACCTTGAAGAATCGAGAAAATCAAGGATAGGCGAACCCACATGACTGTCCGGTTTTAAACTACCTATAAGTCAATAATGTCGTAAAATACCAATAGTTTCTCTTACCAATGATGAAACATATAAAAAATCCAGATTATTTACCTGTAACAAACCAACATAATTAATTAGTTACAAAATAACACATAAGTATGCCGAATGAGCTATAATAAAATTATCAAAACTCGTTGCCATAAAATAATTACGTAAAATAACATAATTTGACCCAAAAACGACCATTTAATGTTGAAAAACTGTTTACCTTTAATGTACAAAGTCTTCGAGGAAATCCTAGTAATATTATCAAGGCGAAAGTTATGTGTATGTTTGTTACTTCTTCACGCTCAAATGGCTGGGCCAATATTTATGATACTTGGTATGTAGGTAGCTGATACCTTGGATTAACACATAGGGTACTTTTTATCCCGAAAAGTACGCGATTCCCGTGGGATTTGATCAAAAGTCTGAAATAGATGGCGCTACTGTGCATAAATAAATACACGCAAACGAAGTTGCGCGGGTTTCACTAGTAAATAAATATCCCTACAGAATCCTTTTCACCGACTTGGTTTAACGTCGCCCACAACAATAACAACTGGGACCTATGGCTTAACAAAACCCATCCAAACACTGGCTAGGGTCAACATTCCTTAGCTTGCGTGTCCGTTTTAGAGCTCTTCTGACACAAAAACATTGACCTTACAATATAAACAATTTGTCAGGCTGGGTGGTCGGACTTCTTAAGAGATCAATCATCCAAAAATAAGCATTTTCGTTGTTTAAGTCTCGTTCAATGGTTTTTTCTTGAGGTAAATCGTAAATAATAGATTTATATTTTGTGTGACATTGTGTTTGTGGTCAACACTTTTAGACCGTGTTCCCAGGCTCGTAATACAAGCTCATTGGTCTAGAGAAACAACTGCAAAGCGCTATCTTGCTTTAAAAAAAAATACACACAATATTTGTACTTCGATTGAATTAAATCGACTTAGACAAATATATAAAATTGACTGTCTGAGAATCAACGCACGGCCCAAACCGCTGATCGTAGAGACCTGGAACTGTGTATTCTTTGTATGACGCAGGGGTCCGATAAGAAAGGATTTTTCGAAATTCTAACTCTAAGGGGCTCTAAGGGGAAAGGAGGGGGCGGGGCAAAGTTTGTATGAGACAACGTGATTCCTTGGTCCTTGACAGATCCGACATGTGTGTCACCTGTCATGTTATAATGCTACTAATATTATAAAGTCGAAAGTTATGTGTATGTTTGTTACTTCTTCAAGCTCAAATGGATGGGCGAACATTTATGATATTTGGTATGTAGGTAGCTGATACCTTGGATTAACACATGGGGTACTTTTTATCCAATCATAATCCGTTGCGTAGTTGTAAAATATTTAAAGCATATAATAGGGACAGAAATACAGCGGGAAGCGACTTCATTTTAATTTAAACTATGTCAACAAGATGTGTTATATAAAGTAGACCCGCTGGTTTCGCACTCCACGTGTTAAATGAAATGAAATGAAATATTTATTTTAGACTGCACATTTTAAATACAAGTCCATATTATGTTAGTAGGAAACTTATACAATATTATGTTAGTAAAATTTAAAACAAGCATTATTTTGCACATGAATGGACGACCAGTGTCTAACAATTGGACTGTCAATTTTTTCCGACAACACCTTCAGGAGTGTGTTGGTACTGCTCCTTACCCGTGACCACAAGGATGCAACTCTTTTTCGTAACACGGCCTGGAAACTGTCTGTGCTGTGATCTGCAAACATCCCTGAGGCACTGCAGCGCCAGGGCAGCCCCAACAAACTCCTGAAGCCGTTGTTGTACTGAACACGCAGAGCATTGTAGGCTTTTTTGGTATAATTGCTCCACAAGTTACACGTGTATAATGTTTGGCAGAAGCTTTTGAAGAGTGTGATCTTTACGTCACACGTTAAAAATGGTTCGTCATTCTCTTGCGTGTACAATTACGATATAGCTCAAGACATCGGGCTCTTCATAATGTAGCTATTATTTAACATTTTGACCTACACAGCCCATTTACCATAACAAATCGGTAATCGACACCCAATTATGAAAATTATACATGTACATAATAACATGTAAATAGTCATAATTAATATACGCTGTAATAAAATCTGTCTATTTATATTATTTCTTTATTAGGATCTACGAACATAGGAGGAAAAGTTATTGAAGTCACATTTAAATAAAACGTTAAGTTTATGGCTTTAATTAGATGTGTTTATAAGGACTTTACATACGTACAATCAAGAGCAGCCCTCTCTTGAAGATAATTCCGCCCGATCGCCATTGGATTGTTACTTTTAGGTACTCTTTACAGCTAGACTAGCGCTAGCTAAATACTAAACTAAATGAAATCGGATTGTATGCTAACCAAATAGTTAGTAAAGTATACAATTTCAATGGTCCGAATTAGGATTTGCTGTTAATTTTGCATTTGAAATTATACAGAATTGAAATTAAAATCGCGATTGCTATGCAGAGTAACCTAACCTGTCGACCTTTACATCGGGACAAGCCCACCACACATTCCCACCACTGTGTCTCCTGTGTAGCCAGGATCAACAACGGCGACCTCAGATAGACAATAAGCAATGAAGCTTATTGACGTCCCGGGGAAGAAAATGTCTTGGAACTCACAACGAATTTAATCAGAAAGAAGAAAGTAGGAAGTATTGAAAAGACTTCCCTCCTTAACAACTACTTCGACCTTTACATATCGGACATTGTACCATTCTTAAGGTCATAAGAATCAAAATTGTACTACAAGTGTAAAGTACAACGTTTATCATGACTGTACATAGGTATACTAATATTATAAAGAGGTAAAATGCTTGTATTTGTGAGATAGATCTACCAATCCGATTTTAAAAATTCTTTTACCTATAGAAAGCCACTTTTCTTATTTGTGAGTCATAGGTTAATTATCCCGAAATGGGAGACGCGGGCGAAGCTGTGAGTTTTCCCAAAAAATATGTATGAAAGACGATTCTTGAAACTGATATCCATTCGTTCCAACACACTACACCTTAACTGGTATAATTCTAGTATTATTGTCAACAACCTTTCAATATGAGTATTCTAAAAATAAACCAGTTAATATAACAATGTAAAAAGTTTTTTTTTAATCTTTTACACAAAAATCACTTAGGCGAAAAATTAACTTATTTGTAACAATTTGAAATACAATAAGGAATGTAATAAAAAATAATTTACTAAGAAAAGAGAACAGTATAAAAAGTACTGTAACTCGTGCCACCAATTTTGAAATACTTGTTTTGCTTACATTATGTAACTGACAGCGTATCAAAAGTATTAACGACTTGGACTATATTGCGTAGGCTATTTTATTGAGATAGGGACTGCCCGGTGTTGTGGGGATTTAATAAGGTGGCAAACTAGCATACGGCCCGCCTAGTGGTAAGCAGTGGCCGTAACCTATGGACGCAATAGTAATACCGGGGGTACCACTCGCGCCGGAGGTGCAGCGGGTGTATTATAGTTCCCGCAGCCCCGCCCATCTATAAGCTGACTAGGTGGCAGTCAGACAGGTTTTTAGTCGGTATACCCCAAGTGGCCTGGGGGAGCCCGTCATACCCCCGCAACTGCCCAAGCGGCGGGGCATGCAGTAATGCATTTTCCTGACACTTCAAAAAAAAGGGGTGGTATATCACTCGCGCGTTGCCGAGCCTGTAAAAAGTGGAGCTCTGGAGACCTTACTCACCGTAGGAACACGACAACATCTTTCTTTCCTATCCATTTTCTCCATATTGTTTTTCTTAGTTTACTGTATTTAAATATGGATCTACTTCGCACTCATGTCGACTACCTACCAGGGTGACACCTGAAAGTAGGTGGTTGCTCTCTCAAAAGCATTCATTTTGATAAAACGTGTCGATTAAAACAAAATACAGTCCCATATTCTCGTAACAAAAAAACTTATAATCTCATATCGATCCTAAGCGCTGTCTCACTCATACAAAATAGGAATTGGGCGAGACAGTGCGTGAGTTTGAGATGAGATTAAAACTATCTTTGTTACGTGAGAGAGACCGAAGCGCTCTGTGGGTCTATCCCACAGAGTGCTTCGGAACAACGAATTGATCGGTTAAGTTGCTCGGAGTGGAAAAGGGGGCTTAAAGTTAACGCATCAGTTAATTTACTGCAAAAATCTCCATGTTATAGCAGCAGACCTGACCCAAAAATTAAGATAAAAGGGCACTTAGACCCTGACCAAAGTCCTAGATCCACTTCCTCGTCTCGGTCCAACGCGCGCCCTTGTCGCAAAGTCGCGAGGTCGAGAAAGCGATTTTCTTGGCTCGATAATTGAGCCGTTCTGCCGGTTCTAAAGAAATGGCTAGAGGTCGGAATGTCATAGTTTATAAAGAAAACCTGTCAGGCAATTACATAAGCTATATATGTTATGACGGGTCCAGTGGTTTAAGTCGCGAGCAATGCATTTTGGTGTTGAAAAGCATTTACGAAAATGGGCTAGCTAGATCGGAATACCCTCAGAATATTGACGTAAAGTTTTTGTACTTTCATAATATAAAACAATGGTAAGGAACTAATGTTAAACCTACTTCAATTTAAATTATGTAAATCTCAAAAGTGGCAATTTCCTCTCTATCAGTCCTTTCAATACTACTCCGTTTAATTTAATTCTGATTAAATTCGTTGTGAGTATAATGTCAACTGTAGTTTCACCTCCGGGACGTCAATAAGCTTCATTGCCAATCTGAGGTCACCGTCATTGATCCTAGCTTTACAGGAGACACAGCGGGGGCTGTGGTGGGCTTGTCCAGAATAGTGGCAAATTTTTAAAGATGATATAGGTCTTTAAACTAAAAGATTTAAACTCACAGAATATCTGGTTTTTCTTATAGATAAGGTTTGTAATGGAATATTAGAAACCTGCTGCAATCGTAAGAAAATCAGTATTTGTTGATTTTATGACTTAATCACTCAGTTATACATATTTCTATAAACCATTAAGTATTCAATTTAAAGTTATGTTAAGCCCTTGTTATGTAATACATTTGTTGGGTGTGGCCAATTATTTACCCATAGGGTCTATTTACATAACTCTAAATTTATGTATTCGAGATGAATTTTGATTTGCATCAGTTAGGTTTGAATTAAGTAGAGCATACGAATTATTGCTTTATTTCTAACTATATAAATTCCATCGCATGAAAGCAACAATGAAGAGTTTAGCTTCTTTGTTTTGTCTCTTTGTATTTATATTGAATTTGTTTAATTATCTTACTAACAACCTAATCTTAAGTCTCTTCGTTACTAACCATTATGGACCTGTAAGTTATCTGAAGAATAAATAAATAAAAATATTAAAAAATATATAATTTCGTAAAATTCCTTGCGTACCTGCTTTCAAAAATGCTAAATAATCGGAGTTTATATTCACAAACTTTACCACACTAGGCGTAGTGTCTAGTGTGGTAAAGTTTAGGAAAATTTTCAATTAAAGCACGTTTGGAAGCGGACACGCAAAGAAATTGCGTAGGTGGCCGCCTGCGGAAATCTCATATGCTAGCTCTACGCATACTTCATCGACGCATGCCATGATAATGAACTTGTTATTTAGGTATTAGCCACATAGCATGACAGACAGTACTTTTCAGTTCGGTATGCCCTTAACGCAAAGAGGACTGAGCCCGAAAGACCCGCACCGCTTCGAAGTGGTGCAAAATTGAAATGCAGTTTTACTGACTATAAACAAAAAGTGATTACCAGCAAACTTACCTAAAAAGATTACGAGAGATTATTCGATTAGTGCATGCTTTCTACAGAGAATATTTCAGCAACATGAGCAAAGAAACACGTAATAGGTTACGAAAAGTAATACATATTCAAATACATGATAACAATGTAACCGTGCACTTGGAAATGTCTTTTCTACATACAGAAAAACAAAATTGACAGGACAAGCGGTATACACGAGTTAACCAGGACTCATGATTGTCACTTATTTCATGACGCAGGACTCATCGTTGTCACTTATTTCATGACGCATCCTCGTTAGCGTTTGTATTGTTCACGTTTATAGTTGGCTCGTAACCTTTTTAGGTCTTATAGTCTCTATGCTATAAACGCTGTACGCAGCGTCCGACTTCAAAGAGAACGTCAAATCTTTATGACAGACCTCACCGTCATGGAGTCCACATCACTTGTCTTTTTTTTTTTTTTTTTTTATACCACACAGGTGGCAAACAAGCATACGGTCGGCCTGATGGTAAGCCGTCACCGTAGCCTATAGACGTAAGCAATACCGGGGGTATCACTCACGCGTTGCCAACCCTCCCAACCCCCCCAAGTGGAGCTCTGTCTAAACTAAGCAGGCATTGAGACTGTGCACAGCGAAAAAACTAAAGCTATCTTGCACTTTAACAAAAGCGGAAAAGGCAAAAAAAAATACTTTTCATAGAAACAGTCTTATCTTACTTATTTCTTAGATGTGCGCGTATTCTTTTTACGCGGGGCAGAAAATTATGTATCGAAACACGAGAATTTAAACCGTGACGGCAGATTAGAATATCACCAACCAACTGCTGTTCCCATGGGTGTCGTAAAAGGCGACTAAGGGACTAAAGATAGAAAAGAATGGGCAGCAGCATTCTCCAACTTTCTTGTTCTACCAACTTAACTGCGCTCGCCAATCCGCCTGCCAAGCGTGGCGAGTATTGGCAAAACCCCCCAAAATGTTGGCGTTTGGGGCCTATGTAAAGCAGTGGACTTCTTGCGGCTGAGATGATGTAGGCTGTTTCTTTAATCTCAAGTCTATTATGTTTAAAATACCATATATAGTATATCAATTAATATAATTTACAATTATATATCAACACGTTCCCATAAATAACCGTCTTAAGTGTAATAATAAATCAGTCTTGCTTCGCAGGTGTCGTTTTGATGGCAGCAATAAAACTTGTAACATTTGCCGTTATAATGTAATCAGATGAGCCAAATAAATGTACAAATGTCAAATTAAACAGATGTTACAAAATGTATATAAATCACTGAGACCGCAAGATCGCTCGCGTTGTATTCTATACTTTAATTGGTAAGCTGTCACTGTAGCCTATAGACGCTTGCAATACCGAGGGTATCACTCGCGCGTTGCCAACCCTCCCAAACCCCCAAGTGGAGCTCTGGAGACCTTACTCACCGTAGGAACACAGCATGGCCGAGACCAATGCTATTTGGCTACGAGCTTCTGTAAAAGTGGAGGTCCTTCTCAGACGGGCTGCTACGATTTGAGCAGATTATCCGCTGTGCCCCACCTCTCTTAACAGTTATCTCGAGTCTGTGTGTTTTAAAGTATATGTGTCATTTGAGTAGAGTTTTATTTTTTACTACTCACTACAGGGCAGTCTCTCAGACATGACTCAATTTAAGAGCCACTTAAACCTTAAAGCTCTTAAACAGCAACTTCCAATAAATATTACTTAGTACAGGTCAGCTTAAAAGTTCAGTGGGTAAATCACATTTTGAGTGTGATTAATAGATTCGTCAGTTTAAAAAGTTTGTGACTTTATACTTAAAGCTTGAAGTTCATCGACCCCACCACAGATTATGCGCAATGTCATAACTTGACCCAGTTGCATGTTTGAATATGTTATATTTTTTGTTTTGATTGATTACAACATTTTGTTTTACAGTTAAAATAAGGTTAAGGGTTAACTGTGCAATGTTTAAACATTAACTAAACTACAATATTTAACTATTGGTTACAGTCTGTATTGTGGTCGAAGATTTATATTTAAATGAAAAGGATGACTCACTGAAGCCTTTTTTTATTTAACACTAGATGCTGCCCGCGGTGTTACCCGCGTTTTAATTTTATGCACAGTAGCGCGCACCTACTTTAATACGCACCATTGACTATCAGACTTTTAATCAAATCCTACGGCATTCGCGTACTTTTCGAAATAAAAAGTATCCTATGTGTTAATCCATGGTATCAGCTACCTACATACCAAATATCATAAAAATTGGCCCAGCCATTTGAGCGTGAAGAAGTACCAAACATACAAACGTTCGCCTTTATAATATTTGTGGTAAATCAAATTGACTCCATCCCATCTGATTTGAAGGTTGCCTTGAAAAGATTGCTTTCAGCATTAAAGCCGACTTGTTGTTATTACACAAGTTTGTATATTTGACTATGTTCATTGTCATCGTCATCATCATCATCTCAGCCTCAACTATTGCTGTTTCTTGGTCGGCTACTATTCCTATTGCTGTTTCTCGGTTTGCTGGAAGTGATTAGACAGCGACCCTACTTTGATACTTACATTGTTAAATTAAGGAAAAAAAGTTGGCCTGAGACGTAAAAGCTCTTAAGAAAAACCAGCGTCTTGGTGTCTGTCATCTCGTATTCTGAGTATATATTGTGTTGTACTCATTTATCACCGAATAAAACTATTATCTTTCCTTCTTTATAATGTGCCATTGCTTTTAAATGTTTTGGCGCTATTCACTATTTGTGATAACTTCTCTCTCAAAATATAAAAAATATTTTTATTCAAATAGGCTAACAAGTTCTTTTGTATCGTCTTTTCTTATCCTATCCCACCAGTTCCCTGATGTGAATCTGTCACACAGATGGGATATAATCTGTGGTCGCCGTTTTTAATCCTGGCAATACAGTATAACACAGTGGGAATAAATAGTAGGATTCGTTTCATGTATTCGTGATCGGTGGTTCGAGGTAACTATCTAAGGATAGATGCCCTTCGGTTCCACGCACTTTCCTCTCCAACCTATTGTATGTTAATTTACGTGTTTCTATTGACGAATTTACAATATTATTATGCATCAGACACCTTGTATATTTTGACTGGGGTTAACGTTGCCTTCGTTAACTACTCGTGTCATTGAATACATATAAACAGAAGTCCACAAGAACACCTTTCATTTTTATGAGCTTTTATTTACTATTTAATCTTTTAAGTTGTTTAAAAGATTTCTGGTTGACTTGATTTACCATATCTCTACGGCAATTGCCGGGTCGCGACTCGGCACCGGGCCATCAAAATAAAAAACCGGGTCACAATTTTCCCGCCCTGTTTTAAAAATAAGACAATAGTAAAATATAGAAACCGACTTGAAGTGGAATCAGACCTTAGGATAAAGCTTTCCATAATTCGCACTAAAATTTTGTGACTAAATAGGCGATACCAAAACTATGTAGTATTAATAAAACATGTTATGAGTACCTAATAGAACCCGCTTGGGTTTAAAAGTATTAGTTGGGTAACGGAAGGGGTAGTGTGAAAATTACCGGACCGTGGCAGGACAAAGTTTGGGAAACACTGAGGCCACTAGGCCCTAGAGTCTAGGGCCTAGACTCTAGACTATGATGCCTTGTGTTTCAAATCGCCGTCTCCCACGTAGTTGCAAAAAGCGAAGACCTTTGAATACTCCATCTAATTTATTTTTGATTAAATTCGTTGAGAGTTCTAAAGACAACTCTAGTTTCGCCCTCCTCGGGATATCAGTAAACTTCATGCTTATTGTCAATCTGAGAAATCGCACCTCGCACCTCGCAGATCGCCACCCAGGAGGTCCCGGGTTCGATCCCCGGTCGGGTCATGATGAAAAACGAACTTTTTCTGATTGGCCTCGGGTCTTGGATGTTTATCTATATATGTATTTGATATAAAATATAATATCGTTGAGTTAGTATCCCATAACACAAGTTTCGAACTTACTTTGGGGCTAGCTCAATCTGTATGAATTGTCCCTATATATTTATTTATTATTATTTATATGAGATACAGCGGTAGGAATGGTGGCTATGTATCTATCCTTTCTTAAGCAGTCTGTGACATTTCCTATATACTAATCACGTATTTTCAGCTTCAGATAATCAAGTTTTAGTATTTAATCAGTGTTCGAGTGACCTTTCAATTTTTTTAGGCAATTATGCATAGCAATTTATTGCATTCGTCTAGATTCTTAGAACGTCTAATGTAAACTCGTTTTGTGAGGCCATCTTTAAATTATTCACCCCTCTTTAGATCTTGTTATTTCGTTAGTAACTATCAGTGATAAAGAAAATAAAATGGTCAAATTTATTAAGTAGTATGTGGAATGACTCCCCTCTGTCGACGTTCCTAGGAAATCATTTCAATTTCTTCCTACTACGTCTAAATTTCTTTCTGATTAATTTTGTTGTGAGTTCCAAGACAGCTGTTTCTCCCCCAGGATGTCAATAAGCTTCATTGCTAATTGTCAATCTGAGGTCGCCGTTGTTGATTCTTTACATGAGACACAGTGGTAGAAATGTATGGTGGGCTCGGGCCTCGGGCTAAGTAATTAAAAAAACCGATAGTATATTTTATTTTCTATAAAAAAATACTTAATAAAAATCGAACTTTTGCAATGAGACCTAATTATTCGATTCGAGACGTCAGTTGAACTTTAAGATTTCGGCCGTGACGTATGCAAGTCATCTTTTGACCTTTCAGAAAGTGGACTATGGCATTTTGAAGATTCAGATGCAATTACTTGACCAAACTGTTGCATCACGTAAAAATATATTAAATTTGATCGACGGTTATCGATGTATATTCATCGAATAAAAGAATTAAGTACATATTATTGTGACAGTAATTTTGTCTGTCTTTATGTTGCCGTTTCACTAACCGCTTGACTCGATTTTGGCATTTTAGTATGATTTTTCATTATTGACTCGTTACTATTAAGTAATCTGTGGTAGTTCCAAGGAAGTTTTATATAATAGTTTTTATCGAAAATAATTCCTATTTTAAGTATTCCTTTTATACCCAGGTCAGATGGTCGGTCATCCTTACGCGCGTATAGAGATTCTAAGGAAAGATATCAGCCCCCTCGTATTCTCGTAACAAAACATATCCAATTTTTTTTAATGCTACGAAGTTGGCAAACAAGCATACGGCCCGCCTGATGGTAAACGTCACCGTAACCTATAGGCGCTTGCAATACCGGAGTATCACTCACGCGTTGCCTGCCAAACAAGTGGAGCTCTGGAGACCTTACTCACCGTAGGATCACAGCATGGCCGAGACCAATGCTATTTGGCTACGATCTTCTGTAAGGTGGAGGTCCTTCCCCAGACGGGCTGCTCCGATTTGAGCGGATTATCCGCTGTGCCCTATCTCTCTTATTTTAAACAAGTACCACAATTTCTTTCGCATTTCCAAGTATAACGTTTCCGATTATAAGGGCGGGAAACTGTGTACAGTCAGAGTAAACTTGCATAACTTGGTTCCTTATGAATTATTGACTTGGTCATGCCATTTCGGTTTGAAAACCTCTTTTTTAATGATTAATGTCAAGATAAACGTGGTTTCTCGTGGGAGAGAAGTGATTTAATTAATTAGGCATTGACAACTCGAAAGAAATTCTGATGAGTAATGTGAATGGTTGATAAATGCATTTAATGACGTGTAATTAAAATTAATATATTTTCAACAATTCACAATTACGATCGTTTTTCACGGCGCAAATCCGGTACATCCGACTAACCCCATTATGAAACTCCACTAATGAAGATTGTTGGTTTTTTTCCTCATGAGACATTTTGAGCCTTAAAGTTACCACGTAACCCAATGTTGTATCTTGTGTTTGTGTACTTTTCCTGTAATAATATGTATACGAGCTTTATCTATTTATCTATCTATATTAATACATAGAAACGAGTAAAGTACACGTCACTGTTACTGTGTGAAGTTGGATACAACACGAATTTCTATTATTGTGTGAAAATTTTACATTTCTTGAAAATTTGTTCTAAGTACATAATGATTTAAATGTAATATACAAAGTAACATATCAATTTATTTATATAACAAGCTGTTGCCCGCGGCTTCGCTCGCGTTAATTTTATGACATAGATCTCGTTTAACAACAAAACAACCCATAGCGCGACTTGTGGCGCCATCTGTTGGCCGATAGCATCCCATGCAGCGCCCTCTATAGTAGAAAAAATATTTTTCCATTGGGATGTCATACTTTCACGGGATAAAAAGCCTATGTTGGGCTCTGTACCCCTGACAATATATATACAAATTTTCATAATGATCGGCTGATTAGTCAAGCCGTGAAGGAATAACAAACAAACAAACTCACTTTCTCATTTATAATATTAGTATGATTTTCACTGATCAAAATGGACTGTCGCAGATTCGCCGGAGCAACGACATTAAACCCCGAGTTTTTCCTTTATAAAATACAGTGAGCATCTTGTTAATTAATCCGACTTAACCCGAACATAAACCACGCAGACGTCACGTTGATTTAATATTAAAAAAATAACAGGCGTCGAACCCGCGACCGGTTAGTGACTTGACTACCAGTCCGTCCGGTTCATTATGAAACCACAGGGCGTGGTCCCATACTTAACCATGTCTACAGTATTGGTTTCTTTATGAATAAATATAATAAAATTGTCATGACAATAACTAGCTGTTGAATCATCTTTAAAATGGTGTTGTTTCATCAAAAACTGACGAACAAGTTTTAAAGTAAACACAAAAACAAGTTCTATTAAGTACAGAATGAAGTCGTTTTCAGGTTTTATAAAAAAAACATACATGTACAAAGTTTTATTTTAAATTTTTATTTATTTAAGTATTTAAGACGAGCTGTTACCCGCGACTTCGTCCGCGTGAAATGTTGAAATAAACATAACTCCTTTTCCTGACATGCGATTTAAATAAAACAAAGCCTTTATTCTGCTCCATCCCGAGTTCTATCTTCCTGTGAAAACAACATTAAAATCCGTTCAGTAACTTAGAAGATGTGCGCGTTCGGCGCGTACGGGAGACGTATTTCAAACAGACAGACAGACAGACAAAAAAATAAAAATATTTTTTTGTTGCTTTTATTACCTTGAGCGTCTTTTACACAAGGAGAGTTTCTCGCACGCGAGCGGCGATTTCTTCCAGGCAATAATATGGTCGCCTAGTGTAAACAAATGCTCCGAGTTTTGCCTCTCGAATACAATTCTCGCTTTAAGCTCTCCTGGGCCGCGAGCCTGTGTAAACAAATCATACGAGTTTCTCTAACGAGTGTCGCCATTGAATGGCGACTGTTGTTCAGAAGTGTCAGTGGTGGTGCTATAATGTCTTCGGAGGTGGCCCAAGGTGTACTTGTAAATTAGGTCACGAATGGCGAGTCTCGTGTCAAAATCAGTACGGAGTGATTTGCGCGAGTCTCGCATCGACACTTGCGATTCTCGCCCGAGCATTGTTTATACAAGTCGAGACACGTATGCGTTTTTAGATCTACGATTACTCGCTTGTAGTGTAAACATATTAAGAGAAGCGAATCTCACCTGTGATACTCGCATTCGAGAATAGCTTGAATGTTACGAGTTTTTGTCAAAATGTAAACAACCGCAGGCGAGAATCGAAAGGCGAGTCTTGCCATGGGATAATCGCATACGATTATTCGCCGCTCGCGTGCGAGAAACTCTCCTTGTGTAACGGACGCTTTACTCTAACGGCTCCCTCTCCATTTTTGCCAAATATGTCCAATGTAAAGACATATCGGGGTCTACTGTTTTATTATATGTATATAGATATATAGATGTTGGCAAACGCGCATGCGTGTCACCTGATGTTAAGTGATCACCGCCACCCATGGAGCACAGGGACACCGGGGGAGTCCCTGAGCCACTGCCGGCCTTTTAAGTGCATGTATGCTCGTTTCTTGAAGGTTCCCAAGTTATAGATATGTATGGTAGGATAAGGGGAGTCAAATAACATCTTTAGAGACATACACGTCGGTGTTTAATCGGGACAAGCCCACCACACATTCCCACCGATATGTGTCTCCTGTGTAGCCAGGATCAACAACGGCGACCTCAGATTGACAATAAGCGATGAGGCTTATTGACGTCCCGGGGGAGAAACTACAGCTGTCTTGGAACTCACAACGAATTTAATCAGAAAGAAGATAGATAGTCGGAGTAAGCATTTTTTAGGACAGAAAAGGACAAACGAACTACCGGATAACCTGATGGCAAGCAATCACAGCTACCCATGAACATCCACAACCACAAGAACCTTGGATGCGCTGTCTCACTCATACAAATTAAGAATTGATAGATTGCGATTTGAACGGTGTTAGTTACCAGAATTAGAGCCGCAGATGTGTGTAGTGTGTGTACATCCTCCTCCCCTCATTAACATAATATAAGTTCTACACCGATGTAACATAAGGATTATTATTAAATATACTATGGACCTACAAAGTACTCTTTCAATTAGAAACAAAGTCACATCCCTACATCCTGGCAGGGTCGCCATGTATGTCAGGGTCTACATGTGTGAGAGCCCTAAGATCGTCCAGAAAGTAGTCAGTTCACTTGACAAACGAGCTTATTTTAATCACCAAAAGTTGTATCATTATATTAATGTTAATTAAGTAAAGGATTCGGCGGAAATCCATTTTTTTTTAACACAGGTGGGCCAATAAATGTCAGATTGCATATAATTAAAATTCTATCTTTAATCTACTTTAAAATTGGTTTACGAGAACTAGAAATAATTGTCCTTGATGGAAAATGTCGGGAGACGTATTTTGTGTAATATTAAAACCAAACATAAAAAATACAAACTGATTTGACACCATTATGTGCAAAAGACACGACGAGCTTATCAGAATCATCTTGGAAGGAAAGGTAGAGGGTAGAAAGGGGGGGGGGGGGAGGCCGAGAAGGGCTTACATGGATCAAGTGAAGGAAAGGGGAGGCGTCGTATCTCATAGAGAGGTGAAGGAGCTGGCACAGGAAAGAGAAAGGTCAGAAGACAGGTAGGACATAGCGGATAATCCGCTCCACCTTACATCGTACGTATCGTAGCCAAATAGCATTGGTCTCGACCATGTTGTTTCCTACGGTGAGTAAGATCTCCAGAGCTCCTCTTGGGGGATGGGAGGGTTGGCAACGCGTGAGTGATACCCCCGGTATTGCAAGCGTCTATTGGCTACGGTGACGGGTTACCATCAGGCCGACCGTATGCTTGATTGCCACCTTTGTGGTATAAAATGGAGGCTGCGGCACCGACAAGAGCGCGGCTCTTAAATTTGAATAATGTGCTTATACAAAAAACTGCGACGCGAATTCGCATCGCAGTAATTTGGTGCAACGCGATACAGTGATACGGCGAGGTGCCTCCCAACTATCCTATGGTTCACTTTACCATAACAGAAAACTTAAAAGTAAATTGTTCTGTTAAAATCATTAATCCGAATTAAATATATAGAAATAGTATAATACTTGAGATAGATCATAGGATATTTTTTATTCTGGAAATCTTTCCGGAGTCGGAATATCGTGGATAAATCCATGGGAAAGATAAAAGATAAAATATGCTTTTTTTTACAAAAAACAGAAGGTACTAAGGAAGGTACATACAACGAAAGTAGTACGCGAGTTTGTAATTTAAAAAAATATTATATTCCTATATTGTAATTTTCCGCTCGAATGAATCAGAAAAGATTCAGCATTGACCGAAGATTGACCGTTTAATTAAAATTTGACGTTTATCGATTTAGTGTTGCCACTTAATTAGAACTAAAAATAGGTTTTACTGAGATGTCAATCAAAACAGGTGTTAATTTGACATTAACAAAAATCGATAACACCTGCCAATTTATTGTTTAAATACAGACCAATAAAATATAGACCGTCGTCCAAAACCTCATTTTCCAAATCGATCTTGACTACTGCATCTAAATGCAATGCAATGCATTTGTTTCTAGCGAGAAAGACATGAAACTTATTTCTTAAGGCATATTACATTAAAAAATATTTATTTTAACTGTTCTTCTTTTGACACGAGGTGGTCGAGTGACGAGTGACTAGATGGCGTTGTGTGATTCATCGAAGAATATTATTTAGTTTTTTTCTCGCGATCACTATTATCAACTTATAGGTACATTAGGTACTATTTCCCAAAAAATTAATATGCAGCACCTGCAGAATCAGATGGCTTTTGTAGGTGGGAATTCGTTTGCTGTTTCGCTTAGCTGAAGGCGATATTATAGTCACTGCACTGCACACATATAGCTGCGTCTACACAAAACGAGGTTTAGATGTCGGTCTATAATGTATTGAAAAGATCAATATTATAATATGGATATTTTAATAAGGATTTGAGATAATCGGATGTCTCACAATTTGCATTAAATTTGAATATTATTCAGGTTTAGTGAAAGAGAACTGGTTTGCAAATTTTCATAGGTTCTAATACATTGATCAGGTTCTCACAATGTCAAATCTGCTTTTTTAAAATTATGCGAATGTTGCCATACTAAAATTAATGTTTTTCAAATTACTCTTTTTTAGAAAGAGGTATATTTGAATTTTGACGCCAACTACGACAGCACAGCGTCCACTTGGGTTCGTGATTAGAAATTTAATTTCGGTGTGTTTCACGGTTGATTCATATTATTGATAGAGTAATGTGAAGCAAACATTGCTTAAAGTGCATAGTGATTGGAGTTTGTGATCAGCCGGGCTAACATTACAAACGCGACAAAATTCTCTCGCTCCGCTCTGCCAATAGCGTGTCTCGGTTATGTCTACAGTAGACAAAACAGGCATTGCTATTGGCGAAGAAGCTTTTTCGCGTGCGAGAAATCATCTCGAGTGTAAGCATGTTAGGCCCGCAGGAACTACACTGGACGTCATAAATAAGTAGTACAGTTTTAAAATTGCAATATCCTAAACTACATAAGCTAGACCTTTGAAAAAAAAAAGTTAGAAGACAATTTCATTTAATAAAAACTTCATGCATAATATCGTCTTTTAAAGATTGATTTTTATTTCAAAACTCTAACTTTTATAGTTTTAAGAGAAATTGCAATTTTAAAACTGTACTACTTATTTTTGACGTCCAGTGTATTAAAAGTGCATTATCGTGTTGACTTCAAAATCCACCTTTTAACGCGCACATCTTCTAAAATACTGAATAGATTTTAATGCCGCTTTCACAGGAATATAGAGCTCGGCTTGGCACAGAATATAGGCTTTGTTTCATTTAAATCGGATGTCAGGAAAAGGCGTTATCCTTATTTGAACATTTTAGCGGACGAAGTCGCGGGTAACACTATCTTACTTGTTTTTCTTAATAAAATTAACTAAATAAACTTACCTTAGTATTGAGCGAGTGTGTAGATAGAAATGAGCATAAGAAAACTACAGCGGGTAGCCAATGGGACGACACGTAGTGTGTCGGCTCCATAGTGTGGCCTGGGGACAAGAAAACAAAACATATTAATATTAATCACAGAAAAATCAATAACATTAATGATATTTTTGCGAACCCCCAACCTTTAAAAAAATATTTTCATTATAAAACCGCCCATAAGCTAGATTGTAATATTTAAGTGTGCAAATCACGCTTCTATAAAAATAAAAATAAATAATTATAAAACCGGCTTTGAACAATAAAAAAAGAATATTAAAATTAAAAAGGCTTTAAGCCATTTAAAAATTTTCACATACAGTTAGAAGTTTAGATACACTTAATTAAAATGAAACTATTAAACCTTAATGTACATACAACCCCACCAAAGTAATATCTTTATTTGCTTAGAATAACTTTACAATATATAATTATATTAATATGATGAGGTAGGAGGTATTCTCTGCCAACAAACATTAACAAAACATAAATTTAAAAATTCTTGAAAAAACAGTTGGCTAATGCCAATCTCGCAATTTTCTTTACATCAACGTGTGGCCTGCATTAAATCTATCTAGAATTTTATTACACCTTTGCGCATGTATTTTGCGACTTCGTACCAGTGGGCATTTGTTGAGGTTGAAATGAAATGAAATGAAATGAAATTCTTTATTTGCCAGGAACACACACACATTACATTAAAAGAGATAATGAATATTTTGTATCCCACCTACATATGTACTAGGCATGCAAAAATTAAGTGTATTAATTATTATACAATAAACAATAAAAATAAAAATAATAAAAAATAATAAAAATGATTAAATTGATATAAATTCTACATTTATAAAGACTTTTGAAATGTCTAGACTAGCCATTTAAATAATTTGTGTTTAAAAATTCTAAAATTAAGCATTTTCATTTCAACTGGCAGTTTATTATAGATTTTTATTATCATGAAGTAACAATTACTGTCCAGTTGATTAATTAACTGCCAGTCTATGTACTATTGTATTGAAAAGGCATATAAGATCTCAGATATGTATGCAACTAGGTCAATGCACGTATTTACATATTACCAGTGAATCGGCACGTGTCGGAAGTGAACGGAAATCGAACTCACTATCTTTCGACCTTCGGACATCTGATTAGAGCCTTTTGTTTATTAATGTTTTATGAGTATTGTTTTATTTTGAGTATTGTGATCGACGACTGTTTTGTCGACCCATCCGAACACTGGTTGCTATCGTAGTTGCTTAACATTTATTATTAATTTTAGCAAACCGCGTTCCCAACTAAGATTCATAATATAAGTAAGAACATAAAATACACATAGCATTGCAGAAACACAATTTAATTTTAATTCCACTTTTCTCAACTATCTCATTTCTCCTTTATTTATTTTGTTAGCGACAGTCTTAAATTAAATATCTCATTTAACATTAAAACAGTTTTTTGCAGTTATTTTATTTTTTTATTCTTGTTTCAATGTTTACTTTTATTTATCGTAATTGTAACTTATGTCATTACCATTTTAAAAGAGCAAGTGCTAAGTTTCTTGCCGGTTCTTCTTAGCACAAATCTGCAGTCTGAACTGGTGGTAGGGAAAAAAAAGTGACGATTCGAAAGTGCTTGTAATATGCCTATTTGAATAAAAATATTTTGATTTGATGTTGCAATTTACTAAGTCTTTAACCGCATCTGTCGATCTGTTTGTCTGCTAATAAGTACCTTCTATTCTAAAACACCAAAAAAAAAAATTTGCTTTTCAGTCAGGTACACGAAAAATAAACGAAATAACTGATCTAATTACTAATATACTTATACTTCCTTATCCTTACTTTTTTCTTACTAATATTATAAATGAGAAAGTGAGTTTGTTTCTTTGTTATTCCTTCACGGCTTGACTAAGCAGCCGATCATTATGAAAATTTGCATACATATTGTTAGGGGTAAAGAGCCCAACATAGGCTTTTTTATCCCGTGAAACTATGTCGTTCCAATGGGAAAATAATTTTTCTACTATAGAGGGCGCTGTATCGGCCAACAGATGGCGCCACAAGTCGCGCTATGGGTTGTTTTGTTGTCAAACGTGATCTATGTCATAAAATTAACGCGAGCGAAGCCGCGGGGAAAAGCTGTAATAACATAATTCAGAAATGTGAATACTGTTTTATTTATTCACCAAAATATGATAACATTTTGAAGAAAACACCAGTAATATTTCACCACAGAGTATAGACCGTTCCCTGTCTATGCTCTGACCATAAACAAACAAAAAGGCACTCGGGGTCGATGCACCGGTGCCAGAAGGACAATGTCTCTTCTCAGAAATGGCCGAACAAAATATTCAACATTTCGCTGTTTCCGCGTCGAACCGGTTGGTAGGTTTCGCAGGTGGTATTGTGATACATAACTGACGCTAATTGTGTAGGGAGGGTATCATCGAGAAAAAGGATTTAAAAGTCTGTTTTTATTTTGGTCAAAGAAAATAAAATCATACAGATTTTCCCTAATTACAGTAATCAAGACTCAACACTACTCCATAACATAAATAGACTGTTTTGGACAGTCAATGCATTTTAGCTGCAACATAATTAGTTAAGTACCTAATTGTGTACTTGATCTGTAATCGCAAATGAACATAATTACTCCAGCACCCAGACAAATCCACTCGGGTTTTTTGATGCTGCAAAAAAAAAATTGTATTGCATGTAATTAACACTTAAATAAATAAGTTATTTAACGGTTCATGTATAGCGATTCATATAAATGTAATTGCAGTCGACCAATAAAGAAAAATTATATGTCATCTATTAAGATTTAAGACCTTTCTGTGTTTTTTATTTAGCTGTCTAGGTTCCACTGCAGGACAAAAATAATTTCTCAACTTGTTTCCTCCAATCTTCCCTGTGCAGAGCATAATTAGATAGATTTCATAATGTATGGTTAATGACTACGAAATATCTCTTCAATCGATGTAATCGATGAAAAAAATCCCAATGCGATGAAAACAGAATCGTAAGTACATGATAAATCTTGGTTTAAAAAAAACAACCGTCCAATTACTGGGATGTATGGACGAGATGTTGTCGAGTCAGAACAAATTAAGTGCGTAATAAATTGGTACGCCTCCTACGTGCATATTTCGAGTATTAATGACTAAATATCGGAATCGGAGGAGAAATTTCTCAGTGGCATACTCTATGCAAAGGAAAACACATAATAAATATTTAGTTTATATATTACTAGAGCTGTTTATCCGCGTGGTCCATAGGATCTGTCGATCTGCCATTGATTATTATTTCTCGTGGGAATAAGATGTTCATCAGGGGAAAAAAGTAGCTTATGTCACTTTCCAGACTTTAACAAACACACTTTCGCATTTATACTATTAAGTAAGAATCGGGGATCGGGACAAGCCCACCACTCATTCCAACCGATGTGTCTCCTGTGTAGCCAGGATCAACCAGGAAAAGCCGAAAGGATTGGGGATTTAAATTGTCCGCGAAGTTGGAAGCGAATTTAGAAGAGGAAATGTAGACGAAGGCTACACCGAGCAAATTGTGATCTAATCCTACAGCGACTTACTAACCACATTTCATCTCTCGTAAATTATTTTACTCATCACATCATAAAAACTACAATCCTATCCAGGCGTCGAATGCAAACGCCTACGCTTTCCTTCATAAATTATCCGCGACTATTTCATACTTGACTTCAATGTATACAAAATAAAACTACAATACATACCTTATATAATACATAAACGCAACAATACCAAAAACTCAGGAAGTACACATTAGGAAGTATTCTTCATTAATTTTCTAAACATTTATACTTAATAATTAGACGGTTCGCCTTGACAATCTGTGGGAATAGAGATGTACGGTGTAAATGACATTTGAACGGTTATATTTTTAAACTTAATGGTTTTTATTGTTAAGCTAGGTTCTTACTATGCCGACCAGCAAATTTGTCTAAAACCGGCTTCCGGACAACATTGAAAATGAAAATATCTTTATTCAAATAAGCCTAAGCTCTTTCGAATCGTCACAATTTTTTTCCTACCACCAGTTCGGCAGATTTGTACCAAGAAGAACTGGCAAGAAACTTAGCACTTGCTCTGTTCACATTCACACCAGAATCACCGGAACACTCAAGTAATGTAGTGAGAGGAGCGCGGGCGAGGCGATCGGGGTACACAGAAACCGGCGAATATTACTTAGTTCCGGGTGTTTTACCGGACGAAACGCTAGGTTGAAATTCAGTGCTCGGTGCTTTTGCCGGATCCGACGTAATGTAAAATTGTGAACAGTTTCATAGAAATTCTACTTTCGTCACTAAGGTCATCCGGTAGTTTTACCGGCACGGCACGGTTTGTTGTGTGAACTCTGCCTTAATGTAATAGAGGCGATAATTAAATATTGTAATGAGTATTTATTCGCGAATTCTAAAAATAATTTAGTGACGTCTATTTATTTATAGAATCGATTTTTTGGCTCTGACGAATGATTATATGTATATTATCATTCGTAAGAGATTATTATGCCAAATAATAGTCTCTCTCCAAAAAGATGAATTTTACAGGATTTTATTGTTTTATGTTTAAAGTCAGAAAAATTTGTTATCATACGTCACATTATCATGGCTTAGGGATTTTTTTATGGATGAGGTTGGCAAACATGCGGATAGTAGTGGTCACTGCCGCATCATTTTGTGAGAGAGTGATACCACCCTGGTTGAGCTATCTTATTTTATAAATTCTCTACCTACCACTCCAAAAGAGGTTCTATTGGGCCATTCAAGTAAGAGGCATGGCGCTTAAAAAATCACTTTGTCTGCCAATTCAATAAACACCATAATATGTAATATTTGGACGCGTGTTAGTCGAATAATGGCAAGTTTTTGACACATACATAACAAACAAAAGAACTGGCAACATTACAAAACAGTTTCATCTCGTCGTGTGAACACTGGCTGCTTACGAAAACTGAATGTCCGATTTTGCGAAACTACCAATTCTGTTTGAATTGCGAACGCTATTATGCGTTCGGATACTTGTTATTTTATAATGCTGGCTGGTTGCTATGAAACAAATTTATGTAATAAAAAAAAATGATTTTATTTTTACAAAACTTGAAAAGTGTCCTTGTCAACAGTGTGGTCATTTACAAGTTTTTTTTTTTTTTACAAAAAGCAATACTTTTTTATTACTTTGTTGAATATTTAAAATATTCAATATTTTCTAAATAATATTTGTTCATTTTGTTATTACTAGCATAAAAATATTCGCTCTTAGTCTCTACCGTGGATATCTCTTCCATTTGTTGACTAAATAGTCAAAAGTCTAAGTTATTTTTTTTTTCGAATAGGTCTATTAAAGTCAAGCTCTTTCGAATCAAATAGGGTATTTTTTAAACAATTTAATGTTAAAGTGCCTCTTAAAAAAGGCACAGTTGAGTTTCTTGCAGCAGTTCTTCTCAACAAGCCATTCACGTCTGAAGTGCTAGTAGGATAAAAAAATATTGACGTGTATTGCTTGTTCTATCTACTTGCAAAAAATTTTTTTATTTTTTTATTCGGCACCAAGACGCCGAATTCGCATTGCAAGTGTTACTATGCAGTTGCATATATTTTTTGTTGCTTAATATATGTATTATGGACATTGACAAAATATAAACTATGACAAAAGGTCACTGTGCTACCAATTGACAACTTTGATTGACAAACAATATACCTTCTAACGCCCATCGGAGTTCAACGTGCTAAACAAACAAAAATAAACGTTTTGAATATTGGGATTTTTATTTAACTTGACGAGAAGTTAAAGTTCTGAATCTCTTGCTCAAAACGCTCTGTGAGAGGGTGGTACTTCAGGTTGTACTGCCCCGGTCTGCTTTTTTTTAAGACATTTATTTCCCAAATCCATACAATTGTTCAATCACTATTAATTATTATTTAATTGTGTGGGATAGCCCATTTTAGGGCATAGGCTACGGTGATGCCTACCATCAGGGCGGGCCGTAAGCTTGTTTGCCAACTTTGTGGCATAAAAAAAAGACAGTCATAATAAATAATTATCATCAAAATATGTATAAACATCTATTATTTATTGTATGTCATTTATTTTAAAACGCACATGTGAATATCTACTCTTCCCAAAGGTTAACTGGTAGATAATATTAATAGCGTTAAGTCCGCCTTTTGTATCCAAATTTGTGATCATTAAAGTTTAAATAAATTTTAATTGTTTACATAGATAATAATCGATTTGATTTGATTCGAATCCTAATACTACAACGCTAGAGATTACATAATCGATTTTAATAAATAAATTACTATACAATCGAACCGTTTGCAACATCGTTACCAATATTCAGTTCAATGACCTCATTTCGATTTCAGGTTTATCTCGAATAAATAATCGTGTGTTTGCTTTGTGAAAAACCGACTGAACTTTTAATTTTTTACCAATTAGCGAAGAGTGGTCTGGTCACACTTTAAGTTATCTATACTAATATTTAAAAAAGGTAAAGTTGGTGAGTTTGTATGAGGTAATCTCGTGTTCTACTGAACCGATGATAAAAAATCTTTTACCAATAGATTCAAAGTCAAAGTCACGTTATGAATTTCATAGGCTGTATATTAAAAAAAAAGCCTACGCCATCGAAGTCGCGGGAAGTCCATACTTCCATACTAATATCATAAATGTGAAAGTGTGTTTGTTTGTTTGTGGGAATAGTATATGGTCTGGAGATTGACATAGGCTACTTTTTATCCCGGAAAAAATGTCATTCCCACGGGAAAAAAAGTATAACATTATTTTTTCATTATTTTTTAACGGGGATAATTTAAGGTCTGGAGAGTGACATAAGGCTACTTTTTTTCCCACGGAAAAAATTATTGACATTTTCCCTTGACCACCCGGGCGGAGCCGCGGGTAACAGCTAGTAATAAATAAAGTAGCTTCACGCGCTTCTCATACAAAGACGCTATAGTCATTTCTGTTTTGTATAATCGGCAACATGAACCTAAAATACTTATTATAATAATAGTATTGTTAGAACTCTTGAGGGTATCAAAAATCAACAATTTAAAATATTTTTATACAAATAGGCATATTATAAGCTCTTTCGAATCGTCACAATTTTTTCCTACCACCAGTTCAGACGGCAGATTTGTGCTAAGATGAAACTGGCAAGAAACTTAGCACTTGCTCTTTTAAAATGGTATTAATATCAAAACAAAGGTTCCAGTGAAACGACTTCAACATATGGCGCAGAATATAAAAAACACAGATATTTTACATTTCTTACGTCGAATAGTCATTGATAAGAAGTTGCAACACTTACAACAAACAAGGTATTTTGACGTGATCTTGTTCTTGACTATACATATCAAAACATTTATATTATATAACAACAACTTTGAAATTAAAAGTGAGAGCGTAAAGGCCGCCATATGATCTTGATAATTATTTATAAAAAATCACTCACGAAAGTGTAAGTGGGTTACTTGAGAAGTGTTGAGTCAGTCAACCATTGTTATTTCTTATCTACACAATACACATCTATATTCTTATGTACTTATATAAAAAAAACTGATTGACAGTAAATAATAGTTCTTTTTCAAGCGAGATGGCGGGTCACCTAAGCAATCACCGCTGCCCATAGACATTCACGACTACAAGATCTTGGATATAAAAGAAATTCCAGGTAGCCGACAGTGTCAGAATAATCGACAGGTTTATCTGAACTGGACATTGCTATCATGCTAAACTGACCTCGTAAATATGCAAGCTATGGTTTCAAAAATACTTGTAGCAACTCATAGAATAAAGGCCCATTTAGACGACGTCAATTGTACAATCAAGAGCAATAATTGCATACAATCTAGTGGAAGCATTGATGTTATGTCGATGAGTGGAAGCAAAATTTGTCCTTCAGGAATTGTAAGCAACCTGTTGTTTAGTCGATGCATGTCACTTATTGCTATAACATTATTGCATGCAACTGGCAATAAACTAGCGTCGTCTAAATGGGCCTTTAATATAACAGTGTTCTTTTTTATAACAATCAAAAACACGTTTTGTTTGACTTATGTTAATCGATTTATGGTAGAGCAAAACTCCCAGGTGTCCAAGCATGAATTTGAATATTTTAAAACTATAAAAACCATAGCTACCGTGACCTCAAAAAATTGGCGCGCATTTTTTACTGTCAAATAACACCGAATCGAATGAGCACTTTATGCCCCCTACTGGTAGAGAATACCGCCTTATTATACGTTTCTTGACCCCACAAAAACATTTGGTTTACTCAGCAAAAATTTGTTCATCCCGTTATGCAATAATGGTGTCTCGAAATTCATTAAATACATATCCATTACGCGCGTTTGTGTAATTTATGGTCACGCGGTTTGCTTTTTTAAAATAAAAATTCATTTTTGCGGCTCTGGAGCAAAGGAAAATTCACGTACAGCTTAATTTAAATTTGATACTTTATCGAGATATGACGGCATGAATTTATGTTTCTTGTATGTTTGTAATGCGGCTTTTTTTGAAATGCCACGGTTTTTTTTTGTACGGTTATCTTCAATGGCAGGGATTACCGATACCGAAGTCGTAATAATATTTTTTTTTGTATGTCGCTTATTTTTTTCATTCACGCGCGAAATTATTTGACCGTTTTTTATTATCAAAGGAAGAAAATAATGAGCAATAAAATAATAATTAAATTGTACAGAATTTTGACAGCACCTTATGGTGTCGTGTCAAATAAATTTTGTATGCTTGTGTTATGGGTATCCGACAAGAGATTAGAATACATACATAAATTTTTCGTAAAATTATACTTCATGTATGATGCATATAAAATCACTCGAACACTAGCTAGATGTATTTATACAATGTGAGGATCGAATCCCCAACCTTTGATGGCGCTAAGGCACTATAAAGAACTAGATCACCATATAAGGACGAGATAAGCGGTCATATAGTTTGCCATCATTAAAAAAATATGCTCTATGGGCTCTATGCCTTAATCGACGACCTACGTGGCGTAATGGTTACCATGCCGGACCGCCACCCGGGAGGTCCCGGAATCGAATCCCGGTCGGGTCATGATGAAATACGAACTTTTTCTGATGAGCCTGTGTCTTGGATGTTTATCTATTATATGTATTTGTTATAAAATATAGTATCGTTGAGTTAGTATTTCATAACACAAGTCTCGAACTTACATTGGGACTAGCTCAATCTGTGTAATTTTATCCCTATATATTTATTATTAATCTATGCAATACGAATTATAAAACATTTTGTAATCTGTGCTATGCGAAAAATGGCATTTCTCACACGAATTACGTAATGGTAAATCGTGTTATCATGTGATGTCTATTGTTAAAAAGTGGTTCAGACTACTTTCAGTATAAATTAAAGAAAGTATTTGTTTTAGATTCAACTCGCAGTTTGTTTGGCTATAGAATTTATTATGTGGCAGTAATTTGTGAAAACTAAATCGTGTGGTGACTTCTTAACTACATTATCGACAAGCTTTCTTCCAGTTTTGTTTTCTTTTAGAATAAATAAACTAAAATGTGAAAGTAAGTATTATAAAACCGCGAAACGTTTGACAATTTTTGACACAAAAAAATCTATTTCTAGTAGATAATTTCACGCAATTAATGAAAACAAAAGCCTCGTACTGTAATTTCGAAATAAATTTATTGAAAAGCGTTATAACTCAATCTATTGAAAAAGATAATTAATAATTAAATAACACTATGGGGCTGTTTGGAGCGGTGGAGCGTGCAGCCGGCAGCGATGTGTTCTAGCGTTCAAAGTCGCGTACGAGCACGCTACAGTACTACAAGCTTATCTGTGCTGATGGCGGGGGCGCGCTAGGATCGGAGCTATTGAAGATATTATCAAGGTATTCAAGGCGTATTCATTAGTTCTAGCTTTGGCCACCGGCACATATAAGTTTGTGGCACTGTACGTTACTTTTTGCTAGTGTACGAGCAGGACTTTCAAGTGCGTTGACAAATCAAATCAATCAAATCCGCCATACAAGGGCAAGTGTCATGACGTCAAACATACTCGATGACGTCAAAGGATCGAGACGCGGCTACGAGTACGCCAAGAGAAAAGTCCATGTTCAGTGATCAAGTGTGTATGCTCAAAACAACGCCCCGCTGCACGCCACGCTTTGTGGCTTGGTGGTCTTAGAACGTTGAGAAAATTTAAAAAAAAATCTAGTCGCCAACACGGCTGGCTCGCGCAGATGTAAAACGAAGTTCGAAACTCATACTCAGTGCATAACGACAATCGATTTCAAATAATTCTTTTATAAGCTGGGAGCCTTTTTGGCGCGTGCTATAAAGAGTCAAAACCACAGATATCAGAATACATTCTTTCTGTATATTCTTTCTGTGTTCTGAGGTCAAAACATAATATTAAAAATACTTATCAATCACAATATCGGCTCACTTCCTCAAACAAATATTACTGCAACTTTGTTTCTTACCTGTAACAAAAAAAATATCTGTTGTTAATACAAAAAACTTATCGATGTCAGTGACCTCCAAACACATTTACCTAACAGTTGTGTAATGTGTAGTGCAAATGAGAATAACAACATGACCGAGTAATTCTATGGTGTAGGTGTATTGAAGAACTAGGTTTACTTAGGTGTGTCCGCTACCTAATCCTAACCCGTGGACAGAAACGAAAGTGAAGAGAAACCAGGAGGCTGTTTCTCGTAACAAAAACCGATTCTATTTCGATTGAAACACACTCGCTGTCCCGTTCAATTCCTATTTCGTATGAGTGAGACAGCGATTGAATTTGAATCGAAATAGAATCGGGTTTTGTTACGCTGACCCCCCATACGAAGTAAGAATAAGGTACTGTTTATTAAATTAAGTTTTCTCGTGTAATTCTCAATGTATTTCAATGAAAATTAATATAAATGTACAATTTTATTACGTCTAGTATTCTATGAAACGTTAAAATCCGATTAGAGTTACCGAAAAACCTAATTTTTACTTCATTTGGGTCATATTTTTGAAGGTGTCTGGACATATCCTAACTCGTGGACAAACACGAAACTAGACAAAATGCTCTCGACACTTCTACGGCTTTGCAAGAAATAGAATAGGAAGAGAAGAAGTAAACGGAAAGGGAATGGAGTTGGGCTTCCGTATATCTCACCGTTCACAGGACAGAATTAAGGAAACGCATTTGCTGCATCATTATCATCATCAGCCTGTATCTACCCACTGCTGGATATAGGCTTTTCCACCAAATGCGATCCTCCTCTTTCCGCATCCATCCGCCTCCAGCCGCTTTCTTGAGGTCGTCTGTCCATCTGGAGCTGGAGGGAGGGCGCCCTACACTTCGCTTAAATTAATATTTGTTACTCGTTCATGCAAAAACGGCTGTACAGATTTGCTTGATATTTGGTATACAGATAGTCTTTAACACTATTTTAAAGAGAGGTAGGGCACAGCGGATAATCCGCTCAAATCGGAGCAGCCCCCCTGGGGAAGAACCTCCATCTTACAGAAGATCGTAGCCAAATAACATTGGTCTAGGCCCTAAGCCATGTCGTGTTCCTACGGTGAGTAAGGTCTCCAGAGCTCCACTTCCCCCCCATTTGGGTTGGTAGAGTTGGCAACGCGTGAGTGATATAGTATTGCAAGCGTCTATAGGCTACGGTGAAGGCTTACCATCAGGCCGGCCGTATGCTTGCTTGCCACCTATGTGGTATAATAAAAAAAAACATGGATTAACACGTAGTAATGTTTTTATCTCGTATATCATTCCGAGAACGGGAACAATAGGATTTCGCCATCAACTAGTATTACATAACATAGAATGAATCCTTTCATCATTTAAAGTTAAGGCACTTTTAGCATCTTATTATTTAGAGAGACGTTGTAAATTGGTGAATTTTGTACTGAACACATCATTACACGCTTGTAAAAGTCATATTTGGTAACTTTACATAACCAATCGCCTTTCGATTGTATTTGAAAATGAACTAGGAATTTTCGACATTCTATTATGTAGATATAAGTATGTATCATAAATATAGACAAATCGAATCGAAAAAGTGGATACCACCTCGAATCGACCCTCTCCTTGTTCTCAGGCGGCAATGACTACTTTCCATCAGGTAACCTGCTTGTTTGTCTCCCATATGCGATAAAGAAAAGTGTAATGACAGAAAAACCATGCCAACTTACGTAAAGTGAACGAAAAATACTGATCATAGCACTCGAAAATTGACGGGCGTTGTGAGACCTTCTTCACTTCACCCAATTGGCGAATTCACGCGATGCTTGTTCATGCACCGTATTAGTGTCCTCTTCACCTCAGGACATTCATGAAAGGCGAATTCGCGAATTCATACACCTCTCGTATGAATTCGCGTAATGGCCGTTCGTAAATCACGCAAGACTAGCTCCACAAAATTTTTTTTTTTTTCTTTTTTTAATTTATAATAGCTATCAGTCTCTTTAGCTATGAGTAAATATGGTGCAAGCATGAGTGACATTCAGGGGGTCTACCCTATGGTAAATCCCTCCCTAATTATTTAGGATTTAGGATTATGAGTCACATTTTGTAAATCGCAATGGTGTATCCTGTAAGTCATAAAATCTCACATGGCAACATAATACATAATTTTTTTTCGCCATTGTCTCTACATACGTCCGCCATTGTGGTCGAAGGCCGTGACCAGCGAGTGAGCCTAACGTATATTGTTTGCACACTTATTTATCACTTTTAAGATTTATTTACCTATTTTGTATTTAGGTTAATAACATGGTGCATTACCAAGGTTATATATAACCACTCAATTAGGTTTAAGCCCTGAAGGTAATACGTGTGAATACGAATTTGCATGTTGTTTTATGGTAACTTATACTATGGGTATTTATGGATAATTGATAAATACACATGCATATTTATATATTCAAAAACTTGTGTAAATAAATATAAAATCTCATAAACATAAAAAACAGCCATTGATTAGAGAATTACGATTTTCAGTTTACAATTAATAAACAGGTTAACTTTAATAACTAACAAAAAGTGAAACTAGCGAAACCCGTGCAACTTCGTTGGCGTGTATCCAGCTGTTCCGTGGGAAATTCGGTAATTCCCTTGTAAGCATTATGTACGTATTAGTACATATAAACCTTATATATAAATTATAGTATTATATACCTACATATAAACCTTCATCTTGAATCACTCTATTGCTAAAAATAGTATTTTTCGTTGGCACGTTGATTGTGCTTATTTCGCTCTTTTCAGTGCATATTTTCATGCATATTTTGACATATTGATAGTTCATATAATCCAATGTCTACTTATTTATTTATGTAGGTACTTATCATTAAGAATGATTTTTCACAGAGAACCCTAAAAACCTTTAAACAAACTAAAAGCAGGTCGACGCTCCGCCGAATTATAAGGTTACCGATTTTGAAAGCGCGAATAAACTAATTACTGACCAATTTGGTTCACGTTAACCGTTTGGCAATGCCGTTGCAGTTTAATATAGTTTCCAAATTAATTTCTAAATAATTACAATAATTTTTGAATCTCCATATGACTTAAAGAGAGGCAGGGCACAGCGGATAATCCGCTCAAATCGGAGCAACCCGTCTGGGGAAGGACCTCCACCTTACAGAAGATCGTAGCCAAATAACATTGGTCTCGGCAGGTCTCGGCCATTTTGTGTTCCTACGGAGACTAAGGTCTCCAGAGTTGCACTTGGGAGAGTTGGTAGGTTAGCAACGCGTGAGTGATACCCCCGGTATTGCATGCAAGCGTCTACAGGCTACGGTGATGATTACCATCAGGCGGGTCGTATGCATGTTTGCCAAGTTTGGGGTATAAAAAATTACAATGTACATAACTCCCTAAAACATTATTATTATTGAAATTTTTCTAAATTTTGTAATAATTTAACTCATTATTTATCTATTGCTAATTATATTTTAGTTTAATTTAATATTATTGTTATGCGATTTGAAACTGATTTGATAATTTAATTTTAATTTTGATTGAGTTGTAATTTTCTTGAATATGGATTTAAATCACAATGTACATAACTCCCTAAAACATTATTATTATCTGAAATAAACAATTTTTATTTATTGACAATAACAATAGACCGTGGTGCTCGGCAATGAGATTCACATGATTTGCCATCTTTCTAGCTAGGCTATGTCTTATGTTTCAAATTGCTGTCTCTTATGTAAAAAGTAAGGAGCGAAGTCCTTTCAAAACATCCCACTCGACTTTATTTCTTGTCGTCTAATTTTAATCAGAAGATTAAATTCATTGTGAGTTCCAAGACAGCTGTAGATTCTCCCCCGGAACGTCAACAAGCTTTATTGTTCATTGTCAATCTGAGATAAAAATTTAATAAAATTATTTTCAGAATTAATTTTTACTTTGCTAAACACCTTTTCTTATTTTTTTTAATGGATAGGTAATCCATTAAAACCGCATATTTGAGAAAGTGTAGTTTTATATTGATACTAATATAAATGTTTACAACACAGACGAATCCTATTGCCTTGAAAAGAATACTTTCATCAATAATGGCCGCCTTATTGCCAATGCACTAAGTGTTGTTCGTGTTTAATTACTTTGTTGTGTATTGCAAAGGGAAATAATTCCTACAAAATATTTTATTGTTGTAATAGATAGTGGGGGATATAAATGTTTCCCACCACTTATGCACAACTCCGTCGAGCAAGAAAACTAGGACAATTAAACTGGGCAACAAATGAAGCTATTAGAACTATTAGAACCATAAAAAAGAAATTGTTACTTTTATTTTATAGTTAACTTTTATTATAAGCAAAGAACAAAACCTAGGAACGTACATAATTTATAGAAATAAAACTCAACTACTATTTACAAATAAAAATCTTGACCCAGATCCCTCGAAAACGGGAGCGTTCCCAGAAGGCTGGCAGAGTTAAGTTACTTTTATTGATCAGTTATATTACTGGACTATATACTATATTTTTATTTATTTATTTAGAACACCAACATTGTTACATCAATACGTTACTAATACATAGGTATCTATTACATGACTTAATGCACAATGAATTATAGGTGAACACAACATGCTTTAGGTTATACAGTAATACAATCAACTTGAAATGCTATTGAACATTATGAAAATGCCAATGAACATTATATATATCTCCTATTGATTCCAGTAAATATAGATTACAAAACCATAAATTTTGTCTGGTACCCATTAAAAGCAGGATAGCCCTTCTTTGGGAGTGGGTGACCCATACCACAATACTTGGCACAAATTTTTAATGCCTGCATCGACCGGTGACCACCAGAATATACCTAGTAACCTATGTATATCTAATTATTATGCTATTATTATTATTTATGACTAATCAATGGAGATATTTATAATACCATTGTTATAGTCGCGCCCTATAACTGTTGCAACTAAATTAGATTAAAAATATGTATTTAGTTTGAAAAAAAAAAGTATACCTAAACGGAGTATATACTGTTATTTAGTTATATAAAACTTGTGAATAGCTCTTAGTTATTATTTGTTAAATATATATTGTTAATTTAGCTGTAGGTTTTCCGAATAAAATAAAATAAATATAACTCCCAAAAATCTTCTGATTCAAAATCTAAATCACACAAAATAAACATAAATGGATCACAAAAAAAGTATTATAATAAAACCATATATTTATTATAATGTTGTGTACAGCCAAGAGCAGGTGGATCTTTAGATACATATTGGACTTTGTACCATTATTCTTAAGTTCTATGTCATAAGAGCCAAGATTGCACTGTAAGTGTAAAGCTCGGCGTGGACCTGACTGTACATAATGTTTCCTTAATCTGGTATGATGAATTTAGTTCAAACACCATCATTGAATTTCACAGAAAATTTTGTACCAAGTTATATCAGAACGGAATATATGTGAATTGTGTAGAATCTATTTATTTAAACGTGTGTCAACACCTCTGCATGTTTCCTATTGCAAACTGTGCCACATGGATCGTCGTTTGTTACCAAAAAACACCGCAAATTATCGAAGTTATGTTGCACAAAAACACAAACATCGACCTTCGGACCAATGTGTGCTTACCCAACAGTAATTACAAGTCAAACAATGCATTTTGAAACCAGTGGTCACACGATCTTGAGCATTCGCGGCATTAAAACGGCGCTCTTTTGAAGAATCGATAAATCTTTGGAGAGGCCCGATGGCTTATGTCAAGCAACAAAATAATAATATTATTATATAGAACTTTTAACAAATTCAAAATATTTTTTATGTTGAAATTGAAACAGAACATTAAAACTAAACTAAACATATTATTACGAACATAAATTTATAATGAACCTAAAACTAAAAATATAATATATTAAATGAAATTAATATTGTAATATATCTATCGCCGTTCAGCGAGGTAGCGATGACCACAGGGACCATGACTTTTTAATGCTTGGTTTTAGTTTTTATTGTTAGTTTATTTAGTTTTAATTTATTTTATTTTATTTCATGTTATAATTGTTATTTTGCACTGCACAGGGGCCCGATTCTACTAACACAAATGCACCAATGGACTCTCAATGGTCTCTCAATCGTGTCTCAAAAGAATGCCGATAGTGTATCAGTGGAATAGTTTTTGACATTATGGACTTAAACAATAACATCATGTTTAACTGCTATTTGGATTTTTTTTACTGCAGGTAATGTTTTGCAATTGAAATTGAAAATAAATAAAATAAAATGAACTACACAACTCACACAGCGCTAAAGTAAAATAGGGTTAAACCTGCTTGTATTATGGGTAAGTAGACAATGGGTATGTTATTATAAAATATTATACTTATATGAATGAAATCATTGATTCAGAGAATAGGCAAAGTAAAAGAAAAAAACAAAATAAGTTTTTTTCTTACAGAAAAACATTTCCCGACTAAAAATGGGATCATAGATATTCTTGACAGTAAACGTTAATTACTTACCACCAGGTAAACCGTCGACTTGTTTGTCTACTAAACAAATAAAAAAAATACATCTAGAAATAAACGTGTTTTTGTTTCATGTAATTCAAACGAGTAGTTTTTAAGTTACGATAATTTTAGTTTCCGCATTATTAAAATATTTCGTACGGGCGCGCCATGCCCGCATACTTACGTTTCTTATCAATATATATAAAATTCAAAGTCCTGACTGCAACGCACAGCCCAAACCGCTGGGTCTAGAGATTCCAAATTTGAATTGTAGGTTCCTTACGACGTCTAGGGGTGTAGGTACTAAGAAAGGATTTTTCTAAATTCCCACGGGAAAGCGAGATATGCGCTAACGAAGTTGCGAGGGTATATATATCAACGCAAGCCCAAACCGCTGTGTCTAGAGATTCCAAATTTGGCATGTAGTTTACTTATAAGGACCGGACCGACCGGACCGGACCGAACCGACCGGACCGGACCGGACCGGACCGGAACGGATCGGACCTGATCGGACCGGATGGAACCGTACCGTATCGGGCCGTGCCGGACCGGAACGAACCGAACCGGACCGGAATTTGTTTCTGAAGAAAAATATGTTAATTGTCAGTAGGCCACGCAGGCGAAGCCGTGGGCTGAAGCTAGTTTTCGAATATAACAACTAAAGTTTTAGTGTCGTAGTGCTGCCACCGGTTTCTAACATGTTCTTCATTCTATATTTCTAATATTCATCGTAATAGTCAAAGATTAAAGACATAAATGATTTGTGTAATTTAATCTACTCAAGCTACCACCCCATCGCTGTTTTGGTAACCAATCCGTAAGTGCCCTGGTCCATCTACCATCTACTCGTCAGACCAAAATTTATACTATACTACATCAACAATAGAAATTTAAAATAGTAAGAAAGGACGTTGGATATGAAAAAGGAAGCTGGGATGACGATCTAGCATACATTCCAGCTTGTCACTTATATACATTGAGTAGGAATATTAGGAATACGTATCTATACATATAATAAAACAGTAGACCCCGATATGTCTGTACATTGGACATATTTGGCAAAAATGGAGGGGGAACAGTTAGAGTAAGGTAATAAAAGCAAAAAAAATTTTTTTTTTTGTCTGTCTGTCTTGTCTGTTTGAACGCGCACATCTTCTAAGTTACTGAACGGATTTTAATGCTGTTTTCACCGGAAGATAGAACTCGGGATGGAGCAGAATATAGGCTTTGTTTCAAGGAGTTATCCTTATTTTAACATTTCACGCGGACGAAGTCGCGGGTAACAGCTCGTATTATATAAGACCATAGGCGTGGTCGCAAGTAAATAAATTTCCAATTGATCTTACTTTAAACAAGATAATATCCTGCATTGCGCTGGATATCATTGCAAAAGCAAAACCTGAATTTTCTTACGCAAAAACTTAACACAAATCTTTATTCGGGTTATAACGGAAGGTATATTTTAAAATTAACTATGTTAAGGTTATAACGAACGCTATAATACACAAATCTTAAGAATGGTAACTATTACAAACAATATGCCGTGAATATACAAGGTTTTATGATGAATATCTTAACGATACACAGTATCTTTCTTACCATTATTATTTGGTAAAACCACATTAAAATTTTAATAAATTTTTTAATACATACATTTTTTTTAATAAATTAAACGTGAAAGTAAACTGATATTAAAAATGGTGTTTTCAAAATGACAGCAAACTTTTACATTCATCATGTAGAACATCAACACAAGTATGTAAAGGGTGGAATGTGTATTTAAGCTTCTTGGGTGGAATAAAAGGGAAAGAAATGGACAGAACAGAACTCAATATACAAGAAGATCCGTGTGCGAAAATCAATAAAGCTATGTACAAAAACAATAGACAATAACAGATGACAAAGATAAGAAATTTTTAACAAAAAAATATATTAAAAAGTATATACTCCCGGCCTGATGGCTAGTTCGTAACAAAAAAAAATAAAAGCAATAACTTTTAAAAAAAGAACTTATTATCGCATTATATTGAGTTCTTATTTGATACAAATGTATCAATAAAGTTGAATATATAAAAAGTTGTTTTTCTATTGTCGTTATAACATAATAGTCTATTTGAATGCGGTCGACCAAAAAGGTTGACATTTCAATAGAGTCTTCACGAGACGATAGCCCACGCACGCGTCACTACATAACTGATCTAATAATAAGCAGAAATTGGTTTATTCCACTGTGTTCTTGTTATTATCTCAACCTACCTACAACCTAACAAAATGAATAACGTTTTGTACCAAGAAGGTCTCTGCTTTGCATGTGCACTAATAAAATTTGATTTTGTTATTCATTTATTTTATTTTCTGTGTATCAAATAAACAATTTTTCTTTTTTCTATCAAACAAGCAAGCGGGCCGCTGTATGTATATAGTCGTCGTCGCGCCGCCTATGAATAACAACCAGAGGCGCTACCAAAGCATTGCCTGCTACAAAGAAGGGAATCGTGAGAGAAGTTATAAGGAAAATCAGTAGAGATTCCACACTGCTAAATGAGTACTATTTTAATGACACAGGGGCGAAACAAAAATGACAAATGTCAGACCAGTGTGGAACAAACCAAACTGTAGCAACATCCACAATGGATCGTCAAACTTTCTAGACTTTACAATAGTACAAACTACTAACAAAAATTTATGCTTTTACCTCTTGCATAAGTATCTAATTTGAAAATAACGAGCAAATTCATCAAACGCTACTGATAAATTACTCTCCATTGAAAAGAGTATGTTTAGTGAAGTGAGAAAATTATGTCACTTTAGTAAAAGTGACTATTGTCACAATTGTGTCTATTTGTATTGTCATTTTGAGTCTTAAGTCCAGAGTCCTATCCTCGTTTTTCGTAGGTACAGTCAGCAACAGAAGTAGATTTACAGTTTAGTATCATTTGACTACCTCCGTGGCGTAATGGTTACCATGCCGGTCCGCCACTCAGGAGGCTTCGGATCCCGGTCGGGTTATGATGAAAAACGAACTTTTTCTGGTTGGCCTCGGGTCTTGGATGTTTATCTATATAATGTATTTGTTATCTATATATATAAAATTCAAAGTCCTGACTGACTGACTTAACTATATATCAACGCACAGCCCAAACCGGTGGGTCTAGAGATTCCAAATTTGGACTGTAGGTTCCTTACGACGTCTAGGGGTGTACTAAGAAAGGATTTTTCAAAATTCCTACGGGAAACCGAGATATACGCAAACGAAGTTGCGAGGGTATATCAACGCACAGCCCAAACCGCTGGGTCTAGAAATTCCAAATTTGGCATGTAGGTTCCTTACGACGTCTAGGGATGTACTAAGAAAGGCTTTTTCAAAATTCCCACGGGAAAGCGAGATGTACGCATACGAAGTTGCGAGGGGACGCACAGCCCAAACCGCTGGGTCTAGAGATGCCAAATTTGACATGTAGGGTCCTTATAAGGTCCAGACCGACCGGACCGGACCGGACCGTAACAGACCGGAACGGACCGGACCGGACCGGAACGGCTCAGACCTGATCGGTCTGGAAGGAACCGTACCGTACCGGGCCGTGCCGGACCGGATCGAACCGGACCGGACCGGATTTTTTCTCATAGATAAAATTCAAAGTCCTGACTGACGGACTGACTTAACTATATATCAACGCACAGCCCAAACCAATGGGTCTATAAATTACAAATTTGAACTGTAAGTTCCTTACGACGTCTAGGGGTGTACTACGAAAGGATTTTTCAAAATTCCTACGGGAAACTGAGATATACGCAAACGAAGTTGCGAGGGGACGCACAGCCCAAACCGCTGGGTCTAGAGATGCCAAATTTGACATGTAGGGTCCTTTTAAGGTCCAGATTGACCGGACCGGATCGGACCGGACCGGACCGGACCAGAACGGACCGGACCGGACCAGAACGGATCAGATCTGATCGGTCTGGAAGGAACCGCACCGTACCCGGCCGTGCCGGACCGGATCGAACCGGACCGGACCGGATTTTTTTCATAGATAAAATTCAAAGTCCTGACTGACTGACTTAACTATATATCAACGCACAGCCCAAACCGGTGGGTCTAGAGATTCCAAATTTGGACTGTAGGTTCCTTACGACGGCATCGTCTAGGGGTGTACTAAGAAAGGATATTTCAAAATTCCCACGGGAAACCGAGATATACGCAAACGAAGTTGCGAGGGTATATCAAATTTGGCATGTAGATTCCTTACGACGTCTAGCTATGTACTAAGAAACGATTTTTCAAAATTCCCACGGGAAAGCGAGATATACGCAAACGAAGTTGAGAAGGGACGCACAGCCTAAACCGAGGCCTCTAGAGATGCCAAATTTGTCATGTAGGGTCCTTATAAGGACCGGACCGACCGGACCGGACCGGACCGGACCGGATCGACCGGACCTGATCGGACCGGATGAAACCGTACCGTACCGGGCCGTGCCGGACCGGAATTTGTTTCTGAAGAAAGATATGCTAATTGTTACTAGGCCACGCGGGCGAAGCCGCGGGCGGAAGTTAGTCTATATATATAAAATTCAAAGTCCTTACTGACTTAACTATATATCAACGCACAGCCCAAACCGGTGGGTCTAGAGACTCCAAATTTGGACTGTAGGTTCCTTACGACGTCTAGGGGTGTACTATGAAAGGATTTTTCAAAATTCCTACGGGAAACCGAGATATACGCAAACGAAGTTGCGAGGGTGTATCAACGCACAGCCAAAACCGCTGCGTCTAGAGATTCCAAATTTGGCATGTAGGTTCCTTACGACGTCTAGGGATGTACAAAGAAAGGATTTTTCAAAATTCCCACGGGAAAGCGAGATATACGCATACGAAATTGCGAGGAGACGCACAGCCCAAACCGCTGGGTCTAGAGATGCCAAATTTGACATGTAGGGTCCTTATAAGGTCCGGACCGACCGGAACGGACCGGACCGGAACGGACCGGACCGGACCGGAACGTATCAGACCTGATCGGACTGGAAGGAACCGCACCGTACCGGGCCGTGCCGGACCAGATCGAACCGGACCGGACCGGTTTTTTTTTCATCTTTATATATAAAATTCAAAGTCCTGACTGACTGACTGACTTAACTATATATCAACGCACAGCCCAAACCGGTGGGTCTAGAGACTCCAAATGTGGACTGTAGGTTCCTTACGACGTCTAGGGGTGTACTAAGAAAGGATTTTTCAAAATACCTACGGGAAACCGAGATATACGCAAACGAAGTTGAGAGGGGACGCACAGCCTAAACCGCTGGGTCTAGAGATGCCAAATTTGTCATGTAGGGTCCTTACGACGTCTAGGAATGTACTAAGAAAGGATTTTTCAAAATTCCCACAGGAAAGCGAGATATACGCAAACGAAGTTGAGAGGGGACGCACAGCCTAAACCGCTGAGTCTAGAGATGCCAAATTTGTCATGTAGGGTCCATATAAGGACCGGACCGGACCGGAACGGATCAGACCTGATCGGTCCGGAAGGAACCGCACCGTACCGAGCCGTGCCGGACCGGACCGGTTTTTTTTTCTGTAGAAAAATATGCTAATTGGCACGTAGGTTCCATATCAGGACCGGACCGACCGGACCGGCCCGGACTGACCGGACCGACCGGACCGGTTAGAACCGTACCGTACCGGGCCGTGCAGGACCGGAATTGGTTTCTGAAGAAAAATATGCTAATTGTAACTAGGCCACGCGGGCGAAGCGAAGATAAAATTCAAAGTCCTGACTGACTGACTTAACTATATATCAACGCACAGCCCAAACTAATGGGTCTAGAGATTCCAAATTTGGACTGTAGGTTCCTTACGACGTCTACTGGTGTACTAAGAAAGGATTTTCCTAAATTCCTACGGGAAACCGCGATATACGCAAACGAAGTTGCGAAGGTATATCAACGCACAGCCCAAACCAGTGGGTCTAGAGATTCCAAATTTGGAAACGACGGCGACGTCTAGGGGTGTACTAAGAAATGATATTTTAAAATTCCCACGGGATACCGAGATATACGCAAACGAAGTTGCGAGGGTATATCAAATTTGGCATGAAGGTTCCTTACGACGTCTAGGGATGTATTAAGAAAGGATTTTTCAAAATTCCCACGGGAAAGCAAGATATACGCAAACGAAGTTGAGAGGGGACGCACAGCCTCGACCGGACCGCACCGGACCGGACCGGACCGGACCGGATCGACCGGACCTGATTGGACCGGATGGGACCGTACCGTACCGGGCCGTGCCGGACCGGAATTTGTTTCTGAAGAAAGATATGCTAATTGTTACTAGGCCACGCGGGCGAAGCCGCGGGCGGAAGCTAGTAAAATATAATATCGTTGAGTAAGTATCCCATAACAAAAGTTTCGAACTTACTTTCGGGCTATCTCAATCTGTGTGATTTGTCACTACTTATTTATTTATTTAAAATCAAGTGCTTTTGGGAATGGTTGCACAACTCGCAGGTGCTATCAGACCGTTGTGAAAGTATCACATTCCTTGGACCCCGTCGATGTTAAGGCGGAGAAGGTAGCAGACCGTCAGGTTTTTGGTCGGTATGGTCCCTTATTGGGTAGAGAAGAGAACCCGACAGATCCTCATCCCTTCTCCAAGCGGCAGGACATGCAGTAATGCGTTTTTCTGACTATAAACAAATGAAAAAAAATGCTTCCTTTTTTTATACCACTAAAGTGGCAAACAAGCATACCTGATGGTAAGCATCACCGTAGCCTATAGACGCTTGCAATACCGGGGTATCTCTCACGCGTTGCCACTCCCAACCCCTCCCCCAAGTGGAGCTCTTGAGACCTTACTCACCGTGGGAACACAACATGGCCGAGACGAATGCTATTTGGCTACGATCTTCTGTAAGGTGGAGGTCCTATCTGGCTGTCGTGAACGTATTGCATGCAATTTAATGCAAGAGTCAATGCAGCATAACGCTAAAAATAACAAGCAGAACGCTTTACTTATCTTAGGACTAGATGAGGATGTGTGAATTGTGCACTTTATTTATACCATGCCATGACCAAACTCAATGATGACACCATTAAGAAACTCGAAACTAATTCTAGGTTTTTCAAATATTTGTTCAGGTGCGGGAATTGAACTAGTGACCCACTGTGACAGCGAGTCATCATGTTTTCTCTTATTTAGGACTAATAATTAATAATTTTTTGTTTAAAATGTGATTACTCTATTGTGTAATATTTGTTCCGTATTGTCCTCATTTTTGGTCCAGCGCTTAATTTTTTTTTATGTTAGAAGTTGACAAACGAGCATTTGTGTCACCTGATGTTACTCGTAATAGTGATCGTACGCCGCCACCGCATGGAGAACAGAGATACCGGGAGAGTCACTGAACCGTTGTCGGCCTTTAAAGTACGACCTAAGCTCGCTTTTTGAAGGTCCCTAAGTCATAGCTGGAGACAGCGATCTTACCGAACAACACTTCGGAATAATTACTATAAATCAACTCCGAGAGGAGAGTAGTATTTATGGAATTAGCTCCATTCGGAGATGATTCCATATTACTATGCTAGAGAACAATCAGACTGTGATGGATGGATAAGCAGTTGATGATGACGAAACTGGAGTGCGAGCGGCTGGAATAGGGTTCAACAACTTCACGAAACACTACGCTGCAAAGTCTGTAAAGCACGTACAGAGATGAACATTAAACATCTCTGAGCACACAATTCAGACTTCTGCACACCGACTAGATTCAGCCGTTGGTTGGAAAATAACAGGGTCACGAATGTTTAATGTTTTTCTAATTAATCAATATGAGAAGAAAAGTATCCAAACCAATATCAAATAACTAAACCAATATTTGTAATGGAATGAAGTATGTACAGTCAAGAGCAGGTCGACCTTTACATATTGGACTTTGTACCGTTCTTGAGTTCTACGCCATAAGAGTCAGAATTGAACTGTAAGTGTAAAGCTCGACGTGCACCTGACTGTACCACCTTCACAGAAGCGTGAAGCAGCAATGCAATATAGTTATTATTCTAAGTCGTTTACCTCGGCTCAAAAAGAGATGATTTTTTAAAATGGTATAATTTTTATATGATGTATGATTTAAAAATTTCACAAACTTAAAGATGTCGCCGTTTAGCTATGAAATACTAGAATTATAGTGCATTAAATCTGTCCCTAACCCACATGCTCAGCGTTACAACAATAGGAAGTGTACTGCTGTGGCCGTAAAGGAAATGTTTCGAAACAGACTCGCAAACACTGTTCTGTTTGTATTAAACCTTTATTGCAAGAGGCCTACTACGAAACGTATATCCGATACTTGCCGAAGTATCGGAACAATTTAAACCTTGCAAAACAAGGTTTTTTATGGTTATTTTAAGAATTCGTTGAATTCTATCCATGAAATAACTTGTATTACTTTATTCTGATACTTCGGCCGAATATATTGGATATCGCATCTCGGGAAAGATTGAACGCATTTGAAAAGTGGTGCTGGAGAAGAATCGATTATTTATATGGATATTAATTGAAAATACGGAAGAACAAAGAAAGAATAAATTTGATGAAAGAATTTAGAACGGAGATCCTTGTGGGATTATCTTATCAGTCATCAAATCTGGTAAAATTTAGGATGGCTGAGATATCGTCTTCCAGCCCTCACCCTCGTATAGGTAGAGAGCTTAATTACGGAAAATGTACGACAACCGGTTAACTACAAGGGTTACTTTATTTACGGAATCCTAAAAAGTATCCACGTGTACTAAAACACATTAACGGATAATAACAAGTAAAATACATACAAAAATCTTCATGAAATTACACCTACCTCATTATACATTGTTACATTACAACATTAACCCCACTTCTATCGAAAGTGAACGTGGTACACATAAACAGACTCACACATACACTACTGTGTATGCACTCGCCACTGCTAGGAAGTAACGTACCACGGATTAAGTCAAGACAACGGATGCTAGATGTGGTAATAGCATTAAACTATACATTTTAGACATGTGATTTTGTTGTTTGAAGGCTATACGTCCGGTTTATTTGACGGTTGTTGCAACACTAACTACAAATATTAGATTAAAAACATGTCAATTAAATGTGATTATATCTGTCTTTGTTTATTTTAGACTTGTCTTTTTTTGGATACCTATCAAATAAGACATTGTTTTTCAGAGGTCATATTCTGTGATATAAATAAATATCATGTGTATTTTGATCATATTTATTTTTACAATAGAATATTTTTCATAAGTAAAACTACTTACTAATTTCGAAATTTTTTCACGTACCTGTCGCTTATTAATTAAATATTTGTCCACTGTAAGGTTTGTGAGGTTTTAGTGGGTAATCTAGGGATCTACTGAACCGGCTTTCCAATATGGCTTATTTTATTATATTACTAGCGAAACTCGCGCAACTTCGTTTGCGTGTATCCCGCTTTCCCGTGGGAATTTTTATATTTTCTCTCCGTAAGAACCATCCTCGTACTTCAAGGAATATTCAAAAAAAAAATAGCAAAATCGGTCCAGCCGTTCTCGAGATATGCGCTTAGCAACACATTTGGCGATTCATTTTCATATAATAATAAATAATAATAAATATATAGGGACAATTCATACAGATTGAGCTAGCCCCAAAGTAAGTTCGAAACTTGTGTTATGGGATACTAACTCAACGATATTATATTTTATAACAAATACATATATAGATAAACATCCAAGACCCGAGGCCAATCAGAAAAAGTTCGTTTTTCATCATGACCCGACCGGGGATCGAACCCGGGACCTCCTGGGTGGCGGTCTGGCGTGGTAACCATTACGCCACGGAGGTCGTCGCATATTATAGATTATTTTCTATTTTATTTTGAGCTCTCTTGTTTGCCACTTCTCTCTCTTACCTTCAGATTTTACACTGTCATTTCTAGGTAAATTTTATTGCTAAGTAAACACGGCAGTCTATAGATCACGGGCCTCGGTGCTACGGAGAAAATCTGCGAACGTAACATCGACGTATTGGCGAGGAAATGTGGAGGTAAACTCGACTGGATTACGCCAACCAAGGTCGCCCGTTTTCTATTGATGACAAAATGTGAAAAGGCTAATGTTTCTTGTCTATACTTTATATTGTAAAGAGGAAAGTTTTGAAAAATTGTTTCATTGTTTTGAAACCACATTTGACACCGTGTCTTCTCCTTCTCATTCTTAATTGGCGCGGATACTATCCGACCTTCTTTTGTTAACTAATTAGTTCATTTTACAATAATTGAATCTTTTTGTTTAATAAACATATATCACATTTTCACACACAGGTTTACGAATTTTAACTCCTCGCGATATCATTGATAAATACACGATCAAGACCCTGAAAACCAAACTACTTAAATAAAGCCTATAAAAAATTCAAACTTACGCAAACTTGGTGGTAAAGCAGAGCAGAAAATATAGAGCAGTTTGACATTTAAAAAAACTTTTTGTTATCTGTGTCTGTGCATATAAAGCATTATGTACAAAGGCCTTGAATTTTTTCGATACAAATTATTAGTTATTTAATCGGCATTTGAAATTGTAATATACGTAAATATAAGCATATCACATCAAGCTTTACACATAGTACTCTATCTCGTTATTATATCTTTACCATAGGGCCTAAATCACATGGTAAGTGTTGAATTGCACCTCGCTATACTTACGTAGATAAGTATAAATATTTTTTACTCTATTTTTTTACGATCAATCGCGTGTTTTGAAAATAAGTTCAACAAATATTGCATAGTCAGTGTTGTTAATTGAAAAATTATGCATAAAAACTACTTGCTTATATGGACTGTATGTTTTAGCTTTAAATACAATTTAAATAGTTGTAATGGTATGGTCTAAAGAAAAGTACTTATTACAAATCTATTTTAATACAAATCTGCCGGCTGAACTGGTGGTAGGAAAAAAATTTACGATTCGAAAGAGTTAATTCGAAAAACTTTGACTTTGTCTTTGAATAAAGACAATTAGGTATTTATATACCATCTATAAACAATAATATTGGGATTCAGGCGGCAACCAAAGTTTAGAACCCAAACATACATTGCATGTCATGTTTTGACGAAGCATGCTTGTTCCTATTTTAATGTTAACAACATATTTGGGTAATTCAGCGACTGACACCACGAAGGATTGGAACTATGGTGTCAATCGCGGAAGGACTCTTTTTGAATTGACTGATTGACACCGGTTTCATTCGCTGAATCACCCCCTATTTACACCGTGTAATGTAATTTGCAATGAATAAATAAATTGAACCCAACCACGATAGCCTAACTTGATGAGTACATATGGCTTTAAATCTGTTATTTTCACATTGAGATGGGTTAATTTTTCAACCAATAAAAAAGCTCGCGATCTCAACTCGACCAATAGCAATGATTACGTTAAGCACCAATAGCTAGGCACTAATTTCGGTGCTTGTTTCTTAAAAAAATCAACGAAATAAATGAATTATTACACGGATACTTTCTATACGAACAATTCACATGGTCGGTAATCGCGTGACTCGAGTCGCTTCCTCAACCATTGCCACTGCAGATAACTGACTTACGAGTCCACTTTAAAAACATTACCTCTCGCCAGCCCAATTACACATTTAAATCCTTCATAACATCTCATTATATATTTTTGATTAAATTCTTACTGAATTCCAATTGTAGTGTTTGTGTAACTTGTCTCGAGTCCACGAGTGGAGTGGGGGACAGTCTAGCGCCAGCAAAGGCGAGAGTGGACGTGTCTGCCCTGCCTACTGGTGACGTAACGAGTCTAGTTCTCACCCCCAATATTAGAAAACACTACACCAATATTATAATCTTCTCTTTTTACTTCTCTCTCTAAAGAGAGATGCGCCCTTGTCGGTGTAGCAGCCTCCATATTCCTGTCTCGCGAGCGCTCTTTCATTCAGATTTCACATTTCCGATTTGACAAAGTGAAATAAATAAATATATAGGGACAATTCATACAGATTGAGCTAGCCCCAAAGTAAGTCCGAAACTTGTGTTATGGGATACTAACTCAATGATATTTTATAACAAATACATATTATAGATAAACATCCAAGACCCGAGGCCAATAAGAAAAAGTTTGTTTTTCATCATGACCCTACCGGGGATCGAACCCGGGACCTCCTGGGTGGCGGTCTGGCGTGGTAACCATTACGTCACGGAGGTCGTCGTTCTATGTTCCTATCTCGCGTGCGCTCTTTCATTCAGATTTCACATTTCCGATTTGACAAAGTGAAATGGGTCATAGTACCAACACCAACCAATAGTAATCCTCGCAATCCAACAAACCAATAGCAATGATCACGTGAACAAATATGGACCAATAGCGACACAGTAAAAAAATTCAGCACTCGTTGTGTTAAAAAAAATAGACTGTAGTAATTAACCACTTTAATATTGCCTGTCAAATACGTGTATTGCATAGGTATGTATACATAAACTGCTTGATACTCTTGACTTACTTTTGTTAAAATACAAATAAAAAAATATTTTGCTTGTCAAATACATGTATTACATACATAAACTGCTTGTTACACACTTGTTAAAATACAATAAAATAATAAATTATCAAATTAACCGATCGCTAATTGCAATTTACACAATAATCCACATTTTAAATTGGACATACTGTATCAGTAGCCGTTACGTTATTAACAGGTTAACAGCTAATAGATTATAACACGTTATTATAACGCGTTATTGGATAACGGTTACGGGACGCGGACGAAAGTGAGAACAATAAAACTAAATTGTTGTTTGTTATGCATCATAGAACTTGTTGGCTTATTATTTCGAACTCGATTTAGATGTCTTATGCCCTATCTTTTTTATTCTTAATATTAGTTTTATTTAAATTTATTTTTTTAAAGAAATGTTAAATATTTAGTTGTACATTGTGTTTCAAAATAAAGATTGTTTTTTAAAGATGACATATTACTAAACTTCAATTACTTTCCCACAGGATTGCTGTATTTCACATAAATTTGAGAGTTGTATACTTTTCAGTATGCCCAATTTCCACGATCAATTTACGTGTTTACACAGATAATAAAGAAAACACAACTGAATAAACTCACAATAAAATCCAATCAGAAAGAGTGAAAGGACTTTGTCATTACAAATAGATCCTATTTTGAACTCTATTAAATTCGCTGATGTCTAACACACGTACAAAGCACCGCTGGTGCTGTGCCTACCTTATGTAAATTTTTGTTGTGATCAAAATAACGGAATTCACCAATCAACGACTAGTAGTTTCACCTTTAGGCGCAAAGGTCCAGTTTGTGTTATTGACCGTTCGGCAGCGATACCTGTTACACATCCTTTATATGAACAGTTTCACTTGCAACGTCCAGTCAAGAGCTGGTCGACCTTTACATATCGGACTATGTACCATTCTTAAGTTCTATGTCATAAGAGCCAAAATTGTACTGCAAGTAAAGCTCAACGTGCTCCTGACTGTACAACACTAGAGAGAGACTTCCTATTTCGTTCGAAATAAAAATATAGTAAAATGGTAGCCACAATTAAAAAGTTTTTTTAAATTAAATTTTATATTTTTTGATACCTTTTGTGACATATTTTTAAAGATAAATTTCACTTCCACGCCCAGTTGGGATTCGAACCCACGTTCTTTCGAAATTCGGACGAGTGCTCTTTTTAATTGTACTATTACGATTCTCTCTATTATAATTTTTAATATTATACGTTGATAAAGCAGCTGATCTCTACTGAAATAGTCGCTAGCAACGGCGGCGTAGAAATGTACAGTGACTCTAGCGGTTACTTCATATATCTGTGGGTTACTTCAACGTCTTCAACTTTATTAATTGTCCGTGTATAATGTATTTTTTTCAAAGATATATATGTAATAAGAAAAAGAGATTCGTATTTATCAATTACAAACAAACATAAAATAATCTGTATTTATTAAAGGACTGAACCTTATGTTCAGGACACTAATAAGCCCACTGACATAACTACACACTAGTGTTGTATTCAATATTTTATTTGTCGGATATCCGTTTTAAGTTTCCGTTGACGTGACTTACAGATACTAGAAACTAGTTTTGCTTTCAATATTGGCAAATATTTATTATTTAGAATAACTAATTAACTAGTAGAAATATTGTTTTATTGATGGACTAAAAAATCGACAAATTTAGTCTTTTGAAATCTAGGTCAAGACTGCGTTTTTTTTATTGTAATTCGTTTTTTATAAATGGCAAACATAAATATTTAAATTAACAGATTTTTATTTTTTTATTTAATTAGTATAGATTGAAACTTCTACTTCCAAATTTAATTTCCGCGCTCTTTGAATAGGTTCCGAAAGTACTGGACCGATTTCAAAAATTCTTTCACCAGTAGAAAGCTACATTATCAGGGAGTGACATAGGCTGCTTTTCCCGAAATTAAATGTGGTTCCCACGGGAACGGGTCGGGAACTTCACGCAGACGAAGTCGCGGGCAAAAAAACTAGTACGTAAATCAGGTAACTTATCTAATTATTAATTTAGTACTTTTTTGTGGTGCAAATATGAAATGATTTCAAATAATATCAATTACGATCGATCGATTTACAAATATAGCAGTATCTTAATCAAATAATAGCCATTTTGTGAATCGATTAACCGTTTCTTGTTTTGCTAAATAGCACATTTCAAAATTGATGATGAAACAACAAACTGACCGTGAACTTAAATTGCAGTAATTAATTTTGCAACGAATATAAAAAACCATTAGAATTATTTTTTAAACGGTATAATTTATTCATTGTTGACAATAATTTAAACTATTTTTTTTTTGTTGAAAATGACGGATACCGAAACCGTTTCGGCCAATCACTAATTTCAATCAGGTCATATTATTAAATAAATAATATATACTTTTAAAAATAATTTTAAAAACTTTGAATACTCACTAAACAAGATAAATTCAATTTAAAACTAAGTTAACATCAATTCAACCCATAATCATCCCACTGCTGGGATAGGGATCTCCCAAGGTTGCTCCAAAGTGAATTGGCAGAGGAATACAATAGACATCTTGGTGTTAATCCATGTTGTAAAATTACTTGTGTACCAAAATTATACGCGAATCTATTAAATCTTCCTTTAGACTTTAGACTATATTATGGGGTTCTTCAAAAGGGGCATTAAAAGATTTTTACAGGGTTGGCAACGCGCGAGTGATACTCCCGGTGTTGCAAGCGTCCATAGGCTACGGTGACCGCTCACCATCAGGCCATAAGCTTGCTTGCCACCTAAGTGATATAAAAAAAATCAAAACTTCCGCGTTTATTATATGAATTTTAGGTAATATACGTAGGTTACATTCTTTGATAAAAAATGATAACTTAAATGCATCACCATAATTTATTTTCAGTGCATTCACATTGCAATCTGATGACCCGTTTTTATTACTATTAAAAAAAAATAACACAATAAAATAACGATAATAAATAACAGTTACGCAGTTACGTTTGACATGCTAAATGCTATAACTGCATCAGTTGCAAAACGAGTGTGCACATCTGTCATATCCGTGCCCACTCTTATTGAGTAATAATGAAAGAGATAGCATATCAGAAACTGTGAACATTAATTCATGTCACTTTCAATGATTGTGCGTTTGATATTTCGCTCGGTTTCACGTTCATGAGTAATGATTTCAAATTTTATTGTCTGGTGCAGCGGTGTGCAACCTTTTGGCAGGACTATATTACATCAAAAATAAAATTCAGATCAAATTTCGTAGATAATGTTTTAAGCAGGACCGTGTCAAAAAAACTCAGACCAATCTTTCTAGGATGATCTTTCACGCAAAAATGGGCAGAGTTGCTTGAAATTTAGTATAAGTAGTTACGGATGGTTGGAAAAGGGAAAGAAAATAGTTTTAATTTAAAAATTGGTGTAAGTATTATTAGAGAAGTGAAAAACAGGTCAAGAAAACAAATGGATTGAAAATAAAAATAAAAAAACAAAAAAAATAGACAATCAAAAAATATAAAAAAGGAGTTTGGTTTGCCACAACCCCGATTAACAAATACGAAAGTATTTAGTTAGATTAAGATCGCATGAAAGAACGCATGATTGTCCACTATGGTATCTTATAAAATAATATAAATAGTGTATTATGCGATACAAATTTCTATAGAATTACGTATAAGCCATAATAGGAAATCAATAAGAGCATTACTGTATAATTTCACTGTGGATTACGTCTGTGTACACTGGCTATCGAATGCACTTTCGTAATAATAGGGTTGCCCCATTGGAGATCGATCGCGAAACACGTGCATTTACCTCTCTCTCTCTCTCTCTGTATATCCCACTAATATTGTAAATGCGAAAGGTGGATGTGAAGATTAGTAATAACATACATGTACATTCCCCGACATAAACAACAATAAAGTCAGTTTTGTACAGTCAGCTAATGAAAGAGATGAGCAGGGCCTTAAATATGACTCAAGTTAACTAAATCTTGCGTGATGGGATTTATTCGAATTTTTATTTTATCAGTAGTATTCATATTGTACTTTGGAAAAAAATTTTTTACAAAAATTCAAAACGACGACGCTTTTAGATAGATAGATAGAATAACCTTTATTTGCAATACACAAACAAAGTGATACAGTAAACAGTTAAAATTACTGTATCACTTGGTAAACTTACCCCAGCGAGAGATACCCAATAGAGACGTACCTAATGTTTGTCATCGACTTTGAGAATAATTGTCTTCAAATCTCAGTTGTCAATTACGGCGCGCCACCAAAATAGAGGTTGAAATTTTAAAATACAATACGATTAAATGTACAATATACATTTGGACAAACAAAATGGACTTGAAGACTCTATTCAAAAGGGCTGCATACTTGCTGACTTACCCTTTTCAAGGTAATTTTACATTATAGAGAGAGAGAGAGAGAGAGAGAGAATATACTTTATTTGCAATATACATCTTTAAATAATACAACATACGGAAAGCTTATAGACTAGTATATGTGCAACAAGGCGGCCTTATTGCTAAAAGCAATCTTTTCAAGGCAACCTTAGGGTAACGAATTTCTGAATGGAGTGGGCAGGGTCAACAAGATGCAATAACACAATATAGGTACTAAAGCTAAATAAAATTATTGCTAAATAAAAATAATAATAAAATAAAAATTAATAAAATATATAAGTCAGTATTCATATAATATACAGTCAGTATTCGTATATATAATATATAATTACACATACATAATATAAATACAATATAATAATATATTATACATATTGTCGGTGAATTGATAGCAATCAAGACGCAAGAAAATGATTTTTTACTTGTCGTTTAAATATAACGATAGACTTGGCAGTTCTAATAGTCACTGGTAAACTGTTCCATAGTCTGATAGCTTGGACGGTGAAGGATTGATCGAAGAATTTGGAAGAATGAACAGGGATTAGAAGAGTGAGTTTATAAGTGGATCGGAGTGCTAGGCTATGAGATGAAGAGGTAAATGTAAAGCATTCTTTAAGATATGAAGGAGCTCGCGGATTAAAAAGAATAGTGTAGAGGAAGGAAAGTATGTGAATGTCCCTACGCTGCCGAATGGAAAGCCATTTCAACTTAGCTCGATAATCAGAGACGTGGTCGAATTTGCGTAAACCAAAAATAAACCTAATGCAGAAGTTTTGCAAGCGATCTAACTTATTAAGTAAGTCAACATTAAGGTCTGGATACGATGCATCAGCATAGTCAAGGATGGGGAGAAGAAGGGATTGTGCTAGAGAAACTTTGGTGGCAGTGGGCAAGAAATTTCTGAGGCGTCGAAGTGACGCAGAAGAGGCAAACATCCTCCTACTTACCTCAGCCACCTGAGACTTCCAAGACAATGTAGCATCCATCACTATCCCGAGGTTTTTAACGGTGCTTTTAAAAGGGATGCAGATGCCATCAAGCATAACCGACGGGATTTGTGAGCTATCAAGTCTAGAAATAAACGCCTGGCTACCTACAATAATGCACTGCGATTTCGCGGGATTAACTTTCAGACCAAAGCGCTTACTCCAGGATGAAATAGAGTTCAAATTTACATTAGTCTCATCAATAGCCAAAGCAATATCATTCAGAGATGTTTGACAGTAGATTTGTAAATCATCTGCGTAAAGGTGATAGGAAGAAGTAAGTGAAGTAGTGATAGAGGAAATAAAAATAGCAAATAATAGAGGAGACAGCACACCACCCTGCGGCACGCCAGCTGTCGTATCACACCAGGTAGAAATTTGGTGATCAGTTTTGACACGTTGCCGACGCCCGTACAGGTAATTATGAAACCAATCACACACTGCCGGAGATATGTTAAGAGATGACAGAACTCCTATCATGATATCAAAATCAACGGAATTAAAAGCGTTACTAAAATCGAGTAAAGTTAATACAGTGAGCTGTTGATTTTCCATGCCACGTCTAATGTCGTCAGTAATTTTGACTAAAGCAGAGGTCGTACTATGACCAGGACGGAAACCAGATTGGAAAGGATTATGTATATCGTTAGAATTAAGGAACTCATTCAGTTGCCAGTGGACTAGCCGTTCCAATACTTTAGAAAGGAATGGGAGTATTGAGATAGGACGGTAGTCACTGAAAGCAGAAGGATTGGATTTTTTGGGTAGCGGAATGATGTGAGCCTGTTTCCAGCACTCGGGAAAGGAACTTGTAGAAATAGAGAAGTTAAGGATTTTTGTCAGGATGGGAACGAGAAGGTCAATCAGAGGAATGATCATTTTACGGCTGATACAATCACCCCCGACGGCATTAGACGCGATGGACAATATGCTTCTCTTAACACCACAGTCAGTGAATGATTTAAAAACAAACGGTGAGTAATTGGGAGTAGGCAATGAAGAAAGTTCAGTTAACGTATCTGATTTGACTTTATTATCAAGAAAAATGCAAGAGGAGAAATGACTATTTAGTAAGTCAAGATCAATGTCTGAAGTACAGGAATTACGAGATTTGCCAACTCCCATTGTTCTCAGAAATTTCCAAACTTTCGCTTGATCTTCATTCTCAACAGACTGGTGAATGTGGCGTCGCTGTGCGTCCCTACACACCTTGTTGCAGAGATTTCTGGCCTGATGGTATTTGTCGCGCTTGGTGATGCTTGATGGATCTGCTTTATGACGGGCTTTAGCGCGGTTTTTTTCTCCCGAAGCAACTTAATTTCATCGGTCAGCCAAGGAGCAGGAAGATGCTTGAGTTTCACCGGCCGAATAGGAGCATGAGTGTCGTATAATTCAATTAAAAAGCAATTAAATAACCGAACTTTTTCGTCTATGGTATCAGCATCATCGATTTCCGACCAATTTATTACCTGAGCATCGCGACGTAGTTGCTCGACATCCATTCCACCAAAGTTACGCTGCATAAGGATTTGGGGTTTTAATTTAGGAGGACGGATTTTATATGAAAGGAAAACCAGGTCGTGATAGGAAAAGGCGTCTGCACTTAGTTGTCCATGTTTCGCAACATGATCGAGGGAACTAACCATAATAAGGTCTAAAAGAGAGGGGGTACAATTAGGGAAATAATGCGTAGCATTTAGAGGAAGTATATTCAAATTAGTTGAATTAACCAATGTTTGAAGGCGACGAGCACGAGAATCATTTCTTAAGAGACATGTGTTAAAGTCGCCCATTATAATAGAATGATTGTACAACGGGCAAAGCTCTTCGAGAAGGGTCTCATACGCAGAAAAATAATTGATTGACATATTCGGGCTGTAATAGACGCCGAGAAGGACTTTGGTACCGGAAAGCGATACTTCTAAGAAGAGATGTTCAGCCGTATCTGGTGGTGGAGGCTGCGGAGATTTACTAATAATAGTGAAGGAAAAATGACTACGGAGGTAGATAGCCACACCACCGTGGGAGGAACTAGTTCGATCGTTGCGAATAAGCTGGAAACCTGGAAGAGAGTAAGAAGTGGAAGGCAATGAGGGATGAAGAAAGGATTCGGACACTAGGATTGCATGGATGTTATTATTGCTACTAAAAGTAGAAAGCAAATCTACATAGTGCGCCGGAATGCTTTGCGCATTTATATGTACAACATTAAAATTTTTAGGGACATTCATAAAAGTGTTAAGAAGAGAATCGGTGAGAGAAGGAATATCAAGACTATGGAAACTATCATTCGAAATCGACGACATAGACAAGAACTCATTACTAGATTTACTATCTGTATCCGACATAATATTATAAAATAAATAAAAATAAAATAATAATTAAATAGATTATAAACAAAGTAACTTTGGGTACAAATTACAACCCTACCCCAGTCTAAAAGAGGCTACCAGCCAGCTGCATTGAAAAAAAAAATAAACAAAAAAACAAAAACAAAGATTAAAAAAATAGAAAGAAGAAAACATTATAAGCATTAAAATCTTTGTTATTTTCCCTGCTCACCAGTTTCATTGGTCGACTGTATCTTGTCACTTTTGCATATTACTGGGGAAGGAGCTCGACATTTTTAAACTCGTTCAAATATATAGGGATATATAGGGACAATTCACACAGATTGAGCTAGCCCCAATGTAAGTTCGAAACTTGTGTTATGGGATACTAACTCAACAATATTATATTTTATAACAAATACATTTATAGATAAACATCCAAGACCCGAGGTCAATCAGAAAAAGTTCGTTTTTCATCATGACCCGACCGGGATTCGAACCCGGGACCTCCTGGGTGGCTGGCGGTCTGGCGTGGTAACCATTACGCCACGGAGGTGGTCAAATAGTAGCTGGAGTTGGTAATGCTTGACTTGCTGTTCATTCAATGTTGACACGTGTAACACCATAATATCGACCTACAATACTATAATACTCATAATAAACCTATTATGTTCTATAAAATGATTATAAAATATCTATTAACATTTGTATATCAAGATAACAATGGATCGGACACACTAATAACGCGAATACAAAAAAACTTGTAAAAAACCATTTTCTTTCACAGTAAGCGAATGTTTTCTTCCTTTTCTTTAAGACCTACTACGACATTACTTTATTTATTTATCATATGTTTATGATATATATATATGTATATATGTGTAGGTATGTGTATGTATTTATGTATATAAATTATATTTATATTATGTATGAGATATATATTTGTATGATTTGTGTATTCTTATGTAAGTATTATTATTCAAAATTAGTTCAGTTTTATTGATTTATGTACTTATTACGTTGCAAATTTTGTTAATAAGATTCTTGTTTTGCTTGCCCTGCCCGTTTCTTTCTTTAATTCGTTACCCTAAGGTTGCCTTGAAAAGATTGCTTTTAGCAATAAGGCCGCCTTGTTGCTAATACACTAGTATGTAAGATTTAAATGTAACTTTTCTTTGTACTGTTGGATGTGTATTACAAATAAAGTATATTCTATCTATCTATCTATCTACAAACTGGATAATATAACAACTGCAACAAATGTTGCGTTATCGTTATTGTCAAATAACGTTACAAAATAACGTTATAAAAAGTACTGTATAAGGATGTTAATAATGTAACTTAAATTTCATAAGCCGATCTGCAAAATTGAAACTTTTGACTCTTACTTTGACTGTAACCAATATTTCATAACTGACCTAACTTGACTAACATAATGAATTTTGGAGAAACTTTCATTAGACATCCACAAACCAGACTGAAAAATCTATGTATGAAATCGTTATTAACATTATATGCGGAAGAAACTTTGTCTGCTACCTTTTCACGTTGTAAAAGCTGAACCCATTGAGATTAAATTTATTCTATCTATCTATCTATTAAATTTAATATGAGGACAATGTCCTCATACTAAATTTAATCTCAATCGGTGAGGACATCTAGTTTGCCATAATTGATTTCCCCTGTCAAGAAAACAAAATGAAGTCTACAAAGACGACTCTACAAAACTACAAAAATCATCTAGTTTCAAATTATCTACTAAAAGATGGCGCCACCATCTCGAACGAGTTAAGAAGTTGCGCATGCACACAAAAGTTGGTCACATGACGTAACAATATTATTGTTATCTAGCTGCCAGTAAGAGCCTACTTCCGAGTTAGTGACCTTTCATTACAATAGATTAATGTTTAGACTTAAAGACAGATTAAACACAGCGAATGTACGGTTAGCAATTAAGATGAAGGTGATAATTACGAATTTATTTTTTAATATTTGCTATCCTTACAGTGCGAACTGCGGAGAGCGAAGTATCGTGACGTACTATCCGTTTCAACTTTAATATGGAATGAGAAAAGTAGACAACTTTGGAGATTTTTTTTTCATTGAGATGTTTTTCAGACTTTCTCTAAAGGCTTAAACTTAAACGAATAAGAATGTTTAAATACAATGACTAGAGACATTTGGTTTTCATAATATTTTGAAATCAATGCTTGTGCTAAGCAGTAGCTTTATTAGGAACGTAACTGTGTTTTACAAAAGGGCAAAATACTAAAAAACTAAGTAACGTCTAAGCCTTGTTTTTAGTACGTATCTTGTGAGAATATAATACTCGAATCACAAGTTGAATTCTGCATCTAAATATAATATCTTCTGGCGAACAAATACGTGTAGTTAAGACAGCTTATATTATCAATTATATTTATTATTTTATTTTATAAATGCTGGCATTGTTATAACAACTTAGAATAATGGTGAGTTGCACAAAGTTTGTGATATATTTAAATATATGTTAGTTACTGTCAAACTAATAGAAAATATAAAGATACAAATAGCTTTATACTTTAATGTGAAATTGCAGTTAGTGTATAGAATGGAAAATAATCGGTAAAGCACATTACGGACGGGTTGTCTTGTGCCTCACGCAACTAAACAATAAGGTCAGTTTCAAATACATACAATTAAACGTAGATCAAATATAAGTACTATTACTATTAGTATGTTTATCTATGAAAAGTTAATTACCCAAAGTTCTAGTTAATTACCGAAGTCAAAGTGGCAAATAGTATGGCGATTCGTCTTTGCCGGAACACAAATTAATTTATCAATTTGTTGACCCGACAAAAGAAATATCACGACTTTGACCTTTGACTGAATTTGACATATTTTAACGTTTTTTTTTCATAACATTTTTTAATGCGTTTTCATAATAAAGCTTACATGTATAATACATTCGGAAATTCCCACGGGAAAGCGGGAACAACACGCAAACCGTCGCGAATTGCGCGGGTTTCGCTAGTCTAAACTAATATTATAAAAAGGAAAGATTTGATTGTTTGTTTACATTGAATAATCTCCGAAACTACTGGACCGATTTCAAAAATTCTTATACCAGTAGAAAGCTACATTATCAGGGAGTGACATAGGCTATAGCTTTCCCGAAATTCAATGTGGTCCCTACGGGAACGGGTCCGGAACTTCACGCGGACGAAGTCGCGGGAAAAGTTAGTTTTATATAAAGGCGTATTAATCAATATTCTGTCATGATCATGTATTTCCACACTGCAAATATTTGTTTATATGAACATGTCCGTTTGTCTGTGTTTTACATTAAACAGTAAACCGGTCTTCATGGATATTAAGATACTCAAGCACTTAACCGGACAGCCATAACAGTAGCTATGCAATACACAATAAATATTCGAGTCACAAAGTAACGGTGACACAAGTACTTCAATTAACACTCCGTTTACAAATACTTGAAGCGTACGTGCCTAAGTGCCTACATGGATCCAGTCATGGAGTCAGTGCTTTGAGATTCAAAGTTTCAAAAATCTTATTCAGAGAATAGGTTTTTTAAGGGAAGAGAAAATTCATGAGAGAAGTTTTTTGTTTAGCCAAAACAAGTTGACTCCAACCGCAATGATGTTGAACAGTAGTGGAGTCAAAAGAGACCCCACAGCGAACAGAAAATTCCGCCGCCGATCATTCTCACCTTGTCAGCCAGCTGAAAAACATTTTCACATTCCGTTGGAAAAATCAGGTAGGTTACTCTGCATAGCAATCGCGATTTTAATTTCAATTCTGTTTAAATTCAAATGCAAAATTAACAGCAAATCCTAATTAGTACCATTGAAATTTTAAACTTTACAAACAATTTGGTTAGCATACAATCCGATTTAATTTAGTTTAGTATTTAGTTAGCGCTAGTTTAGCTGTAAAGAGTACCTAAAATTAACAATCCAATGGCGACCGTGCGGAATTACCTTCAAGGGGGCAGGTCAGACTCGAGAACAGACACAAATGCCATCACATATATATTTGCCCGGATGAATCGACAATGTGCCCTCTAGCCCATATCACTAAATGATAACTTCGTAACCTCTGGTGTCGAAGGTAGGACCATTCCAACACCGGGCTGTCCTGCGCAATTTTGCCATGCCCAACGCGAAAACATACGTCATTATCCTCTTTACGTAATCCCACAATAACCCTAACATATTACGTTACAATTTGTCTCCTAATTATAATTTATATCCGTATCTTCTGCAAGTTGCAACTCACCATAAAATTTTGCAATAATTTAATGGATCTTATCTTAAAGTGAATGTACTCTGCAATTACTAAATTTAAATTGCAGAAAAAGTGCAATACAATTATATTGTTGAAATTTTAATTTGCATAATAATCTCTCTATCATTATGCACTTGTTATTAAAATAAAATAAAATTGTATTATGTTTCATCTAAAAAATAACTAAATTTTGTTATCCGTTACTAAGTCGTTGCTACAATAAAGAAGAAGTAGGAGAATCCAAATTTATAAAACTAGATACAACTGGCCACTAAAAATAAAACAAAACTTAAAAAAATTGATATAACACTGGCCACTATAAATAAAACATTTAAAAACTAATTATTCAAACACTTTAATTATTCGTAACACTTTTTTGCAAAGAACTTTAAGATGTCACGTTATTCATTTAATTAACTAATTACAAATTTTAATTTCTAAACTGTTGTATAAGACACAATTAGCCGCGAGCGATTCTCGTGAGTTTGTGTACTGATATTAACGTTATGAAAGTCCAATTTTCTTTGTATTTCGTGACTGAAAAGTAGGTTTAACAATAACTTTGTATTGCACAATAAGTTTTGCTATAATACTGCTAATCTATTTCGCCCTTACTATTAGATAACTAAAACTGGATGTAACCGGTTCACGTTACCTATTCGTTACTGAGAATAACGATTAACTGTTATGTTAATAACGGTTATGTAACTTATTATAATTGACTGTTTTCGATTCATCAGAATGAATTATTGAAGTAGGTTCCATACTAATAATTTTTCAATTCTTTTCAAGTAAAATGAAGTCGCTTCCGCTGTTTGTTCGCTTATATCTTTTAAACTACTTAACGGATTTTAATGCAGTTTTAAGCAATAGATAGAGTGATTCAAGAGGAAGATCGATATGTATTCTATGTCTATACTAATATTATAAAGAGGAAAGATTTGATTGTTTGTTTATTTGCATTGAATAGACCCCGAAACTACTGGACCGATTTCAAAAATTCTTTCACCAGTAAAAAGCTACATTACCAGGGAGTGACATAGGCTATAGCTTTTCCCGAAATTCAATGTGGTTCCCACGGGAACGGGTCCTTCACGCGGACGAAGTCGCGGGCAAAAAAGCTAGTGTATAATACATACAAGGATATTTCGAAATACCCGCGGGAAAGCGGAATACACGCAAACGAAGTTGAGCGGGTTTCGTTAGTTTAGTGTATTATTAAATTACCAGCTGTTACCGCGGCTTCGCTCGCGTAAATATTAGCCTATTGTTGGGCTCTGTACCCCTGACAATATGTATACAAATTTTCATAATGATCGGCTGCTTAGTCAAGCCGAGAATAAACAAACAAACGAACTCACTTTCTCATTTGTAATTAGTATGATTCAAATTCACCTTGGTAGTATCTCCCTCACACATTACCGATATTGACAATATGAGATGGGTGAATATTTCAACCAATAGCAATGATACAATGGACTACATAAACCAATAGCAACTCAGCAAAAGGTTACTCGTTAAAAAAATACTACTTTAGTCTAAACTAAACGATGTATACGTTTTCATTCAAAATGACTCTTGCTTTTTCTAATTGGAAATAAAAAAAGATGTTTGACCACTTATAAAAAAAATATTCACGCAACGAACAAAGTTAGGTGTGAAACCAAAATATCGGTAAATCACCGTTATGTGTACAAGGAGAGCATAATATAAAGAAAATCAGAGGTTCTATAGTTTATTGACCTATGGCTAAATATATCAGATAGGTAGATAGAATAAGCTTTATTACATACTTTTTGATTGAAACTGTTTTTGTTACGAGAATACTCTCTGTTCTTGCTAAATCACCTAACTATATAATAAGGCCTGACTTGACTTTGATTAGTGCGAGTACAGGTGATTAGTAGTTGAGGGTGAATCAAAAATTCTACTACCTTACTCTTTTGCATCGTAGTAATTCAGGGTATGACGACCTCCGTGGCGTAATGGTTACCACGCCAGACCGCCACCCAGGAGGTCCCGGGTTCGATCCCCGGTCGGGTCATGATGAAAAACGAACTTTTTCTGATTGGCCTCGGGTCTTGGATGTTTATCTATATATGTATTTGTTATAAAATATAATATCGTTGAGTTAGTATCCCATAACACAAATTTCGAACTTACTTTGGGGCTAGCACTATCTGTATGAATTGTCCCTATATATATATAGGGTAAATCACCTCGTTACTAATCCACATGCACTGGCACTAATCAAAGTGAATACATGCCTTTACATACAGCCTAACCTCTATCTAGTCTAGACAACACGAATAGCTGTTATAAAACCGCAAAAAATTTAAACAAAGTGACAAGGTTACACCTTCTCTCCCTATTTCCTTCGCAGGCAACACATTGGTAGCGCCTGTATGTTCATAGGCGGTGGTAACCACTTTCCATCAGAGGCCCGCTTGCTTGTTGTTGGACGCACGACCGAACACGAGCATGGTGAACATCGAACACGAACACTTTGCTCGCACGTGCGTACCACTAACGAACATCAAACAATTTGTTCGTCAAAAGTGTTCGTGTCGATCCAATTTGAACAAGTAGAACTATGTTTGTAGATGGTCATGTTCGCTTTGCTAATTTAAGTCCACAACGTGCGAACCACATGTTCCGTGTTCGTGTTCGATGTTCACAATAACAATAAAATAAGCAATTTCTTACTTGACACAAGATGGCGCTTTGTGAATCGCGAAAAAAAATATTATCGAAATCGTAACTTATTAAAAACATCAGAAAGATCTTTAAGAAACAATGAAATTTGATATTTATCACTTAAATAATTTTATTCATATAAGTAACAAACGAGTTTATACAAAATAACAATGAAATAAAGGGTGAAAATATTGTTATAAAATAAGAAAAAACATTCGATATTTATTACGGCAATTTTTACTAAACGACATATTTAAATACTTTATGTTATATATTAATAACTAGCAGTCCGCCCCGGTTTGGCATTCAGTAAGGATCTCAATTTTTTTTTGAGAATATAAAACTATGTATTTGAAGCTGACTGGTTCCTACGATTTTGTGGTTTTTGGTGTAGAAACATTAGGCCCGTGGGGTACCAGTGCGTTATCCTTTTTTAGGGACATCGCAAAAAGGCTGCGACAAACCACTGGTGACCCAAAGGCTGGCAGTTACTTCGCTCAACGGATATCTATCGCCGTTCAGCGAGGTAACGTTGGGCACCCTGCCACAAGGACCATGTCTTTGATGCTTAGTTTTAGTTTTTATTGTTAGTTTAGTTTTAATTAATTTTATTGAATTTCATGTTATAATATACCCTATGTCACCCGCTTATAGCGTAGTTTCCTAACGGTGAAATAATTTTTGGAATCGGTCAAATAGTTCTTGAGTTTAGAGAGAAAAAAAAGTATGGACTAGTCCACACTAATAATGATATAATTTGAATGCTTTCATAACAAAAAAGTATGCTATTCTTAAATACATTTTGACTTGATTAATTGTTATTAATCGCCATTATGTCGTATGATGTCACCTTTTCACTGCTTTGACACAAAATATCTATCACTTTTTTTTACACATTTATTAGCGCTATATTGTAAAGCCGTTGTCCGAAAACATTTTGAGCAAAACATGAGTTCAACGTCCCTAATTACAGTTATACATATTGTAAATAGTTATAAATGATTATGCTATTCATAATTCACCCAGGGCCGGATTTTTGTAGCGAGAATATAACTTGCCTATTTTTATTGACTTTGATCAATGCGAGTGATTAGTAGTTGAGGGTGAATTAGCCTCAGTATCTAAAATTCTACCACCTAACTCTTTTGCATCGTAGTAATTGAGGGTGATTCACCCTCAGTTGGTCCTAAGTATTTGGGAGCCCCGCACAACTAAAGTATGCTACGGCCGCGGAAGGCCCAAAACGATAATAATTAAGCTGTCATCTAATAATCCTCTATGTATTTAAACGAAAATTAATAAAATATTGCATAAGCATTTTGATAACGTCTAGTATTTCTATGAAATTCCGTTGAAATCGGATTATAGGACTGTACTAACTAAAGAAGAAATTTTAATTCTTACTCTTTCTTAAAACAAGCAATTGAGCAAAATGAGACTGAGAAAACTGATTATAACCTGTTCTTATTACAAAATCCGACCTGGTGTATCTTTATATGATATCTGACGTGAACCTTTATGAGGTCACAGCGCAAATTAACCTAAATCAAATCAATCGCCTTTAGAATCAGATACAAATCTTTGCTAAATACGTCACTGTATTCACCTGTCGTAATTTTCGACTATTTACAGTCGCAACCGACTTCTATAGTCATCTTAAATTTAAATAAAATGATTTGTGACGATTTTTTATAATGATTCAAGTGATTTGAAAAGTGAACAGATTTTTTACAAAGAGAAACAAGCCATATTAAGTTGCTAATTAGCTAACTAGAAATTTACTACCTTCTTCGCTATTGATAATATACAGGAGAAGCCCACCACACTATCGCTATGTCTCCAGTATAGCCAGGATCAACAATGGCGACCGCAGATTGACAATAAGCAAAGCTTATTGACGTGCCGGGGGAGAAACTACACCTGTCTTGGAACTCACAACCAATTTAATCAGATAGATGTATGAAGTAGGAAGGTATGCTTTTGATAATAATCGATTTATCAATCAGAGTGATTAGTTCCACATAGTCCAAATCTATAAACTAAATTATCATAGTATATCGATTACGCTTATACAAAATATGAAATGAAAGATGGCGAGCGTGTGACATTTAAACTTGATTAAAACAATTTATATTGCGGGGGTTCTGTCGGGTTCTTTGCCCATAAAACCACTTGAAACAACCCAATCTCGCTACCACCTTGTCAGTATTCGTGGCTTTATACTTCCGCAACCCCGCCTGCGGCCGTCCGAACACCAACTTGTTGGGCACAACTATATTGGTCAACTTAGGTTGACTTACCTGAAAAAGAGAAACATATACAGTCATTTATATCACTGGCCAATAAAACATGCATTCTCATTTCAAATTTTAAACTTTTTTGATATGACTGAAATATACTGGAACTATAAGTATTTATATTATACTATATTTTGACGACCTCCATGGCATAATGGTTACCACGCCAAACCGCCACCCAGGAGGTCCCTGGTTCGATCCCCGGTCGGGTCATGATGAAAAACGAACTTTTTCTGATTGGCCTCGGGTCTTGGATGTTTATCTATATATGTATTTGTTATAAAAATATAATATCGTTGAGTTAGTATCTCATAATACAAGTTTCGAACTTACTTTGGGGCTAGCTCAATCTGTATGAATGTCCCTATATTTATTTATTTATATATTTATGTTGGTTACTTCTTCACGCTCAAATGGCTGGGTCAATATTTATGATATTTGGTATGTAGGTAGCTGATACCTTAGATTAACTCATAGGGTATTTTTATCCCGAAAAGTACGCTAAACGAAGTTGCGCGGGATTCACTAATTAATAAGAAATATGTATAAAAAACTTGACGAAGTTAATGAATAATTCATATAAATAATTTTTATGTAAGTAATAACATTAATTTGTCAAAACAATTATACAATATTATAACTATTTCTATTAATTTATTAATGTCTAAGTAATTTCCGTTTTTTTCATAATAAATCAATAAACATAATATTGTCAAGGTTTTAATATTCGTATTAATATGTCTTAAGAAATCAATACCATTATTTGTTCTTGTCATAATACAATCTACATGATTAAATAAAAATTGATTTTATTTACTTTATTTATTTAAATTTTTTATGACAGAGGAGGCCATCGAGCTATCATCCCACCCCAAACAACAGCGGAGACCGACAGCACAGAATAAGTAATAGTACTACCACGTACTACGTACACGTGCCGACAGCTCAACGTGCTTCTGAATGACGGGTTAAGCTCGAGATAACGAAACCAATCTAAACACTGACTAGGGTCTACGTTGCTTAACTTCTGTGTAGTTTATATAATTATATTAGTTATATTTTATATTTAGATATATTTTAGTTATTTTATTATATTTTTTAAGGTTTTTAGTTTTAGGTTAATTATAATTTGTTTATAATAATATTTAATAATAATAATTATTATTATTATTTATTTATGAATTAACATTTAACAATTTTTTAACATTTTACAGTAAGTTGTTAGTAGAAGTAGAAGCAGGACTAGGGTTAACTGTGTTCTTACTATTATTACATGTTTCAAAGATTGAGTTTTGTTAATTCCAAATTTTCATTTTCATTCATTATTTGTTTGCAATAACTTTCACACTAGGCTCGAAGTCTGTATTGTGAAAGTCATACATCTACCATTTACTAGATTAACATTAGCGCATTGACAATAGCAAAATAAACTTAACTAAAACAATGGTTGAGATTACTTGTCTAATGGGAATTTGGGAACCGAGTTAATAGTACTTGTGGGTTATTTTTGTATATGTGTTGTGTAAGTTGTGTTGAGGTGTTTAGAGTGTGAGTTATGTGTGTGTTTGTGCTTACATAGTCTATTCAATCACTTTCAATAATTCTTCCGTCTCTAAATATGAGAGTGAACGAAGCCATTTCAAAAGCAATCTCTTGGCTTCATGAGGTTTAGAATTTTTGATATTGCAAGTTTTGATTACGCGGTTATATAGAAAAGGATGCAGGAACAGAGAAAATCTTCTAGAAAATGATGTATATATTCTAGGAACCTGAACTTTGAAAACCCTGTTGTTTAACATGTTGTTGTATTCGGGAGATTTAAGAACTTCCCTGTGAACCATTGTGGTTACTTTAACGATATATAGTTTCCTTACGCTAAGCAATTCACATTCTTGATAAAGTTGATCAGTGCGGGAAAACGGTACGGTTTGTGTAACATCATTTTTGGGATTGATCGTTGTGCTCTTTCAATTTTTAACATTTTTGTAATGCAAGAACCGCCCCAAATGGGAATACAATAAGTAATGATTGACTGACATATTGCGATATAGACCTGCTTAAGAAGGGGCAATGCCGTCACATTTCTGAGCTGCTTTATAGGATAGATGAGCTTACGGACTCTTTCACAGGTTGTATTAATATGTTCTTCAAATGTGAGTCTCTCATCCAGTATAATGCCTAGATATTTTACACTCCTAGTTCTAGCCATGGTGGCACAGCTACAAATTCTCCCATCCCTATGCCAGAAACTATTGCATGTGTGAACTTTGATGTCCGTAAGGTAGTTTGGATTTGAGGCAGCCGTTTTTTGAAAACATACGAATTTTGTCTTTAGCCGATTGAACGACAATAGATTGTATTGTAACCATTCTGCAACTTTAGCAAATCCAGTTTCAGCAAGTTCTTTAGTCAACTCCCAGTTTCGCCCATGGAAGATTATTGCCGTATCATCGGCGTAACAGACAATTTCTGCATTTTTTATATTTAATGACATTATATCATTGACGTATAGCAAGAACAAAGTAGGGCCAAGAATGCTACCCTGGGGGACTCCAAAATTTACAGAACATTGCTCGCTGAAATGATTTTCAATCCGAATGCATTGTTTACGTTCCAAAAGGTAACTGCGAAACCACTCCAGAGGGACTCCTCTAATACCTGAGTTTTCCAGTTTCGCAAGTAGTATCGGAATGGAGACTGTATCAAAGGCTTTTGCCAGGTCTAGAAATACTCCGATACAGGCCTCCCCCTTATCTAGATAACCAGACACTAAATTTGTTAAAAGCGAAACGGCGTTCTCGGTTGATTTGCCACTACGAAATCCGAATTGATTGTTTGAAATTATATTATTATTGTCTAAGAAGTTAACCAATCGTTTATTTATAACCTTTTCCAGAATCTTTATCACAGCGATATCGGTCTGTAATTGTTTGGATCGTCCTTTTCACCACCTTTATAAATTGGTGTAACTGCAGCGATTTTCCATTTACCTGGAAAGGAGCCCTCAGACATACTTAAATTACAGATGTGCGCTAACGGCGTTAGGATATGGTCTGCCACAGTTTTTAAGAGACGATTGTTTATTCCATCAAGGCCTGGAGCGCTATCCCGTTGAAGTCCCATTATGATACCTTTAATTTCTGACTCATCCGTGGGCTTTAAGAATAACGTTTTCATTGGACTACGCGAAAGGTTTACCTTGGATGCAAGAGAAGATTGTGTTTCCTTTATTTCATCGAGTATCTTTTTAGCCAGATTTTGACCCACGGACGATAGTTGCTCATTACAGTAATTAAGAGAATCCTCCACACTGTCTCTGGTTTAGTTTAGTTTTAGTATGTAATTAATATTATTATATGTCATTTAATAAAGTATATTTCTCACTTCTGTGTTTGTTTTGGAGTGCGACACACAGCATACATAGAGAGACAATTAAAGGCTTAAAATAACACATTTGCAGAACTTCAAGCCATTGACAGAACTTTTCCTCATTTAGTAGAATTAAAATGTAAAAATCAAAAGTTAAAATAAATAAAATTAGTGCGATGACCATGACGACTTCAAAAATCCCACGCGTGATTCAAATCTTACGAAAAAATCGAAAGTCCATCTTTAGCCGAATGCTACTTTCAAGAACCGAAGCTTACATCAGATCCGGCAAGATCAATATTGTGACAAACATCTTGCAATATTTATAATATTATTACTCATCATAAATAAATATATAGGGATACTTGTGTTATGGGATACTAAGTTAGTTTTTTCATCATGACCCGACCGGGAGTCGAACCCGGGACCTCCTGGATGGCAGACCGGCATTACGCCACGGAGGTCGTCTATATCATACTAATATTATAACTGAGAAAGTGAGTTTGTTTGTTTGTTATTCTTTCACGTCTTGATTAAGCAGCCGATCTTTATGAAAATTTGTATACATATTGTCAGGGGTACAGAGCCCATCATAGGCAAATTTTTAGGCGGACGAAGCCGCGCGTAATAGCTAGTAATAAATAAAATCCCTGACTGACTGACTGACAAATCAATCTCTATGCATATCTCTCTCTATGTCAACGCTACGCCCAGCACAACGACTATGAGGAGCTCGATGGCCTCGTTATGCGTGTCAAAGTGGAACGATCACGCAGTTAAGTAACGAAAACTTTAGTCAATCCAGGGATGGGTTTAAAAAATCTCGAGCTCCTCCGTGCTCCTGAGGGCACGTTGTACTGTCGGTCCCGACTGTTGTCGATAGGCGACAGTCGTCAAGTCACGTCCGTCAGTGACCGTTAGGTGATATGAATTCATACACCCATTATACAGCAAATCAATGTACAGTCAGTTCTCACGTAATTTAAAACAGATAAATGAATCATGTTTAATCTTATCAATTAAATCAATTGAATGACACGTGACGATAACACATTAAGAAGACACGTTTATTATTGAAATATTGATTAAAGGAAAAGTGTGACATTGAAATACATAAATCGATAGAGCGAGACAAAAAATAAGTCTAAAAACACGGGTCTTCTTATGGCAGAGGAGGACAACCGAGCTAGCTGGTCATCTGATGGTAAACAATCACCAATCTACGAGTCTTGGATATGTCCCACCTGAGGAGTAATTCTCGTAAGAAGATCGAGAACAAAGATCGATTCGATTCAAACACACTCGCTGTCCCGTTCAATTCCTAATTCGTATGAGTGAGACAGCGATTGAATTTGAATCGAAATAGTATCGGTTTATGTAACGAGAATAGGACCCCCTATTCTCGTTACGGGAGGTACTGGAGGTATGAAAGAGGAAGGAAACAGTATACTCTCACTTATCGTAGGGAAAACAGCGACATATCACCACAATTTCATGTCGATATAGTGAAAGAAAGAGAAGAAGAACAGAACAAAGTGTTTCACCTTAATGGACACTAAGAAAAGTCAATGGACATTAGACAAAAACATTTTGGAAGTTTATTTTAATTTAAATTATTTATTAGCCCATAAGCTAAATCGTCGAATTAAAAGTGTGCAATCACACTTCTAAATAAAAAAATAAAAAAATCTGTATAAGAGAAGTAGAAGCCCAATTACGATCCACTACCAGTTCATAGTAACAGCACAGCTAGTCTCATTGCTATCTAGTCCCAAGTTTAGCAAGATTTACTACTAGTATTATGTTAAAGTCTATTCAAATAATTTTGACAACAGAAACTTACCATTTTAATTAAATATTAGTTCTAAAACTGGTTTCTGAGTTAACAATGCGTCGTCATCTCGTTAGTGATCATTTGACACTTCACACTTTGATTTAGAACGTACAGACCATGGCAACTAAGTTGATAACCCTACGGAAGTCAGAACAGAAGACGCTTCTCATACAAGATAAACAACGGATGCAAGATTTGCCAAGAAATTGTATAAATAAACAGAACATTCTTTTTGCACATCGATCTATATGTATTTTTACACACTTTTCTAAAGTACTCCACAATTTATTTATTTTTTAATTCTTTCTTCTTTCAACTTTTTGTTGCCCGGAGTCATCACAAAATAACTTTGTGAATGAACCCGTGCCATGCCGGGCCCAGCGTAACACAGTTTCGGCCCTTATAAAACTTTAACTGGATCCATCACTTAAAATTTATTAAGGGTTTTTATTTCTTGCATTTTCATTTAAATATGGCCAAATGACATCCCGGTGCCGCGGTAGTGCGTAATGAGTACGTGGACACTTGATTGTAAGTGATCACTGCCGCAAGACTGCCGCCTAAGAACTACAACCACTCAGGAACTTTCCTACTTTCACTGTGCTGCATGATCACTTACCATCAGATGATCCGAATGCTCGTTTGCAATTTGCAAGCCTCTATCATTAAAAAAAAGGTTCTTTCACTCGAATGATGAAAATGTGAACGACTTTCAAATATTTAAAAAAATTGTATTTTGACAAGAAAACTCGTACATAGTAACAAAAATTTCTACAAAGTCAATATCACGTAATATATACGCAACATCAACAAAAAGTAGAGGCACAAAAACCATTACGAATAACATATTTTAAACCTTATCGCATATAGTATTTAAATCATTAATTCTTTGCACTGTTAAAAGTAATATTATGAATAAATTGAAAACGTAGAACGTGCGAAAATTGACGGACAGAATCGTTTTTTTTTTAACGAAAACCGGCTACTGTTTGGCGTTGTTTTATCGAACATACCATTATTAAAATACAGAGATTAAAACACAGAGTTATTATTATAATTTTATGTACGTTATCTTTCATACTCCGTCTATATCATTCTGAATTTTAAGTTATAAGACAATTTGTAGTTTCTCCCCCAGGACGTCAATAAGCTTCATTCTTTGTTGTAAATATGGGTCGCCGTTGTTAATGCTGGTTTTTTAAATCTTAAACCTTTTAATTCTTGTATACTTAATCAAATTAATATAAAATAAAATAAATTACTTTATAAACTACAATCATTTCGGAAATAAGCAAATTGGCCACCGGTAAAAGAAATGGCGAAAGGAAACAGGTTAATTTTTTGTTATTTAACATACTTTAATTTTTTCCAATCATTTACAGTAACAATGTAACAATGATAAATTTACAAATGACAAAGGCTTTACAGGAGACACAGCGGTAATAATTTGTAGTAGGGTAGTTCCGATAATTTAATTTGAGGTACAGTTCTAATGTAACCATAGAAATCTCTTCAACACAGTCATTGGAGCTTGAGATCTCAAAATCCAAATACTGACCAAAGTGGTCGTTACAGAAAGTGCGTATTATTATTATTATATTATTATTACTTATTATATAGGGACAATTTACACAGATTGAGCTAGCCCCAAAGTAAGTTCGAAACTTGTGTTATGGGATACTAACTCAACGATATTATAGTTTATGACAAATACATATATATATAGATAAACATCCAAGACCCGAGACCAATCAGAAAAAGTTCGTTTTTCATCATGACCCGACCGGGATTCGAACCCGGGACCTCCTGGGTGGCGGTCCGGCATGGTAACCATTACGCCACGGAGGTCGTCAAACATATACATTTTTGATACATTTCATATTATCTTGAGTTAATGCGAAAGTTAATCTGGGTTAACCCTAAAATCTTGCATAAAAAGTACGCAGTGCGCAGTAGAGCGTTCTGTCTTTTGCAACCATTTGGCAAACGGTTGAGAAACGCACTGCTCGAAATAAACTGAATTACTGCGAACTTGAAAATGTTAAGACCTATAAATCTACACATTTCTGTTTGTTTTTGGGACAAACACGTCTCTATGGGTTGTCGTTCAAAGCCCAATTTCTTCTTTAGAGCCTAGAACTTATTTCGTGTCGTGTTCCTACTTGATAAATTGCAGGACATTACCCGCGAGACGCACTTTGTGCATTATCTTGCAGCTTATCGCTGTGCGTTAAGTAATATCGACCCTAGCCAGTGTTTGGATGGGTTTTGTTATCTTAAGTTTTTTCGTGCGTCGAAGAGCACGCTAAGCCGTCGTCTTAATAGCTGTTGTCAATGGATGACAATCGTTAAATCAAGCCAATCCGAATTAGGGCAGAGTACAGGGGCCGTACCACGACCTTTTATAACTATCCTTAAACGATTGTGTAAACGAGACGTCGCCTTACATCATGTATTGCGCTGTCTCCTTTACTCAGCCGATCTCGTTTTGTTTTAAGCGGTCATGGTACGGCCCCAGGCGATCATGACGGCTGTACAGCTTGCCCTTCTCGCACTTGCCCTGCCGCGTACTATCTCGGCGCGAATGTACATCTGCCATAAGACATCGAAAGGACATACAAAGACAATAATCGACATCAAAATACTACAAGTAACACAACAATGAATTCATAAATCAGTTTGTAATTTTTTATATGTGCTAAGCGGGGACACGCTTCAATGAACTTGACATAAATACTAAGCAACAGTTTCGCAACTGTGTGGAATTCGTATGATTGATATGTTTTTCCTTTATTATATTACAATACAATATCGGAACTCATGCACGTCGTAGACAAAGCCAAACTCAAATATACTTTATTCTGTGGGCTCTCGCGGGCACTTAGACACGGCGTATTGTGCATATTATTATTCTGTATTGAATATTTATTCATAAGCTAACGACCACCATTTCGGAAATAAAGCAAAATGACCACCTGTAAAAGAAATGGCGAAAGAAAACCGGTTACGGCCTTTTTTGTCCATCAGATTCTGTCCATTCTCCAGCAGTGTCTTTATAGGTTTAATAATAATAATAATAATATATTTATTCATCAGACAATTAAAATCCATAATATTGTTAGTACATCTCACTTAACCTATGTTAGTTTATTTAATTAATTCTGAACAATATTTATTTTATGACCTGCCCCACCAAATGTCTCAGAATGGGACAGTCAACTTTGACAGCTATTGCCATCAGGGCACTGTTAATAACTTGTTAAAACATGATAAAATTGAAGCTCATTAATGTCCCGAAGAGAAATTATAACTCTAACCTTGAACTACAATAAAGCATTTCAACCGCCCCGGCTTCGTACGGGTCTTAGTAAGAATCTCATTTTATCTCATTTTCCTGATAACGAAATAATTTTTCAGTAGATTTGGAGTTTTATTCAATGCAAATAATCAAACTATCAAATTATCTTTCCTCTTTATTAGTATAGATTAAATGAATTTATTATGTAAGCAAATTTATTTTAAAATGTATTTAGAAAATACCGTATTTTTAAAAAATAAGCAAAACATAAATCAAATTTTATTTTAATAAAATATTTGGGGAAAAAAATTATTACGAAACCAATACGTTTTCTTATAAAATATCAAAATCCACACTGAAAATTCTTGTTGACTTGTGTAATCGAACACAAAATTCAGTTGATTTTTTATTAACAAAAAAATCCTTCTTAGATAAAATACTATAAGAATAATACAAATCACGGGTAGTAGGCTAGTGAAAGTGCGAATTCGATCCATTACATAACAGCTACTCGATACAGTAAATCACTTACAGCGAGATATAGGAAAACTTTGTTGTTCAAACAGGAAGATTATGCTATAATAATCTAATAATATAATATTTCTCAGCAACATAATTGTCCAGGCAAGGAATAAGCTACTTGATGACGTGGTGTCAGCTGTTTCAGTGAACGCGTTCAAAACCGGTTAGACAATTGGCTTATGAGCAACACCAAAACTTTAAAAGGTACTTTAAACATAATATTATAATAGCAATAGATTTCATGGAACTTAATAGATGATGATGATGGAATTTAATAGATGGATAGTGAAGTGGCTTGACTATAGTGAACTTTTTCAACACTGTGACATAGGACACATCAGCATAATGCTGCTCGTCTATAACTAAATAATAATAAGACTTTTTAAAGAAATAGCAAAAAGGTTAGTCGACATCACAGGAGACCGAAGAGCTGGCGGCTACCTCGGACAAAGAATTAGTTTAGCTATTCAAAGGGGGAACGCTGCCAGTATCTTCGGAACCTTGCCTAAAGGGACTCCTTTTAATAATATATTTTAGTTATTTTATTATATTTTTTAAGGTTTTTAATTTTAGGTTCTTTATAATAATATGTTTAGTTTAATTTTAATGTGTATGTATTCAATAAACTTTCTTAATAATAATATTAAATTGTTTTATAGGTGACATTTGTCACTGGCGACATGCGACACCGACATGCGACAGGCAAGCAATAAACAACTGGCGAGCGCAATCGGTAAGAATGGTTTGAAATTTTCAAAGACGAAGTTGTATTTAAACATAACAACAAATCACAGAGATTTTATATTATTTCTCGATTATTCTTGATTCTTGATAAGTTACCAGTTTTATATCATTTAAGTTGCTTATTAAAATTAAAATATTGGTGTTTCTCTGAAATTTTGATTTAGTTAACGATATTCTGCAAGAGGTTGGTATACTTCCCCGGTGTCGAGCTAATCCATTTTTATAATACTTTAACACTTCAAAAATACCTTAAATTTTATCAAAATCTTTATTCAATAAAGCCCAGCTAACAGATGAGGAAAAATCACAAAAATTAAATGAATTTGTTTGTTAACTCAAAAAATTTTCGTAACACCGCAACATCGTTAAATTTTTCATTGCAGATTCGAAACTGTGCGGAAAAATAGCATGCAAATTGGTATTTCATATAATTGAGATTTTAACAGATAATTTCGTTTAATTAAAATCATAATTTGCAATTAAGATTTTCTTGTTTTAAATACTTTGAAATGTTTTTGTGCAACTTGCTGTATGACTAGCATACGATGACGTTTTTAGTCGTTGCAAGACTATTTAGCGATAGATAAATAGTCAAGTAAGATTTCTATGGTAAGAGAGGTACCTAGGACACAGCGGGTAATCTGCTCAAAATTGAAGCAGCCCGTTTGGGGAAGGACCTTCACCTTACAGAAGATCGTAGCCAAATAGCATTGGTCTCGGCCATGTTGTGTTCCTACGTGTGAATAAGGTCTCCAGAGCTCCACTTTGGGGGGGCGGTTTGGCAACGCGTGATTGATACGCCCGATATTGCAAGCGTCTATAGGCTACGGTGATGCTTACCATCAGGCGGGCCGTATGGTTGTTTGCCAACTTTGTGGTATAAAAAAAGGAAACAAAAAGAAAGACGAACATAAATAAATTATTGTGAACTCAAGTCTGTCTATTATGTTTCTTTAATTACTACTAATTGAGGTCAATAAAGTCAATTAAGTAAATAAATCGCAATTTAAGTGAATGCACTTGTGAACTATTACATAAAAACATGCATATATATTGCATAATAATGACCTTTGCGCGTTTTGTAATCCTAATGCAAGCTTTCGTCGGTCTAAGCTGACCCGTTGACATAGTTGACCTCCGTGTTGGTTTGTGAGAAGCGATAGAATCGACATTATACTATTGAGTTAGTAATCAATACTTTTAAAATAGTTGTCAACGAACAGCTAAAAAATATTGAAGATTTTGTCATTTTAATTTTTTGGAAAAAAAAAAGCTTTTTACTTAATTTTATCATGGATTTATATAAAAATTAAAGTTCTGATAGTTCGTTCATTGCCCAAACCCAAACCCCTTGGATCTAGAGTCAAGAGAGCTGATAGTCGACGCACGAAACGCGACGAATTCTATGAAAAATTTTGATTCCCAAAAACTGTCGACGCACGAAACGCGACGAATTCTATGAAAAATTTTGTTTCCCAAAAACTGTCGACGCACGAAACGCGACGAATTCTATGAAAAATTTTGTTTCCCAAAAACTGTCGACGCACGAAACGCGACGAATTCTATGAAAAATTTTGTTTCCCAAAAACTGTCGACGCACGAAACGCGACGAATTCTATGAAAAATTTTGTTTCCCAAAAACTGTCGACGCACGAAACGCGACGAATTCTATGAAAAATTTTGTTTCCCAAAAACTGTCGACGCACGAAACGCGACGAATTCTATGAAAAATTTTGTTTCCCAAAAACTGTCGACGCACGAAACGCGACGAATTCTATGAAAAATTTTGTTTACCAAAAACTGTCGACGCACGAAACGCGACGAATTCTATGAAAAATTTTGTTTCCCAAAAACTGTCGACGCACGAAACGCGACCAATTCGGCCAGTGTCCGCGGGCTCAGTGGACCTAATCGATTTTTGAACTTGGCCATTGAGCCCGCTGACAAAATTTGGGATTTGGGTGACTAAAGATCTCAGGTTGATATATTTTACTCTGATTGATTCTGATATCTTATTCGGATTGGATTTTTAACAATGTCCTATAAGAAAGCGTTTCGTTGGTTTAATAATAAATTGAGAATATTAAGATGTATATAAAATCTTTCGAGTGATATCATAATAAAATAATATAATTAATAGTTAATGTATATTTGTTGCATTTCAAGTAAAATTCGAGCTGATATTTGAAGGTGATCGAGATGTGGCCGCCACTGATTCGATTGTGGACTTGTTTATTACAATTTAATGCATACAATATGTATTATATTTAACAATTTGTACATTAAATCAAGATTTCAGTGAACATTCTAATTTTAAATGCTTTTTAAATTTGAATATGTAATGTAGGTTAGATCTTTAAAAATTATAGTACGCGAGATCCCTTAACTCCGAGACGTTTTATTTTATTTGTCATTGATGCCAATTCTGATGTAACTAATTTTGTCAGGACCAAAGGTGTTGTTGTCCTTCCTTGGTTTACAATTAGTGACAAGGATAGCAACACTTTTAGTCCTGTCAAAATTAGTTTAGTCTAGTTAAATGTACAACAGAATTAGCACCAATATGCTTCTATGCAACTAAAACTAAATTTAAATGCTTTTCAGAAACTGGCTATAATATGTCCAGCAGTGGACTGCTATAGGCTGATTATAAATTAATTAATTAATATTCTTGGACGAATCACACAACACCATCTAGTCCCAAAATATGCTTGTACTATGGGGTACAAGATTGCTGATGAATACACATAAATACTTTTTTTTTGTAATTAAATACTCATTATACATAGAAAACACCCAGACCAAGGCAAACAGACATGTTCATGCACACAAATGTTTGCCTTGCGCAAGAATCGAACCCGCGAGATAAAGTGACCATTGCTAGCCACTCGACCACCAGGCCTGTCGTGTGATCATGAGAGACAATAACGATAAAGGCCCATACTACTCAATTTCAATCTATCAGTAGATAAAATCGTTAATATTTCTGAAATTAATTACACCTACAATATTTTACAATTTTACAATACTTTACTCAAATCAAAGGTTAAGTGTTATGGTATTTGATAGCATCAAATTAACATTTGTAACTAATCATTAGTTATTTCACATCTATCATTATTTGATCACCTAATTGGTCTATATTTTATGACAATCACATTAATTATTTTACAGAGAGGTAGGGCACAGCGGATAATCCGCTCAGATCGAAGCAGCCCGTCTGGGGAAGGCCCTCCGCCTTACAGAAGATCGTAGCCAAATAGCATTGGTCTCGGCCATGTTGTGTTCCTACGGTGAGTAAGGTCTCCAGAGCTCCACTTGGGGGTTTGGGAGGGTTGGGTTTGAAAGTTAAAATTTTCTGTAATGTTAAACCTTTATCATTAAATAATTAACAATTATTAATTGTAATTATATTATAAAACGCGTTATCATACAAACTACCGCTGATTCGGAAACATAGCATAATGACAATCGATAAAACAATTAAGTATTTTATTTTTCAATTTTATTTAGCAGAAGAAGAATCGTGAAAGAAAAGGCAAGTGATTCAGGAGTAGAAAAAATAATGAAAGCTAGGGAATAAGTTGGAATAATGAACATAAAATATGTTTAAAAAGAAAGAAATCTAATAGGTAGTGTAACATTGTCGACACACGTTCTCCTAATCTATTTGGGTTTGATTCGTGATTAAAATCATCATTAACTTATTCTGTAATTAACTAAAACTATAGCTAATTACTATAACATTAGCCAATGAACTATGATGTAACATTGACCGTCAAACAAAATGAAATCCGCTTTGCCTGTTTCAATATTTATACAACATGGTTAAACTTTGTTTTACTTAGCGGTACACAAGTTAAAGTAAAAACTAAGAAGTTTTTAATATAATATACCTACTAATATAATATACTCAGGCCTTGAGATTTAAATGGCGATGGACAGGATATATTGAAAGGTTCAGAGACGATAGATGGACTATAAAAACAACACGTTGGAAAAGACCACTTAAAAGAAATGTCGGAAGACCAGCTACACGGTGGGCTGATGATAAAATGGCACAAACAGGGCACGACTGGTTGGCCCTAGCCTATAATAGAGAATCCTGGAGACAGAAAGACGAGGCCTTTACCCAAACCGGGATCCACAATACATTACACCACTAACATTAAACTAACCTTTGATAATAAGTTACGTATACTAACTGCGACTAACACTCAAAACTATAAAATATATAGATAATATTTTTTAAATGTGAAAATATAAGGCTTTATTATTGTTAATGCTATTCATTCTCAAAAACATTTTAGAAGGAAAGATGTAAGGGGAAGACTGAGAAAAACTTACAAGTCGTCGTGTCCTATAGCGAGGTAAAGTAAAAGCATGCAAATACTCTGGGTCTAGGCTCCGAATATGATTTTGTCCCATCCGGTGTCGAGACCCATGGTCCATAGGGTCCTAGCGCTATTAGGCTTTTTAGGAAATAGCAAAAAGGTTAGTAGACATCACAGGAGACCGAAGAGCTGGCAGCTACCTCGGACAAAGAATTAGTCTAGCTATTCAAGGGGGGAACGCTGCCAGTATCTTCGGCACCTTGCCTAAAGGGACTCCTTTTAATAATATATTTTAGTTATTATATTATACTGTTTTAAGGTTTTTAGTTTTAGGTTCATTTCATCATAGAGAGGTTGAAAGAGCTGGCACAAGACAGGAAAATAGTGGGTACTACACTGACAAGAGCGCAGCTCTTTTTAGAAGAAGAATAGGTAGAGTGATCAAGAGACGTTTAAATATATAATACATACAAGATTTTCCGTAATTCCCACGGGAAATAATGTAGGGAGCATATACGCAAACGAAGATGCGCGAGTTTTACGAGTAATGTATAAAAATCATACTAATATTATAAATGAGAAAGTGAGTTTATTTCTTTGTTTGTTATTCCTTCACGGGTTGACTAAGCAGCCGATCATTATGAAAATTTGTATATATGTTGTCAGGGGTACAGAGCCCAACATAGGCTTTTTATCCCGTGAAAGTATTTCATTACAATGGGAAAATATTTTTTCTACTATAGAGGGCGCTGCATGGGATGGGCTATCGGCCAACAGATGGCGCCATAACTCGCGCTATGGGTTTTCTATCTATGTCATAAAATTAAACGCGAGCGAAGCTGCGGGTAAGCTAGTAAAAAATATTTTACTAAATTGCACCCGACGATAAAATATTTCATTGTTATTGTACCATCCTATTAACAAAAAAAGATCATTTACAATATAACTTAGGTATTACTTAAGAAAAAAGCTGCAACAAGTCTTTGCGACGCCGCGGGGCGAAAGGCACGAATATAGCTCCACAGCCATATAGTTCAAAGGTTGTATTACTGGTTTGTCGAGTGAGCAAACTCGATATCAAAAATAAATAAGGTTCGTTTCATTGTATTGTGATTGCCGCCGCGGTTAGACAGCATATTTGTCACTTCGACACGTCACGGCACTTTACCGCTGTCAGTTGACACTTTAATACGGCGGCATACAATCTGAAACGCGTTTTAATTATAATGCCACATTAAGTTTCAAGTTATCTCTTCTTTAGTTTGACAGTGACAGCCATAATGTCATTAACTTTAATAATGGTTTTGAGAAATTTACCGAAATGCAACTTATCCCACGATACACAACGCATTGCCCCGTAGCCTTGACCAAGCGAAGCAGCGAATAACAGCTAGTTCTTTTTTTGAATACCACCAAGTTGGCAAACATATGGCCGTCTGATGGTAAGCAGTCATCATAACCTATGGACGATTGCAATATTAGCATCGTGATGCATCATACGAGTCGCTATGCAACGGATACCGTAGGGGACAAGAACGTGGAACTCCCGCGTTTAAAACGCTTACTATAAAACCTGCCTAAGATTTCATTTTGCTTTTAGGATACCTAACCCACGAGCTTAATATTCCATGCTAATTTGATAAATAAAAATGAAGTCAGCTGCCTTTTTCCTGCTTTGTAAGATAAAGTATTATACAAGACTTGTAAATTATACTAATATTACAAAGTTCAAGATTTTGTTTGGTTAAACGCATTTAATCTTGGAAACTGCTTGTTCGAATTTAAAAATTCTTGTAGTGTTGTACAGCCCATTTATCAAGGAAGATTATTATATAAGCACAACCGGGTGGACATAATATTATTTATTAAAAACAGATTATTTTATTTAAATAAGTAATAACTTGGATTAACTTAAAACACAGGGTATATAATAATTATATGATTTCTCTTCATCAATATTGTATAATTATATTATGCTAGCGTTACCTGCGGCTTCGCCTGCGTAGTCCAGAGGACCTGCATTTATTTTCTCTCTTGGGAATAAGATGTTTTTTCCAGAAAAAAGTAGCCTATGTCACTCTCCAGACCTTAAAAAAAATCATCGGGCTGGGGGAGCTACTGCCGGCTTTATGCTTGTGCAAAGTGCATGTAAAATTGTACACTCGCTTCTTAAATGTTCCCATAGTCATTCGGAAACACCGCTGGCGTTAGTTGATTCCAAGTTTTAAGAGGAAGAAAGTGTCTCAGGAATCGAACAGTGGAGCTCCATTCATCCAGATGATGATGAAACTGGAGTCTGTGGTATGACAGCGGAACCACTATATGCTTTCTCATTACAATGAAGACGGAAATCACATGTTACGTTTAATTTTTTTTTAATAACGCAAACCAAACCGAGTAAAGGCAATGATAATTATAATTGTAAGTGCTCTTTACGAATTAACCATACTCAATTTCGCACTCTACGTAAAGTATTATTAAAATAACTTTCCGTTCACTTCCATACAAAAGTTAACAGTAAGGGCGTTTTTCCACTACCGGCATCCGATTTTTATCGGTCCGGTAATTGCCGGTCCGATGTAGAAATTCATACTTTAGTCCTTTAGTAGTAGTTTATGTCTCAAGTATGAATTTCTACATCGGACCGGCAATTACCGGACCGTTAAAAATCGGATGCCAGAGTAGTGGAAAAATGCTCTAATACTCATTTTATGTAGGCTGTGTTTCGTAATACTATCATGATATGCCAAATACCTGCGGGGGTCTACTTTGTGTCGACAATTAGATAATAGATTATGTTTTCATTTTGTTTTCAAATTTTTTTTATGGTTTCATTGCTTTGTTTCCGAAATGGTGTTAGTTTACAGAGTAGCTTATTTACACTGGGCGTCTAAAATAAGTAGTACAGTTTAAAAACTGCAATTACTCTTAAACTATTGAAGTTCGAGTTTTGAAATAAAAATCGATCTTTAAAAGACAATAATAAGCATAAAGTTTTTATTAAATGAAATGAAATTGTCTTTAAATTTTTTTTTATTTCAAAGGTCTAGCTTCTGTAGTTGAAGAGATATTGCAATTGTAAAACTGTACTACTTATTTTTGACGCCCAGTGTATATAATACTTATTCAAAACATAGAGTAGCTAGCTATCACTGAAAGAATATGTAAAATATGACTAAAGAACGTGTCTGTGAATTCTGTAAATTCCGTCTTTTTTTTTATGCCACAAAGTTGGCAAACAAGCATACGGCCCGCCTGATGGTAAGCATAATCACCGTAGCCTAGACGCTTGCGATACCGTGGGTACACTCACGCGTTGCCAACCCTCCCAACAAAAAGATTTAGGTCTGACCAATACAATCGACAAAAATAATATTTAAAAAAATATTTATTTTATAAATTATCAAAGATGTAAGTGTGTGTTCAAGCAAAAGATTGTATCAAAATTAGTTATTTTTAGAACAATTTCAATAAACATGATACCATAATTATTTTTAGTACAAAAATATACAAAATCTTCGTAACTTAAGTACCAAAATGCCAGAAATATCCAAAAATAGGAAAAAAAGTTTACTTAGGTTTCGTAAATTGTTTTTATTTTGTTAACCACCTACCATACGGTCATAGACCTTTGTCTGCATCTGATATAAAACAAAAAGTTGGAATTCATTCAGTATAAGAACCAAATTTTGTAAAAAACAATTACATCTAAGGAAATTATACGTAAACGTAATCTGTCTACCACCTCGAGGATTATAACCGTGAAGTCAGTAAAGTTATACATAAAGACAATAATACTTGTCTATAAACTGTAGTATATGACATAATAATTATGATTTTATACATAAAATCCGACCATTAAATAATCTTGTCTAGTAATTTCCTTGTAGTGGTTATTCAAATTAACTCGATAATATTAATAGTGTAAGATCTTAATGCTGGCAGACGTGACTTATATTCATAGATAACATTTATGAGATTAGTAGTTTTAGTATTTTAAAAGTATACAACTTTGAAATAGATAAATAGAATATGCTTTCTTCATCATCTCAGCCAAGAAGTCCACTGCTGGGCATAAACCTTGTAGTGTGTATACCTTTATACAGGTACATATGTCAGATTGCTTAATACGAGTGCCTAGTACGTGTCAATGTAAACAAACCGACCAAATAGAAAAGAACTCTCATGTTGTTTTATAAGACCAAATTACATATCAATATTATGTGGCTTCGTTGTTCACATTTTAAAGTGAGCAACCCGGCTAATTTTGATAAGTATCACACGTCTTATAAATTAATACAATGAATTTTTTTTCAATTTGGTTAGTTTGTACACGTTAACACGTACGAATGTGACCAAAAAAACTCGTACTAAGCACCCAGATTGTTTGTATTATTTGATGAGTCTGACTGAACACATCATCTGAGTTGGGTATGCCCATTTGAATTTCATTTATATGCCCCTTAATGTTTTATGCTTTATTACTTGTAAATACAATACAATATTAAAATATGATGGTTTTGAACTTTTGATATTTCTTTTCAAATTGGTCATTTTGCTTTATTTCCAAATAATATATCTCAAAATAAACGCAAATATTTATATAGGCATATTATTCTGTTAATGAATACCTTAGGTGATCATCTGTAAATACAAATGGATTGACCAAATTTTATACATTTGAATTGATTAAACTATGAGTACCTATTTTGACATTTAATCTATATATATAAAATGCTTTGTCCTGACTGACTGACTGACTGACTGACTGACTGACTGACTGACTGAGAATCAACGCACAGCCTAAACCGCTCATCGTAAAAATCTGAAACTTGAAGGGTGGATTGTTTGTATGACGTAGGCGTCCGATAAGAAAGGATTTTTCGAAATTCTAACTCTAAGGGGGTAAAAAAGGGGTGCAAAGTTACTATGGGACAACTTGATTCCTTGGTCCAATCTACTTCAAATTTTGCATAAAAATTGTTTAAGAGAATTGATGGAAGACGTGATTCTTATTTTATTGAAATTCTTGAAAAATATGTATTTTGTGGGTAATTTTCTTCGATTTGATATCAATACTTATACTCCTTAGTGCTTTTGATTTCAATTACATTTCATTTTGACACATTCGTGAAGTGAGATGTCATCTGTCATGTAATATTTTTATAAATTGTGAATATTCAAACAAAATGATTTCATAATGTCGTCGTAGGTCATCGTACTATTTATTCTGTTTGTGATCTCGGAAAAACAGCTAAAATTCTAACTATGTTTAAAGCGGACTGAATCATATTCATCGATATTAAACAGTAAGTAATTAAATATTAAATTTTATAATATTTGACAGGGGTCAAGTTAAATTGGTCAATGGTTAAATGCACGTTAAATGGCATATTGATATTGTCTCTTTCTTACTTATAGGAAATATCATTACGTCGACTCGCTCTATTATTTCGTAGTGTTGTTGTAGGGATGGTTGTAGGCTGAGGTTGTAGGTATTGAAACACCCATATACTTATACATTTTTTTACGGAAGTGGTTGGAAAACAAGCTCAGGAATATGGATCATTTGATATTAGGTGATTATCGTCGACTATGGAGCACATAGATTCTAGGGTCCCTGACCTGTTGCCGACCTATAATAGGAAAAGACAGGATATATAGCGAGAAATAGTATAAGAAAGGAGATAGATATTTTTTTTATACCACAAAGGTGGCAAACAAGAATTTCGGATATTTCACTCTCCGAACGAAACGCATTGCTGCTTCACGTCAATATTCTGTAAAAGGGTGGTACTTCACCGGTCGGGATAGCCTATTTCATAAACGCCCACTCCAAAGATTGTAATGAGAAGTATTTAAATAGAAAAATAATCATGTATACAATATGAAAATGTTTGTTCTTGACCGTAGAGACCTGAAATTTGGGTGTGTGATGTAGGCAACCGATAAGAAAGGATTTTTTGAAATTCCCACGGGAAAGCGGGATAAACGCAAACGAAGATGCGCGGGTTTCTCTAGTATTATATAAGTAATTATAGAGTAATTTTTTGAATAATTTTTAATTGTTAATTAATTTTGATTTTTGTCTTTGATTTTTTATTTTGAATTCCTCAAATTATGTGATAAATTTTGTATGCCTTATAAGGAATACAAAATTTATCACATAATTTGAGGAATTCTATGTCCAGCCTTATAAGGCTGGACATAGAACCCCATTGTTTGTTAACATCCCTTAATACCTATGTTCACGAAATAAATGAATTGTATTGAAATATTTCGTTATGTAAAAAAATTGTTGCATGCGGATATCAAACCTGGGCCTTTGGGTATCAGAGGTACACTAACATTTGAGCTATCGAGCGATACAATCTTGGTTAATATATTCGTCATAAGACCGAATTTGCAAGTACTACATTATTCTGTTCTACAAGATTTACCTCAGCGAAAACGAGTAACGTATTTGTGCTCCGAGATCTTACTCTATGCATAATGTCAATTTATGTAACTTCTGGATATCACGTGTATTTTAATATAATCAGAAATCCTGTTTGCAAGCAAGAAATAAAAAATATAAGACAATTTTTAAAAGTCAGCAGTTTTAAAAAAAGAAAAAAAATGCATATATAAAAAAAAATATGAATGAAGAAATAGCTGTCTGTTTGATAGAGACAAAAGCAATTTTTATGAAAAAAAAATTATAATTATGTCCAAAAGGTAAATTGGGTGCTATGGCAAGTTCGCCTTTTATATACACATTATGTATTGTGTGCAATAAAGTTTGAATAAAAGTAAATAAAGAAATACTTAAGGTAAGTATCTAGTCGCGGGACATGCATGGAAGTGTTTCACTTCATTCTCTTAAACCTAGCGAAACCCGTGCAACTCCGTTTGCGTGTATTTATTTATGCACAGAAGCGCCATATATTTCAGACTTTTGATTAAATCCTACGGGGATCGCGTATTTTTCCGGATAAAAAGTACCCTATGTGTTAATCCAAGGTATCAGCTACCTACATACCAAATATCATAAATATTGGCCCAGCCATTTGAGCGTGGAGAAGTAACAAACATACACACATCATCTTTATAATATTAGTAGGATTAAATGTCCCACCACAACGTAATTTGGTTTTCTCATTCACTATAATTGTCGACCCACATGTCAAAAGTTCAATATTTTTTACAATGTTACACAACTTTTGACCAGAGAAATCGTAATAAATCACAGCATGGTCGATTGATAGAGTCCTGTAACGCAGGGATTATAATGGAATTTTTTAAATGTGGGTCGAAAGTGTAGCGATTATGGCACAAAGTCTAATTAAAAAGTACGAACAAAGTAAAAAAAAGTAATTTAAAAACATATTAATATTTTATAAAAAATCTATTTAATTCCACTTGTTTAAAACGATAACTTTGTTTACTTTTCAAATATTTTTTTTCCTTAATTTTTTATTTATTTCCTTTGCAATAGAATTTTATTTATTCATAAACATTTTGCCAGGCAATTAGAAAACCAATTTTAATTGTTATTTTAAGACCATTGTGCCGATCCCAAATGTGCAGAAAAAAATACAAAAAAAATACATTTTCAGTCAAAAATCCATTTTGTTTGTCCATATTTTCAGGCAAAAATCCCACCCTTACGCAACCTTTACATAGGAATTATTTGCAATACACAAACAAGTGATACTGTAAACAGTAAAAGTTACTGGCGTATATGCAACAAGGCGGCCTTACTGCTGAAAGGGAACTTTCAACACCAATTGCGTAACGTACCTTATGATATTTTTCAGGATCGTACAGAAAGGGGAGCACTGTAAATTACACTTTTATTGCACTTGTTAGCCATGCACTTAATCCATCACTGATAGGTGTAAAAAAACACAGTTTTTTTTTTACGTTCCGAACGGCACGATACTCCACTGCGACCGCGCGATGCGTCGTGCGCTTGCGCAGGCCAGCGGTAGACTGGCGCGGCGGTCCTCTCCCCCACACATAAAACCTTCATTTTAGAGTGGGGCGTTGCAGTGGTCATTTTTCAAAAAAAAATCACCTTTCGTCCCTATGGGATTTTCCAGGCAACATAATGTTTTTATTTTTAGATTTAATAAGTTCTTTTTTCTATTTTCTGTATTAGATTAGTACGATATTAGTACATAAACTTTGTTAAATCTCCGTTTAATTTTTTTTTTTTTTCTAAATAGTTTAATTAGCCAGACATATTACAAAAACAACATCTTTTGTCTCTGCTCAATTTTTATCTCTTTTTTGCTTATCACCAGGAAATGACATAATATAAATTGTTGCATATACTAGTTTGTAAGTTTTCCTTTTATTATGCCATGTACAGTCAACAAAGGAATTGACTGCCCCCCCCCCCCCCCCCCCCCTGTATATATGATTAAAGATTTCTAAATATTACGTAAAGGGATTTACTTGAAAATTTTTAATTACATAGTACAATATAACTACTATTGATAAATAAATTTTCAAGTTAATCCCTTTACGCAATATTTAGAAATCTTTAATCAATATACAAGGGGGGTCAGTCAATTCCTTTGTTGACGTATTACGGTGAGTAAGGTCTCCAGAGCTCCACTTGGGGGGGGGGGGGGGACAAGCGTCTATAGGCTACGGTGATGCTTAACATCAGGCGGGCCGTATGCTTGTTTGCCACCCTAGTATAAAAAAATGATGTATTATTTAAAGCTGTGTATTGAATATTAAACATATTCTACCTGTCTATAAATTATGAAGATCAAAATTATCTTGTTTTGTTCATGTAAAATGGTTTTTCAGACGGACACGGTTATTTTAAGTCTTTAGTAAAAAGCAAGATGAAAATGTAGGTTTTGAACCCTTGGGAAGGTCATTGCCCTTGATATAGCATACATTTTAACCGACTATGTATAAAAAGAGGATAATGTTTTATACAATAAACGCGAGAAAGGGTACGCCACATCGCTCACAAAAAAGACATCAACGCATTGCCATATCCCATTGTGTTTTTTTTTATAGTTCCTTACATAATTTTTTGTGGCTAAAGTCTACGTTAAACGGCTTAAATTGGTATGGAAATGAGATTAAAAACAGTTGACAAGTTTGGTATGAAACCGAAACCGCTGTCTACAAAGTTTGAAACTTTTTTTTTAATATATACCACATAGGTGGCAAAAAAGCATACGGCCGGCCTGATGGTAAGCCGTCACCGTAGCCTATAGACGCTTGCAATACCGGGGGTATCACTCACGCGTTGCCAACCCTCCCATCCCCAAGAGGAGCTCTGGAGACCTTACTCACCGTAGGAACACAACATGGCCGAGAGCAATGCTATTTGACTACGATCTTCTGTAAGGTGGACCCTTCCCCAGACGGGCTGCGACAGATGCGGATACCTCTATAAAATTTTATATATTGTTAATGAATCACACAACGCCATCTAGTCCCAAACTAAGCAACTAAGCTTGTACTATGAGTACTAGATTGCAGATAAAACTTACTTAAATACTTTAAATCTTTTGTTTAAGATACTCTGTAACTATGAAAAATAATTCACCATTTTACAATAGTTCATAGTTACACGGAACCCTAATTAGAAAACAAACATACCCTTGAAATATCGAGGCTCTTTGTTTACTTGATCCAAAGATTAAATTAAGTATTATACGCATGCGATACCACACCTAACTAATTTAAAATAATGCAACGCGAACTCGAAGATTATTTACAGAAATCACTTTAGGGTTCTTACAATAGCGTTTTGTTTATTTTGAACTTTAAAATATCCCTTTTTGGTAACAAATTAAGACATATTAGCTGTGTTTTTAAGAGTAGTGCGTGTTTTAATTAAACATGAGTACACGTACGTGAGTCTAGCTACTTACTACTCCGGTTATTCATGTTACTCTGTGCTTACTACACTCGAGAGCACTGAATTATAAATCTCGGAAACTAAGAATGCTAGCTTAATAAAATAAACTGTGTTTAATAGACATTATTATAACATTGGGGTTTGGGAAGAACATAGTAGTAGCTAGATTTTGAACGGATACTCAAATTGGAGCAGATTGTCTGGGGAAGGACCTCCACTTTACAGAAGATCGTAGCCAAATAGCATTGGTCTCGGCCATGTTGTGTTCTTACGGTGAGTAAGGTCTCCAGAACAGAGCTCCACTTTTAACAGGGTCGGTAACGCGTGAGTGATAACAACGCGTGACTCCCTGTGTTGCAAGCATCTATAGGCTACAGTGATGCTTACCATCAGGCGAGCCGTAAGCTTGTCTGCCACTGTAGTGGTATATAAAAAAACAATAATAAATAGAAAATAAACAGTAGCATCCTTAATTGCAAATATAGGCAGATCTCGTTAGCTAAACAATTACAAACCTTGTTCTAAAATTATTAAGCCCTATTACGTATTTCGCACAGTGCGAACAACTAGAACACTTGACGGCCCGGTGGTGGTGCGTTCGTACTAATCCTACCTTCGGCACCAGGTCGCGCAGGTTCAATTCCTGCATCATGTCCACACCGTGCACAAAAACGTGGATTTATACGAGTCAAAGCGTCTGGAAGATCTTGATGCAAAGCGCCAAGTACGGAAGACTCGAGTCTTCCGTACTTGGCGCTTTGCAGTGGAATCGCGAGGTTTTGTAGGTCGACCTAACTCCTACAATTACACTCGCGATTCCACTGGCCAACTTTTTTGTGTGCCATGTGGCCGAACCTTCAAGTCAAAGTTCGGTTTTGCAAGCCACATTAGAGCCCGTGAAGGAATAACAAACAAACTCACTTTCTCATTTATAATATTAGTATGATTACGTATTTCGCACAGTGCGAACAACTAGAAATACTGACTTCATTTAACAAATTACATTTCTCTAGAATAGTTTACAACTTCTGATAAGTATTGACAGGAAAATCTAAATGATAAAGGCGCTCCGTTATTGCGCATGTTATTTTAATTTTGGCTTTGCAAATAGATTTTTTCCAGAACTGGACACTGGACCTAGTGACGTGTTCTAAGACGGTTTAATGACGTAATAAAATAGTTAGATTCTTGAAAAAATATATGAGCTACTATTTATAAAAGTTATTCACGGTAATAAAGAACAATTATATATATATATATATATATTATAAACTTGCCAAATGGTAATTTTTAAGTTTTTGTAAGTTCTTTTAAGTAAGTTTTTTTAAAGTATATTCTTTATAAAGCCGGATTAACCGACTGCTACCCGCATGTACGCAACTATCTGCATAATCAGGGAAACCTGTTGTAAAGGATAGGGGAGAGAAGTGGAAACAGAGCTCAGAGTAAAATAAAATATAATAGCAAAAATTAAGTAACAGAGCAAACTAAAACAAGGGCCGACAGAGAGACGTCAAGACAAACGTCATAGCAAACAAAAAAGAATAAAAAATAAAAAGTATTTAAAAAAGTATTTACACCTCCAGCCTGACGGCTAGTCCGCAACATCTCTCCCTCTCTTTCAAAAGTGAAGAAAGGAAAACAAAAACCCTCTTGAATATTAATAAAAAAAGAAAAAAAAGAAATGAAAGTGCAAAAGAGAGAGAGAGAGAAAGAGAGAACCGAACTGCCATCAGACTGGAAGCCGCACCAGCTTTTTACATGGCCGGCGAAGAGTCCCCCCCGCCGTGGAGATTTCAGCGACTCTGACAATATTGTCTGCGCCAGGAAAAATCCTAGATACACGGCCCCGTGGCCAAGTACCACGGGGCATGTTGCCATCTGCAACAAAAACCAGATCTCCTACGGCAAGAGGGGCCTCGTTCCTGCCGCTCGAACCGCGCCGCGGAAGTAGGGTTGGCAAGTATTCTCGCACCCAACGCTGCCAAAAAATATCGGAAAGCCTCAGGACCTTTCTCCAAGCAACCCTACCGAAAAGGTCTTGAGGCTGAGATGCAACAAAAGAGTTGCATATCGAAGATGTGCCGATCAAGAAATGGAAAGGAGTCAGCGCCTCAGGATCCTCTGGGTCCACAGGAACGTACGTCAGCGGTCTTGAGTTGACAATGGCTTCAGCCTCCGCCAATAGTGTGACTAGTACTGGCTCCCTCGGAAATCTTTCAGACAAAGTTGCCTTTAAAGCGGTCTTAACAGATCGAACTAAACGCTCCCAGGCTCCGCCCATTGATGGCGCTGCTGGAGGTATAAAACGCCAGTCTACGTTGTTCGATGCCGCAAATTCCTCGATTTTGGGACCATACAGTTCCCGCAAAAATCTGGAAGCTCCAACGAAGGCAGTTCCGTTGTCGGACCAAATCTGTTGAGGACATCCACGACGAGCTGTAAATCTTCGTAATGACATTATTGCTGCGTCCGTAGATAGGTCATGAACTACTTCCAGGTGAACTGCTCGCGTTGTGAGGCACGTGTACAGAGCGACATATCGTTTCTCGTGCCTCCTTCCAACCGTGACTTGAATAGGGCCGAAGTAATCCAAACCGACGAACGAGAACGGCCGATTGTGATGAGCAAGACGTGCAGGGGGGAGATCACCAACTGGAGGGTCCTGTGGAACAGCTCTTCTGATACAACAAAATTGACACGCGTGCGCAACAGATCTGACGGAACTCCTCAATCTCAAAATCCAAAACTGCTGGCGGAGCTCATTCACGACCGTTTCGTTGTTTCCGTGGGCAAGGCGTCGATGAAAATACTCGATCATCAACTTGACTGCTCGGTGGCTTCCGTCTAATACGATAGGGTAGTTTGTGGTTCCGGACAAATCAGCTGCCGCACGTATACGTCCCGAGAGAGTCAAAAGCCCGTCACCGTTGAGAACTACATTGAACTTGATAAGCTTACTGTGGCGAGGCAACTGTTGCTGAAGACGTAGCGCAGCCAATTCCTCAGGAAAAGAGTCCTCCTGTGATTGAAGTAAGATGTGAGTTTGTGCGACTCGTATATCCTCGGCAGTTAACGGCAAAAGCTGGGCGTTACTTAACCTACCGGCAGGCGTGTGCGAGGTTGAGGCGCTGACACTAGCTCTACCCTTCAAACGCCTGATAAATTGGTGCGCGCGTGCAGTAGAACGCAACAAACGTAGCCATTGGCTAAAACGGACGGACGGTTTGATGAAATGAGAGCTAACTACGTTAATGAGATACAAACTTATTTTAGCGCTGGGTTTTAGCTCGTCCGTAGAAGGAATAAAATTAAGTTCAGCAGGCCATTCACAGCCAGGTGACTTTAAAAATTCTGGACCTTCAATCCAACGGCTTTTAACTAAATTCACTCCCGAGTTGGGGCGAGTAGCGTCATCCGCAACATTGAGTACCGTGGGAATCCAACGCCACTCGCTAAGATCAGAAAGTTCTAAAATGTCAGCTAGCCTGTGCGCAACAAAAGGCAAAAAGGTTCGCGCATCACTGCGAAGCCATCCTAGAACGTTTTTAGAATCCGTCCAAAAGTACCGACGCACAGGTTTATGTACATGAGCTTCACAAATAGAAGAAGCCAGACGAGCTCCAACCACAGCGGCTTGCAACTCTAAACGTGATATAGTAACTGGAGTTAAAGGCGCTACTCGAGATTTACTACAAATAAAAGAAAGCTGCACACTACCATTTGAATATAAAAAACGCCAATACGCAACTGCTACAAACGCGTGTTCACTCGCGTCGCAGAAAACGTGCAACTCTCTCTCTACTTCGAGAGCCTCCCTCAGATGCCAACGTGGAACTCTAATTTCTACAGCTGACGAAATGTCATTGAGCCAAGCCCTCCACTTGGAGGCAATATCCTGAGGAAGCTCCTGGTCCCAGTCGATTTTTCTACGCCAAATCAACTGAAAAATGATACGAGCCGAAATGGTAACCGGGGCAAGAATACCAAGCGGATCGAAGACGCGCATCAAAGTGGAGAGCGCATCACGCTTCGTTATTTTGGCCGGCAAAACGAGCGACACTTTCAAGGCGCCCACATTAAAACCTAACTGGTCGGTAGCAGGATACCAGATGAGGCCCAACGTGCGCACGCTTTGCGGAAAACGACCAATATTAACTTGTTCCGTGTCACCATTTAACCTAAGCTCGGGCGGTACAAAAGTGAGCGCATCGGGTTCGTTTGAAATCCAACCACGAATCTCAAAATGCGCACGCTTGTGCACCTCAACTATGTCTCTAGCTAATCTAGAGGCTAAGTCTAAACTATCTACACTACCTATAAAGTCGTCCATGTAAGTATTATGTACAATTGCATGAGCTGCCTCAGGAAATCTAGCTCGATGCTCTTCAGCATTTTTATTTTTTAAATAAAGAGCAGTAAAAGGACTTGAGGCCGCTCCGAATATCATGGACGACATCCTAAAAACAGAAATTGGCAAGTCAGGGGAATCACGCCACAGGAAACGCTGCGCATCTGTATCACTTGACCTAATTTTAACTTGAGGGAACATCTCCTTAATGTCGCCAGTCATACCGATTCTTCCTTCACGAAAACGAAAAATGATGTCTAGGAGGGAAGATAGTAAGTCAGGCCCAGTTAATAAAAGAGAGTTGAGACTAACTCCCTGAGAGCGAGCGGCAGCATCGTGCACGACGCGTAATTTCCCTGGCTTATTAGGGTTTACAACCCCAAAGTGAGGCAGATACCAAATCCTAGGCGAGTTCGACGTAACACTACAAGGTTCAGCGTAACCTTTTTCAAACATGGCACGAATATTTTGTTTATAATGTTCCGCGTACGCACTATCCTTAGCAAATTTTTTTTCTAAGCTTTGAAACCTTGATAACGCTAAAGGATAGCTATTAGGAATGTCGGTGTTATCAGACTGCCACAGCAAACCTACTTCAAATTGGCCGTCGGATAAACGCCGCGCTGTGTCCTCTATAATCTTTGTGGCACGCTCATCAGCCGACGATCGAACTCGCCGTTTGACAATTCCAATAGCATCTAATTTGAAATTGTCTACAATCAAATTTTCTAAAGAAGAAAAATCATCCAATGACGTGCTGTGGTTTATGAAGGTCACTGGTTTGGTTCTGCCAGACGTGCAGCCAAAAACCACCCAACCAAGCGGAGTGAGGCAGGCGGCGGGCTGATTCTTGGAACCCCGACGCAGCTCTGTAGGAGTCAATAAGTTCCAGTTATCAACTCCGATAACTATCATCGGTTCAGCAGCTTCGAACGTGACATTAGTTAGATTTAAATGCTTGATGTCATCAAAACTTACCGACTGTCTGGCTATCCCCAAACCAGAGACAGCACGCGCATTGGAGACCTTATAAAAAGAGTCAGAAACCGAATCCTGTTTACCCTTAATTAGGAAATCGACGTACTCAACATCCGCAACTTTAGATAACCCGCCCATACATTGAACTGTAATTTGTGACTTAGGCCCAACTACACCTATACGACTACATATGTCACTTTCAACAAACGTACTAGAGGAACCATCATCTAAGAGGGCGTATGTATCCACAGATCCCTTAGGACCGCTCACGGTAACGGGAATAACTTTCAAAAGAGCCTTGAAAGGCCCCTGTGAAACCGCGTGAGTTACCCTATCGGCCTGAGGCTCAACTGTATCGGGCCGAGACTCGACCGGTGCGGTTGAAGACGAAGCCACGGGCTCTATGTTTTGTAAAACAGTGTCTGTAGTCGAATGAAAATTAACAGAATTAAAATTATGTAACAATTTATGATGTTTATATTTACAACCTGCAACTTGACATAAAGTTTTTGGATTACATGACCTATACTGGTGTGAACCTTTTTTCAAACATCTAATGCAAACTTTTTTATCACGTATCCAGTTCAACCTTGACGTACAATCAAGACGAGTAAATTTGACACAGTTGTCAATTGTATGACATTGTTGACAGTACAAACATAAATTGTTATTTTGCAAAATGGAAAAGGAATGATTTTTATTTACAGGCAAATTATTTTTAGAACCGTGCATATTTACAACGTTAGACGTTTTGGAAGTTTGAGGCTGGCTTGGCGACTGTGCTTCGGAAATCAATCCGAACTTAAACTCGGCAGCGACTTCCTCACTCAAGAAGTCGGCCAGCAGCTCCAACTTTGTACCTACGAAAGGGCTGTAGTAGGACTTCGCATAATCCTTCCACCGTGCGCGCATTGCGGGAGACAATTTTGAAATAAGCGAATTGTATAACTCGGGTGACTCTAAGTACGACTTACTGTTTAAATATTTTATAACAGAAACGCAACTGCGCACTCGGCTGGTAAAATAATGCAAGTCCCGCCCTTCAAAGTCTACCTTAGGTAATGCACGGATAGCCGCTACTTCTTCTAGAACAATTATTTCGGGGCTACCGAACTGTAATTCTAAAATGTCAATGACCGTACTTGGGTCATCGGCAGTGCATAGCAGGGCTCCGACAGCTTCACGAGCCGGGCCAAATAGCGCTGCATTTACGCGAGATAAGTTGTCCATCGCAGAGTAACGCTCCTTGGAGGCTACATAAGCTCTTTTAAAGGCTAACCAATCGATGGCCTTTCCACCGAAGGAAGGCAAACGACTCTCCGACCTGTCTTTACACAGGTCTTTGATCGTTCGTGCGAGAACCATCACATCCGATGCAGTATTGCTAATATGAGGTGCAGGGGTACCGTGTATAATATGCTCCGTAGTTGGCGTCGGGTCGTGCACCGCCATCAACGTTGGCACACGACCGCAAGATTGGCTCGGTCCGGAGGCACGGTGGGGGTGAGGGTGGCTGTCACGGCAGTCGGGTGCATCAAAAGTAACAGCATTATTTGCATCTGAAACGAAAACGTTAGCAGGCTCCGCGAGAGCGGGGTTACCGGGACAAGACGGGTCCGCAGTGGTAGCCCCACGGGGGTCTATAACGCTCCGATCGATACCAAACTCACCAAAAACGCTGCTAGCGCGGCTACTACCGCGACGGCTAGCGACCTCTAACTCGGCTAGTTCCGCCTGCATCTCCAGCTCCAGCACTCTCGCGTCGGCAGACGCAGTAGCTCGTTCCTGTTCGCGTTCGCGTTCGCGCTCGCGCTCCTCGCGCACGCGCGCGCGCTCACGCTCTCGTTCGGCAAGCTTACGAGCGAAAGCCGCCCGAACCGCGAGAACACGCGCTCGAACCGTTGATGAAGTCGACGACTCTGCAACAGATGCGGGTGCGGGCACGGCGACTGGAGGCGCGCCGGAATCCAGCACGGGAGCCTCGATGTGAGGCGTGCTAGGTTCCGGCGCTGAGGCCTCGGCCGCGCTCGACCCTACTATCTTACTTTGAGCTCTAGTAAGCATGATTCGGAAGGAAAAAACAATGTGAAAAATATGAAAAACAAGAATAAAATATTAAGAAGGGAGACAATAGTTGCCTGCTCGAATGGACCAAAATGTAAAGGATAGGGGAGAGAAGTGGAAACAGAGCTCAGAGTAAAATAAAATATAATAGCAAAAATTAAGTAACAGAGCAAACTAAAACAAGGGCCGACAGAGAGACGTCAAGACAAACGTCATAGCAAACAAAAAAGAATAAAAAATAAAAAGTATTTAAAAAAGTATTTACACCTCCAGCCTGACGGCTAGTCCGCAACACCTGTTATTGGCCTTATTGTTTGTCTAAAAATGTATGTATTTATTATTTGTAACGCTGTTGGTTTTCTCAATAAATAAATAAACAAATCAATTTATTTTATTCATTAAATAAGTTACTATAAAAAGAAAGAATGTTTCACTTTTCATCATCGTCATCATCATCTCAGCCACAAGAAGTCCACTGCTGGACATAGGCCTTATACCAGGCTGCATGTTTCATTTTTATGACAACAAAATTAGCCAACCCTGTACATAATTCGAAAATTTTATTTCTATATCTATGCACGTAGGTACTTTACATTGCAAAGCACGACCGAAGTAGGTATAAAAGAATTTAATAATTGTCCAAAAAAATATCGCATTTCTATTGCCGTCCAGCGAGGTAGCGCTGCAAGCTTTTTGGGTACCCTGTTTTTAATTTTTAATATTAAATAGTTATTAAAATGGAATTTTAATCACATTACATTTCAGGATTTCCGCAAAAAAATATCTATTTTATAAATGTTTTGTGTTAATTAAATGAGAGGTAGGGCACAGCGGATAATCCGCTCAAATCGGAGCAGCCCGTCTGGGGAAGGACCTCCGCCTTACAGAAGATCGTAGCCAAATAGCATTGGTTTCGGCCATTGTTGTGTTCCTACGGTGAGTAAGGTCTCCAGAGCTCCACTTGGGGGGGTTGGGAGGGTTGGCAACGCGTGAGTGATACCCCCGGTATTGCTTACGTCTATAGGCTACGGTGACGGCTTACCATCAGGCCGACCGTATGCTTGTTTGCCACCTGTATGGTATAAAAAAAAATTAAAAAATAAATAAATAAATAATCCAGGTAATTATCTCTATACCTTTCAACCAAATCCATGGAGCCGTTGTGTGATATAACAAACATTCAAACTTTCATATTATTAAAACTATGTCTGTAAACTTTAAACACTCTAAAAAAAACTAGGTCACTACAAATGGCAACTGGAAACACAAAGTTTTCTTATTATTTTAACGTAACTGCACGCGAGGAACTCATATGCATGCATGCGATTACCGGTTGCGTTTTGTACTAGTTTTACAGCGACATTACTGATCATTTCGGCATCGAACCGTGAGGATTGTTGCCACCCAAAAAAAAAACTAAACATCGTACGTAACAGATGTATCGCGTGATAGGTTTGTGGGTAACGAACCCGTCTCAGATCAAAGACAATAAACAGTGAGCCAATTCACGTAACAAGAACCGATTCTAGTTCGATTCAACGACACTCGCTGTCCCGTTCAATTCCTATTTGGTATGAGTGAGACAGCGAGTGTCGTTGAATCGAACTAGAATCGGTTCTTGTTACTTCAATTGCCCCACAGCAAGAAAATAAAAGTCGCCGAAATAAAAATACAATTTTTAGGTTAGCCAGTGAAAATAGATTCATAATTTTTAAATATTAATAAGTGTGCAAAAATTAAATGTAAAAAACTTATCTTTATCTTTAAAAATGTTTGTGTAACTCGCTGATAAAAGACTCGGCTGTAATAATAATAAATCATTTGTTTCGGACCTTTCATCTATGTTTTATTAGTAGTACAAATTGACTAGGGTTAGTATACGAGTATTACATACATGTAGGCTGGTCCAGCAACCGATAAGAAAGTTTTAATGAAATTCCCACGGGAATCCAAACGAAGTTGCGCGGGTTTAGCTAGTGCGTACATCAATTACGGAAGCATAATAACGTCTCACACTTTTTGTTTAAATAAGGAAAATTTTACCGTAGTACCGATAGGCTGGAAAGGAAGTTACCAAGGCTTCAATTAAAAATTGCCATTGTCGACCATAAGGCACAATTCATAGGAAATAAGTGACTACCTAGTGTCCTTCTATTTATCAAATTCAAGAGATGCAGTCCTTTATTATCAAGCGTTACCATACTATCCCTCGGCTCGAATTTCCGGACAAGCTCACATTACAACCGAGTCTCTTATCGTTTAGCGTTTAAACATATTTGAAAGTTAAAGACCCATAATCATCCCACTGCAGGGATACGGTTCATTCAATCAAAGAGGATTAGACCTTTAGTACCATAATGTACACTTCCTAAAACGAACCACTTCCCAGAATTACCACTTTCTCAGATTGACCACTTCCCAATATGTCCATTCCCCGAGACGTCCAATTTAAATTTACGTAAACGTACATACAACAGTACAAACATGTTTGTCGATCGAAAATACGAAAGATTACTATCATCGCTTGAAATATTAGAACGTACTATGCCATTCTGCTCCAATTCTGATTGCATGCCAGTGTTTCCCTGAAAGCCACCGACTTGGCTTGACTGTCATCCATCGACAATAGCCGTGACTGACGGTTTAACCTGCCCTCAGCTCCGAAGCACGAAGGAAAACGAAAGTCAACCAAATACTGTCTAGGGTTAACGTAGAATGTGACAGCGACGCCGCCGTCGAGCTCATACATTCGTCTTGCTGAAGGGATATTAAGTTATACTGCCCTAACTAAACTGTTGATAGAAGAACATCGTTACATAGAATAATAGAAGTTGACTATCGAGGTAAACATGAAACTGTATAATGTCAATGCATATACTATGTCGGAAGAGCAGAGGACGCTGAGGGCATTCTTAATGACATAATTAGTTTGAAAATAAGGAAGACGACAGCTTATGTTATATCGTTATTAAGAAATCGTGTGTGATCATATGACTATTATTAAATATACATACATATATGTTTATAAAACAGATACTAGGTAGTTAAATGACCGACAGCCCAGAGGTGCAACTTTGTGAAAAGAGAGATATACAAATATCTATTGGACAAAAAAGGCCGTAACCGATTTTCATTCGCCATTTCTTTGACCGGTGGTAATTTTGCTTTGTTTCCAAAATGGTGGTAGTTTATAAAGTCTTTATTTATAAATAAAATAAATAAATATATATGGACAATTCATACAGATTGAGCTAGCCCCAAAGTAAGTTCGAAACTTGTGTTATGAGATACTAACTCAACGATATTATATTTTATAACAAATACATATATAGATAAACATCCAAGACCCGAGGTCAATCAGAAAAAGTTCGTTTTTCATCATGACCCGACCGGGGATCGAACCCGGGACCTCCTGGGTGGCGGTCTAGCGTGGTAACCATTACGCCACGGAGGTCGTCATATATATAAAAGAAAGTCGTGTTACTTACACTATTTATAACTCAAGTACGGCTGAAGCGATTTGACTGAAAATTGGTGGAAGGAGAGGTAGTTTAGAACCAGGAGAAGGAAATAGGGTAGGATAGGTACCCTAGTGCCTCTGGTGGAATAAAGTTCGCCGGATCAGCTAGTTTTAAATTAAAGCGAACACCTGTGACCACGGCCGGTGCAACCTGGTCGAAACGTCAGGCAATATCAAGGTAACACCTGTGACCACGGCCGGTGCAACCTGGTCGAAACGTCAGGCAATATCAAGGTATGATCGCGTTAATTCCCGGTATATTATTAATTTATAAAACACATTATTTATAAATAACCACATTGTCATTTTCGCAAAAAAAAAACATTATACCTACGGAATATACTATTTACTACTCAAAATAATCAATAATTTACTTTAATGTTTTATAATAATTTTTCATACAATAACAATATTATTATCTTGGTACTTCATAATAAGTATTTCCGGAACATCTTCCTGCGCTTGCGCCGTAAGCCATATTTATCTCAATAACAATTTATAATTATTTATTTCAGGAAACAATTTATAATTATCGTTCAAGTGTTATAAAGGAAAGATACTATACTTGTAACTAATAAAATTAAAAGCAAAGCCAAGACAATGGTGCTAATTCTGTTGTACATTTAACTAGACTAAACTAATTTTGGCAGGACCAAAGGTGTTGTTGTCCTTCCTTGTTTTACAATTAGTGACAAGGATAGCAACACTTCTAGTCCTGTCAAAATTAGTTTAGCAAAATGTACAACAGATTTAGCACCAACACAGTTTATATGTGTAGAATCCATCATCATCGTTCCCAAAAAATGCATAATTTTTGACCTGGAAGCAGACAGTGAAATAGGTCGAAAAATTTCGAAGCTTTTCTCGATTTTCTCAGTTACCACAAGGTTTTCGAAGTTGCAAATTTGAATTTACCGTACCCTGAACATACTAAAAATGCAGAACTACATCATGTTTCGCAAAAATTTCAAATTCTAACGGCCAAAATAAGTTCATATTCGTATATAGGTTTGATCTCGCAATGACTCGAGAACGGTGTTCCGTAGAGAAAAACCTACGACAGTTGTATAGAAAAATTCAAATTCACGATCGTCATACGTCTCTTAACATTTTTACGAGTAAAACAGCGATTATCCGTTAGTATTTCAAAAAAGCCTTCAAAAGCAAGGAAAACATAGGTCATTGCAATGTTCGATATAAAGTACTATTTCGTTTCCGTACGAAGTACCACGTAATTCACCATTGTACTGTGCCCTTATGCTCAATACCGATACACATGAATTATTCATGCCCTCCAATTTTTACTGATTTAAAATACAGAAGAACAAACAAATCATACAAAACATATTGACCATTGTTTATACGATTTTTACATGTAAACTATTATTTTATACCGGTTGCAGAAGTCACGGATATCGGATCGTTTCGGATAATTCATGGGCGTAGAAAAGTACTTACAGGTAGTGTCGAAGTTATGACGACCTCCGTGGCGTTTTTTTTTTTCTAATTGACCCTATCAGCTATTAGGTATACTGATGCCATTTGCCGGGCTTTTGGGGGAGCGAAGAGGTCACACGGCTTAACCTCCGTGGCATAATGGTTAACATGCCCGCCACCCAGGAGATCCGGGTTCGAATCCCGGTCATGATGAAAAACTAACTTTTTCTGATTGGCCTGGGTCTTGGATGTTTATCTATATATGTTTTTGTTATAAAATATAATATCGTTGAGTTAGTATCCCATAACACAAGTCTTGCTTGAACTTACTTTGGGACTAGTCTGTGTGATTTGTTCCTGTATATTTATTTATTTTATTTTATTGTCAAAATGAAGATGTGTTTATTGTTTTAGAAATTAGGTCGATCCCCGCACAATACTCCAGTTTGTACTTTTGCATACCTAGGTGTTAAATGGGTCATTACAAATGCTGTTATAAATCCCAGTCGATCACGTTTGTGCGTTGTTTTTTATTGCAGTTCAAAGTTCTAACTACTAATTCTTATTATTTAAAACTGTTGTTCAGAAATTGAAAAAAAAACATGACAGTAGTCCAGAATAGTGAGCCTAAGAGGAAAACCACTATCAAGGTTAAGTACCTCCACTAGTTATATTATTTTGTTTGAAGAAAACGTTCAAATAAATAAATAAATAGGGACAAATCACACATAGCTCCAAAGTAAGTTTGAAACTTGTGTTATGGGATACTAACTGAACGATACTATATTTTATAACATTATATAGATAATCTGTTTCCAGGCAAGACAAGATAAAGAAGTTGCCCGACGCACCGAAAATGTCTGGAAGAGCTACTGGTCCTTTAAACTAGTTTAAACATATAATGAAGAGCAAATTGCCACTATCTCTGAAACGGAAACTCATGGACATGTGCGTTCTTCCCGTTCTTACATACGGTGCCCGAACTTGGTCTTTAACCAATCATCAGAGGTCCGCGCTCGCGGTTTGTCAACGCGCCATGGAACGCTGTATTCTGGGTGTTAAATTGACGGATCGTGTTAAAAACACAATAAAACTGGCATTGTCAGATGACAGATGTCACTCAAAAGGCTGCCAAACTCAAGTGGGATTGGGCCGGACACGTTAGCCGCATGCCTGATGAGCTTTGGGCCAAAACTACCACCTTCTGGAGCCTCGACAGTGCAAAACGACGTCGCGGCAGACCTAGGCGATGGCGGGACGCCCTCGACGCGTGGAGTGAGGAATGGCCTCAGGAGGCAAGGGACCGGGAGTACTGGAGGGGGGGTAGGGAGGCCTTTGCCCAGCAGTGGGACATTATGGGCTCCAAATAATAATAATATAGATAAACATCCAAGACCCGAGGTCAATTAGAAAAAGTTCATTTTTCATAATGACCCGACCGGAATTCGAACCCAGCAGGACTACTACGAAACGTTAATACGATACTTCGGCCGAAGTATCGGAAGAATTATAAACGTCGAATACAAGGTATTTCATGTTATAATTCAACGAACTACTAAAATAACCAAGTACAAGGTATTTCATGCATACAATTCAAGTAATTACTAAAATAACCATTGAAAAACCTTGTAATTCATAGTTAAAATTCTTCCGATATTTCGGCCGAAGTATCGGATTTACGTTTCGTAGTAGCCCTCCAGGACCTCCTGGGTGGTGGTTCGGCGCGGCGCGGGGTAGCCATTACGCTACGTTCGTCGCATTCGCAGTCGCATACGCATTAGGTACATAGAATAAATATGTATGACATGTAAGTAAGCAAAGCGTAGCAAATACGGAACCCTACACTGTGCTTGGCCCAACACGCACGTGAAAGGGTTTTTTTTTGTTTATTTTGAAGCAAGTATGAATTACCGTAGGTATCATAAAAATAAATAGTAAATTGTAGTGGTATTTAAATTTTATTAATATTTTTATATTAATTACGATCGTTCACTCCATGTGTCAACTAAAGGTCGAGGTCGCGACCCCGGCAGTGCATACATAATTGCAACCTTGCACATCTGCATTACACGTGTTATTCCGTACATGTTAAATATTGACAAGCCGATAACGCAGTTGATTGGTAGTTAAGATGACAGGAGTATAGGTAAGGTTCGATATAAGAGGTAGGGCACAACGGATAATCCGCTCAAATCGGAGCAGCCCGTCTGGGGAAGGACCTCCACCTTACAGACGATCGTAGCCAAATAGCATTGGTCTCGCCTATGTTGTGTTCCTACGGTGAGTAAGCTTTCCAGAGCTCCACTTTCTACAGAGTCGCAACGCGCGAGTGATACCCTCGGTATTGCAAGCATTCATAGGCTACGGTTACTGCTTACCATCAGGCGGGCCGTATGCTTGTTTGCCATCTTAGTGGTATAAAAAAAAAACTCCGCATAATAGACTTATGTCATCATCATCTCAGCCACAAGAAGTCCTCTGCTGGACATAGCAGACATAACCTCCCCCAAACGTCTCCAGTATTATCGGTTAGCAGCGGCCTCTGTATCCAGCGGCTTTCGGTGATTTTCTTTAGGTCGTCCGACGGTGGTAAGGTGGTAGCACTCCGACCACCATGCGGGAGGCTGTCCTACGCTGCGCTTTCCGGTACGCGGTCGCCATTCCAGAAACCTCTTGCACCGGCCATTGGTTCTGCGCGCTATGTGCCCTGCCCACCGCCGCTTTAGCTTGCTGATCCTTTGAACAATGTCAATACTTTCGTTCTGCTACGGATCTCCTCATTTCTGATCCCTTCAAAAATATTTCCACCCTTAAAAATAATACTTAAAATGAATATTTTGGAATACATAATCATTACAACATGACTGGCAGGTAATTATGCGTTTATCGTTGAAAAAGCTATTCCCAGACGTGGGTGGTTACTTCATAGCTTCTAAATGGAGCGTGATGTTACCGTGTGTTGTTACGCTGAAATTGCGTGGAAGGTGCACGCTACATGAACCATAACATACTAATTTGATTAGTTAGATATATTACCCACATATTAGGGAATTTTAGGTATAGCCACATTCGCGAATTGCACTTCCCAATGGTTGACTGGTAGAGAATGCAATTAGCATTAAGTGCGCCTATTGTTATCGTATTGTGGTCAATAAAGTTTTTTTTTTTTTTTCAAAAAGAGATTTGTTAAGGGCCCCGTGGTCCAGTCGGCGCGTTAGATAGAGTTATCATCATCAATCAAACAGTCGGTTTCTGAAAACAATTACATTGTCGGCACAAAAAATCTTATTCTAAAACACCTAAATTCTACTCCCTTTTTTACATTTCTTTCACCGTCCTTCCTTTTTCATCCAAGATCTTGTAGTCGAGGATGTCCATGCAGACATAGATGATTACACTTACCATCAGGAGACCAGCTACTTCGTTTGTCCTTCTCTGTCATAAAAAAAACATACATTCGTACAATAATACAGTAAACAGTCTCTGAGATTTCGTAGTTTATACCTACTTTGAACCATCTTAGACCCACTAATTTCGCACTTTCAACGTAGATAATTACTCCGACTTGCGTAATTGAAGTACCCGTCGCTTCTGCAGTCACGATCAAACTGTACCACAAAGTTATACAATCGCTCATCAAACCATAACACAAAAATAAAATAAGCTTTAGTACATCGTAAATAAGAACTAGATAACATTACAAGGAGTTTTACAAAAGGCAAATTATAAATTTGCAAATGTACAAAGCAGTAAAAATTATATCAAAAAGTTGTGTAACCTCGAGCCCAATATAATAATGGATGTCGCAGAAAAAAAAAATGAAAGTGCCAAGAATTAGAGCGGGCAATTGATACAATGGCACTGGAATCACGATTTTGTATAATACGTGGGAATTGAAGGACCAGGAATTACATAAGAGTGTGGTGTGTCGTGTCGCGACAGAAGGATATCGGTCAGTATGGCTTTAATAGTAAGAATGAAAAATTGGCGGGAATGTCATTCCATAGCTTCAGCGTTCGCGGGAGTGGAACTCCTATGAAACCGCGCAGTACGCGACCATTTTGGTTCAAGCGTGTGAGGTTGGATACCCTGCTGGTGACGAGCAGAGCGATGGTAGAAAGTGGTCTCTTTGCAGAAAATGCTTGAAGAATAGCCAGCTGTTAAAATAGGTAAGTGTTCGTTTATGCATTTACCGACAATTTAGGTACTATGTAAATGCAATCGTGACCGGCTGGGAGCCAGGAAGCGATCGCATCACGAATGTCCGACAGAACAGTGAAAGTGACTAGAAATAGGTAAACATTATTGTTACTATTAGCTGTCCCAATATTAGGCAAAGATCAAAGCATGAGCGAAGCGTACAGGCTACAGGCATGAAAGTGGCAGGCAAGAAACTGCCATCCCCCCCCCCCCCCGTCCTCCGGAACGTGACTCCTGACTCCTGGCTACACAAAATACAGGCAAATACTCCTGGCTACAGGCAGATGCAGTACAAAATAATTACAAGCAGAAGCACAGAGCGGCAAAAATGAGAACATGCTAAATCGAAATCGCAGATTATATTTGAAACAACAACAAAGTTACCTACGCACTAATAATTGGCTCGGGTCCTGCAATAGACCTTAAAATATATTTAAAACACCTTACAGAATTTCATCAGCAATTTTGTAGAATGGAACGTTATTTTGTCATATATCGTAGACAAAATGATCGAGCGCGGTTTCAGAGTTTACTCCCGCGAACGCTGAAGCTGTGAAAAGAGATCCCCGCCGAGGTATTTTCTTTACACTATAATATGGAGTAGTTTACAAAACGCGCGAATGATACTCCCGGTGTTGCAAGCGTCCATAGGTTTTTTTTTTTTTCATGACGATGTTGTGCAGGCTGGTGAAGCGCTAACGGGATACGCTTCACCAGCAACATAGGTTTTACGTGGGCGAGGTGTCAACCCGCGCACAACCCCCGAAATGCTGGAGGACCACACCCGTCGTTGGTCAGCGAGTCCATCGGACTTAGCCGGTTAGTGTAGCTAGGCTGTACTACCGACCATTCCCCTATCCGCCACCTTGGGGACGCTCCCCTACGCTGTGAGGGCCAGCGCGGGGAGCGTCCATAGGTTACGGTGACCGCTTACCATCAGGCGGACCGTAAGCTTGTTTGCCAATTTTGAGATATAAAAAGAAAGTCAAGCCATAGATAGGGTAAGTTTGGGGTATTTTATTTAATCATTGAAAGTGAAATTCGAACACATACACCGCCCGACCGCGCGGTCGAGCGGCGGTGCGCGGTGCCGTGTGTTAATCGCCTAAACGATTTAAAATTGTCATTAAATTTTTCAATTCAATAAAATAATAAAAATATTCAAGTTATATTTTATAATAATCTTATTGTACAATACACTGCGTCGTAGTGTTTTATAAATGGTGTTCCATTTTATGCTATATTTAATTTATTTGACGAGGTTGTTGTTGTAAATGGCTGGCTGGGATGTCCGGGATGACGGTGGCGTCGGGAGTCGGGTTGCTGTGTTCTCTCCAATATTGTTCATGGTGACATGAATGGTGTTCATGGTAATCACAGTTGATGGTGAGGTGAGCTCAGTACTAGAGGCTGGCAGGCTGACTCTCGCGTCATCTCTTGAATAGTTATCGTCTCGGCAGACTGGTCTGCTCTTTTTATCATTTATTAGGTACTAGGTGTTGCCCGCTGTGTTATCCACGTTTAATTGTATGCATGGCCGATACCTTGGATTAACACATAGCGTACTTTCTATCCCGAAAAGTACGCGGTTCCGGTAAGATTTGGTCAAAAGTCTGATATAGATGGCGCTACTGTGCATAAATAAATACACGCAAACGAAGTTGCGTGGGTTTCACTAGTATTAATATATAAGTAGGATTATATCCACACCACATCTTAAAAAATATACTCAACTTATATTGAGATGGTGGTACACTAACCTAACCTTCTCCTTTTTTGAAGTCGGTAAAAAATAGCCTCCATTTTGATGTTAGCGACAAATTATGTCCATTAGTTATAAGACTTAATATCGTTCAACTTGTTGGTGTCCACTCAAACATTCGAAAGAATGTTTCTCGCTTGCACTATATGGATGTGGAATGAGCTTCCAGCCACTGATGCCTTCGGACTATGATAAACTATTTCGACGACCTCCGTGGCGTAATGGTTACCACGCCAGACCGCCACCCAGGAGGTCCCGGGTTCGATCCCCGGTCGGGTCATGATGAAAAACGAACTTTTTCTGATTGGCCTCGGGTCTTGGATGTTTATCTATATATGTATTTGTTATAAAATATAATATCGTTGAGTTAGTATCCCATAACACAAGTTTCGAACTTACTTTGGGGCTAGCTCAATCTGTATGAATTGTCCCTTTATATATATATTATATATTTAAGGGTAAACTTAGTGTTTTTACGTCAAATAATCTATTTATCTTTCTTTCTTTGAAAACAAATATTTGTGTACATGAACATAAACCATTTGTTTCTGGATCTTTTAGCATATAGATAGAGTAAATCGTAGAAATACAAGGACTTCATCTTTCCATAGCAGCAACCTTCTCGCTTATCTCGGTGAGCATCTGTGCAGATTTATGGATGTTCTCAAACTGGTAACCCATGTGTATAGCGATCAATTGCATTTTTTTAAGGTTCTCATTGCTTCCCTCCATCAAGTGCTCAGTACCGACAAACTCTCGGGTTGCTTTTGTCAGTAACTGAAATATAAAAGAATACATAATCTTTAGAACAGAGAATGACCAATGAAACTTTAATTATATATTATTTTTTTCATATATTTTAATGAAACGTTGGGTCGACGACATAAAACAAAGAAATCGCTAGATTTGGAGGAGGCTTATACCACAGAATAAATAATAGTACTCTTATACCCTTAAAGGCGGTTTATGTCACAGGTGTATTTTGTGATTTGGAAATAAATAAGCTTTAATATTAATCTTTATGTATATGTTATGAACAATGTGATTAATTGGGCATTATGATAAATGCCCAATATGAGAGGGCAATGTCATAATCATTATTCAAATAATCAAATTGCCCGGGCATCGACTTTTGGGCAGTAATACAAACATTAGTTAGTTTATCTTAATTAATGGCTTCTGTCGTGTCTTAAGCGACACATAGACAATTTCGCCAATGTCGAGTATAACAAATGAACACTTTTTAGCAAAAAAGGACACTTTATAAAGGCAACGTGGTACGGTGAGGATCCGAGGTCGCCATCTTGACGACCTTCGTTGACAAGGATCGAGGATCGTGGATCTCGAATACAAACATATTTAATTACTTACTATTTTTTTTATTGTTATTTAACTTAAAATAAACTAAATGTTAAACAATTTGAATAATCATATAATTATGTTTTATGTCACCATAAAATTGTTAAAACTATTAGATTATAATTACACTAAGTTGACACGGGGCTTCTATTTCTGATTTTGGGATCAATCAATCCTAACGAACCTACTGTCACACAATCCTAATGAACCTACTGTCACTATGTTGTCCAAAGTAGAATCTCTCCAAGTAAACCAATATAACTGCGTCTTTAGCTTTATTATCAAATTGCCTAATGGCATGTAGCATTATTATAATGCCCGGGCACAGTGATAAATAATTAAGTTTAGATAGTAATTAATCACTCGCCCGATAGAGCTGGGCATTGATCATAATGCCCGCATTAATCACATTGTCTATAACAATATAAACAATTATACTTTTAGCGCTATGACGCACTGTCGACTGGTCACCGGCGGCTCGGTCGACAGCGACTGTGACAATCATAAAGTTCAATAGGTGTTTACGCACTTGGTCGCTGGTTGCTTGCCTATATTTCGGTCGCTGAGAGACTGCGTCGCCGGCGACTATTCAACAGTGCGTAATGGCACTTATGGTTTATGATGTAACTAACTAATAGAGACTATTAGAGACCTGCTGTTTTACCCGTGCAGTCTGATATTTTAAATCTGACTATTGTGCACATCATTGTTTCAATTGCATTGTATTTTTTTTTTATACAACACAGGTGGCAAACAAGCATACGTTCGACCTGATGGTAAGCCGTCACCGTAGCCTATAGACGTTTGCAATACCGGGGGTATCACTCACGCGTTGCCAACCCTCCCAACCCTCCCAAGTGGAGCTCTGGAGACCTTACTCTCCGTAGGAACACAACATGGCCGAGACCAATGCTGTTTGGCTACGATCTTCTGTAAGGTGGAGGTCTTTCCCCAGACGGACAGCTCCGATTTGAGCAGATTATCCGCTGTGCCCTACCTCTCTTAATCATCTCATTGTGTGCATGTCCTGCTAAAATTTTGTACAGTCGCTTATAGCGCTACTTAAGTTAATGACACATAAAAGAGATGGCTTGAGACATAATGTGAATTCAAAATTAAAATAAGTTTCAGAAACTGGCTGATAATTGGGTGAGAGATGTAATAAGCAAGTGACAAACCTCATTAGATTTTGATCCTCTCTGTATTTGTCTTGCTAAAGATGAGATATTATTCATATTTACTTGCACTCTTTCAGCTAAACGCTGTTTGGACTCGGCGAATAAGGATCGCGCACTGCTGGACGAAGCAGACGTCATGGCTACTAATTAAAGTCTCATTAATTTCCTTAATTAAATTCCTAAAACCTCAGATATAATAAATTGACCCAAATCCAATTTTTTTTTGTATTATAGCAAGTGTTCTATAAGATCTAATAATTCTATTTTGTTGTGTTGTGTTGACATGAATTGATCGAATCGAATTAGAAATAATCGAATGAAAATCTGTCACTGTCAATGTCATAATAGTGATTTTTTTTTTTTCATATTTACTGGCCTGGATATAACTCTTTTAAGCCAAGGCGTATTCTTGTCTTCTATAACATCAAGAGATTTTTGTGAGATTTTTATTTTGTCAGTGGGATTATTTTATTTCAGTGCATGGATGTAGTAATCAAACAGGATTGAGTTCTCTGAAAATAGCTCAATGCATTAATAAAACTTCGTGCAAGGGCATAAGGTTCATTTTAGGCTGCCAGAATTATAGGGAGGAAAACGGGCCGACAGAGATAGTCTGGAGAGAGGTGTATCCCTTTCTCGCACTTTTTAGTAGTTAAATTCATTGAATTTGGTAGTTCCGTTGATCGCTTGTAACAATATATTATATTTTTTTCTTTTATCTTTTGTTTTAGAGCATAGAAATCAAACTCATACTAATAATATAAATGAGAAAGTAAGTTTGTTTGTTTGTGATTCCTTCACGGCTTAACTAATCAGCCGATCATTATGAAAATTTGTATATATATTGTCAGGGAGAAAATATTTTTCTACTATAGAGGGCGCTTTATGGAATGGGCTATCGGCCAACAGATGGCTCCACAAGTCGCGATATGTATGGGTTGTTTTGTTGTCAAACGAGATCTATGTCATAAAATTAAACGCGAGCGAAGCCGCGGGGAATAGCTAGTATTAAATAATTAGTAACATTACTACGTTACTTTAAAAATGATAAACAGAAACAAATAACAATCATAACAAAACTATTTCAGAATAGTTTTACTGAGAGTAGAAGTATCCTATTTTAGAGAACTGACAACATAGAACATTAATATGGCGTCTACTTGAAGCATAGCGGCCATTATGGCGGCTTATTGTCAAGCTTGGAAGTGGTAATGTGGTATTTATTTCGTATGTTTAATGAAATATACGAAAAAAATTGTGCAAAAGTGCAACACTTTTGCACAATTTTTTTTGTGCTGTGCAACTTGATCGATCGGAGGTTGCGGCATATCTTTTCACAGCTATACGTTGAAATACAAAATAAAAACGAAATATGTAATTAGGGTGGCCAAAAATTTGGATTAATAATTTTAAATTTACAACTATTGTTTTAGTACCTATTCCAAAAATTAAGAACGACGAATAACTTTTACGACTTAATAATTTAGGATGATAACAAAATAAAAATGTTTTTAAAACAATGATTTTTATTTATTTATCCCGTAGTTGTATCATCGCTATTATACAAGTATAGACTAAGTCTATGCTATTATATAACCTGTACCTATTTTATTATAAAAGAAAGCGTTTGTTCTTGTTGAGACACGAAGATGTGTAACACTTTGACTTTGTGAAAATCATATTATTGCATATTATCGATGTGTAAGAGTATTACACATTGCACATACATACGACGACGGTAGCTGGTTTCGTACAATGGTTAGAAGGGCAATATTGTATGAATGGTTGTTCAATCGACTATGTACATATATAATATCCCATAAATTTATAGTTGTATAGACACCCTGTGGGAAAAGGAAAAACACCTGTGTTCTCGTTGTCTTACGTGGGCCCGTTTTTTGATACGAGAACTGGTCTTAAACTTGATGGTAGGTTATCATGGAGTACTCATATTGAGCACATTAAAAACAAATTGTCAGCCTTAGTGGGATCTCTGTATCGCATGGCTCGATGTATACCAAAAAGAACTCGTTTGCTGATCTATAATAGCTTGTTGAAACCTCACCTACTCTATCTCATTGAAGTATGGGGAAGTGCGAGTAAAACAAACTTAAAAACTATACAAACACTTCAAAATAAAATAATTAAAATATTATATCATTACGATTATTTAACACCAACTAAAACCGTGTATAGGGAGACTAAAATAATGAACCTAATGCAAATGCATAAACAGAGTGTACTCTGTTTACATGTATGTATGCTCATGTATAAAATTATAAATAAAAAAATTCATTCAAATATTACATTTAAAACAAAAACACAAAAATACTCAACTCGTCAAAAAAATTACTTGGCACTGCCTAATGTTATGGCGGAAACACACTACCGTGTCGGGGCCTGTCGTGTCGCGCTCTGTCGTGACGGTGGGTGTGCACACTTACGTGTCGTGTCGGGGCGCGCTTCTGTTCAGAAATGAACGAAATAAACGCCAGACGTTTATTTCTTTCATTTCTGAACAGAAGCTCGCAGTGTTTGCCTTTGTCTGGGTGTTTTCTATAATGTATAATGGTATTTATTTACAAAAAAAAGTATTTAAGTATATTTATCAGGAATCTAGTACCTAGTAACTCATTATCACGCTGCAAAAATAAATTTAAAAAAAAGCGTCCACTTGTTCGCGCCACGAGCCGCGCGCGGGTATAGAAACACATTTGCAGGGCGTGTCGTGTCGCGTCATAACCCCCACCACCGCCGTGGCGCAATCGGCGGCCAGCAGTCCGCGCCACGACAGAGCGAGTCACGACACGACACGCCCTACAAATGTGCTCCTAACCATATAAAATGTATGAAGGCGATATGCTTCTGGCGCGACACGACAGGCCCCGACACGGTAGTGTGTTTCCGCCATTAGAACCAACTATGGCAAAAATAATATTAATTTTTCTGGAGCACAGTTGTATAATTCTCTTCCAAAGGAAATAAAAGATGCGAGTTCAATAAATATATTTAAAAATAAACTTAAAAATTATATTCTCAACGATGATAATCTACTTAAATAAATTGGCTTTCCGCGATATTTTTATCACTTGGACCACACTTTGTTTATTGAGCGCGCAACTTAATGACGGAAACACACTACCGTGTCGGGGCCTGTCGTGTCGCGCTCTGTCGTGACGGTGGGTGTGCACACTTATGGCGGAAACACACTACCGTGTCGGGGCGTGTCGTGTCGCGCCAGAAGCATATCGCGTTCATACATTTTATATGGTTAGGAGCACATTTGTAGGGCGTGTCGTGTCGTGACTCGCTCTGTCGTGGCGCGGACTGCTGGCCGCCGATTGCGCCACGGTGGTGGGGGGGGTTATGACGCGACACGACACGCCCTGCAAATGTGTTTCTATACCCGCGCGCGGCTCGTGTCGCGAACAAGTGGACGCTTTTTTTTTTAATTTGTTTTTGCAGCGTGATAATGAGTTACTAGGTAGTAGATTCCTGATAAATATACTTATATACATTTTTTGTAAATAAATACCATTATACATTATAGAAAACACCCAGACAAAGGCAAACACTGCGAGCTTCTGTTCAGAAATGAAAGAGATAAACGTCTGGCGTTTATTTCGTTCATTTCTGAACAGAATCGCGCCCCGACACGACACGTAATGGCGGAAACACACTACCGTGTCGGGGCCTGTCGTGTCGCGCCAGAAGCATATCGACCTTCGTTGACAAGGCGGCGATCTCGAATCCCACTTGTCAGTTCTCACTTCTCATTTTTCTCTTGTCAGTACCCGTTCACACGCAAAAACACTTGTCACTTGTTTCAGTTCTCATTTGTCACTTGTTACTTCTCAAAATGTAAACCGGGCTGTTATTAGGCTTCTGGCTGTCTCACTCATCGTACGAATCAACAGCGTCGTTATATTTCACGTCTAATTCTGTGGCAACAACGAAGTTGTAATTCAGTATGTCATCTTGGATTTTATTTAGTCGAAGTCATTTCCGTTTGTATTATATCTTTTATATTATTATAACCAAAGATAAGCCTAGATTTAACTATAACTTATTTTGTATGTGTCGCGCTTTTGAACAAAAGAGCTGAAAATGTGAATTTTATATAATGGAACGCGGTCAAAAAATCGTCGACGATTCGGCGGACTTTTTTTGACATGGCTTTTTGGCTTCATTTCATTATTTTGACATTTGAACATTTCGATGTCAAGCGCTACGTATTTCTTTGAAAAAAGTAAATTATTCATCGTTTTTCATTCTTTCTCCACTTTCATCGTTAGAATCGAAGTGTAGAGAAACAAATTCGAGCCATCAGTGAGTGTTATGACTCTGGAAGTGCGAGATATTCCGCAAGAACCATGTGACACGAATACGAAAAAGGGCTTCCAGACCGTCAATGTGACAGAAATGTTTTCTGCCATCACGACGAGCCAGCGCCACCGCGGAGTCGAAACGACCACGACGCGTCATAAACGAGAAGAGATATAGGGTAAGCGCGTTAAAAATGAGCGCGAGATGGCCAGCCCGCCACCGAACCCCAAGGAAGGCGAGGAGGGCGGCTCCGAGTACGCGGAGTCGAGCGGGGAACGCGCGGCCACCCCGCAGAAGACGTTCATAGCGCCGCCCGTGTCGCAGCTGCCCACGAAGCTCCAGTTCGTGGCGCTGGGCGCGCCCGGGCCCAGCGGCGGCATCAAGCAGTGCTTCCGAACTGTGAAGGCGGCGCGCCGCGTCCCTACGCTGCCTCGGCGACGCGAGCCCTCGCCGGCGGCCGGGCCCTCCAGCGGGCCCGTGGCTGGCCCGTCCTCGGCGCCCGAGCCGCGCGCGCGCCGCGACCGCAGCAAGCGGCACGTGTGCACTACTTGCGAAAAGCGCTTCTCCAGCCCCGGGAAACTCAGCCAACACGTCCTCTCCCACACCGGTGAGCTTCCCTTTTCTTGTAGCCTCTGTGATAAGCGGTTTAATTCTAAATTTAAGCTAGTACGCCATAATCTGATCCATAGCGAGGCTCGCGCCTTCGCCTGTGGCGTTTGTGGTAAAACTTTCAATCGTAAAGATCACCTCACCAACCATGAAAGAGTGCACAACCCAACTAAAAGGTTGTACACTTGTGAGAGGCCAGATTGTAGGAAGTCATACACATCATCATTGAGTTATAGAAAGCACGCTGCTCTGCACTCCGCTGAGGAGGGCAACCTACAATGTAAGATATGTGATGAGGTGTTCAGCACACGCCAAGAAATAGTCTATCATCTGAAAGTACACACAGGGAGTCGGACTGTAAAAAATGAGACTGATAAGAAGTTCACATGTGATCACTGTGATAGGAGATTTTTCACAGCGAAAGATGTGAGGCGGCACCTCGTTGTGCACACTGGTAGACGTGATTTTGTATGTCCTCACTGCCCACAAAAATTTGGACGTAAAGATCACTTAGTTCGGCACATGAAGAATGCTCACCCAGAAGAGTCAGTGAGAGCGGCAATGGCGGGAACTTCTAGTGAACCACCTCCACCAGAGCCTTCTACTTTCGAGGAAACCTATTCAGAATTTGAAATTCAAGGAGATTTTCCAGAACTGTGGAAGCCACCTTCGCCCAAAGAGAGTACTTCAGGTCGCACTAGGGTACCATCTTCAGATATAATTGTGGAAATACCACCTGAACTGGAAATAAAAGTAGAACAATCTGAAATAAAGTTGGAGGAGGAGGAATTAGATATCAAAATAGAGGAGCCAGATTCGCCAGATGTAGAACTGCTTTCAAGTGATTACCCTGTCATGTACATAGTGACTCCGCCATTTCCACAGACATCATCTGAGTTATCATATATGAGTACGCAGCCGCTTCCCGATCCAATTACACAAGCACACTTGTTAGATCCATCCAATGTTCAATCTATACTAATTGACCCAGGGGAAGGACCATCAGGGTTGGGGGGTGAGATACTGGGCTTAGGCGAGGACAGCGAGCCCTATGCTGGCGAGGAGCGAGCCGCGGCGCCGCAGCCGCAGCGACTGCCTGCCTTCAAGCAGGCCTTCCAGACGGCGCAGAGTCCGAAGCCACCGCCGCCGCCGCCGCCTCACTAGCTCCCCGCCGCAAAATTCCTGCATTTAGCTTATTAAAACCGAGCTACCTCATTAGGTAAGGTTGGCCTAAGCTGTAAATAGTCTTGAGTGCTCTAGTAATTTGATTTGTAATTGTTCGAATTGATGACAGTAAGATGTATGGAAGCTAGGGGGCGCATACCCTCGGTCAAATTGCCAAATTGTATATTTGTACGTTCAGGTATATACCAAAATGTTTCCGAATTCTACATGAATATGTGATCTAGTCGTGTATGTACTTTCGGAATTGTATATTGTTTATTTATAGATCGTACATGTATGATGTCTATGGAGTTTAATGGGACCAACTCTGTGCTAAGTTGAGGATGCGACACTAGACTCTGATTGGGTAAATGGTACAGTGAGCAGAATTTGAGGAAAGTATGGCTCTTGGAAGCAGTAGGCTATTACAATATGTTTCAGAGAGGCGTGCTGCTTTTGACGCGAAGTATAATACAACGGAGCATATTCCTGGTCTAATAGATTGAGAATTCTGCTGGAATAACACCAGATCTGTTTAAGTAGAATGTATATCATCTATAAGTTAAGTGTTGAACCAGTAAACTGTCAGTGGTTAGGGTTCCATACCATTCTATTCTACAGAATGTAGTGGAAGCCCTAGGAAACTAACAGCTGTGCTAGAAACAAAAAGCAATATACCTCAGAGGCTCTGCCTCCTTAGAAATAAGATACTAATTGGGTCTACGTCTGATGAGCAAACGCATGGAGCAGTTATCTTTGAAATTCAGATCACCTGTCAACAAATTGTGCCAAAATCGAGATCATGAACTAGAAAACTAGTAAAATGCAAGTTATAAAATAAAATTTTAATTTCTTTTTTGCTCATTAGGCTCACGAAGGAATAATAGCAGATACTTACGACTATCAATCGATAATTGTCGCGAGACATAATCAAGTCAACATTTTTTTTACATCCGATACAACTAGTTGCAAACGAAAAAAAAAAGCAAAATTCTTATAGATGAATCTTGGCATATTTTTTAGGATTATGAGCCAAATTATGTTAATTGTTTATTGATGTGGAGACTTGTGTAAGTGTCAGTAGGTTGATGATGTTAATAGTGAGAATTTAAACAACTTGGTTGGTATGAAATGAAAGGATAGAACAGCTGGATTTATTAGGTGCCTTGCATTTCTTGAAACTGGTTTACGATACTGATTTGGATCCAAAGCTGTGTTCAACTTTAGTAAAACATCACTAAAATAAGGACATATTTCTGGAAATGTCTTCTTGTTGGAAAAGGTATTTATTTTGTCGTTTAAAAATATTTTCTTAGAGCCACAGCACACGGCGTATTTTATACGCGCAGAGGACGCGCGTTTCGTGCTACATTGAGCTCTTTGTATGTTAGACGTCACGATGGAATGATTGCAACACCGCCTTGGATAACGATACGCGCGTCATCTGCGCGTTTTAAATACACCGTGTGCTGTGGCTCTTAGGTCTACTTCTACTGACTATAATAGTAAACTATTATTGCTCTAGTTATGTATGTTGAACTATGCTTTGGTTTCATGTTAGTTGGATTAGCTTGCAACATTGTGGAGATATTAATTCTGTTATAATGAATTTAATGATTCTTTAATCGTCGATCTTGCACGCGAATTCACACGCGATAAGCCTTAGCCGCGATAAAAGAAATATAAACGCGACAGCTATTTTTTAAAATTTCAGACGATTGGCTACGAGTTTGATTTGTACATCATCATCATTCTGAATCATCGTTTTTCAGCTCAGTAGCATTCAATATATTTCAAATATGAATTCTTCTGTAGTTTATTCATTCATTCAAAGATGAATTCTTCTGTAGTCATTGTTCGTTTATTTCATTGATGTTTAACTACTAGATTAGCTGACGCTTGAACAATGGGGCCGGCCGGTAAAAGCGAAAAGCAGATGGCGCCAGCATAGCTTGATCCTGTCAAATTTTTTTTGGTCGCCAATATTCGAAAAGTTGACGATTTTTTTCTCTGTAAATAATAGTAAACCAAAAATAATTAATGTATTGTACGAGGAGGGTGACTACCGTAAAAAAATATATAGAAACGTGAAGCATCTTGGCGAGAAAGAACAATGGAATTGATTGAAAGGGATAACCTCAAAACTACATTTTAATATATTTTCCCCTTTTTCTTTTATAATTTAATTTTGCAATTTTTTTTTTAATCACTTATTATTTAAAGAATATAATTCTATAAATTTCAAGTTATATATGAGTTAAATTTTTTTTCGTAAAACATCTTTTGGAAATTTGTCCACTTCAATTACTTTTCAAAAAGGCACCTTTACAGGTCATTGGCATTGCAAAATTAATTTTAGTTTTTTTTTAAATAAATTCAAACATAAAATTCTCCATACAAATGTTAGTACCATCGGATCAAGCTATGCTAGCGCCACTTTGACAGTTGCCAACCCCATTCATGCAGCATGAATTGTAACTGAAGTCCGCTGCAGCGCTTTAGGTAGCTGTAACTATAATTACTTGTTTAATCAATCATAAATACGGAGCACTGCACCGCTAATTCTTTTTCAAGGTCCAAATTTCTCTCGACTAAAAGGTCGTTAGAGCCGTCTATTTTATGGCGATTACGCGTTGCGTTCAACGCTCTCTGAGGAGTAAGCGAGATGGCAATATATATGTTTTATAAAAATATATACGAAATTAATTGGTTACTTATCCGAAACAAACTTAAAATACGTACCTAAACAAAGTGTGCACGTAAATAAATATAATATTTTTAAATGATTAAATGTTAAATTTGCGGGTTTTTGATCGTTTTTTGTCAATTGGACACCGCTTCTGTCGCTCGCTCGCAACTGACTGAAGGGTGGTGGTGTGCATGTGCACCATTGCAATGCCGCATAATCTCACTACCGGACAGCTTGTCTATACTTTATGTCGATGATTCATTCACATATAAAATCTGTAGTGGTCAGCTCTGTACCGACATATTGTTTCCGTCGCGCGTAGCCCTTGTGCAGTGCTTACTTTTCTTATAAGAATTAGAGAGAGAGATCAATATTTACTCATATGCGTGTAGGATTCGCGTGCTATAAATTTACGTGCTTTTATCTTGGATTAGAACAGGATACGCTATCGCGGTATTCTTTACCAATACTATTTGGCTACGAGCTTCTGTAAGGTGGAGGTCCTTCCCCAGACGTGCTGCTCCGATTTGAGCGAATTATCCGCTGTACCCTAACTCTCATATGATAAATATTATTATGTGTAAAAAAATAACTTGCCACACTTTTATTGGAATATTAGGATAAAATAGGGTAGGATATATTAAATAAACTACCCTATGTATGACATAGTATCCTGTTCTCAGATATCCAAGATTTTGTAATAGTTATTATTTGCTTTATCTGTCAACATTTACTTTAATGGGATTTGAGGCTTTTTGTGCTGTCTTTAGATTCAATATCGCTTGAACAGTATATTTGACTGAGAAATCCTTTAATGTTATTACAAAGAAATATACAAAAATAAATATTTAAAAAATAATATCTCGACAATGCTCCAAGAAACTTCTATAAGAAAGATAATATCCCTGACACTGCTCTACAAATTTATTGTAAATTTTAAGTTTATTTGGTATTTTTGAAGGTTTTTTTTAATGCATATAATAGTTATGATCAATGTTCGGCGTCTAGTAATGACAATTGGTAAGAAAAGTATAAAATAGGGAGATCCAATGTTGTAAACGCTTTTATTGAATATGTAAATAATTGTAATCTTTTAGGTTAATAGGACTATAAAAATTTTAATCTACCTCAACAGCAATTTATTTTTACGGCTAGAAATGTAATTACTACGTTAGGTTAGTGAGTTTTAGGTTTTTATTTCTAATTGAGAGACGGTGGGGGCTGACTGGTGTCGACAGAGCCCTAATGTTCAATGTATGTGTTGATTAGAAATCATTTTATTGATATAATATACAAAATATGTATGTATCGATTCGCTTCAATCTTAATTTAGAAACACCAATGGGATATTTTCAATTTTTTTTTTAATACAAAAGATCTGGGTATATAAATTGTAACAAATATTTTTAAAAATGGAAATTAAGTATTTCAAAAAATAACTATTATCATAATTTAGGGCATTTCTATCGGACATTTAAGAAGTAAGATACATATTCCAATTATCAGAAAAGATTTCGAGCGAAGTGTTTTTATAATGTGCACCATTAAACTCATTACAAGTAGGTAATTAGCTTGTACTTTAAAAACATTTTTGCGAAATGAAGCGGATATCGTTTCAATGTACTTTATGTTACAGAATATGACTTTAATACCATACGTAAGAAAGAGAAAACCCTTTTATTACTTCCCAGTTTATTTTTTTTAAATATACAAGAAATATGTAGCAAAAATAACCCATGTTTTCTCCTATCAATACTCCCGTCAAATATCTTTCTAATTAAATTCGTTTCGAGTTCCAAGACGGTTTTAGTTTTCTCTTTCATGATACGGCAGTTTTTGTATTTTGTCGTAATGCGGCAGTTTTTTTAATAAAAGCTAATAATAAATTTAAAAAAATAAAATGAAGCATTATTCTGTAACATATTGTCTACATTTAAACCACTAGTCATATTACAATAGCAGTACATTATTATTATTCTCAAATAGGCAGTTATACTGAGTGATATTTACCAATCTGCATAATAGACACTTTTATAAACAGACAACTTTATACTTCGTTTTTTTTTTAGATTTTCCTTTTTGGTAAAGAACGCTTACTGGTATTCAGTAAAATTTATATTCTGCATGTTAAAATGATACAAGACATTAGTACTTATCTATACTAATATTATAAAGAAGAAAGATTTGATTGTTTGTTTGTTTGTTTGAAATGAATAGGCTCCGAAACTACTGGATCGATTTCAAAAATTATTTCACCAGTAGAAAGCTACATTTCCCGAAATTCAATGTGGTTCCCACGGGAACGGGTCCGGAACTTCACGCGGACGAAGTCGCGGGCAAAATAGCTAGTCATATATATTTTTGAATCTGCGGGTCTGTAATAGTTTAAATCTAGTATCAATCTCAAGTTATCTCGCTCGTTTTATATTTTGAATACGCAAGGTAGCCCTTTAGAGACTAGATTTTGTTTTTTCAAGAGAATAGACCCGCAGCTCGGTGAGGCGTCATTTTATTAGAAACACGGTTGTTTTTACAAAAAAAAGGAAAGTCTGAAAAAGAAGGCGGTGTAAAATGTGTAAGCCAGACAAGTACAAAATGTATGTTTATGTTAAAATTAGAAATTCCTCATGTTAGTATTGACAGAATTTGTACAACGATATATACGCAATATATTTTTGTAAAGTTTTAGATTTAAAATATTATAATATTATATAATTAACATATCAAAGACTAGCGTTGATGCCGAATATGACTGTTACGTTTGATAGCGTAGTGTTGTTATTTTTTTTTATATTAGCCATTTATGTCCCACGGCTGGGCAAAGGCTTTCCTGTCCTTCTCCAACTATCCCTCTCTGCCGTTTCTTTTTTCCAGCTACTATTGAATTCCGTAAGTTCCGTCTGTTCATTTTCGTAAGTAGTTTATAAATTCCGTTATAAATTGACATTAAATAAATAAGATAACAACACTACGCTAATTTGTTCTTTAATATTTATATTAAAGATTCACATTTTTTATTTATTTAACAGTTAACTAATGTCATTTGGACAAAAAAAATATTAAATATTATTATCATTCTAATTTGTTTAGCACTGAAAGTGTTCCTTATTTTTAATTGGGGATTATTGTATGAATGCATAATAGATTTTTTTCAAATTATCCACCCCCAGTTTTTATAGTTTTATTTTTTATCAGTTAATGAGTTTGACTCATTAATAATTATTTACCAAATAATTTTACTATTATTTTTGTGCTTACATATTATGTAAGATTTCGAATATTTTGTCTATTTAAGTTTTGGTAACAGCAACGAAAATGCTATGAGTAAGGGTATTGTATAAGTTATGTTGTTTTATATCTAACATTGATGTTAAAAGTACAATTTTTAAAATTAATACCACTTAATTAGGCTGATTTTATTTTTTGAAATTTTGTTTAAAGATACCAATAATTTTAAAACCTTAATACAAATATGCCGTCTAAACTGGTTTTTTAAAAAAGACGATGTGAAAGAGCTTTATAATAGACTTAGATATAATTAGTAAAAAGATCGTCGCGACATATTTCATTATTAAAATATACATATTGACGCACCACAGTTTATTTTTACTCCATGATAGTTGATACGGCAGTTTTTATATTTATTCATGATGCGGCAGTTTTTTTTAAATATGTATAAATGTTAATTTCCTTACTCATAGCAAAAATGTGACACTGATCAATAGATATACGTAATTATGGTACATAACATAGTGGCCTTAAAAATTGTAGATTGAATTATAATGAAAAATAAATATTTTTAGAAACTATGATATTTTTTAATAGGAAAAGATCTATTTTTGTTACGCTTTTATCAAAGTAATTGCATTTTTATAATGGATGTTGAAAACGAATGTTAAGAATTGGAAATAGGGGTTTAAGATCATAGTTTCATCGTTTTTTATAAAAACATAATTTAGAATGCTTTCTCTACATAATGATGTCTATAAACTCTTCAGTTCTCAGGTCAATTTAGCAAAAAGGTACAAATTGCAAATGTGCCTTAAGTCTGGTAAAGTCTTAGGTACTTCAGTGATTTTCGGAACTGGTGCCCCTTTTACATAATTAAAATTTCGCACTGAATGAATTTAGCAACTTGTACACAAAAATTTTCTTTGCTTTTTGAAAGCATTTTTAGAATCAATAGATTAAAATGAAATTTTGTATCTAAATTGGATGTCAATAAAATTTTAAATAAAATTGTTTAGATTTGATTAGTTCAAAAATATTGTATTGATAATGTCATGGGCGAAGTGTTTAATCGGGCAATTTCGACTATAAAAAAGTGCGTAATTAGTTAAATAAATTGTCTTCGGGAAATTCATTCCAGACGTTACAGCTATCGACACGCATTGACGAACGAAACATGAGAATTATGTATAATGTCCGGGCAATCTGATAAAATTCAATAAAATTAAACACATTGCCCGCTTTATCACATTGCTCATAACATATTCAAAATATAAATTGTTTCTACAATAGTAATAAAAATTTAAGTTACTGAGAATTTGGAAAAGTTGAAAAACTACTGACCTCTGTAATACGTACCTATAATTATAACTTTCCATAATTTTGGCGGTGTTTTAGAAAACTTATGGGCACCCGTTAGACAGTCAATCAATGAATGAGTTAACCCGGCCGGTAAATTTCAAGTTATATAAATAAGGCGTGAATGGATTTACTCGATTTTTTATTTATCAATAGTAGGTATTCACATTGTACTATGCGATTATAAAGTTTCTTAACGATGGTTACATTATTAGCATAAATATCTTTGTTCTTACCATGTAACCAGGGTAGGTTACCTCTTTCATTGGTTGTAGGTCAATGGCAGAAGGTCAATACTTTTTCAGGCGTCATTGACAAATCAGATTGTTTGATGAATTCACAAATATGACTATTTGAATGTAACTGTACAGAAAAAAAAGCACAGTTTATAATATTAATAGCAACCATTTCTGAATTGTACACTTAGCGGACTGGACGCATTTATACTGTGGCCATTAAAAAGTTAAATGCAATACAAACTACTGTAACGTAACATTTAATGTAGGTAACAGAATTCCCATGTGGATGCCTTGCGTGCACGAACCGAACATTCAACTTGCGCTCGCCACGATCGATGGAGGCAGAAAATCAGAGAAAGCAAACACAGCGCTGCGTCCACACTATGAAATGCTCCTTTCATGTAACATTACGTGATACCTTACAGCAGTCTGTACCCGGCATAATATTGTTCCAAATCCGTATATCAAGGCAAATAATCTGTATACATATTCGACCGACATTTTGTTTTTGTTTTTTTTTAGTTTTCGCACGTGTGAAGCCTGTTACAAAAAACTTTTTAAAACATCGGTTTAAAAAAGAGATTTCAAACAGTGTTAGTCAAAGAGGTTTTATACCAAATTACGCCTTCAAGAGCCTTCGAATCAGTTCATATAATATACTGAAGTTTAGGGTTGGTTTTGAACGGCTTTTTTTTTCTTCAAATAAAACCGTATCGCTCAGGCATAAGCATAGCATAATACATAAAAAATACTAATACCTACTTAAAAATGTCACGTCTAAAAGATTTGAAGACAGATGCACTTCCTCAATTCATTTTGAATAATCTATCGGCTGCTGCGCGCCGCTTCCAACCGTTTGTGGGGAGCACTATGTCCAGCAGTGGACATCTTGTTGCCGAGATGATGAATTATTTGTTTGACGTCGGAATTAGAATAAATGATTTTCAATAAAACAAAATGACGGTCGAGTCCAATATAAAATTGAATTATTGATATACGTATACAAATGAAAACAAAATAAGGGCCACTCGTAATTTCGTATCTACATAAATAATAATAATAAACAACCACCATGGTCACTTTATCCCAAGGGCCGCGGGTTTGAATCCTGCGCAAGACAAACATTTGTGTGCATGAACATGTCTGGGTGTTTTCTATGCATAATAAGTATTTATATACAAAAAAAAATGTATTTAAGTATATTTATCAGCAATCTAGTACCCATAGTACAAGCTTAGTTGCTTAGTTTGGGACTAGATGGCGCTGTGTGATTCGTCCAAGAATATTTATTTATTTAACGTTTAAAATAACATTGTACTGCATTATGTTGCAGATTGATGTGTCTGAAGTTTCATGTAAATTGATTAAAATGAACCATCCCATTTTTTTATAGTTTTTTAAGACACAAAATTGTGGCTCTTGTTTTGTTTCTTTTAGTTTTTTATATGTAATGATGTTACATATTACCTAATAAAACCTTGTATTTCCTATTTTAACAGATATTGACTAGTTTCCGAAAGTACTAACAGTATCCCTCGCAAACAGTTAATTATAAACATTGTACCTGGTTTATAAATAAATGATGTAATATGGTTTTCATTGTAATAAATATTCAGAACATCTTTTTTTTTGTATCTTTTCGTAATCCCAAGTTTTTTATACCACTAAGGTGGCAAACAATCATACGGCCGCCTGATGGTAAGCAGTCACGCAGTAAGCGTAGCCTATGACGTTACCCTATAAAAATTGGAGACCTTTCTCGCCGCAGGAACACAACCAACATAGCCGAGACCAATGCTATTTGACCACCATCTTCTGTAAGGTAGAGGTCCTAGGTATCGGTCCTAAAATAGATTTTCCCGACATGATCTATATGAAATGTACGCGGTCCGTTTAAGCGATCATCAGCGTGTATGGCTTAAAGTACGCCCACCGTGTAAGTTATCATGAGCGTATATTGCTTTACACGCAGGGCGTATAGAGATTTTTGTGTATGTTCTGGAACCGTGTGCAGCTAGGCTACTCTTGTAACCAATCGTGAGCGATCGATATAAGATTGTTACGTTTTGGTACTCTTGAGAGACTATACTAGCTTTAACTAAATGAAATCGGATTGTACAAGAAACAAATTAGTAAAGTTTCAAGAGAACGAATTAGGATTTGCTGTTAATTTTAAATTGAAATTAAAATCGCGATTTCGTTTCAGAATAACCTAGCAAAGCAATGCCACGACAGCGGCAGTCTTATTTTCGGTTATGAAATGTCTAAAAACAAAGACGAGTGTGCAGCCAATATAGATGAAATAAATTTTATTGCTGATCAATAACAAATAACACATATACTTAGAACCAGAAATAACAAAATAAATACCTAATCCACAGACAAAACAAAGAAAAATGCAGTCTGAACCTTTCTATCTAAACACGAAATGCCTATACACAGATAGCTCTGGTTAACTTCATGTAATTACAAGATATACATTTATTAATTGTAAATATTATTATACAGTCATGATGTGTCATACCAAAACACTATACCTACATGTAATTGGTAATTGTTATTTTCATTTTAAAAAAGCTTCCTAATTTAATACAATAGGATCTATCTAAGCCTAAAGAATTTGCTATGAAAATATTTATCATTTCACTTTACTATATTGTAAAGTTTAAACGTAGTTTTATTAAAAACAATTATATTTATCATTATCTATTTTATTTTACACTGCCGGCGTACTTAACTATACGCCTAACAGCGTGAATTACGCGGATTGCGTAGTTACAATTTTAAATAATGGTACCTATATCTTCGTGATTCATTGCCGGCTAGAGGCAACAGGTTGGCAATGACAAAATGTCACTTGAAATCGCATGTCAGTCAATATTTTGGTATGACACAACACTTAACGGATAACATTTTATTCAAATAGCTAATTCCTCTAGAGCTGAATTTGAACTAAATTAAAATTGTACTAAAATACTAACCCTCCCGTTTGCGGGCTCGGCCGCCTTTACACTAATTTAGAAAAATATCATTTTTTTCGACCCGAGTCCCAAGAGTTTCATTTTTTTTGGACTTCATGGCGCAAACAGTTCTTATATTTATATATTAATCTATAGAACGCCAGTATTTTACAAATACTTTCCGCCGAGAAACCTTATAAAATGCTCACGGTGTTATTTCAACTGCTGATGGGCTGGAAAATATTGCTTTTTAATAATAAGGCCGCCTTGTTGCTGTTACACTAGTCTGTACGCTGTCCATGTATAATTTATCCTACTGTTGTGTAATGCAAATAAAATATATTCTATAAATCTATAGGCCCATTGTTTATTTCAACATCATTAAGATCATCACGTCCTTGGTTCATCTTCATGATCATATTTTATAAAGTTTCTTCGCGTTTTAATTCAACGAATTTCAAAATTTCGTTTGATTTAAATTTAGCCAACTCGCGAACCCGTCAACTTTTTGAAGCCCAACCTTGGCTGACAAATAATGTCCATATATATTTGGACAACCAATTTGAGAATAAAGTAGTCGACATGTAAGCTGTTCGGTGCCTCTGTTAGATTGTGCTAGTAAAGTTCTTATTATATTATAACGTATAAACATGTATTAGAAGCTTTCCATAAAACGTCTGTAGTTTAAGAAACTTACATCATATACTTTGAAAAGTCAACAAATTTAAAATATTTTACGAAATTTACGTATTCGTTGAATTTATAATATTTCCAACTGTCAATTTTCAGTACAATATATAATATTTAATTGTAATACCTATTACAGTTAAGATCTCTGCGAGTGTTTTGGTAAGGTATTGCTTATTACACGTTATATTATATTTTAACACGTCGTTTATGGAAAGTACGCCAAGAGTGTAATTTAAAAAGGCGCATTTATGTCGTAACAATTTCTTATGAAAAAACAAACGCCACATGTTACACGTCTGGCGTATTAACACTACGCTCGGGAAACAAAACGAAGCAGCTACAATCCGCGTCACGAGAGATGAGACCTGGCGTATCAGTAGACGTTTCCTATACAATTTTAGTCGAAATCAGCTACTGCACAAGTCAAATCAGCAATCAATGTACCTAGTTTTAAATTCTATGTTGAAAAAGAAAAGAAAAAAGAAAATTACGATATATTTTTAAATGACAAAAAAGGCCGTAACTGGTTTTCTTTCGCCATTTCTTTTTACCAGTGGTCATTTTGCTTTTGTTTCCGAAATGGTAGTAGTTTATAGAGTAGATTAATTTATACAAATCATTTATTACTGTATACTCTGACAAGAGGACGTGTTTGTGAAAACCTATTCTCTGAATAAAGGTTTTGAATTTGAATTTGAATCATACTATGAAACGAAATTCCAAAAATCCGGACTGACGTTTCGTTGAATTCAAACCAGTTCTGAACCTTATTCTAAATAGTAATGTCTTTTTTTGATAGAACTACGTGGTTTGTTGTTTCAGATGAACACTTTTATGGTCGCCCCCCAGACAGTCTCTCGTAGGGCGGATTGTAAGTTCGCTTTGATTAGCTCTTAGTATCGTTTAAGGTGTGTTTCCTAATCAACGTGTTAAACTTTGGGATGTGGTCGATCTTTTTGGACTGTCAATAAAAACCACAACAAAAATTTGAAGTTTATACACCGTTAATTTATAATTCTTATTACGCCTCACAGTTCCAAAAATAAAATATCTTTGCACACAAGCAGATCAATATTATCGGCAGTATTTGTTAATGGCTGTCTTCTACGAACGCCATTGGACTTTATACAGACGCGGCGTACCCTTCATTACAACGATTTTTTTATTTAGAAACGCAAAGATGTAGTCTCAGTTAGATAGCCAAAACAAATTCTTCCGATTATTTTATAATCTATAAGGATAAATATTATTTTAAACCATAATGAATACAGTACAATATTGTTTGGACAACCAAATAGAAAAAGAAATGTTACAAAATGTAAAAAAATCGATACAAAATCAATTCTACGGATTAGTAAAAGTGGAAGCAAGCATTTAGGATAAAAAAAAATAAGAATAGAAAAATGATCTGGAATGACCTCATAGCCATTTTCTCTCTTTCTAACTTACCAAATGAGTAATAGAGTGGTTTATTAACCAAGTAGACAGAGGGGAAAGTTAAATTTTACCTATAGATCCGTATGCTTTGTTGTCGAAAAGAATTTTACAGCTTGCAAGTCAGCGACAAGTCGCAGAAATACATTAAAATAAAATAAAAAATCATTTTTTTTTATCGACGTGAATAAAGAAAGAAAAGTAAAATAACAATATTAAAACTTTAAAATGTTTTGGTGCAACTCTGTAAAAATCTCATAATTTTTAAAATGACAATACAATTTACATGACTTTACATTCAAATTCATCAAAATACATTGGAACTGTGAGGCGTAAGAATAAAAAAAATGAGTTGGTTTTTATCAACTTTTGTCATATGACCAATAAATGCATATAATCTAAACACCAGTCACCAAGGAATGTTCAAACATAGTCCCGGCCAGTGGCAACGCGCTGCCTCAACCTATGAACAAATTGGAAAGCTAGAAGGAATCATTTAACCGTCCGCCTTTTGATTTTTCTCACTTTGCCCGATTTAGGTTTGGCCTTTAACGATATACTGTCTAAATTTGGTAAGTCCGTGTCAACTTTCTTTGTATACACTGGGTTGTCGTTCGCATCATGGTCCGAGCTGTCAACACCGTTCTCCATCCGTACTGTGTTGACATAAGGTTGATTCGTTTCCATGTCCTCATCGGAGTCATAGTTTCCATTAGGTTCATGGCGTTTATGGAATTTATAATTGACATCTTCATCGGACTCCGCTGAGGAACGGGTGACTTTATATCTTCGGTTAATATTTTGTAGCGATTGGTTCTTTTGTAATTCACTGTGCACTGTGTCTCTAATGTTCATTTCTGACGTTGATTTTGTACAATATTCCTCTTTGTCAGACTCAGAATATTTTCTTGATAGTCTACGGTCGAATATCTTTGTGTCATGGTCGTTGACTATGTTAGAGGTGGGCGATTTCAGTTTGACCTCTGGTCCTCCGCCGTATATGTCTGTGAAGAACCTCCACAACTCTTCGCTGAGTTGCGCGTGATCTGATCCCTGTTTTAGTAGGTACGTCGTGTTACCGTCCATTTCCTGAAAAAATATTTGGTCATTTTAATAATAGTATGTATAATGGTTTAGGGCATGGTACAATAATATGCTGCGTCTGGTATTCATATCCGGCGATTGCTCAAGACTACGTCACGATCAGTGTGACATATTCAACCTTATTATAACCTCACCACAGCCGATGACGTAATCTTGGGCCAATCACGTGACCTAGCTGTCACTGGAAGAGAATACCTTGTTATGTTATACCATGGGTTATGTTTACCTGTTTGGTGACAATCCCGCTGTTGTCAACAGGTGGCGGCGGCTGCTGCGTCTTGTTCCTGACGAATGCCTGCCACTGTCTAAACCAGTGCATACTTATTGCATAAATAGCACGAGGCCGCTCTTGCTCCTGGAATCATATGAAATACTATTTTGATCAGTACGTTCCGTTACGTTGGAGATATTACGTTTGATGAACGGCTTGAGTTTGATTTTCAAACCATTTCGGTTCAGGTCGTAAAAATTTGTTAAATAAACAATTTAAAATTTTAACTGAGAAGTAAAATGAAATCGTTGTCTGTACTAATAAGCCCACAATAATATGCAAAAAAAAGAAAATATATAAAAAAGAACAAATAAAATGCAAAAAAAAAACCTCATTTTAAAATAGGAAAGACGAAACATTCAAATTGAATTGACTTAAAACTTTTCTCTTTATAAAAAAGGAAAGATTTAATGAGGTTTAAAGATTTCGGCGCCAACTACGATAGCGTCCACTTGGGCTCGTGATAGTGTAATGTGAAGCAAACATTGGTTAAAATGCATAGTGATTTGAGTTTATGATCAGGAACTATAAAGTGCATTATCGTGTTGACTTCAAAATCCGCCTTGAGAAATTTTGCTATCGTCTTTCTTCGGGGCGTTTTGACGATTCGAGACAGCATGAATACGCTGCTTTAAATTTACGTATACAATAATAATTTAAAGATGGCACAATGGAATCTTTGTCTAAAGTCCGATTGCCAAAGGAAAGAAAAAAAAAGGCTCCAAAAATTCTTTCACCGTTGGGAAACTATACTATCCCCGAGTGACATAGGCCTGGTGATATTCCTATTCAAAAGTGTATTATTATTATTACTAGCTTCAGTCCACGGCTTCGCCCGCGTGGCCTACGAACAATTAGCATATTTTTCTTCAGAAACAAATTCCGGTCTGGTTTGGTCCGGTCGGTCCGGTCCTTATAAGGAACCTACATGCCAAATTTGGAATCTCAAGACCCAGCGGTTTGGGCTGTGCGTCCCCTCGCAACTTCGTTAGCGCATATCTCGCTTTCCCGTGGGAATTTTGAAAAATCCTTTCTTAGTCCACCCCTAGACGTCGTACGGAACCTACAGTTCAAATTTGGAATCTCTAGACCCAGCGGTTTGGACTGTGCGTTGATATATAGTTAAGTCAGTCAGTCAGGACTTTGAATTTTATATATATAAATTATTATTTATTTATTAAATTACCACAACGTCATTACAGGTTATAACACCCAACGCGACAATATAGATAGGTATGTAAATCAATCACTAATCAATAATCAACACAAACATTAATAAAACGATGAAATTAAAATAAATTGAATTAATGAAGTATACATCATTATTCACAGTATATAAGTGTTGCTATGCGCCTAGTCGTGAGCGCGCCGCCGACCGTGCCGTAGCCCGACAAGGCGGTTGAGGTGGCAGTCACTCAGGTTTTAAGTCGGTATACCCCAAGTGGTATTAGAGAGGGCATGCAGCAAATACTATAGAAACTCTACCGAGTTAATACGCACAGCTTCGGAAGAATTCGGGCAAGACGCGACACTAGCGCCCCTACGGCATGAGGGCGGCATGAGGTGAACGATTTCAAAACTTTTGTGCGTTTTGTATGCAAAATGTTATAGCGCCCCTAGCGGCATGAGAACGGGGGTTGCCAAGTCATTGTATGAGAAACGTCAAGAGCTGTGCGTATTAGTCTTCTATAGTATTTGCATGCAGTAATGCACCTGAAATATGGCATGCAGGTCGTAGAAGGCGGCGAGCTCCCTCGCGCGCCTCGTGCGCAGCCGCTGCGCCGCGCGCGCGCACACGCCGCACTCGTGCACGTGCGACACGGCCGGCCCGCCGCCGAACCTGCGGACGAACGCACGTACGTAAACGTCATCATCATATTCACGTTTGCGCCCACCGCGGGTCCCACTCACTGCTCGTGCAGGAACTCCCAGAGCGGCTGCGACACGACGGCGGCCAAGTGCTTCAGGTGCGCGGCGCGCTCCGGCCGCACCCCGCCGTGCACGCACACGAAGTCGCCGTTCTCGATGGGGCCCGGCTCCGCCCACGTGTTGAACCTGACGTACAACCAATTATTATTTGATTACTGATTACTGATGTCCTCCTTGGCATAATGGTTACCATGCCGGACCGGTCGGGTCATCATTAAAAACGAACTTTTTATCATTGGCCTGTGTCTTGGATGTTTATCTTGTTATAAAATACTAGCTTTTTGCCCGCGACTTCGTCCACATTGAATTTCGGGAAAAGCTATAGCCTATGTCACTCCCTAATAATGTAGCTTTCGACTGGTGAAAGAATTTTTGAAATCGGTCCCGTAGTTTCGGAGCCTATTCAATTCAAACAAACAAACAATCAAAAATTTCCTCTTTATAATATTAGTATAGATAGTATCGTTGTGTTAGTATCCCATAACACAAGTCTCGAACTTACTTTGAGGCTAGCTCAGTCTGTGCGATTTGTCACTATATATTTTATTTTCTTATTTTTCTTTCATTGACGTATAAAGAATCAAGACTGGTTTTGTTGTAATTTTTTCCTCGACCATTCTAATATGAATACGAAAAATAACTAAAGTAATACTTACTTGGACACTTCACTTACTTATTTATCCATTGTTTAGACACGTAGAATTTGATATCATTTGGTTCTACTGTCGTTGAATTCACTATCTCCGCCGCCTTTTGCCGCAGCACTGTCATTTGAGGGTTCACCTTTCTGTAAAATTTAAAATAAAAATATAAAATATTCTATTTCACGAATACAGTTCGGTTATGTAACATTTACATGCACATTGCTTTAGTGTGCGTGACCTCGGGAGCGCTCGTAAGTCGTAAAATCGGTCTGTCAGTCGGGACATGGGCCAGGGCCTCGTAGTGAGATGTTCGTTCACCTGTAGAAGAGCACGTACGCCTCGAGCGAGGCGAGCAGATGCTCGGGCAAGGGCTGCACCTGGTGGTCGTCGAAGCAGTGCCAGCCGGAGCCGGCGCGGGCGGCGCACGTGTAGTGCCCGCCGCCCGCCGTGCCCGCGTGCACGATCACCGCGCACAGGGCGTAGCGGCTGACCTTCGACGTGCACTCTGGAATGGGGTTCATTATTTCATCATATCAACCCATAATCATCGTACTCTGCCACGCTGCTCCGAAGCGGATTGGCATAGGCCGGTGTTTTCAAACCGCCCCAAGGCCAAAGACTGTCATCAAAAGACAACAGCCGGGACCGACGGCTGAACGTGCCCTCCGAAGCACGGAGAGGCTCGAGATAACGAAACCAAACGCTGGGTAGGGTCGACGTCGCTTAACTTGCGTTTTCATATTAGAGTGCGACACACAGCGACGCCGTCGACCTCCTCATTATTATTTAAATACAGTAAAATACAATTTACAACTTACTCAATTAGTTAAGTTACAATTCAATCACATAACATAGTTCTACAGTCATCAACCTGTGTGACGCAATACTCTAGTCTCCCGGTGACCAAGGCGACACGTCGATTACAATAAATTTAATTATTATAATTCTGTATTAAATATTAAATAAATAAGCTACTCTATAAACTACCACCATTTCGGAAACAAAGCAAAATGACCACTGAGGAAAGAAATTCGGAAACAAAGCAAAATGACCACTGAGGAAAGAAATTCTGAAACAAAGCAAAATGACCACTGAGGAATGAAATGGCGAAAGAAACCCAGTTTAAAAAAACCAGTAGATAACTTAAACAGATATTCAATTTCACGAAGAGCATTAGGTCAAAAAATGTTGTAAGGCGAGTACGTGCATACTTTGGTGCGTGACTGATTTTACGAGCGTTTCCGAGTTAACGCACGCATTAACAATGTGTATGTGAACGTTAGAACAATTATAACCGAATGCCCTTTGTGAAAAGGAATATCTGTAACGCTATATAAATACCTTTATGCGTATAAGGTGCCATGTTAAGGTCGTTAATCGGGAAGGAGACCCTCGCGGCGACCTTCGCGCTGAACATGAGCTCGTGGCGAAACCTCTTTAGATGCACACAGAGCACTTCCGGCAATCGAACCACTCCGGACATTTTCACACCGTTCCGTAGTTTGTTGCACCGTGAACAACTGCAGAGTAAAAGTAAAATTTGTTATTTAAGAATTTCAAAACATCTTATAAAATTCAAAAATTCAAAATTGTTATTCAGAGAGTAAGCCCTTTCTCTCGTCAAAGATTACATTACATTACAGTAGTAAAATTATTTATGTAATTAATCTTAGAATAAAGCTAAACATGATAGGGTAAAAATAAAAATAAAATGCTTTAGAAAATTGTTGCCAATATTAAAAAATGAGGAGAAATCATCGAAATTGTCAGTTCATCTACTCTTTAAACTACTACCATTTCGGAAAGAACACAATATTACACATATAATATCAGCATATGTTTTTTATATAATATACCTGTACATATTATCTCCTTTCAACTCGTCAGCGCTGAAAAAAGCCGCGAGACAATCCTGCAGAGAGACCACTGGCCCGTAGAACCAAGATCGAAGCCAGCTCAGCAGCCACCACACCTGACGGAAGACGAAGAAGATTATTGTCGTCATAGCTCAGAATACGCAGCAGATTTTTTCCTGTAATAGTATGTGTCCGAGGCTTCGCCCTAAAGACAAAATATAATTCCAATATAGCGCACTACACGGATTATGTCCATAAAAAAATTGTAATAAAATTCCTTTAATAATAAAACAGTTAACCCAAAACCGAAATATTTTTATTTCGAAGCTACGAAACTGGTTAATGGAGTGTTTTTATAGCCTAACTGAATACCTTACGATGTCTTAATATGATAATAAAAAATAAAATGCAATGACTATATAAATTAATATACAAATTATATTATTTTATTTTCTTATTGCCAGCCCTGCCAACTCCATATTATCTCTGTTACCCTAAGGTTGCCTTGAAAAGATTGCTTTGAGCAATAAGGCCGCCTTGTTGCCAATACACTAGTCTGAAGGTTTTTTTTGTGTTTACCGTATTGTGTTCTAATGTTTACAGTCTGTGTGTTGCAAATAATGCTTATTCTAATTAATACAATGAATGAAATGTATTCGTAGATTGGGATATACGTTCATATATTTACTGCAATTAATTTTTTACATGCCAGCTTATGGCAAAACATGCGTTCCTTTAAGTATTGTCAACAAAATAAAGAAATAAAATTGTATACTTATTACATTTACCCAGGACTCCTGCGCGTTGGCGGCGTGATGCAGCGGCTGCTGGCAGCGCAGCACGGCCAGGTGCTCCCGCGACGGGATGGGCAGGGACAGGTCTTGGAACGTCTCCACGCGGGTCGATACCTGAATGATAACTTCGTTTGCGTATATTTATTTATGCACACCAGCGCCATCTATATCAGACTTTTGATCAAATCCTACGGGAATCGCGCACTTTTCGGGATAAAAAGTACCGTATGTGTTAATCCAGGGTATCAGCTACCTACATACCAAATATCATAAATATTGGCAGCCATTTGAGCTTGAAGTAACAAGCATACATAACTTTCGCCTTTATAATATTAGTAGGATTCATTACGTTAGTCTATACTTACATAATTTAATCTAAATTCAATTCAGCTGAGCTATGGCCATTTTATATTACTGCGGCACACATGAATATCTCACACAGCATTATTGTAATATATTTTTAGAATTAAGGTTGTTATGTAAATATGTATATGTACGGTTACGACAAACAAACGTTTTTCTATTCTGTTCTAAATAAAAGAACCGAATGGGTTGGATTTGTATACAAGTAGTTTTTTTTTATTCAAATAAAAAATGTGAAATTCTCGTTAAAAAAAAAAAAATCACCGTCAGTATTAAAGTAAGATTCGACCGACCTAAGAGCGCGCATTCCGTCCACTAGCGCCGCCATTTGAACGAAAGTGATAGTTGGTAAACATAGATGAAAAAGTAAAATATGTTCTTACGCATTAGAATAGACGGTGAAGTATGTTTACATCACTTTGTTGACATTTGTTGCTGTTTCGATAAATAACGAGTTGAAAAAAAAACGGCCGTTTTTCTGTTACTTTTCCACCTACGTTTACCAGCTATCACTCTCGTTCAAATGGCGGCGCTAGTGGACAGCATGCGCGCTCTGAACAAACAAATGGTAAATGTGGAAAATAACACGTTATCGAACTCACCCTGTCACAAATGAGGCATTGCACCGACGAGAGCAGTTTCCCATCAAACACGTCTGATATGACACTTCTGTAGCGCAGAGATCCACAACTGCCATCTCCGCTGCCGCACGAAGCCAATTGCTTGCTGAAAAGTATGGTTTAAGAACTTTATTTCTTACTAGCGCCCCGCCCCGTCTTATTTGAAAATATAATGTAGCCTATGTTACCCGGTGGTAATGTACCTTGTAATGTACGGTGGCCTCGAAGATAGGAGGACTATTTTAGAAAAAAATCGCTTGCACATCTTGTAAGCGGATCTTTTGTCAGCTCCGTCCTTTTCTTTGTTACCAAACAGGGTTTTTGTTTATTAGAGACATATGCGTCCACTAGGATGTTGGATGTTGCAACCAAAAATCATCCTAAAGATGGTCCTGCTATCCTCGAGGCGACTGACCTGTGTGAGAATTTTTGAACTCGGTCCAGTAGTTTTCGAGTTCATTCGTTACAAACATACACACACATAAAAATAATAAATATTAATAATTCGTCATACTGCGTCCGCTCCGGCCTGGCGTCGGCGTCGCTGGCTCCGCTGGAGCAGGTCTCGTAGCGCTCTTCGGCTTCGCTGGAGCAGGACAGCTCCGACTCCGAGCCCCTTTGGGCCGGCAAAGCTGCTGGCGACACAAATCACTCTTCAATAATGTGGCGTCATAGGCCACTATAGTGGGAATATTCAGTTAAACCAGTATTTTGTTTCACATGATTTACTAATACGATCTGACAATGATTAACAACTTACAATAGTATTTATAGAACCAAATACAAAAGGCATGTCTTATCTGATAAATACCTGAACGTGCTATGCTGACTAGGCAATATAATTTCCGTCAACCTAGCACGTCTGCCAGTAAAGGTAGTTACACACTATGATTATAATAAGATCCCATAAATAACGTCCATTGACATTTCTTAGTGTCTAAGGTGACATTTCGATATTAATAGATTACCATTAGTTGAGTTGATGTTGTTAGACAGTACGGAGTAAGCCAAGTGCGTGCCGCCGAAGCTCGCCGAGCGCCGGTGCTTGCCAGCGCCAGACGCTTCTTGGGCCACCCTGTATGTACAATTAGAATTGCTCATTATAATTACATAATATTCCATTTGCTATCAACTTATAACGTCATTACACAATTTATATGACATAAAAGCTTGTCGCAAGATTTATTATTATTATTTACCTGTATTAGAAAATATAATATTATCGAACTTAGTACGAGTAAATATTAGTAATTAAATCTCGCGACAATATATCAATATCAAATTTCAATTTCGAAAAGAGTGTTCGGCTATGACTCTTGTAACACACCTTCCACACGGCCCAATCTAATTGGCCAATTTATATACCTGTCCTTTTCTTTAGGTATCACCAAGAACAGGACAATAAATCAAATTGGACCAAAAATTTGGTGCGTGTGGACGGGGTGTATCTTTCACATGCACATTATTAATGCGTGCGTACCTCGGACACGCTCGTAAAATCGGTCACGCACGCACAACATTCATAGTCGAACGCTCATCGTGAAATGGTATATCTGTATCAACCATCTATTCCCGATAATGCAATTATGTTATACTAGCCAAAGCCGTGCAACTACGTTAGACTATATCCCGCTTTCCCGTAGAAATAAAAAATAAAAACCTGTCTTATGGAATGCCTACGTGATACAAAGAAGACTTGGGGGGTGTCTTCTTTGTATCACGTATCACTTTCAGTATAATTTAGAAGTGCTGGTACCTTAAGTAGCCGTCTGTCCTCGATTCGCTGTAGGACGACGCAGCCGGCGATTTCCGCCTCATCCTAGCAAATAAAGGCGCGTCGCTCGCTGAAAAAGAAACAACAAGTAATTATTTTTATTATCATACAAACTCCTCGTAATGCTAAAGCCACATTGAGCACGATGAACTCGCGATAAACATCGCGAGTTCATCGTCAATTGTTCCACCAACGACGCCCCATCCCTCTCTCACGTATGACAAACAAGCACGGTAGACAAGGACGCCGATCATCTTTACGCTATTCAGCACCGTTGCGCGCCACACATCCCGATGGCGCGATGTTCATCGCGGTAGGACGAAGTAGGTGGCCGGACGTGGCCGTAGCATGAATGGCGTTTGTTTTTCAGTACTGGCCATTAAGAATAAATAAATTAAAATACCTCCAGATGAAGCGGCGCGCCGTCTCACATGAACACTCCTGCCATCCGAATGGTCACCGTCCGCTTCTGTGCCGAGTTTGTCCTCAGGAGTTCCATCCCACACCTGACGATAATGTGAACTTATTCTGAGATTAGGTTTAGGTTACACTACCTAGAAGTTATATGAAATTGAATGAAAACTAAGCAAGAACGACCCAGTCAGTATTAGCTTTTATATATTTAGATGCTGTTACCCGCGGCTCCGCCCGCGTGGTCAAAGGAAAATGTCAATAATTTTTCCAATGGGAATCTCTTTATTCCGTTTAAAAAAGTAGCCTATGTCACTCTTCAGACTTTAAACTATCCCCAATAAAAAAAATCATATCAATCCGTTCATAACTTTCGACGTGAAGGGAGGAGGACAAACACACAAACAAACAAACACACTTTCACATTTATAATATTAGTATGGATAAGCTTCCAGCCTCTGTTTCCTTCGGACTATGACATGGGACTGTTTAAGAGGTAGATTAGAGGTTTCGTCAGAGGTGGGTGACGCATTGGTAGCGCCCCTGGTTACCATCAGGTGGCCCGCTTGCCTGTTTGTCTGCCGAATAACATAAAAAAAGAACGGTAAGAATGCCCATACATTACCGGCTCTTTCAATTCTTCGTGCAGTTGGTCCATGAAACACCGAAGGAACTCCTGGGTGTCGTGCTGATGATAGCCTCGGAACATCGGGTGGACCTGTACATAAACAAATAAATATATAGGGACAAATCACACAGATTGAGCTAGCCCCAAAGTAACTTCGAGACTTGTGTTATGGCATACTAACTCAACGATACTATATTTTATAACAATTACATATGCATATAGATAAACATCTAAGATCCAGGCCAATCAGAAAAAGTACTTTTTTCATCATAACACGATCGGGATTCGAACCCGGGACCTCCTGGGTGGCGGTCCGGCATGGTAAGCATTACGCCTCGGAGCCCGCCATATCTCAAATCAGCTATACATATAATAAAACAGTAGACCCCGGTATGTCTGTACATACTACTACTATTATAAATGCGAAAGTTATGGTGTATTTTTGTTACTTTTTCACGCTCAAATGGCTGGGTCAATTTTTATGATATTTGGTATGTAGGTGGCTGATACCTTGGATTAACATATACTTTTTATCCCGGTAAGTACGCGATTCTCGTAGGATTTGATCAAAATCTGGGAGTTAATGACGCTTTATAAAGTAAACCCTGTTTCTTCTAACTTGACCAATGTAGTAAACAATCTTAGCATGTCTTTTTAAAGAAAATAGGCAATTAAAATTATCATTCACACCCAAATAATAATAATAATAATAATAATATAGTTAGAAATGGCATTTAGCACAACACTCTATTCTGGCGATTTATCGATTTTACACACGGATATTTGAATAAAAAGACAAGCTAAGGTTGTTTACTACATTGGTCAAGTTAAAAGGAACAGGGTTTAAATGGCGCTGCTGTGCATAAAATTAAAAACGTATTGCCAGGCAGGTATAATAAACCGCGGGTAGCAGCTATTAGTTAGTTAGTTATTTTCTATATATCTATATTTTCTAAGGTGACTGGCATAGCCAAACTTCGTCAAAAGTCCTATTGCACGGCGCACGGTGAAGTTGGCCGGAAGCATTATAGGAGTAAGTAGGCGTTTTGAACCGAGATCTTCCAGCCGACTCCGTTCGTAAAGAGTAACAGCCTTGTCAATAGAATAATAGAAATTGCCAAGGTGCGCCATAGACGGATACGTCAATGAGGACATATTTTCTTTTGTGAAAAATACATTTAGTTGATAATGTTAATACTTACATTTCGTATTCCATATAAAATTCCATTAGGTACAACATAGCCTCTTGTTTTTCTACTCCACATTTCTTTAATTAGTTTTTGGTATGCTCTGAAAATAAAAATAAATCATAAAGTGTTTCTTACGTATAACTTTAAATCAATGACTATTGTAGGGAATTACGTACTATATACTACACTATTTTTATTATTTTATTACATGTCTTCATATGTATACATGGGTCTTGGGCGTTTATATATGTATTTGTTAAAAAATATAGAATCGTTGAGTTAGTATCTCATAACACAAGTTTCCAACTCCAAAGTAAGTTGCTACCTCAATCTGTGTGATTTGTTCCTATATATTAATTTATATGTGCAGTAATAGTATGTCACTTTTTTAAACTCAAGTCACAAAAAACATTCACAAAATAAATGTTTGACCTGTGCAGGGATTGAATCCACACTTTCACTCACCAACTGAGCTACCGTGGTGACAAAAGAGAATAATTTCCCACGGGATATACGCAAAGGAACGATTTCGCTAGTACATAATATGAGCAAGTGTTTCATGTAATTCCTATGCTCGAAATAATGATTTATTATTTACGTACCGACTAAGTCCAGGTTTCTTGTCGCCAGCTAACACGGCAACCGCTGCAGCGCACTCCAAAAAGTACGAAGTGAATGGAGCCGTATTGCTCAGCGCTTGCAGCGCCGCATTCATGTAGCACGTGTTTCCCATGTTCTGTAGGCCGACGAGACCAGCTGGGAATTTTAAAAAATAATACATATTAGGTTGCCTGAAAGAGATTCCTTTTGCGCTAATACCGCCTTTTGTACACTATATGTATACAAGCTTTTCCCCGCGGCTTCGCTCGCGTTTATTTTATGACATAGATCTCGTTTGACAACAAAACAACCCATAGCGCGACTTGTGGCGCCATCTGTTGGCCGATACAGCCGAAAAAATATTTTTCTATTGGAACGACATACTTTTACGGGATAAAAAGTATGTTGGGCTCTGTACCCCTGACAATATGTGTACAAATTTTCATAAAGATCGGCTGCTTAGTCAAGCCGTGAAGGAATAACAAACAAACAAACTCTTAGTAGTTAGGATGATCATTACTCACTTTGTTTGTTTATATTTTTAATGGAAATACAGAGTTTTGTATTAAATAATCTTTTATTTAAGACAACAAGGGTCCATGTTTGTTGTAAATTATTAACCTGCATGTGCATTATTAACATGTCCTGGCACAAGCGTCCATTGCTTAAAAGGAACCTCCAGCAATAAATGTAAGTTCTGATGTATCTTCTTCATGGTTCTGATACTCAATAAAGATTTTTTTTTTAATTTATTAAGCTAACTTTGAAAATATCATTGAAAGAAAAATTTCACACCGCCCCATGTGGGATTCGAACCCACGTCCTCTCGATATACGGAGTGCTCTCTCCAACTGAGTTGCCGGGAAGGTTAGTAGTTAATAGTGGTGAAATTTTTAATTTTTATAAACTGCGTAATGTCGCAGTAACCGTACCAACGAACGTAGTAAAAACGATTTATTAAATAAATAAATAAAAAATCCCACTAATATTATAAAGGCGAAAGTTTGTGTGTATGTTCGTCACTCCTTCACGCTCAAATGGCTGGCCCAATTTTTATGATATTTGGTATGTAGGTAGCTGATACCTTGGGTTAACACATAGAGTATTTTTTACTCCTAAAAGTACGCGATTTCCGTAGGATTTGGTCAAAAGTCTGATAGTCCATGGCGTTTTATAATGTAGATGGCGCTGCAATGCATAAATACAAGCAAACGAAGTTGCGCGGGTTTCGCTAGTGATTAATAAAATGGAAGGTCACCTCTAGGTCTTCCCTCGTCTTCGTAGTCCATATCCTCAGGATCGACGTCGTCTTCGCCAATGCCCAGCGACGCGAACCGAGCGCTGCCTATAGACCCGTCCATGCTCATCACATCTGGACTTAGCTGGAGGAAAAGTATCAAATTAGTTATTAATTTTGAGAAATATTTTGAATGATAAATTTTACCTTCATCCACACCCCAGATGGGATTTGAACCCACGTTCTCTTAATATCCGGCCGAGTGCTCTTACCACCAAGCTACCGGCAAGGTTAATGGTGGTGAAATTTCGTTTTAGTTATTGATTGCCATTTCCATTAATATTTATTTATTTATTCATCGAACGAAACGCATTGCTATAACGTATTTTTCATTGGCAGTCAAGGTTAAGTTGTACTTACGTTCTGCGCGAGCGCCGCCCTCACGTGCACTTCCTTCTCGCATAAGTAACACCATATCCGCTCCGTGGAGACGTTCATGTGCACGCAGTGCGACGGGAAGTCCTGAAACAAGCCAATATCTATAATATAAAAAGAATCGCTAAATGTGTTGCTAAGCGCAAATCTCGGAAAACGGCTGAACCGATTTCGCTATTCTTTTTTTAGAATATTTCTTGAAGTACGAGGATGGTTCTTACGGAGAGAAAAATTTAAAAATTACCACGGGAAAGCGGGTAGGGTAGAGATAAGCTAGGGGTAGGGTAGGGGTAGGTTAGAGTAGGGGTAGGGTAGGGGTAGAGTAGGGTAGTGGTAGGGTAGGGGTAGGGTAGGTCTCTAAGGCAAAACAAAGTTTGCCAGGTCAGCTAGTTATAAATAAATATAGGTATGAACACAGAAAAATATATTTTATAACAAGATAAACATCCAAGACACAGGCCAATCAGAAAACGTTTTTCATCATGACCCGACCGGGATTCGAACCCGGCACCTCCTGGGTGGCTGACCGGCATGGTAACTATTACGCCACGGAGGTCGTCGTACGAAACACATATATGTATCCGATAAGAAAGTATTTTTCGAAATTTTCACACACTTAATTTACACATCCTTAATTATTGGTAAGGAAATACGTTATAATATTTTATAAAATTAAATGCATAAGTTTGTATGTTTGGATGTATCAAATTTTGTTTACAGGTACTTTAAATAAAAATCTTTATTTCCTTTCACAAGCTAATCCTAGAAATAAACATTTAGTTTTCTTAACTAAAAATACATTTTAAGCCACATAAAGTGAGAGACAACTTTATAACCTGTATTAGCACTAGTTGTTAGCCTGGATATCTGCCCGGGACCGGGATTTCGCGGGTTAAAATAAAGCCAGCTGCTGTCAGTTGTATGCATGTTTGTAACGGCCTGTTACTACAGTGCTAATCTACTTACGAACGTACATAAAGGTTTTAGTATAATCAAAAATTCAGTGTATAAATGCCATTGTTCATTTAACTTGACTTCTGTCCATGAACTGTATCTTTAAATTCTTCTCTAAAAGGGGTATGTGACTCAGAATAATTACAAAATACTATGTTTTGCTAAACAATTATGACACAGACTAGGAAAGCAATTTTTTGTTTATTTACTTGAAGATACATTTGTCCCTATACATATATTGTATAGGGACAAATGTATCTTCAAGTAAATAAACAAAAAAAATAATTATTAGTAGCGAAACCCGCGCAACTACGTTTGCGTATATCTCGCTTTCCCGTGGGAATTTTGAAAAATCCTTTCTTAGTGCTCCCCTACGTTATAAAAGGAACCCCTGTGCAAAATTTCAAGTTTCTAACCCTTGTAGCTTAGGCCCTGCGTTGATAATCAGTCAATCAGTCATCAGTCAGCTTCTCTTTTTATTTTATATATATAGATATGTCATACAAAGAACACAGCCTTAGTTTAAGGTCTCTACGAGCAGTGGTTTGTGCTCCGTTGATCTGTCATTCAGGACAAAGCATTTAACATGTATAGGTTTGAATAAATATAGCAGAGAACAAGTCTTTTGTTTTGGTATTTATGTTAGTCATTACTTATATGCGCGAAGCTTTGTCGTCGAAGGCGCGAAGTATATAAATAACGAGTGTAATGACATCATTAGTTTATTTTTTAATAATAAAAAAGTACAATAATATATGTGTGGCTACCCAAGACACATACTATGGTATCAGCTGTCAACTGTGTAGAATTTTTATTTATTTATTATTATTTTAATAATGGTCATTTCGCATTGTTTCCGAAATGGTGTTAGTTTGTAGAATAGCTTATCCATTTTATGATGATGATATGTTGTAAATGATGTTAGACACAAATTTTGTGCCCACAAGGGCGTACAAAAGTATTTTTGACTTTGTTTTTTCATTTTTTATTTATTGATTATTATGTTTATAGAAATATCTGTTTTAACTTGCGACACAGAAGCCTTTGTTCCATCTTGATCATGACACATAAGTCTCTGTATGTTATCACTTGTAAGGTCAATTTAATTCTCTTGTGCATTGAATTAGCTCACAAAGACAGAATTATTAAGGGCAGCAGCTAGTAATAAATAGCTGCTGCCCGCATTGTTACCCACATTTAATTTTATGCGCAGCAGCGTCATCTACTTTATAACGCGCCATTGACTATCAGACTTTTGACCAAATCCTACAAGAATCACATACTTTTCGGGATAAAAGTAACCTATGTGTTAATCCAAGGTATCAGCTACCTACGTACCCAATAACATAATAGTTGGCCCCGCAATTTGAGTGTGAAGGAGTAATAAATATATCAAAAACTTTTGCCTTCATAATGTTTTGGTTGTTGTTTAGCGGAAAATTTGTACTGGTGCATATTAGTGAGCACTTGTAAATTGTCCTTTTTTTACAATCAAAAAAATCTTTTATTTCAGGCAACTATAAGAATTACTACTGATTAAAATTTTGTTTTAAAAAACTACAATAATATATTATTAATTAGTGGGATTAAATTGACAAAATATTATACCTTCTGATGTAAGGTGCTATGATCATTCTTGACTTCGGAACAACCAATGTGGTGGCAGTCAGGTTGCAGGCAGATCCATAAGTTGGGACCCGGGCAACCACAGTCGAAACACGTTAATGTCTTAAACAAAACATACACAATGGTTAACTCAATAACAACGTGCTAATTGAAGGGATTTTGGCTCACCCAAATCTAATTATTGATTGATGTTTTATCATGAGGAGTATTACTATGTTACAAACCAAGACTAAAACAAAAGCTAATAAAAATATAGACAGTGCTTTTTTTAAGCTATGACGGTGACAAACAAGCTCATGTCATGTCTTGTTCGATAAAATATTTTATAGATAATGATAATTAGAAAATATTACGCATTGTAAATTTACAATTTGTATATTGTTGTTTCAGGAGAGAAAAAATACTGTTTATATTTTATTTATCCTTGAAATTAGACAAAAATTACTTACGCGGTATTGTTGTAGCGACGATATTTAATTTGTATGCAAAAGGAAATTACTTTGAAAACAAAACAATACAATTACCTAACTATGATGCAAATTGCATAGTACCAGGCAACCATGAACACATAGGTGGTATCGCATGATTCTTGAAAGGAATTCACAGTGCATTACACAATGATAGCCCGAGTAAGGAATTAATTGGATGAATATTACTATTCCAATGACGTTTTAGGTTATGTAGAAATTTAATCTCACATCTTACCTCTTTCGACTGCCATAACTCTTTACTAAGCGAATCGGCGAGCTTGTTCAAATGCTCGCAAGTCACTCCTTTGTCCATTGTGAATAAAACTTTGATCGTAAATACGAAATCAAGTTAAATATCCACAGAATTCTCCTTGTAAATAAATGACATGTTTTATACCACAGCAGACTGATACTTGAAACTTTTTATAGCAAAACAGACTAAACGTATAGGGCTAAGATTTGAAAGGAACATTTTGGTGAAAAGACTAATAATTGAATTAGATTACAGAAATTTCATAAAACACAAAACCTTCCGTGACGAGCGAAAAGTCAGCTCTATTTGGTGTTGCCAGCCACCCAGGTTGCCATACTTGATTTAGAAATAACAAGGTAAAAAAAACAATTTTTCCTCCTGAAATCCTAACTAATATTATAAATGAGAAAGAGAGTTTGTTTGTTTGTTTGTTATTCCTTCACGGCTTAACTAATCATCCGATCATTATGAAAATTTGTATATTTTGTCAGGGGTACAGAGCGCAACATATGCTATTTTTTATCCCGCGAATGTATGTATGTCATTCCAAAGGAAATTATTTTTTCTACTATAGAGGGCGTTGTATCGGCCAACAGATGGCACCACAAGTCGCGCCGTGGGTTTTGTTGTCAAACGAGATATACCTATGTCATAAAAATAAACGCAAGCGAAGCCGCGCGAATAGCTAGTTTAAAATAAAATACTATCTACAGTCGATTTATTACGTCATCACAAGTTTCCAGATCAAATAATATCGTAATCTTGCCAAACGTTTCAATATTTTACATTTGAAGCTTTTGTAAATAAGTTTTTTTTTATAGTTAGTTTTGGGCATGAGTTCTTATTACTTCCATGGTTTTGGGTGTTTCTCTGACGCTAAAAGACAAGGCAAAGGATGCTGAAAAGCGGCGTTTGTTTTCAATGGGTCATACCAATAATTTCAGGAATCGAAACGCAGCTAAAAATCTTACAACAGCAACACTGATTGATTACTTTTTTTTTACACGTAATGTCACTGTCACTGTCACATCCCCCGTAAAATAACCTTCAATCACGGACGGAATTTATTGGGTACAGTACAAACCTAAATACAATAAATAAAGAATTTGCATTTTTTACTGCAACAATCTGGACAACAGTCATTTCAACACACTTCATTTTAATTCGTAAAAGGTATGGTTTTATTTCGGTTTTACGTGTTATAAATTTCACGTTCTAGCGACTGCGCTTGGTCAAATTTAATGTTAGCTATTTTTAAACTATTATTTGTTGTTACCCTCTGCTTTTTCGCCCGTAATTACCATTTCGATTGTTATTATGTACACGAAGAAAATTGCATGTCATTGTAGCAAATCTGATGATTATAGTACTTTGATCCGAATAATAAAATAAAAAAGTCAAGATAAAGCTTACTAAGGGAGAGTAGAAAAGAGTATGTTCCCGAATCAGTTTGAATAAAACCGCGTTGACACGATCAGAGTAGGCTCGGACCAAGTGGATTCGGATTCCTACTGGCATGTCCTATTGTTCCGAGCTAGCTCATACGAGCAGTGATACAAATTGGCAGATCTTGGGTCTTGTGCAAAATAAAAGTGGTCAGAACGTGACACTACTGTACAAAATGATCAGAGTGAACTTTGATTGTTACAACATCTGTCCAAGTACTTGTACTCGGAAGAAGCTTACTCGTACGAGTCCACTAGGTCCGAGCAGACTGATTGTGTCAACGCGGCTTTACCAGATCAGTTCAGTCCATACTCTCATTTTCGCTCAAACTAAGCGACTCAACTCAACCAACTTCTTATGAGCTAGAACATTGAGCTTTATAACTTACATCTGTCATACATAATTTGTACGGTATTTGATTTTTTCTCATGTAAAAAAATTGAATTCATAGTATTTAACTTATAAAATACCCTGAGTATCTATTGTGACTTACTTTTGTCATAATGCATACTAGCAAATAGTTCCCGTGTAAAGTTGTGTAAACTTACTAACATTGATAGAGTATTGTGATCTTTGACAAGAGAAAGTGTCTGTAGGGAATTTTGAATTGTAAGTGATACAACTTTGTTTACAGGCAGAATGTCTCAGCAGAATGTTGAAGGATCAGCCCCAGCATCGGCTGCCCCATCAGCGGTCTCGGTCGCTGAGGAAGAACGCACCGCAAGCCAAGGGACTGTTTCTGGTAAATGATAATAGTCTATTTATTGCCAAAAAGAAATAGTTTCCTAGACTAGTTAGTAGGATTATTTAACGGAAGTTACTTATCTGGCAATATCCACACTAGGTCAAGTCTGTTTCTTCAATCAATTTTTTTACAATTCCAATGTGGTCAAGTCTGACAAGAGATCACAAGAGGAATTAGGGGCGCTGACTCCTTCTTCACTCACCATAACTTCAGTCATATCAACTGATAAGGTCACCCAAGGCAAATTAAAACATAAAATGTTGTTCTTGTATGAGACAGACAGATAGAATATGCTTTAATATTGTATTAAACAATCAGGGAAAAAATACATGAAGGGAGGACAAACAAACAAATAAACAAACACACTTTCATATTTATAATAATAGTATGGATTATTTGTTTTACAGCGGGAACAGCCCCTGCTTCTGTGGAAGGTGAAAAGGTGTACGGAGGATGCGAAGGCCCTGATGCAATGTATGTGAAACTTGTGTCTTCGGATGGCCACGAGTTCATTGTCAAGAGGGAACATGCCTTAACGTCTGGCACGATCAAGGCCATGCTCAGTGGCCCGGGACAGTTTGCTGAGAACGAAGCAAATGAGGTTAACTTTAGAGAAATACCGTAAGTTGAAAGTTTTAAAATAAGTGTTTTTTTATACCACTAAGGTGGCAAACAAGCTTATGGCCCGCCTGATGGTATGCGGTCACCATAGCCTATGGACGCTTGCAACACGGGGAGTATCACTTGCCCGACTCTGTAAAAATCTTTTAATGCCCCTTTTGAAGAACCCCATATTATAGTCTAAAGAAAAGACCTCGGCGGGATCTCATTCCACAACCTCTAAATAGTTATCTGCCAATAAGCATGACAAATTAAAGAAAAATTAATAGACCGACTCTTCAGCTATCTATAGACATAGGCACTGCATCTCACTCTGGCATTAATGAAATGAAATGAAATCGTTTATTTCAGAAATTAGACCTTCACAGGCACTTTTTCTTGTCATTTACAACAAATAAACTACGTTATATAATATTAATATGTGCAGAAGTAGACAAATATTTATTTAATTACTTAAACTTTATTGCACACAAAACATAATGTGTATACAAAAGGCGAACTTAATGCATTGTCTCCCAGTTTACCTTTGGGACATTTTAAACGAAATTTGGCTTAAAATTAAATGTCCCAGGCTTGGAATTTACCAGTTTTTTGTTCATTTTATATATATCTAATAATCTAATCTAATGGCATGAAAAAATATTTAAAAATTAGTTTCTTTTTTAAATATCCCTGTTTTATTTTATTGTTTTTGTTACAGATCACACGTCCTGCAAAAGGTATGCATGTATTTCACATACAAGGTGCGTTACACCAACTCATCTACCGAGATCCCGGAATTCCCGATCGCCCCAGAAATCGCTTTGGAACTGTTGATGGCCGCTAACTTCCTTGACTGTTAAATACAGTATCTAAAGATCAATTCACACCAAAGTGGTTACAATCTGTTTAATTTGACAAATAATATATTGTAAAGCTGCGCTCATGAAGCAATTACTAACTATAATGAGCCGTTCGGATGAATGACCTTGTCGCTGACGGGAGGGGGTGCTGGAGGGTTTAACCTGCCTAAACACCGTCCCGCACCTGTACCGCACACCCCGACCATGTGTGACGTCAGTGCCCAATTAAACTAGACTACACGGTTTAGGTCAAATCCCTTTTAGTAATTGCTCCATGAGCGACGCTACCAGCTTATTGCCGGCGTCTGCCAATTCTTCGGTGTGTATTGGCCCTAATTGTTGCGTTGTCGCATTCAATGTAAGAATAGGTGTATAATGGATTTACGCGTAAATTACTTCATACTTTCTAATTTCTTTCTGATTAAATTCGTTGTGAGTTCCAAGACAGCTGTAGTTTCTCCCCCGGGACGTCAATAAGCTTCATTGCTTATTGTCAATTTGAGCTTGCCGTTGATGATCTGATACATGATTTGAGCTGGCTATACAGGTGTCTCCGAGCGGTGGAAAAGTGTGGTGGGTGCAGATATAGTTACGTGTAAATTCATATTTTGAAATGGTGTACCCAATAAATAAATAGGCTGAGGCCATGAGTATTTCTGCTATTTTGTTTAATAAAGATCTCGTCACTATGAATAATAACTTTGGTTTTCTGAAAATGCGTTGACGTATCGCCAAAGTTCTGCGCTGAAATCTAATCACTGCTTTGATTAAACTAAAAATAGTTCCAGTAAAATTACTGGTATCCTGGAATACATTAGGTTGCCCAGTCAGGTAGTGTGTGTTCATATAAAATGTACAAAGATTGGTTGGCTGTGGCCCGCTATAATGTGCGCGAACATTGAATTGTTCCTGATGTTAGTCTAATAGTGTTAGGAATTTTCAAATTAACAGAATTATTGGCTAGATTATTACTGTCCTATAACTATCATACTAATATTATAAATGAGAAAGTGAGTTTGTTTGTTTGTTATTCGGTCTCGGCTTGACTAAGCAGCCGATCATTATGAAAATTTGTATACATATTGTCAGGGGTACAGAGCCCAACATAGGCATAGACATACTTTTTATTCCGTAAAAGTATGTCATTCCAATGGGAAAATATTCTTTCTACTATAGATGGCGCTGCAAAACTGTTAATGTCGGCCAACAGGTGTCGCCACAAGTCGCGCTATGGGTTGTTTTTAGCCAGTAGACCTATGTCATAAAATTAAACGCGAGCGAAGCCGCTGGGAAAAGCTAGTAGCATATAAAATTATGAATAACTGACTGACGGATCAACGCATGGCCTATACCGCTGATCGTACCGATTCTATTTCGATTCAACGACGCTCGCTGTCTCACTCATACAAAATAGGAATTGAACGGGACAGCGAGTGTCGTTGAATCGAACTAGAATCGGTTCTTGTTACGTGAATTGCCCCACAGAAACTCGGAGGGTGTATTCTGTGTATGACATAGGCGTCCGATAAGAAAGGATTTTTCGAAATTCCCACGGGAAAGCGGGTTACACGCTAACGAAGTTACGTGATTTTCGCTAGTTCACTATAAATAACTTATTAGGAACATAACATCTTTTTTTTAAATGAAATGAAATAGTTATTTTCAATTTGAATGCAGGTTTTCTAAGTCATATATTCTGATCTCTGTAGCGAAAAATGTGCATAGTTGAATGTATAATATTCATGGCCACTATTTTATAATACACGACCGGTAACGAATGCGTAACGTTGAGGCGCCGAACCCACTGCGCGCCTAGCGGTCAGAGTTCCGAGTTCTGCCGTCCGTCGTACTGTGATCGGCGCGGTCCGACTGCTTTTGGTGTGTAAGATTCTAAGCCACTACTTAGGTTACAGTGAACGCTGAACGCAGAACTCGGGACAGACCGGGCGCAGTGGGGTCAGCGCCTTTAAAAAGCAATGAACTTGTCAACGAAATAATTGGAAAAGTTTGAAATCTAATTACAAAAATTTTGTGCCGTGGTAAAGGGACCGTATTGAATTTATAATTTTGATTTTGCTCGTTACGTATTTCCCTTATCGATACTCAATTTTTCCCCTAACATATTTCTATGGAAATAATATCAAACACAATGTGTATTGTACATGTGTCGTATTTTTGCTTGGCACAAAATTTGTATTGTGCATTTTTACTTGGCACAAAATTTCTACTTCAAAAATTCAATGCTTGTATTTGAACTTCTTAGTATTTTTTATAAATTCGAATTATAGTTTTTGTGCCAAGTAAGAATGGATTGTACAACAATTTTAAAATTGTTAATGCACTCCTTGCAGATATCCTATGTTTTTACAGTCTTGTCAGTTTTTACACTGAAAATACATTAACCGAAACTTATCCGCAAGTAAACAGACACTTTATCAGTTAAAATGGAACATTTTGAAGTGTTTTCTCACATAATTTATGAACTTTTAGTTTTTCCAAGTAATAGTCTTTATAAGAGGGTTTATTATAAATGCTAGCCATTGATTTTCTAAATGTATGGTTTTAATCGCTCGCTTTCTATTTTGTTAATAAACGTAATTTAATTTTATAACTGTTTTATTTTACCTTATGCTGGAGCGCCGGCATACCAACTTGGACCTCTTGACTCGGCTTAAAGACGTGCTATGAGGATTGTCGACGATCCTAAGCTAACAAGCGCTAAGCGGTATCGAGCCCCTCAGTCTGCGGAGAGATTTCGCCTCCCTATGCGTGTTCTACCGGTTGTATAATGGGGTTTGTTCCGAGGAATTGTTTGACTTGATGCCTACGGCCACTTTTTACTTTCTGCTCGTCACCGGCGGGGAATCCAAACTCACACGCTGGAACCAAAATGGTCGCGTAATGCGCGGTCAGCGTCCATGCTTACGGTGACCGCTTACCGTCAGAGCTCTGGCCATACTCACCGTACGAACACAACATGGCCGAGACCAATGCTATTTGGCTACGATCTTCTGTAAGGTGGAGGTCCTTCCCCAGACGGGCTGCGAAAGATGCGGAGCGGATTATCCGCTGTGCCCTACCTCTGTAAAAGCCTGTTTGTTTGACCAAAGAACCACGCCCTGTGTTCTTCGTATGACGGCGACCAATAAAAACGAAGTTGAGCGGGTTACGATAGTTAGGGCATAAAATTAAACAAAAAAATAATTTCTGACCTGTCCTTTATTCTGTATGCATAAACAAAAACCGGTCCACTTCGCATATATTTGGATAATCTCGCAGCTATACGGACTACAATAAAGATACTTTGGAATGACCTGCTAATGCTAATATCAAATCAATTTACAAAACATTAAATAAGTAATAACAGAACAAAACTGTATCATTTCGTTTTTCAACTGTTTTAGTGAAGAAAAAAACTGAGTTACGATCCTTTTGCTTCCTGTGGGGCAATTCACGTAAGAACCGATTCTAGTACGATTCAACGTCACTCGCTGTCTCACTCATACAAAATAGGAATTGAACGGGACAGCCAGTGTCGTTGAATCGAACTAGAATCGGTTCTTGTTACGTGATGCCCCACTGCTGCATATACACAAACAGCTTATTCAAAGTCAAATATTTTATTCAAATAGGCCTAAAATAAGCTCTTTCAAATCGTCACATTTTTTTCCACCTAGTTACCACCTCAGACGGCAGATTTGTGCTAAGAAGGCTACCAAGAAACTTAGCACTTGCTCTTTTAAAATGGTACTAATAGACAGAAAATATAAAAATATTATTTTCGTGTGTTAAGAAATTACAATTCTTTTTTTATTTTATTTTTTAATCAATTTTAATAGTGTGTGAAGCAAGAAATGGATGTTTTATCTCTTTCTTTACTTTGATTGAAATAATACTTTACTGGTTGGTTTGGAAAATGGTGATAATAAAAAAGTTACTAATTTTGGCTATTCAAGAGATGCTCTTTACAGCAAGAAAAATATTTGTAGGTATCGTATATTTTTGAGTTATTACCAGTCTGCTTGCAAAATATCTCTAGGAATTTTCAACATTTGGTTTATTAGGTAAATTCACGTGATTTGATGTCTTTTTAGACGTAAAACTAAATTGTTTTTGTTTTACAGTTTTGTTTTGTTATTATTTAATAATAATAAAAAACACAAATAAATAAATTCTGTTTCGATTTACACAACTAATGTTAATGTACGCTATTCACTGAGATCTAAGCTTACAATAGAAACTTTGGATAAAAATTAAAATATGTTTTGTACATTTTTACAAAGAAAATATTTTTTTTTAAACGAAACATTAAATGCAAAGTTAATGCGACTGTACTAATATCTCGCACACGGATCGTAAGCGTATCGTAAACGTATAGTAAACGAGACTGGGATTTTTTGTATGGGAAATGGACTATGAACCAGCTATGAGGGTGTGCAATTTATGACGGGATACCTCCACTACTCACCGTTCACAGTTATTTCACCTCTGACAGATGTATTAAACAGGCTTAAAATACTCAAAATAAGTGTCCCAAGAAATAATTCTGTAGCAGTATAATGTGTAAGCCGACTTAGACTGTTCGTTTTTACATCTGTCGGATGTAAAATAACCTATGGGTCTATATGTGGGTATGCACTTTATAATGCAATTTAATCAGTACCGGCAGTTTCGCCCAGTCTCCTTTAGTATAGATGTAGATAGATGTACAAGGATGTATATGAACGTGAGTGACTTTTGTAGGAGGGCGTTACTGTGGCATATTTTCATACATTTTGTCAAAGGCGAACTGTCAAAAAGTGACATACAATATGAACGGGAGTTGTAGTTCCAATTTCGGCCACGTTCATAAACACCTTTGTAGCACTATACACCAATTGATCGATTGTCGATCGATAGAAAAATGGAATAGTTGACGTCGTCGATTTGTGTGGTAACAATTAACGATCGCCGTCGACTGCTTTATTCTACTATCGTTCGTCGCCGTCGGTCGATAAATCGATCGATTGGTGTAAACACCTTTTTGGTTCAATTAAAATCTCATACGATTCGATCATACCTTCGTAAGTGAATTTTTACAACGATTGTGTCACGATACATTTACGATACGCGTAAGAAATGTTCTAACAAATTATACACATAATAATACATTTTAGATTACAAAATAATACTTATTAATTTCAAAAGTGATTAATATTATTGTTATTGGAAGAATTCATTTTACTTATAAATACAGTTACGGGCTCCGTATAAAAACTTGTTGTTTTATAATAACACCAAAAAATATAAAATTTGTATGAAAATAATTACAACTTACGCATTAGGTGCAAATATAAGGAATGTGCTTATTATTTATGTACTGTAAGCCGCGTAGGCCATTTATTCGCTTCACAAAAACAACCTGAATCAATTTGATTTATGATTTTTTTTTAAATGTAATTGGACAAATTTTCCAGTAAGCGGGGTCAGTAGTCTTTATAACCACATATTCTGAAAAGAAATCGCGGATTTAGTTATTGAATAAATACGCCCGCCGCTTTGAGGAAAACAAATATTCATTAAAATGACCTTGAATAAAAATGACCTTGAACAAAAATGACCTTGAACACAAAATTTAACTTGAATGATTTTTGTATGAGAATGGTGTAAATATGTTGATTATTTTAATGCAATAGGCAACACGATAATATTTATTTGAAGCACAACAATGCCGATGATATGTCAATAGATATTACTAAAACGACATTCAACATAAATTCGTTAAGTATATAATTTTACTAAATGAACTTTACCTTGACCTGAAAATACATAGAATAAAATTTTGGCAACATTTTAAGTATTATCAAATCATAGAAGCGTTAATTTAAAACTTCATATAGAAAATTCGAGACTATCTCCACAACTTAATGGCATTCTTCTAGGATAACAAAGACGGGTGTTTCTCGCGAACTCAAGCGTCTGTTACGCGAACCAACGCTGCAACTGGCTATTCGATCACTGCTGAATGCTAAAGGGTGCGAACGAATGCGCGCGAATTAACGCAATTAATTCATACATAATTTAGACGAATAAGCGTGCATTCGTGGAAGAATTTTGACCCTTTGATGCGCTTCAACTTTATGCTAATATGAATTTGATCTTTAACATAAAATCAAGCGGTTAAATTTCAAATTTTTATACCTGGTCAAGGTCAAAGTTTACATAAATACATTATGATTAAATGAAATATAAAAGAATTAACACGATGATTACGATTTTGAATATTTGGCTCAGGACTTAAATTAACTGTTCTATTCGCTACATAGAATATTGAGCATTATTAGGTCTTTTTTAAGCATCGCACTACATTTCCATAAACTAAGCGGCATAAACAATAAATGCTGTCGTTTCATGAGCATATCCCGGTAAGTACTAGTCTGTCTACTTCATAGCCTTGAAAGCTGTCATCTCCACGCGGAGTTAAAAAAAACTGCCACTACAAGCAAAATATTTTTTAAACTGGCAACATTCATCCTTGATCGTTATGCCCTATGTTCTGGTCAATAGGGATCATTTTCTTGCTGACAGAATATATCGGTGGGGAGTCTAGTTTCCCCGATATCGCTTGGACACGACTTTTGACGGATTCCATAGGTGCTACGTCAACTTTTGCGTCTTCGCTGATGCTTGATGAGGAATGCTGGAAGGAACCGCCCTCTGTGTTGCCATAAATATGTTGTGGTTCCCTGACGTTGCCATATAAATTGTAATTGTGTATCAACGCTGAAACCCTGTTAGATGTTGTTGGGAGACTGCTGTGTTCTTTCGGTATATATTCGTTGATTTGACTGGTTGTCACTGGCATATTTATCTTGAAGTCTGGTTTGGGGGGTGCTTCTTCTTCTTGCATGGATGACTGGTTGCTTAATATTGGGTTTTGTGGGTAATTCTGGGTGTATTGGTTTTGGATGTTGGATGTTTGTGGGACGGGACTACTTGGCTCTCCAGGGTCTGGTTCCAGTGCCGCTCGCCAATCTATGTTCGGGTGTCTTTCTCGGATGCAATCGACTACGTCTAGTAGATTCTTCGCGTCCATTGCTAGTACGTGTGCCGCTGCTAACATTCTCCTGGAAAAGAAAGGAGTTTGAATATTTCTCTATGGTTAACTGGAATCACCGGCTATTATATTTTCGTGTGCATAACAATTGGTGATCAAAACAGATAGAAAAGTATTTTTTTTCCAATTGTACTATTTCGAATCACAAACTCTTTCGAATCGTCGCAATTTTGACTCTACCACCAGTTCAGACGGCAGATTTGTACTAAATATGTTGGGGTTCCTTGACGCCTCTTCTATATTTTAACTGCACTTTTTTTTTTCTTTTTTTATGTTCTACGGCAGACAAACAGGCAAGCAACCTGATGGAAAGTGGTCAACGCCGCCTAAGAACATCAGCAACACCATGGGCACTACCAATGCGTCGCCCACCTCTGACGAGACCTCTAATGTACCTCTTAAATAGTCCCATGTCATAGTCCGAAGGAAACAGAGGCTGGGAACTCATTTCACAACCGTATAGTGCGAGCGAGGAACGTTCTTTCGAACCTTCGCGTTGACACCAAGAGAGGGTCAACGTGCACTAAAAGAATATTAATAAAATGAATTTTTAAATTAGTATACTTACTTCGTGTACTCGTGGTGCAGCGTGGTGCTGGCGTACTGTATGGCGAGTCGCATCGCTTCCACCAGCGCCGCCATGTCCTTGCTAAGGACTTGATGCGCCATTTCCACCTCTCTGATAACATGTTTATTATTTAATTAAAAAATTAATAGGTACTTTATTTTCTTACACAGAAAAATACAGATTTAATGTATTGTAGTTTGTAAATTACAATCGAATTAATCTATATAAGAAGCTGGCGTGGAATTGTACTTACAAGTAACCCCCTAAGTCAATTAAATATTATATATTTACTACAAAATTGGAATTAACAACAAAATACAAAAATATCTTTAAAAAAAAAACTAATTTTAGAAAAAAAAAATTGTTTTAATTTATCTGCTTAAATAGAGTTAAAAAAAAAACGACGATGAGAACTCAAATTACGAATGTTGTAAAGGCGTGTACGTACACACTTTGGTGCGTGAATGATTTTACGAGCGTTTCCGAAGTTACGCGCACTAACATAATGTGTATGTGAACGTTACAACATTCATAGCCGAACACTATTCGTGAAATATAATATCCGTATCATGCTTAAATACAGGTTTTAAACATTCAAAATAAGTGTCACGGGAATAATTCTCTAGCAGAAATAATGTGCGAGCCGACATAGGTACGTAGTATATGTATACGGCATAGGTAAGTAGGTACGCCATTGATTAACATCACGGACCGCTCTTATTTTTGAGTGTTTTACACCTGGAGGGCTACTACGAAACGTAAATCCGATACTGCGGCCGAAGTATCGGAAGATTTTTAACCGTGAAATACAAGTTATTTCATGATTATAATTCAATGAACTACTAAAATAACCATAAAGTACAAGGTATTTCATGGATAGAATTCAAGGTATTACTAAAATAACCATGAAATACCTTGTATTTCATGGTTAAAATTCTTCCGATACTTCGGCCGAAATATCGGATTTACGTTTCGTAGTAGCACTCCTGCTTTTACATCTGTCAGAGGTAAAATAACTGAATAGTACGCGTGAGTGATATCCCCGGTATTGCAAGCGTCTATAGGCTACGGTGATGCTTACCAACAGGCAGTCCGTATGCTTGTTTGCCACTTTAGTGGTAAAAAACCTCAGATATCATGCTTACCTCTGTGCTTGCTGCGGGAACGGGACAACAACTAGATCGACTGTCGCACACAGCGATCTTAGTTCGGTTCCGACGCATCGCACCGCAGATAGTACGTCGGGCGGCGGCGCCCCCCGCTGCGCCGCGCCCGCCAAGCGCATCACGCAGCGCACTACCGCCGTTGTTGCCGAGTATACGGGCTCGTTTGCGTCTCCACCGCCGGGTCGTAGGTTCTGTCAGAAAGGATTATTACTATAACGATTCAGAAACTAACCAGTTTCAACATCGTCAAAGTCAAATAGAAAAAATAAAAAAAACTTTATTTGTTCTCTCACACAGACAGATTTACATTATGTGCTTAGTTTCTATAACAAAGTAGAACTAATCTATGTAAGAGACTGGTGTCTGTACTAGGAAGACCTGTATGACAGATTACCAGCCTCTCCATCTCCGGACCAGGTGAACAAAAATAATAATTATGATTATGCAGTGCATAATATGCACTTTTTCTTGTAACTTAAAATTTACCTAGCTAATTTATGAGTGGTACAATTATTTGGTTACATAAGAAAGAATGAAGTATGTTTTAGTGTTTGGGAGCATTGAGGTGTGAGTGGTGTGTGATGTGTTGATTTTAATCATCATATATAAATATTTTTATTCATATAGGCATAATAATGAATTGGTCACTGTTAGTGCGTCGACAGTTTTCGGTAAACAACACGTTTCATAGAATTCCTCGAATAGACATCGATAATTTTAATATGTTTATGAATAAATAAAAAATAAATGCAACTAAATATACCTTTTCATCACTGGGTGGTCTATCTTTCAGGTCTTTGGGTTTCACTGTATTAGCTGGACTAGTTTCTGATGAATTTGTGCCTGAAAACATTTATAAAATAATTTTATCGCTTATATACTATTTAAGCATAGTTTACACAAAAATTTAAACGTAACGGAACGTTGGGTTGCCAACATCTTGAATTAATGTTGCCAGTGAAAAATATTGACATAAAACGAATTTGAAGGTATTCTTTTTGTTTAGTAGGTACTTTATAATACCATGTATTACATACCTGACTGGGGTTGACTAGAAGCACGTGGTTCCGTAGGTTCGGGTGGTTTTTGGGTTTCCAATCCAGGGTCGCTCTCCGTTGACACTTGCATATTTGACAGTCGTTTCTGTGTATTAAAATATTATCATTTTATAAATATTGGAGTAAATGAATAAACGACAAAAAAGTCACCTAAATAAAGATTCTATTTCAAAATAGAAATTTTTCATTTTTTTTTTAACTGTTATTTATTTTTTATGTTGTGAATAAGTAAAGACGGTATTTTGATAATAAGTACCACCTTTTCGCTCCAAGTTTGCCGTTACCTCCCGCCGCGCCACACCCTACCACACCTCAAGGCAGATCCGCAGTTGCTCAGTGGCCTTATTCACATGACAATAACCGATTCTAGTTCGATTCAACGACACTCGCTGTCTCACTCATACAAATTAGGAATTGAACGGGACAGCGAGTGTCGTTGAATCGAACTAGAATCGGTTCTTGTTACGTGAATAAGGCCACAGTACCGTTAGCATATCTGCCTTGAGGTGCGGTGGGGTGTGGCGCGGCGGGAAGTAACGGCAAACTTGAGGCGAACGGGTAATAGTACAATATATTGTGAAATACTAGCGCCCCGTCCCAACTTAACACTGGTTTTCGTAAGGATACCTATTTGTTCTTTGAAAATATAATATAGTATATGACACCCGCGGATACTGTAAGAAAGAAAGAAAGAAAGAAAATAAATTTATTCTGAACAGCACATGAGACACAAGACAACAACAGCATTTTACACATACAAAGAGACAGAAACATTTACACAAAACAGTTACACATTAAAACAAAATACAAGTACCTAGCCAATGAAAAAAGTCTATAAGTGCCTCACAGCCGCACAGAAGTTTCCCAACGGTGAACGAATTTTTCAAATGGGTCCAGTAGTATTTGACTTTATTCGTTACGAACAAAAATGCAAATAAATATTATTATAGACTAGCTTTTTTGCCCGCGACTTCGTCCGCGTGAAGTTCCGGGCCCGTTCCCGTGGGAACCACATTGAATTTCGGGATAAGCTATAGCCTATGTCACTCCCTGATAATATAGCTTTCTACTGGTGAAAGAATTTTTGAAATCGGTCCAGTAGTTTCGGAGCCTATTCAATGCAAACAAATAATCAAATCTTTCCTCTTTATAATATTAGTATAGAAGTATAGATTTTACATACCAAATTATCTTCCTGCATTTGAAGCCATCTTCTATCCTCTTCACTCTGATGTTGTTGTCTCGCTAATTCGGCGAGTAATCGCCTCTCCACAGCTTGTTCCGTGTCGAATTCCGGACTCTGTTGCGTATGGGATAAAGGTTATTTTTGGATAACAAAATATTCCATTTACGATCAATTCACACTGAAGCGGTCGGCACTTTCGACTGTTTTTCAATATTTTTTTTTTAAATTACTCCCTGATTCAAACAATGTGCAAGTTCCTACTATTATGTACGCATTTTGTTATGATATTAATTATTTGATTAAATTTGGGGACCTAGGAAATAAATAAAAACTAGTACACATTTAAAAGATAGCACGAACAGAAAGAATAATTCTGATGTATACCAAAATTTCTCTCTCTATACGTTTTATTGCCAGAAAACAAGACGGGGTCTTGTTTTCTCTTTTCTTTCCAAACAAAGCACTTCAGTATTAATTGACCCTTAAGAACTAACGTTGAGGTTAGTATAAATATTGTTATTTTTTTAAAAGGTCTTTTTACAATTTTAGTACTTTGACATAATCATGTTACCAGATCATTGACCGTACACCATTTTTTATTTCACCAATCACAACATTAGTTCTATTTATAATAAGAAAATGTTAAATTAAAATCATTTGTGGAAAATCAACAACGAAATTAAATATTCTAATCCATTTTAATATTATAAATGCGAAAATGTGTTTGTTTGTTCTTCTTTCACGTCAATAGTAACGAATGGATTGACATGTTTTTTTTTAAATATAAAGGAAAATAAAGGACCACGCGGGCGAAGCCGCTGCTAACAGCTAATATAGAATAAAAATCTAATCTACAGTCACGTGCAATATACAAATTATTGTACAATCTGCTGCAAAACGTACAGTAATGTGCATAAATCGTGCAGATATTTGAAAATAAATATATTACATTAAACTAATAATTAACAATATTGATGGGAAATAGTGCCAAAACTAATAATCAGCAATTTGAGTGTTTATATGAAATTCGATTTAATTTAAGTCTACAAAAAAAATATCCACAAATGATTTTAACAAATAAATAAAAAAAATATAAAATAAAACCAAAAATCTACCGGATAAACCCAACGAACACACAAAATTCTGTAAAAAAAGAAAAAAAAAGAGAGAATTTACAAAGAATATAATGAACTATGTATGTAACATGTATGTATTTGTTATAGGAATGTTTTTACGTTTTAAAAGTGGTTTATCCTTCAATTTCGAGAAAGACAATAGACGAAGTTTAATCGATAAAAAATTATAGTTTTACAATTGTTTTTTAAACTATTGTTTTTAAAGAAAATCATTTCTTTCACATAATCCATTTTCTTACTGCTTGGCGCATGATCAGAAATGGATCTTATCATACGAGTTTGCGAGGCAAAATGTCAGACATTCGACACACCGAATTCCTATGGCAATTGTCTAAAATCGGAATTCAGGTTTTCTCGTTTTAATTGGTTTGTTTGTGGTTTTATAAGCCATCCTTACCTTAAGTAATTTAACTCTTACTTTGCTATTTACAAAATAATTACGAGTGTATTATTAATGTTTTAATTAATTAATTTGTAATCATAATTAAATTTTAGGTCGATAAACCACTTTTTTAACCGAGTATACTTTGTGTTAAATCTTATTTACATATACTATTTAAAAAAAACGATAGTCTTTCTATACTAGGTGACGAACAAGTCTTTGTCATTTGCGATTAAAAAAATCACATAATAAAACAATACTTTCGAGTTCGAAACGCGTCATCATTGACCGAACTTGTTTATCACCTTAAAAATAGAAACAAACTTATTTCTTTAAAAAAAAACTATCTATAAAAACTCTTTAACTTTCTCCTACAAATTGTGCTAAGTGACTTCACACTTCTAATAATATTTACATGCATTTCTAAAAACATAAAACGTTTACATGCTCTAAAGACGGTGTACGTGATCTACTTTATAACTACAACTCAAAATCACCTGAATCGACTGTTGCGGTACTATGGGCGAACATTCTTGGCGGGACGCGTATTGCGTGTCCATTGACGACGCGGACGCAAACTGCGGTCGCACTTGACCTTGGAAGCCTGCAGTGGATTGGCAAGCCGACTGTGGAGTCGCTTGAGGCCTATACAACATGGGCTGAGCGCCTTGTATTTGAGTACTGAAGATCTGTTGCGGGACGTACGACATAGGAGGAATCACACCCAACGGTTGCGAGAACTGATTATTGTAAACTGGACTGGACGATCTTAGGAACTGATTGTGCTTTAAGTTAGGTTTCACTGGGCTTTGAGAGTACGGTATACCTTGCACTACTCCTACGGGAACACCATATGAGGTAGGGTGGGAGGCAGACATGCCTGATACGGACGGGCGGTAGGGCTTAGCCATAGCTTTTTGGGCAGCAATGGCTACACAGCTTTTAACATTGTCCCCCCCAAAGTCGTATATCTCTTCAACTAATGGAGGATCGGGTTGTTGACGCATTTTGTTGACAACACTCGCCGCTAACTGAGCGTTAAGCGCACCTTGAACTGAAAACTGTCCTACGTCTTGTTCCCTACGGTTCCTGGGCGGTGGGGACGCTGGGACAGAGTGTTGCCTAGTGAAGGGGGCAATAGGAACCGGTGAGCCTCTATGAGAGAGGCTACCACGCGCATTCCTTTCCAAAGAGCCCATTCTAACTGGGACACGTTCAGCTGTCGATAAAGTGCCTCTAGTGTTCCTCTCAAGCGACCTAACTCTATTAGCGTACGGTTCGGAATCGTCATTCTGAGGCGACGTCACATCTCTGGGCGACATAGTTTGCGTGTTCTGACAGAGATTATCGCAGCTCGCACCTACAACGACGGTCAATGTATCGTCTGTTTGTTCGGGGACAATTGGATCGAGTTTGTGTAGGCTAGCGGCTGGTATGGGGACGGTTTGTAATGGTATGTCAATTTTCTCGTCTGGTTTTTGGTGTATGATCTTTTCGACGATGTTTGGGTCGTTTTCCGGTAGATTCTCGGCGAAATCGACGGCCACTGTGTTGAATACCGAGGCTGGGGTGGTGTAGGCTTGTGGGTCGAGGGCTCTGGATTGGTTCTCTCGGAGCAGATGGGCCAACACCAGCGGGTTTTGGGCGACGATGTACGTCTGCGGCGCCGCGCCGACTGATTGCACTGATGTGGAGTCGACTGCTGTGAATAAATTTATTGAATGTCAAATGCCACTAATATTATAAAGGCGAAGTTTGTGATATGTTTGTTACTTTTTCACGCACAAATGGCCGGGCCAATTTTCAACATATAGGGTACTTCTTATCCCGAAATGTATGCGATTCCCGTAGGATTTGGTCAAAAGTCTGATAGTCAATGGCGCTTTATACAGTAGATGGCGTTGCTGTGCAGACACGCAAACTTTGTAAACAAACAACGTGTGTACCGGTGAGGTTGGTGCTGGGCCGCTCGGGCTTGGGCGGCGGCTCGTCGCCCCAGGAGGCGGCGGCCACGCGCCGGTTCTCGCGGCGCATCGTGTCCCACGCCGAGCTGCGCTCCTCTTGCAGGATCTCGCTGGAGATAACAAGTAAAACCAGACACTTGTCAGAATCGCGTCAAGCCAGCGCGGGCCATGCAGTAAATTCTATATGGCTTTAAATTTTGGATCAATCTGTGTTTATTTTAAAAATTATATAGTAGATTTTACAACAAGTGCACAAAACGAATCATTTTTATCCGAGACTTTTAGCAGCCCGAGCCGAAGACGAGGGCTGATAGTAATGTCGAGGATAAAAATGGTTTTGTGGACGAGTTATAAACGCTGCTTTTCACTTCGATTGCGAGGAAATAAATTAATAAACGCACGAAAAAACAAGACCTGTTTCCCGCCGCTTTTTTTTTTAATTTTACGACATTGATATTTAGGCTTGGGCTGCAGACCCCTATACAGCCTACTATTAAATTAATTTTGTAATAAAATAATTTTCTTAAATTAATTATATAACCTACTGTACTTTAATTTAAATTTTAATATCTTTTAAGACTTAAAAAACACATATGGTAAATAAATTAAAGTAAATATTATAAAATAACAAATTCTATCTCTGAACTTTTTATTGTGTTTGGCTGTATGGCTCATTTCCTTTGCCTTAATATAGATAGTATTTAAGTAGATACGTTTTTGCCCTTGTGCACAAAATTCGATTTTGTGCAGCCTATATCCTGCGCAAATAAGCATTTTCTGAGCATGAGAAGTAAAAATATATTTACAATTAATTAATCCATTTTTTTCATTCCAATACTATTGTAAAATAAAATAAAATATATAGGGACAATTCATACAGATTGAGCTAGCCCCAAAGTAAGTTCGAAACTTGTGTTATGGGATACTAACTCAACGATATTATATTTTATAACAAATACATATATAGATAAACATCCAAGACCCGAGGCCAATCAGAAAAAGATCGTTTTTCATCATGACCCGACCGGGGATCGAACCCGGGACCTCCTGTGTGGCGACCTGGCGTGGTAACCATTACGCCACGGAGGTCGTCATTGTAAAAACAATTATATTTACCTTTTATTGTCAAAATTATTTTTCATTTTCATAAAGCTCTCACAATTAGTTTATAAAACGCATTTTAAATTCAAGTCACGCAGGCATTAAGTCTACGCTACCTCTTTTTTTCTTCTTTAGTTGGACACTGACAGTTATAATTTATTGTGATGTGTTATTAACCTGGCATTTGTTAGGGATAATTAATTTTAATTAGTACTTACAACAAGGTCTCCTTGAGTTGGTGCGCAGTGGGTCTCTGCGATGGCTCGTACGACCAACATCGAGACATGACGGAGTACAGCCGAGGTGGACATTTTGGCGGTAAAGCCAGTCTCTCGCCATTCTCCAATTTCCCTATGACGTCATTGTTCTTCACCCCGATGAAGGGTTTTACTCCCAGCATCAGGATCTCCCACATGCATACACCTGGAATAAAAAATATTAATTATTATTATCTTTCTTTTTTCTTTTCTTTCTTAATTAATATCGTTTCTGTCGTGTCTTAACGACAACACAATTTCGCCAATGTCGAGTATTTTAAATGAACACTTTTTAAAGAAAAAAGTACACTTTAAAAAGGCAACGTTGTACGGTGAGGATCCGAGGTCGCCATCTTGACGACCTTCGTTGAGAAGGCGGCGATCTCGAATCCTAATATTATCTTCATATAATATAAAATTAAGTTGCTTCCGCTGTCTGTTCGCTTAGACATTTCAAACTACTCAACACGTGGCGCCCTCTGTTGTCGCGCAGCGAAGTAATTTTTTGTGTACACTAGATTTCCAGTTAAATTCATTAGCTTGTCATACCATAATGTGGTAACATAAAGTTGTGTGCTGTTTATTTCACATCGATTATATTTTAAATGAGACGATTTTCGAAGCTTTTATGCCATAGTATAGTGGAATGGAGTTACAGTCTTACCAAACATCCAGACGTCGGATGCAGAAGTGAATCGACGGAAGTTAATGGATTCTGGCGCCATCCACTTGATCGGTAGCTTTCCACGAGACGCCTTGTAATAAGACTTGTCGTCTACCATTTTGGATAGGCCGAAGTCTGCTAACTGTAAGAAAAAAATGTGTAATCAATAAATATTAAACAAATAAATATTCTTGGACGAATCACACAATGCCATCTAGTCCCAAATTAAGCAACTAAGCTTGTACTATGAGTACTAGATTGCTGATAAATATACTTAAAATACTTTTTATTTATAAATATAAATTCTTATTATACATAGAAAACACCCAGACCAAGGCAAACAGACATGTCCATATTGTTAATGCACACAAATGTTTGCTTTGCGCAGGATTCGAACCCCGGCCCTTGGCATAAAGTGACCATCGATAGCCACTCAACCACCGGGCCTGTCAAATTTACATTGAACCTATTAGTTTTCTGTGACCAACGAGTGCGTATCTGATCTGTGGGGCAATTCACGTAACAAGAACCGATTCTAGTTCGATTCAACGACATTCGCTGTTTCGTTCAATTCCTATTTTGTATGAGTGAGACAGCGAGCGTCGAATCGAACTAGAATCGGTTCTTGTTACGCGAATTGCCCCACTGACTGTGACTTCATGTTTTTTGTGTCTTTATTATTTATTTTACTTTATGTGAATGAAACACATGTAATTGAATTTTATTTTGTCTTTCCGCGAGAAATACTTTTACATGTAGGGAGCTAAGACAAGGGTTGCTACACTACTAATACACACAGTACTAAACGGCATAGGAAAACTAGAAATCCGCCAATGCGTATCAGCCTCTTACATTAACGAGATACCATCTTAGATCTCAGAGAAATACCTTCGTTCGACCCCCATATCTTCATTTTTCCCCCCTCCTGGGTATTCTCCCTCTCCTTAGCACTAGGATAAACGGCCTTTACACTTGAGTAAATTCAGAGTCTAACAAAAGAGATGGTGCCATACGAATAAGCGAGAAGCTCTTACTTCTCTCACTTTTTAGTATTGCACCATCTCTTTTGTTTGACTTTGAATTTAGCCAAGTGTAAAGGCCGTATTAATAATAAAGTTTACATAATCCTACCTTGACGCATGTAGGTGTCGACACTAGTACATTTCTCGCGGCGATGTCTCGATGCACGAACTTCTTACTCTCCAAATAACTTAATGCTGTTGACAGCTGATAAATGTACAAGACTAGCGTGCATGTTTCCAATCTGCAAAAAGAGAATAATAATATAATCATTTAATCGTCGATTTTATTGAATTATGCATTGCTCTATCAGGCAGATCATTAAATTCTCCACTTCGAAAATATTCGAATCGAAAAAATACAAACTGGGGATCTACTCTTGTAATAAAATCAGTTGAAATCTGTCTCAATCTCAAACGCTAAGTTGTCATACAAATCTAAAACGAGTGACATAGTGCTTGTTATTGAGAATACATTTTATTTTTTAGTTTAATCTTTATTGCACAAATACAACTACAATTATGCCTAAAGGCATTCTGTACCAGTCAAATCGGGTAAGGCAGATATATTGTTGGCGTTGTTAAAATTAAGAGTAATGTACTGGTTACCTAACTAACTTTATATATGTAGGAATTTAAACATTCCGAACACATCTTAATTCTGTTTTGAGGTTGCCAAATTTAATATTTACCTTAGGTTGGTACATTGTAAGCATTTTTATTTTTTTCGTTAAGTTGGTACGATTGAGAGAACGACGACTAGATACAGAGTACAGACGCCATATTTTGTTTGTTAATTTTGATAGTGAAAGTAAACTTTTTTTAAAGATTATCAGAGCGTTATCACTCGACCCACCCCATATATACGGCTATAAACATACACATATAAATTAAATATATTAATAACTAGTGAACCCCGCGCAACTTCGTTTGCGTGTATCCCGATTTCCCATGGGAATTTTTATTTTTTTCTCTCCGTAAGAACCATCCTCGTACTTCAAGGAATATTCTAAAAAAAGAATTAGCGAAATCAGTTCGGCCGTTCTCGAGATTTGCGCTCGGCAACACATTTAGCGATTCATTTTTATATTATAGATAAACTTACATCACTACATAGTATAAAACAAAGTCGCTTTTTCTGTCCCTATGTCCCTTTGTCCCTTTGTCCCTTTGTATGCTTAAATCTTTAAAACTACGCAACGGATTTTGATGCGGTTTTTTTTAATTGATAGAGTGATTCAAGGGGAAGGTTTTAAAGTATCATACATTCCAAAATTCCCACGGGAAAGCGGGATACACGCAAACGAAGTTGCGCGGGTTTCGCTAGTATACTATATGTAATAAAAAAATATTCAGACATGCATTCTAACTGTTTTTATTAAGTATGACCTGCTGATCGGTGGCTGAAATCTGGCACTAATAGTACACATTTTTCATTTTTTTCCCATTTTTTGCTAACTTTTTTAAATGTCATCATGCAAATGTTCTTTAAATAATAACTTTGTAGCGCGTCGGATACGGCCATACGGCCCTGTAGTAATACGGCCCTGTATATTACCCCGCACCCCGCGCCCCAGCTGTTTGTTCTTCGTCACGGGCATGCGCGGGCAGTGAGCGACAGACTATCTCCCAGAGGGCACGCTTGCTCGCTGCGCGGCCGCCGCTATATTGTTTACGCGTACGCGACGTAAATACTGTATGTTTTTGTGCATTGTGGTTCAGAATTATAGTTTCGTAAGAAAACGGTGTTTTCTTTAACCTAATAGCTACGAACACTAAACTGGCGCTCCAACGTTTTGGCCGAATCTAGTCGGTTAAGTACATTAATGATCGTCATACCTACGTAAACAATGCCGCCGCGAAAAGTTCGTACCGATAAAGACAATGAGTCCAGCTCGGGTGATGAATCTGTGAAGTCGTCAATACCGGCACCACCTGTGCTCATGTCCGGAGACCAGCTATCATTGTTGTTGGCCGCCTTTTCTAAGGCGCAGGCCGAGGCAAACCAGAAGCTCGTCGAGTCTCTTCTGACATCGCACTTAGGAGCGCCGCCAACCGCCAGTTCCATCACCGCTGTTACGTCACCGTCTCCAGTACTCGTTCCAGGAAACCTCTCAAAATGCACCGCGCGTTTCGATGGTTCATCCCAACATCCCGAAACTGTAGAAGCGTTCATAGACGCAGTAGAAATGTTCAAGGACTGCGCGTCAGTCAGTGATGACATGGCGCTGCGTGGACTTCCGATGCTACTCCATGACGAAGCAGCTGTATGGTGGCGTGGGATCCGAAGTGAAATAACGTCGTGGTCGGACGCTGTAAAACGTCTAAGGATGATGTATGGAGTGCCGCGCCCAGCCTATAAGTTGTTTCGAGACGTCTTCGCTGCTGAGCAAGGATTGGAACGGGCTGATATATTTATTATACGGATCCGTGCTTTATTGGCTAGACTGCCATACCAATTACCGGAATTAGCGAGGTTAGATATGATATATGGATTACTACACAAAAGGATTAGGAAGCGGTTATCTAGAGACCTTGTGGAGGATATCGACACCCTTATTGAAAGAGCGCGAGCTATAGAAGAGTCTCTCTCAGAAAATACAGATTGTCGTCAAATGTCGTCGTCGTCTAGTGGATACACCGCGTCGCAACCGTCGTGTATAGTACCAACGAGGCCTATAGAAGGCGCGCAGGAACACGTCGCCACAGGTTCGAGTTCGACGCCAGGTACTGTGCAAACCTCTCGCGCTCGCGCGCCGCCGCTACCTCGAAACGAACAGTACGTAAACAAAAGTGATAAGAAACTATTCTGTGTTTATTGTAAATCGCGTGGTCATGTACGCGACTCGTGTGACAAAATAGGTAAAAAGTCTTCATCTGATACCTCATGCTATGGCTGTGGTGAAAAGGGACACATTCGACCAAATTGCCCTAAATATAAACAAAATAGTGTTAGTAGTAATAGTGATAATGTTAAAGTAGAAAACGTATTTTCGTCTGTGTGTATTGATCAGTCTAAGTCACATAATGTTTGTAATAATATACAGGGTCGGCCTATCGTACAAGTGAATATAGAGGGTTATACAGGTACGGCGTTATTAGATACCGCCGCGCGTCGTAGTATAGCGAGTAATACTCTTTATTGTTTATTAAAACGCACTGGACTAAAATTCCGTGCCGAGACTATGTCAATAAAACTCGCGGACGGGACTGTTAGGAATACTAGGGTGCTATTGACACTCGCCGACGTCCGACTCGCTACGTTATCTATACCTATCGAATTCGTTATTTTACCAGATGCGATTAATAATGAAACGTTGTTAGGTATCGATTTTATTATGAAAGCTAAATTAATTATCGACTTCTATAGTTTGACTTGGACAGCTGACCGGCCCCAGACATTACACCCTCTATCCTGGGAAACCCCTCAGGATCCAGTTAATTGTGCCTCAGTGAACGTGTTGCGTGATGATGAAGGTGTCGCACTATCGCAGTTGGAGAGGTCTCATTTGGAGGATTTATTATGTGAGTATTCAGATATTTTTAATATAGTCGGGGAGCCGACTCCATTCGCGGAGCATCATATAGATACGGGTGATCACCCACCTATTGCGGTACCACCGTATCGTGTCACGCCTGCGAAGAAAGAAATTATCCGCGCCGAGTTGGATCGAATGTTAGCGGAAGACGTGATTGAGGAATGCGAATCCGCTTGGGCGGCACCATGTGTCTTGGTACCTAAGCGTAACAATACATTCAGATTTTGCGTAGACTATCGTAAACTAAATGCGGTGACCAAGACAGATGCGTATCCCATGCCGCGCATCGATGAGCTCTTACAGTCAACCAAAAGGGGATGTGTGATGAGCTCCTTAGACCTTCGCAGCGGATACTGGCAGGTGAATACCTCGGATCGCGATAAGACCGCTTTTGTTACGCCTTTCGGTACGTACCGTTTTAAACGTATGCCGTTCGGCCTTAAAAACGCGCCGGCAACGTTTCAGCGATTGATCGATCGGTTCAGGACGGGCCCTACTCTTGGGGATAAAACAATCTTGGGTTACTTGGATGATCTTTTGGTGATCTCAGAGAGCTTCGAGGCTCATATTGCTGACTTACGTGCGGTACTCGAGCGTCTTCGTGTTTTCAAACTGCGCGCCAACAGAGAGAAATGTGCTTTCGGTCGAGACCAACTCAGGTACCTCGGTCACGTGATCTCACGAGATGGCATATCTCCGGATGAGGATAAGGTACGCGCTGTACTGGATATAAGGGAGCCAGCCACCCTTCAACAACTTCGTACATTCCTTCAAACCTGCTCATGGTTTCGTAAATTTATACCAGAGTTCTCTAGAGTGGCTGAACCCCTCACGCGTCTCACGAAGAAGTCGCAGCCTTGGAATTGGGGAGAGAAGCAGGCCAACTCTTTTGAGCAGCTTAAGGCCCTTCTGGCTTCTCCTCCAATCCTTGTCCAGCCAGACTACTCAAAGCCATTCATCCTTAGGACAGACGCCAGTCATTTTGCTCTAGGGGCAGCCTTACTCCAGGGGGAGTCCCCACACGATGAGCACCCCCTTGAGTATGCCAGTCGTCTTCTTCTCCCGGCCGAGCGCAACTACTCCACTACCGAGAGGGAGGCGTTAGCTGTTGTCTGGGCAGTGGAGAGGTTCCGTGGATATATTGATGGACATCAGGTATGGGTCAGGAGTGATCACCAACCGCTAAAGTGGTTGTTTACTCTCAAGACACCAAGTGGCAGACTGGTACGTTGGGCATTGAAATTACAGTCTTTTGATTTACGAATCGAATACACTCCAGGTACAGCTAATGTACTAGCTGACACGCTTAGTCGCCCTGTTACAAACGATACGCCTGAGTGCGGTATCTGCCCTGTATCTGTGGATATTCCACATTGGGACGCCGTAGCGACCCGGGAAGCCCAGCTGGCTGACCCGGAAGTCGCTAAGATACTCGTTGACTTGGAAAGTTCCAATGAGCTATCGGTTCATCGGTGGACCGAGAGGGGTTATCTCCTAAACCAAGGAGTTTTATACAGGTTCGTGGAGGAGTCGGATTCGGAGGAGCCTCAATTGGTCGTGCCGGAGAGTTTGCGGAGTAAGGTCATGTATGAGTGTCATGATTCGCCGACCGCTGCTCATGGAGGTATTCAGCGAACGATACATCGTATGTCTCAGCAATTTTATTTTCCTGGTATGAGGCGCTATATTACCCAGTACTTGAAAACTTGTACTGAATGTCAACGGTACAAAGCTCCAAATACCAAACCATCAGGGTTGCTCCAGACTCCAGTACCGGCTCAGCGGTTTGAGGTAATTGCCACTGATCTCTTTGGACCTTTACCTAAAGGACCCCAGGGTGAAAGGTGGATCTTAATAGTGGAGGATACGGCCAGTAAGTGGGTTGAACTTTATGCTCTTACTGATGCTACGGCCGAGGCCTGCGCTAAAACCCTGGTAAGCGAGGTTTTTATGAGATTTGGTCTTCCAAGGCGTATGGTTTCCGATAACGGCGTGCAATTTATAGCCGACGTTATGCAGAAAGCCTTATTTGTCTTAGGCATAAAACAAAATTTAATCCCACTCTATCACCCTGAGGCCAACCCGGTAGAGAGAAAGAACCGCGATCTCAAGGCTCAGTTGGCTATCCTTGTCGAGGGGAATCATAAGGAATGGCCCGAGGTCTTACCTTTTGTACGTTTTGCTTTAAATAGTTCTCTCACCTCATCCACAGGGCATACTCCAGCTTTTCTCACGTTTGGGCGAGAACTCCGTTCTCCTCTGTCTGTTCAAGCGGATCTAAGAGTTGTCATCAAATCTGAGAATTTTGTCCCTCAGATTACACCTTACCTTATTAAACTCGCTGACTCTCTCTCTAGAGCGAAGGAAAGCATCGAACATCACCAGGATATCCGTAAGACTCAGGCTGATGTAGGACGCCGCGATCTAGACCCTTTTGAAGAAGGTGACTTAGTTCTTATGAAGTCTCATGTCCTTAGCAATGCCGCTAAGGGCGTTACATCTAAATTCATCCCGAAGCAGGACGGTCCATATGTCATCTCGAAAAGGGTGAGTCCAACTACCTATGTTTTGTGCTCGCGGAGGTCTGGAGAAGTCGTTGGTAAGTATCATATGGCCGATTTGCGTAGGTATCATGATAGAGAGGGTGTGTGTCCGGAGCCGGTCGCTCCAAAGCGCCGTAGAGGCCGTCCGCGTAAAGTCCGGTGTTAAGTTTTAATTCAACGGTTTGACCATTCGGAGGTTTCCCCTCTTGGTCAAAAGGGGGAGAATGTAGCGCGTCGGATACGGCCATACGGCCCTGTAGTAATACGGCCCTGTATATTACCCCGCACCCCGCGCCCCAGCTGTTTGTTCTTCGTCACGGGCATGCGCGGGCAGTGAGCGACAGACTATCTCCCAGAGGGCACGCTTGCTCGCTGCGCGGCCGCCGCTATATTGTTTACGCGTACGCGACGTAAATACTGTATGTTTTTGTGCATTGCGGTTCAGAATTATAGTTTCGTAAGAAAACGGTGTTTTCTTTAACCTAATAACTACGAACACTAAAACTTTAGATAAATAAATCATCTTAATTATGTTTGAGTCGTTAAACCAACAAACAAACAAACAATCAAATCTTTCCTCTTTATAATATTAGTATAGATAGATGAGTTAGGACACGGCTTATGTGTCAAATCAATGTAATACCTGTGCGAGTTTTGTTGTAAGTACGCCCTCATCTCGCCCAACGTCGCCAGTTCCATCACGATCCAAATAGGCGGGGTGCTGCAAACCCCGACTAGGCCGATGATGTGCGGGTGGGAGAATTGTTGCATTATATCTAGAAAAAAAAAATTTGTATCAATATTATGACAGCTATCTGATTGACGATAACATTCGGTAAGGGAGACATTATTCTAAAACTCTTTTAATAATAATAATTACAATTATTTATTTATTTATTCAGATATCCAAGGTTCATGTATTTTTATATAAATACTAGATATTATCCGCGGCTCCGCCCGCGTAAAAATTAGCCTATGTTGGGCTCTGGACCCCTGACAATATGTATACAAATTTTCATAATGAACGGCTGATTAGTCAAGCTGTGAAGGAATAACAAACAAACTCACTTTCTCATTTATAATATTAGTATGATTTCAGTTAAGGTGTAGTGTATCGTATAGCATCCTTTAACTGTGTAACTCTTAAGGTGCTCCTTCACCGGGAGCATTCGAGTGTTATGTAACGCTCAGATTCGAACATTGCAGCAGTGAGGGAGGCGAACGCTCGTCAGTCAGGAAGGTAGTATTGTAATGTAATGCTCAAAGTAGAATCTAAGATGTTACATTACACGCGAATGCTCGCGGTGAAGGAGCACCTTTAAATGTTACAGGAAGCTACTGACATTCTAAAAGACCGTGAAAATTTTATTTATGTTGTGATTACAATAGATCAATTATTGTAAATTAGTAACGTGATTTATTTTTCAACTGTTGTTTCTATAATTTATTAAAATTGTTTTCCGGCTGCGCCATGCACTACACAATGTGGCGCAGCCTGATCTAATTAACATCATATTCACTCACAGGCCTCCTCAAGGAATTTCTCGGCTGTATCCAAGTCGGCGTCCATCTTGCATGTCTTCACGGCCACAGGTAATACATACTCCCCTCCAGGAGCCTTCCCCTGCTGCCGTTGCTGTGCCAACTGACGTCGAAGTGACGGGTGGTTCGCGGACGTCACTTTACATGTACCTATAATGGTTTATTGTATTTATTATCTGTACTTATTCATACATATAGATTTACTGTGCCACAAACTTTTCTGTGCCGATGGTGGGGTCGCTAGGATCGAAGCTATTGAAGGTGATTGTCAAGATATTTTAGGCGTATTCATTAGTTCTAGTTTTGACCACCAGCACAGATAAGTTTGTGGCACTGTATTTTTCTGTAAGCTGTAATTGGACCACACAAACTATGTTTTGAAAGAAACATTTTTTATTTGGAACACTGCGGTAAAATATTATATTCTGTATTACACCATTATATTAATGAAATTTTAATTAAAATATTAGATTTCTACGCTAAAAGCGCTATGTAAGTTCTATGTCATGAGAGCCAAAATTGTACTGCAAGTATAAAGCTCGACGTGCACCTGACTGTACAAACACATTTTAAAGTTCTTCTAAACTACTATTTCTTATAAAAACTTATAAATAGTAATAATAAAATTTTATATGTCTTACTGCCTAAATTACCTTTGTGTACGTCACCAAACTGCCCTTCACCAATGATGCCGGTCAACTCGATCTGATTACGAACTAGTTCGTAGTCCCGAACTGAAAACAGACAAGTCAATATTAGAGTCAGATTGCAAAAGTCACATCACGCGTCTTTGTAACCAACTAATGCAAATAATAAATGTATGATTCTTATGAGAAATAAATGATCTTTATGATTTATTTATGATGTAGCGAAGTAAATTACCAACCAATACTTCCGTCAATCACGAACAATCGTCAATAGAGAACTAAGATCGCATATTGCGATCAGGCGTAAGCACAGACATAACAGACTTCATTCCATATCAGAAATCGTGGCAAAAACGCACACTATTAAACGTCAGTCACACAGACACAAATGGGTACTTTTGTACTGGTTGCTTGGCTGCTTTTGTACGAAGAGTTTTTAAAATGTATTACATAGCACTTTACACCCATATTTGTGTCTATTTGATATTATATTCACTAAATTTTAACTTTAAAGTCACTTTTTAAACGAGAACAAATAGCCATCTTCCGTTTACTTTTACGTATGATACAAATTCCGTTTACTAAAACAAGGCACGGCTGTCAAATTGAGTAAGTGTGCGTTAGTGTTGCTATTGATGAAAGAAAGGGACAAGGTTATACCGAATTTAATTAGCTGAAAAGTGACAAGGATATTTTCAGCTTGTGTCTATGTGTATGTAAAATTATGTTTAGTCTGTTATGTCTGTGGGCGTAAGTAACTAAATTTCATTTACAATAAGATTCAAATCCTCTTACCAGCCGGCGTTGAGTAGTCCGCGTCATCGTCCACTATTTCAGCGTAGTCCTCAGACAGTAGCGTCGCGGTGTTCGCTTCCCACGAGCTGGTCTTGCCTTCTGATGAGCTGCTGCTCATCTCAGCTGGAATTATTTAGACAATATGATATTATATTACAAATATAGATGGCGCTGCTGTGCATAAAATTAAACGCGGGTAACACCGCGGGCAGCAGCTAGTAAGCAATGAAGCTTATTTTTTTTATACCACAAAGGTGGCAAACAAGCATACGGCCCGCCTGTTGGTAAGCATCACCGTGGGTATTACTCGCTCGTTGCCAACCCTCCTAACCCCCCCAAGTGGAGCTCTGGAGACCTTACTCACCGTAGGAACACAGCATGGCCGAGACCAATGCTATTTGGCTACGATCTTCTGTAAGGTGGAGATCCTTCCCCAGACGGGCTGCTCAGATTTGAGCGGATTATCCGCTGTGCCCTCTCTTTTTGACGTGCCGGGGGAGAAACTACAGCTGTCTGGCATCTATCATCCAATTCTCGAGCATACACAGTTCTAAGAGGACTGAGCGTGGACGACGTTCAGCTAAAGTGGTCTGATAACGCTTCGTTCTATTATTATAGGTACTTACTTTTACATTGACAGTGAAATTGTTTCCAAATGGTTGCTTGTAAAAAAAATATTTTATGAAAAAAAAAACCTATAGATACTGTACTATATAAATAGACCAGTAGTATTATATGAAATGTCATAAATATGAGTAATGAATGTAATTTAATAACTTTTTTTAAAAAATTAGATTATTATTTGAGATCTCAATATTGATTTAAAAAAACTTACTCGTCCTATTCCATAATGAGGTCTGCGATTCTGTGACCAGTCGACAGTAGCCGTCTACGAGATCTGCTAAACTCTCTGCAGCCTATAGAACAAAATGTCAGATGGGTTAAGACTAACATAGTTTCCTCCAAAAAGAATCGGTATACAGAAATTGTTTTCCCTATTATTAAATAATTGATCTAAAGAATAAGGTCAGCTGAGGTAAGACTACTATTGATGTATAACTTTTGGTGGCAGCACAGATAAATATTATAATACTTAACAGTAGTGGCAGTCTTGCCCCAGTAGTAGAGTTGTAGTCTTACCCCATCTGGTCTTACATCATAAACTACTTCCAAAACTAGTAGTTTTGAGTCGCATAATTTCTGCTGCGTTCGGTTTCATAGACAAGTCCTGTTTGATTCATACGCCGACGCAAAACAAGTTTCAATCTTTCAGAACAGAATTTACGCATCTCACAACTCAAAATACGCTTGCTTGTCCTCAGTCTTACCTCAACACTGCTGCACGTGATCGTGAGCGTCTCGTTCGCGCCCTTCACCCTCAACTGCAACGCTGCTTTACCGCAAGACCCGCTCTGTAATAATTACAAATATACATCTCATAAATGGTCTAGAACTCTAGACATTAAGTACATCTAATATCTCTTGCAAAAAAGATACAAATAGGCTAGTTGCCGTAAAAAATGTAATTAGTCTTTAGTCTTTTAGATTATTCAAAAATAAGGGCAACTCATTTTTTCATTTGTAAATAAGACCAAAAATGACAAAGATATGGCCTATTAAAGTTACGTATGACGTCACGCCGTGTAGCATTTTTTCGCACGGGGTGACGTCAAAGGCCCCCACTCCTAAATTTTAATGACTTGTATCTTTGTTTTTTTTTTGGAAAAAATACGTGTCCAATATTTTTTTATAATCTAAAATACGGACTGAATATAATGTAATTATTTTGACATTGGAAACAACTCTATTCAATTAATGAAAATTTATTTTCACGTCACATTATTTTGTTAACATAGAATGCAATTTTGATAAATACATACGGTTTTATACAGTCAACAAAGTATCCAAAGCCCGGTGGCGTGTTGATAGTAGGTACCCTACCTTCGGCACCAGACGGCGTTGCGTTCGATTACATTATCATAATAAAAATCTATGTTTTCTCTACCCTTGATACTTCTTTCAATTGTTAACACAAGTAGGTTCATTCCCCAACTTAACCTGGCGCTGTATGATTGTCTTTTCCATACCTGCGTTTGTGACTGCTGCGTGCAGTTGGACTTGAGCGTCTGAACAGCGACAATGTCGCTGAACGATGCTATCTTTGTGTATGTTGGGGGCTCACCGGCCTTGTGGGATACATACGATATGTCTGTAAAAAATAAAATTATAATAAATATTGTAGCTAGTTTAAAAAAATAATATACATATTAGACACGGATAAAAAAAATTGTTTGAGATAATCTCACGGAATAAAAAGCCGGTAGGGGACAGAGAAATAAAAGGGGCACAGAAATACCTTCTCTGTACCCTGAAAAAATGTATACACATTCTTAGAACTGATACTGTATAGTCAAGATGTGAAGGTATAACAAGCAAATATACAAACTTTCACATATATAACATTAGAACATCGTTCAAGTAGACAACGTTGCCATAGAAATTGATTAGTTCCTGCTTTGGCCACCGGTGGTGCCTCGCCCTTTTCTCCCGCGAGTATTGAATTGTTAACAAGTGCTTATATTAATACTAGCTGTCAAGGGAAAATGTCAATATTTTTCCCATGGGAATTTCTTTTTCCCGTGGGAAAAAGTAGCCTATGTCACTCTCCAGACCTTAAACTATCCCCAATAAAAAAATCATATCAATCCGTTCATTACTTTCGACGTGAACAAACAAACAAACACACTTTTACATTTATAATATTAGTATGGATTGTAATGTAATATCTTTTTCCATAATATGAAACGCTGTTATATTTGCTAAATGGTTTCATTTGTACATTTGCATCAGATGATACGTAAGTTTTACGAAACTTACCAATATCAGGTCCTATCGCCAATTCGACCGGTATGGCCCATTCCGTGCCCAGTGCCCCTGTGAAGGTCTCTCTGTCGTATCCATAATGTGTGTGCATGGTCTCCAGGTATTTCAACATGCATTCTGTGTCGCTAAGGCTTGACACCTGGAATAAAATATGAGATTGTTCATCTCAAGGTCGTGGCGTCGAGCACCACGTTGGGCACCAAATTGTGTGTGGTTTCCTAGTTTTAATGGTAATTGGATGTTTATCTATATATTTTATTTTTATTTTTTTATTTAATCATTTATTTCAGGCAACGAATTTAACAATGAAATTATGGCCCATATAATACATACCTTATAGTCTAACATATATACAATACTATAATATATACCTTACAATGTAACATACATAAAATAATATAACAATTAACACACTAAATATGCTTCGTCGATAAGACGCGTGCGTTGTCAGCTGGCAGCCGGCCTCGAAACTTGCGAAACACGACTCCCTGCGGCCAGAAGTCCTCCTTCATGAAGGTCTCCAGATGGTGTGTTGGTACTCTCACCACAAACGAACTAAAATTCACTTTATGGCGAGACTCCAACCGTTCGGCCCTCAGAGTGAAAGTGGACTTCTTACGGACGTAGTCTACGAGATCTTCGATTCTCGTGGACCAGTGCAGTCGTGACACATACAGCTGCGTCGAGCGTACTTCCGGACGTAGCGGATGTTCTGGTGCAGTCGGTGCAGTGCCGAGATGGTTTCGGCTAGCGGGCTTCCTTCTTCTTCTTTCCACTTTTGTGAAGCCTTCCTCGTCGCACCTTATCTTCGGTTGACAGGGTGTCAATGTCAACTTCGTTTTTGTTTTCCCCGTTGGTTTAGGCTGCCGTGGTGGTATGGCGGCAGCGGCGGCATAGGCGCGGGTCGGAGGACCCGTCTCAGCACTTTTCTTCGGCTCCAGGGGAGAGGAGCGGACAGCGGGGCGCGGGGAAGCGCACTCAGCAACAGCTAGTAGCGAGCATTCCGTTGCCGACGTAAAACTGCTGACTTGCGACCTACTTACCGAGTCATTACGTTTTAGCGTTAATAACTCGGCACGCAGTTCGGAGATGGTAGATTCCGAAGCCTCAACTTTCAACTTAACTTCGGCCAAGCTTGCTTTTAGAGTTGTTATCTCCTTCAGCAACCTGGTGACATCCACATGATCGAACGTGACTGGAGGTAGCCTATGCAGCTGCTTCGCCACGAATGCAGGCACGTCGTCCGGGTCGGTCTCCTTCAATAGGGTGATAATATCTTGGAGACTTCTTTCTCCCTTTTCATCTCTCCTGCGAGACGGCATTCGGTCGGCCTTGCCGAGCGTCTGGTACAGCAGCACCTTGCCACTGCAAATCTCAGCTTCAGTGTAACTGGACTTGCAGATCTGCATGATGCTGACCTCGTCCATAGTGTCGATGGCATGTTGTATAAATGCCAGCAACTCGTTGGCTATGAGTTGTTCGGAACCCATAGCAGCACGTTATCGGGCAGCGGCAAGGCCGCGCAATTCGCGAAGTAATTAAAACAAATTATTTCGTAACTGTGCAAGTTGCGAACGCGACCATTTCTGAGCGCGCATCGCACTGCACTGACTATATTTTATAACAAATACATATATGTATTTGTTATAAAATATAGTGTCGTTGAGATAGTATCCCATAACACAAGTTTCGAACTTACTTTGCGGCTAGCTCAATCTGTGTGATTTGTCCGTATATATTTATTTATTTAATTGGTTCTTGTATAATAATTACATATATTTTGTTAAATGAAAATAAATTAATCTTAGATTGTAAGAGAAACAATTAAACGATTTGATATTTATTTTTGAAAATTCAAATACAAATTACACGGATTTATTTACCTTTTTGAACTGTTGTTGTATAGCCTTCTTCAGTACTTTAGGTTTGATTGCGTCTAGAACAGACTTAGGCAGGAACTTATGTAGGCCGAACTCTTTCTCCAAGTATTCGATGTTGGACTTCTTGTCCAGAGATATCTGGTTATCCTTACAGAAGTATCTGAAACATGTTTTTGTGGATATTAAAATATATACATTTTTTTATTTATAACTGACTAGCTGTTACCCGCGGCTCCGCCCGCGTGGTCAAGGGAAAAAAATCAATAATTTTTCCCATGGGAATCTCTTTATCCCGTGGGGAAAAAGTAGCCTATGTCACTCGCCAGACCTTAAACTATCCCCAATAAAAAAATCATATCAATCCGTTCTTGTTTTCGACGTGAAGGTAGGACAAACAAACGGCCGTAACTGGTTTTCTTTCGCCATTTCTTTTTCTTTTGTTTCCGAAATGGTAGTAGTTTATAGAGTAGATTAATTTATACAAATCATTTATTACTGTTTACTCTGACAAGAGAACGTGTTTGTGAAAACTTATTCTCTGAATAAAAGTTTTGAATTTTGAATTTGAAAAATAAAAGTTTTGAATTTTGAATTTGAAAACAAACACACTTTCACATTTATAATATTAGTATGGATTGAGTCCGTCTGAGTCGGCCCAGTAAATGGGGCAGGCAGGGACAGACGACTAGGATTTGATTTTTACATGATTTGTTGTGCCATCTCTTTTATTTACTTACTCGTTTTTGAAATAAAATATTTTCAAGTAGGATTGAGTAATAATACAAAATGATAATTGTACATTCACTTAAATCTAAAAAATGTGTTCGTTTCACTCACTTAATTTCTAAACAGCATATTTGAATCGCCAACTCCTGGTCCACAGGATGATTGGCGCTGAGGTAGTCATGTCGCACCTGGGGAAAAAATTACTAAATAAAAATGTATGCAAGGTAAATTCCAAGATAAATTTTATATTTGTCTATTTATTGACAAGTTAATTCTAGAGACAACGTGAATACATATTAGCTGAAGAGTGGATCTATTAATTTATCGTTAATTCAGTACTTAATTCGGCATACATATTTTAATATTTTTTTTAGGAAAAAAAGTCCTAAATATCTAGTTGTGGGACAGTCGTGGTTACAGAAAAATTAGCAAGCTTAGTATGCACTAATGCACTTGATTGCATTAGGCAACTTAAACCTTTTGCAAAGATATGTAGACAATGGTGAATAGTATTATATAAGTAACAGTTCGAGGCCACAAGAAATTTGGAGGCCTGTTTAATAACACTTATTACGATCTGATTTAGTATGTCCTTGTCCATCGATGCCAATAGAGGTCAATCAATTTATGAATCTAATACAAACAAGAAATAAGTAGTAAAATATTTTAGCTATACTTGTGTTAGCTAAGAATACAAACAAGCTAAGAAAGTGTACGACTATTTTAAAATTACTATCGAAAATTTTCTACTTACTTTTTGTTTTTATTGCTCTTATATTTCGATATTCAATAAAATTTGTTGATTACAATGAACATTTACATTGAAAGAGAGTAAGAAAAGGTCCGCTTGCGCATCAAAATATGTCTCTTAGGCATCACCATAAAAAGGTACAAAAGCCATACTTGCTGCAAGTTGAATAAGAGCGATCGCGTCTAACGATAAAATAGATTTCAAACTTCAATATAATTGTCTTAAAGAGCGTGTCTTTTGCATGTAAACACAAAATTCTGTGAAAAAAGGCATCACGATGGAACAAAATAAAGAAATACAAAAGTACCTGGTCGTAGTAATAATGAAAGGTGACCCGGTCAGAGTCACACAGGTCCCGCAGGTTGGCTGGTAGGTATCGCACGCGTAATTCCAGCCGCCACTCGCTGGCCGGCCATTTGCTTAATAGTTCTGATACTGGTGTGTCCTGGTGCACCCATCGGACCTGAAATGTATGAGCCGAAGTTAACATTTGCATTGTATAGAAAATATTGTTATTCTAGACAACATAATGGATCATTTTACATTTTAATTTTTCCATGTCTTGTGCTAGATAGTTTAGAATTCCTTAATATTAGGATATAGGCAGCAAAGTTACATACATTTTTCCCCCTCTAGAGTCTAAACGACCGTATTCGTTGATTACATTGCCTCGGAAGTATTTTTTGATACAAGGAAAGTGAAGCCTTTCTTTGTTTACAGTCAGGAAAATGGATTACTGCATGTCCCGTCACTTCGGGAAGCGGCGGTGGTCGTAGGGCTCTCGTCGACTGGAAATCTGACTACCACCTTATCCCTTTAAGTTTGCTCGGCAATCGAGCCTCACTTGATTTGCCATCTCTCTAGGATATAATGCCTTTTGCTTCAAATTGCTGTTTCTCACGTAGTTGTTAAGGAGGGAAGTCCTTTCAATACTTCCTACTCCGACTATCTTCTTTCTGATTAAATTCGTTGTGAGTTCCAAGACAGCTGTAGTTTATTCCCCGGGACGTCAATAAGCTTCATTGCTTATTGTCTATCTGAGGTCGCCGTTGTTGATCCTGGCTACACAGGAGACACAGTGGTGGGAATGTGTGGTGGGCTTGTCCCGATATCCCTTTAAGTTTAGCGGGGTTGCGGGAACTATGGTTCTTCCGCAACCTCGCTGGCCGGTGGCTGTCCAAAGACTCACTTGTTGTGAACAGTTTTATGGAAGCACTCTCTGCGACCTGGCACGCCGCTCGTCTTGAAGGGACTTCCATTCAAACAGGCAGTGGTTTCCCATAACCGTCGCCGTTGTCGCCCAGAAGCCCGTCAAGGTGGTAGAAAGGTAGTGTAACCTAAAATTATTTTAGAAACATAAAACAAAAGACCAACCTTTCCAGTAGTAAGTTTCCTAGCCCTCAAAGCGTAGCACGCAGTAAACACCCTGTCTCCAGCGGCGAGTCGCGCTGCCAGCAGCCGCAGTACTGACCGCACATCCTCGTCAGCTGACGCCCTGACCACGTTGAAACCACCGTTGGGCAAATGGACTTTCAGGGTTGACTGGTCAGCAGCTCCTGGGAAAGAAGTTTAAAATTTTATTGGTGATACCTAGTCTGTTTTTCGTTTATACGGGAAATGCAGACACATATTTTGTGCATTATTGCGGCGAAACGCGGTTTGCCTGAATTACACTACTTACAATTATTTTATTGCGAGTTGTATGCGTTACTGCATATTCTATTTTTAAAGACAAAGAGTGAGTTATGTACAGTCTGCGGGTCTATAATCTCAACAAAAACAGCTTTAATGTCGCGTCAACCTCAAACGCTGTCTTGCCTATACAAAATAGAGATTGAGCGGGATAGCACGTAAGTTTGAGACGAGATTGAAACTGTTTTTGTAACGAGAATAGACACGCTGTTGTCTGTGTTTTCCGATAGCACACCGTCACTCCACACAACGCGCGTGAAATAATTACCTATTTCTACTACATAGGCCAATGTCGTCTGTACACGCACACGTATGCGCACACGTATACACATTCATTCACTAAGCGCACACCTTTGCGACTACACCCGCCTCGATACCCGCCTAGGGTAAAGTAACGCGATTCGGTGCGGGGCGGAGAGTGGCTATTCCACCTCGGGTTATTATTTATTCTATGTAGTCAGGAAAATGTATTACGGCCTGTCCCACCGCTTGGGGAAGCGACGGTGGTCTGTAGGGTTCTATGAGTGACTTATACCATATGGTTCTGAACAGGTATCAAACCAGCATTAACTGAGCTTACTGATCCACCGGTCTCGAAAAACAAGAGCGTATATTAGACTATTTTTCTCTGATGACATAAGACACCGTCTTTAATGAGACGCATATTACCGCCCTCTCTCGGCAGTTATTTATAATGAGCCAAGGATCCCATGAGGTATATTAGGTTTATATTACAAGTAACTTTGTTGCGAATACGAGACAACATATTAAGTTGCGGCGTCGCATTTTTCAATTCTAATAATGCTAGAATTTGCAGAACTTTATAATAGTGAGTGCGTTGCGCGATAGAGAGGTTTTAATCTATTCTGGCACTATGCTGTACTTGGCCACCTTTCTGAAATACAAAAAGTACCTACTTATAGCAAAGTTAAGTAAGGTTAAGTTAGTAATGCCCGATTTCACCAAAAAATCCTAAAATTTAAGTCTATTAACAACTCTCTCTATTTTGAAATTATGTTTTCTTTCTTTTTTTAATGAAAAATTCGACCCCTCGATATCCGGCCGAGTGCTCTAACAACTGAGCTACCGAGAACTTTAGTAATGGTGGTGAAATATCTCATTCCTTTAAACTGCGTGAGTCGTTAGAGCACTCGGCCGGATAGCCGTATATCGAGAGGACGTGGGTTCGAATCCCGCCTGGAGATGTTTTTTTTTTAACAAAAAAAATTTTTTTTTCAGTATCATCGGCGAGTTGCCTTTACAATAAAAAAAAATCTCTATGTCCAAATTCTTGTTTTTGCTACGTGTATGACAAAAAATTATCGATTTTAAACCGTATTTAAATTTACTTTTATAGTTTAGGAAGGTTTAGGAAACGCGAATTCATTAGTGCCTTTCTTTTTCGTGTCAATATTTTTTTTATGTCATTTGCTTTTGTTTGTTTGTGTACCTACATGGTCATTGTGTCTCATGTGCTGTACTGAATAAATGCTATTCTTTCTTTCGTTTGAAATTATATTTTCACTTCTCATGCTCAGAAAATGCTTATTTGCGCAGGATATAGGCAGCACAAAATCGAATTTTGTGCACAAGGGCAAAAACGTATCTACTCATAAATGTATCTATATTAAGGCAAAGGAAATGAGCCATACAGAAAAACACAATAAAAAGTTCAGAAATAGAATTTGTTATTTTATAATATTTACTTTTATTTATTTGCCTTATGTGTTTTTTAAGTCATAAAAGATATTAAAATTTAAATTAAAGTACGGTAGGTTATTTAATTAATTTAAGAAAATTATTTTATTACAATATTAATTTAATAGTAGGCTGTATAGGTCTGCAGCCCAAGCCTAATTTCAATGTCGTATAATTAAGAAAAAAAGCGGCGGGAAACAGGTCTTGTTTTTTCGTGCGTTTATTAATTTATTTCCTCGCAATCGAAGTGAAAAGCAGAGTTTATAACTCGTCCACAAAACCATTTTTATCCTCGACATTACTATCTGACCTCGCCTTCGGCTCGGGCTGCTAAAAGTCTCGAATAAAAATGGTTCGTTTTGTGCACTTGTTGTAAAATCTACTATTTTTATCTGATTTAGTTACGATACGTACGAGTATAATTCCACAGATATCTAGAACGGGCCTACTATAATTTATGTAGCAACTAGTAATGTACGATAATTAATCTACGCACCAAATAGCCGAGGTCATGGACCTACACAGGTACGTACGCCAATTTGCATGTTTAATGCAATCATGACATCATAGGCATAACCTATAGAATTTGTAGGCCTATTTATACGAAATTCAACGAAAATATTTGTGAATGTCAGTAGTAAGAACTTAGAGTGGGTTATTCATCTTTGGGAGTCTTTGTAGTTGAGTAAGTGTAATTATTATAACGTCTCATTTCTTTTCGACAAAAATTGGTGAAGCAATGGTTACCTGTCAATAGCCAGATCCACACCAGACGGTCCTAATGCGCGCGCGAACCTCGATCTCGATCCAGTGGAATGCCTCGCGCGAGGCAAGTCCGCATCAAACGCTCGATTGGATCGAAATCCTGCCGCGCACATTAGGATCGTTTGGTGTGGATCCGGCTATCAGTGTCGTTATAGTTGCGTTAAATACAAAATGTCGATATGGTCGCCAATCGCCAGTTCCCGCGACCCCGCCACCCATATGACGGAAGAGGTGGTAGTCAGTCATGTTTTTAGTCGGTACGCCCCTCGAGTGTCGTTTAGGAGGGGCATACCGACCATAAAAGGTTGTCGCCAACCCGACCAAAGACCCGACCATTGACTACGGGGAAACCTGACCCTCTTATTTACGTAACAAAAACAGTTTTAATCTCATCTCAAACTCACGCACTTCTCGCTCAATTCCTATTTTGTATGATTGACACAGCGCACAGACACAGCGCTTGAGATTGGGGGCTGGTCCTGTGAACTTACCGTGCGCAGGCGGCTGCATGGGGTGCCGCTTGGGCGAGCCCGGCGGCGCGGGCTGCATGGCGCGCGCTAGCGGCCCTTCCGCGCAACGCCCGCCACCCTCCGGCTCATGGCTGGAACAAACGAGAGGAAATTCATGTTAAAATAAGATAAAAATATAAAAATAGACTACACAAATAGTCTTTTGCTAGTTTGGACATTGATGCATCATTTCTTCATCAAACAAAATACGTGCTATTTACAAGTAAGTACTTTAATTTTAATAGGATAGTTTTTATCCCAAATATTTACACTCTAGAAGACGAAAAGGATGGTATCTAAAAAATACTTAATGTAAGTACTTATGTATGTGGGGTCGAGATTTAGGAATCAGAGACACTCGAAGATATGAGCGCATCGTGGACGAGTTTCAGATTGTGAACGCAGGTGAGGTGTAGGAGAAAAAATTAGATTTTTCACAAATACAAAAAGAAGCGCTACTATTTATAATGTATATGATGATTATTCAGTAGATATATTGTGTTTATACTCGGGAATCGCATTATTATGAATGTGCAATGAACAATTGAGGTGTAATTTATTAAAAACCTAAGAAAGTTTTAATTTCGCGGGCCGTGCGGGAGCATCTACCTTAATATCACCCACTATTATGCACTGAAATTACCAGACTAGTCTATTATCATACAAACCCATCAACAAACAATCGTTAAGTAAAAGGGCCCATTCATGAATAATAATGGCCCAAGATTCCGGGCCATTGGGCAAGCAATTTGCATGACAAAACAAAGATGTGACAATCTGAGCGTGGAAGTGCAGGAGAATTATGAAAAGATACATAGATAAAACATTTATTTGTAAATTACTAGATAACTTGTAAGATACTAGTAAATTTCAACTGTAAATTTCAACATTTATTTCATAGTAAAAAAGATGATTGCCAAAAATAAAAAGAATAACTAGAAATTAAAAACAAAAGCTGTTAAAAACATAACACTGGATTTTGGCGCCAAAGAACTACGATAGCGGCGACTTGCACGGCTCGTGATAGGTAATTTGATTTCTGTGAGTTTCAAAGTTTGATTCCTATTATTGATTGTGTAATGATAAGCAAACATTGGTAAAGTGCATAGTGATTGGAGTTTATGATCAGGAATTATCGTGTCGACATCAAAATTTGCCTTCACTGAAGAAATTTGCTATCGCCTTTCTTCGGGCTGTCTTAACTCAGACACTGTGTACTGAATTGAGACTATATAATATTAAGACCTTAGATTAAACTAGATGGAGTGGGGTCATACAAGCGCTCTGTCAAAAGTGAATCGCTAAACGCTCCATGACATGTCGGTGACATGCACTTGACACTTGCGGAATGTTGCCAATGGAGGTGTAGTTTCCAAAAACGCGGGGAAATAAATAGAGTTTGTTTAAATTTATCAACTTCAAGTAACAAAATTTTAGGTACTTATATGATATCGTAAATTCACAAGGACTTCCATTAGAGAACGTGTCGTGTCACATACCTACGTAATATCAGCAGCAGCAGCAACTGTTTTAAAATTAATCAGTCGAAGCAATAAAAATAGTTAAGTTGGGAAACTATTTTCACAATCGGGCAACACCGAGCATTAAAATAATACGTAATCGTATTATTTCTTTTTCTATAACTACAAATTACTATGAAATATTTAAAACTTTCCTATGAAAAGTGATATCATTACATTTCTTTTGTTTTTCAGACGTGTTGTGATGTGACACGATTTAATAGCACAAACCGCCATTTTTTTTCTTGGAGACACGTTTGGTGCGCTTTGACATCGACAACTACGAAGCAGTTCGGCAAAGTTCGGCGTTTGGTGCGCACGGCTTCGGAAGAATTCGGGCAAGACGGCGACACTAGCGCCCCTACGGCATGAGGGCGGCATGAGGTGAACAATTTCAAAACTTTTGTGCGTTTTGTATGCAAAATGTTATAGCGCCCCTAGCGGCCTGAGGTGAACGGAGGTTGCCAAGTCATTGTATGAGAAACGTCAAGACCTGTGCGTATTAGTCTTCTTTAATATTTGCAGAGACTGGCACCAGTTGAGGTGTATCAAAACGGGTGCAGGGACACTCCCTCTTTATATTGTTATTACTCTAAGATTAAGACTACTTTACAGAAGACAAAATACGATCCAGGCCAGTAAAAAAAAAGGAGTAACTAAAATTCTGCCTATTAAAGTTGAATGGCTAAAGTAGCGGTGCCAATTAGTTAAGCTGAGATTAACAAAGGGCTCAAATCAGTTCCAATATTCACGGCTTCTTAAGGAGGCCGCTTCTAATCGCGTAAATAGGACGCCATTGTTATTGAAATACAAAACTAAAATTAGCTGACAGTACCCTTACAATTGTTTCGTAAGAACATTGGCCTAAATTCCTTGGGATTTAGACAATTGTAAATAAATAAATTGTACATAATTCACATAGTGCCATTTGGTACTAGTTCGAGGAGCGGACATGCTTGTATTATGATTATAAAAACTTGCAAACACGCGTTACCTAATAGAAAGTAGAGACCAGAGGCGCTATCAACGCGTTGCCTGCAAGAACGTGAAGAACGGGAATAGGGATGGAGGGGAAAATCGAAATAAATTATTTTTGTGAACAAATATTAGGACATTCAACTTTGATCACTTAATCCTACTAATATTTAGGCGAAAGTTGTGTGTATGTTTGTTACTTCTTCACGCTCAAATAGCTGGGCCAATTTTATGATATTTGGTATGTAGGTAGCCGATACCTTGGATTAACACATAGGGTACGTGGCGCTGCTGTGCATAAATAAATACACGCAAACGAAGTTGCGCGGGTTTCACTAGATTATAGTAGAACAGTCGCTTTTCGGCATATAGCCTATACCTACATGCAATGCATCTGAGCTAACAGTTGTAATGTATTCCCGTTCAATATACTTTTCACAAAAATTTCAAAGATCGTCTGATGTAAATCAAAATGAAAAAGAATCGATCACAAATCACTTTATTGGAATAAATCACATAGGTAACGCTAGGTAACGTTACACGGTATGAAAAACTATTTGAAACAAACACCATCTTTGAAATTATCTGGATTTTTTTTTTTCAAGTGTATGGGGCGGAATAAAGGGTGTAGCTGTATGTATGTAATGCAATTTAAAAAAATCGACAAGATTTGCAGCGGAATGCGGTTGCATTATATTTACTAACGAAGAAACAAAATAACATCGAATTCTTGCGTCTAAGTTATCATAAACAAAATGATTATGCGTTTACTTCCCAAAAACTGGTTATCGAAACACGATTTTACGAAAACTTTCATAATAAAATGTGCAAATGTTTAGTGTGGTCAACTGGTCAGAGAACTCATATATTTGAACGTGCGTTCCAATTTATTGCATATGACTGTATAGGGTTGCCATCAAAAGAAGAGCTGAGAAAAGATTTATAAATCATCATCTCAGCCACAAGAAGTCCACTGCTGGGCACAGGCCTCCCCAAACGTTGTTTTTTTGGGGTTTTGCCAATACTCGCCACGCTTGGCAGGCAAAATATTGACAGAAACATAATAAAAAAAACTTTTTTTTATTTTTTTATACCACACAGGTGGCAAACAAGCATATGGTCGGCCTGATGGTAAGCCGTCACCGTAGCCTATAGACGTTTGCAATACCGGGGGTATCACTCACGCGTTGCCAACCCTCCCAACCCCCCCAAGTGGAGCTCTGGAGACCTTACTCACCGTAGGAACACAACATGGCCGAGACCAATGCTATTTGGCTACGATCTTCTGTAAGGTGGAGGTCCTTCCCCAGACGAGCTGCTCCGATTTGAGCGGATTATCCGCTGTGCCCTACCTTTCTTAAACATGAAACAAAAACAATAGAAGTGTAAAGGAGTCTCGCCGGCCAGTAAAGGCCGGCAGCGCGGCATGCGGCCTCCTTGCGAGGATTTTCTAATCTGCCGTCACCACACTGAATGTAAGGAATATGTAAGGTTGTAATAAGATGATTCTCAGTGTAGGCAACCCTATAAAACATATTTAATGGCTTATTTCAACAATATTATCACACTCCTCGCCGCCCACTGCTCCCTGAGTTTTGGGTGAATTTTACATAACACCATATGTTTTTCCAAAAGTCGACCATTTAAACTTGATTATGAGACTGGGCTTTCTCATCAATGATGCTATAAATGTCTATTGTGGGTGTAGTGCATCAGATATTCACCTGTTTCTAAACCTCTTACAGCCAGTTTCTGAAACGCATTAAATTTATATTTTTTTCACATTGTCTCAATCTCTTTTTTATTCTTTAGTTTGACAGTCAATGGTTCTAAGTTCTAATTCTGTTGTACATTTAACTAGACTAAACTAATTTTGACAGGACCAAAGGTGTTGTCCTTCCTTGGTTTACAACTAGTGACAAGGATAGCAACACTTCTAGTCCTGTCAAAATTTGTTTTCTTTCTTTTCTTTTCTTAATTAATGGCGTTTCTGTCGTGTCTTGACGACACATTGACAATTTCGCCAATGTCGAGTATTTAAATGAACACTTTTTATCAAAAAAGTACACTTTAAAAAAGCAACGTGGTACGGTGAGGATCCGAGGTCGCCATCTTGACGACCTTCGTTGACAAGGCGGCGATCTCGAATTTGTTTAGTCTAGATAAATGTACAACAGAATTAGCACCAGTGATTTCTATAGTTTAATCTGTCATTCTCTGAGGTAAGAGGAAGAAAGATGATAGCAAAATTACTTTAGATAAGGCGGATTTTTAAGTCAACACGATAATGCATTCTTAATTAGTTCCTGATCATAAATTCAACCACTACTCACTTTAACCAATGTTTACTTCACAATACACTATCAATAGTTTTGAATTTATGAATCACACCTCGAAACACAGAGATTATTTTTTTAATCGCGAGCTCAAGATGATGCTATCTCATTTGGCGCCAAAATTTTCCGCCTTATTTTAATTCTCCTTAAGAATGACAGTCACAAAATAGGTTATAATGATCTGATTTATATTAATTAAGCGGTGTATTCATTTTCTTTTTGTGTAAGAGTTTATTTATAACTCTATCCACGAACTTGGTGTGTTACGCGCCTATTTTGACAAACGACTGACTAATTTACCATCACGCGAACTCGTGGGCATTGAAATATAATTAAATAACACACCTATGTCGTGTTATTTGCATAATTAAGGCTAATATACATGTATATAGACACGACACACTGAAAAGTAACATTTGACCCATAAAGAAACTGGTTTTGTATCTAAAAATCCTTCAATCAACACCTACTCGTTGATAAAACCAGAATATTGATGAATAAACACTTTCTTTTGTAATAAAATTTAGAGATAATAAAATGTATAGCAAATGATAATTTTAGAGTTCTCTCATCACAATATCACCCAAGATTTTTGTGATTGTGTTGTTTTTGTAAACTAGTTAGTTTCAGATTATCTATCCTGAGAACTATTGGAGAATGATTATGTAGATTAGATAATGAATAAAATTAAAGACACTTAAACAATCTTCACTGAATATTGCCTGAGTTTTGTTTTTAAAACAAGATTCTAACGGAAATTGCAATAACTTACGTAACCCAACAGTGGGTTCAACTCAACCAAACCCAACCCAAGGCATGCATAGTCACATTAGTCATAGAAATTAGAATTAGTACACAACTAAAAGATTCTTCTTTTCTATTGGCAACCGTTACAAATATTAGAGGTATGACGCTCTATTAAAAAAAATATGTTCACTTTCACTTCACTAAATGTTTAACACGCGCACATCTTAACGGAGTGGAAAATGGCATAATGGTAAGACTGGAACAAATCAGGAGTTAGGGAATATCTACGCTAGGGCATAGTTTACTAAACAGTTGATACCGCACCCCTACCGTTGGTGAAAACGGGTATTAGAATGCCAATCACTATCTCCCAGGATACTCTGTCTATTAAGTAAGGATTTCCTTTTCTAGTTGTTAATATGCGTGCGGCATAATTATGAATATCAATCATTCATCTGGCGTTCTCACTGTCCGTTATTATTTACGTGATAGGAATGAGTCATCTCCTTGACCGGTGTCGGTGACATCCTCAAGGTCTAATAAGTGGATTGACTGACTTAGATCAAAGTTAAAATCAAATTGGCATTTTCAAGTTAATTAGTAGTAGTCATTTTTTAAACTCCTTGGAAGGTAAAGCCGCTTCCCCGAGTGGCGGAACATGCAGTAATGCATTTTCCTAACTAAACAAAAAAAGGTATCAAAAAAATCCAGACAAGTGCGTGTCAGTCAGGATTTTGGCGCCAACTAAGGTAGCGTCAACTTGAGCTTGTGATAAAAAGAAACTGTTTTTCTAGGATTGATTTATAGTAGCGTAATGCAAAACGTGGTTAAAACTTGAAGTGCATACTGATCGGGTGGATTTCAAAATCCGTCATCTCTGAAGAAATTTTACTATCATCTTTCTTCGGAGACTTATTAAATCTGTATACCGAATTACCTAGTCAAGACAACATGAATGTGCGGCTTTCAATGATATATTTTTACTTCATGAAGATTTTGCTGCTTTTAACTTGACGCTGGCTAAATTGCAAAGAATCGAATGCAGAAGCCATTACATGGTTCTACTGTCATCCGTGCGTTTTACGGGTTTTTACAGAGACATTGTGGTTTTTATTGTAAACCGATCTAGACATAACGTCATTGCAAGTATTAAAAATAAGGAAACGAACAAGTATTGACCTACATTAGTTCCGTTATACGTAAGGTCATTAACTTTGCAATCTTGATCTATGTTGTGTAATACATTGACAAATTGATTCACAGCTTGTTTAGACTTGTCCGATGTCCTACATGACAAATCAATGAATGCCTACACTACGCCTATTTTAAAATACAAAATAATATGTGTCACGGATTACGTAGGTACCTACATTGTATTTGGTTTCATTCGGTTTGCATTTAATTTTGTTAAAGATTATTGAATTTGTGTTCTAATTGGCACTATTTTTGTGATCCACGTGAAAAACATCATTTTTTCGTTAATTATTCCATAATAGTGTAAAGTGCGTAGTTTGGCAAATCAAGTGAAGATTGATTGGCGAGCACCACGGTCTATTGTTACATTACTATGCTGTTGTTTACTAATTTGATTCCAGTAATATAATAGACCGCAATACTAAGTATTTGTGGAAAAATACAAATATCTATGCACAATATAAAAGAATTTATAGAACAAATAAATCCTTACACCGAGTTTCAACCAAAGACAGACCACATAACTGAAGCTATTTGTCGACGCAACTTGCATTGTGCATTTGCATGCGCCCAGCTCCAATCGATGCGTGAGGGTTGCACCCTTTACGCAAAGAATAAAAAATCAGAAGAGTCAATAACCTAAGCAAAAAAAATCAGAATATAAAACAATGATGAATAAGGAAAAAACAATTCAAATGGCATTATTACCTATAATATAAAAATGAATCGCTAAATGTGGTCCTAAGCGCAAATCTCGAGAACAGCTGAACCGATTTCGCTAATTCTTTTTTAAGAATATTCCTTGAAGTACCAGGATGGTTCTTACGGAGAGAAAAAAATAAAAATTCCAACGGGAAAGCGTGATACATGCGAACGAAGTTGCGCGCAACTTCTTTCGTCTCAACTTTATTTTCGACTAGCGAAACCCGGCGGGTTTCGCTAGTCGAAAATAAAAATTTATTAGAATGACATTTAATTTACTTTTTAATTAAAAAAAAATGCAACGAACAAGCAAGCGGAGGTAAATTAGATAGAGGAGAGAGAAGAGAAAGATATTAGATGGAGTAGAAAGTACTGAAAGGACTTCCCCTTTACAATTACGTGAGAGACAGCAATTTGAAACATCTAAGCAAATCCAGTGAAGTTAGATTGCCGAGTACCACGGTCTATTGTTACATTATCATTGGGACCAAACGCTGTGAGGTGGATATTAGATACTATTGATTCTATTTAGTATTTACCATTCTGTATTCTGATTATTTTACTCTTTGCCACAAAGTGGTGTGGGTAACGATAAAGATGGTCAGTGGCGGCTGGCTGGACATGTCGTGTGGGAGTAATTAAAATATCCTCAACCTGGAAATTGGAGGTTTAGCTCGGTTCGCGATCGAGGGTTTGGACCGAGGGTTCGTCGATTTGAGAGTATCCTTCCTCATATGTGATTGATATTCTTTTGATGTTTGTTACTTTTTCACGAAAAAAACAGCTTGATAAATTTGCTTAAAATTTGGTACACGTGTAGTTTATAACCTAGGATAAAAATAAATACATGGGATTTTATCCCGTATATCAGGCCGGGAACGGGAACATCGGGATTTTGGGGCATAGTCTAGTAAGTCCATATAAATAAAATAGATAGGTGACGGTTTTTGGGAGAACAAAAAGGTTGTGTGTTGTGGAGATGCGTGTAACACAGACCGGTGGTGGTGCGTTGGTAGTAGGGAATGCAATCTCGAGCCGAGATTAGCGAATCGAGATCTCGCCTGTTGAACCTGGTGTCGAGATTGGCAGTTTCGAGATCTCGTGCAAAACAAGTCGAGATCTGGCGAGATTTCAAAATTATCGAGATTTTGGTTTTTAAACTCAAACACCTTTAAATCGATACAAAACTCGAGGAATGCTTAGATTAGAATACTACATTAATTAGAATACTCGTAATACTAGTTAGGATATCGCTGTAATATCTTATGAATAATACAAAACAATGACAATGAAATCATTTATTTAAAAAAGTCAACAAAATTATACTCGACAAAGCAAAAAATACACGGCATTATGGCGCGCATCTTTGAATTATTTAAAAAAAAGAAAAAAAGTAGGTACACAGTACACAACAGAGAACACGCTCAATTTAATTGTGATTTTGAAAATAGCTTCTTAGAAAGCATAGGGTGCTCAAAGTGTCGTCTGCTAAGCGACATCTAATGTCTGTAGCTAAATAGCCTGTGGCCGAGAATGCCCGTTCAGCTTCCACGCTGCTAGGGACTACAGTAAGTAAGTAGGCTGTTATACACAAACTTAAGGTATTGCCCTCTTTGGCCACCATACTCGTAGAGATGTGCGCTGCGGCGCACGGATGAACACGTATGATTCGCGCAATCTCGGTCACTAAATCTCGATCGATATTGTCGAGATCTCGAACGAGATTAAGAAAACGATATTGCTTATTTTCGAGATTGAATTATCGAAAAATGGTCGAGATCTCGTGTTTTCGAGATCTCGCGAGATCGAGATTGCATTCCCTAGTTGGTAGGTAGTGAGATTCTACCTTCGTTTCGGCACCAGAGCACACATGTAATGTTGTTAATTAATTTTAATTTATTTATTTTAAAAAAATACAGTACATTCTAAATATGATGTTGCCAAAATATTGCTAGCTTATCGGCAGCAGTTCTAACGCTAACGCGGCTCAATAATCTAAGCAAAACTTATAATCTACATTTTTTACTAAGAAAAGTGTGTATAGTTTGGTTGCAGTTTTGGTACTCGTTGGATACGAAATATAAAGCCCACCATTCACACGCAGATTGGTCCGGCGGATTGGTCGGCCATCGGACTTATCCGCCTGTGTATGGAAGCGACGAACCGGTACGCCAGACTGTCAAATGGGTTGGCGTCGGGCTCGCAGGTCCGCGGTTGCGAGCCGCGAGCGCCACATGCCATACTTCGAGTGGAGGGTTCGTGAAGGGTTCGTGCAGTGTATGGGCAACGTTAGTGCGTAAATTGCGAATAGCAGTCCACGCACCTCAATCTAGTCATGTGATGGCATTTGTTTTTGTTCTCGAGTCTGGGTGTTTTCTATGTATTATAAGTATATATTTACAATAATATATCCCTAATCTGTCACCCATAACACAAGGTTAAGCCTAGCTTACTTTGGGACCAGTTGACGCTGTGTGAATTATGTAAAATTTATTTATTTAACCGTAATTCGTCAGAGCAGTTGCAGTTGACGTAAATCCAGATATGAATATCGTTCTGTGTCTCTCTACACTACATACATAGTGTCACAAAGTAATTCGACCTAAATTACTAATTGCATAATCAGACGAGGTCGCATAGACAAGGAAGTCGTTTTTCCTGTACATTCCTATATTGGAATCTATTTCAAGCTTTTAGTAATTTGTTTTAATGATTCAAAACGGTTATTTAGAGTCAGTCTTTACGTACACTTTCTTTCAAAGAGCATATAAATACATTTTCTAGTAAATCACTTCACGTAATATATAAAAATCCTACTAATATTGTAAAGGCGAAAGTTATGTGTTTGTTACTTCTTCACGCTCAAACGGCTGGGCCAATATTTATGATAATTGGTATGTAGGTAGCTGATACCTTGAATTAACACATAGGGTACTTTTTATACCGAAAAGTACGCGATTCCCGTAGGATTACATAAAAAGTCTGTTATAGATAGGCGCTACTGTGCATAAATAAATACACGCAAACGAAGTTGCGCGGGTTTCACTAGTCTAATCATATTTACGGCCTGGTCAACACTTTCCCTTGTTGACTGTACATCCTAACTAATATTATAAATGAGAAAGTGAGTTTGTTTGTTATTCCTTCACCGGCTTGACTAATCAGCCGATCATTATGAAAATTTGTATACATATTATCAGGGGTACAGAGCCCAACATAGGCTAAAAGTAGAAAGTATGTCATTCCCAATGGGAAAATATTTTTTCTACTAAGTATAGATGGCGTTGCAACTGCGAAGTCGGCCAACAGATGGTGCCACAAGTCGCGCTATGGGTTGTTTTGTTGTCAAATGAGATCTATGTCATAAAATTAATCGCGAGCAAAGCCGCGGGGAAAAGCTAGCAGTAATAAATTATTCGTGCAATTAATTTACTATAGCTACTACCATTTCGAAAACAAAGCAAAATTACCACTTATAAAAGAAATGGCGAAAGAAACCAGTTACGGCCTTTTTATCATATAACATGACATACATTTTTTTTATTAATCGACACTTTATCTCTAATAGTACCTAATACTTAAATTAAATAAACAGTAACTTTTCAAAAAGTCCTACCTACTTGCGACCACTTTCGAGAGGTCTTTGCCATACCGTGGTGGCACACAACTGCTAACAAAAACCTTAAAAAATTCTAATTTAGTCCATAATTTGTGTGATTCATCTTGTCATGTGTTACGGCCTGTTGACAATGTAATTATCGTGTTGATAATTCTGACACTTTCTACAAATTGCCATGCTGTGTACCAATTAGGTATCTCTCATTATTTACTGAAATTGAGGTACCTAAAAGAAAACGTTATATTATTTATCAAATAATATAACGTTTAACGCATTTTCATACAAAATTGAAGTTTAAACGATTAAAATTTTGTAATGTAGCGCAGGTTAAACCCATGCCCTGCTACCATCAAGTACGTTTTATGTTACAAGGGCTTTTTGGTATGAAATTACGCCAAGCGTAAATAAAACCATTTGTCTACACTGTTTTAAAACTCGTTTCCAAATCAATGTTGTCCTAAAACCTTGTTGCGCAGGTTTTAAAATGATTTCTTGTCAATTTCGCCGCAATTTTAAACGAATTGAAACATAGACCCTAAGAAAAGTTTGCTGTATTTTATGGGAATAAAGTACGACAAAAAGGAACCGAATGTAAAAAATATGACTTAAAAAACACAGATAAAAAATATAAAAATGTATAAAAAAGTTCGGTTTGCCGAAGCGTGTCTCAACCTACTTCGTACGTTTTATGTGAACATCTACAAGATATGAACGCATTACCGCCTCGTAAAGGGCTATTACAGATAGGCGATTGTAGGGACTGTCAACACCCACTATCTGCCCACGACGGTAACCATTTATGCACTTACCACCACACATTTATCGATTACGTATCGAATCCGGTATAATCTATACATTTTGATTGACAAACGGGAAGCACGGAAAAATCCTATAAGGTTTGATATAGAGAACAGTGATAAGGACGGCTTATGGATAAGAACTTATTAAGTAGCAAGTCCAGAAGTTTAAATCTTGCCCTAACAGTTATAATCTCAAGCGCTGTCTCACTCATACAAAATAGGAATTGAGCGAGATAGTGCGTGAGTTTGAGATAAGATTGAAACTATTATGGGGGCTGGTGGATATTTATGTTCATTATTTGCATGTGGGCGGGCTTTTTCGGGTCAATAAGCTTATCAGCCAGTTTCTGGAATGCATTTTTAAAGTGAATGACACATTAAAATTATTGCAAAAAAAAGAAATGATTAAAAAGTGATAGCTTGAATGATGAAAATGCGTTTCAGAAATTACTCAAAAATAACGCGCCTCTCTATTGGCTAAAATAATTTTCAAAATCGGTCCAGTAGACCCAGAAATTACCTCTTACAAACCCACAAACTTTACAATACTCACAAAATATAAAACAATTTGATTTACTAAATAACTTATAACATAAGTTATAACTTAAGTTATTTACTAAACATCAAAATAATGATGTCATTGTATTCAATGATAAATTATCACAACAAAAACATTGTGTGGGCGTCAAAGAATGTGTTTCGCCATTGATATTTGAGTCGCCATAACAAATAAGAATGTTATTAAGCCTACAAAGTATATCAATCTATTTCAATTAATATCATCGATGTAGTAAAGCCCCAAATGCTAGCAATGATCCATTTTATCAGCAGTGTGATTAACAATAAAAAAAAAATATTGTTTGCTATTTTAATATTTTCAAGTGAATATCACTACATAGTATAAAACAAAGTCGCTTTTTCTGTCCCTATGTCCCTTTGTCCCTTTGTCCCTTTGTCCCTTTGTATGCTTAAATCTTTAAAACTACGCAACGGATTTTGATGCGGTTTTTTTTAATTGATAGAGTGATTCAAGGGGAAGGTTTTAAAGTATCATACATTCCAAAATTCCCACGGGAAAGCGGGATACACGCAAACGAAGTTGCGCGGGTTTCGCTAGTAATCTATAAACTCAAATATTTTTATTCAAATAGGCTTATTATTCGAAACTTCACAATTTTTCCTACAACAACAGACGGCAATTTTATATTATGAAGAACATTTCTGTACCTAGAAATGTTTAATATCATTATATTTGTTAATAAGTATTATTCGTAATTAAATCATCTTTTTATCTGTTTAACCTCTTTTAAACTGCTGATAATTGGTACTATAGTGCTAATAATTGAGGTTTCACCCTATTTACTAAACTAATTACGTTTAAGCTGTGGAATGAGATACCCCGCCGAGGTCTTTCCTTTAGTTAGACTATAATATGGGGTTCTTCAAAAGGGGCGTTAAAAGATTTTTACAGGGTCGGCAACGCGCGAGTGATACTCCCGGTGTTGCAAACGTCCTTATGCTACGGTGATCGTTCACCATCAGGGCCGTAAGCTTGTTTGCCACCATAGTGGTATAAATAAAGAGGAGAGATTTGTATTTTGTTTGTAACGTATAAACTCAAAGACTACTGGTATATGGAAAATTCTTTCACCGTTTGGGAAGCTACATATCCGCGAGTGACTTAGGCTAAGTATATTATATTTAAAAAAAAAATGTATTCTTATAATATCCCTTGCGCCACCCAGGAGGTCCCGGGTTCGATCCCCGGTCGGGTCATGATGAAAAACGAACTTTTTCTGATTGGCCTCGGGTCTTGGATGTTTATCTATATATGTATTTGTTATAAAATATAATATCGTTGAGTTAGTATGCCATAACACAAGTTTCGAACTTACTTTGGGGCTAGCTCAATCTGTATGAATTGTCCCTATATATTTATTTATTATTAAAAATAAAAAATTCAAACGTTTTAACTGATTAAACTTTTAAAATTGGGGTATTATCAGCACCATAGTACCAATTATCTATGAGCAGAACATTATGTGAATTAAGAAAATGTTAATACAAAACAAGATTACCTATTTACGCACCTTTTTGACCGCACCCTCGTATATCTCCAAGTATTACTGCTATAATGCCCAGAGCTCGATGGACATAGTAACAATTGCAGGCTATTGGGTCTTGGCTGCCTTTGTTTCTTAACCCTCAGTTTGACAACCTCCTCTCTCTTTCTCTCATCTTTGGGAGGCTTCTTGGAGTCTACACTCCATCTCTTTCTGTCATGTTCCTTAAACTCTTCCAAGTTCAAATGATCCAGTCTATGACGTCGTAGCAAATCAGGAGTTAAGTCGATCTGCCTTCGTATCTCTATTGGGGAGGTCGGTGGTCGTCTTGGTTCGAAGACTACCTTGGAGTACTCGTTGCTTCTCCTCCAAAGACGAGGGGAGAGGGGCCAGAAGCGCCCATTTTGCTGAACCGACTCCATCACCATTTTTTATAAACACTTCACTGTTATGACACTATCGACTTTACTGATTCTATAAATAATTATAAATTGCCTGTTGAATTACGTGAAAATGATTACTTTTTAACTTCCAGACCTGTAAGTACAGCTACTTATTTAGTAATAAAATAAAATTTAGTTTAGAGTTCAAATCCACAATTTTTTGGAAAGGGGCACTACAATTTCCTTGTTTTGCCATAGTTAACGAACACAATCTTCGACATTAAAAAAATTACAGTCAAATTGAGAACCTCCTCCTTTGTTGAAGTCGGTTAATAAAAAGACTTTTTTAACAACTCTAGGCGGCTAATTAAAAAACAATAAGTCAAGTTAACTTCCTTAAAAATTCGTTGCAAATTGCTCGGATTTAAAGTTAATAAACAAACAAAATTTGATTATACGGTAAACACACGTCTTTACAATTCGAAAGTAAATAATAAACTAAATGATATAGAAGTTGCAATAGGAATTCCCAATATGATCAATTGTGTCGGCGCGTACGCACTAAATTCTAGATAAAGAGAAAATGACTGTATTTATGAATCAAAATGTAAACGTGACGACTTAACCTGAATTTTGAGTAATTTCTTTGTTAATAAATAGGACAATTTATGACGTTAGGTAAACATTAATAATAAGAACATACATGCAACTTGAAAGCCACAAAAACGTTCTAGTGATTCATTATAATCCTTAGAATTTTTATAGGGAACCTATTTAATACATATTATCAATTTTTAGATAAGATACTATGATTGTTAGCTAAGAACATCTAGTATCCTTTTGTTAAGATACTGAGAAAAAATAATAATGAAGGAAGACGTTCTCCTAAATACTTTACAAGTACATTCTGATGTGTAATATGTGTACTATACTTACTAACGAACGATTTGTATCTTGTAATCGATCAGCCCCCCAATTCTGCTATTTTTTTTAAGCTGACGCATCTGAAACGCATTGGAATCGACATTTTTGTATTCTGCTAACTCTTTGGTTGAAACGGAGCCGATACTCATTGGGCAGCCGGAACGCTTTGGTTGTAGTATTCCGCTAATGAACACAGAACGGTTTGTAATCCGTTCAACTATAGTTTGGTATTCTGAAATTTTTTTTACAGTTGAGACGGCTGAAACGCTACGGCTCTGCGTTGGTTGAACTGTCAAAAGTTGCGGTTTTGCATCGGCAGTGAAAGAGTGACTTTTGTAACCAACCGTTTGCGTTTCAGCTGTACATAATGTTAATGGATCTGTTTTGGTTAATAAATAGCAGAATTGGGGGGCAGAGGCCTAAGTCTGCCAAATACAAACGCACCAATAGTGTCGATAGTGTGTCACTTGAATAGTTTTTGACATTTGGTATTCTCATATTTAAGTCCGAGACCATTTCATTGACACACTATCGAACTACTATTGATCTTTTCGGTAGAATCTTTCACATAAAAGCGATTTAACGAAATAATAGTTCATGGTAGATTTTAACTGTCGACGATTCCGTTCATATTCCACTGACAATCTATAGTCAATACATTGAGATACTAGTTAACTTTTAGCAGAATACCAAATTTGGCACTATGGAAATCTGACAATAGGGTGGTGCTGGTGATGGTATGGCAACAATTGGTCGCCTAATTTAAAATAGCAGACTTTCGCCCCAGGATCAACAACGGCGACTTCATTGACAAGCAGCTTATTGACGTCCCGGGGGAGAAAGTACAGCTGTCTCGGAACTCACAACGAATGTATCGGAAAGATATTATGTTGAGTAAGAAGTATTGATAGGACTTCCCTCCTTATCAACTACGAAAGAGAGCCATTTGAAACAGCGATAGATATAACGCAAGAGGAAACACAGGAGGATCCCAGAAAACGAATTCAAAAGTCAAGTCAAAGTCAAATGTTTTTCAAATATGCACTATTACAAGCTCTTTCGAATCATCACAATTTTTTCCTACCACTAGTTCAAAAAAGTTGACCGAATTTTTCTCTTACAAAATTTCTTTCATTCCAAATAATTGCTCAATAGGAAATGAAATCAAAATTTCGTTTAAAACTTTTAATACTGTTCCCAAGTTTCTGGAGCCTCGGCTATTTCTCAAACAACTTTCTCTTTAATTTCGGACACTTCTAACAAGTTAGATCTAATTTGCCATATTTAACTATTAGAATAATTAAATGGCGATTTCATGGGGGAACTCGATGGCGCGTTGAGGGTCGCAATTTAAAACGAACACGGAAGTTAAGCAACGTTGACCCTAGCCATGTTTGGATGGGTTTCTAAATATCAAGCTTCTCCGTGCTTCCGAGAGCACGTTAAGCCGTCGGTGCCGGCTGTCGTCGATGGATGACAGTCGTTAAGCCAAGTCGGGTGGCCTTGAAGCGGCTTTAAAACGAAGAAATAAAAGCAGCGTGGCAGAGTACGCTCAATTCCTTCGATTGAGGGGGAGAGTCGTATCCCTGCACTGGATGATTATGGGTGGATATGAAGTTGCACAAAAACGTGTTAAAATTGTGTTACAAGTTTTTTTTCCTTAATTAGACTATCATATGTGACATTAATCCTAAAATTTTCTTTGCAATTCACCGTAAATCGCTCGCCATTTCGAAGAATTTGTCATGATTTCAATATTATCATTCGCCGTTATCTTATCTTCGTGGGAACCTTTCAGAATCTGTAATTGAGAGTTTTCCTTTTTGGAACTCTTATCATTTTAAATTATTCAATATTCTCCACATCATGTACTTCCTGCAATTATTATATAGATAGATAGAATGTGCTTTATTAACAACTAGCTTTTCCCCGCGGCTTCGTTCGTTTGACTACAAAACAACCCATAGCGCGACTTGTGGCGCCATCTGTTGGCCGATACAGCGCCCTCTATAGTAGAAAAAATATTTTCCCATTGGCACGACATACTTTCACGGGATAAAAAGTAGCATATGTTGGGCTCTGTACCCCTAACAATATGTATGCAAATTTTCATAATGATCGGCTGCTTAGTCAAGCCGTGAAGGAATAACAAACAAATAAACTCACTTTCTCATTTATAATATTAGTAAGGAAGGATAAGGATACATAGACAGCAAAAAAGTACAATAAACATAAACTTGTGTAATTACAACAAGGCGGCCTTATTGCTAAAAGCAATCTTAACATAAGCCGGGACCGACAGCTTAACGAAATTAATCCAAACGCTGGCTAGGGTCGACTTTGCTTAACTTGCGTGTTCGTTTAGCAACATACAGAGACGCTATCGAGCTCATCTGCCGCATCGAATCCTAATTATACTAATATTATAAATGAGAAAGTGAGTTTGTTTGTTATTCCTTCACGGCTTGACTAAGCAGCCGATCATTATGAAAATTTGTATACTGTCAGGGGTACCTACAGAGCCCAACATCAACATAGGCTAATTCTTACGCGGGAGGAAGCCGCGGGGGAACAGCTAATAATATCATAAAGGCGAAAGTATTTGGATATGTTTGTTACTTTACGCTCAAATGGCTGGGATTTTTTTAATGATATTTGGTATAGCTAGGTAGCCGATACCTTGGATTAACATACCTATAGGTTACTTTCTATCCAGAAAAGTACGCGATTCATTCAATGGCGCTTTATAAAGTAGATGTGCATAGATACAAACGAACTTGGGTTTCTCTAGTTTGTTAATAAAATGTATAGCGTTCTACTGACTAGTAAATCTTTTATTCTAAGTATATATCATTCTATGAAACTATACAGCATGTGAATGCTGAATACTAAATTGGAACCCAGGAAGCCCAGTAGTTATGTGACAGACAACAGGACGTTATATATGCGTACAGTATGCTAATTCTCATGTTTAGATTGCGATCGTCTGGCAGTGGCTATATCTAGTAAACTGTGCAAATTTTGTGGATATGTTGTTTTACGCTTCGAACATTAATACTTGGAATGCGACGTTGCCGATCTTACGCTGACGATAGATCGGCGCGCAGAGGACAGAACAAACGCAGAGAGCGAGCTTTCCGCGACGGAACGACCGATCTTCCGCGTAGTGTGCCCGCTATTTGTAATTTAATGCAATAATATGTATTGGCGTTCCGTTGCGGAAGATCCGCGACGGAGTTTCCGCCCAGTGTGGCGCTGACCTAGACCCTGTACACATGTACGCGCGTTGGCGTCTCGTTTCGTGCTTCATTGAGCTCTTTCTATGCAAGACCTCACGATGTAATCGCGCTGGCCCAGTACAGCCTAGCTACACTAACCGGCTAAGTCCGATGGACTCGCTGACCAACGACGGGTGTGGTCCTCCAGCATTTCGGGGGTTGTGCGGCGGGTTGACACCTCGCCCACGTAAAACCAATGTTGCTGGTGAAGCGTATCCCGTTAGCGCTTCACTAGCTTGCACAACATTGTCAAAAAAAAAATGATTGCAACTCCGCAATGGATAAATGAGACGCAACGAAAACACGCGGCGAATTTTCCCTTTCTAGGTCTAACGTATTTTTTATACCACAAAGGTGGCAAACAAGCATAGGCCTTATGGTAAGCCGTCACCGCAGCCTATAGACGTTTACTTTACTTCATTAAAGCAAGTTTATGAGGATAGAAGGATATTTTTTTATTCTTTTACCTTAATGACTCATTAGGTCGGTTTGGATTTGGTTGTTTCACACATTATCCTGTATTAATAGGATTTAATTACTTTAAGATGTAATTGAACTGTGAGAGATTGGTGATTGAACTAAGCATAGGTTGTATCTCAATGCACCAGAAGGATACTTTCTATCCTGAAAAATCTTTACTCATTTCTCGTTTAAAAGTAAATTATTGTCTGATACCGACTGCGACGTCCAGGCTCGATCCGTAAGACCAATATATGAAAGCTAAAAGGTTTCATTTTCCGATGATTAGTTACGGAAACCCAATAAGTGTATAGGTTGGTATATTTCGTAGAAAATATCAACTACATAATACAACTAAACTAATAACTCTATCTAACAAATATCATAAACAGGAAAGATTATTTGTATTTTTTTTTGTAAGAATAAATTAAAAAACTACTGAATTGATATGAAAAATTCTTTCAACGTTGAGAAGCTACGCTATCCCCGGGTCCCCGGGTGACATTGGCTATATTTTATTTGCAAAAAATTTAGGGATCCCTACAAAACCCATGCCAAGGCTAGTTTATTATATGGAAGGTTTAACTACGAAACTAACAAAATGGGCGAGTGAAATCGAGGAAAGTACCTAAAAAGTTTAAGAAATAAAAGCGTAAGGTTAGTACTTGTGCTTTTTTGATCTTTTTAATCTGAGAATAAACGATAAGTGATGCTCCCGGTGTTGCAAGCGTCCATAGGCTGCGGTGACCGCTCACCATCAGGCGGACCGTAAGCTTGTTTGCCACCTTTGTGGTATAAAAAAAAGATAAAAAAAATATTTTATTTTAAATTTAAAAATAGAGAAAGAAAACAAACACAATTCTCTGTCGTTTGTGTTACAAACCTGTGTAAGTAAAGATTTTTGATGAAAAGTAAAAAGATACTTACTGGCTGAACTAAACATCTTGCCACTAGGGTGTAAGAATTTTATTTGAGTTATTGATACGAAAGAAGAAGAAGTAAAGATTTGACATATGATAAAATACGCTTGTAGACAAAAAAAGTATTCTATGTTACAGGAAACCATGATTCAATCAAAGGAAGTAGGGATCAAACACAAATACGGACAGACTGACTAATCTTTGTGGAATTTGCGAAAAAAAACTAACGATTTCTGCTATGACGACATGGTTGCCAAAATGATAGATAATTATGTATCATTCGAACGAGAAATTATTTATGATATGGAATTCAAAATTGGAAATATTTATAAGAAGATTTCTGCTAATAATCGAATAGAATAGAATTTGATTTCGATTATCAATTTTGTAATCGATTAAAAAAGTATGTCACCATAATGCCAAGTATATTGGAACGGATTATAATTTAGATACCTCGTAAATTGGGTTGCCCAATTTCAACTAAGTTGATTTAAAGATTTATGAGTGATATGGTAATAGGCAGACAAAGAGTTACTTTCGCATTTATAAATATTACTAACTACTACGAGTGGCTTCGCCCGCGTGGCCCAGAAGGTCTGACATTTATTTTTCTCGGATAAAAAGTAGCCTGTCACTCTCCAGACCTTAAGGGGCTCCATATAGCCGATGACCTTGAAGATTTGACCTCTAAGTAACGTTACTTCACCCCTTCACCCCGCTTTAATATTACGTAAAATGCCAAAAACTTGACATCTATTGAGCCTTTTGTAGTACTAAGTTTTGTTAAAAACCTTGCCTTTTTCACCACTAGAGGGCTGGCAATGACGCGCGGCGCGGTAATATTAACGACATCTAGTTGAGAAACCAATTATTAAAATATTTGAACACTTTCCATAGACCTCTAGAACTAAACAATATCAGTTGACACTTTTAAAATGATATATGAATTATGATAGAACTAAATATATATTATTAAAAACAAATCTTAACATTGCAAATGAAATTTTGCAGGCGATGTATGTTATGTCGTATTTGGTTGGTTACACAAAATGTTTAACAAATCCCGTTTTTTTGCTCTAGTTGTACCATACTATCTCAGGAACTATAAGCCCTATCAAAATATGGATTAGACAGAAAAATTGGGTATTTTTCTCTGATTCACATTCAATGAAAAAGGTCATTTTGCTACAACTCGTGTTGTACCGGTTTTCACACATTTTTTTTAAATATTGATCAGCTGGATTTTGTTATCGATACAGTACCAAAATAGTAATTTTCAACAAAAAAAAAACTGTACGTCTGCGTGTTAAACCGTATCACGCAAAAACCACTGAATTTAAAGAATGAATTTTGATGAAATTTTACACGGAGATCTCGAGTCAACATTTAGAGTTGTGCTTTTTATCCCAGAAATGCGTAAAACTAGAAAAACCAAACGACACGCAGGCGAAGCCGCAGGCACCCACTAGTATGGTATGAAAGGCACTATTAGTCAAATAAATGACGTAATCTATATCATAATTTTATTTGCGACATACAATACATAGTTAAATTTCGCCACATCTCTTATTGTTTACTATGGCTTTGTGGTAAATAATGTCTGTCTAGTGTCCAAGTTCAATCCTTAGTTGGTGGTCATGTTTTTTATTTGATTTTTACACTTCTTTTTAGCAATATAATTTTATGTTTTACTTTTTACCTACCTAACAATTAGTTACGTACGAGCAGTAAAAAAATATTATAAAAAAATGTCCTCAAAATTTTAAATTGGTATCTGATATTGTTTATTTTTATACACATTAGTAAATAATATTTTTCGTTTTATCTCTTTTTTTTCTCGTCTAAAAAGAGATAAAAAGAAAAATATAATTTTAATGTGTATAAAAATACTTCGACAATTTCAGATTCCTATTTAAAAAAAATTATGCATTTTATTACATATTTTTATTATAGTTTTTTACTGCTTGCAATTGTAGGTAGGTAAAAAGTAAAACATAAAATTATATTGTAAAAAAAAGTTTAAAAATCAAAAAGCATGAACACCAACCTAAGGATCGAACCAGGAGACACTGGACTAAAACTAGCGATTTGTTGAATCTACCAAAACACCATGTAACCAATAGGAGCAGTGTCGAAATTTAAGTATTGTACAATCATTATCGTGGATAAAAATAATATACGTCATAATATATAATTCAACGTATTGGTTTGACGACCTCCGTGGCGTAATGGTTACCACGCCAGACCGCCACCCAGGAGGTCCCGGGTTCGAATCCCGGTCGGGTCATGATGAAAAACGAACTTTTTCTGATTGGCCTCGGGTCTTTGGATGTTTATCTAAATATGTATTTGTTATAAAACATAATATCGTTGAGTTAGTATCCCATAACACAAGTTTCGAACTTACTTTGGGGCTAGCTCAATCTGTATGAATCTGTATGACGAAAATATCCAAATATAAAAAATATCAACAAAAAAAAATACAATAAATGAAGGAAAGTTATTTATCTTTTAAAAAATAAAATAAAATATTTATTTTATAAAGAAAAATAACTTTCATGCATTTATTGTATTTTTTTAGTTGATATTTTTTATATTTGGATATTTTCGTCATAATAATAAAAAATCGAGAGCATGCATGGTGCAGCGAAAATTTGGCACACGTCCATCCATCCGAAAGCGTGGGAGCGCACTGATTACCTTGTGTCCAGTCACCCGCTATCCAGAAATCACGTAATTGACGGAAAATTGCTTGTGACTTAGTAGAAATACACTCAAATTCAAAAACCAAACAACAAATAAGTAGATAATATTATTGCCTATAAATTAATGTAAATTTTACACGAATCGATGCATAAATACCCAAGTTGAATCGCATTCTTTCTTTGACTACTAGGTTCCTTAAATATTTTATTACTCCATAAATATTCAGTAATTTCAAATTTCGAACAACACAAATGTAGTACAATGACTATAGCACAACATATATTTTTTTGGTGGTTATTCGTTATGGTAGCTAGGAGTAGAGACAACTTGAAAAACAGCAAAATTTTAGCGAAATTTGTTGGTACAGCCTTAACCTACCCCAAAAAAAAAACATGTCAATCAATTACTTTTGATGTGAAAGAAGGTCAAACAAATACACTTTCGCATTTATAATATAAGTAAGGATTACAAATGTAAATAAGTAGGTAATAGAGTATTTATGCGTTTAGAAAACCATTTTACGATTCAGAAACATGTTGGGGATCATAAAATTTGTTACGCGCATAGTAATGTGCGTGCGCGCATATTTTTAGCATTTAGGAATGCAATATGCATGAGGTCAATTATGTGCAGCCTGGATTTCTGAGGTCAAAGGAAATCAGCAGACGATTGGTTAATTTATGTTTTATGGTCAATCTAATGTTTGGCCCGAGCGGGAATCGTACCATGTCGTGTTTTTCTGATCATGCATGTTATACTAAACAAAAAAAATGACAATCTATGAATAAAATCTGAAAATAACCAATCAAATCTAAATATTGGGGATATAGCAAAGTTCTTATCAAAGACAAAGACTAGATAAGCACCAGATTATGTCAAAAAACGCATTGTTTGCCACTATACCATTATAAAAAAAATGCTTTCTTTATCAACACCACGCAACATGAATCATCGAGTACTTATTTACGAGGACGGACCACACAATAGGCGGAAAACGTCGGCGGCGGCGGCGCGTCCCCAAATGGTGTGCATACTGCATTCGTGCAATGCCCTGTTAGCCGGTAGCTAGGAACTATACATTTATCTATTATGCAGCATAATTTTAATATAATAGTGATGTTGATAGTGACATAGAATACGCTTTATTTGCAACTAGATGATATCCGCTTCGCCCGCGTAAAAATTAATATGTTGGGATTGGGCTCTGTACTTGTGACAATATGTATACTTTTCATAATGATCGGCTGTTTAGTCAAGCCGTGAAGGAATAACAAACAAACACACTCACTTTTTAATTTATAATATTAGTATGAAGTATTTTCGTTCTATAGGTACCTTCTTAAGTCTCATGTGAACGTGATCTAAACAATATTACCAATACATTAACTTAATAACACACAAGAAGTTACACGCTGACAGAGTTGCGGGCACAGCTATTAACAATAATATTGTGTGGTTCCGTTTTGCGCTATTTTTCAACAGTATTGTGGATTGACATATTATATTTCTCTACTAAAATACGAAAGTTAATCTTTCAGTTAATTAAAACCACTGAACCGTGAGAAAGGACATAGGCTATTTTTTTTTAACGAGAAACGACGGAATCGCGGACGAAGTTGCGGGCAACAACTAGTTTATAACATAAGTATGATATACTTAAAACAGTACAACACAGTATACATAAACAGCTTACACAGCTAGTGAAATGGTAACAAGCCGGCCTTACTGTTAAAAGCAACGTTGATGTTGATATCTTCAGCTCCCTAACCACAGATTACATAAAACTTACTGAAATTATTTTATTTTTTAACTTTCCTATCGGATTTTGGCACCAACAATAGCTTAAACTTGAGCTCGTGATTAAAGATTCAATGAATGTTTTGTGGGGCAAATATGGTTTAAACAATGCCCCCGACGATGGGTCATCTCCTATCTTGCCCGGGTTGTCCTACATGTGCCTTAACCGATTTGTGGAATGCCACGGATAATGCCATACTGGCTGAACATCGTGCCAGTAGGGTGTAGGTTTTTTTTTTGAGTCATTAACACGAAAAGAAGAAGTGCACTAATTAGAGTTTATGATCAGCGGCTTTATTTGTAACAAAATACGTTCAAATCTCATGTCAATCTCTATGGCAACCCCGCTCAATTCCTTTTTGTACGAGATTGACATTGTGAACGATTTTTGTTACGCGAATATAGCCCATTCATAATAAGAAAGAAAGAAAGAAAGAAAGCAAATGGTTTATTTATTGTCTAACTTATATTTAAGAACTTAAAAAAATAGCTAACAACAATAAAATAATAAAGAATGTAAATCAGACAACAAAAAGGCATCTGCTCAGCATAAACCGTGGGGTCGTCCGACTCCATGGCGCTGGTCTTAATATTGAGTGTTACAAAGCAAACATTTGTGTAAAGTGCATAATAATTAGAATGTATGACCTAGAACTCGATGGTGTCGCTGTGTGTCGCACTCTAATATGAACAAGTTAAGCGACGTCGACCCTAGACAGCGTTTGGATGGGTTCCGTTATCTCGAGCTTCTCCGTGCTTCGGAGGGCACGTTAAGCCGTCGGTCGGCTGTTGTCGATGGGTGTCGTTAAGACAAGTCGGTGGCCTTAGGGCGGTTTGAAAACACCGGCCTCTGCCAATCCGCATTGGAGCAGCGTGGCAGAGTACGCTGTAATCATCTTCAATTGAAGGAAAACCCGTATCCCAGCAGTGGGATGATTATGGATTGATATGATGATGATGATGACCTAGAACTATTTGAAAAAAGTGCATTAAGTGCTGACTTCAAAATACGTCTTCTCTGAAGAAATTTTGCTAACATCTTACGTATTAATATCAATAATGCTCGAATAGTTTCATTTGCAGTGGTTTTAATTAAAATCAAACAAGAAATCCGAAAACAACAGTATACCATAATGGCTTTCATGACAGATTGCCAGGATCCAAAGGGTGGCGTATCAATCACGGGAGATGCGAACCAGCCGGGATTTGCCATAGAATTGTTATAAGGATTTATAGGGATGACAAAAAATAAATACATTTTCGTTTCGGGCAAGTGACTTGTGAACTACCTTTTAGTATTCATAATGACGATAATTTCTATTCTAGTGATCAAGTCGTCGATCTGACTTCTAAACTGGATAAACACAATTCCAATTCTTGGGGAAGGTAAGGCAAGCACACATTTTTTTTAAAGTATTTTAGTTATTTTGTTGTTACCGCGTTTAATTTTAAGCGCCGTCTATATCAGACTTTTCACCAACGGGAATCGCGTAATTTTCGCCACCTACATCATAAAAATTGACCCAGCCATTAAAGCGTGAAGAAGTAACAAACATACACATAACTTTCGCCTTTATAATATTGGATGATTTTATAGGATAATTGAAATGGGGGTGGGATAATTTTATAAAATATTGTGTGGGGGGGGGGGGGGGGGGGGTAAAAAGGTTGGTGAGTCGTTGTATCGACAGCACAACTTATTTTTAAAATATCATACTTATTTTAGTTAGAGGAAGAAAAATATTACTTGATTGAATAAAAACATTTATTGTTAATCAGCAATTTCAATCAGGCAATTTTTAGATGCATAATAAATAATACCTTACAATCGAAATTAAAACTTTTTTAAGACCAAGAAACTAGTATTCATGGAAAGTGAGGTAGTAAAATCTGCCATCGAATATTTCGAACAAAAGTCGTGGGTTGTGAAACATCACTTGTGTAAACATTGTGGGTTGAATGACACCCATTTCAGTGGGAAATTATATAATAAAAGATAATAGTGCCGTTAATGGGTGAAATGGTTTAGAAAATGTTAATAAATTTTCATCAATTTGGAATTTAGATGAAAGAAAAATTATCTGTAGGTGAACAATGATGTGAGTTGTAAACAACATTAACGTATTTAGTGATTGGAGTTTATTATCAGATGACCTATTCACGTCATAAAAATAGTTAAAATCTAGTCTCAAACTCACGTGCCATCCCGCTCTTTTCATATTTTGTATGAGTGAGATAGCGCTTTGGTTTTGATTGTTTTTATTACGAGAATAGACCCTCAGTTAACGTAGTATAGTCATTGGAGTTTATGATTAAGATCTATTAAAAGTGCACTACAGTGTTGACTTCAAAATCCACCTTCTCCTAAACCTACCTACCTAAGGTTGCCTTGAAAAGATTGCTTTGAGCAATAAGGCCGCCTTATTGCATATACACTTGTTTTGTTTGTTACTTTTACTGTTTACTGTATCACTGTGTGTTTTGCAAATAAAGCCTATTCTATCTATCTTCTCTGAAGAAATGTTGCTAAGGTCACGTGGGATAAGACTACCACCGGGGCAAGACTACCAGTGTCAATGGTAAGACGAGGAGTACAGCTTCCTGTTCTATTTTGATATATTGATAACTAGCTTTTTAGCCCGCGACTTCGTCCGCGTGAAGTTCCGGACTTGTTCCCGTGGGAACCACATTGAATTTCGGGAAAAGCTATAGCCTATGTCACTTCCTGATAATGTACTTTCTACGGGTGAAAGAATTTTTGAAATCGGTCCAGTAGTTTCGGAGCCTATTCAATGCAACAAACAAACAATCAAATCTTTCCTCTTTATTATATTAGTATAGAAAAGGCAGACGTGGTAAATATTTCCATTTAAAACAGAAGTCGCTACTGTCATAAATATAAAATAATTGTGACCACAACATAAATTAAAAACGATCTAAGAAAAGTCAATAATGCCAACATAAAAGGCGTCAAAATATATCTAAGTAAAAATAAATTATTGTCAATAAACGACAGCCATTCAGCCAAGTCAGAAGTCATAGCCGTCATGTGAAATGAATGATCGATCTTATTTCATTTCAAACGGTATATAAATATGTCTTGAATAGTTGAGATGCCAGACACTTTCCACGGAAACCAGATACAAAAGCACTGAGGACAGAAATAGCCACTTTCACAATACTATGGACGTACCGTAAGATGTCAGATGACATGTAGACAAAATTATTATACCTATTTCGCGAACGGATCGTTGTATCGGAAAATGATCTTCCCACACCCTCGATGTTTTTAAGAGACCTATCCAACGATACCCCACAACATGGGGTCGGTGCGAAAAAATTTTTCATCCCCACTTTATCTGTAGGGGACCCCAAAAATCCAAAAAAAAATATTTGTTAGCATTGTTAATATGAGAATATATACCAAATTATAGCTTTCTAGCATCAAGCGTCTAGGCGCTAGACCGCGGACGGACAGACGGACAGACGGACATGGCGAAACTATAAGGGTTCCTTGTAGTTTACTACGGAACCCTAAAAAAAGATAGCTAGGAAAACCTGTCTGTAAAAATACCTTTAACAAGGTTACTTCATCATAACAACTACAAAATATATCCGTTTATAACACTACAAAATAAAGTGGGACGTAATAAATATGAAGAATTGGGGCGTTCGAGGGGAATATTGAAAACAGTCTCATTATAGGTTACCATTCAGTTGTTATATATTGGAAATCGACTCGCTCGTTAGGCTTTGATAGGGGATGGTTGACACGGGGATCGCGTATCATAAATCCTGTATTTATAACTAGCTGTTACCCACGGCTTCGCCTGCGTGTTCAATAACAATAAAGTTCCAGTATGATGTTTTTCCGGTCTAAAAAGTAGCCTATGTCTATTACTACGTATTGTACACTATTTTCTCTCAACTATTCTTTTAAATTATTTTTTACTAGCGGCCGCCCCGGCTTCGCGCGGGTTAAGGATCACTAATTTCTAAAAAAAATATAATACCTGGGTGTTTCCGCCAATTTACACATTTTGACGGATCGTCAAAAAAGCTGAGAAATATTTTTCTAAATAAATTTAATAAAATTCCCCTAGCCTAACTTACACTAATATCTTTGTGTACATCAATTATCTTTTGTAATTAATTAGATAAATTAATTTGAAAAAATGGTAAAGACAACGAAACTACGGTAATGACATATTATTTATAAATACTATTTATTACTACTATTTATTATTTATATAAATACTAGAATTAATAAAATACAAAAATATACGAACACTTTCTTTTTAAATTAATTTAATAGTCTGTTAAGCACATGACGGTAAGGACTTATAGGACTACGGTAATGACAAGGATCAGGATTTACTATGGCGAGACATAGAGCCTCTTGAAATAAAAGCAATATTTATGATTTTACTGCATTTTTATTTTTAGTCTCAATTAATTACATTAAAAACAATGTTCACAATTTTAGTTTTATTTATTATTTTTTATGCCGTCTCATAATCAGTATTATATGTAAATCAGTTTCAAGATAAACTATTTAAAATAATAAAATCAGTCAAAAATTTATATTTATATTTATGTAATGGGTTCTGTGTTTTAATCACATGTACTTCGTGAGGTGCTGTGCCGATTCTATCTTCTTTATATTTCTTTCATTTCTTTTATTTATCTTCCATTTTTTCCTCATGATTCTTGTTTCTCTGTCTGTCATAAACGAAACACTTGTGAGCTCTTTTTGTTGTCTTCTTTTTGTAGCATTTTATTTGTGCACTAGAACAATAAATAAGTAATTAGTTAAAACCAGTTGTCTTTCTAAAAAAACCAAAAGACTTCAAAAACGAATTAAAGTAATTTAATATTTTATGCGCTGATCTGTTTGATGAAGTCAGGGCCACGACCAATAGAACCTAGCTAGGCTATGTAAGTTACATCTGGGTACAATTAACGGTCTAAGTGCCCTTAATAACTTGAAGATTATCCGTAACTCCTAACCGTAAGGAGTTAAACCTTCCATCATCATCTCGGCAACATTGTATGATGACTTCCAGGCGGAAATCGATGGCAGGTGAGGAAGAAAAGTCTTGGAGTGGAAGCCGCGCGTGGGGAAGCGAAGTGTAGGACGCTCTCCCTCCAGATGGACAGACGACCTCAAGAAGGCGGCTGGAGGCGGATGGATGCGGAAAGCGGAGGATCGCATTTTGTGGAAGGCAGTATATCCAGCAGTGGGTAGACAGATACAGGCTGCAGATGATGATGATGATGATTACAAAAACATAAGGAACGCGTTGTACGCGCCTACAAAATTTGAGGGTTGCCCACGATTTCCCTGGAATCGCATCATAAGATCCTGACTTGGTGGCAATGGAACAGCCTCGGGGGTATGCCCTATTGAATAAAAAATAATTTTGAAAATCAGTCCATAATTAACGGAGAAACCGACGGATATACAGAAAAAAATAGAACAATCTTCTTTTTGAAGTCGGTTATAATAAAACTGACACTTATCTTAGCGACCGGCACAAGCAGGAAACCTTTTACAAAATTATATGTTAAAAGTATTATAACAAATAGTCATTACCGTATCCAATTTGTCTTTACCGCTCGTCGCTCTAAGTCTGGTAAGGACAGAACTGGTAAGGACATTTCAAACATTTTCATATAAAACTTCTATTTCAGTATATTTTAGAGCACCCAGCATCTGGTTATTGAATAGCCGTGTTATTATGTATATATCTACGTATAATTCATAATACATTAACGTTTACTTACCCGCTTAGGACAGTGTAGTGAGGTAAGGACAATTTTCAATTTCCTCTCGAAGAACGCGTGGCACTCTAAAACAAACGCCACAATCGTCTGAAACTCAATGCTCGCCGAATGATTGCGCGCTCGCCGATGCCATACGCAGCGCCACGGTGAGCTATGATGATTTATTAAGTTCGAAAATGGTCTTAATGACGTCGTGTCGGTAAGGACCGAATTTTAACTTACCGATGTGTTACACGCAAAAGAATGATATTAAGAAGAATTAATTATAACTTATTTATATATTTTTAAACGTATAACAGATGCTGATTTTAGAAAACTAACAATCAACTACAAATTGTTTGCCGTTTTTTCACGACACTGTTTTGAAGTCTGAAAATATGAATTGTTACAACGCAAATGTATGTTCCGCCTGAACAAAACTATTTTTATTTTCTACAATTTACACAATTGGCCGGCTTTACCTACAGTATTTACTAATAAAGAAGTCTAGATTGATATAAAATTATAAAATTCTATAAATATAGACCTACATACTAGCTACGTTGATGTGACACGTTTTTATGCCTTTGGCGGAAACACCCACCTATAGCCTATGTTGCGCGGGGGTAATTTCTTCACAACGGTGAAAGAATTTTTGAAATCGGTCTAGTAGTTTTTGGTTTATTCGTTACAAACATACACACACAAAAATACAAATATTTATAATATTAGTATAGAAGTATAAATACAAATCTGTCCTCTTTATAATATTAGTATAAAATATATATATAGATGAAAGAGGTTGATAAACGAGCAATTGAAACCCCTAATGGTAAGAGATCAGCGCCGCCGCCGCACATCAGATCGGAGCACAGAGACACCGGAGGAGAAAATAAAAAGCCTTTTATTTCGTTGTGGATCTCACACACACCGAAGGTACTACTGTGGTAGCCAGACCATTTTAAAAGACTGCTCAACCACTTCAAAAAAAAATGTTTTTGTAGTAACAATATACGAATTTGATTATAATCTTTCCAAGGAAACGTCTCCATTAATTATGATCATCTCTTGATTTGTGTTAATCTAAAATATATTTTTGTATGTGAACGCCGCCTGTCGTGCTGGCAACATGCCATGCCATGTCCACTTGTGAGTCAGGTGATACAGGGAATTCCTGCTTCGTTGTGTTCTGTCATCCTTTATTTTGTTCCGGAGTTTCAAAAGTTGGTTTAATTAAGCATTTTATTTGCTTTGCGAAACCCTAACGACTTCGTTTGCCCGCATCACGTTTCCCACGTGGGAAATGTTATTATTCCTGTTTTTTTATGTTATACGGTAGTTTTGATTTATTTTAATTTTCAACTAGGTATCGAATTATTAACGTTATGCATTATAATTAATTTATGATGGAAGTAAACATTCTTAGTTTATGATCGTTTGACAATAGATGGCGTTGTACAATTCAGGAGTAGGTATTTATTTACATCTGCAAACGGCGGCGTATTGATTTCTCTTGTGGTTAATTAAATTCTTTGTCAAATATTTGAGAGCTGTTATTATGTTTACACTCGCTGTACGCCTGTAGCTTGGTAATGCACGTTTAATTTGTTTGTTCAACGAATCCTCGACGCAATTACTTCCTTGTGTATTTACCTATTCTGCATGTAAACTAATTTTCCTCATTATAATTGGGCAATTCATAAAATTCACACCATTGATTGTTATGTTATAAACAGACACCTAGTTTCTGAAACGCATTTTTAAAGTTAATGACACATTAAATTTCCAGTTGACAGCTGTCACTGTCAAACTAAAGAAGTGAAAGCTTGAGGATATTTATCGAGTACCTACGTCGCCCTTTTGAAGGATATTATTATTAAATTAAAATGCGCTTCAAAAACTGTCTAAAACTTATTAACTGAGTAGTTCCTAGATCAAATTCAATGCTTGCTTTGAGAAGGCAAAAAAAAATAAATACAATAATCGTTATTTACAATGCTAATATTGTACGAAACACAATGCACTCCCCTCCCCCCGAATTCGGAAACACAGAGTTCTATATTTTACTGTGTCAGGAAGGAAGTGTTGTAACCGCACTTTGGCAAGGTCAAACCGGTACTTCGGTAAAGCTATTTGCTCTTATTGTACAAGTAAAAAGGCGGTTTTATCAGAGAGTTCTGACGTAACACAATTAGACATCAAACATGTACCGGTAAACAAAGGACTAAAAACCGGCAATTTAGTTAATGGAAGCCACCGCGCCTTGGAAATGAGAACAACATAGTACGCGTTTAATCACGCTATTAAGGTTGACTGACTCACTGTAATATTGCGGATTGGACATGAAAACTTTGAAATGAAACAAAATGATAGTCTGAGGATCACGAGTTTCAAGCTTATCTAGCGTTGAAGTGCAATTTTGAAGTAAACGGCACATTTAAATGATGCTTTCATAGTATGTAGGAAAATAGGAAGAAAAATTAGATAGCTAGAGATTGAATGTCATCAAAACGAAACTGTTTGTGTTGCGAACAAACGAACAAAAACAGTTTCGATCTGATCTCAAACTCGCGCGATTCCTGTTTTGTATGAGTGAGATACTCAATAATTTATTGGGTATACCTACAGGTGTCATCTTAAATCTAGTAACAATTAAGGGCCCTGATGGGCGCTGCAATGGGAGGGGCCGCTATATGTCTATTACGCAAGATACTGCTTAAGATTGACATGAAATTGTAACTGTATTATTTGTTAGGAGAAAGGGGGGGGGGGGCAGTTATTATCATTTTCATTTAAATGTGTCGAAAGCACATAGCGCGCAGAGCCAACGGCCAGTCGGAAAACCTAAAGAAAATTGCAGGAAGCCGCTGGATGCAGGCCACCGCCAACTGGAGACGTCTTGGAGAGGTCTATGTCTAGCAGTGGTCTTCTTGTGGCTGAGATGATGATGATGATGACATTGTACAAGTTTGTCGACTATTACTCGGTATGGTAGCTAGTAGCTGCTATGCAGGGTTATTGGTAACTAATGCAAAACTTCTTAAAGCATTGTTCGTTTTCATGTACCTAATAACACTGTATAAATACGTTTAAACAATTTAATGACCCAACACACTGTCTTGTTAATTTATTTCTGATTAGTACAGATGGGAATATTATTGGTTTCAATAAAAGGGTAAAAAGACTTGATTAAATAATTGTTGTAGTTCCAAGAAGTACGTGGGAAAGGGACATAAACTTTTTTATACAACAATCAACCCAATTATCAAACTGCAGGGGTATGGGTCTCCCTTCAATCGGAGGGGATTGGAGCGTACTCTGCCACGCTGCTCTAATGCGGATTTCCAGGGGTTAGTGTATTCAAGCCGCCTGAATGTCACCAACTTGGCTCAACGACTGTCATCCATCGGCAACAGTTAACGTGACTTCCGTAGCACGGAGAAGCTCGAGATATTCGGGACAAGCCCACCACACATTCCCACCACTGTGTCTTCTGTGTAACAACTACGTGAGAAACAGCAATTTGAAGCAAAAGGCATTATACCATAGAGAGATGGCAAATCAAGTGAGGCTCGATTGCCGAGCACCACGGTCTATTGTTACATTACTATTGGGACCTAATGCTATGAGCTGTTGTAGAAGCTCGAGATAATGAAACCTATCCAAACACTAGCTAGGGTCACCATCGAGTTCTCGTCCTACTTCGTCTTTACTCCTTTGACTTCTAACTTCTATTCGATCAACTACATGGTATGAAAGAAAGAAAAAGTCGGGAAGAACCAGACTGAGACGACAATGGTGCTAATTCTGTTGTACATTTAACAAATTTTGACAGACCTAGAAGTGTTGCTATCCTTGTCACTAATTTTAAACCAAGGAAGGACAACAACACCTTTGGTCCATTTCTTTTTACCAGTGGCCATCGCATTTTGCTTTTTTCCGAAATGGTAGTAGTTTATAGATTAGATTAATTTATACGAATCATTTATTACTGTATACACTGACAAGAGAACGTGTTTGTGAAAACCTATTCTCTGAATAAAAGTTTTGATCTTGTCAAAATTAGTTTAGTCTAGTTATATGTACAACAGAATTAGCACCACACGTCTATTTTCTGTATTCTTATAATAAGACAATTTATATCAATACGCTGTATAGCGACAGCGTAGTTAACGAATTTCATCGTCCCGGCTCCCAATTAATTCCCCGAGGCGGTGTTTTGATCTCTGTATCTATTTTCGCTTTGGCAGAACATAAAGAATATACAATCAGCTAGTGTTGTTATCATATCGATAGTCTATTCTGTTGAGATCGATATTATATTATTAACGAGCTGTTACCCGCGACTTCGTCCGCGTGAAATGTTCAAATAAGGATAACTCCTTTTCCTGTCATGCGATTCAAATGAAACAAAGCCTATATTCGGCTCCAAACTGAGCTCTAGCTTCCTGTGAAAACAGCATTAAAATCCGTTCAGTAACTTAGAAGATGTGCGCGTTCAAACAGACAAAAAATTCAACAAAAAAAAATTTCGCTTTTATTACCTTTCTCTAACTGTTCCCTCTCCATTTTTGCCAAATATGTTCAATGTACAGACATAACGGGGTCTACTGTTTTATTATATGTATAGATTTATACAAATCAACAATTATACAAGTCAATAAGCATGTCGCACGCAAAAGTCAGAGCCTCTGTTGTCGTAACAAAATGTTTCAAATTCAGTTATAAGTTTTAAGCTACAGATAGATCTCTTTTCTTCTTTAGTTTGACAGTGCCAGCCAGAACGTAGTATAATGTGTCATTAACTTTAAAAATGGTTTTGAGGAATTTACCGTAAATCGCTCATACAAAAGTGAAATGAGATAGAGCGCGTGAGATTAAAACTAAATTAAATAGAGCGTCAGTTTGTTCCTGCGTCTTAGATAATTAGAATTCAAAACTATCGATAACATCAATAAAATATAGACAACACTAAAATTGAGAGTAATTTTTTATTCATATTTATGAATACGGCACCAGTCTTGTTGTTAAACAAAACGAGATGTGCCACTTTCAGACGACTGACTCACGCTGAGTCTAGGTTTAAACTTAGATACGTAACTGACTAACGTTAACTAAAGTATCGTGTTACATAAATGACATATATTTACATGAATACATATCATCATTCATGTGAAAAGAAGATTTTTTTATTTATTTGGTGCTAAACAACATTTTTAAAATGTAGAATAAGAAATACATTAACTTAAATCTAATTATTTCAAAATTGCATAATTAAGTAGTCGTTATTTCAAAATTATCATCAGTAAGAGTTTGATTTGAACTATACTCATAAATTCATGGGAAAGGGACATTATGAAGGGGGGGAAAGGGACTTTTTGGGAAGTGGACATTTTGAGAAAGGGACGTTTTGAAACCGAGGGACATTATGAACCTGAAGGAAAAATTCAGATCCTTGGTAAACGCTTATTATTTGGGTACAGCTAGTTAAGTAAGTATAAAATTGACGTTTAAGTTTCGTTCAAACAAACAATTTTTTTATTATTTTGTATTATTTTTTTTAGGTGTAATCAATTTTAAAATTAGGCCTTTTTTCTAACCCACTATCTTGCGATGTAAGGTTAATGGTTTCGATTAACATGACGAGACACAGAAAAAACAACATCCTTGTGACTGATTGAATGACAGTAACACATTTCCTTTATTTATTTTAATAAATGACAGTGATTACCCTCTTCAATCATATGTAATTGCAATATGACACGCAAAATGTCGCTTAATATAAAAATTGGTGATTTGAGACGAATTATTATAATTTAAATATTTAAAAAAACTCGTTAACGTTGCCACCTCAATTTTTTCATTAATTTTCCTTATTTAACTTAATGATATTCATATTTACTGCAAGAACCGTTTGTTTAAACTAAGTGACGCCTTTTGGTTCACGCGCCTACTCGTTACACACAGATAGTGTCCTTTTAATCCCTAGTTCTACATCCCCTCTCCCATTCGAGTTTCTTCTCCTGATATCTCTTTAGACATTCAAAGATTTGAATTTAGAGTTTATTAGAGGTTTTTACATGCACTTTCCGACTGCGACTCGAGACAGGTCCCGTCCGAGAGGAGAACCCCGTCTAAATGGAGGAAAAGTGCGGAAATATGTTTGGGATATCTTTTATTTTTGTTTAGATTTGAAACTTGGTTATAGGTAATGCTCTGAAGAGGGTGAAGGGACGGTAAGGGAGTAGGGAGGAAAATGGGACAGGGGAGAGGGGAGAAGACTTGTTTTTTTTTACCACAATTCCACTCGGATGTAGTCGCCGCCACAGCTAGTCATAAATATGTTTACAACGCCGGAAATATTTTTGGAGCGACATCTCCGTAAGTAACAAATTATTTGAGTTTATGGTGAACCATATTCGAAGGTTTTATTCTACTAATAAAGTTGCCATAAAAACACGAGTGTTACAAATGCAACTTTATAACGCCAAAGAGCACTTTCACTTCAGACGACACGACACCACAGTGTCATATAAATCCCCAGTGGTTAGGGCGTTTTAGTATCACGCGGATTTACTCACGCACGCGGGATTGGCCCGCATGCGTAGCACCCGCAAAGAATAATTTCATATGTGTATCTATTGTAAGGCGTGATAAACTCTCGCGGGACGCGGGCCATGTGCGGGGCGTCACCCCGGTGCGGGGCATCCGCATGCGTGAGCGTGCCTACAACTTTAATGCCCATTTTAGAGTCGGACGGGACGCATGCGCCTTATTGTACTACCGAAATGACAACGTAGTACGATACCGTTACGCAGCCCGTAGAAAACTGAAACTCAAACTGCGTATGATCCGCAGCGTGACATTTTACGCCTGCGGGCCAATCCCGCGTGCGTGAGTAAATCCGCGTGACACTAAAAACGCCCTTAGAGTCTTTCGCTCTCAGCCGGTGTAATTACACAAAATCGCAGCGGATCTGACTATAAAAATATAAAAAAATATCGTGTCCGACTATCGTGTCGTCTAATGTAAAAAACAGCCGAAATTTTGTCATTCCATAAGACCTTCCGAGCGTTAACTTTGTATGAAACTGTCAAAAATATGTATTACGTATAACATGAGATCAAATTCTTTGTAGTAAAAAATGACAAAGTTACACGATTTCTCATTCATGCGAAATGAGAAATAAGCGAAACAGCAGCGTGTAAATTGAAATTTGAATAATATTGTCTTTATTATGATGGCTCTACACTCTCGCGACATTTTTATTTATTTATTTATTCATACACATGTAAGTTTACAGAGAACATATCTCCAAACTCCGAGCAAGTCATACTTACATAATATTAAAATTAATTAATTATTATTTGGGCAAAAAGGAAAGTGTGGACGGAATCTTTGTCCTACTTCGACTTTACTTTTATCTAGACTAGAACTTCGTGTCTAACTTCACTTAACTTCGCGAGAGTGTAGATCCCGGATTACGATAGAAATGCATGAATATATCATTATTTTTTTTGCAAACGAGCATACGGCCCGCCTGATGGTAAGCATCACCGTAGCTAGACGCTTGCAATACCGGGGGTATCACTTATGCGTTGCCTACCCAACCGCCCCAAGTGGAGCTCTGGAGACTTTACTCACCGTAGGAACACACCATGGCCAAGACCAATGCTAAACCAAAACTATATCCATAGTCTGTATTTCCAAGACTATTTTTTAAAATTCATTAATAGATGTACTCCCAACTAAGACCATTAAAGAATGAAGAATGAAACACTACTCACTACTTTCTCTATGTCCTGCCTTAAAATTAAAACTCTATGTCCATGCTCTGTTTTTCCAAGACTTTATTATCGATAACACTCATTAAAAAAAAACTTTTGAACTATCCCCAGTCGTAAACATAGAAAGTGCGTCAGTTAGGAAGATATAATGGTGGCAGTTAAACATCTTGTTCTATTTACGGAACCAAACAAACGGACAAAGTGTCTCTCTCTTAGCTTCACAGTTTTGTCTTTTTCTTAGTTCCATTTATAAACAGATTTGTGTTGAGAAATCTAATTTGTTTTTTTTTTGTTATAAATAAAATAAATAAATAAATAGGGACAATTCATACAGATTGAGCTAGCCCCAAAGTAAGTTCGAAACTTGTGTTATGGGATACTAACTCAACGATATTATATTTTATAACAAATAAATACATATTTAGATAAACATCCAAGACCCGAGGCCAATCAGAAAAAGTTCGTTTTTCATGACCCGACCGGGGATCGAACCCGGGACCTCCTGGGTGGCGGTCTGGCGTGGTAACCATTACGCCACGGAGGTCGTCAAATGTTATGGCTTTGGCATTCTTTGCAATTTGGCCAGTTTCATGTAAAAAGCAGCAGCGTATTTAAAATTTGTGATCACAGTTTATAAAACAATTGAACATCGATTGTTGTAATGCACTGAAGTATGAGTTTCGAACTTCGTTTCACGTCTGCGCGACTCAGCCGTGTTGGCGACTAGTATATCTTGTCATAGACATCTTGTCTCGATAGTACCTACACAGTCTATGAGGCAAGCAAGACGCCCCGAAGATGACAATAAAATTTCTTCAGAGAAGACGGATTTAGAAACTAATAAGACAATGCACTTTTACCAATCAGTATGCACTTTAACCAATGTTTGGTCTATATTAAATTGATTGATTGATATAGATTTTTTTAAATCACTAACTAAAGTTGACGCTATGCCGCTATGCGCTATCATTGTTGGCGCCAAAATCCCCCTTTCTTTATCCAAACTTTTTTAAAACTGCTAACTCATTCTGAGTTTTTGTCATCTAACTTAAATTTGACATTCATTCCGGCTAATAAGGCATTAATAAAGGCACAATATTCTAATTATACCAACTATTCGTAATTTCCGACTATTCGCAATTCCAGACGTTTTGCTATAAGCTCATTTGGCTTTTATGTCGTCTAGCTGAATTGACTCTCTGCTGACTGGTACTCTACTATGCTTTTATGTCATGGTGCTAATTTCTCTTTCGGCTATCTAGGTAACTTGCTTTCATGTCATCCAACGTGAATTGTCTATCAGTGCAAAAGTCTTTCAGATAGAGAGGAACTTATGGTGAAAGACTTTGCTTAATGCTTTTTCATATTTTATAAGATACATAAGATATGCTGTTTGAATGCACGATTGTGCAATGTTAAATTAAAATATAAGTAAGTATGGAATTATAACAAGGTCAAAATACAAGTTTAGCTTATCACAATAACCACATAACCAAAACTAAGTTATGGCAGAAGACAATGACAAATCTTTTAAAACTATAAAAAGCAAATGTACATAAATCATTGTTAAACTTAACAGGAAGAACGTTGCCGCAAAAACAGTTGTCTAATGAGGTAATCAATCCCAGAATTCTAACTGGCAATTAATAAAAAAAAACTAAATTAAAAACAAAACAATCACCATTCACAAAAACACACTTGAATGAATCAATAAACTTCGCATTTATAAAAAATATTCGAAACGATCGCGTCGCTAATTTGAATATCGACGCGACGGATTAACGGTCGTCCGCGCCGCGCGCGCAGCGGCCTGAGACTGGCTGGAGACAGAAAGATCGACTCACGCATCATTCACTCTAATCGGCCATCGCACTCACTTGTATAGAGCGAGAAAGGGATAAACGTAGAAAGTTTAATTTTTCTGCGGGGGCGTAATTTCGCAATTTAGTCAAGGGCGATTTACAAAACATTATCTGAATAAATATAAATAAAAAATGCGGCTCTTTTATGAAATGTCAGTGCATATATGGAGTTAATGGCATGCGTGCAGGCCGTGCAGCTGTTAGGTTGTCGTTCAAACCGTATTTTTCGTAGCAATCTTCTTGGGAGGCTAATATTTATTTTCGCACAGCTGCATCTAAAATCTCTTCTACTGAGCTGACATTTTCTAGCTTTTCTTGGCATCATTATGAACAGTTCAGACTAAATTCCATAACATTTATAGGTTGACTCTACAAAATCTACCATTTACGAAACAAAGCAAAATTACACCTCCAAATGTCAAGTCAAAAGTAATCCAGTTACGGTCTTTTCCGAATACGAGTCTCTTCCAAAAAAGAGAATGATACCAAAAATGAAGTTTGGGTGATCGTCTATTTAGTCACAACTCGTTCCGATAACGTATTTTTAGGATGGAGCCATTAACGCGTATTTTATGGGAACATGGTGGTTTAAAATAACGAAGCATGTTATAAGCAGTGACTAGGCTTAAAGCTTAAATGATTTCATATGCTAACCCGCGCCTTTCTTAATTTCTTAAGGGTATCGGGACAAGCCCACCACACATTCCCACCACTGTGTCTCCTGTAGCCAGGATCAACAACGGCGACCTCAGATAGACAATAAGCAATGAAGCTTATTGACGTCCCGGGGAAGAAAACTACAGCTGTCTTGGAACTCACAACGATTTTAATCAGAAAGAAGATAGTCGGAGTAGGAAGTATTGAAAGGATTTCTTAAGGGTAGGATAAAAAAAGAATTTCACAGAAGTTGCTCAGGACAACTAGTTAGAAATGTCTACAAAACACAAAAGTAATTCGGGGACAAGCCCACCACACATACCCACCATTGTGTCTTCTGTAGACCCAGGATCAACAACGGCAACCTCAGATTGACAATTAGCAATAAAGGTTATTGACGTCCCGGGGGAGAAACTACAGCTGTCTCGGAACTCACGACGAATTTAATCAAAAAGAAATTAAGACGGACTAGGAAGTATAGAAAGGACAAAAATGGTTCATAAGTACACTTATATTGGAAGCAGGGCAATTGCGCTAAATAATCACAGCTGAAACCAGCTGAAACAGAATGAAGCTGTAGCTGTACCACAACTTTTTGAATTCGGTATCACGCTAAAAGTTTGACAGCGGTTTAAAACTCGAAACGCTGTCAAATACTAAAGTCGGTTATTTCAAAGGCTAATTAATTCCTTATCCACTCAGTTTAAATAATAAAACACAGTGGGTTAATACGCTGGTTTTTTATCCATTAGGTTTAAATACTTTAAATGAATAAATCATAAAATAAACATGAGCTAAACACGCAGAGACTTTATAATAAGATGCAAATGAGCTTACAATGAAATCCATATTTGAAGATAAAGGAAAACTATGTAATGAATCATATATCCTTAATGACAAAAGGAAATCATTAACACTATGGTTTCCCAGCGGAAACTGGACAAAATGTACTTCTTAAAAGTAATTGAGTTCCTCATTTCTACAAAATAACTTAAATCGGAGCAGCCCGTGTGGGGAAGGCCTCCACCTTACAGAAGATCGTAGCCAAATAGCATTTGTCTCGGTCATGTTGTGTTCCTACGGTGAGTAAGGTCTCCAGAGCTCCACTTGGGGGGGTTGGGAGGGTTGGCAACGCGCGAGTAATACCCACGGTACTGCAAGCGTCTATAGGCTACGGTGATACTTACCATCAGGCGGGCCGTATGCTTGGTTGCCAACTGTGTGGTATAAAAAAAAACTTCTTCAAAAGGGAAGGATAGTAGATTTTGGTTTGATCAACGCCAAGACTAAGAACGGGTAAACGGAGTGTTAGTGGACCGGCTAGATGGTCAAACAGAGAAATTTCAGCTCCCTAGCTAGCAAGGTTTTAGTACGCTTCGGTTCTATTACTCCCGTTCCCATGGGAATTAAAAAAAACCATATCCCTTATACCTAATACAGATGAGACGTTACAAAAGACAAGAAAGTTTTAAGAAAATAATTGGACATATAAGTTGCCATGATGACAAGGTAAAGCTTGTATACCAAAAGTCAAATTTTAGAAAAATATTTAATTTGACTATAAAATTTACTGGCTAGCATAACATGTAATATTACTAAAATAGTTTTTATGAGTAATAATCAAGATAAACCTACAATTTGGATGCAAAATAGCACCGCTTGGCCGCTTCTTTTGACAAAAAATTGGTACTTTAATATTACGATCAAGTTTTTGCGTTAACTGAACAAAGGGGGACAGATATAAGGTTTTATATTCAGATTATAGAGGTTTATTTCTCAAAAAGAATGACTGCTTTATTTAAAAATATTTTTTTACTTGTCGAAAAATTATTAGAAAACCTTTCAATATCTGAGATTCATATTGTGTAATGTAAATGATCAGTGAAACAGGCCCCTGGAAACAGGCCCCTAATGGAATTGAGTAAATAAAAACATATAACCTTGTATATATAAACATAAAACATATAACCCCGATATCGATGGAGGGACAAGGTGGAAGCTGACCTGCGCGAACTTCAAGCTACACAGTGGAGGGATATCGAACAGGACAGAAGGAGGTCATCGGAGGCCAAGACTCACTTTGGGCATCTTTGGGTACCTGAACCAGCGGAGTATTTTTTATTTTTTATGTCATACAGTAGACAAACAAGCAAGCGGGCCACCTGATGGAAAGCGGTCACCGCCGCCTATGGACATCAGTAACACCAGGGGCGCTACTAATGCGTTGTCCACCAAGGAGGTTGTAGGAAAGGAAGGAGGAAGGGAAGGGAAAGAAGGAGGGGGAAAGAGGGGATAGGGAAGGAGTTGGGCTTCCGGATCTCTCACTCACCGAACGAAACGCATTGCTGCTTCACGTCGATATTCTGTGAGAGGGTGGTACTTCCCCGGTCGAGCTAGCCCATTTCATAATAATTGCTCTACCACTCCTAAAAGTATAACCTTACTAGCTTTTCCCTGCGGCTTCACTCGCGTTAATTTTATGACATAGATGTCGTTTGACAACAAAACAACATAGCGCGACTTGTGGCGCACTCTGTTGGCCGATAGCCCTTCCCATACAACGCTCTATAGTAGAAAAAATATTTTCCCAATGGAATAACACACTTTCACGGGATAAAAATTAGTCTATGTTGGGCTCTGTACCCCTGACAATATGTATACAATTTTACCAAAGTATAGCAACTACGGAACCCTACACTGTGCGTGGCCCGACACGTATTTGCTTGGTTTTTTAATACCTATTAGTATAATAATACAAATCAATAAAACAGGAGTTATAGAGGGGTCAATTTGTCCCCATTCAGTTTTATAACAGATAGTATCAGGTTAATAGAAATTATGAATTACTTCCTGGTCATAAAGGCCGGGCCGTGATCATAAACCTCGCATACTCAGCTTTAAGGACTCGTAAATCAAATAATACCTTATTTGGTCTAATCCATACACACGATCGGTGCATTCGTACTTTATTGGTTTTTCTAACAGCTTATTACAACCAGATGTGTTTGTTTTTTTTAAATAAAATTCTATAGCTAGCAACACCAGAGCGTTATTATGATGCTTAAAATCGCCTATCGTCACTCCAGCCAGCTTAGTAGACAAACAAGCAAGCGGGCCACCTGGTGGAAAGCGGTCACCGCCGCCTATGGACATCAGTAACACCAGGAGCGCTACCAATGCGTTGTCCACCAAGGAGGTTGGAGGAAAGGAAGGATAATTTAATCATTATGTTGATCCATCTATGTTTTTTTGTATGTAATCGAAGATCCATGATACAAAATGCTTTGTCCTGAACGAGTGAGGGATAAACGCATAACAACAACAGCTGACCGTAGAGACCTAAAACTTGGAGGATGTCTTTTGTACGAAGTTAGGCATCTGATAAAAAAGGATTCTCCGTTTCCACGGGAAAGCGGACACGCAAACGATATTGCGCGTGTTTCGCTACTAGACTATGAAACCTTTTCTATCGTGTTCCATTGTTTAGCAGTTCTCATAGAATTTATTACGTTTTAAGCCATCGAGTTGAGACAAATCCTTTATAAAGGTGATTTTTGAACCCCTGCTTCCTTACTTCTTACTTCCGATGGCGCTACAACACTTAATTGTGGGTCTTGGCCTCTTATACAGTCTCTACTTGTCACGGAGCTTGGCTGTCCTTCTCCAGTTGGTGACCCTTCCCATCCTCCTCAATCTTCCACGCAATCCAGCCAACGATTTTTGGGCCTACCTTTTGGCCGTTTCTGTTGCCCCTGAGCCCCTGCTTCCATTGACGAATTTTAACAGTATGTGCATTATTCAATGCGATCGCAAATAAATAAACCCTGTGGTGACTGTGTATTACGAATGTTTTGAGTCATCAGTATAATGAACCAATTGGTTCAAATATTAAAAATGTAGCTTGGGATTATTGTCTGATAAATAAGGGTATTACCTGATAACTGGTGTTATCAGTAGCTTTTGAAACAAACGTTAGTGTTGCGAAATAGTGCATTACTTCTTGTGTGCATAGAGTGACAAATGAACATTACGCAAAAGAAAAAACGTAATACTTAATGACTATTCCTACTCTGCCTAACTTCTGATTAGCTATGAATTTCAAGACAGTACCCTGAGCAAATAAAGCCGAATTTTGGGCATTCAGGAGAAATAATTCATGTAGTTTTGAAAATTGGCACAGTTATACTGTGGCAAACCGAACTCTTTTTATAAACCTCTTTGTTTGAATAGTTATTATGTATCCTTTTTCTTTATAGTTTTTATATTCTATTTTACTGTCACCTTCTCTTCACTTTTTCACCTTCTTGCCATCAAATCATATTTTTCTACAATATAAGTTTTCTTTATCCCTTCCTCTTTTCCTAATCTTTCCATCCTTAATTATATACCTTATGGAGTCCAGAACAACGTTCTGGATATTTACGCTGATTTTATTAATTCTCTCGTACTACAGTTGTAGTTTTCAATAAGTTTCCAGCGGGTCTATTCTCGAATCAATTCTGTCAAAATCTAGGCTCTCTATCTCGCTAGTTTTGTATTTTGTATGAGCAAAATAGCGCTCGAGATTGAGACTTTATTACGAGAAAAGCCCACAGAACTGTAACTAAACGCGTTACTCATTTACGCTGATTTTCTGTGTGAGGGGTGGTATCCCTGATCCAATTCAATGTGACACATCGACTTTTTTTCTTTTTGCGATTACTAGAACATTCTAACAGTGGTTAAACCACATGTAATTAAGTTAATTACCTAGATCCTGACTAATAAATTCTTTACGCACTTAACATTTTTCCATCATAACATTGTTCCTTGACCTATGGAAGAATGCCATAACAGCCCACGCTTTGCTGTGAAATCATTTGAAGCATTGGTTAACGATTAATGAACTACACGTGTTCAATCCTCTCACATCTTTTTAGATAACAGTCATCAACATATTTCACCTTGTCTTTACACCACGAAGTTGATCGAGTCGAAGTTAGACGAAGTTTAAAGATCTCGCATAACTTCGATCAACTTTTGCAAGTAGTTGTAAATCTATCTGGTGTCAGGATTAAGTAAGGTTAGGTAAATAAATAATAACAGAGAAAAGCAGTCAAGCAGCAAAAAATATTTAAATCAATGTAACACCACAGACTATAATAATGAGTTCCCGTCAAAATAACTGTCACAGTGTCACTTCAGTCGATAAAAGCGACGGAAACCAGAAAAATATACATTCTGTTGTCCTTTATTAAGCTGTTATTGTTTTAATGCACAAAATACAAGCCGTAAAATCAATAAAAAAGAAAATTACCCACACAAAAATCAAGTCAAGGAATTAACAGGCATGCTGTTTTTATCGGAAATTTATTGTCGTGGCCTAAGATAGACCAACCATGTAAATGGACAATACAAATGCACAAGCGAGTAAAATAGGTAGACAAAAATCTTAACCTTTGCTTCCATTTTATATTTTATTAAACATTTTACAGAATAAAAAATAAATAAACAAAATTATTATTACAAGAATTAGAACATATCTAGAAACAGCAATCCAAGAAAGATCCTAACTCCTTTCGTATCACTTTTCCCCCAATTGCTAACTTCCTTGCGGACAAATGAATTACAGCGCTCCTGATATTGATGTCCATAGGCGGCGGTAACAACTTTCCATCAGAAGGCTTGTTTATTTACCACTAGCCAATGCCTGCGGTTTAACCCGCGAAATCCCGTGCTGATATCCGGGATGAAAAATATCCTATATCCAGGTTATAAACTACCCGTGTTCCAAATTTCCAAGCAAATCTATCAAGCCGTTTTCGCGTTACAAACATCTATACATTCATCCTCACAAACTTTCACGTTTATAATATTAGTAATAAGGGTAAGAAGAAGAATAATATTAGTAAGGATATGACATAAAAAAGCAGTGTAACTCTATGTACATATTTAGCTAGTTGATCTCTGTGAACAGCCTTGTTCGTTATTCAAATATGAATCGCCTTCACGGTTTTCCGTCGTCTTCTTCCATTTATGGTAACTTAACAGTACAAGTTGATTTGATATTATCTATAGTAATAAAAAACATTCAATTTTACTTTGAACAAATGATTTACAACTCGATAATACTTGTGTAATTTGTTTTGTTTTTTGTAAAGGCTACGCTACACAGTTTTAAGTCCAGTTTGAAACAAAGGTCACAGCGAGTTGCGCGCTGCCGTCTGCAGACCAACGCCAAACTTCAGTATAGACGCTCAGTCAAACGCATGCCTAAGTGCAATTAGTATGAAACCTCTTGCCTACACTGTTTACGAGTAGAGTCAAACCGACCTCCCTTAAAATCGGCTACTTCAACGCAAATGGGCTTCGCACCCAGAGGTCTGAGGTAGCCGACTTCCTCTACACCCATCAGTTGGACGTCCTCCTTATCCAGGAGACGTTCCTTAAACCATCAATTCGCGATCCCAAAATCGCGAATTATAAAATCATACGTAATGATCGCACAGTCTCTGCCCTCGGTGGCACTCTCATCTACTACAAAGCGACATTACACTGCACGCCTGTGGATACACCCAATCTCGTGCACATTGAGGCCTCTGTCTGTAGATTAGGAATGACAGGTCACCAATCCATATTTTTAGTGTCAGCTTATCTAGCTCCCACTAACTCCAACTCCTCAAACCCCAGATCACTACTCGATAGTGACATACAAAACCTTCTAGATCTTGGCCCGTCTGTTATCATAGCGGGTGATCTAAACGCCAAGCACCCTGCCTGGTGTAGCCTAACCACAAACCAACGTGGTAGACAGCTCGAGCGACTCTCAGAGAGTCTCAATTTCGACATTGTAGCACCCATGTCCCCTACTCATTACCCGGACAATGTTGATCATCGTCCGGACGTCCTAGACGTAGCCCTCCTAAAGAACATCAATCTTAGATTGAGTTCAATAGAAGTGCACTCCGAACTCACCTCAGACCATAGGCCTGTCATCATTTCTCTCTCTCCCAGAGTGAGTATTCCCAATGTGGCAGCCACAGATCCCACTATGATCAAGACCGACTGGGTCAGGTTAGGCGAAAGCCTCAAATCCATTTCGTCCCCCTTGTTAGATCCAATTCCAGACGAAATTGTCTCAATTCCCGATGCAGTAGGTGCTATTGACTCGTTAACAGCGCACGTGCAGAAAGTCGTTAGCGACTGCTCGCGGCGTGTCCCAGTGAACGCTCATCGTCGCTGGACACTTCCGCCGGATGCGCGCGCTCTGTTAACAGAGAAAAACCGAGCCCAAAGGGCCTACTTCTCCACTCCCACTGAGCCTAACCGCGTCCGCATGCGCGCTGCTCAATCAGCGGTTAAGCGTCGTATCAGACAGCTTAGAAACGACCAGTGGGACGAGACTCTCTCCAATTTGGTCCCATCTCACCAAGCCTTCTGGAAACTTGCCAGAGCCCTTAAGGCAGATACAGTGACTGCCACCCCTCCGTTAGTTCAGTCAGATCCCTCCCTCCCCCTCGCCTTCGAGGACGAGGAAAAAGCTGAATGCTTAGCATCCAGTCTTGAGGCACAATGTGCACCTAGCACACTCCCCGTTGATCCAGATCACCTACTCGAGGTCGATACTGTGGTAGCAAATAGACTCGCGAGCCCACTTACAGATGCCGACCCTCCGTTAGAGCCGGTAACCCCTGATGAGGTAGAGTCCCTTATCAAAGACCTACATAATAGGAAGGCCCCGGGGCCTGACGGGATTTCTAACAGAGTCATCAAGCTCTTTCCCGCCCACCTTATACTACTCCTGACTGCTATCTTTAACGCAGCCCTCAAAAATAGCATTTTCCCCCAAACTTGGAAGGAAGCCACCGTCATCGGCATTCCAAAACCCGGCAAGCCCAAGGATCAGCCCTCGAGCTATCGCCCTATCAGTCTTATTAGTTCAATAGGAAAAATCTATGAGCGCATAGTTCTCGCACGTCTCAAAGATTTTTCCCTTGCCAACAATCTCTTGCCTAATGCGCAGTTTGGTTTTAGAGCCAAACACTCTTGTGTCCAACAAGTGCATCGCATAGTCGAACACGTGTTGGACCGGAGAGCGAACAGATCCCGCCCGCATAAAACGGGCGCTCTCTTCTTTGACGTGGCAAAGGCGTTCGACAAAGTTTGGCACAACGGGCTTATTTATAAGCTCTACAAACTCAATACGCCAAATCGTCTTGTGCTCATCATTCAAGACTACTTGTCGAACCGCTCTTTCCGCTATAGGGTGGATGGGGCACTATCCCCCCCTCACACCATTAGAGCCGGAGTACCACAAGGGTCCGTGCTCTCGCCTCTCCTTTACACGCTTTACACAAGCGACTTCCCCGAATTCAGACCCAGTCCACTAGCGACCCATACCGCTCTCTTCGCAGATGATACTGCCATCTACTGTTCAGCCCGTAGTATTCCCCCAATTATAGACTCACTCCAAACTGCCGCCAATACTCTTGGCGACTGGTTTAGAAAATGGCGCATCGAAGTCAATCCTCAAAAAAGCGCCGCTATCCTCTTTGCTAGAGGTAGCACCCCAAGTCCCTCCTCCAGGGTCGAAATGTTCGGACAACCGATCCCTTGGGAAAGGAAAGTCCGCTACCTAGGCGTCACACTCGATAGGGGACTCACCTTCCGCGATCATATTAAGATTGTCCGCAACCGCGCCGCTTTCGCGCTAGGCCGACTATATTATCTGCTCAATGGGCGTAGTAAACTCTCTCTTAGAAATAAGGTGAGAATTTACACAACGTGCATTAGGCCGATAATGACTTACGCGAGTCCAGTTTTCGCCCACGCCGCGCCCTCTCATATCCACAGGCTGCAAACTATCCAGAATAGGTTTTTGCGCAAAGCCATCGGTGGGCTTTGGTTCATTCGGAACAAAAACCTCCACATTGACTTAGGTGTGCCGACCATCTCGCACCACCTAAAGCAATGCTCAGTCAGATTTTTCGACTCTCTCGACCATCACCCCAATCCATTGGTGAAAGCCGCAGGGGATTATCCCGCTCCGGCTGACACCATTAGGTCCAAACGTCGTCCGCGGCACGTCCTCAACGACCCGGACGACGCCATTACAGTCGCCATCGAGGCGTACAAACAATTAGATTCCGCGACACAAAGTAGACACACACGTCCGTCATATCGGCCCCGCCGGCGGGGCCGCGCGTCGCGCCACCCTGTAGGGACTCGGTTTTCGCGGTACCGGCACGTGCCCGGCCGCTTCTCTCCAATCCGTTCGCCTTCCCCCAGTGTCGCCATAGGCCGAGGTTCGAGCCCCCCTCTGGGGCGCCCCTAGGCAGACACTGTAAATTTTAGGCGGTGAGAGCCCTACGCTCCCGCAACAGTCCGGTGTCTCAGTAAAGGGTGTCAGTACACCCGAACTGATTAGTCCATCCAAAAAAAAAAAAAAAAAAAAAAAAAAAAAAAAAAAAAAAAAAAAAAAAAAAAAAAAGTTTTATATCTCGTTCGCAAACCTATGTTTTAAACTCTCCTCTCAGCGTTGCACACTTGACAGAGCGGTCCCTCGTCACCGCCTCTCTCGCGATGCGACGCCATGCAGCTCTATGCCTCGAGGAATGTGAGCTCTCGTTTATGGGACAGCGTGTCACAGATTTAAGGGTCTGTCCATCGTGTTGGAGAGCGCCCGCGATATCTTCTGCCCTCCACTTTTCCCTGTGTTTTAAACTATGTAGGCTTAAGTTTTTGTTGGTTAAAGTCAAAGAAGAGTATTACTAGTCAAGAGCAATAACAAACGCTGGTGAAGTTATCGGCGCGGCTTCCCGCACACGCCTGGTAGGTTGATATGATGAAAAGGTCCCGCGGCCTTCCCCAAGCCGGCGAGAATGAAATGGGCCACCAGATAGCAATAAGCTATCGAAATGATGATGATGATGCACGAGCAGAACCTCCGCTCAGTGCCTGTTGCAGTCCGTCGCCCGCCCTAGGCGCGGAGCAGCTCACGTGGTGATGAAGTGATGAATAAATCAAAGCCTCTAGTCTGCTTGATATGTATAATTTCTGATTACAGCAATGTGATTTCGGTCGACTTCGAATGACATTCAGTTAGCTAGACGACATGACTATGATTATTTCTACCGATATCAATAAAACATGTTCATTTTGCGTGAACAAACGCACTCTGCTTTTCCCGCGCTATTAACTTTCTGACCTTCATCATCATATCAAACCATAATCATCCTACTGAAAGGATACTCTCTTCCATCAATCGAAGGGGATTAGAGCGTACTCTGCCACGCTGCTCCAATGCGGATTGGCAGAGGCCCGTGTTTTAAAGCCGCCTGCAGGCCACCGACTTGACTTGACGACTGTCATCCATCGACAATAGCCGGGACACACGAAGAGGCTCGAGATAACGAAACCAATCCAAACACTGGCTAGGGTCGATGTTGCTTAACTTGCGTGTTCGTTTGGAGTCACAGCGACGCCATCGAGCTTCCCTGACTGCACTAATCATTAACCACGATAGATTCAAATTACGATACATTGTCGATAGTACGATGTTATGTATTACACGCATCAGATATTCTAGGCGTGAGGTCAACAACCGAGGAGGCAAACATACACTATGTATACACAGACGCGTTACACATGCGTTGTTGTGATACCTGTATAGTACACTAATCTATGCTTGTTACGTATCCTGACACACCGATTACGATTCACGAGACGTGACGGCGGAATTTGCTGAGGTAGCATTCGGCTGGCCTTCGTGACACACCGATCGCCAGACGGAAGTTGCTGCGTTAACATTCAGATGGCCCCGAACTGCATGGATTAGACAATGACGGCGAAACGCTGATCTAGCAATCAGCTGGTTTAGCGGGGGGACGTCATGTCACGATCACTTCGGATCTAACATCGACCGATGTCGCTAGGTTAAGTTAGGCTTAGACTTAATTTTAGTAATTTTGTAATTAATTATTTAATTAAAATTAGATTTAAATTCATTTTTGGTTTTCTTACAACCCTCCGACCGCAGCCTACATTTACCTAATTTGCTAATAACTGCACTAACATAACGCAATCGACATTCATATGACAATACACACACAAGGTATACTAGGAACTTAACTTAAAATTAATTAAATAAACAATCTATAAAATTCACACATAAGCCTGTGAATTGTATAAAATTTCTTTACTTATAAAAAACAAAAAATACGATGGAAAGTATTGGCTAATTTAATCGAACTGTACTGTCTTTGGTAAGTAAATATATTATTCATATAAAAACGAGTATCTTTAAAAACGTTTAGTTGACGTCGACACCATAGATTTAGTATATTATACTAGCGTATAGAGCGGCGGTATGGTTTGATTAAGGCGAGACCAAAAACAAAATACACTAGTGTGCGTGTAATGTACATGTGTGCAAGCAAGATAGTGCTAATTTTGTGGATTTTCCTTTTTGTTCGAGTTACATCCAGGCACTGCACAGGTAACCATATTTAATCACGTCTAATTAACTACACTTAAAAACCATAAATTTTGTAAAAATAAGTGGGATTTGTTTTTAATACGTCTGACGTCAAACCGATACAGGCCGATAGCGTGTATAGGAAGAATGGTCTCGCCTATCTATCTCGCTCTAACAAACGCGTATGCTATGATCTATCTCCTATGCATTGAGAATCTAACGCTAGTATTAATAAATGTATGGTTGACATGTCCAATCCTAATTTGAAAACAGCATAAACGGTAGAAAGTACTATCTGAATTTATTTTAGTCTATGAAAATTGTGATTTTGGCGGGAAGCCAGCGTTTAGCAATTTTTATTTAAAAAAAAACTTTAAGCGCTCGTGTTACGAGCCTGCTGTTAGACAATGACCCAAAACTGTGCATTGTTTACAGATCCTTTTATTAGTTTGCAGTTTTCAAAAAGGAAAATGTAATTTGGCTTGATTTCAAGTGAGTTTTAGAGCTTTTGAACGTGAAATCTAGATTCCATTCTATTTTGCTCCGATTATTTGAAGGTTTAAGTCTGTAAATAAACATAAATCAGTTAGGTATAAATCACTTAATTGCGTTAAAACACAATATTATCTAACCGCAATAATAATAATAATATAATATATAGGGACAATTCATACAGATTGAGCTAGCCCCAAAGTAAGTTCGAAACTTGTGTTATGGCATACTAACTCACTCAACGATATTATATTTTATAACAAATAACCATCCAAGACCCGAGGCCAATCAGAAAAAGTTCGTTTTTCATCATGACCCGACCGGGGATCGAACCTAGGACCTCCTGGGTGGCGGCCTGGCATGGTAACCATTACGCCACTCAGGTCGTCATGCATGTCACAATAAGGTATGACATGCTAATTCAGACACAATAGTTGAATTATTATTGCACTGATAATCTGGTGACAAGTAGATACCTACATTGGAATGGAATGGGTTTTCTTTTTCTATAGTATCGTTTAATACATTGTTTACTAGCCATTTATGTCCCATTGCTGGGCAAAAGCCTCTCCTCTCCTCTATGTTTAAAAACATTAGGATTATATGTACGATTATTAACATTTACACGCCTAAAAAAATTTCTTTTCGCGTGCACGTGCGACGGTAAAACACCAACAAACTTCATAGCAGTTAACCAGATCTTGAAATATCTAACTGAAACTTTATACCTACCAGTTATTATACCCAGATCTTACTGGAGACAATGTTTCTTTAGAACACTAGGAATAACACTGTCTGTCACTGTGTGGAACTTCAGAAGTTAATTCTAAGTTGTGCTACAAACTAACTTATCATTAGTTACTATCTCGCCTTTCCCTAGAGAGCTAAGTGAAACCATGATGAAACCATGATGAAACCTAACGAGTTGTGAATATAATATAGACTGACGCTAAACTTAGTATTATTGACAAGGATTCTTAATTAATAGGTAGGTCTCCGCCTCTCAGTGGTGGTTATCATCTTGGGGGACTGATCTGCTCGTTTTATCGACATATTTAGGATTTGACCATAGCGCTATTTGGATCGACATCCCGCGTTTATATACCTGGGTCTGTATTTTATTTTAAAAATTGAAATGTATTTTTATATGACAAAAAAGGCCGTAACTGGTTTTCTTTCGCCATTTCTTTTACCAGTGGTAATTTTGCCTTTCTTTCCGAAATGGTAGTAGTTTATAGAGTAAATTAATTACACAAAAAATTTAATAGGTACTGTAATGTAATCATTGACGAGAGGAAGATCTGTGAGGGAGGACCTACTCGCAAAACATTTTTTTTTTTAGTTTCGCTGTCTACAGGTGTGTTGTTAAAGTATAAAAGACTCCTTTTTAGGGTTCCGTAGTAAACTTCAAGGAACCTTTAATTTTGTAGCCTTGTCCGTCTGTCCGTCTGCAGTCTAGCGCCTAGACGCTTGATGCTAGAAAGCTGTAATTTGGTATGTATACTCATATTAACCATGCTAACAAAGTGGTAGAACAAAATTTTCAAAATAAATTTTTTTTGGGGTGCAGGTATAGTGGGAATGCATTTTTTTCGCACCTACCCCATGTTGTGGGGTATCGTTAGATAGGTCTCTTAAAAATACATTAATAAATAGGTACATTAAGGGTGTGGAAAGATCATTTTGCGATACAATGATCCGTTTGCGAATTATTTACATTTAACGTGTAAATTTTCGTTTTGCACGGTGGTCCCCCCTCCCCCCTCTCTATCTCCGAAAGTCTTGTGTTTAGAAATTTGAAAACAATCATGGTAGTAGTCCATATGCTGAACCAAAAATGAAAACTATAACGGTTAAGTAGGTTCTTCTAGTTACCGAGTAATAGCCGACGAACTTATAAAATAAAATTTATTTGATGAAAGCTTACAAATATGATAGGATTTGATATTGGAGTCAACTGAAGGCAAGCAAAGCACAGCAAATATGGAACCCTACATCGTGCGTGGTCCGACACGTACTTGTACGGTTTTTTATTACGAAAAAATACCAGCAGTTCAACCGAAAGTCGTTTGGGAATATCGACTACTGAAAAATTATTATCTTCATATGAACCCGTTTGAGTAAGTACGTTTAGTGTTTACACTGCTTTCCTCTTAGCAATTTTCTTTGAGAATTAAGTAGCAAGCTCACTTAAGCTCACGCTATATTCCCGTCGGGGTAGCATACCTAAACATACAGAGTAAACAAAACTTACGCTTCAACGCGCAAACATTTTAACTCAAATGCTTTTAAGTGTAGGGAGAGTTGGTACTACGCTACAGTTACTTGTAAAATATATTTAGACCTTTAAAGAGCCTTTTTAAAGTTAATGAACATTAAATTGTAGCGTAGAAAGAACCTAACTGGACAAGTATGACATAAGGTTATTCTTAGCGCTAGGAAACGTCGGCGATAACAGGAATAAGTGCCCGCGAGGGCCCGCAGAATTATAAGAATTTTTGATTTGATTTTTTTTATACCACAAAGTTAGCAAGCAAGCATACGGCCCGCCTGATGGTAAAGCATCACCGTAGCCTATAGACGCTTGCAATATCGGGTGTATCACTCACGCGTTGCCAACCCTCCCAACCCCCCCAAGTGGAGCTCTAGAGACCTTACTCCACATATTTTGATGTTTTGTCCCGAAAATCACTGTAGTTTACACAGTACCTTGTAAGTTACTGTAAAAAAATATTTATTGAATGAAACGACTACTCACTCCTACTAGTAATCGGCAATATTATACAACACTATTTTTATACATTTTTCATTTCAATACACTCGATACTCGATAGGTGGGGATGGAATGAATACGAGTTAAATTAAGTATCGATTCTCAGCCGGCAATCAGAATAGAGTCCCTTGGTATCAGCAGGATATTGCATTTCCTGACTATGACAGGTATATATCGAGAGCTAGAAATTTTGTAGAAAAATTGTTTAATATCTACTAACAAAAGACTTCGTTTATTTTAGACTTGTCCCTTTTTGGGAATCAAAGATCATTATGAAAATTTCTATAGGTACAGTCAAGAGCACCGACCTTTACATAGCCAAAATTATACTGCAAGTGTAAAGCTCGACGTGCTCCTGACTGTACATATTGTCACGTGTACTTACAGAGGACATAGGATTTAGGTTACTTTCTAACTGGAATGACAAAAAACACAAAAAAAATTCTACAGTAGATGCCACTGCATGTCGTTCGTGCAATCGCCAAATTCTTTCAATGATGTGTATGCCAATTGTTTTAAATCTGTCAGGCTTAATTGCATACAGCCTTAAGCTTTAGTCAAGTGGATATGAAGCTTTACAAAGAACCAACTTCCGTAAAGTGAGCACGATTTCATGTCAATTAAACATTACGAATCCTGTCAATGATATCCTTATTTAGAATGCTTACCAGAACAAAACAAACATCATAATTAATTATTAAAACAATTTACATAAAGATTCAATTTAACTAGCGCTTGTTGTTTTTCTCATGGGAATTTTGAAAAGAAGCTTAAGTTATATGTTCCAATAGCTTCGGATTTTTTATCACACGCAGCAAACAAGCAAGCGGGCCCATCTGATGGAAATTGGTTCCCGCCGCCTATGACCATAAGTTACCACAGGCGCTACCAATGCATTGCCTGTTACTAGAAAATGAATAGAGTTAAGAACAAGGGTTAAGGAGAAGAATAAGAAGTTGAGCTTCCGTACGTAGTTGAACGAAACGTATTGCTACTTCACGCCAATATTCTGTGAGGGTTGTATTTCCGCAGTCGACGCTAGCCTTCATACATGTTCTACCACTCCAACGTACAAACCTAGTTGTCTTAGTGAGTTATGACGTCACAAGTCCACCACCAACATTGATAAATAAAAATATTAACCTTACCGAGGAAAGGAGAATGTTACTCGCTTAGATATCATGCCATGCAGATTTACTTCAACTTGGTTCTTACCTGAAAAGAAAAAACATTTTCAAAATTAGAATTAGATAAAATTAGAGGAATACAAACGAGCTGACAGGATTGACATGTCAGCTGCCGAATTGATTTTTATATGGTTTTGAAATAAATAAAATTTTCCATTGTCTTACAAAATTATAAGCACTTATTTAAAACCTTTTCGGCCGCCATGACTAGCTTCGTAGGTATCTTATTTAACAAAAAATATTTTACAAATAAGAAACATCGAAGGTTTTTAAATATACTTGTATCTAAAAATCAGATATCCATATTATCGGATCCTTTGTCATCTAAAGCTATACTGATATATAAGTTTGTCGATATTTATTTATGAAGAATTTGTCTGAAGGTCACGATGGGGTTGGCATGGTCGCATGTGCGTACCAAAACTCCTAATTAAATACAGAATAATAATAAAAACAGATTTTTTTTAAAAAGATTCTCTTTGATGTAGAGCAATGGAAAATATAGTTTTTTTTATTTCCACACAATAGTTACATTCACGGCAACGAATTTGTATGGGTTACAGTTTGAATACGAACTTACAAACTAATGCTAGTTTTGAATACGAACGAAATAATTCAAGCAATAAAATAACAAAACAACTCTGAAAAAACACCAAACAATCGTTTATTCAACAAATTGAATATGTTTTCTTTTTAATATGTGACTTTGAAATGGATTCAAACGGCAAACACGTCACGAAAAAGGCACAAAAGGGGAGACCATAAAAAAACATCATTAAGGTGAAAACGGATTCTAGTGTTGTGAACAAATCGATAAATTCACAGTCGATTGTTTAAAATGAAAATTATTATAAGAATTATTTTATTGAAAAAGTGGTGAATAGGGAAAAATCAACTGGCGAAAAAACTGCGCTCCCGGGGGCGAGCGGGTCCGGCCAGCTTCTTTGGTAGGACGGCAGGATTCCCGTGGCCCCGCCACTTATTAGTTGGCAAGTTGGCATCCCGTCAGTTTTTTAGTGCGTAACCCACAGTACCCACCGCAAATTTCCGGGGCGTTGTGACTGCAGTAGGTAATGCATTTTTCTGACGTTCAAAAATTGGTAACTGATTCCGCAAAATCTAATAGTTTAAATGGAAAACAAGAATAAGCTAAACATCTTTTGTCATAATTTGGCAAACTACGATAGCTGAATGCGGTTGTAAGGCTTCATTTTATTTAACATAATATTTAGGTGCTGGAAGTAATCGAACCCGAAAACTTAAATCCCATCACTATACCGAAAAGTGTGTAAAGAGTAAAAACAAATGCAAACGCGAAAAATGTCAAAGGGTGGAGTGACGTGGCGGGGAGCGTAAGCCAGCTGAATGCGAGTGTTGAATTAAACTTCTGACATGTACCAAATTCAAATATGTATAGAAAATTTCTGGTGCGAAAGTTGAGGGGTTAAAAGCGATTTATTTTCCGTGTAACTGAAATAAATGACAGGGTTTAATAATGACAAACTTTATTCAGTGAGCTTTTAGCGAAATATTCAGGTTGCCAATATTGAATAAAAACAATAATGTCAGATAAGGCGCGCAAAATTAAAAGACTGATTGGCGAACGGAAAGGACGGAATAAAAAAAAAACTTAAAATCACATTAGTTAGTATTGCCAACTTAACAAAAAAAAACCTTCGTTATAATGTATTAGGAAGAGAAGTAAGAAATAGCAATAATTTTAATTCTATAGTATCAGAGCCACAAGTATTCTCAAGCGATAACGATCCTCATGGCCAGAGCCACTTGAAAAAGCAAGGACTATATTTCATGCGGCACTCCTGGCCGTAGGAGCGAAAAAATTGCAAGCAAACAACTCCAGGCTGGTCGTCTAGTGTTAGGGCTGTCACATGATCATTATTCCTTGTTTTCTTTATAACAACTTAGCAAGGATTTGCTTTTTTTTTTGTTTAACGTCAGAAAAAATCCGTTGGGTAGTTTTTGAGTTTATCGCGAACAGACAGACAGACAGACGCGCGGGAGGACTTTGTTTTATAATATGTAAGGATAAGCGTAAACAATAATATCTAGACAAGATTTTTAAAAAATGTGACATTCGAGGAAAGATTAGAAACTTATAGTAAACTTAATTTTATTTCGTTAAATAATAAAAAGAAATCAACCACTTATTGCGAAAAAATTATGTGATGGCATTTATGATTGTCTCGAGTCTGGGTGTACAATAATTTATCCGTTATCTGGTACCCATACATAACCTGAGCAGGTTAAGCACAGCTTACTTTGGACCAGGCCAGGGGGGTCACTCCACCCGCCCGGCGGGTATCTTCGTCTCAAGCAACCGGCACGAGCGCCGCTAGCGATAGAAAGAGAGGCAAATATAACTGTAGGTTGTGTGCGCTGTGCGAGCTGAATTGCACCTTATTGTATCGTAGCGAGAGTCCCTATTTCTTTAATTGATTTTGCGGAGTGGATCTTCTGTACGTAGTACTATTATCTATTCTGTGACCAGGCTTTGGACTAGCGCTGTGTAAATTGTGTAAAATTTGTGTGGCAAGGAATTCCACGAATGTATTTTCTTGTAAAAAAATAAATACATTCGTGGAAAGGTTTTAGAAACTTTGGACTTATTACTTCGTTAAATAAACAAAAGATCTAACCACTACATAATGAAGCTTAGTAATTTTAGAAAGTTGACAACCCTGTTCTACTAGTGATGTATGGTGTGCGGAGGCCATTAATCGTACTTACGCCTTTCTAAGGAATATGACGGCTATGTTCTCGAAATGACGTGAAAAGGATATTCCTGAAAGAAAACTCATAAGAGTAACATCAATATAATATGGTTCATGCAAAAAGGGTTAATTAAAAAATCTCTAATTTTGAGAACACGGCTAAGTACAACTAAATGGTGTCCGGTAACAGATTACTGAAAAAATAATAACTGCAAAACATACATCTTTAATTTAATTATAAGACCCATTCCAGGTTTCACCAAGCAACGCCTCCAAGCGGTAGGAATAACCATAAGTCATTAAATGTCATTCAAAATTTGTCCAGTTAGGTCATTCCTAACGCTAGGAGGCGTTGGTGAAAATGGGCATAAGTCGTGCGGATTTTGTTTTCTAAATAAATAAAAATTAAGTATAAACTTCTCTTCACAGTGTTGTGTTTATAATAATGAATTACAAAGTTCATAAAGTCCAAAAGTGAAGAGAAAATGATGTAATAGTTTTATTATATATTATAGATGGACATCATTGATGTCCATCCTAGACTAGGGAATGAAAAATAAAACTATTTCAAATCGTTCCACATGCAAGACCTAAAGGAAATCTAAACATACTAAAAATGCCATATGGTAACTGATACGAGTGATCACCGTTCCGTGCCTACACGCGAACTCCAGGGACTTTCTATATGAAATGTTTCTTTCTTGCCCGTTGTTCACACTGCAAAGGTTTTACCAGAAGTGCCAAATTATAACAATTTAACAGAATATAGTGTCAAAAACCCAAAGCAGATTTTATTTAAATAAGTATCATCATAATCATATTATTATCATATCAATCCATAATACTTAATTATCCCACTACGGGTCTCCCTCCTATCGAAGGCAAGTAGAGCGTACCCTGGCAAGCTGCTCCAATGAGAATTGGCAGAGGTTTTCAAACCGCCCGAAGACCACCAATTTGACGACTGTCATCCATATACAACGACCGGGACGGTTACGGTGAACGCATTTTGATTATATTTAGATTATTAACTACATGATTGTAATAATAATATATGATTATATTAGAAGTAATACACAACCCACACAATCCTACCACAAAACTAATGTGGCTCCCATATTCCCCTAGCAACGCGCAATATTGACTTTGTATGTAACTACGCTTTCTATAAACCCTAGTTTATAGGCTTTCCCATGAGTTTACATTGATTAACAGTTATCGGGTTCAAATCTGTATAGATCCCTTTACATACAATTGCATACTGCATCGTTAAAAGCCAAAAGGGATTTGATGAAAAGCTTTTCCTGTATGTTGGTATCAATGGAATTTAAAAACAGCAGGAAATCTCTCCACACATGGCTATTTATATTTGCGTATTTGCTGTATTTGACAAATAGCTTCCATGTGTGGAGAGTATATTTGCCTATTTGACAAATACAGCCAATAACAAATACGGCTTACCGAACGTCCTGTCGGTTTTCAAGACACATAAAAGGAGACACATAGGCAAACACGCAAATATACTGGCCACACATGGTCGGCTTGATACAAGCGCGCGAATTGTTTTTTTGGTATTTGGCTCCATATGTGGACGGTTATATCGCCTATTGATATGTCCCGTATGTCGAAAATTTTGGAAAATACGCAAACATGCAATCACAAATACAATAGCATGTGGGGAGCCAGCATTATAGTTTCCCAAGAAAATTATGACAAGTATTGAAAAACGAAATTGGAACGACGGACGAACCCAATCAAGCGAGTGAACTAATTAGGTGCGATCACCGCAATTTGCAAAAACACTCATTTCTGAACGAAATCTGAATGAAATGAATGAATGATTACTGGCTTCCCGCCAACGGCGGCGTCCGCTAAGCCGCGGAATCCACGCTAATCCGTCCCCCATACTTACACAAGCCTGATAATCTACCAATTTAAGGCTGTAAAGGAATGGGAATTAAATGAATAAATAACGATTTATATATTAAAATGTGATGGCACGAAATAAATTTATAGTGTAAACAGGCAGTATTTATAAATACTTTTAGTCTTTATTATACCTACTTTTTGGTTTTAGTCGTTCAAAATGAAAGTAAAAATTACTTTATTATTTACTAGCGGACTGCCCCGGCTCCTCACGGGTTTTATTAAGTATCCATATTTAAAAAATGTATATAAATAGCCTTATTACACGGGACTACTAATGTACATTCCCTACGGTAAAATAATTTTTGAAATCGGTCCAGTAGTTTTTAAGTTTATTCGTTACAAACAAACATACAAATCTTTCCTCTTTATAATATTAGTATAGATTAGACGATATATTTTAATCTAGCAGCATTAAGTAAGTACACAAGAATATATACCTATGCAGCAATGTTGATAACTTATTACTTCAAAAAAAGTAGAATCGATTTTCCAATAGTCCATTTTCCGCACAATAGGAATATTAAAAGAAAAAGAAAGCATATTGAAAGTTTGCGTAAATCCTAAGGTTTTATTCTTGAATCGCTCGATAGATGTTCTATCGTGTGCGAAAAAATTTTAAAAATATATTTTAGCTTTGCTTAGTCAGGGACTAGAGATTGTGTACTTGTAACTCGTTATTTATTTAAACGTCATCGCTTCATGTCGTAAAGTATTTTTTCATTTTGAAGTGAAAACTTCTTTAGCGGCGCTTCTTGGCACTTTTTTAGATGGGGAAAAATAAACTGGCGTCAGATCGTCAGATCCTGATCGTAGAAAATAGCGCGATTCAGAAACAACATGCACAGCGCCATCTATTGAATATTTTTTTGAAGTGAAAACTTCTTTAGCGGCGCTTGGCACTTTTTTAGATGGGTAAAAAATAAATTAAAATAAAACGGATGGAGACGTTGATGTTTAAGTTTTCACTTCAGCCGACACTCCCGGAGTGCAACCCGTATTTTTTTTAATTCGGATAATATGAAAGACGTGGTTTAGGTAGGTATGTAATCGTCAAAGATAAATTCAAGCGAAGTGTTACACAATAATCCAAATATAACGGTGAATTGCTCAAAGCCATTTTCAAAGTCAATGACCAATTATATTATGGCTGTCACTGTCAAACGGTGGAATAAAAATTACCTATTATCGTAATAAAAACAGTTAAAATCTAGTCTCAATCTCAAGCGTTATCTCGTTCGTTTTATATTTTGATAACCCGCACAATTCTAGATATTTCTAAAATACACTTCATGGAAAAATATATCGAGCGACCGACATTAATCTAGTGATTATGTAATAGAGCATCAGGCTTTAACTGGAAGCCTGGTGCAAACGGGTCTCTACATTCGCTGTTTAAACAAGGCAAATCTCTTTTATTACTTTCAGCGCCTTGTCTCCAGGATTTAAACCTTAGTTTAACTTAACTGCTGATTAGAAAATGTTCACTTGCTTTATTACTAGCTGTAACCACATCTTTGCACGCGTGAATTTTAGTTCAGGTACCTAAGGGATCTACTCGAATTTTTATACTAATGTGCATGTACACGCCGTAACACGCCATTCATAGCTAAATAGACGTCGTGAAATATAATATCTGTAACACATGTTGAGTTGAATACATAAAAACAATTTAAAGTTAAAATATGACAGTCACTGCTATGCTAAAAAGTAAAAGAGATAGCATAACACTTAATGTGGAATTAAGATTGAAATTGGTTTCGGCAATTGGCTAAAAGTTGTTTGGTTAATCTGTTGTTTTTTATAGTTTCTACGTCATTAGTCAAAAATATTTTCTTTACTGTTTAAATATTACTTTATACTTAGTGGTTTCTGCGTCACGTTTTTTTTTATATTATAATTACCGGCCTGTCAGCTTTCTTTATCAAGTTTAATAAAAACAAGACAGGTCAAAGAAGGTCGGAAGTTGTTAATTAGATAAGTTAGATTGAAGCCTTCAACAGTGTCCTGGCAAGATTTATAAATACTAGGTTATGCCAGTGACTCTGTCCGCGTGAACTTGGCGAAATAGTTTATTCTAACCATAGATTTAGTATATACTAGCGTACCTATAGATCGGCTTTGCTTGATTGAGGCGAGACCGAAAACAAAATACACTAGTGTGCGTGGAATGTACATGTGTGCAAGCAAGATATATAATTTTGTGGATTTTCCTTTTAGTTTGAGTTACATCCAGGCACTGCACAGGTAACCATATTTAATCACGTCATAAATTTTGTAAAAATAAGTGGGATTTGTTTTAACATGACTGACGTGAAGGCGATACAAGCCCATAGCGTGTTTAGGAAAAATGGTCTCGTCTATCTATCTCGCTCTAACAAACGCGTATGCTATGATCTATCTCTTTCGCATTGCAAATCTTCTTACGCTAGTAAGTTATAATAAATCTATGATTCTAACTAATTTCTATATCGATCAAAGTTCTTTTTTCATGTATTCTATTTATTTAAACTTTATTGCACACAATAGGTACATAATGTGTATACAAAAGTCGAACTTAATGCTAAAGCATATCTCCCAGTTTCTTTTGGGACATTTTAAACGGTTACATGAGGGGTGCAACATAACAAAAAAAATATTGATGATGTAAGATGTAAGACAAAACTAACATTTAAAATGAAACTAAACCAAAAGTATTCATAAAAATGAACGTGAAACCACACGTGATCTAAATGCCGGCAGTGGTGATTGCTTACCATCAGTTGACCCGCTTGCTCGTTTATATTTAAATAAAATACGTTTTTTGTACAGTTGAGAGCAGGCTGAGTTTAACACTTTGGACTTTGAACTGTTTGAAGTTGAACGAGAGAATTGCACGACAGAGATAGCAATGTGTTCATCTGTCCCGCGCGTAATCTGCGTGCTGCATAATAGTAAACTTTACTTGTGTGCGTGTTGTGTCGTGTAACAACAGCTTTAATGAATTAGTGTGGAAATAAGCAGTCGAACAATTTTTTTTGTTAACAAAATGTTATTTGATTTCCAAGTTTACGTTTGAAAAGCGACTCACGCGTCAAATGTAAACTTGTGAATCTAATATTTTGGTCTGATTGTATTCTACTACTATTATGATTAGGTTGAAATGACAAAAAAAAGGTCCGTTGGAGTTACTATTTTACAGAATAGATATTATAATAAATTAAACAAAGACTTTGAAAATAAAATTTGTAAAAAAAGCTTTTTGTATTGTTTAAGTAAAGAAAAATATTTTAATTAAGTATGTTACTTAATAATAAATAAATATCTATCAAAATAATATAATTAAATATTTTCAATTTGATTTATATTATTATTTTGATTAAGGTAAGTATTAAAAAAAATTCAAAACTTAAATATTGTTTTATTATATCGATAAATAGAAAATTTTGAGCTAGATAATTTATTAATTTATTTCTATTTTTGCTTTTATTTTTTATCTTTTAATTCTAAAATCGATAATCGATAAAATATAATTAATAATCTAGTTGACAAATCAATAGGGCTCGCTTGAGCTAGCTAGGATTATCACACGAACTGACCAAAATATTAAAACTAAATTAATTAAATACATATTTATACTTAATCAAAATTCATTTTCATATTATTTGAATCTAAAATAGTATTGATGGTTAATTAAATGCAGTTATTATCTATTTATTTGAGCCAATATTAATAACAAATATTTTTTTTTAAAATGTTGATAATTACGCAAATAATTTGTGGCGTTTGAATCGATTTTGATGAATTCTGGTATACAGATAGATTAGGGGAATCTCGGGGAACATCAAGCTACTTTTTGTTTCAAAAATAAAACGTAAAGGGAGTTAAAATAAGAGACCTTTGCAAATATATTTTTTTACTTCAAATACGCGCGATATAAAATGTAGTCCACGTGAGTGGAGTTGCGGGCAGGAATAATAAATTAATTAATATATAGGGACAATTTACACAGATTGAGCTTAGCCCCAAAGCACAGACCCAAAGTAAGTTCGAAACTTGTGTTATGGGATACTAACTCAACGGATACTATGTATATTTTCAACCGACTTCAAAAAAAGGAGGAGGTTCTCAATTCGACCCGTATGTTTTTTTTTTCTATGTTTGTTACGCGATAACTCCGCCAATTATGAACTGATTTGAACAAATCTTTTTTCGGCTTATAGGTAACTAGCGAAACCCGCGCAACTTCGTTTGCGTGTATCCCGCTTTCCCGTGGGAATTTTGGAATGTATGATACTTTAAAACCTTCCCCTTGAATCACTCTATCAATTAAAAAAACCGCATCAAAATCCGTTGCGTAGTTTTAAAGATTTAAGCATACAAAGGGACATAGGGACAGAAAAAGCGACTTTGTTTTATACTATGTAGTGATACCTCAAGGGTGGTCCCATGAAGTCGTTTTTTTTTTTTTAAGTTAATTATTATATAACAAATACATCACTACATAGTATAAAACAAAGTCGCTTTCTCTGTCCCTATGTCCCTTTGTATGCTTAAATCTTTAAAACTACGCAACGGATTTTGATGCGGTTTTTTTTAATTGATAGAGTGATTCAAGGGGAAGGTTTTAAAGTATCATACATTCCAAAATTCCCACGGGAAAGCGGGATACACGCAAACGAAGTTGCGCGGGTTTCGCTAGTTTACAGATAAAAATCCAAGACCCGAGGCCAATCAGAAAAAGTTAGTTTTTCATCATGACCCGACCGGGATTCGAACCCGGAACCTCCTGGGTGGCATAGTGGTCTGGGATGGTAACCATTACGCCACGGCGCGCGGTCGTCAAAATCGATATTAATTATGAAGCTAGTAATTATCAGTTTATTTAAATGTTTGTTAGATTTTAAAATTACGTGATCAGTAACTTTTAACATAATTTAATAAATTTTATCAAAAATTACTGCTTAGTGGTAAACTATGTAGTTGGCACTGCCATAATGTTAATATGTCATAAAGTATTATTTCCGAATAAAATGCGGACAGAGCTGCGAGAACTTTTCGTTAGAGGACAAAAATAAAAGTTCGTGTTTTCAGTTTAAATCATCTTTTATTCTTTAAATAGTATAGATTAGACTAGAATTGCTAGATTACCTACTATACTATTAATATAAATAGAAATGTATAGTATGTATTTTAATTTATGTGATAAGGTAAAATATGATATTTTGTAATGTAAATAATAATAACAAAAGATTTATTTTTATAGCATAAAAGAACATCAATGACAACAATTTTTCATAGCAAGTATACAAATATAAAAAAGGTATAAGATTGGGTATGTAAAACAAAAAACAAATTTTACAATCTGGTTATTTTGTGAAATTATTTTAATTATCTCAAACATGTAATTTTTTTTTTCAATTATCGACTAAAGACATAAAAACATAATCATTTCAGCTTACAGGTAAAATTTTACTGCAAAAAACTTAATATATTAAATATGTATAATTAACAAAAAATAAATCTAAGTAAAAAATCAACATTAAAATAAAATGAACTAATAATCAACACTTAAGAAGAGTTGTCATGCTTATAACCATTATTAATAATCAATAAATATAATTATATTATCTATAATCAACTTAATGGATCACCAAACAATGACGACGAATCAAATGAAGGAAGATCTTTGCGCCCAAGGCCTCAAAGACATAAAACTTGCAAAAAAATACTGTCAGGAGTTTCACAACAAAGCTATTATTAGTTTCGTTTTAGAATTTAATAATATTTTGATTGAAAGAATAATAAAATGAAAAACTTTCCAAACATTATTAGTATTTTTTTGCAGGTCTTCTGCATTTGAGACCTGCTTCAATGAGTCGACTGATGAGTCGTCTGACCGTCCAAGGAGTTATCTGAAAAGAAATATAACAATTACGGACAAGCTAATTCACAATTTTATTTTTTGATTTGATTTTTGGTTGCGTCTACATTCTTTGATCTACGGATAAAATATAAATGATCTGCTTGCTGCTGCTAACAAGCGTGGCTTAACTTGTTTTGAATAAAGGGAAAATAGATCAATTAAAACCTTTATAGATATATAAAAAAGGATTTTAGGTAATACGGATTATTAAAAAAAAGTGCCCAAATTGATTATATTTCTTTCTCATTTCTCTCAGAGTTTTGGGGCCTAATTAGAAATATTTTCTGCATCTCAAACATTTCCGCGCGCACTATAATAAAAATTCTTAGCCTCGGTTTACCGTATTAATTTGACACGTTTTACATACATATTATTTCAAATTAACTACGATTTAAATGTAAACCTAGAGTTTTTTTGATATGGTTGTTTAGCATTAAAATATTCATTGATTTGGTTTATTAATTTCTGAGAAAGGAGATCAATAATTAAAAATACGACTATTTACATTATACATATTTATTTAATTACTGTTTTTGCAAAATTAAAATGATCAAGTTTTTTTTATTAATTTTTGGCTTAATTTGACTTTTCACTTGACTCGTGCGAAACAAAGACGCAGGTAAAAAATATATTTTTAAGAACAAAAGGATCTTTCCTGGAATCGCACAAGCCAATATTTGTTTGATAACAATTTCAAAAGAATGCCGCTCGGCTCGTGGGAACTCTGTAACTAGGTAAAAAAAAACCTTTTGTGCACACGAGTCAAGCATTCAAAAAAGAAATAAATACATTTACAAACAAATAACACAATTTATTGAGCCGCTTTGTTTTTTTGCCACTACATTATATATTAATAATGCCGACGAATGATGCCGTAAATGTTTGAGATGAAGAAAATATGATAGTTTTTGATCGGTCCCCAAAAGTAATAAAAATGAGAGAGAAATATGATTAATTTGGGCACTTTTTTTAAAATAGGTATGATCTATAAAATTTTTGATTGATCTGTTTTCCCTTTATTCAAAACAAGTTAATAAGCCTCGCTCGTTTTCCTCGCTCGGCACTTTAATAGCCTCTAGGAAAACACAACCTACACCTAACCGGCAATTCGTTTAATTAACACTAGAAATAACATTTCGATATTGTCGATATACAATAATTAAAAAAGGAGATCAAATATCGTTTTTGAATACAAAATATTAATTGAGTATGCTTGATAATTATTGAGTTACTTTAAAAGTAGTAAATCAATAGACGCATTAATTTATTTATGGACAAACATAAATATGAATTTCTTATTAAATAAGATTATCCATATTTTTCAATCCATATTTCTAAACTAATATTATAAATGTGAAAGTGTTTGTTTGTTTGTTCATCTTTCACGTCGAAAGTAACGAACAACGGGCTCTACACTCGCGCCGCGAAAGCCCGCGAAGGCCGCGAACTACTCGCAGTTCGCGGGCTTTCGCAGCGCGAGTGTAGAGCGGGCTTACGGATTGACATGTTTTTTTGTGAGGATAATTTAAGATCCGGAGAGTGACAATACTACTTTTTATCCCGGAGAAACATCTTATTCCCATGAGGAAAAATATAGTTTATAATTATTTGTCCTTCTTTCACGTTAAAACAAACCAAAGTAGAGACAATATTTTTTTAACAGAGAAAAAAATACGTCATAAAAAACATTTAATTTCACGGGAAAAATATAAAATTTTAAATCATTTGACCTTACCGACATGATTTTTAACCGGGATAATTTACTGTCTGGATAGTAATCAAAGGTGACTTTTAATCCCGGAAAAACATCTTTTTATCATCATGGAAAAAAAAAAGTTTATAATTACTTGTCATTCTTTCACGTTAAAAGGAATCTAAAATCTATATATGGTATTAATAACAAAAATGTTGCTCAAGTCCAATCTATCCTTAGAGCATAAAACTTATTTATTTATACTCTAAGAATCTATCTCTTTACCAAATTTCACTTAAGTGGTATATTCTTCAATTGAAATGCAGCAGACATAGAGTTATACACCTAAATAGTAATAAAAATATGGATTTATAAATGGAATATTTCAAGGTATCGAAAGACACTTAGTTTTTGTTTGATCTAGGTATATCTATTTATTTTTATCTATACTAACATTATAAAGAGGAATGATTTGATTGTTTGTTTGTTTGAATTGAATAGGCTCCGAAACTACTGGACCGATTTCAAAAATTCTTTCACCAGTAGAAAGCTACATTATCAGGGAGTGACATAGGCTACAGCTTTTCCCGAAATTAAATGTGGTTCCCGCGGGAACGGGCCTGGAACTTCACGCGGACGAAGTCGCGGGCAAAAAGCTAGTATTATATAATTTAGATTTGAGTCGGGTGATAGCGGTAACTTGTAGCTTAAAAATTAATAAATTGTATTGAAATTAAAAGATAACAACGCTACAAAATATCAAACAAACAGGTTAATTAAGAATAATTTCCTTTCCTTTTTTGAAGATGGTATAAATATTATGAGTTTACACTTACATTATAATTTGATGTTGTTATCCTGGTGGGCAAAAATGGATTCGAAGTGTGCGCAGCGACTATTTGTGAATCTTGCGCTGCAGTCGTTGTCCTCGCAAATATGGGTCTTCGATGGCCCTCGATTGACCTAGACTCCTCCCACCGTCTTAACCAAAAATATATTGTTGGTCTCTAAAAAAACACAAAAAATATAATAAATACGTGTTATTTCAAGTTACCAAATACACATATACCTAGTTATTATACTTTCATTCATATAAATCTAAAACTGTTTGACATTACGAACGTTTTATTGCTTGCCACTAAGATGCATAAAAATATTATACATGTGCAGTAAAAATTATTAATACCTATATTTTAACACAAAAGTATATAGATTACATAATAATTATTATAATTAATTCAATTACCCAAAAGTTTTATTGTATAAACTTATGTAGATAATCAATTTAAAAGTCCGATATTTGTCTCAGGCTATCAGACATTTAAGTTTGCATTGGCATTTTAAATACTTACTCTTATTGTCAAGTTTTTTACAAAAACTTATTTTATGTATAACCTAACAAAAAAAATCTACTTTAAATAAATGGAAAATAAAAGGTTTAAGGACTTACCGAAATCCCCGTTCTCCGGCTAATTTGTGACACCGTATGCCCGCTCTCTCTTAGCGCTATTATCGTTTGTCGCTGAATTTGCGTTAGTTGAGGAGCCATTTTATAGAGTCTCTTTTTTAATATTAATAATTTTTGCTGCGACCACTGCACCTGCACTGCCCGACGCACAAGAGGACAACTGATTGATTATTTACGGGGGTGGGTTGCGTGTGTGTGCGTGTGCGCCCGGCTGGACGGGGTAACACCCTTTTTTAATTTTACCCAATTGCAGCGTCCGTTGTCAGTGCAGCATAAATTTACGCATTTTTATTAGTTAAAATTTTGTTGCTTTTGTTTTCGACAAATGAGGGTGAAGTGGCCTTTCTTTCTACCGAGCGTAGCTAGCGTATCTATAGTTATATATAGTGTAAAGGTCAGCCTGCTCTTAACTGTACCACGAACAGCAATACCGTTACCGCAGCCTATTGACGCTTGTAACACCAGGAATATCACACGCGCGTTGCCAACCCTTAAAATCTTTCACTCCCCTTTTAGAATAGAATAAAATATATGCAAGCGTTCTTGGCTAAAGAAAAGTATCTCAAGTTTCTTACAAAGAACACAATAAGAAACTCCAGACAGTAGCCCTTTGTACACTTGAACTACACCATGATTTATCGCGACACTTGTGTTAGAGAAACTATTTTTATTGTCACCAAAAATACTTTTAGTTTGCATATTCGCAACTACTTAATAGTTCAATTGGTGCTCTTATTTTTGATGGTAAAAGTTGTGGGTTCTATAATATGAAGCCTGGTAGTTCAAACTGTAGTACCACCTCCTAAAAATATCCCATATAAACCTATCATCCCTATCACACCTGACTTTTCACCTCTTTAAGGGGTGATTTTTATTTCCATCCCACTTTTCACCCCTTTATGTTGTGATTTCCGAAATTAAAATTAAGCTATGTTCTTTCTAGACTCTCCAACTGTCCCTATATCTATTTTAATTTCAATCGATTCAGCCGGTTTAATGTGACGACGTAACAGACAGAGATAATTACTGTCACATAAATATTAGTAAGGAGTAAAGATAGTAAGGAAAGGAAGTAAAACCATGTCCAGGAAGGGCGAATTCACCATGTATTTTCAGCGCGTTTCATAATCCATTGCGGAGTTCCAATCATTTTATCGTGAACACTAACATACAAAGAGCTCAATGTAGCAAGAAAAGCGACATTAGCGCGCGTACATAACTTACATGTGTACAGGGTTCTACGGATTTTTGTTAAACGGTGCAGCCTGACTGTAATGTGGATCTTTACTATGTGGACTATCTTTAGAAGTGCAACGAAGCATACCTAATAAGATGCTGCCGTACTGAATTTCAAAGGAGTTCTTTAAAATATATGCTCAAGATATTTCGGAATTCACATTACACTTACAACTTTTGCATACATCCTTAATTTAGGTAAGAGGTTTTTAGTAGATGGGTTTTCGACGTTATTTTACGTTTTTACGCGTGTTTTTGAGCTCCTAGATTTCTATGTCAGGAATTACTTTTACATTAGACAGTACATGGTTTGGATAGCTCGATTCTTTACGTCGACATTTAATGTAGTACATTTTGAAATATTTTTTTATAATAATGTATATTAATAATCTCCCAAGTCAAGTTTGCGAAAAACAGCTCGGAGCAAGATTTTTGGATCCCTTATTCTTCCATTAAAATTTAAAATATGTAAATAAAAAAAATATGTGTGTACCAGAAATATACTTTTATCGACAGTTAATGAACTACTTTTTTGATTGAGTATCTGAAATAATTTTAAAATAAATAAAGATTTTTCGTAAGATCCGAGAAAATGTGTCAAATTCTACCTTGATTTTTTCCATTCAAATAAAAATATTTCTAAAAGAAATTTACATTATAATAAACGTTAATCAAAAATAAAACAAAATACATTTACTAAATTCTTTATGTATTCGCGTCGTCCTAACTTTGTCCATAATATTTATACAATTATTATATTGTTTCATGTTCTCAGTACACTGTGAGTGTATCGACAATCTGAATTCAGTTGAATTGCTGCGCAAATTTTCCAAAAATTTTTGCGAAATGGCTCATATTGCCAAATTTTAGTTATTTGGTTTGGATTTCAAAGTTAAATAAAAGTAAAGGTAAAAATAAACGTAAAGGATTTATCAAAGAAATAGGTACAATCAACAAATGAAAGAGTCAACTACGTACCTACTTACGTAATTAAATATTATTTTTACTATGAATACTATTAAAATCGAGGGAATTCCTTCACGCAATATACAGAAAACTTGAATTATTATTGTATTGCGTTAGCAAAAAATGGTTGAAATGGAGCAACCAGATGTTTCGTTTCACAATTTAATCTTTGAAAATATATGTCTAATTTTTTATAAGCTATGTGATATACAATACGTAATTTCTCTGTTAATTACAAAATAATAAATACAATAGGCACGACTATTTTACTTCGTACATATAAAATGTATTTGTGAACGAAAAATACTGCAGCGTCTCCACAGCTATAAAATGGGACATCAAAAAAGCGAACAATAGCATTTGTCGAGTATAAAAGCGATTATTGAATCGATGAATCGTTCGATTGTGCGCTAATCGAGTTTCAAGTGCCAGTATCAATACGTGATGTCTTGTTTTGTTAACGGTAATACCAACAACGCGGTTTAAATGACATAAAACTGTATTAAATTTGTGTGAAATCCCCGAAAATGGGTATTGATTCCCTTGCGAGTGTCGATAATGAGGGATAAAGGGTTGTATCTTTTGATTGCGTTCGGCGTTCGTTTATAAGTTTGATTTTTTCACAGCTCCTAGGGAAAGTACAACTGAGTATTTGACATGAATATCAGCTTGATACCTCCATGCGTTCCAAAGAAAAAGGGTCTTGACAGACGGACAACAAAGTGATCTTATAAGGGTTCCGTTTTTTCCTTTTGAGGTACGGAACCTAGAAAAAGGGTTTAATTTAAATTAAAATGCGTTTTAAAAACTGGCTGTTAATGAATTTAAAAAAACAACATTATACTTATAGAAGACAACATTGTAATTTTCATTTCAAATACCATTATTACTGAAATGAAACTTCAAACAAGTATATGTATATTCATTCATGCTTCAATAAACACTTGAGGGTTCGTTAGAGGTTAAGGGTAGTTAGTTCCACCCCTTCATATGCCTGAGTTGATGAGCTAAACCCATTCTAGGTCATTAAGCTCTATGCAGTTAAGGACACTTTTGTAAAATGTTATTCAAGGGTTATCTTCAAATATAAAGATTTTTATATTATTTTATACTAGTGAAACTTCGTTTGTGTTTATTTTTTTATTTTTTTTATACTACACAGGTGGCAAACAAGCACACGGTCGGCCCAATGGTAAGCCGTCACCGTAGCCTATAGACGTAAGCAACACCGGGGGTATCACACACGCGTTGCCAACCCTCCCAACCCCCCCAAGTGGAGCTCTGGAGACCTTACTCACCGTAGGAACACAACATGGCCGAGACCAATGCTATTTGGCTACGATCTTCTGTAAGGTGGAGGTCCTTCCCCAGACGTGCTGAAATGAAATGAAATGAAATGAAATGAAATGAAATGAATTATCCGCTGTGCCCTACCTCTCTGAGTGTGCCCTACCTCTCTGAACTTATAATTTATGCACAGTAGCGCCATCTATATCAAACTTTTGATGAACAAAATTAATTTATTATAATTATTATTATTTAAACTTTGTTGACCACAATATTTGGGTGCAAAAGGCGGACTTAACGCTAAATGCATTATCTACCAGTCAACCTTTGTGAAGTGCAGATATTCGCGAATGCGGTTTTAAATTATTTATTTATTTATTTATATAACTTTATTGACCACAATACACGAAGTACTGATACAATTGGCGGACTTAATGCTAATTGCATTCTCTACCAGTCAACCATTGGGAGTGCAGAAATTCACGATTGCGGCTTAAATTAAACGAATAAGATATTAATAAAACAATAAATGCAAAGAAAATAAAATGAATAGATAATAAATACAATAATAAAATACATAAGTAATAAATATAATACATAATAGATACAACTTACATACAAATAATTGATGATTCTTGTATTACTTTTATAAGCAATGTATTGTAAATTAAAAGACAAATATTAAGTACTTATATTAAGAGCACTGAAAAAATGAGCACGTACTCTTTTTTTAAAGATGAAAGAATTGTGGGAATCCCTGATAAAGCCAGGCAGTGCATTCCAGAGTCGTGAAGCATGAAGAGTGAAGGAATTAGACATAAATCCAGAATGAAAAAGAGGAGTGAAAAGTTTGAGAGAATCATTAGAGCGAAGTTGTCTGTCATGTGAGTCGCAGAGATATCGAAATTTTTCTTTGAGGTATACTGGAGAATTTGGGTTAAATAATATGCAGAAGAGTGAACATAATATCCTCTGCTGTCTGCGCTGGCGAATAGGTAAGGTAGCCATCCAAGTTTTGATCTAAATGACGAGATGTGGTCATATTTGCGCAGACAGAAGATGAAGCGAATGGCATTAATTATTAGTCTATCCAGTTTATTGAGAAGGTCTTCGTTAAGATCAGGATAACACACATCACAATAATCAATAAGTGGAAGTATAAGGGATTGAACTAAAGTCACCTTGGTAGCAATAGGTAGAAAATGCCTATACCGATTCAGGGAACGTAGTGAAAACGTAACTGATCGACTAACCTCAGCAATTTGCGTGGTCCAGCTTAACGTAGCGTCTATGTGCAACCCGAGATTCTTAACACTGGAGCTAAATGGTATAGTTTTGCTTTCAAACGTGAGAGGTGGAATCACAGTATAATCTATTCGAGCAGATTGGTTATGGCTACCGACGATTATTGCCTGGCACTTTATAGGGTTCACTGGTATCCCAAATGATTTGGACCAGTTGCTGATGCTACATAGATTTTTATTTAATTCGTTGACAGCACTATTTATTTTATCTATAGGTTTTTTGTACATAAATTTTCAAATCTTCAGCATAGAAGTGGTAAGAACAACTGAGCGAAGAAGACAAAAGATTTATAAAAATAGAAAATAATAAAGGAGATAATATATCACCCTGCGGAACGCCAGCTGTCAGACCATTCCAATCCGACAATTCACGCCCAACACGCACAGCCTGCTGACGACCGCGAAGATATGAGGAGAACCAATCCAAAGCAGAGGAGGAAAAATTCAGATGATCAAGGATGGCAAGAAGTATATCATGGTCAACCATGTTAAAAGCATTGGAGAAATCAATAAGAACGAAAATGGTGACCAATTTGCCTTCCATACCTTCACGAATATCTTCGGTTACCTTCAGGAGAGCAGTGGCAGTGCTATGCCCAGGGCGAAAACCAGACTGAAAATTATATGACATACCTACTTACAATAAATAATATTTAGATGTAAAAAAGAAAAAAAAATGTCTTTCCATAATACTAATAATTACATAAACTAAACACATAAATAAATATCACATAATCTGAATACATTACTAATATAATACTATATATAGATACAAAATATTATATAATAGACTACGTTGACGACAATTACTGCATTGCATTAATATACGATAATAATTTTCAAGAAATTAACAAAACATAAATGGCCGGTTAAATTGTGCCCATGAGTGTATTATTGGTTAGCAACATCGAGATATTAAATGTGATGTGTGTGGAGTCGTGGAAGATGTACAACATATCTTGTCAGAGCGTAGTCGTATCGAGCTTCAGAGACGTCAAGCCTTCGGGCATAGTTTTAATGTGGGTTTGTCAGGGATGTAACGGAAGCAGTGTTATCGGAACCGAAGCCGGAATCGGAGTTTTTAAATTTGCTTTATCGGAATCGGAACCGGAGTCGGAATCGGAATCGGAAGCAGGGTGACATGAGAGAGAATTATTATTTAAGGACAAATAAAACATTATGTAGTATTTTTTTTTTATTTTAAGTTTCAGTTGTAACATAAAAGTTAAACATAAAAAATGAACAAAATTGGCATATAAACAACAAGTTTAAATAGAATTAATTTAAACCCGAAGTAGCATATACTAATCAATTAGTAATTAAATTATAGTATAAGTATATTAGTATAATTATTATACTAACGAACAAAAGCTTTAAAAAAATTAAATCGTATTAATTGACTCTAAAAGTAGCGTATTATATTTGACGAATAAAAGCTTTGAAGCTTTGTCTCCCTCTAATCTGTTTCTTAAGGGGTCGTAGATTAGGCCAGCGCCACTAAAAAGTTGTTCGCTCGCTACCGAGCTTGGTGGACAAGACAAAAATTGACGAGCAATTGATTGCAGGGGCTGGAATTTGGTATTACCATTAACTTTCCACCATAATAGCGGATCATCACTAATACTAATACGTTTTTCTTTATTGAACTCATTTAGTATATTTTTTACGAAGACAAATTTATCAAAAACTGGACTTTTATCAAGTGTGGTATTATTATCGTCTTCTTCATCACTACTTAATAATATGTTTGACAAAACTGATTGCACATTACTACTATGGCTAGTTTCTGCTGGTAATTCCATTCTTGCCCGTTTTTCTACAGGAGCGACAATATTATCAGCCTCGTTTTTAGAAGTATCTGCTGCATCAAATATTGACATTATTTCTGTTTCAATGTTCTGTTTAGCCACTTCATTAAAAAATTTTGTTTTATAACGAGGATCTAAATATGTTGCTATTGCAAAGAAATTGTTTGATTGAAGGTCACTAAATCTAGAATTTAATTGATCGATGGTACTTTTTATTATACTTTTAAATTTTTCATTTGTGTCTTGTTTATTGCCTTCAGTGCGTAATGTATACTTAAGAGTGTGTATAAGTGGAATTACTGATGAGATACTTGTGTTATTGTCACTCATATTTCGGGTAATTTCTTCAAAAGGTTGAAGTATAGTCACTATTTTTTTAAGCTGCAGCCATTCTTCAGGAGACAATTGAGAGATGTTGTGCTTAGATGCGTACAGGCATAGAGAATCTTGTATTCTAATCATTCTTTGTAACATATAAAATGTACTGTTCCACCTGTAACAAATTATTAAACTAATTAACGCTTATAATTTAAATAATACTCTAAGTTATACTAACTTAGAGTATTATTTAAATTAAATAAATGACAGAAACTAAATAACACACTCATTATAATCAGTGTGTATAATATACCACAGCAAGCTTTATTAAAATCGATTTAGTGGTTTTATTTGAATTTATTGTATTAGCATGGATAGATCTTTGATTAAATGAAATAATCTGGAGGTAAAAATAAATGCACTTAATACAACTTACCGCGTACTACACTCCTGTATTACACTCAAACATTCTTGGTTGAGTTGTTCCTTTTGTATTTTGTGCAGTTCAGTCCGGGCTATTTGGGAATGATTGAAATGCGTCGAAATTTTTTTGCATTTCGATATTAAGGCTTTAATGTCTTCATCACAATCTAATAATGTTCGTACACACAGTTGCAACTGGTGTATAGTGCAACTGACATCAGGTATGTCGCCGAGTTTCATTGCTCGTATCATATTAGATCCAGAGTCGCGTACAAAGCAGTGAATTTTCTCTTTTACGACGTCCCATTCCATTAACATACTCTTAATATTTTCTAAAACTAGGTCTCCTGTATGTCTTCCGTCAAATGTGTGGCATTTTAAAATAACTTTGAGTCTTCTAAAATCTCCATTTATGCCATGTGCTGTCAGACTCAATAAAGACACATTCGAACTTGGTTCGGTCCAAATATCTGTTGTAAATGAGATCTTTTTAATTTGCGTGAGCAAATCCTTAATTTGTTTTGCTAATGTTTCATATAATTGGCCACAAATATTTTCAGTAAAAAAATGTCTTCCCCTTAAGTGATAATTCGGCACGATGAACTGCATAAGTCGCCGAAATCCTATACCTTCCACAAAATTGAAGGGTAGATCTTGCAAAGCAATCATTTCAGAAATCAATTTGTCAATTTCCATAGATTTAGGATTTGAAGTGCACCATTTTGTATTCTTCGCCAAAGTTTCTTTCAAAGTTATTTGTTTTTTAGCATCCTGAAGGGGCGTCGAAGTCGAAGGCTGTACACTTACAGTATTTTTTTTTTCAGTTTCTAACTTTATTAATTCTTCATATTCAGTGGCATGGACAGACTTCAAATGGCTTTTTAAAGACGTTGTCGTACCTCCCTTTCTTGAATACGTCTTCATACACAGTTTACACTTTGCCGAATCCGAATTAACTTGAATGAAGTAGTTCCAAATACAACTTGATTTAGGTTTCATTGTCCAACACAAAAACAGATCACTTTTATTGATAATAAGCCGCAAAAATCAAAACAAATATCTATTTAACCAATGAACGTGTCGTGCTGTCGTGTGCGTTAACAAGTGAAAAAATAATTGACAATAGAGTGCGCGGGTCGGGGGAGGGGCGATTCCCCGCGCGACGCGTATGAACCTGTCGAATCATAACAGTCGGTCGGCACACGCCGCCGCACTCGCCCGCTATCTATGCTTCGACCTCCGATTCACACCTCCGATTAAAAAATGTCGGAGCCGGAGTCGGAACCGAAAGTATAATAGTAATCGGAAGTTCCGACTTAACGGAACCGGAACCGAAGCTCCGTACCATCCCTAGTTTGTATAATAGCGTCCTAGCCTCACCATTGTCGGACGAGGCTAGAACGCTATACAATATTATTACTATTTGTTTAAGGTTGCGGGTAGGATAGTTTTAGTTATAAGTTTAATTGTATTCAATAATCGGGGTGACATTTTCGTTTTAGAAAAAACCCTGTAATAAAATAAAGATTTAAAAAAAAAACATCGAGATATAAGTACTAAATTATATCTCGATGGGTTAACAACAATACTTCAGTTTTGCGTATTACATACCTATATTTTGAATATAAATGGCCGACGGTCTTAAGTAAAAGATAGTTCACAATCCTTAGTCACGCAAGACATTCGTGTCGAGCCCACTTCAATCCTTGTGCTGTAAAGGGTTGTGTGCTACTACACTTACTACATTCTGATAGGTTTACAAACATGAAAATAGATAGATAAAAGAATAAGCTTTATTTGCGACACACAAACAAATGATGCAGTAAACATATAAAGTTACAAACTAGTGTATATGCAACAAGGCGGCCTTATTGCTCAAAGCAATATTTTCAAGGCAACCGTAGGAGGAATTTAGGCTTTATTTGCTATGAAGAATATGCTTTATTTGCTCAACATGCAGTAAAAATGCACAATGAACATATAAAAATATACAAACTTGTGTAATTACAACAAGGCGGCCTTATTGCTCAAAGCAATCTTTTCAAGGCAACCTTAGGGTAACGGAATTAAATATGGAGTGGGCAGGGCTAGCAAGACACGAATCACTTAAAAAATACTAATGATATAAATGAATATTAAATTAATAAAAGATATACTAGGCACAAATATTCTAAACAATTTGTCGAGATAACAAAAGCCATCTAAACACTGGCTAGAGTGGACGTTGCTTCACTTATTTCTTGGTTTCAGGCCACACACTCCATCAAGTTCCTCAAAAAACCTCATAATATTAATTAAAGTATGGATTGTGTACTCTCAGATTGAGCTTACCCGAAGCGCCAGTCAAAAGCTTCGTCGATATGCCTAGTTTGGAGCTTCGCCAACTTTATTGTACACTAATTTGCCTATTCATTCCTCACAGGCGAATGTTACGTTAATTAATATCATTGAAAATTTTCATATTCTCTATGATTTGTTCATTCTTGGAATGAAGTAGCCGTTGCTAAGGTATAGGCCCCGGGTTCAATTTCCAAACAAAGAAAACATTAAGATCAAATGATAATAAAAATCTACATATTTCACACAGAGCCAGGACGAGGTGGTCCCAAAGTAATCTAGGTTTATCCGGCTCGTGTTATGGTACTTTTAGATTTAACTTGCTTATGCTTAAACGTGGTCGTCCAGAACAGACTTGGCGGCGGACTGTAGCTGCAGAAGCGAAGGCAATAGGGAATACTTGGAGTGAAATAAAGCGTGAAGCTCAAGACCGATCGGGTTGGCGACGCACTGTGGACGCCCTCTCCGTCTAGGGGACTTAGGACCTTAATTCATAATTCATGCTTATAGTACTGGACAACGGACATTTTATTGTAAATATACATTTACTAGCGAAACCCGTGCGACTTCGTTTGCGTGCATGTTTGAATAACTCTATCTATTAAAAACCCCATCAAAATCCGTTGCAAAGTTTTAAAGATGTAAGCATACTGTTACGGACTTTTTGGTCAGACTGGCTGGACGACGAGAGACAATACTGACTTGACGTGACTTTGATAGTTTGGTTGCCTCAAATACTTACTATGGAAACTCTACCGAGTTAATACGCACAGCTCTTGACGTTTCTCATACAATGACTTGGCAACCTCCGTTCACCTCATGCCGCTAGGGGCGCTATAACATTTTGCATACAAAACGCACAAAAGTTTTGAAATCGTTCACCTCATGCCGCCCTCATGCCGTAGGGGCGCTAGTGTCGCGTCTTGCCCGAATTCTTCCGAAGCTGTGCGTATTAACTCGGTAGAGTTTCTATAGTATTTGGTTGCCTTAACGACGGACTTTGATTAGGTGAGACCAAGGTACGAGACAATTTATAATTTTAATCAATAAATATAGTCAAAACATATCGACGACGCCTTCTTTATTACACATACATAGGGACAGACGCACAGACAGCAAAAGCGACTTCATGTTATACTATGTAAAGATAATACATAGTTAGAAAGCATCCAGGCCTTCCAGACTAGACAAACATAAATTTAATGCCATCATACAAAATAAATATTTTGTTAAATTGTAACGCAAATCGGCTTTGGTAGCGATTTCGATCCCGAATAGTAGAGAATTTACTTATTACACAGAGAAATATTTGTCTTCTACGGGATTCGAACTAACATTGTTAACCACTTAACCACCGGTCCCACTCACTTGCGGTCGCCTCAAACGTGACCCCTTCATCGTGACGTCACAAAGTCAATTATTTCGTGACATGACAGACTGACATTGATCCTGATTGCGTTCTCTCACTCATTAATCTTAACTCTTGACATACGTTTTACACCATTTTGTATAAAAAAAACACCTTTTGTTATGTAAATATGTAAAATTTTTATTTAACTTTTTTTATGAAGAACAATCGAAACTGAAGAATAGCTGTCCGTGTGTGAGACACACAGGACGAATGCGGGGTCGGGGCGTGTGACCATTTTATTGCCAGAACGCACTTGTGATTTTTAATTAAAAGAAAGTTTCGTCGCTATCTCATTCCTTAAAGGAGTGAATATATTACGAGACAAAATAACCGCCACTCGTAATGACTATTAACAAACAACCACAACTTTTTAGGGTTCCGTAGAAAACTACAAGGAACCCTAGTTTCGCCATGTCCGTCTGTCTGTCCCCCCCCCCCCCCTCCCTCTATCTCCGAAAGTCTTGTGTTTATAAATTTGAAAAAAATCAGGTAGTAGCCAATTTGCTGAACCTTCAATGAAAACTATAACGGTTAAGTAGGCTACTTGTTACCGAGTAATACCCTGCTTAACTTAAATAAAATTTATTTGATGAAACTTACAAATGTTATGATATTGTACTCATTGTAAGCCAAAAAAGCACAGAAAATACTGAAATACACTGTGCGTGACCCGACACGCATTTGAACAGTTTTTATTCAATGTTTATGTTAAGTTTTACAGGTTAATGTAAGTGTCTGTAATGTTTCATGTTTCTAGTGTGAAAACTTTTTAGTAGGGCAAGCCCGGCTTTTCGGCTTTATTGGAAGCCGAAAAGCCGAGCCACTGTGTTTCTAGTGTGAAAACAGTTTAAAAGGATCCACAAAAAAATCGTATTTTTTTAACAATTTAAATTTGTAGCCCTTATATTATTTTGAACGGTACCTGCATTATACATTTATGATGGTAGTTTATCGAGTAGCTTATTCATCTAATATTTAAAACATACTGAAAAACACTCAAAAAATATGTAAAAGATGTTCTCTAGAACATAAAGACCTGAATAAATGATATCACTTATTGACAAAGATTTTTTCCCTTTCCAAAAGGGTTAGTCTCAGGCTCTCAGCCCTTTCAGAGAAACAAAGTTAAGTATAATATTATGCGGAAGTAACGTTTCCCTAGTGCCAACTTAACTTTGATTTGGTTAAGTAGCAATTTGTATAATGACTGTGTTGCGAATGTTGCGATGCTACAGACAGGGTGAATTATGTCAATTAGGATAATTTATACTATTTGCTTGATTAATTTAATTAATTAGTTTACTTATACTAGCTTTTGCCTACAACTTCGACTGTTCGTCTTCGTTCAATATTATCCTTGTAAATGTTACTACTAACATTGTAACGAGTGGAAAAAAGTAGTGAAATAAAAAGGCCGTATCCGGTTTTCTTTCGCCATTTCTTTTATCGGTGACCATTTTGCTTGTTTCCGAAGTGGTGGTAGTTTATCACGTAGTTTATTTTCTTTTATATCAATCTAATTAAGAATACACGTTGTAAATGACAAGAAAAAGTGCCTGTAGACGCCTAATTTCTGAGACAAACATTTTCATTTTCAATAAGGTCGAAATTGCGTGTATTATTTAAAGGCTAGCTGATGCCCGCGGTTTTACCCGAGCAATCCTGTTACCGGACCGATATACGGGGTTAAAAACTATCCTATTTGTTAATCCAGGTTATAAACTAGCTAGAACGGAAGTCCCCGAGTGTTGCGGCGCGCCTAGTCGTGCGCGCGCCGCCAACCGTGCCGTAGCCCAACAAGGAGGTCTTCGGACGACCGCCGGCGGGGCAGCGGTTGTATCATTGTTCCCGCAGCCCCGCCCATCTAGGCAGATGAGGTGGCAGTCAGTCAGGTTTTTAGTCGGTATACCCCAAGTGGCTAGAGGGGGAGCCCGACATACCCCCGCCGCTCCCCAACCGGCGGGGCATGCAGCAATGCATTTTCCTGACTTAAAACAAAAAAAAAAGGTTATAAACTAGCTGTGTTCCAAATTTCGAACAAAGTCGCCCAGGATCCATTGATGGATCAAATAACAGATTCAAGTCACAAGTGGAATGAGATCTGTCCAGCCGTTTTAAGAGTAATAAACCTCCAACACCTCCATGCATCCTCACAAACTTTCACGTTTATAATATAGCAAGACCCGCGCAACTTCATTTGCGTGTATTTATGCACAGCAGCGCCATCTACTTTATAAAGCGCCATTGACAATCAGACTTTTGACCAAACGCTACGGGAATCGCGTACTTTTCAGGACAAAAAGTACCCTATGTATTAATACAAGGTATCAGCTACCTACACACCATATATCATAAAAATTAACCCAGCCATTTGGGCGTGAAGTAACAAATATAGGTACCTACTCACAAACTTTCAGCTTTATAATATTAGTAGGATTAGTAGTAGTTATTTCAATTAAAATTTTAGTTTTTTTTTTAATGAAACAAACTCTACAGGGCACAAAAAAGACGGATGGATGTTGATCGGAGCACACAGCGCAGCGCCCGCCCCGTACTCGACCCGCCTCTCCTCCTCTACTCTATGTGTTTCGCGCATATTACAAAAGGTTAAATTACTTTTGTTTCTGACCTGTCCAAATAAATTGCTTAATTTTTTCGCAACTGTATTAAAAATAGTTGTTCAGTACACGTGCGGAACCGTCATTGCAACTTGTTCCGACTGTCAACCCTCACCTTCGGCTGCGCCTCGGCTCGGGTAGACATTTGTCGGAACTCTTTGCAATGACAGGCTTTCCGCACTCGTAATGAAATATACTATTGATGATTAAAGACTTGCTCTCTGAATAAAATGTTTTGAATCTTTAAGCAAAATGGCGATCGATTCACCATTTTACGACTCCCCAAAACATGTCGCATAGGCGCGTGTAATTTCACGCCAACAAAAGAATTTTTCCCTTACATTAATATTTACAATAATAAGTAAACACAGATGCGTGAATTCATACAATAACAACCCTCTTATGGCACCCTAGTACTTAGTTCAAGTACAATGGGAAATCTTGTGTGAAAGACACGTGTTAAATGTACTTAGATAGGTTTACACGTATGCTAACCCTGACATGAAACTCATCTTAATTATCCATTAAGCAACACATAAGTGTCTAATAAATAATTATAAGAATAGTAACTATTATTATGTATTGTTGCTACTGTTTATTTGGTAATTTTCTGACACACACCTTTCAATAAACATTAGCATCAACTGACCACTTTGTTTTTTTTTTTTTAATAATTATCTTTTTTAATACGATTGCTGAAAAGTTGATCAAACTGGTTTTAAACTTATTTTAATATTTCTTATATTCTTTATATTTCTTTTGTTTGATGGCCAGCGTCTATGAAAACCAAATTTTTTCTTAATTTTTTAAAATCATATGTCACGCACGTCACGATTAAATCCATGCAAAGGCGATGTCCATATAAACAGCCTTTATTTTCACATGAAGATTTAATCCATCTTTTAAAACATATTTCTTCGGGCTACTATTGATCATCATCATCAGCTTTCCTCCACTGCTGGGTATAAGGTGTATAAGCCTCCTTTCGTCTACGCCATTCTACACTATCCTGAGCCATCTCAATCCATTTTTTGTGTGTTACTACTATTGATTACGTAACATAAACATTGAGTAATTTTTCTTGCCGTTTTAAGTAAATAATGGCACATGTGCTATTTGCACAATCCATTAAGAAAAATATATGAAATGCAATTCACATTTATCATTTCGGCCCCCTTTGTGTACCAATATTATTTACTTCAATTAGATTTAATGGTTTATTGAAATTGATATAATGGAACGAACCGTGACGTATCAAATTGCATTATTTGGGGAACTTTCAGGGCATTACACGGTTTGTTTCATATCGTCCCATTTCTTTAGTTTGACAGGGACAGCCATAATATAATGTGACATTAACTTTAAAAATGGTATTGAGCAACATGAAATAAGTTAATTATTATTTTTTCTTTATTATGCATATTTAAATGATATATTTGTGTTTTTTCTTCATAAATCTGACCAGAAAGACCAGTATTTATATTCACAAAACATTTATAATTTTAGGCATAATAAACGTAAATATTATAATCGTCTATGATTTCAGTTTTCATCCAAAAGTGTTGCCAGCTGGGAAAATAACTGCCGGAAGCGCGAAACTATCGATTATGCGAGTGACAATAAATATTCCACGAGCGGCACATTAGCGCCGCGCTAGAACATTGTTGATCCCAAAAAATCTATAGAAATACAGCCCCTATTGTTATTACCATAGAGGACATAATTGAATGTGTTTCGGTTGAATAAGTTGAGATTAAAAACTGAAGATAATTTGATACAGGACAGGACGGAAAAGATAGGTCGCAGTTAGTATAATTGAACAGTGATGGCATCTCGAATGGAAGAAACGAAAATCTCGAAATAATTCCATTTGTAAATACTTTTTTAACCTACTAACTAACAGATACCTATGCTGTTTTGGGTGCGCTGCGCATAAAGTTAGTTTCGTTCCTATAAGAATTTTGAAAATATTTATTCATAACTGACTTTTCTATCTATAATTTTGACAGGCCTGTGGTCGAGTGGCTGGCAATGGCTACTTTATGTCAAAGAATCGTTCTATGTTCGCAGTTGAATCCCGTGCAAGACATTTGTGAACCAAATTGTGTGCACTAGCATTCCTGTTTGTCGTGGTCTATATATATATGTTTATAAAAATCTATTTTTGTTTATTTATCAGCTATCTAGTACCCATAGTACATACAAGCTTTGCTTATTTTGAGGCTAGATGGCACTGTGTAATTCGTTCAGGAATTTATTTATTTTATTTTAGAACATACTTGACCACTACTATAAATAATGATGTAATAGACAGGGCTGTTAGTCTTCGAGACAGACGCAGATATTCATCAACTGTACAAATACTTAAATACAGCTAATTAGAAAAGAAGTTTTAAATTCCATTAAATGAATTATGGAACTCGGGACGAGGGTGGAAATGTTCGCAGAAGGGGCGAGCCAACTCTCCCTTTGATTTCTTTAGGGGTCCGTAATAAACGTTGATAAATATCTAAACGTTTATGCTATTTTGTCCGCCATTTTGTTTAAAAGAAGCCATACACTGTGTGTACAGTAGTCCACTGCTTCGGACTCTACCATTTAAAAAAACATAATGCACCCTTCATGCACAGTTTAACAATAATATGTATTATTATGTAATGCTAAATTGAGTTTTTACCATTCAGTTCCGTTTTTGAGTGGACCCTTGCTTGATAACACAAAATGAAACCTCGTTTCTAGTGACTATCTAATTAACCCTTACACCAAATTGTAAAAACGTTAATTGATAAGTAAAAATAAACGAAATATAATTTGATTATTGCATGGCGGATTTAACCACTGACAAATTGTAAAAACGTTAATTAATAAAATAAAATCTAATTATAACATAGGTAGCAGCTGATTTCAGAACTAAATATATTATTGTGATAATTATCACTAGCTCAAAGACAAATTTACTTTTTTATTTACTTATAAATTTTAAATTAACAAAAGCCTAGATATTCTACGGAACTTTTAACTGAAAATGTAAAAGCTTGACATGTTTTTCCACTTTTTCTAACTGGACATTTTTCCTGTTTGCCATCGCGATCTACGGGGGAAGTTTTTTAACGTCGGGGTCTGATACAATACGTAATATATCAAAGAACCACAAAGCAATTACATTTAATATGGAGTGACATACCTACGTATTTTTATTTAAGTATGTTTTTCGAACAGACTTGTACGAAAAAGGTGAGTGATAAGCGAGAAAAAAGACACCGATAGTAGGTCGGATAGTATCACGCTATCATTTCATTTCCTAGTGTCGTGATTGGTAGATTTATTTATCACAGACCGCTCAGTTTTCTCGCCCTCTTTAGACGTAAAAAGGTTCATGGCTTATACCCCTGGTCAGTTTAATTTGATTCGAAGGTTTTTTTTTTCATCAAACGCAAAAGAATGTAAACGGACATTAACATTACCATCTTTGTCCGAGCTACTTTTAAAATATGACATAAGACAATAATATTCACTTTATAAATATTATGAAAACAGGACCAACGCGATTACGTGACCTACAAGTGAGACCGATAGCATGTACAAACTTAAACAGTACCTAATAATAATGATTTTAAAAAAGTCGTTAATAATTTAATATACGACAACAAACTGTGTAAACCCATTCATTTTATACCTATGCCACATGTATCCGAATGGATCGACACCAAACCAAAACAAACTCTTTTTGGGTAACACTTAACTCCCCCTCGGGTTAAATATAGCCCGGTCTATCAAAACATGCCACCCTTTGAGTAAAAAAAAATATTCATTAGCAACTAAGTGCGTTACATTGTTACAAATATTTTAATTAATCATAATAATTAAAAGATATGGAAATAAGTCCACTTAATTGCATATACACTAGTCTGTAATTTCAGAAATTAGGCCTTCACAGGCATCTTGTCATTCACAACTTGTATATTGTTTACCGTTTCACTTGTTTGTATATTATAATTACGAATAAATTATATTCTATCTGCCTCTCTACTTAATTCATGACGCTTTTAAGTTTGAAACGTGGCGGAGTTAAGTCATATATCTCTTCTAAAAAAAGCTGTGCTCTTGCTGATGCAGCAGCTTTTATTTTCCTTTCTTGTGCCAGCGTTTTCACCTCTCTATAACACACGACGCCTGACTTTTCCTTCACTTGTTCCACATAAATAATAATAAAGCTTTTTATTTATTCCAAATCACAAAAAAATACATTTCAAATGTATTGTTAGTACTGTTAGTTGTTTTCTTAAACTGGTTTAGTACGGTTAGTTCCTGTGACATGGACCCCTTAAGGGTAAAAGCCTCCTCCAAATCTAGCCATTTTTGTCAGTCCTTCATTCCACATAAATAGCGGAGTTAAATCAATAAACATTACTATAACTTTATTATTATACTCAACTAACTGACCCGGCAGACTTTGTTCCGCCGTAGACAGAGGCACTACCCTACCCTACCTTAACGGGATAAAAAGTATCCCGTGTCCTACTCCTGGTTCTAAGCTACCTCTCCACCAATTCTCAGCAAAATAGGCTTAGCCGTTCTTAAGTTATAAATGGTGTAACTTACACGACTTTCTTTTATATATATAAATGTATATATACAAAATTAAATGGACAATATGAAATGTTCAACTACTGAGCGAGAGAGTAAAATATTCACGTTTTTCAAACAGAGTGACGGCAAGTGTGAGTGCTTATCAAAGTTTCAGCGGGTTTCAAGCTGGCTCGCTATTTCTGGACAGTTAAATGTAACCATTTAGTATTTAATATTCAATTTTGTTGTGGAGATTCACTCTCGAAAATTTACACTTTCGAAAAAGTATCTTTAAAAGCCTGCGTTTGACGGTTTTAATAAACGATGCAAAAATTTTATCTATTCAATTTTTATCAGTCTGTCAGTCTGTCAGTCTGTGGGTTTGTTAGACGATCATTCTCCCATCATTCTGACCAGACTGATAGACCAGAATGATGCCAGAAGAGCGCGTAATCATGCTCAAGACCTTGCGCTACATGGTTTTAAACCCAGTTTGAAACAAAAGGTCACAGCGAGTTGAGATCTGATACTTTCAGTTTCATACGGTGAATTGCTAAATACGTTTTTTAAGTTAATGACATATTATATTATGGCTGTCACTGTCAAACTAATGAAGAAGAAACAATAGCTTGAAACGAATCTGGAATTAAAATTAAGTAATACACTGTCGACAATACGCGACTGAAGTTCAGCGGCCGATTTAACGTTCGGCTGATATTTGACCCGCGGAAAGCTGAAAAAAAAAAACGAGGGGGGGGGGGGTTTGTTTAAATAGACTAATCATTACTTAATCCTGCAAAATAAACTTTAGTTAACTTACGTGTCCAAATACTGGAACACCCTGTAGACCGGCTTGCGGTACACCAGGAAGCCGTCACACCGCTCCATGACGTCACGAATTCCTGACGTCACAAATTCCCAAACTTTCACTTCACAAACACTATATAACCCACACTAACCCACACACGGATATGTTATTCTACATTTAATAAACTTATGAAGCACTATTCACTAATCATCAGTAAAAAAAATAAGGCGGTTTTACACTATTCAAAATCGATTACAAAATTCTAATTTTGGTCCTTTAAGGGTTAAAATTTAAGGCTGCCTTATTTTATTGGTTATATGTTGTATATTTGGTAAAGAAGCACTTATTTTTTGGATAACACTACAATTTTTAACGCCGTACTGGCGATCACAGTGCGTTTATTATAAAACTTTTTTTTGGCAAATGCGTTCAAAGAACTGGCCATCTGTAAAAATAATAATTTCATAATTGTTTCTACCAAAAGCATTTTTTTTTAGATTTTCGATGCATTTTTGTTGTATCGTTAGGAAGTTGGATTTGAAATAATCTTAAAGATACACCTTAGTTGTAGAATAAACAATACCAACCCCCAAATGAGGGAAAACTTTTCGAAATGTCACGTTACGTTACACAAAAACATATAAAAATATACACTTTTTGATATAAATAAGAAACATTATGACATTTATAAAAAAAATCGGCAATACATTTTGATAAAAATATGACTTTTTTTACAAACAAAACGCATAATTTTTATTTATTTATATAGCACTAAACGCTGCCAATGACAGCAGTTAAATAAAATCCTTTTGTAGAAAGATAACGTTATTTTAGCCACTGTAGAACAGAAAAATGTCGGGCAATCAGCTACATCCGCCGTTTGTTCCTGCCGATAAGACAATATACATTGTCCAACGATTGCTTGTCAAATACACTAACTGAGCATTTAGTGGAGAGGCCATCAGCCGTATATAATCCTTTATCATTTTTTTATGAATGTAAATATTGATATTTCATAACAATAAAATTGTGTTGAAATTACTCAAATCTACAATTCGGCATGACAAAAATTACTATAAAATTACAAAAAAGGTCAGTTGGGGTAAGCAAGACTACCAGTGCCTAATAAATAACTCAAGAATTACAGCTTCCTGTTCAATTTTTATATTTCGGTAATACAAATAGTGGAAATGGTGAAGAGACTACTACCCGGGCAAGACTACCAGTGCCTGATAAATAACTCAAGAATTACAGCTTCCTGTTCAATTTTTATATTTCGGTAATACAAATAGTGGAAATGGTGAAGAGACTACTACCCGGGCAAGACTACCAGTGCCTAATAAATAACTCAAGAATTACAGCTTCCTGTTCAATTTTTATATTTCGGTAATACAAATAGTGGAAATGGTGAAGAGACTACTACCCGGGCAAGACTACCAGTGCCTGATAAATAACTCAAGAATTACAGCTTCCTGTTCAATTTTTATATTTCGGTAATACAAATAGTGGAAATGGTGAAGAGACTACTACCCGGGCAAGACTACCAGTGCCTGATAAATAACTCAAGAATTACAGCTTCCTGTTCAATTTTTATATTTCGGTAATACAAATAGTGGAAATGGTGAAGAGACTACTACCCGGGCAAGACTACCAGTGCCTAATAAATAACTCAAGAATTACAGCTTCCTGTTCAATTTTTATATTTCGGTAATACAAATAGTGGAAATGGTGAAGAGACTACTACCCGGGCAAGACTACCAGTGCCTAATAAATAACTCAAGAATTACAGCTTCCTGTTCAATTTTTATATTTCGGTAATACAAATAGTGGAAATGGTGAAGAGACTACTACCCGGGCAAGACTACCAGTGCCTGATAAATAACTCAAGAATTACAGCTTCCTGTTCAATTTTTATATTTCGGTAATACAAATAGTGGAAATGGTGAAGAGACTACTACCCGGGCAAGACTACCAGTGCCTGATAAATAACTCAAGAATTACAGCTTCCTGTTCAATTTTTATATTTCGGTAATACAAATAGTGGAAATGGTGAAGAGACTACTACCCGGGCAAGACTACCAGTGCCTAATAAATAACTCAAGAATTACAGCTTCCTGTTCAATTTTTATATTTCGGTAATACAAATAGTGGAAATGGTGAAGAGACTACTACCCGGGCAAGACTACCAGTGCCTAATAAATAACTCAAGAATTACAGCTTCCTGTTCAATTTTTATATTTCGGTAATACAAATAGTGGAAATGGTGAAGAGACTACTACCCGGGCAAGACTACCAGTGCCTGATAAATAACTCAAGAATTACAGCTTCCTGTTCAATTTTTATATTTCGGTAATACAAATAGTGGAAATGGTGAAGAGACTACTACCCGGGCAAGACTACCAGTGCCTGATAAATAACTCAAGAATTACAGCTTCCTGTTCAATTTTTATATTTCGGTAATACAAATAGTGGAAATGGTGAAGAGACTACTACCCGGGCAAGACTACCAGTGCCTAATAAATAACTCAAGAATTACAGCTTCCTGTTCAATTTTTATATTTCGGTAATACAAATAGTGGAAATGGTGAAGAGACTACTACCCGGGCAAGACTACCAGTGCCTAATAAATAACTCAAGAATTACAGCTTCCTGTTCAATTTTTATATTTCGGTAATACAAATAGTGGAAATGGTGAAGAGACTACTACCCGGGCAAGACTACCAGTGCCTAATAAATAACTCAAGAATTACAGCTTCCTGTTCAATTTTTATATTTCGGTAATACAAATAGTGGAAATGGTGAAGTTCTCAATTTAAAACACAGCTGTCTATACTGCCATAAAAATGGACACCACAACAAAAACAAAATTTGACGTAAGATCGAAAAATTCTCAAGTGTCCGTTTAGATATTTTAAAAATTAACTTTGATATCTTTGTGTTTAATAATTCCAATATTAATAGAAAGATTCGGTAGTTAATCGTCTTACTTAGCTGCATAATAAAAACTTCTTTTTACTATATTTAGTGCAAATAAATTATTCTATATACTAGCGGCTCGTACCGGCTTCGCACGAGTTAAGTAAGAATCCCTTTTTTTTTTTAAATATAAGATATTGCCTATGTCACCCGAGGATAATGTGTGTAGGTCACCATTTCCTGTTGGACCAACTGCTACAGAATTTTGCAAATCGGTCCTTCATCGGAACTTTAGAGTTGTATTGTCTGTTTTCAAAGAAGTCATTCTTTAATAATTCCATCATAAAATCAGAGTCGATTGTGACTTTTTCTAATTTTCTTTTGATTCCATAATATTCTCCCTGATCATTGTCACTTTTAAAAGTATCATAACAAAAATATTACAGCCAGTATGCAATATCCAATATCCGTCAAGGAAGCAGGTGGCACGCGCGACACCTGCACAACGAATACCAAAAAGACAGAACAATGACCTGCAACGGTCTCCCAGACGTAATTGGGAGTTGAGCTCACCGATTTACATAATGTTCGGTTATATTCCTACCTTGGATTAATCCTTAACCAAACTTTGTACTACATTTGTAAAGGCAGGCAAGTAAAAGGGAGAAAAAGGGAACTCAGAATAAAATAGAAAATATAATGAAAAAAGAATATATAATTGGACTAACCGTTTCAAATGAGAATAGGAATGAGTAGAACAAGATAGCCAGAAATAAAGAAAGTGTCAATTTTGTTCCTATAACAACTAGTAGTCAATTTAATTCTTAAAGGAAAGTAGTTACTTTCTTGAGGCACTGCTAGAGGCACTAATGTTTTTTTGTAAGTTATGGTCACTACCTACAAATCTAAGTTACATACAATCGTTATTTAGACTGTATAATTTGTATGTGTCAAATGATTCACAAACAAATTGCTTGTTTGCACGCGATGTTGTTTGGTCATACATTTCTATTTAGAAATTAAGTCTTAAATGGAGTCAGAAATGGTTTTACCCAATTCTCTGAGAGAAAGTCCTGTGTTAAATTTAGGATACGGATATATTAATAAATACGGTTTATATTTTTATTTATTTTTTATTATGTCCCACTCCCACTGCTGGGAAAAGGCTTTTACATTAAAAGAAAAAAAAAACGGTCAACGTCCGACTCGCAGTGAATGTTTATTCTTTCGCGTTTATAATATTACTTTATTTTATTTTAAAAAATATTAATTAGTCGTACAAAATTGTTGCTATTTTGATTGGATGCCAAGTTTGTGTTAATTGTATTGGAAAACTGCGTCACTGTAATTAATAGGTGGACTGTACAGACGCCTCGCTGTCTAGCGTGGCGGTCAATGAACTCGGAATAATTGCCTGTGGAAACTGTGACGTCACAAAGTTTCGTGCAAAACAAATAAGTTTAAAGCCCGTTGTTTGGCTCTTTGTGTCTATTCTGCTTTCACCTTTGAAGCACTGAAAATTCTCGGTAACTAACTAAGTACCAGCCTTTTAGTAATAGCGAAAATAATGAATTGGTTTTAGTTATTATCAAAATCGGTTTCGAAATGTTTCGAGATTTCTTTAAGCTTTTCTTTTAAGGTTAGCAAACTCAAATATTATTTTCAAATTTTTCTTCTACTTTTTTAAATAATCATGTACTTAAAAAATATAACAGATCTATTAAAATAATTATCATCGTAAAGCAAAGAAGTCCTTACAAATCTCAAATATCAAATAGACTTCTTAATTGGTCTAAGTCACTCGTTAGTTTTGCAACTACAACTGATAAAACCTAATTAAAAATACGAATTTGACGAATGACATATTGTCAAACTTGCTTTGAATTAGAGGAATTAGGTAAGTACAAGGTAAGTACATTGTTATTGATAAAACAACCAGTTGTATTAAAATGGTAAAAAGATAAACCGTTTATGAGCTAATAATCATAAAGACGAATAAATAAAATAAAGGTCAAAATCGTCAATTCAAATAAAATTCTCATCTTTTTACCGCGAAATTATTTTTAAAAAACTCTCGAACATTCCTCATTCTTGTCTGGCCCTGGAAACAAATCCTTATGCCATTACCAAGCCTCATTGTTGTCAATTCTGGGTTATTAATGAAAAAGTTCATTTCCCTCAGCGGTTTGTTCGCGGAATTAACTTCAGAATTGATGGGCGGGAATGAAAATTCCGCCTACGGGGATTATGAGGGAGGAAAAAGGTTTTTTTGTATTATAAACAAGCTGATTAGGCATAAAAAATTTACTTAAAAAGTTAAAACGTGAGAAAGTTGAAAACCGAATCACATTCCTCTAAACGTCAAAATAAACGTACGAACTTAGCGTTTCGTTTCGCCTGGTTTTATTTATTTGTGGCGGTTTTGCTTTGTATTATTTTATACTCTTTTTGTATGTTTTCTCAGTATTTGATGCAAATAATAACAATTCTAATCCTAAGCTAAGAAAGCCGGTATTCACAATCCAACACATAAAATAAGTATTTTATTTACCTATTCTTATTTTTTAAATGTCTAATTGTGGCAATAGCAACAACTACCCAAAATACACAATGAAAATAAGATACTGGCAACATCGAATAATTATTAAACAATTGAATATTAACATTTTAATTCAGACAAGTTGTTGTGCTACTAAAATGTGCCTTCTCTTTCGGTCTTATAGAGATAATTAAATGCTAGACGCTAAAAGCTTGGCTAGTTAAAAAGTCGTAAAAGCCGGTCGATGTTCTCATAAGATTTTACGGTTTCAGAGTTGAAGATATTATGGAAGAAATAGCTTGATCATCATCATCTTCGCACCATTTTGCACTTTACCTTTAACCCAATCATTTAAATCAAATCGTTTATTCAGAGAGTAGATACAGGCACTTTCTCTAATGAAAGTGTAAAATAATACAACAATACTATTTAATTAATCTATCTACTACATGCTACGTACGACCATTCCAGAAACAAAAGCAAAATGGCCGCTGATAAAAGAAATGGCGAATGAAAACCAGTCTTTTTTGTACAATTATTATTTTTACAAAATATAATTCAACATCTGGACTCGAAGAAATCGTTTCAAAAACTTGGAATTACGGTTTTAATAAAGTTTTCAGCATTAATTTAATTAGTTCCAATTACTAGGGATTGTTTTAGCACTTGCGGATATATATTCTGGTTAGTCTATTGTTATGAAAGATGCGCCAAAATGTGGGTCCTGCTCCTGACTGTTGCCGACAGATGACAGTCGAGGGCAGGAAAGGTGGGAGTCTTCCGTAAAAGGCCGTCATCTATATCTGTTCTTTCCCTCAGTGAGAGACAGATTAAAGAAAACCTGGCTAGAGGTAGACCATCAAGTAGCTCAATTTTTAACGGGACACGGTAAATTTAAGTTTTCAAGGTTGTTCCCTTTCCTTATGCGAGTGTTCTACCCCGAATAACAGAGTAGAACAAACGGCTCATCACGTTCTCTGGAAGTGTGATCTTTGGCATGACGAACGCGTCATGGTAGATTCCGACGTGACGTAGTTTATTGAGAGAATTATCAGGCATTTGGAAGGTTTTGTAATGCATATTGGAATCAAAATAGTAAACAACAGCTCATAGCATTAGGTCCCAATAGTAATGTAACAATACACCGTGGTCCTCGGCAATCGAGCCTCACTTGATTTGCCATCTCCCTAAGTTATAATGCCTTTTGCTTCAAATTGCTGTCTCTTACGTGAAGTCCTTTCAATACTTCCTACTCCGACTATCTTCTTTCTGATTAAATTCGTTGTGAGTTCCAAGACAGCTGTAGTTTCTCCCCCGGGACGTCAATAAGCTAATTGTCAATCTGAGGTCGCCGTTGTTGATCCTGGCTACACAGGAGACACATCGGTGGGAATGTGTGGTGGGGTGGCTTATCCCGAGATGACAGTCGTCAGTGGCTAATAGGAGTAACAGGTCGCCTGAAAACAGTAGGTATAGGATAAGGAAGGGGATGCAGGTAAGCTTACGATAACTATAATATATCGCGCATTGTTTATTTATTTCGTTCGTTTTTGTGTTACAATTTCTGCCGTATTTAAAGTACTCTTTTCATACATAAATTCATCGCTTTCATATTACATTAATTAAATGCTAAATTCTCGCGTTATATTAATGGTGTAAACTTTCGCTTGAAGCGGAAGTTTTGCACTGACTTCACTTGATAATGACACTTTAAACTTATTTCAGGCGATGAATGAATATATTAAGTTTTTATAGAGACTATTAACATAAACGAAAGGTTCATTTAACTATTAAGTAAAACATATTTCTGTGGTATATAAAACGCGCATTTTATAGTAACGAAAAGACAGGTATCCAAAGCCGTAAAAGAGTTTAAAAAAATATAACATATTTTTTAAATTATTATATAGCTGCTTTGGATACATATCTTTTGAGTCAAAAGTACAATCGATCGATTGAATATTGTGACATCCTTTTGTAAATCGGGGAAAATTTTTTGTAAAGGATAACACAATCAAAACACAATAATGCAACGCGAAAGTTTAAAAGTTATTACAATCAAAATATTCAGAAAATAGACGAATAATGTAATATACTTTATTACACCCCAAGTGCAATATTATGGCAAACATTAGTTCCCTCTAATCGCCCAATATAGAACGGTGAGTCATGAAAACAAAATAAATGGTGGTCCGTATGGCTAAAAATGGCGGGAATTAAATACATTCTTGCTGAGAATTTATATCTGAAACTGAACGTTGTTCTCGACGAATTGTGAAATTATTATTGCACGGAAGCACGCGCAATTAACTGTAACGTTTTTTATTTGTTCTTATAAAAAAATGAGAAAAAGCATAATAAGCGCTCATGTATTGTCCATATTAAACGACATCACGACCGCACCACAGTTTTTTTTTGCAATCAGACTTCAGTCAGACGGAAATTCTATTGTGCTATCTTCAAGTTATGCTTGTGTACATTCGTTGTAAGTTCTGTATCTTGCTTGCTTGTTCAGTTTTGACAAGAGCACTCTTTGTTGGCTTGGTTTTGGTGGTGTGGTACAGTCAACAAAGGAATTGACTGACCCCCCTCTGTATATATATATATATGATTAAAGATTTCTAAATATTGCGTGAAGGGATTTACTTGAAAATTTGCAATTACATAGTACAATATGAATACTATTGATAAATAAATTTTCAAGTAAATACCTTCACGCAATATTTAGAAATCTTTAATCATATATACAAGGGGGGTCAGTCAATTCCTTTGTTGACTGTACCACCAAAACCAAAACAACGAAGAGTGCCTCAGACCCGAAATAACTACAAAACTCTTTAATATAACATTGGTGCTTCATAATTTATCCACATCACAAGTTCAACGACACAATGAATACATATTTCGCCTAATTAAGTAATTAGAAGGCGTCTGTAGTAGACTTCTCTTGTATGTAGGCGCCAATTGAACTTATCGGTCTCACTTGCATACGGCTGGACTGCTGTTCGCTTATGGAATTTTAATACAATTACTATTATCGTTTATGGTTGTTTGGAAAGTTTTGTATCGAAGTGAGAGGAGGAGAATATTCATTAATAAATTACAAAGAAAAACAGTGATTCCCACGTGATGGCAATTAGCACGAAAAGTGTTGCGGGCATAGCTATGAGTAGACCATAAAGATATCGTACTATTTTATACATGGAAATCATGGAATGGTCCGTGATTTTTTTAATAGGTCTGCGCGGTTTCCCCCGTTTCAAAGAGAATTGTCAATGTGTGTGTATTTTACTATATTATTCAAATAGCGATAACTCTATTACTATTGACAGCTTTTAATAAAACATGCTTAGCTTAGTTAGACGTTGCTCCAAGCTAAGCTGATTAAACTCTTGAAAACCCCGTCCACAGAAGAACAATGGGATTCATAAAGATATATATAACATTAATTAATTAAACAGGAAAACGTAATAAGTATTTGTTAGTACGTAAATAACAAAATAAACATCGTTTAATTGAGTTCACAACACACAAATAAAATTTCAATTAACAGTGGCGCAGATTAAAAATAAACATTTATGAATAATAACGTCTTACAGATCAGCGTAACGCAAACAAAATAACAAACTCATAAAATTTATGCTAAACATTGTAAAACGGAATAAAACATTAACCTATCTTACTTTGAAAACACAACGGCAAGGTTAGTGCCCGTTTCTCCACTATTAAAAAATAAGCTACGTCAAATACATACTAGAACTGTCAAAAATAGTGATTGGAGTTTATAATTTTAAAAGTGCAATAGCGTGACTTAAAAATTCGCCTTTTCTGTAGAAATTTTGCTATCATCTTTCTTCGGGGCGTCTTCGGAAAAGGCGGATTTTGAAGTCGTCAGTTTATTTGATGAATATGCTATTGGGAAGAATCCTAAATAATTTAATAAATGAGAAAGTGAGTTTGTTTGTTTGTTTGTTTGTTATTCCTTCACGGCTTGACTAATCAGCCGATCATTATGAAAAATTTGTACATATATTGTCAGGAGTACAGAGCCCAACATAGGCTACTTTTTATCCCGTAAAAGTACGTCATTCCAATGGGAAAATGTTTTTTCTACTATAGAGGGCGCTGTATCGGCCAACAGATGGCGCCACAAGTCGCGCCATGGGTTGTTTTGTTGTCAAACGAGATCTATGTCATAAAAGGTCTAGCGCACCGCAAGCTCACCACCCTGGCTTCGAACGGGTTTTAGTAGAGATTAGAGAATTTTTTTTAAAAACCAAATAGGTAATAGCCTATGTCACCCGGGAATAGCGTAGCTTCCCAACCGTGAAAGAATTTTTGAAATCGGTCCAGTAGTTTTTGACAGTAGTTAACAAACAAAAATACTAATCTCTCCTCTTTATAATATTAGTATAGACTAGCGAAAGCCAAGCAACTATGCTTGCGTGTGAACCAGATGGAATAGAGAAAGAGAGGACAGTAAGAATTGGCACGGATTTCATTTATTAAAAACACCAACCAACAATAAAATACAATGCAGCATTATTGCAAAAGTTTGTGGACATGTCTGAACATGTTCCGAACATTACTACTATGCCGCGTGTTTCACATTTATGACGTCACACGTTATCTCCGCAGCCAACATTCAGGAATATGCCCATATATTCCGAGGACGTGTCGTATCGCACAATATTCCACCAGGTAACATGAAAATATTGTAGAGAAAAATTGGATGAAAGCGGTAAGTAACGTAGTTTTCTAACGTACCAGTATTTGTAAAAAGTGGTTGCATTTCTATTATGAAGTTACATTTATGTCATACCGCACAGGAAAACTAGCAAGCGTTGCGGAAGTATCAACGGTTTCCGCGACCCCGCCACCGTTAAGGCGGAGAAAGTGGCAGATAGGTTTAAGTCGGTATGCTCCTCATTGGCAAGAGAGGAGAGCCCGTCAGACCCTCGTCTCTTACCGGCGGAAGATGGAGTAATGCAGTTTCCTGACTATAAACAAGTAGGGCCTTCTGGTGTCTGAATAATGATGAATATCAGAGACACTGCTTGCTTCTAGGAAGAGAATAGGAGAGAATTATTAGGAAAAGAAGAAAAGAATGTGACAACTGTGTTCAAAAAGGCAGCAAAGAATGACAGAGACAAAATTACACACGAAATACAACAACATTCGTTCAGAAAGTGCATTCCGTTGTTTTTAAAACGCATTATAACAAATCGAGAATCGTAAAATACAAAATTTAGGATGGCGAGAAAAATGTGTATTGTACCTACTAACAATAATAAAAATTGCCAAAACACGAAAATTACATTCTATATTACCAACAGTTGATACCAACCAAACCAACACTCGATTTTACTAAAATACTAAAAACATGAATGCCATAATATTTGCTAAAGAAAGTAACTTTATGTTATTTTTACGCATAAGCCGTAGAACAGAATTAAAAAAATCCTTTGAAATTTTGAAATAACCCCAAAAGCGGACGGGCAGTTTCCGTTAGCGCATAATTCATTTTTGCAATAGACATCAAATAAAACTGGCTGTATGCTTACTTATTGGTTAGGATGAAAAAAAATTGCTGACCAGACATAAAACAGCAAAAACCTAACAGCAGGTAGGAAAATATCCGTCCAGACTGGATAATTCAATTAACGGGTTAAGTAGCGTGAAAACTGAACATTTTCCCCCCTTTGATGTCAAGTTCGGCTGCCGTTTGACTGCAAATTAACTGAATACTAAATATGGACTCGGATATAAAGTTCAGAGAACTCTGTACAAAAATAATGAATGCTTTTATTAAAGATATACAGTGTAACTTAATTCCGAAAATTCCGACGAAATCACAAATATAGAAAGGGAAAGTTCTGACTCACTCGTCAACGGGCAGCTAAATTTTGTGGACCTAGAAGACCGAAAGAAAGAAATATTTTATTGATGAATATAAAGAACTGGAAATAGGATCTGGCTTCACACATGGTTTCATTAAGTCTTACAACAACGTGGAGTCTAAAATGAGACATATAGAGTAACAAGAAACTTTTCTGCATCTGAAAACCAAAACAAAAAGTTCCGTTTGAAAAACTTGAAAGGAAACACAAAGAAGATTAGCTGTTGTAGATCGTAGAGGGAAAAATATTATATTAAAAAAAAACGGTTAAGTGCATGACGGGCCATGCACAGAGTAGGGTTCCGTATTTGCTGTGCTTTGCTTGCTTGCAAATGAGTCCAATATCATTTTGTAAGTTTTCATCAGAGAAATTTTATTTTAAAAGTTCGTCGGCTATTACTCGGTAACTAGCAGAGCCTACTTAACCGTAATAGTTTTCATTGAAGGTTCAGCATATTATGGACTTTTACCAAGATTTTTTCATATTTCTAAACACAAGACTTGAGGAACGGATCATTGTAGCGAAAAATGATCTTCCCACACCCTCGAATGCCCTCGATCTTTTGAAGACCTATCTAACGATACGATTCATAATGTAGGATTTAATTAATAAATAAAATAGAGAATATATCACTACATCAATACTTATTACAATGATTACTGAACTAACAATAGAATGTATAAAAAAGAATGAAGCAAGAATTCCATTATATTGAAGAAAGCAATGAGTTTTTAGACCCAGACAATCTCAGACCACTGGAACAATGGCAGCAATTTGCTGAAATTATCACTACCAGAGTTCACCGCGTCCCGAGATCTTGAAATGGACCGAAAATAGTTTACATTCAGACAATTAATTCCAACGTAGATGATTGGACGCATTGAGAATTCTCGCACAAGTTTGAAGAGTTCTACTTCAGTTTGTCGAAGTAATTTTTCTGGATCTTTCTAAAATCTTTACTAATATTATAAAAGCGAAAATACAGCGTGATAGATTTGCTAGAAATTTGATACACGGGTAACTAGTTTATAACCTGGATTAATACAGAATAGTTTTTATCCCGGATAGCAGACCTCCACCGCTCCCCAGAGGTGGGACATGCAATGCAGTAATGCAATTTCCTGACCTTAGACAAAAAAAAAGATATAAGTACCATAGTGTAGAGTGAATTGTAAAATTATTTTGAGAAATAAATTGTTTTATCGGATAATGAACATTTTATCAATTTATCTATCAGATATCTCAAGACATAATAAACATTTTGATATGTAATTTTAACTAAATATTCACATCAGTAAATTCATTTTGTTTATTTTAAGAAATTCAATGCAGCGAATGACTTAAAACGTCTATGAACGTTTCGGAACGCATCCCAGCCAATTTCCTCCCGGTATTGCAGGGTTGGCAATACTAACCTTATTTTTTACTTTAAATTATTTTGCACAATAGTTCTTGAAAATAATGAAGTGATGATATAAGTCAAGTTGAATTCAAATGTTTCCATTCAAATAGGCGTATTTACAAGTTCTTTCGAATTTTTCCTACCATCACTTCAGACGGCAGATTTGTACGAAGAAGAACTGGCAAGAAACTTAGCACTTCGATCCAAAGTGATAAAACAAGACTTAGTTACACCGTAGCTGAATTACGTATATTAATACAAATGATAAAGACGGGCAAAAAGCTCTCCTCTCTTTCTACAACTTGCCTTCTTTGCCTTCGCTGTATTTTTTTAATTTCTGGATTTCAATAAAATTCCTATTTATAAATTGTGTAATAGGAAAGCCCCAGAGCAAAATGCTAAATACAATTTTTAGATAAGTAAAATTAATTAAGTACATTTCCTTCAACCTTAGAATAATAAACATTTATGTTTTGCAGTCACTATAGTAGTTTTCCTGTTTCATAAATCATAATTAACACTATTTAATAATACAATAATTATTATAATGATGATTCGAATTACTTTGACATTCTTTTATACAGGTTATTATAATAATATATGTTCCTGCGGAAACAGCTATATTTTTCCGGATGTATTATATATATAAATCGATATTGTAAACTACCCACTGTGTGCGAAATTACAACCAAATTAATCTAGTTATTAAACGTAAAACAGTAAGAAACCAACCTTACTCAGATTTATTATTTTTATCCCGGTAATTACCTCGGGAACAGGCGAGTTGCACAGTAAATGTATTGGCGAAGCATACATTTATTGTGCATTTATTTATTCAATAATTAGTTTCGCTTATCTGACTGACAACCCTACGACACGCCATACTTGGGAAGCTGGGAGCACGTGCGGAGAGCCGCAGGCTGTCTCAACCTAGTCGGAATTGCTCGTAGGTAATGTGTGTTTTGTCTGAGTTTACTGCTGACCCTTGAAATTAGCTTTTCACTACTAAATATAGCATAGAAAAGCTGCAATACAGGGTAAAAGAAATTGTTATGATAGACTCTGTGGTCAAATTACAATCTCCTTTGCATCTCGACCTTATTAATGTCATACCGGGACAAGCCCATCACCCATTCCCATAGTTGTCTGTAGACCCAGGATCAACAACGGCGACCTCAGATTGACAATAGGCAATGTAGCTTATTGACGTTCCGGGGGAGAAATTACAGCTGTCTTGGAACTCACAAAAAAATTTATTAGAAAGAAATTAGATGAAGTAGTAAGTATTGCAAGGTCTTCTAATATCATAAAAGACAACTGCAGAAACTGACTGAATTATGAAGAGCGTGCACTGTGCAGGTCACCTGATCATCGTCGCCTATAGAGCACAGCACAGAGACACCGAGGTAGTCACTGAGCTGCTGCCTGCCTTTTGTATGTCTCTGACAGCAAATGGTGAAACAAAAGAATCAAAATATTTGAATAAATACTTTTTTAAATTTAACTGAAGCAACCAGCCAGTCGTTAACAATGATAATACCACAGATAATACACTGCAAATAAATCAAAACCCCTCTTCAATAATACAAATTCGCGATCCAACAGTTTCAATTGCATTCAGCCGCCCCATAATGAAATAACTCTCAACTCGGCTTGCACTACACCGCATCACAACAAATTACATTGCTTTCCACTGAATTTTTCCTGTGGTTTGCTAGATATTTCCTAGGGTTTTTTACTTTCTTGGATTTAAAATTACATTTTCTCGTTTTAGTGACTATTTCGTCTAATAAATTGTAAACATTTTCCACAGTGTCACCAAGTTAAATGCTTGAACCTGTTGAACTCTTGCTGAACGGTTTCAGTAGACCTAGATTCTTATATGACAGAGAAGGTGGTAGTCACTCAGGGTTGTTCATCGGTTTTCCCGTCGAGTATCCTTGGAAGACGAGGATCTGACCAACCCGCTTTCCCAAGTGGCGGGATATATATATAGTAATGCTATTTCCTGGCTTTAAATAAAAAAAAGCCTTGTGTTGTGATATGGGACTATGGGACCAAACAATGGATACTTTTTGCAAAAAATAATACCTACATAGAAAACAATAAGAATCAAAACAAACATAATATAAAATAAGCTCCCCAAACTAAACCTTTTCACGAAAACTACTTTTATAATGTGAAATATCAGAAAATATGATATAACAAAATATCAAAGATCTATTAAGTAAAGTGCTCTCAGCAATGTAATAAAGTAATGGTGCCGAGATCGACCGACACTGTTGTGAGCGCAGTTTCCCAGTTATTTCATTACACGAAGCTGAAATTTCTGTACTTTTGAGTGTTTATTTCATCATTCTGACTCTTTAGAATCGGTCCCTCATATCTGAGGATTCACAGCAACTGAATTGAATCTGGAGCGGATCTGCCTTCACCGGCTTCTGTCTTTCGAGTCTCATAAGACTGTGTGAAATTTGTGACGATGGCTTTCAATTTATCGGTCTATTTGGTTGGTATTTTGTTGGTAATCTTTTGTCTTCGGTATTTCCAACTACAATAAGCTTCTTGAGTGACTGCTTGACTGCACTAACCGTTCTAGCCAGGTGTCCTAGCGAATACATAATAACTTGAACGTTTTAAACGAAACACGCCCACCACACGTTCCCACCGCTGTGTCTCATGTATAGCCACTAATAGCCAGGGTCAACAACGGCGACCGCAGATTGACAAAAAGCAATGAGGCTTATTGACGTCCCGGGGAAGAAACTACAGCTGTCTTAGAAATCACAACGAATTTAATCAGAAATAAATTAGACGCAGTAGGATGTATTAAAAGGACTTCAACTACAGTCAAGGACAGTCTTTCCGGATCGTCAACTAAGAATTATCTCGGTGTTGTGTTAAGGGCCGATTAAGGCCCATTGTGTATTGCGTTTATTCATAACGAGTTGCACTGTCGTAGGTAATCCAACGGTAATGTGGGAAACGGGGCGGTATACAATTGCCAACGATAGTATCAGAAATAGTTAGATTTACTTGTTTGATTATACTGTTATTTTGCTTGTTAGCTGTTTCTAGTTTTGTCTGATCATATCTTACACTGTGTCCGCAACTTCGTCTGGACTTTCGGTATGTACAAAATGACAACGTCTCTCGTTTTTTTCAAAACATTACAATCTAGTTTCAAGTAAATCGAAAAAAATATATATATCCCATACAAATTTCAGAGGGTCTATTTTCATAATAAAAATAGTTCTCGCTCGCACTATATTGATGTGGAATGAGCTCCCAGCCTCTGTGTTTTTCGGACTATGACATGAGACTATTTAAGAGGTACATTAGATGTCTCGTCAGAGGTGGGCAACGCATTGGTAGTGCCCCTGGTGTTGCTGAAGTTCTTAGGCGGCGTTGACCACTTTCCATGAGGTGGCACGCTTGCCTGTTTGTCTGCCGTATGACATTAAAAAAATGTTAAAATCTAGTCCCAAGCGCTGTCGCCCATGTTTTATATATGTATGAGCAAGATAGCACTTGAGATCGATATTAGATATAAATTGTTTTTGTTACGAGAAAAGCCCATTGTTAAGGACTCTGCCCACTACAACGTATCATACCATGACCGTTCTATGAACGTATCAGACACGACAAGCAACTCGATACGCTCTACTATGCCCACTAGAGCGTCGGCAAAATATTCTCTCCCACGATAGTTGCCGCTCCGTGCATGGCACGCGAAGGTGCTGGTCGGTGACGAAACTGGCTAGTGGGCATTGGTGCTAATTTGTCCATACTTTTTAATACAAAGAATATTTTTTTGTCTGACACGTTCATAGCACGAACATGGTTTGATACGTTGTAGTGGGCAGAGTCCTTTATTCTGTCAGCTAGCCTCTTTGATAAATACTCTAGGTATTAATTCTTTATGGATCGTGTAAAAAACCCCCAGTAAATATAAACTCGTTTCAGAACACTTCAGCGCAGTGTCCGGGTTTAAAGTGTCCTTTAGTTAACTCGATACCTCGGTCGCCATCGGCTACAGGGCTCCAATTCTCAAACACTTGAATATCCGATAGTATTCAACTTGTTTTTGTTTACCTTTACTTTACAAAGGTTTGGCTTAAATTTAAGGGTTCGACTGAAGAGAAGTTAGATAGGAGAGAAACGAAAAATGAATTGGCACAGTGATCGAAATCATCACGCAGAGTCACTTTGAACACTGTCGAAACGCACCTTAAAGATAACCATAGACAAGTGATAAATAAGTTTAGACTCCCGATTTAAAAAAAAAAACACAGGGATTTTGGCGCCAACTACGATAGCAATTTGAGCTCGTGATACCAAAAAAATTTGTATGTTTTGAATAGTATTGAAAGCGTAAAAGTAAACATTGTTTAAAGTGTACCTACAGTGATTGGAGTTTATGATCAGGAACTTCAAAATCCGTTTTCTCTAAATTTATTTCTTCATCTTTCTACGTCTTGCCTCAGATATTTGAAAACTAAAATCATCATGTAGACAGCTAGAAAAAAGCTCATCAAGCCAGTTTACACAGAGACTGCTCCAGGAGAAGTAAATAAACACGCGAGTCGTAGTGTCATTAAGCGAAATGACTTTAAAAACTCTCACGATTTTAGTACGCGGAAACAAATTTATAGCAAGGACAAAGAGAACTCATTACCCATGTAGCATTTCCCTTATTTCTGTGGCAATTATCACAGAATACACTAATTTCAGAACAGGCTATATAATTGGCTAATTGTATGGTGGACGGACGTAATGCATATTAAATACTGTCACTGGCAAAAGTGTTTCATTCATACTAATATTAGAAATGTGAAAGTGGTTTTTTGTTCTTCTTTTATATAACGGGAATAGTTTAAGGTTTGAAAACTGGCATATTACTAATAAATAAGGTAATTCGATTGCCCTGTGGTGGGACATATTTTTTTATAAACTAAATAATTAACGATTTAATTAAGTAAATGATTTACTTATAACCAAACTGGAACATTCAAGAACATTGAGTTACTTTCTTTCTAATATAGAAATTTTATTGTTTATTAGCGAAACCCGCGCAACTTCGTTAGCGTTTTCCCGCTTTCCGTGGGAATTTTGGAATGTTTTATACTTACATAAAAACGTTCGTCTTGAATTACTCTATCTATAAAAAAACGCATTAAAATCCGCTGCGTTTTAAAGATCTAAGCAAACATAGGGACAGACAGACAGCGGGAAGCGACTTCATTTTATAATATGTAAAGATTTTGAACAGAACATAAAAAATAACTTGGGATACTCCTGTGCACGACTGTACGCAGTGAGACAAAGTGTTTCCAAGAATACCTTTGTGCAGCGGAACCCGCACAATTCTCACCTGTCCAAGTTATTAATCTAAATCCGGGTACAAGTTTAACGCTGTATTAAGTACTAACTAAGGATCATAGAGTCCTAAAATATAATACAGCCTGGTGGATCCAAAAGTTCGTAGCCTCATATAGTAAACAAGTAAGTATTGTTTTTAAAACACCCTCATCTTGAAGCGTGTATATTTATTAGTAAGCGTGCAAACTTACAAATGACCCTAACTCTCATTTTTTTTTTTATATTATTTTTTATCTAAAGTGAGTCGTGAAAGTTTCCCGTCATGGAAAAAATTGAACTGGGTGCCGCGATCAAATACCTGCATAAGAAGGGATTAACGCCAAAGCAAATTCGTGAAGACATGGTCAGTACTTTAGAAGGATCTGCTCCATCATATTCATGTGTGAAAAAGTGGGTAGCTGAATTGAAACGGGGTCGGGAGAGCGTCGAAGATTCACCTAGAAGCGGAAGGCCTTCAACGTCCATCACCCAGGAAAACGTGGATAAAATTTGTGATCTTATATTAGGGGACCGAAGATTAACTATCAGTAACATTGCTGAGATCACTGGCATTGGTTATGGCAGAGTACAAAACATAATAACCCAAGAATTGGGTTTTCACAAGGTGTCGGCGAGATGGGTGCCGAAATTGCTTTCAGCGGACCAGAAAAGAGTTCGTTTTACTATTTCACGTGACGGTTTAGAGCTTTTTGAGGCAGATCCGGATGAGTTTTTGTAACGTTTTGTGACATTGGACAAAAGCTGGGTCCTCATTATACGTCTGAGTCCAAGCAGCAGTCTAAACAATGGAAAAGATCTGGTTCACCGACTCCCAATAAGGCAAAGGTAGTTTTGTCGACCAACAAAGTTATGGCATCTGTTTTTTGGGATGCAAGAGGAGTTATTTTGGTTGATTATTTACCAAAAGGCGAAACAATAAATTCTGCATACTACTGTAACCTTCTGAGACAACTGCGAGGAAGGATAAAAGAGAAACGTCCTGGAATGATCAGTAAAAAAATTGTTTCATCAGGATAATGCCCGCGTCCACACCTCAGTAGAATCAATGGCCGAAATTCATAACTGTGGCTTCGAATTGCTGCCCCACCCTCCTTATTCACCAGATTTGGCTCCGTCGGACTTCCATCTATTTCCAAATTAAAAAAAAAAATTGTGGGCTCCAAATTTTCGACAAATGAGGAGGTATTAGCTGCAGTAGACGAGTATTTTCACGACCTCGAGGAATCATTTTTTTTCAAAGGTATAAATTACAGGACAGATGAGGAAGTGTGTTGAACTTCTGTGAATATGTCGAAAAAAAAAAACATTACCAATCTTTCCTCTTTATAAATATTAGTGTAGATTTATTTATTTTAATTTTTTTAAGAATTTACTACACAGTTTTGTACAAATTAGTCGTTTTGTTTACACCAGAGTGTGTCAAAAACCACTGCTGGTTTGTCCGCAGAGTCCGCACACCGGCACTCATTTTCGCTCGCCCGTCACTATCACCGCGTACGATTGTTTAAATACGAACTGTCAACCAATGAAAAAGGTGAGCTGGGCAGAGACTAAGAAGATTTTTTCTATGCTGATAATATAAGTATCGTTATGAAAATTATATAGTAATTACATAGTACAATAACAATACAAAATAATGTTGATTGGTCAAAAATTGGTAAGCAAAAAAAATAAGACTTATTTTTAAGTTAAAGTTAATTAATAATTTGGTTTTTATGTCTACTTCTCAATGAAATAAGTTCCTTTTTTTTGCCCGCGACCCGCGAATGGCCATATGACTCGCAAATCGACAATATTTTGTTTCCTTTTACCGCGTCCAAATACCATTTTTTTATTCTCGACTTTTTCAAAGCGTGAACTAAGGCACGTCTGCACGAATAACTAATTTGAATATGGAACGATCGATTGATTTACTCGATTACTCTATGGCATTAAAACAATTGGGCTCAGTCACGCGTCGGCAACGAAAGCGTGACGTACGTTCGACGGGTTTGCAAATTCATAAAGATGTTCTATTTCACGAAGAGCTATGAATGTATTAAGGCGTGTACATGTACAGTGTTTGTGTGCGTGAGCGATTTTACAAGCGTTTCCGTGGTTACGCACACAGACGCAATGTATGTGAACGTGACAACATTCACAGCCGAATGCTCTTCGTGAAATAGAATATCTTTTTCACGATATCTAAGGTTATAAGGTCACGCAGCTGACAAATGTCGATCTATTGTTAAATCATATCTTATTAATCAAATTAATACATATGGTACAAGACCTTAGAGCAATCAAACATGTTTATTATTGGATACCGCACATTATGGGTAATAGGAAGAAGACATTACGGCGCTTTACGACGTATCGTATGGGTAAAAATAATCATACCTAATAACAAAATGGCTTAACTCAATACTGGATCCAAAGTTTCAACGTTTATTAAGAGAGTAAGGTCTTCATAAATAAATTATTGGGTAATTAATCTACTCTTTAAGATTTTACAATTTCGGAAAGAAAAGCAAAATTACCATTGGAAAAATAAGTAAAAGAAGCACTGGCGCAGAGAGATATGTTCGAAATAATATTCGTATAAGAAATTGAAACTCGCCATTAAACTACCCACACAAACCTCAATACGCGAAATGAAATAGAGGGCGCGCCATCACAATTGCTCTGTCATTCTGATGATGTCATACCATGGACACACAGCTGCGTGAAAATCCTTTGTCAACATGATTCAGAATTCTACTGAGATTTAACGTTTGCGACAATTCTAGATTGATTTATTAAACACGAATAAACTGACACTTTACAACGGACTGTTCTGAGGAGTTATTCGTTATCGCACCTTCCGTCATAGACTACTGTGGGTCTATAATCGTACCTAAAACAGTTTCAATCGTGCCTCAAACTCACGCGCTAACTCACTCGTTTTGTATTTCGTATGAACAAGTTAGCGTTTGAGATTGAAACTGAAAGTGTTTTTGATAGAATAGCCTCTGAGATTCATTACACCACTTGGAAGTATCTCTCTGTGCGATTCATGCGACACTTAAAGATTTAGAACCATCTTCTTCCAGAACTGTAGAATGAAGCGTTTTATGTTATAATTTATGATGATAGCAGTTGTCCATTGCAAAAAAATATCGATATTATTTCTATCGACCTTTACAAAACAAGATTTAATTTTATCGATAAAACCAAAAACAAATGTCGATATAAAAAAACGAAACGCGATTGGCACAGAAATCGATATCAAAATTTATCGATGCTTATACCAAATATACTGAATGGTTGTCGTTTTGCAACGGAGGCCAAATTTCAATTTGGTCTACATTACATTCAAGAACGGCATCAATAAAAGAGCGATGTGCTCTCTTGTCATGCAAATTGTCACATAATAATATATACCTATAAAATGTCGAGTTAAGGTTGGGTTATAAAAACCTTTGAAAAGCGGGAATGATATAGGATTCTATATTGAAATATTGGATGTAAACTTACGATAATACAAAATACACAATAGTTAATATCATACTGTTATTTCTTCATGATAGAGCGTAATCGCGCTTTCTAATTTATTTAAGAATGGAGATGTCCGCTAATAAAAACTAGGAATTAGTGAAAATATTTACTGATTTTTACGAGAAAAATGTGCATCATGTTGGTAGCATTCACCATACCAACCCATTCGTTACAGACAACACGGTGAAGGCAAACGATTATCGATAAACTTTCAAACGATTATATCGTTACGAACATCTTGTCAAAATAACATGCAGCTTCCAAAAAAATACAAGATTTTACATTTTTATTTACAAAGCCAACAAATGTACAGTAGTTAGGATGAAATGATAATGGCTCAGGTCCTGTGCGATTCGAGCACCGCAAAAACGATGATTAGTGGCGGCACAAAGCACTCGGGATTGAAATCCTGAATTTCTTCGGTCCTTTTACAATTTTCCGACGGTTGATTACTTAGGTGCACCTGTAGAAGTGCAAATAAGTAAAAAAGATTAATCATTTTAATTCCACTTTTCAATTAAAGCCACCATTTTTGACTTTTTTTTTCTTTTTGGCTATACAGGAACTTGGGCGTTGGTATAACGTAGTTAGTTACGTAGGCACAGAGAATTTTAGATTACTTACGTAATATCACTGTGTTGTGTCAATCAAGTCAACAAAGAATTAGATATCTATCCCCTACCGCTGCGTCAATGTAAAAAAAAACCATTAAAAATTAAAAGAAAAATTGTAAAACTGCAAAAAAATTGTTTTGTTTGAAGCTAATAATATTTAAGTAAACTAAACAATGTGTTATAGAAGAGCGGTGGCCCCTAACACAAGCTTACTAGCTTACAAGGGGACACCAGAAACTGAACTTTATGTATGTATGTACTTATGTTTACCAATAAAGACTATTATTATTATGTGTACGTATGTTTATAATGTTTGGGTCATAAGTGCGAATTGATAAATGTAAGGCAAATTTACAATTTGCTAATTATTCATTTCATTCGTGTTCTCAAGCGCTGTGACTAGTTAAATAAATAAATAAGTTTTGAGTAATATATATATTATATTATTATAAGTCAATATACCTAATATTAGATAGCATATATATTTTAGATTTTTATTTATTATTATTTATTATTTTATTATTTATAATGGTCTATTACCCTTTCACTGGTAAACAGAAGAGATGCGATACCCAGAGAAGGAAATAGAATAGATTTTCATTCCGGAAATCAGGGCGGCACCGCGAAAAACCGCGACCGTGTCAGAGGTTCCTGATAAGCTTCAGTTAATCTAGTTAGGCTGAGATAAATTGACAGTATTTGTATATTTTGATATGTATATCTGACAGGCTATCGGAAACTCATCAGGTGACTGCAAAATCGGTGCAAAATATACAGAAACAAGTTATCCTTAGCTACATTGTAACGAAAAGCTTAAGCGTGGTTAAAAATAAATCACTTTCACGATAGTACTTGTACTTATGTGAAATCAATTACTTTCTCTTGTCTGTGGCCATAATAATAAAAACCAAATCATATCGATATACGCTTGTAAAACGATATTCGTTTTTTTTTGCTCAATCGATAATGTGACGATATTAAATGTCGTGTAGAAATCGGAACTTGCGTTGCTTATAAGCAAACAAAAAAGCTAGCCCATAAATATACTTTTATTATTACTTTTAGCCCTTCTTTTACCAATAATGTTGTAAAAAATCCTTCTGTTCCTTCCATCCAGCTCTCTAACTAGACTAGCCCCAGCATCTGGCTGGTTCAGACATTTATGCAGTCAATATTAACAAGACGAATCAAAACAATCCAAAGTTGATTCGGTTTCTTTGGTTTAATCAATCATCAGAATTTCCTTGATCCATCATTATCATTTTCTTGATCAGCTTTATGTCACTATTTCACTATTAATGTTTTGCCATTCGACTTACATAATTACGCACGATATTAAAAAGCTTGTAAAATATAAACATTTAATAAAAAGTCAAATCAAATCAACAACTGCGAGCCGAAGGCATAGAAAGTAGTAAATTAATTGAACTTGAACGAAGCCACAGGCATCTGTTTGTTATTTAGCAACCATTACGTATTTTGCAATATTAACATAAACACACCGTGTAGGAAGGAAGACGCCGAACATTGCATGTTTATTTAAATTAATGCGGGAACTCTGCTATAATATTACATTACAACATAAAGCGAAAACTCGACTGAGATAATCATACAGCGTAAATACTCGGCGAAATGGACGCCCTAATTCAATTCTCTTTAATTTTATATCCATGATAAAACCTCAACATGAAAAACCTTAATCGATTTATTTTGTTTTGAAAATAGAAAAATAGATTATCGTTCTAATCAATCAGAAAAGTAACATCACTAATGTCATGTATAAAAAAAAATACCATAGACATTTTTATTTTAATTGCGAGATACGTTCGGAAATCATATAAAGTATAGACCGCAAAAAAATAATGTGACTACACAACAGATTTGAGTTAGATAAATAATTCCGAAACGGCTCATTGCATAGTAAAATGATCTTACCAAACCCTCAATGTTTTGAGACCTATCTAACGATACCCCACATGGGGTGGGCGCGAAAAAAAAAATCATTTCCACTTTACATGTAGGGGGGAGGAACCCCAAAGAATTTTTTTTCCAAAAATTTTCTTCCAGCACTTTGTTAACATTGTTAATATATGTGTTTAGGTACATACGTAAATTGCAGCTTTCTAGCATCATGCGTCTAGGCGCTAGACCGCGGACAGACAGACAGAAAGACAGACAGACGGACATGGCGAAACTATAAGGGTTCCTTGTAGTTTACTACGGAACCCTAAAAAGGAGAATAAATATTCCAAAATCGGTCATTCATTACCTTCGTAAATCTGTTATAATAATCATTGTAATTATCCGATAAAATGGTTGGTGGAACAAGATAAAAGAAATGTCGGCTTTTATATTAAATCATTTTGCTTTTAATTGATATAAATTAGAATACTTACAATGTACACGCCTATAAACCCACGCTTTGCGGCTCAAGACCCACTTCTGTATGAATGATTCATCATAGAATATTAATTGGTCTGCTAAGGTGCAAATGCACGAACTTTGTCGGTTCTTGAAGGAATGACTTGCTTGAGATTTGAGTTACATACGTACTTTATTTTTAGTTATGCATTTAGTTTTTATTCTTATATTTTACTAGAGGACCGGTGCATCTTAAGCAATGTGATGTTATAAAATCTTTTTCAATAAATGGACAAATTTTTCATGCCAAAAAAATACTAGAGCTTTAAAAAGGGCTACGTACCTACTCGATGAGTTTTAAATATTAATAATACTTATTATATTTCTAATTATTTACTTTTATTATATTGACATTATAATATTGACCTTACAAAAATTTCTTAGTGTCGAAATTTCATTGATACTGACTGAACGTAAAGACGAGTTAAGATTTGAATTTTTACATTCATCATTACTATAAAACAGTAATAAATGGACATCAATTTAATACTTTCTTACTTCCCTAACCCACAACTATTATGTAAAACTCGGTTAATGACTCTACGCGGGGGTGACCATATGTTCAATGTTCATTATCAGATAATTTTAATTATTTATAATTTGTGCCACATGTTCAGAAGCGCAGTTCGGTAATGTTATGTCGTCAGTTGCAATATGTTTACAATAGAAGACAAAGGAAAAATGAATCCGAAAGGACATAGTCGATCCACACTCTAGTTTCGATCAACTCCGCTCCATCAACACAGAATGTAGAGCTACGAGATTTACTTCTCGTATAAAAAGGCGTAACAAAGCTTGAAATTTGGTACACATACTTATAATCTGACTGACTAATACAATATAATAGACATAGTCTTTTTTATCCCCAGTCGTAATTTTTGTTCCCGGACTAATGTCCCGGATCAAAAACTACGACACTAACAACGGGACTTCGCGAATAAAAGAAAAAGAAATGATTATTATTATTATTTGATTTGAAATTATTTTAGGAATATTTATTATTAATTTTATTAAATTTATAAAAAAAATATTCGATAAGAATCAAATCAAATCGTTTTTTCGGATAGTAGTCCTTTAGACACTTTCTCTACTCAAATAAATAATCGACCGATGACCGCGGTCATTAGCTAGTTGCTAGTGTATTATGAGTGCTATAAAGTGTGCCTAATAATTTTATTTTACGTGCATAAACTTTAAATTTATTATTCAAGTCATAAAATGCTAAATACCTGACATGGTCTAATTCGTGACATATTCACACCCAGGCCAAACTTAATTAAGTGGTACTAATTTATTCATTAATTTACACTCTCGAATACGTACTATAATGGGAAATTAATTGTTATATGAATAATTTACTCTATATTTAGAAAGAAATAAAAATTTGGTGCTTTTTTGTCAAAATAACAGGTTGGTTACTCAATGTATGTGTAGGTACATTCATTTACTAAAATAATACTTCAAAATGTCTGGATTTGGCGAAGCTTCTACTGAGTTATGTTTAGAAAATATATTACGTAAATATAGAAAAGAAATAAAGAAAGTAAAAAAGAAAAAAGAGAAAGGAAATGTTATAGCGTTATAGCAAAAGAAAACGAAAGATAAAGAGGCTTCTTTCAAACAAACGATATTCTAAATTCAAAACTGCTCCTTCGCTCGTTTCAGAAATAAATAGTAAGTTAATAAAAAATCATTCCTACAAACTCGGGATTTGTTTATTTAAACTTTATTGACCACAATATATGGGTACAAAAGGCGGACTTAACACTAAAAGCATTATCTACAAGTAAACCTTCAATGAATACTAAAATAATTCTACCGATATGCCTATATTTCTAATTTTACCAATTTACACACCATTATCTTCATCGTACACGAGTACACTCGAATCGATGTTCCAATAATTGGCCCCACAGATCGGTATTTCGTTAATTAATGGCTTGTTTGACGAGGGAACGGAGTGTCTCAGGCGTACCAATGTCTGGTTGCGGATAATTTGACATTCGAAATTTAATAGGTATTATTTGTAAATGTAGCGCTTGTATACGGAGCCGTAGCAAAAAGAAACAAATTTAATGTCAAATTGACATTAAATTTTGTTATTTAGCCGCCAAAAATGTAGAGTTTGCATTCGCTTTTCGAACCCTTTTTTTGGAGCCACAGATTGACAATAAGCAGCTGATTGCCATCACGAAAAACTAAAACTGCATTAGAAAAATGAAAAATATTATATCGGAGTAAGAAGAATTGATATAACTTCCCTTTCTTTCTCAGTAAGGTGAGTGAGAGACAGTGATGATGATCAAGTGAAGTTCAATTTCCAAAGTCATCATGGCATTCTTACATTATTGATGGGTCAAAGCTGTGAACTATGTTGATTTATGTAATATAGAATCAAAGAAGAAAAATTAAATCGTTTATTCAGAGAGTAGATCTTCATGGGCACTATCTCTAGTTTAAGTGAATCAAATCAAACAACAATAAATCAACAAATAATACAATTTTTTTCTAAAAGCTACCAGCTAATTGCAAAATCCAATTTTGAAGACAACTGTTTGAATAATTATAAAAACCATTTATTACTTAATAAAAACAAGAAACCGTTCTACTTGGTGTCACTTTGGAATAGTAAACATTATTATACAATATAGGGAAAAAACTATTAAAGTTTAGCCTTCATTTATCGTAACGTAACGCATTAATTTATCCTTACCAAACAAACAGGGTTTTAAGGATCGATGTTTTAAGAATCAAGAATGGTACTGCGCATTACTTTAGGCTTTTATGGCAAATAGAGAAAATTGATAGGAATCTAAAAAAAGTTCCAAGTAATTTCTCATTTTGTATTACCATTGGAACAAGCATTATAACGAAACAATAACTTCTATTCATATAAAACAATCCTTATTTATCCTGTAGTAGAAATCAATACAGTTTTATGAAATAAACAAGTCTACTACGCACGCAATAGTTTTCACTTCAGTCTTCCAAAAATTACACGCAGATCTAATTGAAAAGAACGCAAAAAAGGTTTGAGCTGGCCACAAACAATTTAGGAAATAGTAAAAAAAACTTATTTGAAGTAGGTACTTTTCGATTGTTTTTGGCCAGTATCTACGCACTATAATAACAGTACGAAATTAAACTTTTTAGTCTTTTTTTCATCAGTATTTTAACTTTTCATTTTGAATATAATGTATTTTGTCAGTAGCTCAGCGTAGCCATTAAATATTTATAAAACTCATAAAATATGACTTATGTAATGCATCGAAAATCTATAAAACACTGACATTTAATTAAATATTCCGCAACCATTTGCAAAGTAAATGTTTTAAACGCTTTTGATGGAAACAATATCATTATTGCCGTTTCGAAGTCAATCACTTTCGAATACAAACCAATACGCAATTTCACTCGCCACACTCACAAGCACTTCGATTAATAAAAACAATTAGCACTAATTAACTACTTTTTTGATTAGTATAAAAAGTGTCAATCACACACTAAAGTATTGTTTAGAAAACGTTAACGAATGTTCGTCCCTCGATACGGAACCTACCGCAACGCGATGTCTGTTATCGAACGGATTCGCGAACATTCGGTGAGAGGAGCGGCAGGGACGCGGTCGGCGTTGCCGGCGACCGGCGTGGCACTGCGGGTGCTCCAAACCGGCCGGCCGCGTGCTATCCCGTGCAGGGTTCAAATAACTTAGGGCACAACTCCCCAGATCGACCGGCAAACAAGCACCTAAAAACCGAACACGTAGAGTCGCTTCTTGGAAAACAACCCCCGGGAACGCCAATCGATGCTCCTGGAACAGGACAAGAGATCTTTCCGCCTCCGCTTCCGTCACGTGACCCAAACGACCGATGCGAATTTTCACCAATTTCACCAACTGTCCAACCGATTGCCAAACAAAATAAATTTAATAAGCCCCAACAGCAGACAGGATCATAACGTATTGAAGTAAGCGCCACCGAAGATCATTTGCATCCCAAAGGCAATAAACAGGCTCAAGCAGTCATTATAAAATTCTTTTAATCCATAATTTCCGTTTTAAATGTTATGTGTTGCATTAAACTTGGCTGTTAAAGCAGATATTCAATTTATTGTGGAACAATAATTAATTTAAACTTTAAAAATACCAACAGTTTCTAAATTATAAATTATTTATAATTTAGAAACTGTTGGTATTTTTAAAGTGTGAAACTTGGGAAGTGGTTTGGATAAACATCCTTGCAAAAAGTACGTCACGAGTGTTTTGAACCGTCTATTTTAAAAAAATAACGTAAAAGTCCATCGACATAAAGTTACAGGTTCCAATATCCAAATTGCAAATATTAAATTAGTAAAAAACAAAATGGCGACATCATCAGAATAACAAACACTTTTAATAATGTTCAAAATCAAACGCCTACTAAACATTTAACGTTGCCCAAACCTGTATGACAGCATAAATATTGCGAAAAGGGAGCATTTTGGATGACATTCCAATACATTTCCGGATCAAATTATCTCAATTTTTGTAGGTAAGTATATACTTTGCAATTCAGTCCCCTTACCCTTGAAGATAATTCCGCACGATCGCCATTAGATTGTTAATTTTAGGTACTCTTTACAGCTAAACTAGCGCTAACTAAATACTAAACTAAATGAAATCGTATTGTATGCTAACCAAATAGTTAGTATAGTATAAAATTTCAATGGTACGAATTAGGATTTGTTGTTAATTTGAAATTATACAGAATTGAAATTAAAATCGCGATTGCTATGCAGAGTAACCTAGCTGATCACATTTACATTAATATGTGACAAGGAATCAATGGCTTCACATGTTTCTGATTATGTTCTAAAATAGTTAGCAAATCTGTTAAAAGAATTAGTTAGGTTAGGTTATATATTGTCGCTTAAAAAGTAAGAGACAAACTTTTGAATTCAAACGATTGATAAGGCGAACTTGTTAAAAAAACTCTCGAATCTGAGTAACTCTATAATTCGCACAAAACTTTCTTAATATTGAGGATTTGGGATCAAACCCTGAAGTTTCTTGTACAGACGAATACCAGAGTTAGCAATGTATGTTTCTCCAAGCCAATATTCCGTAAAGTGTTGCTTATTGTATCCGATCCGAACCCAAGAATAATCGAAACAAAAAGCTTTGATGGAATTCTGAGGTCCTTTAAATTAGGTAAATGTCAACATTTTTGAACTTTCATCAAAAGGCTTTAATTATTTTGAGATAGACTGATGATTTTCTGTAATTTTTTAAATGTCATCCATTTAAAAGACCTTAGAAAATCTACCTCACATCTTAGATAATGACGAAAAATGTTAGTTTTCTAAAGTATAAGCCGCTAAAATTATACTTTGCAAACTTTCCAACCTCAAATCGTATCGGAAGCATTAAATGAGTTCTCAAGAGGTACGTTCCTCGACGTCGTTCGGTCGTAGCGATCCTGTTTCAATGCACTTCAACATGACACCGCTCAGATTACGAGAACAGACGCGAATGTTTCAAAACAATTTGCATATTGACTTGCCGTGTCGTGTGCGAAAACCGCAAAAGGAATGAATTTATTGATGTGGCAGATTATATCAGACGTAATAAAGTTAGCGGACCATGCTTGAAATAAAACTGATAGTACCCGATTCGTCCAGAGCGGTGATAGCTCAAGAGATCAGCCGTACCATCTGATCCCTGGTTCAAATTCTGGTTTTCCGTAACTAAATAAGTACTTATGTATATATTTGTACACGAAAACAAATTTTCAATTTTGTTCCGTTTTCCCCCCGAGGTAATTTCGTTTTTTTTTGTATGTTAGATATATAAACCTTCCTCGAACAATGTATTAAAACCTTGGAGCTTGAAGGAGAAAGAGAATGTCTTCCTTAAAAGTCAGCAACAGTTCAGTGTCTGTCCTGGTGCCTCTGAGCTTTATGAGCGAAGTGACCACCTGTTACAATCAGGTGACCCATAAAATCAATACTCAATCATTTATTAGTTCCTTAAAAATCTAGTAACAAATGCGGAAATAGCCCTAACGGTCCGAAAGGCAATTATGGGCCAAGATGGGGAGAGATGCAATGAGAGAGGCGCTGTTAACTCCTTTTCCAATCTCTTTCACGACAATAACCTTTAAATTAAAAAGAATTAGGTACATGAAACTGTTACCTGCAAAACGACGTTTTTTAATTTTATTATAATTTAAATTTAGTCTGAAATACCTACTTAGAAACAGCTCGACAGGCGTACAGTCACTAGTATACTACTAGTACACAGTACTTGTCGGTATAACATCGTTGACATGTTCGCTCAAAAATCTTCAGTAAGTAATTATATACTGTGACAAGTTACTATAAAATGAGATTCACAAATCCTCAGTAAATATAACCACAAACTGTTCATTAGCAGAAAAGAGTGTAGCAGGTTCCGCTATACGCACTTTGGTGCCGTGGGAAGCTATATACAGTACTTGTGTCACAGACTGTTCCAGTTTCCAGGAAATTCTGTTTAAAACGTGAATGTGAATAGATTGAACTAGGTTACGTTGGTATGATAAAAGTATCTAATTTGTATTTGAAGAGCAAAATGATTCGACTCCATTGTGCCACTAGATTAATATCGAGACAAACTCAACACAGATTATTAACTACTTCGTTCCATGTTTAAAATTCATCAAATAAACTGACAGTCTTTTGACAGTTCTAGTATGGGGTTGTTGTTTCTTAGTTGGCAAATACTATTACTATTCGGGACTCTAATAGAGATTTGTGAAACCAGTCCTAATCCAAACAATTTTTTTTAAAACGGTTTTATACGATTTTTTGATTCAATTGAGATTTTCTGACTTTGTTTATTAGTCACCTGTGCAAATAAATAATTTTCTTACTTCTCATTTTTGCTCTATATAAAGTATTTTTGTCCTACTTTCATTTTCATCTTTGAGTATTATGCGTTTGCGTGTTCTTTTTATAGCGCCATTGACTATTGACCAAACTTTTGACCAAGTCTTACTTATGGATTAAAAGTACCCTATGTCTATGTCTATCCAAGGTATCCAGGCTACCTACATGACATACAGTACCAAATATCTTCAAAATTAGCCCAGCCATTTGAGCGTAAAGAAGTAACGAACATAATCACGAACTTTCGCCTTTATATTAGTGGAATTATAGTAGGATGTATGTTGGTCTATCATTTTGTTTAATATTACTTTCTCATGATACGAGATTAATGCACTGCTTATCAAAAGTACGATAAATATTGGTCAAATATACCTTTTTTTACAAATTCTGAGATTGCATTATCTTACACAATGCTTGTTTAGGCTTCACAAACTATTGATAGTTAAATAGTTATAAAGCCTTTTCATCTGTCAGATAAGAATTGTCAAAAACTGACGACGACGAGTGGACATTATTTTAACTTCGTCATATTTCATTTTAGACATTAGTCAACAAATTCACAAAATCATACAATTTATTTGATCGATAAGTTAACTGGCATTCTTTTTTTTTAAGATTTAGCTTCTGCATTCTGTAAGACTGTAATGTGATTTAAAGATTTAATTTTTTTCGTATGTTTCATGTTTCGTGTTAGGTTATATTTTTACAAGCTATTATTTTCCTACCATCAGTTTCTCTTCTTCTTCTTTTCGAGTCAATAATCAAATCATAGATCAAAATGACGACATGACGACCTCCGTGACGTAATGGTTACCATGCCGGCCCGCCACCCAGGAGGTCCCGGGTTCGATCCCCGGTCGGGTCATGATGAAAAACGAACTTTTTCTGATTGGCCTCGGGTCTTGGATGTTTATCTATATATGTATTTGTTATAAAATATAATATCGTTGAGTTAGTATCCCATAACACAAGTTTCGAACTTACTTTGGGGCTAGCTCAATCTGTATGAATTGTCCCTATACATTTATTTATTTATCATTTCAGACGGCAGATTCAGAACTGGCCATTAAACTAACTAATACAAAACTATACTACACTACACTACAAAAAAATTATAATAAGATTTCTTTAATATTTTAATTAAATTTTCTAATTAATAAACTCTTGATGACTCTAAATCTGTTTCTCTTTGCTGCTTGAAAATTTTCAGTTATTCTTAATCCGCACACAAAGTTGCTTCTTTGATACACTATAAAATAAAAATATTTTTAATGTGAGGTTAAATTTTATCGGTTGACTAAAAGTGATAAAAAAGGCAGTATGCATGAAGGTTATAAAATAATTATTATTGCTTGAGTAACTTAGTTCCGTAATGAAATAAATTGTTAATTTACTCTGAATATACCTGTATTTTTCGTACTAAGTATATATTTATTTTCTAATATAGGTAGGTAGGTACATTTAGTGAATGTTTTTATAAAAATAAAACATAGAGTTGCTCATATTACAGAGTTTAAAAAAATCTTTACATACATAGTACGATATACAATATATATAATACTGGTGACAAGTCGACAACCCTAGTTACACATAGAGAATAGAATAAAAGCCAAAGGCTTAAGACAAAGGCTTTCCAGTACGCAGTTCCTCAAGTGTGAGACTGCATACGTCACGTGCTCAACAAGCCCTCTTTTGCTAGTTCAAGCTCTTTTGTAGGTTACGCGGACGATTCCTAATTATTTAAGGTAGACACACATTTTTATGTCGTGTTCTGAACTTCTGACGCCACACAACGATACAATTTCGATATGACTGTACTAAAACTGTCATTACGCTTAACGTAGCCGTAGCCTGAATCTGAATCTATGACCTGTCAGCTCTGAGTGGCTGTGACGGTCACTGACAGATCACAGGTTCAGAGTTAAGCTGACTAGTCTGCACCGTAATGTTTGTAAAGCGCAACACAAAAGTGTGTTTCTAAATTAAAGTATGTACAGACGAGTGGTGTTTTTCTCGAACTAAAATACCCGAAACACAATAAGGGAGAAGCGACAATACGAGCGTGCATGTGATCTATATTCATCATCGTTCACTTATCCTGCTCCCATTCCATTAACTAGATCGGCGCAGTATATTTTCTTTATCCATTCTACCAGCTGTCACTTCCACGCTTACAGTCTTCCCATAATTATTGCAAGATGATTTCCACGCATGTCTACATGACCTATTCCCATATCTCAAATCTGCGCAGGTATGCGTAGGTACACGGAACTATGAAAACCGCCATAACAAACAGGATATATTAAAACTGTTATGGTAAAATACCAATTGTAGATTAAAATAAAGAAAAAAAAACTGCGCGTTGGAGACATACATTTATCAGTCAGAAACATATTATTACATCGTGTCGTGTGTTTTTCTAACCAACATTCTGACGCGTCACGAGCACGACACAACACGACTCGGAAAACGTTCGTAGCTTGAGCTTCAGACAGGCTTAACGACAGCGTAGCAACGCGATCAAATAAAACGGGCGTAGAGGATGAAACGTGCAATATCTCATTCCTAATACACATTTTATGGGTTCAAGACACGGCCGTTAAAGTTTACACTACCCAAGGGGTTGTAGTATCATTATTTAAAATATTTTACGATCTGTTACGTTTTTATTTATTATTTACAAATCACTTTGCACGATTTTCCAGACTTATATAGGCTGGTTTTAGAGTCGCGCGACTCTAAAACCAGCCTTAAGAGTATTAATATAAGCAAGCAATATTTATACTCTAAGGTAAGAAAGCGCAACTCTACAACCAGCCTAGATAGAAAAATTGTAATCATTTATTTTTTGTTCCAGGGGTGAGCAAAAGATAAATGAAACACACACACACAATACACATACATAATTAATTATAATTTAAAAAACATATAAAAAGACTTACCAGCTGAATTGTTTCGTATGTAGAATTTAATCTGCAAATAAAGCAAAATCTAATTAATTTGTGTGTAGTAACATTGTAAATGAAGTGATTGTTTTATGGCGAATCACGCAAAAACATTGTAAAATTCCTTCCAATCCTTCATTGTAAAACCTCCGTGGCGTAATGGTTACCATGCCGGCCCGCCACCTAGGAGGTCCGGGGTTCGATTCCCGGTCGGGTCATGATGAAAAACGAACTATTTCCGATTGGCCTCGTGTCTTGGATGTTTATCTATATATGTATTTGTTATAAAATATAGTATCGTTAAGTTAGTATCCCATAACACAAGTTTCGAACTTACTTTGGGGCTAGCTCACTCAATCTGTGTGATTTGTTCCTTTAAATTTATATTATTTATATTTATAAATAGAAGAAGAAAGAAAAGAAGAAGAAGAAGAAAACATTATTTATATTAACTTTCATTATTTAAGTTAATGGCCGTCGCACGCTGCGCTTTCCGGTACGCAATAGTTGTGAATACTTTTTGTTGTATACTTCCATGGCGTCGTCGCCTGCGCAGTTCAAGAACAGTGCTATTTTCCTCGCCTCTTTAACATTTGCGAGGTCTGCTGCATCTAGGTATATGCGGAATGCCTGAATAAACTTCGCAAAATTATTGTTTTCTGGTGTTAATTTTAGGCCCCTCGGCGGCTTTACGCCCTCCATGCTGTTTGCTTTCACAGTTTTTTATTTTAATTTTAATTACAGATAATTGTCTCACTTTTGAGAAATATTCTGGTATTTTACTTTTCCAGTTTTTTATTGTTAGTTTACACCTGACACCATGTTCAGTATGATATAGATTCTTATGTAAATACAGGATTGAAACACAGAGTAACTTTTTAGTAGTCCGTAGACATCTTTATTAACTTGACACATGACAATGTTGCCATCATACACAACACTTTTGAAGATGTGTGTTTGTTACTCTGTTACAATGCTGTTACATAATAATAGTTATTAGTTGGACAGATTTGCAAATAGGCCGAATGAAACCACATGAAAATCGGTTTAGTAGTTTTTGAGTTTATCGTGGACAGACAGACGCCGCGGCCGCCGCGGGTATGTTTTATATTATGTAAGGATGAGCAAAATAGGGCTCGAGTTTGAGACTAGATTTTAACCGTAAGCTTGTTTGCCACCTTTGTGGTATAAAAAAAAAAAAAAAACTGTTTTTATTACGGGAATAGACGCTCTGATTGTTTAAAAAAAAAAAAAGTACAGACGTCAAAAGCTGCAAACGTTGAAGTAGTAGAAATATGAAATTGTACAATACGGTCAGCAACACAGCGACCCGCTGGCCTATTTTTTGTATTCAGGGTTGAGAAATATGTTTCATAAAATTATTTTTATTTATTATTATTAATTTTCTTGCATTTTCGGGTCTTTAGGCGAAAGGATATCTACTTGGGAGATTTACTTGGGAGATTTGCATCGCGGTTCAAATCTTCCCCGGTCGAGCTAGTAATATAAAATACAAATAATAGAGACGTTATACTGGGTGGTTAAAAACTATAAAAATCTACTTCTTTCTTGATTCTGTGATCGGTAGTTCCCAGTCGTTTAAGTTTTTTTTTACACTAAGGTGGCAAATAAGCTTACGGCCCACCTGATGGTAAGCGGTCACCGTAGCCTATGGTTTAAGTCGTTAAAAAAATGTAATGCAAAATGTTCTATCCAGGAACCGAAAAGGTTCGTAAAATACCGGTAAAGAACCGGTACTTAGAGGTTCTGTGACTAGAACCCGAACTTGAACCGGAACCTAAGTCTGGAACCTGGACCGAAACCTTTATTTTATCGGTTCTTCTTTAAATCATGTTCGAACTTGAGTTACACTTAAGAGTATGTCTACGCGTCGTCGCAACGTAAACATTTTAGCGCTGCATATGGGGCCTCCCATACATTAAACGTGATTTTTTGCCATTTTTTGGTCTGTATTAACAACGGCAATAGATAGACGCTTAAAATTTTCACAAAATATTTAGTTTTTTGCTCGGTCTGGCATGACTCTGGTCAAGTTTTAAGATGAAAGACCAGTGAAACTCATGAAGGGTATACACGACAAACATGCTGTAAACATGGTCCCTAGGTTCTGTTTATACCGTATTTTGCAGCCTTTAGTATACCTATAGACCTCTACACTCCACTATGGAAGGCTAACAGTCAGCTGCTGAAAGAAGAGATACGCTAGACACGGTTGAGCGTATCCGTTCTTCTCAGGGAACCTTTGAAGAACCGGTATATTGGAACCTTTATTCAGAACCGGTTCTTTGGAACCGGAACCGCACCGGAACCTGAACCGGAACCGTACCGAAAAGAAGAACCTTTTTACGAACCGAAATGAGGAACCGGAACCCAAATTCGTACCGGTTTTCAATCCCTGGTTCTATCACGGTGTCTATTTAGCATAGCTCAAACAAAAGGTCCGCAAACATAGTATTTCGGTATATTTACGCTTTTTTAAATAATATGTTTTTATTAATTTTTGTAAATCAGTAGCAACCCTAGCTAAGTTCCGCAACGTCGCGACAGTTGTGCGACTTGCGGAAATAGCGCCGGTCTACATACAACAACGGTCGAGCGCGACGTGTCGCCCGACAGCGCCACCCTTGTCCGGCGGAATATAAAGGAAGTTATGCAACCAATATTTTTTTCCTTAATTCATGACTTTATTATGCAATGCATCATCACATGCCACTACACAATCTAAATATTAAAATATTCTTGGAACGAATCACACAACGCTATCTAGTCCCAAACAAAGCAACCTAATCTTGTACTATGGGTACTAGATTGCTGATAAATATACTTAAATACTTTTTTTTTGTAAATAAATACTTATTATACATAGAAAACACCCAGACCAAGGCAAACAGACATGTTCATGCACACACATGTTTGCCTTGCGCAGGATTCGAACCCGCAGCACTTGGGATAAAGTGACCATTGCTAGCCACTCGACCACTGTGCCAATCAATCATGTCACCACCTACATAATAGGTCTATTGACCTAGCAGTAGTAGTTGTAGAGGAGGCTTTTCTCAAATATTTATGTATTTTTATAAAAGAGTGATAACTAGACTATTCTTTAAAACATGACAGACGGACAATAAAGAAATCCTGTAATGATTCTGTGTTTTTCTTACCTTTCTCTACATTCTACATGATAAGAGAAATAGAAAAATATTAAATCGATCAGTTTGGAGCTCTCGTACCTCTTTTAATTAACAATAGTCAATTTTTTTAAAATAATAATCGAAGAAAACAAACACTGAAGTTTGGTCTGCAAAGTAGGGTTGGAAAAAATCGTGATTTAAAATAAAAAAATCGGATTTATTTGATTTTAATCCGATTGTATCACTGAGTCAGTTATTGTATAGAAAATACGCAATAATTTAAAAAAATCCATTTATAAATGAATATAAAAATCGTTCGTCGTAATGGGTTTCACCACAGCTAAAAATTAAATGTTATGTTTTTATTGGTTTTGTATTGAGAATTTGTTGTAATTTAGATAAGATTGTAGTGCAGCAGCAGTGCGCGACGTAGTTTATGTCAGGGGAAATCGCTTGACACTTTTTGGCTGATTTGGTTTCATTAAAAAAGTTTTTTTTTTAAATCACTTGATTTTAATCGCGATCTAAATCATTGATTCAAATCATATCAATCTTGCTCCAAAGTAAGTAATAAATCAACACAAAAGATCCAAAAGTGTTCTGTCTGCAGATGGCCCCATAGCAAGATAAATTATGTTTATCTTTAGTCATTCACATATCGGTATTATTATGAGAATCATTTTTTTTACAATGGATCAACTTTGCATGTGTACCTATCAAAAGAGCCACCATCATTGTTGTGATGATTAATTTCAAATGTTATCATTCCCCAGCTTCAATTTAGGCCACCCATGCACTAAAATGGTTTTAGAGTTTATTAAGTTTATTTCAATAAGTTTTATACGTAATTTCACAGATTTGAAATGAATCCCATAAAACAAGCCAAACTTAGTGTAGAACATTTGTAATGGACGCTTGTATCAATGTTGTCTTCTGTGTTTTTATAGTTTTGTATTTTTCTACATGTAATGCCTAAAGGTCGCTAGTTTTAAAATATTAAATAAATTTTAAATAAAAGATTTCTTTAATAAAATGATAATTAGACTACAGCAAAATGTTATTGGAGTGTTGTTTGCTATGTTAGACATAGCAACTTCATGATAATTATCTAATTTATTTTGAAAATAAATCAATAACTTTTAATTTTATTTCAAGTACAGTAACATTATAAAGTACCTACATTGCCTTCAATGTCAGCATAATAATGAGAGACCTGATTCTATTAGCCGCATCAGCGATGAGCAATCATTACTTGTGTCACTTTAGCGCCCAGTGAAGAGTAATTGCCCATGATTGAAAGCCAGCGCGCCACCGCAAAACCGGTCAAAGAATGCCACCTTTCCTACATCAATAAAAACACATGCCCCGCCAGCACAGGAATTTACAATCACAAGCAACTAAAGAAACTTGTACGAACCACTTTTATAGCAAAACAACAGTATTTTGTAAACAATTTCAGCGTTAAAAACAATAAAAGTATTGTATCAAAAAACATGACAGTACTCAACAAAAATTGTGAATATTTACGTGGAAAACACGTTTTTATAGTTACCTCTTGGTAATTCACGATGTTCCAAAACTGTGTAAATTAATTTAGCACATAAAATAGATCAAATTATAATAGAACAACAATAAAACCTATAATGGAAATTGCAATTTTTATTGACACCCTTGCGCACCATAGACACAACTGTCTATTTTTTTTTTGCGAAAGATAGTTGATCTGTCAAATGGTCAATGAAATGAGATGAGGATTCACATGATCCTATTGAACCGCATTAGATTTTATCAAATAGTGTAAAATAATACTTCGAAATTCTGCGAAATATTTTTTTTTTGTACAACTGGGAAACACTTTGGAAAACATGTTAGCTCAAGAAAATATTTAATGTATTTTCAGAATTTTTCAGGCTGGTAATAAAAAACAAAGTGTCAAGTGTCAACGAATCCGTCAATGTCAAAATTTGTGCTGTCTGCTCTGCTGTTGTGTGCTGTGCGTAGAGATGAGTTATAACAGGTAAAATCTAATACCTGTTATGCCTGTTTCTGTTCCCAAGAATTAACAGGTCCAAATACCTGTTATTAAATAACAGGTGAAATTTTTCAAAGTTGTTCAAATGGCAGAAAATATTTATATAGTCTAGTCATTGAAATTGAATTAGTAGTTGCCACAATGTAAAAAAAAAATACTAATTATAAAAGTCACAGTGACACTTGCTTGACAGATCACAGGTTATCGCCGTCTCCTTTCATTTATACGTGCTAAAACGAGAAGCACCTAGTATTTTATACTAGGTGCCTCTCGTTTCAGCACGTACAAATGAAACAAGATGGCAATAGAAATACTTGATGACATATCAGGCTATAAAGTCACAGTTCCCCTGTTAATGACTGTGACAAGTCACAGGTATTTTTCATAACAGATATTTCATTAACAGTTTTGTCCATAAATGTTTTCTTCTTCTTGCTTCACCATTATCGCACGTAGCATAAGTATGGTCATAATACTAAATCCTACAATACTAAATACTTTAATGATATTACAGGACACTGTAAGTACTTAAAATTTACAATGAAACTTCTAAATGGATTTGATTAAATCGTATATTGTTTAGCACATTCGCATCCTTATAAACTTTTTAACTTTATGGTGTAATTTTTATGAGATCATATTATAATCTAGCAAAAAATTGTTAGTTTTAATTAATTTTATTGAATTTCATGTTATTAAATTATGTATTTTACCAATAAACTATGTCATAATATGCAAAAAATTTAATTTAATCGGGCCAAGACATCGCGTTCTCTCATACAAACTTTGCCATCTTGTTTCGCCCCCTTGGGAGTTGAATTTCGCAAAATCCCGTGGGGCGAGAGTTTGTATAAGTGACCAGAACCACAGTATCTAATAAGCCAACGCCACCTTTTATTTAGTGTTCTGCTGGAGGAAAATGTTGAAAAAGATGTTGTAATTTTCGACGTGTTCGGATATATGTATGTAGCCTGTAGGTACCTAAATAAGGTTCTTAAAAAAATATTTAAAATACCAATTACATATAATATTATAATAGGTAAGAGGAAGTAATCCTTTGTGTGTAAAAAAGACGTTCGTAGTTTATAAGTTCTGCCTGTGATAAAGTAATTTGATAATGGCAGAAAATATAGTCATTAAACTTGTTTATTAAAAGTCTGGCAATCTAATCGTGTCCAATTGTGTCACTCGAAAACAGCGGCAAATTAAAAATATCTTGAGATGGCTACCCTTTTTTTCAAATCGCTAATGAAAAATATTAACTTGGCAACCCTCCGAATGCATGTTACTGAAACCACTTTTGATTTGGTACTTTAATTTTTTTTATTAACTAAAAATCATGTAATGAAAAGGAACTTTATGGTAGAAAACATAAATCCACAGCATATATAATATGGCTTCCGCAGTGATAAAAAAACGTTTTGTTAACGAACTGTTTGCTTTACATTGCTGGTGACTGGTGACACGCATGGTTTGCCATGCTACCTTGTTCTTAGGTTGCCACAATGTAAAAAACTTAATAGTCACAGTGTTTAGTCTGATTGCCAAACGAAAGGAAAAAAAGTCACAGTGACAGACAGACTGACAGATCATAAGTTATCGCCGTCTCGTTTTATTTATACGTGCTAAAACGAGAAGCACCTAGTATTTTAATACTAGGTGCTTCTCGTTTCAGCACCTACAAATGAAACGAGATGGCGATAGTTACAAGTCACAGTTCCCCTCTTCGTGAACTGACAAGTCACAGGCTAGTATTTTTCGTAACAGGTATTTCGTATCGCCAGGAGCAGTGACTGTTCCGAATTGTTCGGTAACAGTGATTTGTCACTGTTCCGATAAATACGCCTCACCCCTAGCTGTGCGTGCTGATAAATGCTGTGCGCATAGTTTAGATATTGCAATTTAATAATTTACTTACGTCACATTTTTAAGTAAATTGTCGTCGAAGTGATTATTGAAATTGACAAGAAAATACTCTAATGGTTTAGAGTTAGATAGTTTCATTAAAAATTTGCCTTTATAGTATATTAAATAAGTGAAAATGAGTGAACCCGAGGCGCAGTATGAGGGGACCTCTGACCCCAAATTGGCTAATGCTGGCATGGCAGGACCTTCCAGTGCCCCAGCTTTCGTGAATCCTATGCCTTCGACGTCTACTGCTATGTATGGTCCACCAGCTTTGCCCCCCCGTCCAGATATGAGTCTACAACAACAGAATTTCGGAATGAACTATGGAATGAACGGAATGAATTCTTATGGGATGGGGGGTTTTGGAGCTATGGGAGGCTATAATAGCATGTATGGAGGAGGATATGGTGGTTACATGGGAGGTATGGGTGGGATGGGTGGTGTAGGAGGCATGGGATACGGAGGATACAATCGATTTGGGAATCCCATGTATGGTGATATGGAAAGCAGGTAATTATTTTGTTTTCATTTTTTGTGTCTCTGACCTAGCTGAGTTTTTTTTACATTTGATCTGATAGTAAGCAGTTGCTAGGTGAACTTCTGCCAAGTCAAATACTTGTTTGAGTATTTGTTAAACCTTTAAACATTCTTTAAACTGAACTATTGTGTAATTATGTATAAAAAACAATGTATTGTTTGTTTGAACTCCTATGTATCTCAAAAGGCACATAAAGGTACAACTTTGTTTGGTTGTTTCTCAATTCCTCTACACATATTATGCTTCTCATTATTCAATCCTTCTTTTCTTTGGTCATCCCCCAGGTACTTATACCTGAAAGTTGGTTTGTAAATAACTTTTTTCCTACCAACATTATAAGCAACATTACTGAATAACAAAGTCTAAATGAGCGGGCAGGGCTACCATGACATGAATCACAAAAATTACAAAAAAAATATTTTACAATGAAATATTGACAATTACATTCAAGGTTATGGTAGGTGTTTATGCATAATTTTGCATTTATTACTAAAGAAACTAACTTTTACATGTTGAAACAAAGATGTATAGATTCTGTTATCTAAATATTTTTTATCTCGCCACAGATAATAATATTTTATCTAATGTTTTTGTTTATGTTTGACTTTAAGGAAAATTACTGATCTTAGTTTTGTAGTTTAAGGAACTTTTGCATGATAAAGGGAGTTTTTTTAACCATTATCTCAGCCACAAGAAGTCCACTGCTGGTCATAATCCTCCCCAATTTTTTTTAATACATATTTATTTAACTTTATTGACCACAATACAAAAGTACTGATACAATAGGCGGACTTAATGCTAAGTTGCATTCTCTACCAGTCAACCATAGGGAAGTGCAGAAATTCACGAATGCGGTTTTATGATAAATATACATACATACATTACAAACTATCGTATAGACGTACATAAATACATATAATAATAAACATTATATAAATATATTAATGTATATATTAATATATATAAATACTGATGATTTAGAAACTAACTTCAAAAATGAAACAAATATAATTACCTAATACGTATAATGATGATTTACTTTCGCAAGTTATCTAACAAATACATACTTATAGTACTAAATATTTTTTTTATTTTCATACACTATCTATCCACACAACATTAACATACAATGAATTCAAATTCAAATTCAAATTCATTTATTTCAGACTGAACATCCATATTTTACAATTAAAATGAAGAATGTTTTACTTCAATATATTGAGACACTGGCACTACCGTTGTGTGAGAAACCAAAATACCAAATATTTATACTAAAGATCATCACTAAAGATTTACATACTACATTTGCAATTTCTCGGAAGAACTTAACATAATTTTTTATATTATTATTGATGACTAGCTGCCCGGCCCGGCTTCGCCCGGGTACTGTTTCGTTTTTTTTTTCAATCTTTCTGAGAGATTTTCTTAATATTTTTTTCCGTAAGAACCTTGTACAGAGTATTAGAAAACTACAAAAAAAAATCAGCCAAATTGGTCAAGCCGTTTTCATGTTATGTCGTGACAACGGAAAACGGGTTTCATTTTTATATATATAGATAGATGATAAATAATTCTGTTGCAGATTTATCCAAATGGCAGAAGAGAGTTCAAGACCAGCCTTTGATTCCATACAAGGGTTTGTTGGTGCGGTTGGTAGTATTGCGATGATGTTGGAAAACACATTCTTTGCGTTGACCAGCTCTTTCAGGGCTATATTAGGTAAGAAATGACAAAATATGTATGTAAGATTAAAGTTATAGTTAGGAGACGTTGCAGCATTGTTTCAAGCAACTCTCCCTTAGAGTTATACCAAATTCATGTAATTTTTAGAGTTGTAAGTCAAGTTTCATGTTGTAGCTCTTAGCACAAAACGCTTATTCAAACTAGCTACTTTCAGTAGCGACGATCGGCATTTTATAGCGATTCTATTTTATAAAACGCCGATCGCCGAAAATATTGTTATTCACAATATTAGAGTACTCCATTCCAATATATATAGCTTAACATTTGAAGTGAAATTCAAAGATGATGAAATAGTTTGTGTAATAATCTTGTGGTAATGGTTTTGTGCTTTTTATGACAATAAAATGATTTGTGATTCATCATATCATAATAACCCATAATCATCCCACTGCAGCGATACATGGTCTCTGCCATGCTGTACTAATGCAGATTGACTTGACTTAAGCCCACCATTCACTACACGAACCCGGACCGGAGTCGCAACCCGGACCCGACCGCGGATCAATCCGGCGTTGCCCATACACTGCACGAACCCTCCACGAACCCTCAACTCGAAGTATGGCATGTGGGGTTCGACAGGCGCTCGCGGCTCGCAACCGCGGACCTGCGAGCCCGACGCCAACCCATTTGACAGTCTGGCGTACCGGTTCGTCGCTTCCATACACAGGCGGATTAGTCCGATGACCGACAAATCCGTCGGACCAATCTGCGTGTGAATGGTGGGCTTTAATGACTGTCATCTATAAACATCCAAATACTATATAACCTGTGTTATATGTAACGCCGTCATTATGTACAATGTTATACATAGTATAATGTTTATTTAGGTGTAGCAGAAAACTTTGGCCGTTTAAGGTCACTATTCGCGCAGGTCTGGTCAACGTTTGCAGTAGTGAGGTCCATTAACTGGCTAATAAGGAAACTCATGGTCATCCTTGGCATTAGGACTGAGACTGAATTTAAGGTAGGTCAAGCCTTAAAAAAAACTTTAACAATAATGTAAAATAACAAATATTTATATAAAAAAGCCTCAAAAAAAAAAGAGAAAAAAACATATATATTTCTTTTAAGATTTTTTTTTTCTTTTTTGCGAAGGCTTTAAATCACAGTATGACCAACAACTATAGCCGTAACAGCTGTAAGCAGGTGCGAGGCCGGGTGGACAGACCGCATCGTTCCTCTCTGTTCGTCCATGCAGTTATATCTCTTTCATTCGCTCCTCGCCTCGTTGCATTGAAATGAAATGAAATGAAATGAAAATATTTATTTCAGACTGCACATTTTAAATACAATTATTATGCATTAACTAGTGTAAACTAGTTAATTTTGATTTTGTTATTTTTGATAATGTTTTGGTGCAATAAAGAGTATTTTATTTTATTTATTTATTTAACACCCCCCACCTCTACAAAACCCAGAATTTATACATTATATCATTAAAAGTGCATGATTGTATAGTATCTCAATAAAATTAATCTATCCAGTATCTGATAAGAAAAGGATCAACGAGATGCTAAGAACGATTACATAACTGTCATATTTTCTTTCTTAACAATTTTACCGTTATCACGAAATATGTAATAATATACGAATAACGTTATGTCGTGAACTAAAATAGATAAGCATCCTAAAAATAATAGTAAAAAGCAGAAACGTACTTAATTTAATATTATACAAATATACCTTTAGGTGAATAGGAATTCTTTTAAAGTAGTTTTAATTTTATTGTTTGTTACGTTGTCATTTATGGGATTAAACTATATTCAACTTGTACACACATTACAATTTAATTTGCAAGTTGTAAAATTATTAGAGAAAGTGCATGTTAAAGGTCTTTTACTTGTCACTTATCCCATAAATGTTCTATGTTCCTAACAATATTATGATGTCTTCCAGGCATGGGCGGAAGCGGTCGCGGCGACCCGGTCCGGGACCGCGTCCCCAGAACAAAAAGCCCGCGGGTCCAGCTGGGCTATACTGATGTTCTTCGGTGTGGTAGCCGCCGCGCCATACATTGTGCTTAAGATGCTTGGCGGCTTGTCTAAGAGCATTAACGAGAGGTGTAAGTAACTAAATTAATATTTGTTAATTTGTGGATCACAATCCGAAAATGTTACAGATGGAAAAATTGGTACATTACGAGAAAAGTGAAAAATAAGACGATTAAACGAAAGAGAGTAAATGGAGAGAAAGTAAAGGAAAAATATGACTTAAAACATGGACTGATATGAATGAATAACAATTTTAAGAAATATAGAAAGGGGTTCGGTTTGCAACATTTTGGATGTTGATGTCCTTTAAAAAAAAATAGAAATTCCAAAACGGTATTTATTATGATTAATCTTGAATAAAATTGTAATTTTAATTTTATTCTGTATAATCCCAATTTAAAATTAATAGCAAATCCTAATTCGTATTTTTGAAACTTTGATAGATACTACTGTCTATTTGTATAGCATATAATCTGGTTTAAATTAGTTAGCGATATTGTAGCTAAACCGTATAAAAAATCGTCCATTTCCAGTGAACGACCCAACATCATGGCAGGAGCCATTACGAGCGGTTGCACACCATGACTTCCAAGCGTCATCACCACAAGAGATCAGCTTCTCAGCAAACCAAGTCCTAACCCTGGCGCCACAGCACCTACAAGGCTACCTATGGAATTCTGGTTGGCTCATGGGCACAATAGACAGGCAACATGCAGGATTAGTACCAGTTAATTACATTAAAGTTATAAAACCTGCTGAGACAATAAGTAATGAAAATGGAAAGGTAAGACATACGCATGTTTTTTGAGTCGAGTCGGTCGAGTGGTTAACAATGGTCAATTTATCCTAGTCTGTGGGTTCGAATTCTGCGCAATGCAAATATTTGTGTGCATAAACATACATATACATGTTTATATAAATATCTAGTTGGTCTTGGTCTATGTATAGCCTGTTTCTTTTAACTTGACCAATGTAGTAAACAATCTTAACATGTCTTTTTAACGAAAATAGGCAATTAAAATTATCATTCACGCACTGTTCACACCCAAATAATAATAATATAGTTAGAAATGGCATTTAACACAACACTCTTATTATTTTGGCGATTTATCGATTTTACACATGGTTATTTGAATAAAAAGACATGCTAAGATTGTTTACTACATTGGTCAAGTTAAAAGAAACAGGGTTTATAATAATATGTATTCACTGAGCTTGCCAACCCGCTTGCAGTTGCGAGTATTGGGAAAATTCCCCAAATTAAATGTTGATCAAAACCAGCCGTTACTGAAGGCGTTTAGGGGAGGCCTAAGTCCAGCAGTGGACTTCTTATGGGTTAAATGATGATGATAATTATGTATTTACTTTTAAAATATATTTTCAAGAAGAAATGCTGTCTTCGGAGAGTTCAAGTGGTTTGAATTATGAATTTTTAAGAGAAACAAAGTAACAAAGAATTTTCTTTTTTCAGGTGAAAGTTGACCCCAATGAAGAATTATAACATTTCATAGGAAATTCGTTTTTAATGGACACCAATTCTTGCAAGAACATTGAATTTTGCATGGGTTAAGTAATGTATCTTTTGTATTTAGGTTCCCGAGATCAGTTTAATAGTTATACATAAGGGTCCATTAGAATGGCCAAATTTAAGATGTCCTTAAGTCCTACTTAGGGATATTATCAATGATTAAAGAAAAAAGAGAGGAGGAGAATTTAGGTATACTCCTTTTTGTTGTAAACCCTGTTTTTCTTAACTTGACTTGATTTGACGACCTCCGTGGCGTAATGGTTACCACGCCAGACCGCCACCCAGGAGGTCCCGGGTTCGATCCCCGGTCGGGTCATGATGAAAAACGAACTTTTTCTGATTGGCCTCGGGTCTTGAATGTTTATCTATATATGTATTTGTTATAAAATATAATATCGTTGAGTTAGTATCCCATAACACAAGTTTCGAACTTACATTGGGGCTAGCTCAATCTGCATGAATTATCCCTACATATTTATTTTTGACCAATGTAGTTAAACAATCTTAGCGTGTTTTTTTAATTCAATTATCCATGTGTAAAATCGATAAATCGCCAGAATAATAAGTGTTGTGTTAAGGTCTCCAGAGCTCCACTTGGGGGGGTTGGGAGGGTTGGCAACGCGTGAGTGATACCCCCGGTATTGCTTACGTCTATAGGCTACGGTGACGGCTTACCATCAGGCCGACCGTATGCCTGTTTGCCACCTGTGTGGTATATAAAAAAAAGCCATTTTTAACTATATTATTATTATTTAAGTGTGAATGATAATTTTAATTGTCTATTTTCGTTAAAAAGACGTGCTAAGATTGTTGACTACATTGGTCAAGTCAAGAAAAACAGGGTTTAGATATGCTAAACCTACAACAAAAAGCGTAATATTTGTTATAAGGCTAGAACAGATTGAAACTAAATACACCCAACGATATGGTCAGCAAAAAATAGATTAACGCAACTGTTTTGGATCTATGGAATAATGATACTAAAGTGTTATTCTTTTGCCGACCTTACCATCGATAGTATAATCATTTGCAATGTTTTGAAATGCATAATAATATTCAATAACGAATACTTTGACTTCAATAACGAATTATGATTTTTATACTAAGGGCGTTTTTCCACTACTCCGGCATCCGATTTTTATCGGTCCGCCGATGTAGAAATTCATACTTTAGACATAAAACCGGATGCCGGAGTAGTGGAGAAGCGCGTATACTAAAGTATGAATTTCTACATCGGACCGACAATTACCAGACCGATAAAAATCGGATGCCGGAGTAGTGGAAAAACGCCGTAAAGCGCTTATTACACTACACGATATTCAGAGTCTAACAAAAGAGTAGCAATACGAATAAGCGAGAAGCACTTACAACTTCTCACTTCTTAGTATTGCACCGTCTCTTTTGTTAGACTCTAAATATCGTGTAGTGTACATAAATAACACAGATTAGACTGAACTTGCATTTTTTTGTACGTTTTCACATATTTTCTATGATTAATAAAATTCATAACGCAAAAAATAATGATGTTAGTGTATGTATGTACGTCTAAGTACAGTCAGCCAATAAAAGAATTGAGTAGGGACGTATATAATTCAAGTTTTTAAATATTACGTGAAGAAATTTACTCAATTTTTTATTTATCATTGGTATTCATTCAGTGACGACCTCCATGGAGTAATGGTTACCACGGCATTACCAGTCCGCCACCCAGGAGGTCCCGGGTTCAAATCCCGGTCGGGTCATGATGAAAAACTAACTTTTTCTGATTGGCCTCGGCTCTTGGATGTTTATCTATATGTTACAGCCAAAGTAATAAATCCGGATATTATATATACTATCCAGCCATTATGAATGTCTACTCAATTTAGACAGTGATAAATGACACAGAATTAATCACATTAACTAGCAATTTTATATAATATCTTCGAAGATTTGGATAAAGTAATAAAACAAGTAAATTAATCACTTTGTCCGGACATTTTTCATAACAGCTGCGGGTGAAAGTTAGCCAAAGTAATAAAACGCGGAATCGTAAGAAAAATTGGTGTTATGATCACAAGATAACCCTAACCCACCAATGTCTGTTGGTATTCAGACAGACACATTGGTGGGTTTTTGTTGGTTGACAATTTGGTTATTATTTATAATGACCAGTCATGTTTATTAGAAATTTAATCACAATGACTGTAACATAATAATAATATAATATTTGTTTTATAATATCTAATTTTATTACGTATCGTATCTTTCTAGCATTTCTAGTCGTTTATTTCATTCACGTATATAATATGGGTTTTATGTTTATGTTTATTTCATACTTTTTAATGTATTCGTTTTTTATATGTGATCGAAGATGTATAAATAACTTCATGATGCTAAGTTGGAACATTGTTGATATTTGGGACTATCCCCCTATGTATAAACTTAGCTTTTTAGTATCCTGTAAAATATTCTGGTAAATTGAAGTAAAATTTAGGTATAAGCTCTCTGTTGGTGCAATTATTATGTCGATAATTCATTTATTATAGGGGATGGACTGATTTTTGTCATGAATAAATTAAAAATATATATTTTGTTTTACTTACATACCTGCTCTGTCTACAAATTTTATGTAAATCGTAACTAGGAAACATTCCCATTACGATCTCCTGTATACCTTTTTATATACCACTAAGGTGACAAACAAGCATACGGCCCGCCTGATGGTAAGCTGTCACCGTAGCCTATGGACGCTTGCAATACCGGGGGTATATCACTCGCGCGTTGCCGACCCTGTAAAAAGTGGAGCTCTGGGAACCTTACTCACCGTAGGAATACAACATGACCGAGACCAATGCTATTTGGCTACGATCTTCTGTAAGACTGATAAAACTGCGATTTAAACTAGTTACTTTAGTTGTGTAGTGAAATAATTTGAGTAACTTTCGCAGGTTATTTTCTATATAAACAATTCCGTGTGACGCCAAAAAGGTAGGAATAATGAAAACCTTAATAACTTTTTAGGTTTATTGTAAAGTCATAGTCTAATTTACAAGTAAGGTTCGGGGAACTCGAAGGTGACTTCGCGTCCTGTTAGCTTCTTGTATACCGACTGGAACGTGTCCACCTGAGAAATAAAAAAACAAGTTTAGCAAAAAAGAATTGTATATTTTATTCTAAAATTAGTTTTTAAAAACAGTTGTGTATAAATCCCATATAGAGATAAAGGGAGCAAATTAGAACGATGCTTGATGACGCAATGTGGTACTCCGTACCTCGCATACGACGACGTCTCTATTTCACGAAGACACCATAGTACCACAGGGAATAATCATAAATGAATTACAATAATATTGATACCCTCCATACAACAAAAATATTGCTTACAAAAGATGATGATGTTGATCTGATGTTGATTATATTATATACCTAGCATAATACGAAATAGTCTGTAATGTCAAGTTGACATCAAAACGACATCATAATTTGTAAGCATTAGTATTATTATAGGGTGGGACGCCTGCCGGGCACAGGCAGGTGTTCAAGTCGCTAGCTAGTTGGACTCATTACTAGCGATAATTTGTAAGCATAATTTCACCACTGTACACATTTTGTACATATTCTCAGAATGCAAAACCAGAATCAATGTGAGATTGTGATCAAAATAAATGCCGTGGCAAAAACAGTGGCAGTTTATAAAAAATTCAAACCTGTCAACGGGGAAATAATGTCGAATAAGCATCAATAGGCTTATCGCAATGGCGGAAATGTCTTGAACACAATGTACTACGTACAAATGCAATCAAACATTCCTTTTAGTTTCTCTACATTCTAATATGTCTCAGTACTCGATAATGATATAATGTTTTTATATGACGTTTTGTAAATAAATATTATGTATCTTTGCGTGAGTATGAAATAAATAATAATAATATTTGCGTAATAGATCAAAATATTATACCTTGTGTTCAATGGTGGTCTGTTGGTTTTTGTCCAAGTGCACTTTGATGAGCTGCGAGCCGTCCAGCTTGATCCTGATGCGCTTGCCTACGATCTCGGCGGGGAACACGAGGTCCTCGAGGATGGCGTCGTACACTGATGTCAACGTCCTGGAAACAAAATTGAATGGTTATTAATAACAAGAAAAGTCGATTCCATTACGCAAGCGGCGCATGCGCACTACTCCATGACAATCCAATTTTTTCTCTCTCGACAGCTACTTTTATGATTAAAAAGTGTTTTTGTTAAATCGTGTTAAAATATATTTTTTATAACAGTATAGACTTCTCATTTACGGTTTTTAGTGTCTTCATTACTTAAATTCTACATATCTGTCAATTTCTAAAAAAAAGTGTGATTAAATAATATTGTTAAATCTATGAGACATCATTATTCAGTGAATAAGATTCTTTGTAGGACAATGGTGCTAGCTTTAGTGAGGTGCCTATTTTATAAAACATTGAGATTGCATGTCTTGCTAAACATTTCAGTACTGGCCACAAGGGTTAAACAAACACAAGTACTATGCAATTACAAAGTTCTAATGAATATACTTTCATTATTTCCATAAAAATCTTTGTTCTCGAGCCTGGTCATTTCTTTCATTGGTTAAATGTACAATTTTATCATTATATTCAAGTAATAAAATCCAGAAGAGGTGACAATCAATCCCACCGCTGTGTCTCCCGTATAGCCAGGATGAACAACAGCAACCTTAGATTGCAATTAGCAATAAAGCTTATTGACGTAAGGGAGAAACTACAGCTGTCTTGGAACTCACAATAAATTTAATCAGAAAGAAAATAGACAAAGCAAGAAAAATAAAAAAAGATGCGAGTAGGAAAATTTAAACAAACCTGGATCGCGGCCTCTTTTGTTTGTTGGCTACGCGCGTCTTGTGGCTAGGCTTTGGGAGGATTTTGCGGTCACCAATGAACACTACGTGTTTGCCGCTGAATTTCTTCTCGAGCTCTCGCACCAGCCTGATCTGGATCTTCTGGAATGCCTTCAGTTTTGGCATCGGCACATAGATGATGATCGACTGGAATCAATAAAAAAAATATGTTTCGTATTACAGTTCTGTGAAACGTTATCAAGGACAAGGTTTCATAAGAACCAGTTTTCTACATCTATAAATATATTATAGCAAAAAACATATTCCAAACCAATGTTTAATTTTTAAAACATTTTTAAAATTTATCACAAATAATTGGCACAATGGGACATGCATAGCTAGCCACTTCTGGATGTAAAATCACTACCTTTATTTCTTTATTTGGCAAAATAAATAGTTGCTAATGACCAAAAAATAGCACTTGACACTTGGTACAACCTAGGGCGAATGTCAGACCTGGCTTCCTTTCCTACCCACCAAATAAATAAAATAATCTTTTATCTATGCAGACTCCAAACAAAAATTATTAAAAACACCAAGAGTAAATCACAAAATGTTCATCAAATATTTCTCTTTATGCAGGGATTGAATCTGTCGGCGCAGGAAGTAGCGTGTCACTATAAATTGAATGCCTCTAGTACAGCCCAGAATAACATAACCTCTAAATTAAGTTTTTCAATTGACTAGTGCTTTCTGTTGATTTAATTTTTTAAGTAATTAAAATAGAAGCTTCTGTATAATTAATAAAGCTTACCTTCTTATTGTGAAGTTCAATTTCCTTAGCCTTTGTAATGTAAAGCTCCCTAAGTTGAGCTTTCAAGTCGGAGTTGGTTTCTAACTCGACCAGGGCCTGCGAGATCGATGTCTCGAAGCCATCGGGCTCCGCGGCGCTAGCCTTGATGATCTTAGTACTCATCTGGAATGCACAATCACCAAAATAAATCAACACACTCCACCATATAGGTTAGAAATTGAAACTCAACTTATCTGCTAGTTTTTATACAATTTTCACTTAAAACACTGCTCAGTAACAATTATTACGAACATCCGGAGCACCACGCAAGATTTATATTAAAATAATAATTACAATACACTTTCGGCAACAAAAACAACGTTGGGCTACGAGCGAAATTTGTCACCCGAGAAAATCTCAAAAATCATTACCGTAAACTGGAAACTATGGATTAAACTAAATACATAGAAGGATTCTGAATAGTTTAAGATAAATATTTATACGCTAAAATGATTTAAAATATTAAATTTATCGAAAAATCTTCATTGACGGCTACCTTGATAACTTTGCGGGAGCGAAAGAGATAGACAATCAGTGTGCTCAGCCTTCAACTTTAGTTTTTCTCTAAAAACAAACAAACAGTAAAATCGGAATTTTTAAAATTAATTATAAATGTTTTAAATAATCACGAGCATTAAGTACAAACTTTGATTAAATTTTAATTTAAATATTGAACAATAAATTATTTATATAATCAACAGGCTTTGTGAAAAATATTTAGGCCTAGCAACACGAGCGTTCTTTTTGAACGAAAAAGTTAATCCATGCGAAAAAGCATGGAAAAAGTCATCGATAAACTTGAAAGCTAGGCAGTGTGAGACGTTCGAATCAATATCTTTGGTTCGGAGTTGATGTCTATTGGCGGAGCGGGAATTTGAAAAAATTAAACTTTAATTAATTTTATTTAAATTTATATTGCTTCAGTTTAAATATACCTACATATTATATCTATAATGAACGAATGCAGTGGCGGTAACAAACCCGCGAAAAGAAAAATGACTTTTTCCGATTCTCAGGAGGAGCCCGGAAATAAAATGGCGCCTAAGTATTCGCGCACCAAAAAAGGGGTCTTCAAAGAGTTTACCCACCTGTACCCTGCAGATACCAAATCGGATTATTTAGTCCTTCTAACTTCTTGTGATGGCAGTAATTTAAACATCGTTGAGGTTAATGGTGTTCTGAAAAGCGTTCCCGGAATACTACACTTGAAAATGGCTAGCCCTAAATTGCTAAAGTTAATGTTTCATACAAATAAAACTGCTAACGACTTCATTTTGAACTTAACTTTATTACAAAAATACAACTGGGCTGCCCGAATTCCTGCTAACGCCCTGGAGAGCCAGGGCATCATGAGGGTGCCTATTGAGATAACGGAGGAGGAGATGTTGGACAATTGCAAGGCTTCTTCGGAAGTTGTTGGAGTCAAAAGATTTATGAAGCGGCAAAGTGATGGCAGTTTTCTTCCATTGTCCACAGTTTTAGTCACGTTCCTGTCCGCCAGCCGTCCTGACCATGTGACCCTAGACCACATGTGGTTTGATGTACAAAATTATATTCGTCCTCCCTTGCAATGCTTTGTATGCTATGGCTTTGGTCACGGTCGCAGCTCCTGCAAAAAGGAACAGGTGTGCTCAATATGTGCGGGTAATCACTTCTTTAAAGACTGTTCTAACGTTAGCAATGTTAAATGTATTAATTGCAATGGTGCTCATCCTGCTGTGTCTAGTAATTGTCCTAAGAAAGCTGATAAATTAAACCAAGTTAGGAGTAGAATAATGGGTGTATCTTATGCTGCAATAACTGCCAGAACCAACGAAGAAATTACATGTCCCATAACTCAGTTGTCGGCACCCATTAGTTCTACGCCTAATATTAAACCTTCCTCAACTCCTCATAAAAGAGCCTTGGCCTCTGATATCCTGAATTCGGATATGGTCCTGAATGCCATTACTAAGACAGTTGTTGAGTTGGTGAAGTTGGTAATCGGAAAAAAGGACTCTCCTAGCCCTTCTACCTCTAATATTTCAAGTAAAGTCATCAAGGAATTGCTAATTACCAATTTTTCTAACATCTAACATGGATCTTGTTCAAAGTTTAAATATTATACACTGGAATTCTAGAAGTATTCTTTCCAACGTTTTTGAATTAAGAAACTTTTTAATTAATTTTCCGACTCATGTTGACATTATATTACTTAATGAAACTTGGTTAAATGCTGATAAGATTTTTAAGTTACCTGGTTATCAAATTATTCGTAGAGATTCTGATCGGCCTCATGGAGGAATTGCTGTGGCCATTAGTAAAAAGTATAAATATAAAGTAATTGATTCCTTTTTCTCATATGATTTCCAAAATATTATCATTTCTGTACATTTAGGCCAATCTTACTTAGACATATTATGTGCTTATAGTCCTCCTCCTCCTAATGGTCAGTTCAACATTAATCAATTAACTGACTCCTTTTCCAAATTATCATCTAAACATTTTTTGATAATAGGTGATTTCAATGCGCGCCACTCCTCCTGGGGAAGTAAGGCGAATGATGTCAGAGGTAATATCATCTACTCTTTTTCAGATTCTCAGAGTTTGGTTTGTTTGAATGATCACAATATTACTACTTTTCCTGCTTTTGGACAAGATGGTAATGTATTGGATCTTGTTTTTGCTTCACAATCCGTTAGTTCTAGTTGTTCCTTTTCTGTTTTGGATGATCTGTTAGGCAGCAATCACTTTCCTCTTCTCATATCCGTCCAGTACAGTGCGCCCTCTAAGTTGATAAGTAGACGGAGTGAAGTGCCTACTGATGTTTTACCACTTTTTAAATATTTAAACTTTAAGAAAATAGACTGGGTTGAGTTTTCGAAACTATGTGAAAGCTCTTTCTCTAATTTTAATACAAATAATAGTCCTGTTGTCAAAAATTACAACAATTTCATTCAAATTTTGAATGACATTTTAGTTAAAGTTGCCCCTTTTAAATTTCCCGTTTGCCCTAATAAAAATAAGAAAGTTTCGGTCTGGTGGAACGAAACTTGTGCATCGGCTGTTAATCAAGCTAAATTAGCGTATAACTCTTTTAAAAGATTTCCTAGCGCAGAAAATTATATTTTATTTAAACAATTTAACGCTAAAAAGAAGAAGACTATTCTAGAACAGAAAAGACTTCATTGGCATGATTTATGCTCTTCTTTTAATCGGATGACTCCTTCGCAAATAATTTGGAATCATATCCGTAGATTTAAGTTTAGTCGTCTCGACTCATCTAAACAAACATCTTTTCTTGATGATGAGAATTCAGCATCTTTGTTCCTTGAAAAAATTACCCCTATTACTAATGAACAGACCTCCAGTTTATTATTAAATCTTTTCTCTTCTAACGGTTGTGAATCTGCCCAGTGGATGACTTCTCCTTTTAATTTTAGTGAATTTGAGACTTCTTTATTGAACAAAAAAGATACATCACCTGGCCCTGACTTAATTCCGTATTCTGTTATTCAAAATTTACCTAGAAGTGCTAAATTATTATTATTGCAAATATTCAACCAGCTCTGGATCGTAAATGTTATTCCTGAAAGCTGGAAAAAACAATATGTTGTTCCTATTTTAAAACCATATAAAGATCCTAACAGTGTAGATTCTTATAGGCCCATCTCTCTTACTTCTTGCTTCTCCAAAGTTTTTGAAACAATGTTAAAAACCCGATTAGATTGGTATGTGGAAAGTCAATCTTTAATTCCTCATAATCAGTCGGGTTTTCGTAAGGGCAGGAGTACAATGGATAGTCTTAGCTGCTTAATAGGTGACATTCGTAACAGTTTCCTGTGTGACAAATCTACGTTAGCTGTTTTTCTAGATATAAAAGGTGCGTTTGATAACATAGATCACTTGTATTTGATTAAGAGTTTACATTCTTTAGGATTCCCTGGTCATGTTCTACACTGGATCCATAACTTCCTGAGCAACCGCAATGTTTATTTGAAAATCGGAGACAGGTTGCATGGTCCTAGAAGTACAAACAAAGGTACTCCTCAGGGATCTGTAGTATCGCCCCTTATATTTATTCTTAGTTTGGTAAATCTTATGAAATTGATTCCTAAATCAGTAAATTATTTATTTTTTGCTGATGATCTTGTCTTATATACTCAGTGTGATAATGTTGCGGAGGGTGAGTTGATACTGAACTCTTGTTTGAGAACGCTTCATGATTTGCTGAATGAACATTTGAAACTGGAAGTAAATGTAGATAAGAGCTCAGTTATTCTTTTTTCTAAACAGTATACTTACCTTTGTTCTTCTGTCCTTTACGGTAATGTGTTGATTCCTGCTCAATCTCATATTAAATACTTGGGAATCATTTTGGATTCTAAACTCTCTTGGAATCCTCATATCGATTTACTGTGTAAGAAGACTGAGCTAGGTCTTAATATTATGAAATCTTTGGTTGGTCTCAAGTGGGGGTCTGATCCTAAAACTCTGAAAACTCTTTATATTGCAACTGTTCGTAGTCATTTTGATTACGGCTGTATGTTTTATTCTGATGCGTCCTCTAAATTATTAAGAAGATTGGATATCATTCAAAATAAAGCTTTGCGAATTATATGTGGAGCCATGATATCGTCTCCTATTAATTCTCTTGAGGTGGAGACTGGAATTGTGCCTTTACGAATTAGAAGATATTATCTTATTGACAAAATGTGTTTGAAATTGATAAGCAATGATAATCCGGTGATATGTCGTTTTTTGGAAAATTTTGTTATACCTAACTATAATAATATTGAGTATTATTTGGAAGATACTAACATGGGTACCTCCATATCATATTTGAACTTTGAATTTCAGGACGTAGTTTATTGGTCTAGTAATCCACCTTGTTACAGTTTAGATTATTTTATTAACTTTAGTCATGTCTCAATTAATCTTACGAAATTTAAAAATAATGCTGAGTTTTTGGAATTTTTGAGCTCTAAATCGAAATTTATTAAAATTTATACTGATGGTTCTAAGTCTACGAAATGTACTAGTTTGGCTTTTTACGACTCCTTTCTGAAATATGGTAAGGTACTTAAATGTAACAATTACTTTTCTGTATTTTCGGCAGAGGCTTTGGCTATTTTACATGCTCTGGAATATGTCTTAGATCATAAGTACGATACTCATAAGCATATTTTAATTTTATCAGATTCCTTGAGTGTTTTGTTGGCTTTAAGTGCGAAGCAGATATCTGTCAAATGCAGTTATCTAATTCTTGAAATTAAAAAGTTAATTTTTCATCTTTGTAAAATTGGTGTCTCTGTTGAGTTTTCTTGGGTTCCTGGACATTCAGGAATTCTGGGAAATGAGATAGTGGATACTTTGGCCAGGTCTTCTAATTCCTTGACGTTTACTAATTACAGAGTACCTTCCTCTGATTTGGTTCCGTACTTGAAGTCAATAATGATTCAACGCTGGTCCACGGACTTAGAACTTACTAGAATTGTTAAGGGTCAATGGTTGGAGGCTGTTGTGTCTAAGCCTTCTTCTAAGGCCTGGTTCGAGGCTTATACGCGGTACCCTGGTAGGCACTTTATAACCACTCTAAGCAGATTGCGAATAGGTCATTGTAAATTCCCCGCTCATTTATACCGTATTAATCTTGTTACTAACTCATCTTGTCACTTTTGTAATGATTGTAGTTTCTGTGACTTGCACCATATATTTTTTGTTTGTTCCGAATTTTCTTCTCAGCGGGAAGTTTTTATGGGTATGTGTCGGGAGAGGTTGGGATTAGCCTTCTCTTCGGTCACGGAGATGCTGAGGCATGTCCAGGTGTATTCATGCATATACGATTATTTAGTTAATACTGCGGGATCCTTGTAGTTGGAAGGAAGGTCTGTTTTGTCTTTCCTGCTACAGGGTTGTCCTGTTTTCCTTTTTCTCTTTTTTTTTAAATTCGTTTTTATTTTATTTTATCTTTTCATTTTAATTACGTTGTTATGTAAATATAGAATTAAGGATACTGTATCTTGTGTAATATAATATTGTTCTAATGTAATACTGTATCTGTTCAGGCGGATGGCATTTTGGCCTATGCCTTAATAAATAAAAAAAAAAAAAAAAAAATATCTTTGGTTCGAATAAATGTGTATTTTGATCAAAGATATTGTATGTACCTGTAGATGGATTGCATTAAAGCAAGATCCAGTGCACTATATCCATTCTTTCTAACACCACGAAATAGTCATAAGACAGAAAGAGACAATAACAGCTACTTTGTTGGGTCGTAACCTTCTAAATGTCTCCATTTTGACTATACAATGACAATTATAGTTATAGTGTAGACTAGTGCTGTGCATTTTCATATCGATAAAAAAAACCGCGGGAAAAACAAAATTTGTATAAATGGTATTATAGAAAAACTTATTTATGTATAACGCTGAGAAGTATTGGCGTAATTTCACGTAGTATTGTACCGGTCGGTCCTCAGAACAATGGTCGGTCGAAATGTGATTAAAACAGACAGCTGTCATCAGATTCATACATTGATTCATTATATCTTTGGATTCATTTATACTAAACACAACAACTAGCCTGCCGTCATAATCACTAAGCAGCTAAACCGCTAGTACTATTTATTCAACTGTGGCTAAACGCTGTCCAAATAAGCTTGGCAAGCTCGGTTGGACGGTGCATGGTACAATAATATACCATGGGAGGTGGGACGATGTATGATGTATGTATGATGATATGGAATTTGTCTGTGGAAAGAGAATAAAACACTTTCGTCATAATTAAAAATTGATTATTTTTATGCGTTTCTCAAAATAGTTATATGCTTTCCATTTTTTCATGAAGTGCTTGAATAATACTTTCCAAATCAGCATTCTTCTTTGTGAGGCGAGAACATTTGCGTTGTGAGTTTTTCAGTTTTCTACCACGTCTTGCTGGTAGCATTTTGTATCTATTTACTAAATTCGTCATTGTTCGGAGCTCTGCATCAATATCAGCATTATTTTCACCATCTATTTTCATTTGCGAACTGTGCCGCTGGAAGAATGCAAAGACAAGTTAACTCCATACAATTATATCAGTATCTACTAACTTTAAGATTTTAGCCAATAAAAACAACGTACTTGTTCTTCATCGGTTTTCGCAGAAGTGGATGTTGACGGCGTTGAGGTATCAACACCATCGTATTTTACAAGTTTTCTTTTTCTAGGTAGTTTCTGAAACGAATGAGCGATAAATATTTAATAAAAATTGAAAATGTTGGTACACAGTACTTTAATATGAACATTAACGATTTGAAAAGACAGGTAGGCAGTTTTATAATTTTATATGGCACATTACCTATGACATATTATATATATGTATATGCCTTGTCGTGGACAGATCTTGGGCACATTTAAAAAAAAAACAACAAAAGCACCTGCAAGCATGAAAGTAAAGTGTATATCGATCATCCCAACCTAACGTAAAAGGAGGAACTGTCACTTCTTAAATATTAGTATGAAATGTGATAATATATTGCACTTACGGGTTGGAGCGATAATGGTTGGTTTGAGAAATATCGGCACAGCATAAGAATGTAGGGTCTTTCGTTCATATCCTTCACGAAAGCAAGAATCTTCAAAGTTTAGGGAACATATTCTTGTGTGTTGTGATGGACTCCATTTGTCGACTTTATTTATATTTCTTATCCACGACTTTTTTAAGGTCGAGGTCAGAGGGAAACCTGTATAAAGAAAATAACTATCATCAATTTTGTTTGAAATTGTCGTCACCTTACATGGATAACAAATTCTTCGTTATCGATATTCCGATAACGTACTTTTAATCGACGCGTTCGACTACATCACTAGGGTGTACAAGAAATGTCAGAAAATACCGAAAGCTTTTGTTTTAATGGTAATTCAAGTGAAGAATAACAACTACATTCACAAAATCAATTTAAAACTATGTATTATAGATACAATTATTTATTTTTCATAGAATACACCGAAAATTATCAAGTTAGACTTTAATATTCACTATTCGACTTACCGGTGGAAAGATACATTAGTGTTTTTCTCCGTTAACACACCCACACTGCTTGCACAACCGGGAATAGTGCATGCCATTATTGTTGATAAACACAAATAACCACAGTTCAAACCACAAATCTATATATTAATAAGTGAATTTATGAAATTTCTCTAAGCGCACTTGTTAACCAGCTGGTAACAAACAAATATGGCTGTTGCTCGCTGGTGGCGCGCAGCGCTTCAAGACGAGCGCAAGCCGTAATTGTTGTCTCTTTTTAACACACAAAATGAAGGCATTGGTGTAAAAAGTATGAGTAATGATTTTGAGAGTTCAATTTAATGCAATCCATCTACAGGTACATACAATATCTTTGATTTTGATGGTATTTTGTTAAAATTTAGCCTGTCAAAATGTACCGAACGATATACTGCCATCAAAGTATGAACTGTCATGAATGTCATTTGTTGTGCTTTTGAACGTTTATTTACGATTTTTCGCTGAAACCAATTTTTTCGTTTCAAAACTACATAATTTTCAATGAATCATGTTACAATGAAATGGTAATTACGACTGAAATTAAATCTTATTTGCGTCAGTTTAGTCTTTATTGCTGTTTCTGTGGAAATCCATATAACTGTGACAATTCTGTAATAAATGCGCTATAAAAATTACGTCTTTACAGTTTTCATACGGCACTGTTTCGTGGCATGGCTTGTAAACTGTAAACAATCCTTGAGTTTGGACGTGAGAATCTATAAACAATGAAGCCACATACAAATGGGTAAGTTACATATTATAATTCAGTTTCAAAACGCAAGGACACAGTGCAGTGGTTTCAGTTTTTGAATTAAACAAAGACGTGAGTTTTTAAATAATATTATTCTACGTTAATGGTGTAGTGATTATTATGCTTTGTATATTTTTTAATACAAACCGAAATATTGGTCGGAGTCGCAAGGCAATTATCTATTCTGATTTAAAATATGACTAAATTCTTAAATTTATATACATGTAGGTATATTTTTAAATTAATAAAGTATATGATTAAATAAACAATAAATGCCTATTCCCTAAATTAACAATAAGTATAATAAACAATAAATTAATATCTGTATAATTTTATTTATTGAATTTGTTATTAATATTATTTTAATTTCTATTTCTATTAGCCATAGGGCCACCTTTTTGCCCTGTACATTTTTTTCTTTGTGATGAAGATAATAAAATGATGTAAGGATCCTCAAATTTTTTAAAAGAAGGGATAGTGTAGAGATACAATGTGGGTCACCTAAAGAAACCTATAAAGGAAAAAAAACTGCTGATCTCAGCAGTTTTCTTTTTCTTTAAGTAATTTTTTATAAATAAAATGTAGTGACTTATAAATTTTATTACTTTCATTTAAGGGGTATTATATTGTCTATTAGACACTGTTTATTTTATAAAGCTAGCATTCTTAAACCATGTTTTTTTTGACTTGACCAATGTAGTAAACAATCTTAGCATGTCTTTTTATTCAAATAACCATGTGTAAACTCGATAAATCGCCAGAATAATAAGAGTGTTGTGTTAAATGCCATTTCTAACTATGCCTATTTTCATTAAAAAAACATGCTAAGATTGTTTACTACAATGGTCAAGTTAAAAGAAATAGGGTTTAGTTTCCGAGATTTCTTCTCGGTTTCTTTAGGTGACCCGCATTCATTACTCTCGAGTGTATTATTATTTTTTAAATCTGTCCAGTATCAAAACCTATTTAATGCAAACAAACAAAAAAATCTTTCCTTTTATAATTTTAGTAAACAATCATAGTCTAGTCTGATAAGCTAGGCTACTCTTGACACCAATACGCAGCGATCGGTATTGACAATTTGTCATTTCGTACTCTGCAGTTGCTATACTAGCGCCTATTGATATGAAATTGCGTGGTCATTATATGAACTAAATGGCATCTAGCTAGACAACATCGACGTACAATCGGTACCCTCGACACTATTTTGACAGCTAATTATTGGTTTGATATTGGCCAATAGCGGAGATTTTTCCAATAGCTATATAGTATAACTTTTTATGTGAAGCTTCAAGACAATTCTTCATAATTATCGAAAACTATTATTGATAATAGTGTGCCTAGCACTCCCAACCTATTGTTTTATGCTCACAATACCGTAGAGCGCACCATAGGTGTATAAAAAATAGAAAATGAAGATGGGACTGCTTTATGTGAAACCCTGAGGAAAGCGAACGGAAGGAGCCATAGATAATATTATTGTGTGTAGGAAGGAATGTTTTATAAATAGGGAAACAAGGAATTTATTGTTAAGTCAAGACAAGTCAAAGCGGTTTTTACAGAAAATATATTACAAAAGGTCTTAAAATATTACAATTGTTTCACTACCTATTTTATTAGATAAAAATATTATGCAAACTTGTGATTATAAAACTCCTGAAGACTATAGAAATATTGGCAGATCAACCATATAAGTTACTTTTTCATTAAGTATAAATTCAAGTATATTGATTAGTTTTGTTTTTGTAGAAGTGATAGAAGGATATAATTAGCTACTGATACATCATTAGGTATTCCTCTTGTTTTACAATGTCATAAAAATGGTGTGAAATAAATGTTATTGAATAAAACCATATTTTTCTCTACCAGTCCATCATCATCCCATTTTGCTGCATTATCATCCAAATAAAGCGGCAAAAATTATAAATGTATGTGGTGAGTTTACATTACATTTAAATGAAAGTGATGTTTACTGAGATTGACATGAATAATGTTTCTACTGCTGAAGCTCAACAGGCCCTTACCGCTGGCTCGTCAGTTGCTGAGATAAGGAGGCATTTAAAAAAGGTCCCTTTTAGTTATAACTATGGTTAGCCCACATCACAGGTAAATATTGAGCGGGCCTGAGTAAGAATGTAAATAAAAAAAAACTAATACATTTTTTTATTGATTTTTTTTATATTTTTAAAATAGTTATTTTAATTATCAAATCACTTATTTTAATTATCAAATCACAGTCAAAAGTTCAAATTAAAAATAAATAGTTTTATATAAAAAAAAATGTATTTAATCATTGCTGACGATATCCATATAAATAACAATAATTGTTTCGGCAAATTACAGTCAAGTTTACATTACAATAACTTTATTACAATTATTATTTTCTAATCATTGCTCACGGTAACTGTGTAAATAACAGTAAATGTTATTGCATAATTTATCAATCTAATTTACAGTTGAAAACGACAAATTAAATTCCTTTTTTATAACAATATTATTAGTTTCTGATTCTGATCTAATAGTTTATATAGATCCAGCACTGACAAATGCATCTGCTCATCATAACTCCCACCAGTTTTCCTTATGGAAGCTGCATAAGAGGCACACCTCTTCAATAGCTGCTTCTTTTGTACCCAGTAGTCCCAGTACTTACTGAAAAATAACATAAGAAATTAATCATTACAAACAACAGTCAGACGCAGCAGAGGACTTTGTTTTATAATTTGTAAGGATGGCTACTTACATGTACATAGATAATTGTATTAAAAGTGATAGTAAACAAGTATAGAAGATTTGATTTTGTTATTTTAAAGAACTTATTATAACTAGGTACATATATAACAATAATCGAAATTTAATTACCTTTGCGATTGAAAGGAGCACACTTTCTGTCCGTCTGCTGTTTGGTCTGCGATAAGTTCATAGCAAGGAAACTTGGCGATGCCAGGAGTTCAACTCCAAAAGTTCTCATCTCATCTTAGCTGCGGATATGCCATTTTTATCTGCAAAAGAGAACAAATTAATGTAGTAACGTACCGTAGTTCTAAATTTACAAGTATAAAATGTAAATAATTATCATTTTTATATAAAATACTTACCAAACAAAACGTAACACTAACACGTATTATTGTTATTTATTTATTTGTATTGTATGTACTGACACTGTCAATAAAAATCTTCATAAATACTTCTTCTTTTTCCGTTTTGGCAACTATAAAACTTAAATTATCCGTAAGAAATTAAATAAAACATGTTTATAATCTTCAGAAAAATATTTTTAGCGGTATTTCATTCTATTTTTGGGTTTTATGTTCTAAGAAATTAATAAATAAATCAAATAACGAAGTTTTTAATTTAATTATAACATAATCGATTTGGCATATCTAGCATAATCACCGGCCCCTGGGGCCCATTTCAATTTTTATCCAATGATCGCAAATGTCAATTTTTATTTCGTACCCTTGAAACACATTGGGTAGATGTTGGATGGAAATTAGTATCGCCTAAGTATTGGTAAAGTCCACCTTGAAGTTAGCTCCCAAATAGTGATGGCCACGGTGATTATGCTAGATATGCCAAATCGATTATGTTATAATTAAATTAAAAACTTCGTTATTTGATTTATTTATTAATTTCTTAGAACATAAAACCCAAAAATAGACTAAAATACCGCAAAAAATATTTTGCTGAAGATTATAAACATGTTTTATTTAATTTCTTACGGATAATTTAAGTTTTATAGTTGCCAAAACGGAAAAAGAAGAAGTATTTATGAAGATTTTTATTGTCAGTGTCAGTACATACAATACAAATAAATAAATAACAATAATACGTGTTACGTTTTGTTTGGTAAGTATTTTATATAAAAATGATAATTATTTACATTTTATACTTGTAAATTTAGAACTACGGTACGTTACTACATTAATTTGTTCTCTTTTGCAGATAAAAATGGCATATTCGCAGCTAAGATGAGATGAGAACTTTTGGAGTTGAACTCCTGGCATCGCCAAGTTTCCTTGCTATGAACTTATCGCAGACCAAACAGCAGACGGACAGAAAGTGTGCTCTTTTCAATCGCAAAGGTAATTAAATTTCGATTATTGTTATATATGTACCTAGTTATAATAAGTTCTTTATATTAACAAAATCAAATCTTCTATACTTGTTTCCTGTCACTTTTAATACAATTATCTATGTACATGTAAGTAGCCATCCTTACAAATTATAAAACAAAGTCCTCTGCTGCGTCTGACTGTTGTTTGTAATGATTAATTTCTTATGTTATTTTTCAGTAAGTACTGGGACTACTGGGTACAAAAGAAGCAGCCATTGAAGTGGTGTGCCTCTTATGCAGCTTCCATAAGGAAAACTGGTGGGAGTTATGATGAGCAGATGCATTTGTCAGTGCTGGATCTATATAAACTATTAGATCAGAATCAGAAACTAATAATATTGTTATAAAAAAGGAATTTAATTTATCGTTTTCAACTGTAAATTAGATTGATAAATTATGCAATAACATTTACTGTTATTTACACAGTTACCGTGAGCAATGATTAGAAAATAATAATTGTAATAAAGTTATTGTAATGTAAACTTGACTGTAATTTGCCGAAACAATTATTGTTATTTATATGGATATCGTCAGCAATGATTAAATACATTTTTTTTTATATAAAACTATTTATTTTTAATTTGAACTTTTGACTGTGATTTGATAATTAAAATAAGTGATTTGATAATTAAAATAACTATTTTAAAAATATAAAAAAAATCAATAAAAAAATGTATTAGTTTTTTTTTATTTACATTCTTACTCAGGCCCGCTCAATATTTACCTGTGGTGTGGGCTAACCATAGTTATAACTAAAAGGGACCTTTTTTAAATGCCTCCTTATCTCAGCAACTGACGAGCCAGCGGTAAGGGCCTGTTGAGCTTCAGCAGTAGAAACATTATTCATGTCAATCTCAGTAAACATCACTTTCATTTAAATGTAATGTAAACTCACCACATACATTTATAATTTTTGCCGCTTTATTTGGATGATAATGCAGCAAAATGGGATGATGATGGACTGGTAGAGAAAAATATGGTTTTATTCAATAACATTTATTTCACACCATTTTTATGACATTGTAAAACAAGAGGAATACCTAATGATGTATCAGTAGCTAATTATATCCTTCTATCACTTCTACAAAAACAAAACTAATCAATATACTTGAATTTATACTTAATAAAAAAGTAACTTATATGGTTGATCTGCCAATATTTCTATAGTCTTCAGGAGTTTTATAATCACAAGTTTGCATAATATTTTTATCTAATAAAATAGGTAGTGAAACAATTGTAATATTTTAAGACCTTTTGTAATATATTTTCTGTAAAAACCGCTTTGACTTGTCTTGACTTAACAATAAATTCCTTGTTTCCCTATTTATAAAACATTCCTTCCTACACACAATAATATTATCTACCTGTACATTTATTAACAACTGCATTTTATCATGTTTACTCATTCGATAGATAACAATTTAATGCAACAACATTTCACATTTAGCACTTATCACCATATATGAAATATTAGGGCGCTGGTTTTCTACAGCGTGGCGCCGTCTCGTCGCCGTATAAAGAAGTCGCTGTTTGCTTCTTCATTAGTTAGCTATGGCTCCTTCCGTTCGCTTTCCTCAGGGTTTCACATAAAGCAGTCCCATCTTCATTTTCTATTTTTTATACTCCTATGGTGCGCTCTACGGTATTGTGAGCATAAAACAATAGGTTGGGAGTGCTAGGCACACTATTATCAATAATAGTTTTCGAAAATTATGAAGAATTGTCTTGAAGCTTTACTTAAAAAGTTACTATTTAGCTATTGGAAAAATCTCCGCTATTGGCCAATATCAAACCAATAATTAGCTGTCAAAATAATGTCGAGGGTACCGAATTACCGATTATTGTACGTCGATGTTGTCTAGCTAGATGCCATTTAGTTCATATAATGACCACGCAATTTCATATCAATAGGCGCTAGTATAGCAACTGCAGAGTACGAAATGACAAATTGTCAATACCGATCACTGCGTATTGGTGTTAAGAGTAGCCTAGCTGACACTGACAATAAAAAATCTTCATAAATACCTACTTCTTCATTTTCTGTTTTGGCAACTACCATACTTAAATCTTCCGAGGAAAATTAAATAAAACATGTTTAAAATATTAAGAAAAATATTTTTTAGTGTATTTTTGAGTTTTATCTTCTAAGAAATTAATAAATTAATGAATTAGCGTAGTTTTTATCGGAGTTTTTATATATATTAACATAATTGATGGGGCGTAAACTAGCATAGACACGTGGCCATCACTATTTGGGAGCTAACTTCAAGGTGGACATTGCCAATCCTTAGGCGATACTAATTTCCATCCAACATCTATCCAATGTGTTTCAAGGGTACGAAATAAAAATTGATATTTGCGATCATTGGAACGGTATTGAAATGGGTTTAAAATCGCTATTAACTCCAGGGTAGGGCCCAAGGTGGGAAAAGTTTAATAATGTAAATATTCAAAATTATATTTATTTTCAGAATTCCCTTCTGGATGAATGTGAATGCATAAGTGAAAACGCTAGTATTCAATAGTTAAAAATACTACAGGTATAAATTCTTACATATATATATACAATAGCTGTAGAGTAGAGATCATTAGCATAAAAATAAAAATATTGTTCCATACATTAAGACTTAAGAGTGACATTGACTTTACAGAATACATAATTAAAAATATTATTGTAGAGAACAATAAGAGAGGAGTATTAACATTGTCTCAATGTCATTATTTACTATACACTAGTAAAACCTGGCAATTTTGTTTGCATGTATTTATTTATGCACAGTAGCGCCATCTTTATCAGACTTTTGATGAAATTCTGCGGGAATCGCGTACTTTTCGGGATAAAAAGTACCTGTGTTAATCCAAGGTATCAGCTACCTACATACCAAATATCATAAATATTGGCCTAGCCATTTGAGCGTGAAGAAGGAAAAAACATACTCATAACATTCGCCTTTATAATATTAGTAGGATTAGGATGTTGGTGTAAAAAAAATGAAAAGGATTAAGAATAAACAAGGTCTTTCTTTTTGGTAGAATATTATTTATTTTTGTGATGTAAATAGGTAATGTTAATTTTTGTTACTTGTGTTGGTTGTAATGTCTTTCTACTAAATAAACATTTTTATTTCTTTCTAAGAAACAAAAATAACTGACTTCTATGCACAAATTAGTGACGCAGAAAATTGCGACGCGAATTCGTGCGGCGAAGCGTCTTCCTATCACGGATTTACTTACTATAGCAAAATACTTGCAATTCTATTCGGAAGTTCTTGCTAGTATACTGGTTCTTGCGATGCGTGCGTACAATATTAATCTATGGTTCTTGCGATGCGTGCGTCGTTGTGCCCTGCGAATCGTGCGCAGTGCGCACTCGTAGATTTTTACGATGCGGTCGCAATGCGGTTTGGTGTATGAGCGCTAGCTGGCGCTAAATACGCCTCTATTTCCACTTTTACACTTGGCTGCACCTCTACTGGGAATTTGATACGATTATCGGGGCTATCATAAATAGTGCGGAAGTTTCGTCATACATATTTTGAAAATTGTTCGGGAAAGTGCTCAAATCCCATGTCACATACAGATTTACTGGTTGTGATAAATAAAATAAAAAACTTTTTTGAACGTACACAAAAGGTATAAAACTGACCAAACATACGTCACAAATGTATTATATCGCAACAACGTTTCAACTACTTTGATACAAGTACTGATAAAGCTATCTTACATGTAATAATGGTATAAGTGCCACTTGATAACGCTATACGCCCTCCGCAGTGTCCGTGCCGCCACTGGCCGATATACGTTGTGTCGAAGCCTCGAGTTTAAAAAAAAGTTAGTAACATTTTTTTATTTTCGTTATTTGTGTCCAGTACCTATTGTTTTTAAATGAAAAAGTTTAAATTCAAAGAGTTCTTTGTTGTTTTTGTTTTTATTAAAATCATACCGGGATAGAATGGAATTAGGTTAATTGAAACGTTATGGTTTTAATTTAACAATCGTATTGTCACAGTAACGTTTAGATTGTGACTTTGTGGACGAAGTTCATTATATGATGGAGAAACATCGAAGAAAGACCCTAATAAATCACTAGGTAGTACATAAAATATTTTCTAGGTAACTAGGTACATGTATCAAATTTTACGCCGTTTACGCGGTATAAAAATAAAGGCCAGTCATGAGAAACATTATTTTTATAAGTCACCTATAAAAAAGCTATCATGTGTTACGAAACTGTGTTTTTATACTACTGTTTTATGTGGCAAACAAGTAAATAGTTCTCGTTGACGCCACCTAAAAGTGAAAAAGTAATATTAAATAATTTTATTAGGTAGCTACATATTAAACGTAAACTTACGTAATTTTATTTAACCAGTGTTGTATTAGGTAAATCAGAGATCCGGAAACCCAACTCCTTCCTTATACCTTTCCTAATACTAATGTAGTTGTCTATAAAATATTTCCGACACCTTATCATTTAGATAAAGAATTATGAGGATTATTCTAATTCAGATAATTCTATAAATACCTATAACTAGACTAATCCATATTCTTTTACTACCGTGGATAGGGTACCTACCATAATGGCGATGTGGCGATAACTATTATCGTTCAGGCGCAGACCGAATGTACGCACGCACGACAATGCATGCACTGAAAAAATTTTTTTTTTTGTATGGACTAATCAGTTTGGGTGTACTGACACCCTTTACTGAGACACCGGACTGTTGCGGGAGCGTAGCTACGCTAGGCGGCGCTGAGAGCCCTAGGGCTCTCACCGCCAACACCGAAAACATTTGTAACCACAGATTTTATATAGGTAACTAGGTACAGTCACCTCCATAAATATGTAATCACTTTAGTACCTTGCCACTTTCGTATATTCATTTCAATTACATGACATTTGAGTGAACATGTCATCAATGTTATAGTGACAAGGTGCTAAGTGATTACATATTTATGGAGGTGACTGTAATTACTACTAATAAAAGAGGAAAGATTTGTATTTTTGATGTAACGAATAAATTCAAAACTACTGGACTGATTTAAAAAATTCGTTCACCATTGGGAATTTACATTTCCCCCATGTAACAGGCTATATGATATTGAAAAAAATTTGGGACCCTAAGTTAAGACCCTAAGTAAAATTAGTGCGAAGCTGGGACGGGACGCTGGTATCATACTATACTAATACTTATTATGAATGAGAAAGTGAGTTTTTTTGTTATTCCTTCACGGCTTGACTAAGCAGCCGATCATTATGAAAATTTGCATACATATTGTTAGGGGTACAGAGCTTACAGGGGTACTTTTTATTCCGTGAATGTGTGTCATTCCGATGGGAAAATATTTTTTCTACTATAATGGGCGCTGTATCGGCCAACAGATGACGCCACAAGTCTTTGTCATAAAATAAAATAAACGCGAGCAAAGCCGCGGGGAAAAGCTAGTAAGATTATAAAGTCCTAAACAGGGTTAGCATTTGGACCAGCAACTTTGTTTTTATTGAACAAAGTAATTAATTATTTGTATTTACGTGTTTTACAACATATTATTTATTTTGTTACGTAGGTAATATGTTTACAGATATTTGCTATGCTACATTAAAATAAATATTTGCTTGTTTTTGCAATATATATGTATACCTACGTAGGTACTATGTGGCTTATATGAGCTGTGAAGTTTACGTAAACAAGATTATATCTGTTAAACAATTTGCGTTCGTTAAACGTTATCTTGTGTAAGTGAAGTGACTATTTTATAGATTTTGAACCACTGTTATCTATCAGTCAACGTGCAGTCAACCTTTTTGAACTGGATTCAACGCCACAGATTATTAACAACATCGTGTCTTTTTGTTTCAGAATCGACATGAAGCCAGCTATATTGGTGACGGGTGGCGCGGGCTACGTTGGCTCACACACAGTTCTCACGTTGCTGGAGAATGAAGATGCAGAGAACTATGAAATTGTCGTTGTCGACAATCTATCCAATGCTTACAAGTAATAAAAATAATCGCAATATTTTTTCACTCCCAAAAAATATAATAAATATATTTTTAAATTTATATATTTTTTTAAATTAATATATCTATTATTTATTAAATTAAACAAATATTAAGTATTCTTATTGTTGTTTGTCCAGGATAATGAAAATCACAGTGTGGCAATAATTACAGAGTAGCTTTATGGAACTTCCTGGCAATTTTAACAGTTTACAGTCAATTGCAGAAATGCATTTTAATTTTAATGCCACATTAAGTGTCGTACTCATTTAATTTGGCAGTGACAGCAATATTTTAATGTGTCATTAACTATAAAATAGTTTTGTAAAGTTCATAGTCAAAGTTATATTTCGAGAATATTATTAGTACGAAAGAAGGACATTGGATGTTGGTCTATAAAATTTATTCTTTGTTACAGAGAATCGGGACAAAAGAAACCCGCGTCAATACAAGTCATTGAGGAGTTGACAAACAGACAATTACATTTTTACGACATAGATATACGAGACAAACAAGCATTGAGTAATGTGTTTGAAAACGTAAGCAAATGTTTTTATTGTGTTTATGCATTTAAAGTCAATTTACATAGGTAAAGTGTCTTCTCAGATTTCGTTAGATATTATTTGTACCTATGAAAATGTGGAACTATTTTAGTCTTACCCCTTACCTTATCTGATAAGGTTAGGGGTAAGACTAACATAGTTTCTTAGGGAAAAATTAGTTTTTAATTAGATTTTTTTGTCCTATCCTTGAGTTAATACATTGATCTAAGATATAAATTAAGTTATAAGTATATGATAATAAAGTTTTTGTCATAAGTTCAAAATAGTTACTCAATAAAATGGAAAATAGTCTTGTTTCGAGTGCGAGGCACACCGGGGTAAGATTGCCACTATCGTTTTTTATTTATTTAAATATTTATGTGACTATGTCTGAGTTATTTTAAATAAATAATTTTATGTGGTGGTCCCAAAAAAATCCCGAATTGTCCTTTTGATTAGTTTTGATTATTTTTAACTATTTAATTTCAGCATAATATAGACTACGTGATACACTTCGCTGCCCTGAAGGCTGTCGGCGAATCTGTTCTGAAACCACTCGAATACTATCAAGCGAATATTAATGGAACATGCATATTATTTGAGGTATGAAAACATACTCGTCACCACATCATCATCTACTACAAGAAGTCCACTGCTTTTTTGAAGTGAAAAGTTCTTTAGCGGCGCTTGACACTTTTTTTTAGATAGGTAAAAAATATTCAAAAATGCACAACGTTGATCAAATCAAATCAAAATATTTTTATTCAAATAGGCATATTACAAACACTTTCGAATCGTCACCTTTTTTTTCCTTACCACCAGTTCAGACGGCAGATTTGTGCTAAAAAGAACCGGCAAGAAACTTAGCACTTGCTCTTTTAAAATGGTAATGACATAAGTTACAATTACGAAAAATAAAAGTAAACATTCAAACAAGAATAAAAAAAAATAAAAAAACTGTTTTTTTTTTAAATAATGAAGAAAAATTAATAGAAAAAAAAAGGCGTATCAATATACTGGTATACATATATATATACATTTTAAGGTGTAAAAAAAAAGGTGTAAACCGTGTGTGTATATAACATATATATTTATATATGCGCAATATATTATATATTAAGTACCTACTACCTAGCAGTGATGCTTAAGTGATGTTTAAGTTTTCACTTCTGCCGGCACTCCCGGAGTGCAACCCGTCCTTTTTTTATACCACTGAGATGGCAAGCATACGGCCCGCCTGATGGTAAGCAGTCACCGTTGCCTATGCACGCTTGCAACACCTGGGGTATCACTTGCGCGTTTACGACCCTATAGAAAGTGGAGCTCTACCTTACTCACCGTAGGAACACAACATGGCCGAGACCAATGCTATTTGGCTACGATTTTCTGTAAGGTGGAGGTCCTATATGAAGTATGTCAACTTTCGTTCTGCTACGTATCACCTCATTTCTGCATATTTCTCTCCATCGTCACATGCTTATCATTAAAATAATTTTCCACTTTATTATAATCCTTTTTCATCAAGCATTAATAATGGGATTATATTTATTTAGAGAAAAATCAATAATCCTATGAAACTACCACTCTAATGTTATTTTGATCTGTAAGGTTTATGTTGTATAATTATAAACCATAGATTTATTATATCTTCTTACGCTAGTAAGAAGATTGGGAATGCAAAAGAGATAGATCATAGCATACGCGTTTGTTAGAGCGAGATAGATAGACGAGACCATTTTTTCTATACACGCTATGGGCTTGTATCGCCCTAACGTCAGTCATGTTAAAACAAATCCCACTTATTTTTACAAAATTTATGGTTTTTAAGTGTAGTTTTGGTGTTAATTCGACGTGATTAAATATGGTTACCTGTGCAGTGCCTGGATGTAACTCAAACTAAAAGAAAAATCCACAAAATTATAAATCTTGCTTGCACACATGTACATTCCACGCACACTAGTGTATTTTGTTTTTGGTCTCGCCTCAATCAAATAAAGCCGATCTATAGGTACGCTATAGTATATGGTATATACTAAATCTATGAATAATCCTATGAAACTACCACTCTTATGCTATTTTGATCTGCAAGGTTTATGTTGTATAATTATATACATAATTACAGTCTTAACTCTAGTGTATAACGGTGAGTTTCTCTCTATATGAGATCTATAAATCTATACAAATAATAAAACAGATCCCGATATGTCTGTACATTGAACATATTTAGGGATAGGCCCGGTGGTCACTTTATCTCGAGGGCCGCTGGTTCGAATACTGCACAAGGCATACATTTGTGTGCATGAACATGTCTATTTGCCTTGGTCTGGGTGTTTTCTGTGTATAATAAGTATTTATTTACAAAAAAAATTATATGTATTCATCAGCAATCTTGTACTCCATAGTACAAGCTTAGTTTGGGACTAGATGGCGTTGTGTGATTCGTCCAAGAACATGAACTATGTATTTGGCAAAAAATGGATAGGGAACAAAAAAAAGTAATTAAAGCGTTTTTTTTGTCTGTCTGTTTGTACGCGCACATCTCCGTAGTTACTGAACAGATATTTTAATGCTGTTTACACAGGAAGGTGGAGCTTGACTTAGAGCAAAATATAGGTTATATTTCATTTGACGACCTCCGTGGCGTAATGGTTACCACGCCAGACCGCCACCCAGGAGGTTCCGGGTTCGATCCCCGGTCGGGTCATCATGAAAAACGAACTTTCTGATTGGCCTCGGGTCTTGGATGTTTATCTATATATGTATTTGTTATAAAATATAGAATGGTTGAGTTAGTATCCCATAACACAAGTTTCGAACTTACTTTGGGGCTAGCTCAATCTGTGTGATTTGTCCATATATATTTATTTAAATCGGATTTGAGGATATGTATTTTTTTGACAGGTTATGCGCACATACAAAGTATATAAACTTATATACAGCTCGTCATGTACAGTGTACGGTGAGCCTACAAGGCTGCCAGTGGACGAGAGCTATCCAACGGGAGTATCTCTCTCCAGTCCATATGGAAAGTCTAAATTCTTCTGCGAAGAGATCATGAAGGATCTGTGTATTAGTGACAAGGTATGTTTTGAAATTCTTAAATTGTTTTTTTTTTTAAAGTTTGCTTATGCACTCTTATTCATTGCAATTTGTCAGTGTCATGTAATATGACGCCCACGAAGAAAAATGATTGGAAAATTTCTTCAGAGCAGTCGAATTTTGAAGTCAACACTGCACTTTATCCAAGAGGTACATTACACTGTCAATACTATGAATCAAACCTTGAAACACACCGAAAAAAAATACTTATTTAATCACGAGCTCAAGTTGACGTTATCGAGTTGGCGCCAAAATCCAAAACTATTTGTCAAATGAGTTATTTACAGAACGAATAGTTTTGTAAAATTATAACTTTATCACATCGAGTACGTACGTATCCCTTCGGCTTTTTCAAGTGTGGATTTACCAAACCTTTTTCAAATGATAATTTTGAAAAAATATCAAAACATCTCTTTATTATGATGTATTTAGACAGGTCCGGTGGTCTAGTGGCTAGAAATTGTCACTTTATCCCAAGGGCCGCGGGTTCGAATCCTGCGCAAGGCAAACATTTGTGTGCATGAACATGTCTGTTTGCCTTGGTCTTTATGTTTACTATGTAATAAGTATTTATTTACAAAAAAAAAGTATTTAAGTATATTTATCAGCAATCTAGTACCCATAGTACAAGCGTAGTTGCTTAGTTTGGGACTAAGCAACTACGCTTGTACGTTGCGTGATTCGTCTAAGAATATTTATTAATTATTTATTTATTTAAAATCATCTAATTTAATTTTAGAAATGGATGGTGATCGCATTACGGTACTTCAACCCAGTTGGCGCGCATACCAGCGGCCGCATCGGCGAGGATCCCGCAGGGATACCAAACAACCTCATGCCATATGTTGCACAGGTACTGTAATTATTGCTAATTATTATTATATTAAGAGAGGTAGGGCACAGCGGATAATCCGCTCAAATAGGAGCAGCCCGTCTGGGGAAAGACCTCCACCTTACAGAAGATCGTAGCCAAATAGCATTGGTCTCGGCCATGCTGTGTTCCTACGGTGAGTAACGTCTCCAGAACTCCACTTGGAGGGGTTAGGAAGGTTGGCAACGTGTAAGTGATACCGGCCTACGGTGATGGCTTACCATCATGCCGGCCGTATGCTTCGTCTATCAAAAATCGTTACGACGTGGTTACGGCCAATCAAGAAGAAGAATTTTGGCAAAAAAAAAAAAACGTTCTAAGAAATTATAATTTGTTTGTCATCACTCCACTCACTACCTTTCTCATTTGACATATATATTCTTCATTTTTAGGTAGCAGTATACCTTTCTCATTTGACATATATATTCTTCATTTTTAGGTAGCAGTATACCTTTCTCATTTGACATATATATTCTTCATTTTTAGGTAGCAGTATACCTTTCTCATTTGACATATATATTCCTCATTTTTAGGTAGCAGTTGGACGTTTAAAGGAAGTGCAAGTATTTGGTAACGATTACCCCACAATAGATGGCACCGGTGTGAGAGACTACACGCACGTACTGGATCTGGCGGAGGGTCACGTGAAAGCCATCAAGCTGTTCCAGCAACCAGGCTTTAGCGGGTTCCATGCTATTAATTTAGGTAAGTTTAAATAGGTTGGGGGGGCGCCACGGTGCGCTGTCGTACCACGTTGTGCTGCATGCCTAACATGCTTACACTCGAGATAGTTTCTCGCACGCGACAAAGCTTCTTCGCCAATAGCAATGCCTGTTTTGTCTACTGTAGACATAACCGAGATACGCTATTGGCGGAGCGGAGCGAGACAATTTTGTCGCGTTTGTCATGTTAGATCGGCAGGTGTCCGGTACAGACAAATCTGTGTGGGTTGTGCCAATTTTTTTTATAAGTGATTCAAAGAATCAAATTGTTTATTCAGAGAATAGATCTTTACAAACACTTTCTCTTGTCAGAGAGTACATTGTTAATCTGTGGTCGCCGCTGTGAAACCTAGATGGAGATAAAGCGTTGGGAATACGTGATATACTTTTTCCATTAATTAAAAATATTTATTTCAGGAACAGGCACTGGTTATTCAGTTCTACAAATGATAGCCGCTTTTGAAGCGGCGAGCGGTCGTAAAATTCCGTATAAAATCGTTGGCAGACGGGAAGGGGACATCGCTGCGAATTATGCTGACGTCTCGCTCTCCCAGAAGCTGTTAGGTTGGAGTGCGACAAGGACTATTGACGAAATGTGCGCGGATATGTGGAGATGGCAGAGTAACAATCCTAATGGATTTCAATGTATTTAGATACTTATGAAGGGCACACGCATGGTATGCACGCAACAAAACAAGGTATTCTCTTCCCGTAACATCTAGGTCACGTGATTGGCCCAAGATTACGTCATCTGCTGTGGCTCGGTTGAATAATGTCACACTGATCGTGACGTAGTCTTGGGCCATCGACAGAAGTGAATACCAGGCGCAGAATATTATTGTATTGTACCATCGGGACACGTTAACTTTCTGTTTTTCGGCTATGTGCCCGGTTCTAAAGTCAGCAAATGAAAGAGATGAGCACGGCAACAGGATTCAAGTCCTCTAAATATCGCGTGAAGGGATTTTACAATTAGACAATATTATTCGTATTGTACTTACATACTATGTAATTTTTTTTTAAATCACGCGTTGCCAACCCCCCTGTGGAGCTCTGAAGACCTTACTCACCGTAGGAATACAACACACATAATGGCCGAAACCAATGCTCTTTGGTCTCTACGATCTTCTGTAAGGTGGAGGTCCTTCGCCAGACAGGCTGCTCCAATTGGAGCGGATTATCCGCTGTATATTACCATAAAAATTAGTTCTTTAGCTTAGTTCTCTACACTGTTCATCTCTTTCATTGGTTGAATGTATAATGTTATAAGATATAGAATTTGAACGCGCGCTCACTCGAGCAAACGTCAAAAATATAGGCGACCGCTAATTATTCTATGAAGAATTATCAACATTACGGTGCCTGTAGATGTAAACTTTAGAATTATTTTATGTTATTTTCAAAATGTTCCTATTGTGTTGCCATAATAATTTAAGCTTTATTTTAAATTACCAAAAGGGCCTATTTCAGCTGATAAGTTCCAGTTGGCTTGTTTTTTTGGTCAAGTCCTACAGTCAGGTTCGGCACCTTAGGACGCGACTTCGATCCCTATAGGACTCTTTGAGAGAACTGACTAAATACAAAAACTGTTTATCTGAACGATAGGGTATCAGCAAGCGGTGGAACTGGCCCTTAATTATAATATAAAATTATACTTACCAAAGTTTTAAACGAAACCAAAGCATTCAGTTGTTACAGTGAGATAAAAAATTATTTAAAAAAATTATTTATACAAAGTTCAGATTATATTTTTTTATATTCACCGTTATTTTTTTTGCACATTTTGTGACGAAATTTTTAAAATGCCTGTTATTGTATTTTTGGCCTGAAATTGTTTGTTTTCTATTATGGTTGGATTTGGAAATTTAATTATTTACACCTAGTTTCTAAAACGCATTTTTAAAGTTAACGACACATGAAAATATAGCTGTCCTTGTCAAACCAAAGAAAACAGAGATAAGTAGTCAATGTACAGTCAAGAGCAGGTCGACCTTTACATATTGGACTTTGTAGCATTCTTAAGTTCTATGTCATAAGAGCCAAAATTGTAATGCAAGTGTAAAGCACGGCGTGCACCTGACTGTACAATTTAAATTAAAATGCGTTAAGTTAAACCATTGTTATTATGAAAATTATTCGAATTAATATTGTATCGGCATTTATTGATAATTTATCATTCCGTTTATATGCATTTTATTTACCTAAAGGTAAAAATATTTTATTATACGTTAAAATAGTTTATGTTCTGTGGCGTTAATTTCATTTTAAAATTATATGTATTTTGTAATAAAAAATAATTCAATATTTAACTAATTGTCTTTACTTAACTTATAAATACAATATAAAAAAATAACATAAAAAAAATATATTTTTCTCTAAAAATTACATAAGATTGGGATTTGGATTTGCCTTTGAATGCTTGTGTTAGGCCTATCCGTTCCTTCACAAACATACCTAAGTCTATAAGTTGGCCATGTTTGTTGTACTAATTCTTTTGGGTGTATTGCAAACAAAGCATATTCTATCTATAATGGGTAACGCAGACAGAAATTTTGTGCAAATTTTCTGCAGTGCGCAAAAAGTTCGTCGCGGATTTTTCACATTCAAAACTCAAATATTTATTATTCAAACAAGCATATTACAAGTTCTTTTGAATCGTAATTTTTTTTTCCTACTCAACGCACAGACGTATGTACATTTATTTATACCTACAGATGGCAAACTAACGCCCGAACGCAATATCGTCGCATAAACAACAACTAGCTTTTGCCCGCGGCTTCGCTCGCGTTAATTTTATGACATGCATAGATCTCGTTTGACAACAAAACAACTCATGGCGCGACTTGTGGCGCCATCTGTTGGCCGAGCCAGCGCCTTCTATAGTAGAAAATATATTTTCCCATTAGAATGACATACTTTCACGGGATAAAAAGTAGCCTATGTTGGGTTCTGTACCCCTGACAATATATATACAAATTTTCATAATGATCGGTTGATTAGTCAAGCCGTGAAGGAATAACAAACAAACTCACTAATAATTAATTATTAACTCGTAATCGTAAAATTTCAAGGATGTATAAAATATAATAATTATTTGTCTCTACTCAAAACTTGTTTTTTACTTGAGCGGTTGTGGTTGTTTGTTGTATAAGCTTAGTAATTATTCTGAGGGATAAGCTATCTCAATCCTTTCTTTCATATATCAGATTAAAAAAGTCACATCACGCGTCTTTATAACCAATCAATGCATTGTATTTATGTCGCATCGAAGTAAACTAAAATTATTAAGGAATTTATGTATTACTAACCCGTGATCTGAGTTGGTCGAAATAAATATTAATAATAATAAACCCTGTTTTTCTTAACTTGACCAATGTAGTAAACAATCTAAGCGTGTGTGTCTTTTTATTCAATTATCCATGTGTAAAAACATTTATCGCCAGAATAATAAGAGTGTGTTATATGCCATTATAACCATATTATTATTATTTGGGTGTGAATAAATAAATAAATAATAAATATATAGGGACAATTCATAATCCCCAAAGTAAGTTCGAAACTTGTGTTATGGGATACTAACTCAACGATATTATATTTTATAACAAATATATATATAGATAAACATCCAAGACCCGAGGCCAATCAGAAAAAGTTCGTTTTTCATCATGACCCGACCGGGGATCGAACCCGGGACCTCCTGGGTGGCGGTCTGGCGTGGTAACCATTACGCCACAGAGGTCGTCAAAGTGAATGATAATTTTAATTGTCTATTTTCGTTAAAAAGTCGTGCTAAGATTGTTGACTACATTGGTCAAGTTAAGAAAAATGGTTTAACAATCAATACGTCCGTCAATCACGAACAGAACAAACATCGATAGAGGATTAAGATCGCATATTGGGTTCGGCCGTATGTGCGTGGTTTGTTTTAGTGTTGTTTTGTGACGTGGCGCAATCTGACCGATTTTTGCGCGACGAACTTTTTACCCGTCGTCGTGTGTTAGTATAATTTTATTAATCCTTATACAGCACATACCGGTGGAGTTGCGGCGGCGAAGAGATTCATTGTCAATTAAAATTCGTCTTTAGTAACTATTTCATGCAGTTGAAATAGTCATCAAGCGCCATGCTTGATGACATCACGGCGCTTGGTGACTTAAGATATTTTTACATGGAGGAGCTCAGAGGCGTCAGCGACTCACGAAAAAAAACACCATTTTGCTGTAATTATTTTTCTGTATTATCTAAAATTACAAATCTGTCATAATTTCAATTGTTTACAAACTATCTTCTAGTCCAGTCAATGAATGCCTCAAAAGAGGGTATAGAGTGCGTGAGCTAACCTAAGCGATTTCTTCAGAAAATTAATCAGTGTGCTTAGGGATAAAACATATTAAAAGTCCTGCCGGAGGAATAGGGGGGGGGGGGGGGGGGGGGGGGGAGCAAAGGTCCAAATTTTAGGATTTTCGCTAATATCACTCCCCCCCTCTCTTCCTCCGGCTCACCTACTAAACGCCAGGACTTTTAGCACACCCAGGACACTCCGTACAACGCGCGTGAAATAATTACCTATTTCTACTACATGCCAATGTCGTCTGTACACGCGCACACGTATACACATTCGTTCGCTAAGCGCACACCTTTGCGACTGCACCCGCCTCGATACCCGAGTGGGGTAAGGTAACGCAATTCGGTGCGGGGCGGAGAGTGGCCATTCGACCACAGGTTATTACTTATTCTATGCTTTTACTAAAAGCATATGTTTTCTCCCTAAGCATCCTGATTAAGTTCCCGCTCACTAACTACGTTATTGACTGAACATTCGCTTGATTATCAGCACATATCTTTACTCTGCCGTCTAAAAATATTTGATTTACATTTTTACATACTCTAACATTACGGTCGGTGAGGGTAGGCATAAAATGGCATTAAGTATATGCTTCAGAAATCTATGTACACGACAAAATAAAACAAAAATGTGCTGAAGAATTAAAAATAGTTTCTTAAATATAAGAATGAAAACTTAAGGATACAGCGTGTTTGTAAAATACGTTACGAACGGTTCAATGACCTTCAGACAATTTGAGATCTACAGTAAACACTCTTTATATAAAATAATTGCACCTTATAGTGCTACCAACATCTTTATGAACGTGAGTGACGTTTGTAGGAGGGCGTTACTGTGGCATATTTTCATACATTTTGTCAAAGGCGAACTGTCAAAAAGTGACATACAATATGAACGTGATTTGTAGTTCCAATTTCGGCCACGTTCATAAAGATGTTGGTAGATCTGTAGTAACAAGTGACATGCATGACATAAACTAAAAGAAATGCATAAAATTCACTTTGTACTACACACGTACATCCAATGCTTTTAATAAAAATAATTTGTCATTTTATTAAAGACAAGTGTCGAAAAAATAATAAAAGCATCATTCACTCATTGTCAAAAATACACGCGAATTAAACCAAATACCTGCCAATTAATCAAGATGAGTAAAAGTCAGTGGCGTATTTACTAGAGATGGCATGATTCCTACTATTCTACTATTCAGAGGACCTATTCTCTTAGTAAAAACAGTTAAAATCTAATATCAATCTTGCTATCCTGCTCATACGAGCGAGCGAGATTGAAACTAGGTATAAACTGTTTTACTACGAGATTAAACCGCAGTATTCGGCCGAATATTACCAACCATTCGATCGAATAACAAAAGCAAATCATGCAATATTTTTAAAAATGTACTGAATTTGATAAAAATCATCAAGTAATAAATGTAAAATGACTATTCAGGTACAGTCAAGGTCAAAGATATATAGACACCACAAGTTGCCACAAAATGTAACCTAAATTACTATAGATATGTAAACATGCAAAACTATAAAAATAAGTATCCAACAATTTGAACTTTACTTGGTAAACAGACAAGTGCAATAATATGTGCATACATATATATTAAAGCTCATGGTTTACATAATTATGTTTCTAATATTGTGTACATTTTACTTACATTTACAAGAATACAATTTTATGGGTCTTTATATGAGTACTTATATACGTCATATTACTTATCTATATCTTTAACTGTGACTGTACTTTCAAATTAAATAAATACGGGATTTTCTAATACACGTAAAAATTTCATTACAAAATGCAATGTTAATGCTGTCTACACACCGCGACCGCTGGCACGAACCCTGTGAGTCGAGGCTTTAGAAGTTGTGAGCCTGACAATGTTGAAAGCCGGCGGGCAACTGAATGAACGGAAAGTCCACCGGCAAATACGCGCGGGCGCACTCGGCCTCGCCCTGCGGGTCGTCCTACCAGCTTTGGTGTGTAGACAGCTTCAAACACGCCACTGAGCAAAATAAAAGTTACTTACAAATACATTGTGGTGTGGTCTGTTATTTTTACAACATAAACGCAGAGATACTAACCATAAGCAAGTCACCTAAGAGGTAAACACTAGAAGAATAGTGGCTTAACATCGCCTTATATGCTACTATGACATATTTCATAAGAACAGGTAGAAATATCAAATACATTACTTCTATGTATTATTATTATGTGTCAACAACACCTACCAACGCTAAAGCAGTGACACTTTAATGTTTTGCATGTCAATTCTATTTAATTAGACTGTATTCATTATTAATTAGAATGTATTCATCGATGAATACACTCCGATTATTGCTATAGATCAAGGCAATGTTATTTTATTTCGATACTATATATATAAATATTTGATATTTCATATTGATTAATATTTTTTTAATATTGATAACGTTTTTTCATATAATGAAGGCTTAATAAAGCCATAAGGTTTTGTCCATGACAAATAGCTGTCACCGCAACTAGAATCTTATCCAGCAAATAAAACATACGCAAGTTTATTGCGTTTAAAAAGCTGACATGATTTATTACGTCGTGACAATCCCATAAAATAAAAATATATGGCAATATAAAAAAAAATACATGAAATATCCTCGTGAGAAATTAAAATTTATTATATTCGATAAAATCGACATGCAACAACACTATCAGTAAATAATCGTAAGGCAACCATTGGTGGATAGAACTATTAGTTACATTGATGTGTTAGCATAGTTATAAACCCGTAAAGTGCTCCTACATGGTCTTGTATCAATATCATATGACCAAGTCCGGACAAACCGAATTACGGTTTTTGTGATACTTACATCGAGAAGCTCAAATATATTAAGCCGATCCCCGATCCTAAGTACTGGCTGAAAGCACTGTTTCTTAATTTGAGTAATCATACACGAAACGCCGTCAATATTCTTGCTGCTTTACAAAAATATATAAATAATACAGACTGGAATAATAACCATAGAATTACCAATTCCATTTAACACTTTTTAAGTTTTACTGAAAGTGAGACAGTAGCATGTCCCTCTTTCAAAATCCATATAAGAGCACTTTTGAAGGACATTGAAGTTCTGAAGGCAATATTCTAAACACTTTGGTTGTTCGGTAACTTATGGGAGAGGAGATGTGAACTATGCTACCATATCAATGTTATTCTGCTGTGTACAAACAAAACTTCTATATCTAACAACTATTTATCGATGGTTTTGACGAATCATAGACAATGTTTTTAATTTTATTTTTGAACGATAAACATTACCTCCGCACCCCAGGTGGGATATTTCAAGGCAGGTGAGATTTTTCGTTCAAAAATATTTTTCAAAAAATAAAAATGGTAAGTTGCCTATACAACTATAAAAAAACAATAATAAATGTTTTTAATAATTATAAGTCTCAATACATCCAAGGGCTTTAAAGCATATAGTCCGTGAGCAATTAGAATAGTATTCGGTAGAATCAACTCGGTTATACAAGTTACCGACTCAGTTGTGGTTATCATCTTGGGGGACTGGTCTGCTCGTTTTATCAACATCTACTTAACGACATATTTAGGATTTGATCATAGCGCTATTGCGATCGACGTCCCGCGTTTGGTACTTAATTTCTGTATGTACCTGGATCTGTATTTTATTTATTCTTATAAATGTACTTATACATTGTAACAAAGCGTGGAAGAAAAAATTGCTAAATGACAAAAAAGGCCGTACCCGGGTTTCTTTCGCCGTTTCTTTTACCGGTGGATATTTTGCTTGTGTCCGAAAAGGTGGTAGTTTATTTTCTTTATACATAAATATACAAGTTGTAAATGACAAGAAAAAGTGCCTGTGAAGGTCTAACTTCTAAAATAAACGATTTCATTTCATTTCATATACGCTCTGATAAGATGAGATAGATGATGCGAATCATATTGTAAGATCTCACAGACTGGTTTTAGCAAAAGCAATCCCTAAAACTATTTTTCAATTGTTTATAAATATTTTTAACTTAATTTAGATTTAACTTCAAACTTATTTAAAAAAGAAAATCGCTCAGAAAAAAAACAAAATGTAAAGTAAATACTGTAAATACAATGTACTTATACAAAAATGCAGTATATTTATGTGAATACAATGTAATTAAATTTTGTTTTCATCCATTCCCACATATTGGATCAACACTGTATAGTTTATTTTTGAATACATTCTACAATACACTGTAATTACGTACAATACAATATAAATAACAAATCTATGAATCGCCAAACCATTGATTTGAGATATTAAGAACATCAAATACTAACGCATCCTTGCAAATATTTTCTTTCTGTTGTACTCTTTTATAATTTCACCAAACAATTATTATTTTAGTGTATAATGTTATATTAAAACTTGCGAACGTTAATATACTGTAAGAGATTCCCTAATTATAGGCAATAGACAGGCAACTAATACCAAATTAGTTTACTCATATAAGAATTATGTCTGTACAACCCGGTTAATATATCTGTGGACGTCGATGACGTCACGTCGGCGCTCTCTCTCTCTTCTCGTCTCCACTACTTCACATTCCAGCGAGGTCCACGGATATTGTAACCGGTTTGTAATAATATTGATTTGATTTTAAAAAACTTCATTTTCTGAGCATATTTCACGCCGCCGCGGCGCGCAAGACATAGTACAAATATTTGATTTCTTTAAAGACTGCTTAGGAAAAATGCTCAAAGTAAGTTAAATTAACATTTTATTTGTCTATGAGTACAATATACCTGTATTCGACAAACTTGTCTGCAGGCACTTTCCGCAATTGAACGGCTGATCCTCTTTGTTTAATATTGGAATTATGTCCTTACTATCTTTTAGGGTATTGCTAAGTCCCGTGACGTTCAAAGAAGTATTCTGTTCACTTAAGTAATGCACCGGACTCATACGTAGTTTCTCCTATGTATTTACTCAAAATAAAATTACACTTACTGTTATTGCCATCTACTTGTCTATTGCCATATTGTTAATTTCGCAAAATGGGATGTGTTATTTTATGGTATGTTACATTGGTGTTTATGTTCACTAAAGTCTTTAGGGCACTTGCACTGTTGATGGGTTAGCCTTCCCGCTTGATGCTGGGCATCTGCGGGGGAGGTTCGGCGAGACCCTTCACCTGGAAATAAATATGGATAAAATAAATTATATGGGTATAAGATATATTTTTTATTGTATTTAAAGTATATGCGGAGTCAGTTATCCTACTTTATTATATACTTAGGTATTCACAAATGACTAGCAGCTTCTTGGATCATTCCATGGCCAATGACACATGCTGAGAGGAGACTATTTTGATGCATCTATGTGTAAATTTTATTGTGTATAATTTTAAAATAAGCAAATAAACAATTTGTTGGGCGCGTATTACATTTAACACACTTAACATGTCTCGGCCAAATTATTCTTAAATTCATAGAAAACCGTCTTGTTTTTTATGCCATACAGTAGAAAAACAGGCAAGCGGACATCAGTAACACCAGGGGCGCTACCAATGCGTTGTCCACCAAGGAGGAAGGAGGAAAGGAAGGAGGAAGGGAAGGGAAAGGAGGGGGAAAGAGGGGATAGCGAAGGAGTTGGGCTTCCGGATCTCTCACTCACCGAACGAAACGCATTGCTGCTTCACGTCGATATTCTGTGAGAGGGTGGTACTTCCCCGGTCGAGCTAGCCCATTTTTGTAATAATTGCTCTACCACTCCATAAAGAGTGTACGAGATGATCTTTATTAAGTAGCGAACTGTGAATGTGTTAAGAGAATCAGTTTACCTTGAGCCGAGCGGCAGTCTTGAGGAAGGCCGGCAGTTGTTCCTGAGATACATTCACCTCACCCGCGTACATAAACTCCAGGATAGCCTGGAGATGCAGGTATGATACATCCTTCAGGATTATTATGGGGTGTTTTGAAGGGTTCTCCTGAAAAATTACATTTATTCTTAGTAATAACACCAGCACAGTTTTAAATTAATGGACATACACTTTAGTGAACTTTTCAACACTCAAACATAGATATATCAGCATGATGCTGCTTGTCTATGACTATTAATAATAATAACTGTCTAATTTGGAGGTAGAAAAATAAAGGAAAAAAAAGACTTAAAAAAATTGTAGCACAGATCAAAAATTAATGAGTAATTTGATTTGTAAAATATGTATGATCAGCAAATAAAATATTTGGGCAACAAAAAACATTAACATGAAAAGATTGCTTTCAGCAATAAGTCGCATTGATTTTATTACACAAGTTTGTATATTTTGTTTTGTCTATGTTCATTGTACTTTTCTTTGTCTGAATCTTTGTATTGAAAATAAAGCAGTTAAAAGATTAACTAATCTTTTAGTAACCTCTCAAATTCATCTTTCGCTTTTGCTGATAGTAGCTGTCAGTATAGATCTTTCTTTCTAATTCTGTTGCAGACCATACAAACAAAATTATTGTGCTAGCTTTCGGTAGATCTCTAATAACACGCATTCACCGTGCGTTGTTATGTTAAATATATTTGAAACATCCTGTGTTTACGTTTCGCGTCCGTCTTACAACAATATAACATTGATATTTTTAACAAATCCCAATTTTTTACAATGACACTTTACATAGTTTAGAAACTTTGTATTTAAAAGACAAAAAAGAACTAAACTAAAGAAAAAAAGACTGCCAAAGCTTATGAAAAAAAAGCGCCGCGGTGTTGTAGCGTCACATTGGGACGCGCGTAATTAATAATTATTAAATAAGAATAAATAATAAAATATAAAAGCGCATGTGTTCCCTCGCTGCGGCCCTACAGAGTAGCTCGCGCTGGCGCTAAGTGCGGCATCTCGTAGCGTTTCAACATTTTAGTAAATTGTTCTTACTGTTCGCCACCCCATGATAAGCTACCACTACTGATGTAGTGAGTTTGTGTATTGGCTTTTAGCATTTTATATTGTTGTTGATGGATTATAGTTGGTACCTTCAACAGTGACGTCTGCCAATCCATATTGGAGCAGATTGGTATTGGCAGAGAACGCTCTAATCTCCATAGATTAAAGGGAGACCCGTATAACTGCTGTGGGATGATTGATTAAGGGTCGTGTGATAGGAATTTTATATGACGAATTTGAAACTACTGACCTCTAATAAACTTTTGAAGTACGGACTACATGCGGATAACACCATTTTGTGCGCTTTACACGTCTGCCCTTCACAGGCAAGGGTTACCTGAAAAATATAATACATTAAGTTAATTATGACACAATGCATCATCATAACAAACACACAGCCTTAACTAGTTAATTATATTGGTGTTAGCAGGCTGTTAACCACATTTTCCACATAAAACTCTTACCTATATTTTTTTTTTACAAAATCACATCAGATTGTGTTGGCCCCAAAGTAAGCTCGAAACTTGTGTTATGGGATACTAACTCAACGATATTATATTTTATGACAAATACATATTATAAAGATAAACATGCCAGACTCCGGCCAATCAGAAAAAGTTCGTTTTTCATCATGACCCATGACTCGAACCCGGGACCTCGGTTTGCGTCTGGCAAGGTAACCATTACGCCACGGAGGTTGTTATTAAAGATCTACTTTAAGAGATAAAAGGTACCATATTATTTAGACCGCTGATTGTATTTGATTGATTAAGATTTTTTTTATGACAGAGGAGGACAAACAAGGTCACCTGATGGTAAGCAACCACCACTGCCCATGTACATCCATTACTACAAGATCTTGGATGCATTGCCTACCTATTAAGGAATGACGGAGGAAGGAAAGTATATAATGGAAGCAGGTATAAAAAAAAAAAATAGGTAGGTAGGTATATAAGATTATGATTGTATTAAAATTATATTCAGTAGGATAGTATAGTGTTTGTGTTGGGATGAAAAATGAATCAGCTACATATTTTAATGTACAAATTTTTCTGCATTCTGACTGTAAAATTACAAGAAATATGATCTTCATTTGGTTTGTCAGCTTGTTTTTGCTCTGAATTTTTGGTTTGTCAAAAGCCAAACATTTTAAGGTTATAGGTATCAAAGAGAAAACTAGACAAACTGGTACTTACGTCTGTGAAGCTTTTTTCGTCTCTCAAATGCCTAAACGACGTCACCATATTAGTTTGGAAATCATTCCATTTTAGGAAAAACTGTTGGTCGCCCATATTGTAGCTTAAAAATCTGAAAATATTTACGTTACAAAATTGTTATTGTATAATAAAAATCGACGTTTCAAGATTAATGTAACTTAGAAGTGGTTTTTATTATGAAGCTAATTAATTATAACGATCACTAATAAAAAAAGTGCAATATACCTACGTCACTATGTATGAAGGTAGATTATCCATGAATGCATGCATAGAAAACAAGCTATCTAACAAAATAGTTTCTATCCTAAACTATTATTAAGTTTCTACTCACCACAAATTACGTTAAATTATATTCAAGGGCGCTGTTTTATATTGTTTTGCAACTATCACTAAAGTTAAGCAATTGAAACTCAAAATAAAGACGCCGTCTAGCATAAATTAGCGACTTCTTTCTGTTTCTTGAAATACCTTATTCAAGGTTGGTGTTGCCATCTAAAATGTATATTATTACCATTCGTTTTCACATTTCCCTCGTTTTATTAAAAAAGAAATAAAATAAATGCTTTGTAAGAAGAAAAATATAATTTTACTTTATAAAACCACATATCTATATATATAAAAGGAGAAGCTGACTGACTGACTGACTATCAACGCAGGGCCTAAACAATAAGGGTTATAAACTTAAAATTTTGCACAGGGGGGTTCCTTTTATAACGTAGGGGAGCACTAAGAAAGGATTTTTCAAAATTCCCACGGGAAAGCGAGATATATGCAATCGAAATTGCGCGGGTTTCGCTAGTCACATATAATTTTTCAAATGCAATACAATTAAATGCAGTAATAGTTTAGAGTTTGCCAAAAAAGAAGTTATGATGAAAATATTTTGATTTGTAATAGTATTCTCTGTCTACGTTGTCAGTCGATACACCTACATAACAAAAAGGGTTGAAAAGACCTCCCGAATTTTTAACGCGTCTCTGTCTTTCCTAGTAAGTAAGAATCGTTAAAGATTTTTGTTCTAATATTAGTTTAACTTAAAATGGGGGTAATTTATTTCATATGGTATCCCCAAACTTTCATTGGTTCCTTTTGGATGCGTCCTAATTTATTTTAATTTTTTAACTGACGTGTTATTATTCATGAAATCAATAATTGAAAACTTTAATATTATAAAGACAGCATTAATCAATAATCCTGATTCTTAATTACTAACGTAGTAAAAAAAGAATCAAATTTTAAGATTTAATGTGCTCAGACAATATAGCGTCATCTGTCGTCGAGTAGCAAAACTTTTTAGTAACATGTTTTTTAGCGCCGACTCGAGCTCTTGATTTATAGATGAATTTGTAAAGCGCATACTGATAATAATTAATACTGATAGGGAAATATTAAAAGTGCATTTTCGTGATGACTTCAAAATCCAATTTCCATGAAAAATCCTCTTTCGTCGTAGCGTCTTTACTTAAGTCAAGAGACTGTATTATGAGTCGAGACAAAATGAATACGATGCTTTGAATGATGTAGCTACCTCTACTTTACTACATGAATAAGTAGCTGCTTTTTACTTGACACTGGCTAAAGCAAATACTTTTAACAATGGAGAAGCCATAATCTGCAAATTAATATCTTTGACAGGCCTGGTGCCGTGGTCGAGTGGCTAGCAATGGCCAGTTTGTCCCCAAGGGCCGCGGATTCGAATCCTGCGCAAGGTAAACAGTTGTGTGCATGAAAATGTTTTTTTGTCTTGGTCTGATTGTTTTCTATGTAAACCCTGTTTCTTTTGACTTGACCAATGTAGTAAACAACCTTAGCGTGTCTTTTTATTCAAATAACCATGTGTAAAATCGATAAATCGCCAGAATAATAACAGTGTTGTGTTATATGCCATTTCTAACTATATTATTTTATAATTATTTGGGTGTGAATGATAATTTTAATTGCCTATTTTCGTTAAAAAGACATGCTAAGATTGTTTACTACATTGGTCAAGTTAAAAGAAACAGGGTTTATAATAAATAAGTATTTATTTACAAAAAAAAAAGTATTTTCGTATTTTTTTTAAACTGGATGGCGTTTTGTAATTTGTCCAAGAACCTTTATTATTGTTATCTGTGCCATGACAAAAAAAGACCCTACCTTTTTTCTAGTTTTGGCCTTAGAGTTGCTCTAATAGACTAAAATCCTTTATTATACGGTAATCTCGAATTATCATAGACACGCATTCTAAAAATATATGCTTTCTGCGTGTGTATATAAAATAATTATAGGTAATGAGAGGAGAAGGATATCCAAATAAAAGATGTAATATTATTTAATAATACACATATGTATTTCACAAAAAACGTTTTTAAAACGACACTCGTATTGCATGAAAGAAAGAGAGGCAAACATGTGAATAGTAAATCTTATTTTTAATATTATCAATATAATAACCACTAAACAATGCATAAAATGTAGAATTAATTTAAATTTATTAAAATTACCATAATATAGTATAGCAATTTTTTTTAAACACACGAACACTACATTGAAAGGCCAAGCGGTGTTGCCATATCGTATATTATTTTTATAACTATATTTAAAATTTAAGTACCGAGATTTTTTCTTAACCTTAATTATGTAACGCATTCAAGACTTTCCAAATTACAAATACAATCATTTATACGTAAAACATTCCCAACTGGCCTAATACACTTCGCAAATAAGTCCACTACATAATCGAAATATACAATTTATAATATCAAAATTATTTCGACACTATCTTTAATTGACTTGAAGCAGGATTTTTATATTAAATAATACAATATTTCAAATTACTTTGGTACTTAACAAAAACAATAATATTATTTTAAAATTAATACGTATTTATGCTAATTTCGCTAATTTCCGAATTATTATTATAATTATTGCTCCGTATAATAAAAGTATTATTAATAATATATTATTCAAGTTACAATAATGTTTTCTTATTAATTATCTTTAATTATTTACATCTTTAGAACACCTAGCCATAGTGTTTAGTATTATCTTAAGCCGCAGTAGCAAACACTATACTGCTATTACACGGATCTCTTTATGAGTCGGGAGTGGCTCAGAGTGCTTAGTACGAGTTGTTTTTTCGCGTTCGATCATGTCGACGTAAACAAACTGACCAAATAGTGAAGATCTCTCATGTTGCGAATTTATAAGACGAGTGTTACGTATCAAAATTGTGTGGCTTACTTGCTCACATTACGAAGTGAGCAACCCGGCTAATTTGGAAATCTAACACGGGTGTCATAAATTCACAATATGAAATTGGTTTTTCAATTTGGACGGCTTGTAAACGTTAACACGTTCGAATGTGATCAAAAAACTCGTACTAAGCACTTTGCACATCCTGCACATTGAGTGTTACACAAAATACTAATAGGAATATTTAGTAATTTTTACTTCAAAAATTTTGATTAACATTTTTGTTTAAAATTTGAAAAATACTAACAAATGAAAATCACCTAGCTACTGTCACACACATCATAGTGTTGCCAAAACATAATTTAATAAGAATTGTATAATGATATAAAAAAAATGAATTAAAATGGCTGATGATACAGACAAAATGAGACATAGAAGTAAGTTGACAGCCTACTAGATAGCTAAACGGTGCGGCGTAGAGAGTTCTTCGCTGCCGCCTAAAGAAAATTACAGTGAATCGGCTCAATGAATGAAACGGACAAAAGTACGTCCTATGTAACACTCTACTCCATTTATTGTTTGATATAATATCTCTATAAGTTATGGACATAATGAAATAATCGTTTACGTAATTACAACATCTAGAAGCATAAATAGTTATTTACTAAGAATTTTAAATAATTGCATTAATATATCAATTAAAACCATTACCCTAAAATATTATAATATTAAAGATTATACTTAAATTATATTATTCTTAATATACATGTATCCTAATATACGTAATTATATTTGGTATATAAGCATTCTAGTATTATACAAAGCATTATTCGGACTTAGGTATATTCTAGCGTATGATTAGTCCATCCCTACGGACTCCTAAAAACTAATAAGTATGGTTTTAAACCGTTACAGAAATAACATTGCCGCACCAAAAAAGTAATAGACTAAAAATTATACAATATAAAATTCTCGCATTCATGTACTTTGCGTTCCAAATAAGAATGTACGTGACCGCAGCTAAAATCACATGACAGATAATATGTATTGCCAGCGCAAAAAATACATTATAAATAAAGATTTACCGGTAAGTAGAATCAGTAGAATTACTTATTTGATTACATTTGATTTGATGTATATCAACAGAAATATATATATTTCTTAATACAGTATTGACTTCTATATTGATTAGACACACAATTAATTAGAAGAATAAATGAAACTCGGCAAAGAAGTTCGTAAGAAATGTAAATAATAATGTAGTAATGGCGGCATGTCGTGCATATTCTTAAATGACTCGCATAATACTTAAACAAAACATAATATAACTCTTTCTCTTAAATTTATTCCCAGTATTGGTAAAAAAACATCCACCGTACCGTTGGGATTTACCACTTTATACATAGAACTCGTTAATTATATTTAAAGAGATCCTATTATCTAAATATCTAATACGAATATTCTAATCTTTGATAAAAAAAGAAATGCCATGAATTTGAGCAAATAAAATGTCGCTTTATTTAAAAATTAAGTAAAACATTCACTGCGAAAAACACGCCACGCGCGTTTTTACGAAACACTCGCAGCGAGTTCAGTCATTTAACGCGTATTTCTGCAGTTAATTTATTTTTAATTTAAGATTTTAGCCTGTTATAATAAAATACTTAGATTAAAGAGGAAAAGACGGAATTTAAAGGAAAAGTTAGATAGATCATACACTATTAAGTATTTAAGTATCTTAGGCTAAAATACGACCTATAACTATTCATTGGTAGATAAAATGAGGTCTATATTTTAATTACCTACATTTAATCTTTCTAATTTAATGATATTTTGGTATTGCAGCTTAGTTTGATATAAGAAAAAACACATCTAAGAAATTGACTAGATAATTTTGGATTTATTTGCAAAGTTTATTTGGCTGTCTATTTGTCTAGTAATGCGAATGAAAGGTTGGTCGTTGGATTTAATGAAAAGTGGAAATAAAAACACGACTAGATGAAAATGCATATCGACATTGGCTCATAGCTCAATATTTGGTTGGTGCTTTTAAAAACTGGCGCGAAATAACCCTAAAAGATCGCTAAACACGGTAAAACTACTTATAATTAATGACAAAATATAAAAATGTACTTGTAAAACTGGCACTAAAGAAAATTTCGTTGCTCGACACCCACTTTTAAGCTTTAAAATACACGCTAAGGCATAATAGGACGGTTCATTTATAATTAAGGCAGCTAAAGGCACCTAGTTATAAAATTTAAATATACAATTATACAAGAGAAAAATATTGCGCATAATTTGCGCTCAAATACATAAAAGTACGTCTACTCGTTGATAGAGGGCGTTGTACAGTTAGATGCATTCGTTGTATTCTGAATCTGTGGCAGTTTTAGTCCTCGCGGAGCTAGGATGAGTCTAGCTGGAGTCACGAGGACTAAAGCGTACTCTCATTTGTTTACTCCAAGGAATTTTGCAGCCTCATCTGCTGATGAGAGGAGTTTGTTGATGATAGTCTTGTCCTGGATCCCTAAAAGTTTACCAATCAGGTCGTTGCCATTTTCACCATCGTTTTCGGTCTCTGACGAATATTTTCGCGAAGTCATGTCCAGTTTTAGCCTCTTATCGTATGGAGCGGCTGGCGGCGAGTTGTTGTTATTCACGTTGTTAGGTATTTCATTTCCTGAGCCGTCATCGTCTTGATAGCGATATCTGTTGGAAAAATAAATCTAATTAGAAAGAATTTATAAGATGACAATGATAAGTAATATTGATTAATTCGTCGAAAAACAGACGAGTACTTCTGAAAGTGTTTATCCACCAAATACATATTATGATGAAATTTGTCTTTTTGCCGATAGATTGGAACATTTATGACGAATGTGATAAATTCTGTATTTAATTAAATTTAGTTGAGTTAATAACTTTTAATGCAATTTAGTTGAGTTAATTGTATATTATTACAATTTATTTAATATTAGTAAAACCCGCCCAACTTCCTCTTGTATAGTCTCTCTATTAAAAAAAAAACCGCATCAAAATCTGTTGCGTAGTTTTGAAGATCTAAGCATACATAAGGACAGACAGGGAAGCGTACTTCATTTTATACGATGGATAATATATATATATTTTTTTATAATTACGCTTTTAAGTACTTTGTATTTTCTATTAGCTTATAAGTGTTATTTGTGTAATAAATCATACTTATATTTTAATGAAAAAGTGAGTTTGTTTGTTATTCCTTCACTAATCAGCCGATTATTACAAAAAATTGTTTATATATAGTCAGGGATACAGAGCCCAACATAGGCTACTTTTTATCCTGTGAAAGTATGTCATTCCAATGGGAAAATAATTATTCTACTATAGAGGGCGTTGTATGGGATGCTATCGGATGGATGGGATCTATGTCATAAAATTGACGCGAGCGAAACCCATGAAATAAATAAATGAAGTATTTACCCATTGGTTATATTGTCAGATTCAATTGGTGTATTAGGCGGTGATGCTTCCTCGTCATCAGTAACCTCTTCTCTATGCTTCTTACGATGACGTAGCATGCTATGCTTCAGCGTGAACCTTCGACGGCAGAGGTCACAGGCGAATGGGCGTTCACCGGAATGAGTCCTCATATGCCTGCGGAGATCTTCAGCTGACCAGAAACGTCGAACGCAGAATGCACAGACAACCTGATAAAGAGAGAAAACAATAAGAATGTGCAGTTTATGTAACGATACCTAATAATAAAGTATATCTATTTGTAGATCTCAAAATCAATATTTTAGTCAATTATTATTATTGTATAGATTTTAAATTCATTAATGAATTAATTATACTGTAATCTAAACTAGGATTTATTAAGATAACAAAATACCATTTCTTGAAGATAAAAACATAAAATTCCATTTTAATTTTTTTTACTAACCTTTCTGTTAGCATGATCCGGAAACTTTCCTCGTTCATCATCATCGGCGCTCTCACTTCGATCGCTGGCTGCATCCAAAGCGCCTTTGCTCACCAACTGGTCATATTCTGTACCATGAGCTGATGCCAAATGTCCCAACGCTCCACTCCTATCCCCAAACGATGCCTCACAGAGATGGCACTTGAAGACGAGGCCATCGGCTGAATCATCATTTATATTATTAGGTGATCCTGGTTGTGAATCGCTCATTCCATGTCTTGATGACATATGTTTCTTCAATGTGTCCAAAGATGAAAAAGTACTTGTAGGACAAGATGCACACTTAAACGGCCTCTCTGGGACAGTTCTAGATTCATTTACAGGTTGAGGTGGTGAGACTGTATCAGGGATTGGTTCAGCTAGTATGGCTCGCGCTGATCCTCCGTGCTTTCTCAGCAAATGACGGTCGCAGTTAGACTTCGTTGTAAATAAGAGAGGGCAGTGTGGACATTTGAATGGCTTTTGACCGGTGTGGGTTAGAACGTGCCGTCTGAGCGACGATGACCACGGGAATTTCCGGTGGCAGTATGGACAGGACACTCTGTTAGGTGCTAAACTGTATGCTGACTTCTTTTTAGGCGGTTGAGCTCCAGTATCTACGTCAGATCTGTAACAACAACAGAAAATATGGTGGTGAGTAAATAGTTCGAAGATTACAATAAAATAATTAAGATCATCGTAAAAAAATTATACTATACTTACTTGTTTTCGTCGCTTCCGGAGTTATTCCCTTCACTAGTTGAAGCAACTAATCCCTCCTCATCTTCCTCTTCATCGCTACGTGAAGGCACAATAGGTACAGGCAAAGAATCTTGACCAGACACAGGGACAGGATCTGTTCCCGTCTCAGTCTTATCAGTGACGATAGGATTGGGTTTGTTAATTAAACTTCCAGCAATTTTGAGATCGAAATCTTTGTTTAGTTCTTGTTGACGAGACGCCATCAATATTTCAGCAGCAGCTCGATGTGCAGCGGTATGCTCATCAAGTTTGTCAGATTCAGGTTCTTCATCAATAATAAGAGTGTCATCTTCATCCTCCTCATTGTCAGCAACTTCATCAGAGTCTCTACGAATAGGTGATCGATCACTTTGCTGTAAAGGGCGTTCGAGGTGACGAGCTAACAGGGCAAACTTTACCCTATCTGCCAATGTATCAGGGGTAGGATATGGTGGAGGAGCTCTCGAAGCTGGTCTCCTAACACTCCAATGCTGCGGATGCTGCTGTTTAACATGACGTTCCATATTTGAGCGAAGTGTGAAACGAGCTGAACATTGAGAGCAAGAAAATGGCCTCTCAGTTCTATAACGCCTTTGCTTTTGTTTGGGCATTAGTATACCGTTTTTTATGACCATCTTTACGGAATCTGATTGTGGTACTAAGCTATTACTTAGCGGCCTGGGAGATTCAGATTGCGGAGAAGGTAAAGGTGACGTAGCTTGTATCAAAGGCTTTGGTTCTTCCTCCTCGGGTTCCAGTTTTGGCTGTATATCTTGATCATTTGCAACCAGCCTCCCACCCGACATGCTCAAGCCTTGAATTATTTGTTTTTGGATACGTTGTTTTATTTCGACCAGTTCCTGCGAGTCTGACGGGTGAGAAAAAAAAGATGGTTGTAGAAAGTAAGGGTTTATAGGAAAGGATGGCGGTATTGGAAGTCCTGGGAGACTTGGTACGGCGCCGGCATACAGCTGTGATAGTTGGGTGGCATAATAAGCAGGATCTATCTTTGGTAGTGTGTTTTCAAGCAGTCTTTGTTGAGCTAACAGTAAACGTGTTTTTTCAAATGCTGATGCTGCGATTGTTGCTGGGTCTGGTTCAAAAGACGGCCTCGGCGGGGCTTTGGGTTCATCATTATCGACATCACGCTTCTTTTTACTTAGATCAAGAACGTCATTAGTGCTAAGATCAACTGGCACTTCTTCATCGTACGTGTCTATCGGGATATCAGCATTCTTAAATGCATTAATTTCAGGCGGTCTGTACTCAGGTATTTGCGTGAGTTGACCGATACCTTTAACTTTGATTCTAGGTAAGGGTTGATCGCTTTCTCTGGGCGTTAATGCAGGTGTTTCAGGTAAATTCTTTGTCACCAATGATGAGACTGGGTGTCTATCAGTTATGAAGCTAGGCGTAAAGTGAGTAAGAGGCGTATCCCGCCCAGAACTTTCATTGCGTCTATCAACTTCAGGGGTGTGGAATGCTAACGACCTTTTCACATCGTCCCGAGCAAGTTTTGAGTTCACTTCGTCGTTATTAGGGTCTTCTGATGGGTGATATATAATTGAGCGTTTGACATCTTCCCTAGTTACTTTAGCATGACGGTTACGTAAATGCCGTTCACAATTAGCTTTGGTGGTAAATGCGTAATTGCAAACAGCGCATTCGTAAGGACGGTCTCCATTGTGTGTGCGCATATGACGTACTAGAGCTGCTTTGTCCAGGGACGCGTGTGGGCACATGTTACATTGATATGGTCCTGGGCCTGTTCCACTAAGATGTACTCTATTATGCCCTTTCAAAGCGCGAAGATTTGGGAATTTAGCAGGGCACAGCCTGCATGGAAACTCACCACGAAGTTTCATACGTCTAAATTCAGCTGCGAAGTTATCTTGCGTCTCTTCCTGATCCCTTTCTTTTCCGATCGTATCCGGTGGTGTCAACACAGCATTTTCTAAGGCCACTCTGGTACCGGTCAGCCTTTCCAAAAGGCTTCCCGCTGATGTAACGTTCAGTATGGATTGTATGTCTGCCAAATCCCTTGCAGCATCAATATGCCTTATTCCGTTTGTTAGATGACCATCTTCAAATTTAGGTGTAAATCTTTCCATTGGAGGCGTCAATGTCCCAGCAATTCCAAATGAGCGATTTCTTAAGTCAAGTTTAGCGAAGAAATCCTCTCTTCTGTCTCGCTCGGGACTTGGGACTCTGGTTGTGTTTGCACAAGTTTTTCTGTGCATATCCAATGATTGCCCACATGGGAAATCTTTGGCGCAAATATCGCATCTGTACCGCTGTTCAGTAATAGATATATGAGGGTTCCGTTCGCATACTCCTCGGGCGATTTCAGGGAACTTTTTGCTTGAAAAATCTACGAAGGTCAGATCGTCGAAACCTGTTCTAGTATCGTCACCGTGAGCAGTGAATCTGTGGACATCAAATGCATTGGCAGAGTCAAATCTTTGTCTGCATTTCGAGCATTCAAACCTAGCTGTACGTTTGTCTAAGGGTATAGGACTAGGGGATGTTGAAGCTGCCCTCTTGCGGGATCGTCTCGAGTCTTCTTCCTCGCTTTTATCAGATCGATTATCACTATCAATACTGGTCGTTCTAATGACTCTAACTTCCTGTTTTTCGACCATATTGTCCATTTCCTCCGTTTCTATTTTAGCCTGAGTTATGACCTCCTCTGTTTTGATATCTGTAACAAAAAAAAACACTGTTACAATTGATTCAATGTTTGAACGCAGGGCGCTTTCATTTTACTATTCCAAGAAAACCGACAATAGATGAGTCAGTTGATTTGTAATCCGCATTCAAGTTGGTATAATAAAATGAAGATATGTCATTCAATGCCTACTTCCGATAATCAGCTAATAGATTTTACATTCGAATTGAATATGTATTTTTATATACTAATTCTAAAGCTTTCCCAAATTATACATAGCGACGCCCTATAGCGTTTCAAAAAGTAAAATTCATATCTATTTAATTAATTTATTTTGTCTTTCCTAATGTTTTTATTTTAGTTTTTATTTTTATTTTAAGTGTTTTGGAAAGCGCTACTCAAAAGATTAGTTCCGCTACTCGATACGAGATGGCGCGCCACGTCAATGTGTAAAATTGGCAACTAATAAAATTATGTAATATATGTATATAATTGAATATTCTTTTAAATAAAAATGGATTTACAGGCTCATGTTTATAATTTTCAAAGGGTTGGCATAGGTATAGTCTAAAAAACAGTGACCTCAAAGCTTCATCAACAATGTGTTTCGTAGAATGTTCATTGATGGTGATCGAGGAACTAAAATACATAAACAAAACAATAAAAAGACATAAAAATCTAATATTTTTAAAAAAATTGCTAGTTTTGCTGAATTTTAGAGTCCTTGTCAGATGAAAGTACTTAGTGTTTAAGTAAACACTAGTAATCAAGTACATAAAGCTTAAAACCTATAAAATCATAGTCCTAAATACGAATATCCTTAAACTTGTATGAGAGAGCAAAGTTCCAAATGATTCACACCTTACAGATTATTGTGAAATATACTCTAACCGTAAGCCATAAAGTTGATTCTTGTATAACTCCTTTGTTAAGTTCTGTAGGGTAAAAAATCAATAACCTACTCACACCTTGTCTCTATAGATACGTCTACTTGTCTGGTAGGTATTATGTGTATACCTAAGTGGACACGAGACAGACCTGTTTTTACTTTGATAAAATAAACCACATGAGCAAATTAATGTGATTCTACTAATATTATAAAGGCGAAAGTTATGTGTATGTTTGTTATACTTCTTTACGCTCAAACGCCTGGGCAAATTTTGATGATATTTGGTATGTAGGTAGCTGATACATAGGATTAACACATAGGGTACTTTTTATCCAGAAAAGTATGCGATTCCCGTAGTATTTGGTCAAAAGTCTGACAGTTAATGGTCTGATATAGATCGCGATGCTGTGCATACATAAATACACGCAAACGAAGTTGCACGGATTTCACTAGTAGATAATAACACCCTTTACGGAAATTTTAACGTTAGTAAAGCCTTCAGGTTTATCAATCCAGCGTAATTGGTATGACTACACTGTTATAAACCTCGTTTACAACCCAATGTTTTAAATCGCCTAACGCAGGTTTCAAATTGGCCTATGCAAAACAGATCACCGATGCGCTGGACCGATAAAATAAAGATTGCCCTTAATGGTACATTCTATGAATGTGCAAGAAAGGCAACAGTTCAGTGGCGACGGATAGTGGAGCGTACTGAAAACCCTCAATCGACGACCACGACCACTCTGTCAAGAATTCAAGCGTGTAGCGACAAAGAATGCAAAACTGTAAAAAAATGATGATGTTGCTGTTGAATATATGTCAGAGGACGAACGGTGCAATTTTCGGGATCGAGATGACTTTCAAGAATAACCCTGTATGTAGGTTGCACAAGTCATCCAAATAATTTTGTCGATTGAACAAAAAATAACCACAAAAGTACACTCATTTCGTACGTCGTACTTACGCAAGATGAAACTCAGTAAGAATGGAATTTCACCTAACATTAGTTTTCCTGTTGACACAAATACTGCAATCGGGAATTCCGGGAGACGAACTTTGATTGATCTATTGTCATTCAAATAAAAAATCTAATATGTAACAAAGTGGTCTACCCGGAGATGGTATATAATACCTATACTTATTTCATTTCACTATATTTGACACAAGGTTTCCAGAGAAATTCATTGATAGCGTTTGAGCTAGCTAGTCATACATACCTTATAGTAGTAACTGGTTGTGTTCTTTGTCGCAATTAAGAATTAAGTGATGTATAAACAACTAGATTTTTTGCCCGCAACTTCGTCCGCGTGAAGTTCCGGACCCGTTCCCGTGGGAACCACATTGAATTTCGGGAAAAGCTATAGCCTATGTCACTCCCTGATAAAGTAGCTTTCTACTGGTGAAAGAATTTCTGAAATCGGTCCAGTAGTTTTGAAGCCTATTCAATGCAAACAAACAATCAATCAAATCTTTCCTCTTTATAATATTAGTATAGATTCATGTTGATTATGTATATTTTACATTAGGCGATTGTTTAGAACTTTTTTGCAAAGTACCTTTATTGGAACCGATTATATTTATTTGTGTACAGTCAACAAACGAAAATTGTATCCTGGGTAGAGTAAGAACAAAGATTTTCATGCAATAATGTAACATAATAATAATATGTAGATTGTAGAATAATTTGTATAATTTCCCTTATTCCAACAAGTTATTGGAATAATCCAACATCTTTATTCAAAATTTTCGGTTATGAAACTTTGTAAAATTTTCTTAATTAATTTCTTAATTTGTAAAGATTAAATCCTTTTATGTTGTATCTATTTTGAACATTTAAATCATACCCTGGCGGCCTGGGTAGGTAAGGTATCCAGCGAAGCAGGTGTTTCGTCGATAGTATGACGTCACTGAAAGGTTCTTAATCGTTTGCTACCCTCGTACACTACTCGTATATTTTCACTTACTTACATAATTAGTACCTATTAATTACTTAATTTTCACGGATTATAAGATTGGAAGAAACATTGAACTAAAAACTCCACAGTTGACTTCATACTAAGTATTTTTATTTAAATAAAGATTCTATTTTTAACACCCATTTGAAAAAAAAAGCGATTGCGCTAGACAATGAGTTAAAATAAAATAAAAAAATTATTCAATCATCAGAGTTCTTTCGAATTGTATTTTCCACCAATTTAGACAACATTTATAATCAAATATAGACCTAATAGTGTCAGTAAAATATTTTCAAATAATATTAATAAATTTTGAATTCCGTTTATTACATGGTAAGAATTGTTCTTATAAAGTCTAAAAACAAGTTAAAATCACTCACACAGTTTAAAATTGTTAAACATGTCAATGATTCACGAAAATTGTTTTACGTAAGTAATAATCTAATTGGAATAAGACGCAATGAGGTAAACCAACACCGGAGTGTTCTCCAAAGAAAACGCCAGCTTGCATTTGTATCTGTTTTCATTTTATTTAGATACACACATCCGGCATTCTGAAAATAATTATCGTATTACGCGAAAAGACATTTTATTTAGTATATCGTAACTTTTGAATGTCATTAGAGGAATCCATACTAATATTATAAAAGCGAAAGCGAATGCGAGTTTGTTTCTCTTTCTTTCACGTCGAAAGACAGTCGAACGGATTGACATGATTTTTTTTAGGAATAGGTTAAGGTCTAGAGAGTGACATAGACTGCTTTTTATCCCGTAAAAACATCTTAATCTCACGAAAAAAAAAACTAATGGCAGATCCTTTGGAGGAGCTAGTTTATACACGACACTACTGATTATTTTAGGGAATTTACGACACGACGAGTTTAATTACATACGAGCATTAATTACATCTCGGAAGTAATTTCTGGGATAAAAAAAAGGTTTAGTAATAAACAAACCATTTCCTTTTTCTATTGAACTTCTTAAACTAATTTCTAAAAATATTAGTTTTGATTTCTTTTTTACCCATATCGTCCAAACCGTGAAGTTTGACAATTTGTCTATTAGGTAACATATGTGAATGACCATATTTTTTCAATTATTTTTATACAAAAAAAAATCATTGTTATTGTTAATGTTCACAATAACAAAATGTTAAAGTTTTAAAGTCATGACATATGACCTCAAAGGGTTTTTTCTGCAGGCAACCTTTTGATTGGGGTTCTGATCTAACCCCTTGCCGGCCATAAAGACATGGCTATTTAAATTTACAAAACTAAAAGCAAGATCAGGTTTCCACTCTGGGTTGTGATGGAAGTCTGATGACAATCGCTCCACATAGAAATCAGAATATTCGGAAATATCTTACGAATTAGTAGCGAACCCCGCCAATCCTAGTGCAAGAAGAAATGGAATAACACGAAGATGAAGGGATGAGAAAAATGAAAAGCCTAGTTTCTGAAACATCTTTTAAGTAAGCATCACCGTAGCCTATAGACGCTTGCAAGCGTAGCCAACCCTCCCGACCCCCCCAAGTGGAGCTCTGGAGACCTTACACACCGTAGTAACACAACATGGCCGAGACAAATGCTATTTGGCTACGATCTTCTGTAAGGTGGAGGTCCTATCCCAGACGGGCTGCGCCGATTTAATTATCCGCTGTGCCCTACCTCTCTTTAACACGTTCTCTATTAACATGTCGGCCACAGCAAGTCCACTGCTGGATTCCATCTTTGTACTTTCTTTCTGTTAAATTCCTTGTGAGTTCCAAAACAGCTGTAGTTTCTCCCCCGGGACGTCAATAACCTTCATCGCTTATTGTCAATCTTAGGTTCGTCGTTGTTGATCCTGGGTCTACAGGAGGAAATGTAGCAGTTCCATAGTAAACGATTATTTTAATTTATTTAATTTGTTGTTCAATGTGATAAATAATACCGGACAAGTGCGAGTCGGACTCCGAGGGTTCCGTACGTAGATTTTTTATACCACTAAGGTGGCAAACAAGCTTACGGCCCGCCTGATGGTAAAATAAATTAGTTTACGTAACTGAACAGGATACCAAGAAATATGGGTTTTGTTGAAAAACAATACGAAACTTGTTGTTTCTCGGAAATACACCGAAATGGTTTGAAAACGCATTTCAAAAATGATGATATGACTTCTCCATTGTTTAGATTTATTTCTCGTTAAGGTATAATATTTTGGGCCAACATTCTCGAATAGCTTATTCGTCAAATCATAATTGACAAATAGCCTATTCGGGATTAAAAACAAGTGGTGAAACCGGCACTTAATCTTATTAATACAGTTCCCGGGATGATTTATCTGTCCTTTCTTGGATAACATAACCTAGGAAAAATTATAGGATAGCTTTTAGCCATCTTTTTTTTACCTTCACCACCCAAGAACAGGAATTATGGGAACGTCTGCGAAAAGATATTTTTATTTAATCCAGATAGATTTATCTATTAGATAAACCAAAATCATACAAATACACTCTTAATATGACAGATATTTTATTTGAAAATTATCATATTGAATTCGGCATTAAAAAAAATTCATACCGAAAGTTCATTCAAGTTCAGTTACGGAGAAAAGGTGTGACATACATGCGCGAGCCGTGACTTCCTCCTTCCCTCTTAGACGGAATTTCAATCAACTATCCCGTACACTAAATAAACGTTACGCAATTGTCAACTTTATAAACGACACTCTAAGGTGCCAGTTATAACGGTTGACGATTATAAAACGTTTGATTTATATGGCCAGGACGTCGCCTGGCCCACTGCTTTCTTCCACACTCCAATGGGCTTCAACGGTACTGAATTACACCGTGTTGTATCTTCAAGCCCTCATTTATGGTGTCGCCATACACTATTACATACTTAACTTGCACCTACTCAAGCGAGAACGCAAAGGATTTTGACTCTTAAACCAAACATCATAGAGTTATAAACGTACAGTGTTATTGTATCAATAAATTTGTACGATGCGACAACGATCCATTGTCTAGAAATTGATAATTCATGTACTTACACGGTCATTTCGTAGTGGACTTGTTTCGCATCTCTGGAGAAATTTAATTAGATATTTTCGGTTGGTCAGCCTGACTAACAGAATTGCCAACATGGCGTTATGCGTCTTGCGTAAAAGCCGATGTCAGCATGTCGATTTCATGTTTATGAATTTCTAAATTCAAAAATGTGGTGTCCATACTTTCTGGTCTTTTTTTTTCTTTGTTTCGTTGTTCATTTTTTATTAACGGCCGGTTACACCATTCCTAAATAGCTTTTTCGTAAAATAAACTGTTTTTGTATGGTATTATTATGACAAATAGCTTATTTAGGATTTTATTAGCAAGTAGTAGTGGAAGTGGTAGGTTTATCAAATACATAATATTATTAATTTATTATCCTGAATTCACACGTATTTTTATTCTGGCGACTGCGATTATCTGGAATTGCAAGAAAAAAAAAACACGTGCGTCCATGTGTTGCAGAATTATGGCCCTTAAATAGGAGCTTATATCTCACCAGCGGCCTGTCCCGGTTTTCATTGTTTTTCGTAAGGATCTCTAATTAAAAAATATATTTAATATAGCCTATCGGTCCAGTAGTTTCGGAGACTATTCAATGCAAACAAACAATTAAATCTTTACTCTTTATAATATTAGTATAGATAAATGCGAAACTACCTGTATGTCGAGGTGTTCAGATATATTGTCAAAATTCTGATATTTTGGAAAGTACATATAACCTTATGTATACCATAACTCGGCGGCCATCTTGTTTAAAGGCCTCATTAATTCGAGTCAGGATCGCACCTTCCGCGCATTTAACGGTGAACAGCTATGATGTTATGATGAGTGGCCATACTGAATATTGGAAAGGTACCATTGCAATGAGAACAAACGGTATAAAATATTTTAATTGTTTGTCTGTAACATGAAAAAGAATTATCTGTTTTATGCACATACCTACATGTTTATTTTGTCTGTTTTTAACTTGCTTTAGAGCCACCCACTTGTGATTTTTAATCGGCCGATAGTTTAGTCGCTGTCATTTTCGATAGTTTGATCGGCCGATTTTTAATCGTTAAATGGGCGTACTGCCATATAGCTCCAACTGAATCCTAGCACGATCAAACTATCGGCCGATTAAAAATCACAAGTCAGTGGCTCTTAGAGGTACCCTTTATTGCAATGAGAACAAACAGTTATAAATATTTAATTGTTTGTTTGTAATGTACAAATAGAATCTGTATTATACACATGCACCTATAATTACACGATACTTATATTTAAAAAGAACATAATTTGTATAGGTGTAAGGAATGAGAAGCCGACAACTTCAAAGACAAACAAGTGTCAAATTTTATAGCAAAAAAACATTTAATTCACACTTGAGATATTTCTATTTAAAGGCTTTTTCTAATCACCTAAACCCTAAACGGTGGGACCGATTTTACGGAATTTTACTGGCTTATGTTAAAAAGAAAAGAAAAACTTTCTTTTTGTACCTACTCCGATTTAAAAAATAAAATAAAACGAAAATACATCAAAATTTTCTGTACACAAAGGTTCTGTGTATGCTCGTAACTAATTTACACATACCTCCATTTAACCATTTCTGATAAATAGACCCTAAATAAAATCTTCAATTTATTAGAAACTTCATCAAAAATTATGTTAAATTAAATATACAGAATAGACACCCAGTTTCCTACGCATCGTAAAGGCGACTCACGCGCACGTTCGGCATCTCAGTCCCTACACTTAATATTCAGTAAATCGCTAACAGTGTGCGCTGACGCCTAATTGAAACACTATTCTGTGTGGAGAAAGCGTTCGAGTGGAAATTTTGAGAAGGGCAATGGAATTGATGACTTGCTTTATGAATAACTAATTCTTCGATTCGCCTGTCCTTGATATGGCAGGTTGTTTAAGGACGGTACTTGCTACTGGTTAATCCAAGGTATCAGCTACCTACATACCAAATATCATAAATATTGGTCCAGCCATTTGAGCGTGAAGAAGTAACAAACATACACCACATACACACTAACTTTCGCCTTTATAATATTAGTAGGATAGGATAGGATGGAAATTAAAAATGTAGTATGGACGAACTTGTATCCAAATGAATAAATGAGGCCTCTTCTGTCTCTGCGTCGTGTTTACAACTATCTAAAGCGACCTTAAGATCTTATTGACACAAGTGTGCGGTGCATAAAAGGATGTAGGCTTCCTTGCTCTCTCGAGATGGTTTCGGCTGAGCAAACCAAATTCCTAGTTTTTTAATGAGTAACTTCTAATGAGATATTGTTACACAGCCTCATGGTTTGGTAAGTATAGCTTAGATACGGATCTGTGTTCGTTTTCCGCAAAGGAGTCTAAAAATTACGAATCAAATACGTCTAACGCTATTTGGCTCCAATTGAAGATTGTAATTTGTTTTTTTGGATTGGATGATTGCTGATAAATATATACAAACAAACACTTTTTAAACATAGAAAAAATCTAGACAACAACATTATGTGTACTTATAAAATCATATCTGTAACAACTTACATACTGTATGGAACGCAATAAATATTGAAATTGAAATTAATGCATCCAAACTGTATCATGTGCGATCAAACCAGCGGCATTTGGGATAAAGCTTAAACACTAAAAGATTTGCTCAGATTGTTTTATATTTTAAAAAAATACCAGCTAATTTTTCTTTTGTGTTTCAGTGACGTAATTATGCGCCTCATTTCAGTTCTACGAAATCGTTTTATCTTTTTCCTTTTAAGATGAATGATGGTGTAAGCCGGAAATGTACTATCTGAATGATTAGGTAATGAAAATCATTTCGTGTTATAATATTTCATATGTGAATTTCACAAAAAGAAATTGTATTTTTAAAGACGTGACATCATCGCGCCAAAATTTGGGCTCACCGTTTATAAACCATTGAAAATTGATTGTCGGTATCTACTGAGGAATTAATATGTATGATGTACCTATGACTTGGGTTTCGAACTTCGTTTTTACGTCTGCGCGACTAAACTCTGCAGCTCCACACTTTCCGGAAGTTAAGCGAAGTGAAGTCTCGGGATGTCTCGGCAAAAGTGTACAACCAGCATAATAATGTAGAATAAGTAGGTACAAAAAAAAATCGCTAGCTAAAATTCATTCAAAATTCATTCAAGAATAATTTGGGAACTTGTAGGGACTCCATAATTTTGTTCAAACCAGGACAAATCGTTTAAGAAAAATAACAATTTCTGCTTGTTATATGACGCATGCTATATTTATTATAAGAATTAATAAGTATGACGTCAGTGACTGATAAATTTATCAATATAATTAGAAGCTAAGCAATTGTATAATTAAATATTATTATAATACTAGTGGAAGCAAGCGGTATTACTCACGCAATTTCGTTGCTGATCCTTATCCCGAATATAATTCAAATGTGTGCCACAAGTAAAAAATAAAAGTGGATTTAAGTCATTTACAATGTAGCAAAGATTGACCGACCGAGATAGACAAGAGTCACTGTGGACTCCACTGCCCAATTCAGGGGACCTAGACCATAAGTCAACCATGTCCATAAATACCGCCTGTATTTTGAATCTCTGTCACTATTTTCTTGTAACGTCACTTGGTAGTTGAGTAAGCATAGTAAAAGGTACATTTGTTTTGACAGATAAACGGTTAAGTATATCATTATTTAACTTTCATTATTTATGGTAGAAGCCTTGATAGGATTATCTGTTAATTAATTCAAATTTATTGATTAATAATTGCAATTGTCGTAGACATTTTGTGTCTTCACAAATTACATTTTTTTTTTTAAATCAGTTAAGTAATTTACCATAGCTTATAAGTTACAAACAAACGCACAGAAATCAAATCTATTTCTAATAGTTCAGAAGTTCAGATAAAAACTAACAGTATATTATCTGTCGATTAGGATGTTTAAGGTGGGTACACATTAACTACAACGGGACTTTATCAGATAAACCTTTTATGTCGTGTGTTCCGGCCCAGGATAGAACTGTTTTTGGACAACTGGACTAAGACGATAAAGGATGAGTAATTAGACCGTGACGCAATAGATTTAAACATTTGGATTTGCAATATTGAAATAATCACATAATACAAATCCGTTCAGTTAGTCTTAACGCGATAAACTCCTGCGACGGGATTTTTATACGGCTTTTACCCTTGCACAAACTGTTTGACTAAGCTAAATGATAATTAATAATAAAGATATAATATTATATGCGTTAATTACAACCCCTCTTTCATCTCCATGAATATGAGGAACTCATGGAAGTAGTGTGCCAGTAGTTTGACAGTTTAGGCTCATTTAAATATTTCTCTCTCTCTCTGGTTTGTCCTTCATGGAAATTTTAAATACTGGGTGAAACAAAACGGCTCAAATTTCTTAAGAATTACTTTATGCTGATGAAAGATTTTTTTACTAAGTCTAATAGTTTCGGAGTAATTTAATACCAGCATAATGTTTATTAATTATCTTGTACACAGAGTACAAATTATGCTTAATTTCCATGTAGATGATATTTTACAATTTATCCTGATTTCTTTATAAAATCAATTTTGATTGATTTTGTCATATAATGTAGATAAATCTATGCAAGTTCTTGTGTAATAATGAAGTCATAATAGATCATAATCTGAGTATTACAAGATTTATAAGTACTTTGAGTCTGAGTCACGTAGGCCATTATTAATTTCTTAATTACTCATTACTACTAATGTCTATTAAAATATGTGTTTTATTATCATCATTCACCTTTATTGTCCCACTGCTGGGCATTCTTTCGTCCATACTATCCTTTTCTACCCCTAGTTCTTTGGGACTTATTTAAACGTGACAAAGTCAGGCGTCAGGTGACATTGAACGATTTGTAACAACCATGCTTATCAAAGACTGATAAAATATATTCCTAACTCAATATTCCTATATTATACAATTTTACTATTTACTGGTTAATTAGAATTACAACCAGTTTTTTGTAAATTTTAATTGGCTGACAACAATTTTCAGGTCACTTTCGATTTAAGCAGGATAGGGATGATATGTCCTGTGTGATGAAACTTGGACCCCTTTTCAAATAACAAAGAACACTTAATTTAGTACAATTTCATTTGATAATTTACGTAACACGATGCAAATTAAATACGATCTATCTAAAACAAAGTATACGAGGCAACTTCAAGGCTTCTACTATTAACATTGGTATTAAAGAATTCAGTTAGGTGTCGCAACAGCGGATGCGTGGTCGTAAACATTATCAACTAAAACGTAATAAAGGTGCTAGAAATTCTTCGGAGTCAGGTGCCGCTCGTGCGAGCTATTACCACTCGCATTGCAGTTTCAAGTGTCAAGATGCAAGATCCTTAGCGTTGATCGAATAACCATCCTGTTTTCAATTGATATCTTTATAACTTTTGAATGAATCAATCAAATTTGTTTAACGTTGTCCAATGTCAAGGTGTGAACATGTCTAGAACGTTACTTTTGAATGTCACAACTTTACAAATATAGGCGATGAACTAATACGGTTTCATTTAGCATTAAGGAATTCAAGTTATGTTACATTTATTTTTCTCAATGTAACGTCAAGCAATGTCCTATCCCTGAGAAAAGTGGATGCTAACTGTAGGGCTAATCCACCGAATCAAAGTAGCGCATAGAGCCATGGAGCGCTTCGAGACAAAATTAGGAAAGACATCATAAGCTTAACACTCTAAAGTGCACGTGGCATATATTCAGTAGTGGACGCGTACATGTTGAGAAGAAGAAGAACTTTAAAGACCAAAACAGTGGAATAGTCATCTGAATAATCCGTGAAACAGAGGACTGCGGCAAATGATGTCGACCAGCACCCACCCAATCCGTTTCCTATCTGTGTTTCGAGTCTCTTTAGATATCATCATTACACGGTAGGATCAGACTTATGAAGCGAAGCGTAAAAAAGATTCTCATGTAATATAAATAGTACGACCTATTTTCATGGTATTTTTCATTGCCGAGTTTATATTATAATAGTGAACTAGATATTATTGTAAACAATAATGAGAATCCATGATTTTAATAGTAAAGCCGCGGGAATCTTTGTTAAATACAATTAAAATGAGATTATTATAAAAACAACGTACGTCATACAGCCTATATGCTTGCATCAATGAGGAGCATTATTGTTGACCAACTTAGCAGAATAAAAAAAATCACATATATCCTTTACAAGTCACTATTGCGACTTTATTGTTTGTAAATAATATTAGTTATGAGTCCAGAAGCCTTATCAGGCTTAGGATAGCGTGGTTGCGTTTGTTTTAAATGTACACGTAAGATAAGTACTTTTACCTAAGCCAGTATTTAGATGGGTTTAAAAATCTCGCTTCGTTACGCTATACTGTTAGTCCCGGCCGTCTTGGCATATTGCAAAAGGTCTCATTGCCATTTCCCATGGGAATTTTGAAAACATTTTATTTTTAATTTCTAACAGCTAGTAAACGTAAAATCATTTGCGTTCCAGAGGATAAATAGATACAACTTGACACAAGTGTATGCGGAAAGTTTATGACTTATTATTTGTATGTATAGATTAAAAGGAAATGTACCATTTTCAGAGCTTATAATCTTACAGTGCGTCATTGTACGTCAACATTATACCCTATATATCCATAATTAGCTTTCCTTGTATCTGTAGACACGCCTAGGTATTTTATCTTTCAGTTCGATATGTTAGATAAAATTATATTTGTATAAACTAAAAAGTCCCGACTGATTCATCTAACTAAAGCCACTTGCTTTGCCTGCAATCATACAGCCATAATTTGTTTTTATGCCGGGAATGCATCATTACGATCTGACGCTCTTAAAAAGAACCTAATAATTGTGTCATATAAACATAAACAAATTACAGATTGAGCACCTACATAATTATCAAATTAGACAACAAATAAAGTGGAAAATTCATTTATCTATTATGAAAAGTAAAAAGAGACAAATATACTTCAGGACATGGCAAAGTTTTATCCTGTCCTTTTCAGACGGCTTGCCACCTATCTACACTTTCTTAAATAGATATGACATAATTGCTTCCCATATACCTCTACACCCGACGATGGTAAAGATCAATACTTTCAATACTTCCTACTCATTCTCATTTTCTTTCTGATTAAATTCGTTGTGAGTTCCAAGACAGCTGTAGTTTCTCCCACGAGAATAAGCTTCATTGGTTATTGTCAATCTGAGGTCGCCGTTGTAGATCCTGGCTATACAGGAGGCACAGCGGTGAGAATGTGTGGTGAGCTTGTCCAGATAGGTTAAGTATGTAAAAGGTAACTCACGTTGAGAAGATGGTGGCTCGGCCGCGGGGGGCGCGGGGGCACTGGCGGCGCCCTGCATGGCCCGCGACGGTCGACCACGACGACGCCTGCAGAAATAAAATATAAATATGAAATATGCTTAAAGTCATAAAATAGAATATTGGATGCATGGCAACGACTGAATGAAAAATGAATGAAAAAATATCCCGATAAATCCTGAAATCGTGGTTTCACTACGTTTTTTATTTTCCAATTTGGAGGAACTATTCACTTATTGAGAACATAGCCTAAGTTCGTTAGATAAAAGATTAGGTACCAATATTCCTATCGATTACTGGGAGAAGCGTGGCTGATAAGTGATAACAGTTTAAGTCAAGTTATCGTACTTTCCACCTGATAATTGATATACATTTTAAAGTAATTTTAGATTGTGTCACCTACCTAACACTATTTCGAGTGTAAGTAAATAGTAGATATCGAGTTTTATCTTGGAAACCAAAATATAAATTTTGCGAAGTTGTCCTAGTTTAGGACCATAGCGCATAGGGCCCTATCTTTAAAATCTACTGGTAGCCAGTGACCAAATGGTTAGTACCTAATGTATTAAACTTCAAATCCCTTTAATGAAATAAAAAGAAATATTTTTAATTAAACTAATTGATTTATTGCAAGTTTTTTTAAATTGAATAATAAAAGCACACCTTGAGTGAAATAAAATGTATCAATTTAGTAAGAGATGTAAGAAACAGTAAAACCACAGATTACTTAATAGTTACTTGGTAAAACTTAGGTATACAAAAAGAAACGTTTCTCGGTAAATATTTTCATCCAAAACATTTATTACAATTATGACCTTTTTTAAAAAAAAATAGCATAAATTTCACTATACTATTTAAAGCCAATGCCGGGGAAGAATTACCTGTTTAATATTATTAAATACAGAATTGTTACTGACGTGTCTAACTGCCCGCAACGGCCTACAGAATAAAGTATTTTTTATTAATTTACACGGAAACGGGTACTCAAAGAATTTTGATGACATTTTATCGAGAAAACCTTTATAATATAACAATTAATCAGTACATTGTAATATGTTAATAAAATCACATCAGGTATTATTTAATCAACAAATTTTAATTTGACAGTGGAACACAATTTTTTCATATAAAAATAATGATATATCGTATGGTCACCCTAACAGCCTCTCACTCGCGCGTGCGCACCTAACCGCCCTATTATAGCCCAGACAATAAGTGCTAATAACCTTAGTATGCATTCCGAACGCAGTATATATCACAATGGACTGCACTAATGTGAATTGATATATTTTATTGTTTAGATGCGGTTCATTTTACCATATTTTTATCCTATTTTCCCCGTACTGTATTTCCCAATTGATCAGAATGAGTAACAATCAACTCGGCTAAAAATATTCGTACCTATACCAAATTATGATTTTAAATTAATAAATTAAATTATTACAAGAAGAATACATTGGGTAAAATTACATAAATGAACTAACAATAACATTCTTTAACTAAAAACTTAACTAACAACAAATTAATTTGTCGAGAACTGAAGAGTTTAATTTAGATACAATTTTGACTTTTCTACACGTTAAGGTATTATAATTATGATTTGATGCCAATTGCTTTGGCTCATTACGCGACCATCCGTAAATTGCTTGCCCTGGACTACGAACGAGGCGTTATATGTACTGTTTTTTTAAATTAAACGTGTCTAAAGAAAGTGATAATGCGAGATTCGAGAGACGTCTCATCCCTCAATCTTTTTTCTGGGCCTGCCCCGTCGTCTGCATTGCGTTGTCTAAAAGATTTTCATGTAATTAAAAATGTTTATTTTTATCTTTAATTTGTTTTCTAATATATTGCCTAAACCAGGTTTAGAGAGAGAAGATCAAGAGCCAGAGATATCTCTGCATCTCCCGAGATGTGTTACCTTTTTGTAAGTTTGCGAGTCAAAATCGAATAACCCAAAAAGTGGAAAAAGAGAGCAGAGATATTTGATCTATAGGATGACATGACAGGATCACAAATTATATTAAAATATATATTGCATTGCAGCTTATTATATTTTATAAAGAAAAAATAAATTTCAGATTCTCGGCAAATCATTCTAGTTAAGTTTTATTGCAAATGAATATGTTATATAATAATGGGTGTTTAGTTTACAAAGGTAAGCCGATGTCGGTTTCTTTTATGTGTTTATGAGAAATGTAATATTAATAAAAGCATTGCTTTCGATAAATTGACATGTTCGGAAAGTAACATGAGAGGTATTCCCCATTGTTTTGTTATAAATGCAAATGTCCAATTGAATTTATAACTAGATTATCAGGCCTGGTGGTCGAGTGGCTAGCAATGGTCACTTTAACCCAAGGGCCGCGGGTTCGAATCCTGCGCAAGGCAAACATTTGTGTGCATGAACATGTCTGTTTGCCTTGGTCTGGGTGTTTTCTATGTATAATAAGTATTTATTTACAAAAAAAAAAGTATTTAAGTATATTTATCAGCAATCTAGTTCCCATAGTACAAGCTTAGTTGCTTAGTTTGGGACTAGATGGCGTTGTGTGATTCGTCCAAGAACATTTATTTTATTATTTTATTTATTATCGGACTGCCCTACTGGGTTCTACTAAGGATCCCTTTTAAAAAAAAAAAATATTATAGCCTATGTTACCCCGCGACCCGGGGGTAATATACCTTTCCAATGGTGAAGGTATTTTTTAAATCGGTCCAGTAGTTGAGTTTATTCTTACAAAGATACAAATCTTTCCGCATTATAATTAGTTCATAAGCAAATGCGTTTGCGTGTATCCAACATTCCAGTGGGAATTTCGGAAAATTCTTATCGGATGCCTCGTCATGCAAAGAATACACCTTCCAGATTTCAGGTCTCTACGATCAGCGGTTTCAACTGACCACTTTTCTCCACGCTACCAGTTTTTCTCAGAAACTATATATATTGATTGAATCAACACTAAACATCATGTAAGTGAATTTATGTGTTCTTTTGAGAAATAAATATCTTAAACCAGAATTTACAACATGCAAAATATAAAATAGTTCTTTAAAAATGAATCTAAAAACTAAACAAAATTAAAGACACGAAACGCTTGCAGTGTTACCTCGCTGAATGGCGATAGAAATGAGTTGAGCGAAGTAACTACCAGCACCAGCTAGGGTAGGTTCTTCTTAGTACAAATGTTGTTCTCTGAACTAATTACCATTTGAAAGAGCTTCTAATAGATTTGAATAAAAATATTTTCAATTTTAACCTTATTCAATTTGTTGTATTACAATTTTTAAGTCGCACGCTTAAACAGAAAAGTGGAATAACTCAAAAATTTCAAAAAATATTTAAACTAATACTTAGTTAAAACTACGTAAATAATATATGCTATTTACAAGGGATATAAACATACACCAATGAGAATCGTGAGTAATAGATAGAACTTATCAGAAAATCCGTGACAAAGTTGCTATAACATCTTTAACTGAAGATGTTTTGACGTAGGTAATCTAAAACTATTACTGATTTATATTTGTTTGATAGCCAATACACGATACATAATAGTGTTTCATCTCAAGAGCATATCCATCTGTATAATATATAAAATTAAAATGTCTGTATGTAGTATCAACACAGCGTTTTTTTATTTATTACATGAGTGTTGGTATTATTTGTAAAAAGTAAATGTTTTTTTTTTTAAGTTTGTCCAACAGAGGCTGCTACACCGACAAGAGCGCAACTTTTGAATTTAGAAGAAAGAGAGAGTGAGAATGTCCTCAACGGAAATATTTTTAGTAACAGTTAGATTATTTTTTAAGTATTAATGTAGTTATTCTGTTTCTTTTTAAAATATATGGTTATGTTTATCTGTTCCGGAGGATATCCGGGTTGAATTTGTGATTATGACAAATAAAACATAATTTTCTAATCAATTGTTCCGGTTATGCGATTTTAACTGATGACGTTGGAAGGTACATTACGTTTTTCATGTCCGTTTCACCTTCTTATTTTGTCAGAGTACCTGTCAAAATCATACATCAATACTGCCAATTTATCTAACGAATAGGTTAACTGAAACTGGATTTATTAGCATTATGGCCTTCCTAATGGTTGACTGCTAGATAATGTAATTTAGCTTTAAGGCCGCCTATCGTATTAGTACTTAAATATTGTGGTCAATAAAGTTAAATGAATAAATAAAATTTTACAACAGGCTCTTAATTTAACAGGTGAAGTCTCTGGCATCAGTTAGTTATTTCATATCTCTGATACTCGAGTTACGAGATATGATGTCTCAATTTCAAGATGTGATTGAAGATTTTATCGCTCTGTTTAGTTGCTAGTTATTTTAATGTTTTAATATATTTTGTTACAAGTTTTTAATTATACGCGTTGCAAACAGCAATAATGCAAACGTTACCATCAAAACTTTTTTAGATGAATTTTTGATAATAAGTATATTGCATATAATGCATTATTTTAGAGATTTCTAATTATTAGGTGTGCTATTTTATTAAATTACCAAATTTTAACTTCTACTGTCTTTAAGGCTGTGTTGAATATTAACAGTAATTTATTTGCATAACTGATTTTTTAATGCGATAAAAATAACCAGATGAAATTTTTAATGGATATTTTATCACCCAGAGAAATACATGCGATAATTTTTATCCATCACATCAAAGTATTAAGCCTCTCCTCTCTCTCACTTTAGAGAAAGTATAAGCCTAATTTTACACATTATTTGGCATAAATCATTACTTCCTTTTTGGCGTAGACGATAAATTATGCGATGATTACATTTGAATTTGTCTAAGAATCCATTAATTAATTAAAATCTTTCATAATATCATAATAGGTGCGCAAATGATGCATTAAACATAATAATTTAATTATTTATACATTTATTTACTTGCACAATGTAATAAAGTAGCTTAAATCGAACAACTACGATAAGATATGGACCCTGGACAGGGCATTGCAATTTCGGTGGGCCACCTTATTGCTAATATTTTTTTATTTATTCTTTTTTGTACGATTGAGAGTACAATTGGCGGACATTTCAAGATTCTGAGTTTACAGGATTCCCTTGCGAGTGTCGAAAATGAGTATTTCATATGATTAATGGCTAAAGAAAGGCTTATTATACCTTAGATAGATCTATATGTTCATATTTTATATTATTATGTATTGGAAAATTAGATAAATAACATAAATAATGTAATTTTTTATCATTATCAACGCGTAAAAATTTTCTTACAATGTTAATGAGTAAGGTAATATTAAAATACATAATATTATGTTAAACAGAGCGCAGTTAATTATGGCTAGTGGCAACATTGCGAATTATTTGTACCTATTTCTTCATTATTGTGTACTTAACACTAGTGTCGTGTAACATTTTCAGTCACTGAAACGCACTCCTTTTTCTTCTTTATTTTAACGGCGACAGCTGTAATTTATTTTATTTAAGTACTTTAAAAATGCACTTCAGAAACTGGATGTATGTCAGAATAATAATTATTCTAGAAAAAAAATTGAAATCTTATTGGATTCGGTGAATAACTTAAAAAAATATAAGTAAGTAGTAAGTACGCATATGTAATCTTTTTTAATTATTTTAAATTTAAGAGCAAGTAATATTTTATTATAAATGATTTTATAAATATTAAACTTTCGAGTATTAGCAAGAAAGCATTCTTATTAGAGACTACCGATCATAATAATTTCAAATAATGATTTTTTTCTTCCACTAGAAAAAATACTTTATATCATCAACAAAAAAAATCTAACAAGACTCCTTTTGCTAAAAAAAAAATAATTTTTTTTTTCATTAAAATGTTTAATTTTTTAGCGTATTCGGTAAGTTATTAAATTTACGGAATAACGGAAATTTGTTGAGGTGGTTATATTATAAAGATTTTAGTTACCTTCATAATTTCAACAAATTATTATCTATTTACGTTATTTTGACAGTCGCATACGAAATTAATTCACAATTTGTTGTATATTTGTTTTGTTTACGTTATTACATTCATAATTACATTACAATTGTAAAACTACAGGGAAGAAAGAAAATTCTATTTTTATATCAATTTTTACTTTTTTCCCTTTTCTTTAATATTAATATTATTATATTGTAATAAAGATTACGATATAAAGTTAAAAAACAAAGGTTTATTTCAAAATATACAATGCTTTTAAAAAAATAAAAATTTTGCAATGATTTTTAGATTAAACCTACATCTTCCGGAATCATCAGAACATTATTTTTGTTTTATTACCTTAGATATCCGTTTAAAACTTATAATAAAAAAAAATGCAACGCAAAAATAATTATCCTTAGAATATTTCCGTAACTAATGAAAAAATTAAGAAATAGATTTATATTTTTAGCGACTTATAAAAAAAGATACAAAAATAGAAAAACGCTCTTGCGCTATTTTGCGCGACAACCACAAATTTCTAGGGGTCAATATTTTTATCAAAGGTGATTCCTGCATCTCACGACGAAGCCTTCTAGATTTTGCATAAAGTAATAAAATAATAGATCAAAACCCAAAGACAATATAGGGCAATGCCTTTTTGTCACAAAACGATAATTTGCACCGTAATCTAATCAAAACTTAACACTTACCCAATCGTGAATAATTTTTGCGCTATCAGCCGTTGTCGAAATTTAAAAATGTCCAAAACAGTTCCAATATTTCACTTAACACAATAAATAAATATTTTGAGCACAGATATAACAGTCTTATAACACTTAAAATAATAGTTAATAAGGCACTGACTAAATTGATTTTTCTCGTGAGCGCCGCATCCACATCTCCCGATGCGAGCGACAACCTCTCGCTTCGAGATATCGTCTCTTTGTGCTGTTCTGTGATGAGAGTACGCACTGTCGCTTGCTCTCGGGGGAGCAGAAGATGGCCGCCATTGGTCGGCGGGCAGGCGCGCGGGGAGAACGAGAGCGCGCATCTTGTTATTGAAGCGTGCGAGCGGGATAGGTATGTTCGGTTGTTTCGTCTGCGTGCTACAGATTGTCCGGCGGGCGAGTTCAGGTGTATCATTGTCGAGAGAGTTGTGATAATGTGGAGATGCCCTAATCGTCGCACTGTCTTATCGAATATTATTTGGCGCGCATTATCTGTGATTAGAACAATGATGGCGGCAAAATGGATTTCTTATCATTTAATAAATACTTGTTATTTACTTAAAATAAAGGAAATTATTATTTAGCCAGCAATGTTTCTAACGTAAATAGTAAATAGGTACAAAAACTTACAAGACCGTAAAAATATGTCACAATTTTATTATGCGCATTGGAGCAGTGACTGTGCCAGAGTACGGTCTAATCCCCTTCGATTAAAATGAGATCCGTATACCTTGCAGTGGAATTGATTATTGGGACAAGCCCATCACACATTTCCACCGTTATCAACGGCGACCTCAGATTGACATTATGCAATGAAGCTTATTGACGTCCCGGGGAAGAAACCAACAGCTGTCTTGGAAGTCACAATGAATGTTATCAGAAAGAAATTAGATGGACTTGGAAGTGGGATTTTTGTGGGTTGGTATGATAATGATTATGATTTTAAGTCAAAAGTATGTACCTACATAGATAGGTATTCAGGTAATTTATTATATTCCAAGAATCCATAAGATATTAAAATAATTTGTTCACGTGTAATCATATTCATTAACTAACTATTTTTAATATTTTATCACAAATAGCTTTGTACTGATTAGGGACATTATTAGTACACGTTTTCACTTTATAATAATGTTATATAAATTTTTACATGTATTTATTTAGAAAATATATAATCATTACATAGTACAAAATGAAGTCAATCCGCGTACAATATATCTTTTTTTTTATTTGAGAGAGGTAGGGCACAGCTTGGGGCGTTTTCTGTGGGCACAGCGGATAATCCGCTCAATTCGGAGCAACCCAACCTCCACCTTACAGAAGATCGTAGCCAAATAGCATTGGTCTCGGTCATGTTGTGTTCCTACGGTGAGTAAGGACTCCAGAGCTCCACTGGGGTTGGGAGGGTTGGCAACGCGTGAGTGATACCCCTGGTATTGCAAGCGTCTATTGGCTACGGTGATCCTTACCATCAGGCGCCGTATGATTGTTTGCCAACTTTGCGGCATAAAAAAAACATACAACCATTCTTGAGTCTAGAGTATTTAAGGGTTATACTAAGCTTTATGTTTACTTTCAAGGGTTTTCCGAAATTTCCACAAAAAAGCGGGATACACATACACGCAAACGACGTTGCACACCCGCGCAACTAACTACTTACGTTTAAGTACGCGCAACTCATGTAGCACACCCGCGCAACTAACTACTTACATTTATGTACGCGGCGCAACGCGCAACTCATGTCATGTAGCACACACGCGCAACTAACTACTTACATTTAAAAGTACGCGCAACTAACTACATACTAGTACATACTTACATTTAAGTACGCGCAACTCGTGTCATGTAGCACACCCGCGCAACTAATTCTTACATTTAAGTACGCTCAACTTCGTTGCAAGTTGTACCCAGTATACAAGTAGAGTTTTTATCCCGTGTGACCTGTATGTCATAGGGATCGGGATAGGGTAAAATCAGAGCTCCACTTTTTACAGGGTTGGCAATGCGTGAGTGATATTTACCAGCAGGGAGTAATACCCTCGATTTTGCAAGCGTCCATAAGGTTACGGTGACGTCTTAACATCAGGAGGGCCGTATGCTTGTTTGTCACCTTATTGGTATAAATATACCGCGGGCATCAGATAGTATTAAAATTTTATCTTCCTAGTTCCTACATCTCCGTTTTTGACCTCCAATAATCGGTCACAGCTTATCCAAATATGGTGGGCTTCGATCTGTCAACACGTGGTCAAATATTTCCCTGTATAAAAAAAGTAACGATTTCTTATACATATTTTCGGTTTTACTTAGAATTCTTGTTTGTGTTACAAATGTGGTTTTAGGTTTTATCAAAACTATATTGTGAGACTTTTTTTATTTCGTACGTGATCACAGACTTATGTAAGTTGATACTCTAGAAGGCAATCTCGTTGAATCGGTATTGACATTTTGTTATTATGTTTTTATAATTTTTGTTATCCTAAAACATACAGTGCTACAATTATATTTATGAACGTCAGTGACAGTTGTGCGAGCGAGGGGGTTACTGTGGCATATTTTCATACATTTTGGCAAAGGTGAACTGTCAAAAATTGACATACAATATGAACGGGAGTTGTAGTTCCAATTACGGCTACGTTCATAAATAGCTTTGTAGCACTGTACAGTCAGCTAATGATAGAGTAGAGGTAACCAAGGCAATTGATTCAAGTTTTATAAAGGACATACTGGATTTTTTATCAATATGAAACATTGTACAGTTAAGAGCAGGTCGACTTTTACATAATGGACTTTGTACCGTTCTTAAGTTCTACGTCATAAGAACCAGAATTGTACTGCAGTCTGCAAGTGTAAAGCTCGACGTGCACCTAACTGTACTATTTACAAAGTCTCATAACGATGCTTACATTTGACGACCTCCGTCCGTGGCGTAATGGTTACCACGCCAGACCGCCACCTAGGAGGTCCCGGGTTCGAATCCCGGTCGGGTCAAGATGAAAAACGATCTTTTTCTGTTTGGCCTCATGTCCTGGATGTTTATATGTACATATATATATATATTTATTTGTTATAAAATCTAGTATCATTGAGTTGGTATCCCATAACACTAGTTTCAAACTTACTTTGGGGATAGCTCAAATTCTGTGAAAAAAAAAGAAAAAAAAGAATTTTCATTACGATTTTTTTTACATTATTGGCTTTAATACTCTACCATAGATTAGTTAATAGTTCCTTCACTCTACTCTGGTCTGGATATTACATGTTTCATTTCTTGAAGAGAGTATAGAGCCGGCATTAAAATACTTTATGAAAAACAAGTTTGACCAAGTCTTCATAATACTGACATGACAAAAAACTAATTACCTACCTTTGTTATGCTGTATGTAAGTAGATTATCGCATATAAGATAAATTGAATATAAATCCTTAAACGAAGCAAGGTTTCGGAATTAAATCTCATTTATCATTATCTTTGTGACATTAATCGATATGATAAGGAGTGATAACAGGATCTTTTGTTCAAGGGAAAAACATACCTCTGATGATATCACTGTAGGTAAATAAAATCTTTTTTATTTAGTTCTCATTAAATCAAAAAAGCAGGTTAAAATTAAGAAAAAAGGAACAATTTATTGCGTGAAAGGATTTAGTCCATTGTTCATTTATAAATAGTGTCCATTCATATTACACTATTTTAATACTACTAATACTATAGAGGAAACTATCAAAATACTAGCTGTAAAATCAAGCACATCTACTGAACAAAACACACACAACACACACACACACGCACACATACACACACACACCCACACACAAAACTCATACTTAGTGGGAAAATGGTCTCTTATCTTTTAAATGTTATTATCATTATTGTTTTGTTTATTTCGTTGATTTAGATCGTTTCATGGTTTCATTATTATTATTATTTGAGTTAATTTTTGTCTTAAAGTCCATTATGTATCTTTAATGGAAGGCGCTGAGAGCTGTGTCACGGTTTATACTAGTACAGACTGCCAACGTTAAACTCCTATTACCTATAAGTGATCCATAGAATTATGTTTTTTAATTAGATTAAGAGGAGATCTGTAACATAAAGTAAAAAATATAAAATTCTTAAAAAAAACCTCCTGGTCATCTCTTTCATTGTCCGACTGTACACCAACCTGGCATTGTCACAAAATAGATATTCCTTGATTGGGATGTTATCTGAAGATGGTGTTACTTAACCATAGATATCGCGGGGTAATTGTTATCAGATAGCAAATAGGCTCTTATCATCCTTACTCATGACCATTAGGTTTGAGTATACCGGATATAGAAAAGATGACAAGGTAATCTATAAATCATCAATGTGATGTTTTTTACTAAGAAATTAACTGAAAGTGACAAATACATTATTTTGTACTGGGATTCGTGTCGGTAGAGCCCATCGAGTTCGTAGTCCTTTTGAATAGAGACGATTTCAATTCCATTGGGTTTGTCCAAATGTGTTGGTATTTTGTACATAATAATAGCTCACCATTTTAAAATTTCAACCTCTTATCTGTTTTGGTAACGCGTGCAGTAATTGACGACTGAGATTTGAGGACAATTATTTTCGAAGAAAATGAGAAACATTACGTTTCTATTGGATACATACTCGAGGGTAGAACCTAATGCCAACCAAAAACGAGAGTACGGTCGTACTCTTCGTCCACCTTACTTATCTTTCTTTGTCTTCGTACCTAACTGTACTTCATTTCGGTTAACTTCCTAAAAGTACACTCTTGTTCGCTCAACTTCGAGAAGCGCCATAAAACACGTTACCTACATAATGTAATTCTAGCCATACTAAATCTATGACACTGATATCCATCCGTTGCAATACGACACACCACGCTTTGACTATGCCATTTTGCCTATATCCTTTTGACACATCTCGGTGCGCGAACAATATCGCTTGCTTTACATTATTTTATAATTATGTATTGGAAAGGGGATGGCAACGATTCGATTACGTTAGGGTAGAACAGCAGTACTTAAACAATAAGTTAAACATTATGTTATTGTTTAAGTCCATAACAAATGTCAAAAACTATTCCACTGATACACTATCGTCTTTTGTAATAGTGTATGTGTGTTAAGTTTTTATCCAAATAAAGTTTTATTCTATTCTATTCTATTCTATCGGCATTCTCTTGAGATACGATTGAGACACCATTGAGAGTCCATTGGTGCATTTGTGTTAGTAGAATCGGGCCCCAGTAAAAACAACGAAGTCTAAATAAAATAAACTTACATACTAGTGAAACCCGTGCAACTTCGTTTGCGTGTATTTATTTATGCACAACAGCGCCATCTATATAAGACTTTTGATAAAATCCTACGGGAATAGCAAACCTTTCGGGATAAAAAGTACCCTATGTGTTAATCCAAGGTATAAGCCACCTGCCTACCAAATATCATAAATATTGGCCCAGCCATTTATGCGTGAAGAAGTAACAAACATACACATAACTTTTGCCTTTATAATATTAGTAGGACAGTAGGATTACTTTATAGATGACTAGCATTATATTGATATTTTATTTATGTCACTGTGTTGAAGAGTTAGCCAGATTGCTTGTTTCCCTGCTGTGTGATATAAAAAATTGAGACGTCAATCGATAGACGCTCAAGCGATAGTAAGTATTCGTAATGGCTATATTATTACGAATTGCAGACTGACGTTTGCGATTGATAACAATAAAAATTATATGATTTTTTTACCTTTTAGGGGAATTTTGCGTCATTAGTCATTACATTACCTAATCACATGTTCCTGTTTATTCATGGCATATGAGGATAACAGGTAATAAAATCTCGATGTTATTTATCAGCTCCATGACATCGAAAGGTCACTAACTTATAAATATTTTGTTAGGTTTAATTTATGTGCAATAAAGAATATAAATATATTTTGATCTCTGAAACTGAAATGAAGGTTGTTAATTTTTTGGAGTGGTAGAGCGTTTATGAAAAAGGCAAGATTGAAGGCGGTACTTAAGTATATCGGCGTGAAGCAGCAATGCGTTTCGTTCGGTGAACCCGAAAACCAAAAGTTTCCTATATTTTTAGAGAGGCAGGGCACAGCGGATAATCCGCTCAAATCGGAGCAGCCCGTCGGGGAAGGACCTCCACTTTACAGAAGATCGTAGCCAAAAAGCATTGGTCTCGGCCATGTTGTGTTCCTAAGGTGAGTAAGGTCTCCAGAGCTCCACTTTTTACAGATACTGATACCCGCGGTATTGCAAGCGTCCATAGGCGGTGACTGCTTACCATCAGGCGGGCCGTATGCTTGTTTGCCACCTTAGTGGTATAACGGGACCAGCCCACCACACATACCCACCACTGTGTCTCCTGTGTAGCCAGGATAAACAACGGCGACTTCAGATAGACAATAAGCAATGAAGCTTATTGACGTCCCGGGGAAGAAAACTACAGCTGTCTTGGAACTCACAACGAATTTACTTAGTGGTATAAAAAAATATATCTTCTGTAGCAAATGTGAAATAGTAGCAGATTTGAAACAAGGAGCTGAATAATTTGGTTTATGGTCTAAAAAAGGCCATCCAAAAAAAGCCATCCGAAAAAAGACGTAATTGTCACAATATCCGCTTACAATACATTTCATTCATCTAATTTCCATTGTACACAATCGCAAAATGGAATCGCGGAAACTCGCAAAATTTCATTCACTAACCGACATTAGTTATTTACAAACATTAATGCGTCGAACGGAAAAAATAGACCGGGATGACATGTAAATGGTTTACAAAATATAGAACAGGGTGGCTGGCGGCCACTAAACAATAGACTTTAAACATCTCTATATCAAACCGTTAATTTGTATACGTAGGTATATTTTATAAGCTTATTTTCGCAATAACTCGAGAACGGGGCTTCGTTAAACCGTTGTATAGGAAAATTCATGTTCCTCATCGAACTGCTCGTCACCGGCGGGAAGTCCAACCTGACACTCTAGAGCCAAAATGGTCACGTACAGCATGCGTACAGCGCGGTTTCAGAGGAGTTAACATCAGGCGGGCCGTATGCTTGTTTGCCACCGAAGTGACAAGTGGTATATAAATTAGGCTTATTCTCGCAATAACTCTAGAATGGGGCTTCGTAAAGAAAATTTTACTACAACCTTTGTATAGGAAAAATCATGATTCTCAATCGCCTCTTACCCATTTTTTCGATAGCTCTCACTGTTTTAAAGATATACGAAAAAAACCATAAAATTTCGATCTTTGCACTGCTAGGTACTGGAATAAAATTTTAATGGGGAAATGATGGTGACTTTTGACAAAACATTTGTAAAGAGAGTAAAGACCTTTAAGTTTAACACCTACACAAAAAATTTTTTGACATCGTAATAATTTGCAGTCTACCACACAGGCAATTAAAGTCGTGAATCTATGTAATCAATTAAGTACTGCAGTGCAGTATAATCGGGAAACTATTTTTGTTATGCCATCAATACCTTATTTAGCTCTCAGATAATAATATCATAAATAAATTTGTCATTGTATCTTTGTGTTACAAATAATCATACGATCTTTATATTAAAATTTAGTTTACAATCACTCATAAAGATATGTCCTGGACTTGCCTTACTCTTGCAAATTATCCCTCTCGATCGCCACTGGATTGTTAATTTGTTTTCAATGTATCTGCGGGTCCATTCTCGTAGTAAAAACAGTTTAAAATCCGCGGAAGAGCCAGCAGCGTCGTAATTCATCCCTTGGTCCATGACATCCCTTTGTACAATAAAATGAATCGTGAATCATTTTATTGTAAAATGTCATCACTCATCATCATCTCCGCCACAAGAAGTCTACGGCTGGACATTTTGATAATTATATTATCAATTATCAATATTATTATTATAATTTTTATGTTATATTTTTGTATGGACTATTGTGTGTGTGAGTTTTTTTTATTTTCATAAGCCTCTTTTGTAAAATGTAACCAAATACAATGTAATAAATAATTTATTGTATGAGCAAGATAGCGTAGGTTTTAACTGTTTATATTACGAAAATCATACGAAAATAGACCTATTGGTGTCAACGGCATGTTCTTTAAAACGGGTGTGAAGAAGTTCTTACAAGATCAGCAACAAGTTAGTCATGCTCCTGGTATTGCAAACGTCTATGGGGTGCGGTGATTGCTTTCCACGTGGCTTGTTTACCACCTCAGTGGTAAAAAAAAAAGAAATAAAAGCATTAACTAATAAGGAAGACGTTATCAATATTACGGTATTCTAACGAAAGTGAACGAAAGCGTCATTTAACGATACATCATTTTCATCACGCGAACAAAATGGCGGAAGAATTGGCGCGAAATAGAATCTTAACTTTTTTTTATTCTTGCGGCTGCGCACGAGTTGCGAGACATGCCGGCCAGTGTCAGTTACCGCTCGTTAAAGAAAAAGAATTTAATGTCATGCAATTAATACATAGATGTGTGAAACTGTGAATAGAACTATAAGCATATGGCATAGGTAGACTTTGTGGGGTCTATTCTCGTAACAAAAACAGTTTCAATCTCATCTCAAACTCGGCACTATCTCGCTTAATTCCTATTTTGTATGAGTGAGACATCGCATGAGACTGATATGAGATTGTAACTGTTTTTGTTGCGAAAATAGGGGACTGTTCCTAGATAGATAGTATCCTAGAAAACCAAGAACTACACTGGGCGTCAAAAATAAGTAGTACAGTTTTAAAATTGCAATTACTCTTAAACTATAGAAGTCAGAGTTTTGAAATAAAAGTCATTTTATAGCAAATTTAACAAAGTTTTCTAAAAATAATACTTTATTTAGCATTAGTAAAGTTTTACACTGAAAATTAGGAAAAAAACTAAAAAGCTAACCATTTTGAAGGAACTATCAAGAACTTAATTTTTACGTTTTGGGCCTTGTTCCCACTTTAGTAACTTGTGTTGCCGCCTCGGGCTCTGATGACAGCTTGGAGCCGGTTTGGCATGCTGAACACTAAGTTTCGGAGGCGGTGTTGGGGAATATTCACCCATTCTTCTATCAGGGCCTGTTTTAGAGCCCTGAGGGTGGCGGGGGGTGGTCTAAGTCTTCTGACTAGCCTCCCAAGCTCATCCCAGGCGTGTTCAATCGGGTTAAGATCTGGGCTTCTTGATGGCCAAGCCATCAAGCTGATGCCAACCTCCTGAATGTACTCTTGTACGAGATGAGCGGTGTGTGGCCGGGCGTTATCATGCATTAGTATAGCTTCATCACCCATATTTGCTAAATATGGCCCTGCATACTCGTTAAGGATCTCTAATGCATATCTTTCACCAGTCAGAGTGCCATTTTCTATGACCACTAGCTCTGTGCGAGCCTCTGAACAGATGCCAGCCCATACGTGTACAGAGCCCCCGCCGTATTGAACTCTTTCCGAGATGCAACCTTGAATGTATCGCTCACCAGATCGCCTGTATACTCTCCGCCTTCCATCGGAAGTGAATAAAGAAAACCGAGACTCATCTGTGAACAAAACTCTTGTCCATTCTTCTTCGCCCCATTGTACGTGTTGACGCGCGTAGCGTAGTCTTACTACTCGATGCCCTGTCTCAAGTTTGGGGCCATTTGCTGGCCTGTACGACTTCAGGTTGGCTTCAGCAAGTCTTCTCCTCACTGTACTCTCACTAACGTTGTGTCTTCGGGTCTGAAGAAGCTGTTGCTGGATCTCAACTGCATTAAGGTGACGATTTCTTAACACAGTAGAGACAATTAAGCGGTCTTCTCGGGTACTAGTGCACCTGGGTCTGCCATTACTTGGTCTCCTTAGATGGTTTCCAGTCTCTTCGTATCTTCGCTTTACTTGCTGGATCGTTATTAGAGTTACACCCACCGTTCTTGCAGTACGACGCATACTGATGCCTACTTCGAGAAAAGTTATGATTCTTGCACATTCTTCTGGTGAAAGAGGCATGATTAGTAAAGTTTACTCGCTGAAGACACATTTGCTTTTGAATTGCAATTGATTTATCAGCAATAAAGAAAACAATAAAAAACAAAAGTACAAGCCAACAGTTTAAAAAAATAGTGTTTTTATTTATTACGTTTTTTTTCAGCCAATCTTTAAAAAATGATATTATGCATGAAGTTTTTATTAAATGAAATTAAATTGTCTTTTAACTTTTTTTTATTTCAAAGGTCTAGCTTCTGCAGTTTAGGAGATATTGCAATTTTAAAACTGTACTACTTATTTTTGACGCCCAGTGTAGAACCAAAACTTTGTTGATAGAAAGCACAGCTCATAGAAGTGTCAATTTTTAAAACTATAGACTTTGTGTCAATAAAGCATAGATATTATGACATGATTATAGATAAGAATAAAGCGGTCTTATTATTATTAATAATCTTTTTAATGTATTATTTTGGGAAAATACCCATAGAAGTGAGTTTCGCGGTTGTGGATTATTTAATGCAATGACTGTGTCGATTACTCGCCGTATCAATTTTAGGTAGACTTTGTCATATAAGTCATGATCGAATCATAGGAAAACACGTTTGCTGACATCGAATTTAAAATTTTAGTTTATGTGACACACTTCGATTTACCTTGTCGGTAATAGCGCTGCCTAATTAACAGCCAAGCCACAAATATATCTGTGCAAGCCACGAATTTCCCGCTATAGGCGACGACGGCTTACCGGCAGTAAGAAAAAAATGTACTAAAATGTTGAACTCTCTCGGCGGCAGGCGATTACCGCCAATCGCAAAGCCCAGTTTCACAGGTTCCGCCCAGTTTATTCGATGGTTTATTCAACAAATAGACTGACAATTTTATGAAGATTCTAGTAGTGTTTAGCGTTTCCAAATTGGCCAATAATCTATTCGGATCTTGGTTACGATTTTCTGTAAGGTGGAGGTCCTTCCTCAGACGGGCTGCTCCGATTTGAGCGGATGATCCGCTGTGCCCGATCTTAGATTAGATTATCTTTATTAGCAAGTGGAGAAGCCGGTACTGTGCCGGCACTAAGCTAATCAACCTTGTAAACATTTTATAATTTTCATGTTATTTCGCTAATGTCAGTAAGTAGATAACTGCTAATTCTATCTCTGTTGATTTTTATACTTCTATGCAACTACATACAAGAGACTGCCGTTGTCGGAGCAAGTCATAATAGCTCCTTGTAATTGATGGGCCAGTCACCGTGGGGTTTAATGACTACAACCCTCCAGAGAATCACAATACTAAATTGTCGAAGTCACCACTTAAAACATTATACATCTGCACATACAATGTCAATTCACTAAGCACCAACGAAAAACTTATAGAGCTGAAAGAAACAATAAAAAACATAAAATACGATATCATAGGATTATCTGAAGTACGACGTTTAGGAACATTAATTACAGAAGATGCAGACCACATCTTATGTTTTACAGGTCAAACTCCAGGCCAATATGGCGTTGGATTCTTAATAAAAACAGCGTTAAAGCACAACATTGAAAACTACACAGGAATATCAGAGAGAGTATGCATACTAAAATTAAAATTTGATGACTATAACCTTTCCCTTATTCAAGTCTATGCTCCAACAACAAAAGCCAGCGACGAAGATGTCGAAAAATTTTACCATGATGTCCAACTAGCCCACGACCTAGCAGGAAAAAATGTGATAAGCATGGGAGACTATAATGCTAAAATTGGCGAACCAAAAAAAGAAGATTCTCTGATCACTGGTAATTATGGATATGGAGCCAGAAACAAGCGAGGAGAAAGACTACTACACTACGCATATGAGCAAAAATTAACAATAATCAACACCCTGTTTAAGAAAAATAAAAATAAGAAATGGACATGGCTTTCCCCCGACAAGAAAACAAAAAATGAGATTGATTTTATCCTATCAAATTTCCCACGTTCATTTACCAACTTCGAAACTATATCTACAGGTTTTCCAACACCCCACAAGATGCTAAGAAGTTCAGTAAATTTAAGAACCGTTAAGCTAAGCAGGAGAAACTTCAGCAATCCAAGTAACCAACTAAAAACAGTAGAAGACCGTTCAACATACATCACCAACTTGAAAAATGCAAAACATGAACTTTCTGGAAAAGGCAACGAAATTCTAGACGTCAATTCATACTACAAAAAGATCGAAAACACAATCAAAACTTGTCTAAGCAAACAAAAAGACAATAAACAACACAAAAAATCAAAAATACTTACGGATTACACTTTAAGCTTAATGAAAGAGAGAAGGCAACTACTCCACAAACAACACCTAAGTCATGAAGAAAAATCCAGACTCTCCTACTTATTCAAAGCAACTAATAAAGAGATTAAAAAGAACTATAAAAACCACAGAGAATCTATATTTACGCGACACTTAAAATCTTCTGGAAGTTTAAAAAAGGCCATAAAAGAACTAAATACTGCCAAGCAGTGGATACCATCATTGAACGCGAACGCTCCACAACAACAAACTCGAGCAGATGTCATAAACTCCGCTACAGAATTCTACCGAAGGCTATATAGCGCCTCTAAATACTCGCACAATGATTATATAGAAAATCTAATTGCACAAAATCAAAATATTGAGACGCCATACTTCAATGAAATCGACTTATTAAATAAATTAGAGAAGTTAAAAGATGACAAAAGTCCCGGCTCCGACGGAATATCAAACGAAGCCATAAAATTAGCTAGAACAGTGATTCTTAACCCCCTGACATTATTATTTAACAAGATCCTAGATGAAGAAACAGTCCCAAAGATATGGACAGAGTCTGAAATAATACTGTTATACAAGAAAGGAGACCCAACAGACGTAGGGAATTACAGACCTATAAGTATAATGCCCTGTTTATACAAACTCTTTGCTAACTGCCTACTGGGCAGAATTAACAGCGACATCGAAAAACACCAACCGAGAGAACAAGCAGGATTTAGAAAATCGTTCAGCACCACTGACCACATACAAGTACTCGAACAAGTAATAGAAAAATACTACGAATTTCGCAGGCCACTCTACCTAGCATTTATCGACTATAAGAAGGCATTTGACTCTATATCACATCAAAACATCTGGCAAGCCCTTCACGACCAAAATGTAAACAACAAATACATTAGAATAATTAAACACATCTACGAAAACAGCACTAGTAAAATCAAGCTAGAAAGTTCAGGTCAAAAAATTGAAATAAACAGAGGAGTTAGACAAGGTGATCCACTATCGCCGAAATTATTCATATCAGTTCTCCAAAACACTATGAAAAACCTATCATGGGACAGCAAAGGGTTAAAAATCGGCAAGGAACGGCTCCACCACCTATGCTTCGCAGACGACATTGTGCTTTTTTCCGAGAGCCCTGCAGAGCTCCAATCCATGATGTCAGAACTTGATAACGCAAGCACAAGCATTGGCCTAGAAATGAACATCTCGAAAACAAAGGTCATGTCTAACCGCCACAAAACTCCAATTCTGGTAAATAATAATGTGATAGATTATGTTGAAGAATACATCTACCTAGGTAAGCAAGTATCTTTTCGCAAAAATAACAACATAGAAGAAATAGACAGGCGGATATCAATCACATGGAGAAAATTCTGGGCCTACAAAGAAGTGATGAAATCAAACTTGAACCTAAAATTAAAAAAGAAAGTAATGGACTCATGCCTTCTACCCTGTCTCACATATGGTTGTCAAACGTGGATATTTGATTCAACAACTAACAGAAAACTAACATCATGTCAAAGAGCCTTAGAACGCAGCTCACTAAACATAAAATTGAGGGACAGAGTCCGTCACCGGACAATTAGAGATCAGACCAACGTGATTGATGTCCTGCCCTTTGCTCGTGGTCTTAAATGGAGGTGGGCGGGCCACGTTGCGCGCTACACGGACAATAGGTGGACGAAAAGCGCGACTTTTTGGAGTGGTCCCCATGGGTTCAGAAGCAGAGGTCGACCAAAGGCCAGGTGGAAAGACGAAGTAGAGACTGTCGGAACAAGAAACTGGCCAGACCTGGCATTGAACCGCGAAGAGTGGCAATCTTTGGAGGAGGCCTTCACCCGTTTAGGGGTCCAGTCGTCTTGCACATGAAACCACATTTTAATTTACTATTTTTCACAAATTAATTATGCATGATATCTTGGAAAATTAAAGGCTTTTTTATTTTTATTTTTTATTTTATTTATTTATTTATTAATTGATGGGTGATTAACTAAGTAAGGCGATATGAAATATGAGTATTTCAATTTGATCATAATTGTCAGCTGATCAGTCATTTGGGATCATTAGATTCTGCAATCTGCATACTTCGGAGATTGTACGGTCACCGGCATAAATATGTTGTCATTTTTATACCTTGTCACTATAACTTTGTTGACATGTTAAGTCTTTAACAATTAAAATGATATGAAAGAGTCACAAAGTACTAAATGACAATATATTTATGACGATGATTTGTACCTACATGAAGTGGACCTACGTAACTATTTATTATTCTGTGGTACATCAGGTTGCCAGCGTAATGGTTTTAAAAAAGTTCAAATCTGGATTGGTAGAGTAGAACACACCGATACCTCCCTGAACACTACAGACAGACCCTTTAACAGGAAGAAAGAAGGACATAAGAAGATAAGAGATTCTCCCTACTAACATTGTGCCGTCTATACTGTGTTTTGTTTTGTCTGTTTTAGGTGGTGCATGAAGTAGATGGTAAAAAAAACGGGTTGCACTCCGGGAGTGCCGGCAGAAGTGAAAACTTAAACATCAACGTTGTGCATTTTTGAATATTTTCTTACGCTTTTTCAATCAGGCTACGGATCTGACATGAATTTAACATTTTTTACCCATCTAAAATAGTGCCAAGTACCGCTAAAGAAGTTTTCACTTCAAAACTCATATAAAAACAAAAAATTCAAAATGTTCCCGGTCAATTCATAATATTTCACCGGTCAATCTCCAAAATTTGACGTGTCTAAGCACTCGACGTAGGCGGAATTTAATTGTGTTTATACACATAAGAAGCCAGGAAAAAAAAAGAAAAGAGAAAAGGAGAACCACATGTCATTCACCAAAAGAAACGCATTGCTCCTTCAGGCTGTTATTCTGTGAGAGCGTTAAGCCGATACCATAAATACTCGTAATTTAAAAATCATTTTTATGCTGGGTAAGTTACCTTATAAAATACGGAGTATTGGTACACAGATAAGTTTGAATGCGAGCCCTGGCATCATATTTGGGCACGGTGTTTGTGCCGAGATATCGGTTCCTCTGGCCACTGTCAATATTGGCGGAGCGGTCAGCGACCTCAACCTTAATAGATACAAAGATTGGGGCTGCTCATCTAATTTATATGTACTGATACAGATATTATAATACTACAGTTGTACTGGCAATGCACGTGCCTTCGTCTTTCGTAATATTTTAGTAAATAGTCTGCCTTCATTTGTTATCTTTCGTCATTTGTTCCCTCCTGTTTCTTTCCCTCTTTTTCTTTACATAATTATAATGTACTGTGTAACATTTCGATATAAATAAAAATTATTATTACTTATTAATTCCTACCGGTGGCCATTTCGCTTGTGTCCGAAATGATGGTAGTAAAAGTATGTTTTATTTTATACTAGCTGACCCGGCAAACTTTGTTCCGCCTTAGAGGCACTACCCTACCCTACCCCTACCCTACCCCTACCCCTACCCCTACCCCTACCCTACCCCACCCCTACCCTACCCTACCCCTACCCTACCCTACCCCTACCCTACCCTACCCCTACTCTACCCCTACCCTACCCCTACCCTACCCCTACCCTACCCCTAATCGAATTTTCATTGTTTTTAAGATGTATTCTGCTATTCGGGACGGAAACAAATCCAACAAATCAAAAACCATGGCAATAGGTCCAGCCGTTCTCGAGTTATAAGTGTTGTAACAAACACGACTTTCTTTTATATAGAGCCGCGTTGGCGTTGCAACTGCTGCCGATAAACTAGTGATAGTTTGGCAATTTCATACAAAATTTTATGTAATGTGTTTTTGGAAATAAATAAATAAAAAAAATAATATATATATAGATTAATTCAATTAAGTATACAAGTTGTAAATTACTAGAGAAAACTGCCTGTGACGGAGTAGTCTGTATATTTGAGTTTACTTTTACAATAAATCGCTGAGAGAAAATTGACGATATAACTGTCCAACGGAAACTTGCAAATGTGCAATTTAAATAAACTATAAAGCAAGTTAATGTGAAAAATCACTGCTAGTTCTTGCGCAAGCAAATTATTGCGTGTCTAAGATAAGATGAAGCTACGCGCTACGCGACAGGAGAGCGGTAGCTACAAGACAGTAGTGTAGCGGTAGCTACAAGACACGGTAGCGGTAGCTACTAACGTTAGGAAATAACCTAACTGAATAAAGTATGACATTTGATGACATAAGGTTATTCCTACCGCTAGGAGGCGTTCAAATGTTCTAATTCTAATACATATAAAATGCTTTGAAATGAAATGAAATCGTTTATTTCAGAAATTAGACCTTCACAGGCACTTTTTCTTGTCATTTACAATTTGTATATATGTATAAAGAAAATAAACTACGTTATATACTACCACCATTTCGGACACAAGCAAAATGGCCACCGGCAGAAGAAATGGCGAAAGAAACCCGGTTACGGCCTTTTTTGTCATTTAGCAATTTTTTTGTCCAGAACGACTGATTGGCGGATCAATGCACAGCCTAAACCGCTGATCGTAGCTTCCTGAAATTTTGAGGGTATGTTCTATGCAAGACGTGGGCATCGAATAAGAAAGGATTCTCCGAAATTCCCACGTGATAGCGGAATACAAGCAAACAAAGTTGTGCGTGTTTAGCTACTTAATAGTTTTATTATAATTATAGTTGTTGCAACCGTTGCGTACTTAATATCAGCGGTACGGAAAGTGGTAGACATTTCTTGGTTCTACCAAAGGTTAACGAAGTTCATATAATACATAGAATATCATCAGTTAGACATAATAAGACCAAGTTGAACGTTCTTATGTGTACACAGGTGTGTCTACGGCGGAACGGAAAATACATTTTGCGATCATCTTATTTATCTCATAATACTGTATGTATATTTTGCAGCTGATATTTGTACTGTCGATGTGCGAAATTGTTTACTTATACAAAAATATTTCTGTTATGGAATTTTTTTTTGTTGAAATTTTAGCGGTCCGTTCCAATTTCGATCGGATTTTAGGAAGGATTAGCTGTGCTCGCGAGTTCGTTCGGGTGGTTCTGGAAAACTAAGATCTAAGAGAAGTAGGGCACAGCGGATAATCCGCTCAAATCGGAGCAGCTTGCCTGGGGAAGGACCTCCACCTTACAGAAGATTGTAGCTAAATAGCATTGGTCTCGGTCATGTTGTGTTCCTACGGTGAGTAAGGTCTCCAGAGCTTCACTTGGGGGGGTTGGGAAGGTTGGCAACGCGTGAGTGATACCCCCGGTATTGCAAGCGTCTGTAGGCTACGGTGACGGCTTACCATCAGGCCGACCGTATGCTTGTTTGCCACCTTTGTGGCATTAAAAAAATCCTACCCTTTCTCAAGTTCAATTACAGATAAAGGAATATAAATTATGCAAACGGTTGCAACAATACGATCGTGTTTCAATTTTATCACATTAGCTCCCACGTGAAACATATCTCTTATCAGTGTGTGGTTTGGTAACGTGTGGTTTCCATTTTGATTAAAAAACGTAATAAATGTGATGAAAAACAATTGGCGTTTATCAATAAGTAGAAAAGAGTTATCTTGAATATCACCAAACTTTTTTATGACGTACTGCTGGCAAACAAGCAAGCAACTTAAACAATAACATAACTTATTGTTTATGTCGAAAACTATTCCACTGATACATTATCGGCATTCTATTGAGACACGATTGAGACACCATTGAGAGTCCATTGGTGCATTTGTTTAGTAGAATCGTGCCCTAGGTTTTATGTAAAGTGATTAGGTACCTACCGCCCCGTCTATGTGCATCAGTAATGCTGGTAACGCTACATTACTTCAGTCGTATTCCAGTGCAATGGATTTATCCATTCCAGTGATCAAACCATTCCAGTTGACTGTAATGGAATGAAATCAGATATTTAGAGAAAAGGCCTTTACAGGCTCGTTCTCGCGTTATGTTGTACTAACTAAATATTACCCCTACCCTACCCTATGTCCTTCTCCTGGTTCTAAGCTACCTCTCCACCAATTTTCAGCGAAATCGCTTCAGCCGTTCTTGAGTTATAAATAGTGTAACTAACACGACTTTCTTTTATATATTTAGACGAGCTGTTACCCGCGACTTCGTTCGGATAACTCCTTTTCCTGTCATGCGATTTAAATCAAACAAAGCCTATATTCTGCTCCAAGCCAAGCTCTATCTCCCTGTGAAGACAGGATAAAATCCGTTCAGTAACTTAGAAGATGTGCGCGTTCAAACAGACAGACAGACAGACAATAAATTTAAAAAAATATTTTTCGCTTTTGTTACCTTTCTCTAACTGTTCCCTATCCATTTTTGCCAAATATGTTCAAGGTACACACATATCGGGGTCTACTGTTTTATTATATGTATGGATTAAATAAATATAATAAGCTATTCTTTAAACTACCACCATTTCGGAAACAAAGCAAAATGATCACAGAGGTCTCCAGAGCTCCACTTGGGAGGGTTGGGAGGGTCACAGATTAGTTAATAGTTACTGGGAGGGCAACGCGTGAGTGATACCCCCGGTATTGCAAGCGTCTATATGCTACGGTGACCGGTGGCTTATCATCAGGCCGACCGTATGCTTGTTTGCCACCTTTGTGGTATAAAAAAACGGAAAAGAAATGGCGAAAGAAACCCACGGCATTTTTTGTTATTCAATTCAAAATACCAGGGCTGCATAGGCATAGATGAGATATTTTGTGCGATCGAATTATGTGGCGCGCAAAAAGCTATTGCAGATTATACAGTGAATAATATAAACATTCGACCACAGTGTACTAAACATTCATAATTTCTAAACAGTTCACAATTAGCTAACGTCATTTACGCATAAAGGTGTTGCTACACTATTGCAGGTGAGATAGCGAGATAAGCTAAGAGTATATGGCCAACACGTACAATTATTATGAAATATATATTTTAATTATTATCTGTATGTTGATTGCGATGTTTTACCAATTTGCATAGTTTAATATGTTTAGGCGAATATACCTACATAAATATACTGGAAGTGACATACATAACTATATGAGGTTTTTTAAAGACTAGTTATTCCGCCCGCGTGGACTTTATCGGGTTAATATATACCCTACTAGCGGCTCGGCCCGTCTTAGCACTGATTTTGTATTTTCCCGTGGGAATAAGATGTTTTTCTGGAATAAAAAGTAGCCAATGCCACTCTCCACGCCTTATCCTATCCCCAAAAAAAAACATTTCTTCCGTTCGTTACTTTCGACGTGAAAGAACGACAGACATACAAACAAACACACTTTCGCATTTATAATATTAGTATGGATAACACAAATAAAGTGGTTTTCTATTGGTAAAATAATTTTCAAAAATGGTTCAGTACATCCAGAGGTTAGGTTTTCGAGTTGGGGTTTTAAAAAAAAATAATTATTGTTTTTTACCTAGTACGGATCAAAGTCCTTTCAATACTTCCTACTCCGACTAGGTATCTTCTTTCTGATTAAATTCGTTGTGAGTTCCAAGACAATAAGCTTCATCGCTTATTGTCAATCTGAGGTCGCCGTTGTTGATCCTGGCTTGGCTACACAGGAGACACATCGGTGGGAATGTGTGGTGGGCTTGTCCCGAGTAGTATGGATCATACACTAATCTCGATTGATTTTTCTTACGCAATACATTTCTATTATTACAAGTAAACTTTTAAAAGATAAAATTATCAGTTTATCTAAGATTTTTTACTAATAATTGAATGTACGTAGTTATTTATGTGTATTCTATCATAAAATCTTGAATTATATTAAACGTCATATTTTTCAGACTTATCTTAAAAATACGTTTTCCTATGGCTACTTTTGTACGGATTCGAGATCGCCGCCTTGTAGGTCGTCAAGATGGCGACCTCGGATCCTCACCGTACCACGTTGCCTTTTTAAAGCGTACTTTTTTTTTGTTAAAAAGTGTTCATTTAAAATACTCGACATTGGCGAAATTGTCTATGACATGTGTCGTTAAGACACGACAGAAACGCCTTAATTAAGAAAAGAAAAGATAAGATAAAGTGCGATGTTTTTTTTAACGATTCTAAATTGTTTTTCGATGCATTTAGCTATCAAAGGTAGCAAAAACGCCGTGATAAAGACCTGTCCGCAATCTGCGAAATACCATCGCGCTTGGAAGTATCCGGATTGACGGGACCTGTCCCGTCCTGATTCATAATCTTTACATGAAAAGTATCTAACATTATGTATCTTACTTGACATAATATAAAATATAGTCCCTTTCGCTGTCTGTCTGTCCCTTGTATGTTTAGATGTTTAATAGATAGAATGATTTAAGGGGAAGGTTAATATGTATAATTCATTCCCACGGGAATGAGGGTACACGCGAACGCGCGGGTTATGCTAGTTTGTCATAAAATATAGTATCGTTGAGTTAGTACTTGTCCATAACTCGAACTTACTTTGGGGCTAGCTCAATCTGTGTGATTAGTCTCTATATACACTGGGAGTCAAAAATAAGTAGTACAGTTTTAAAATTGCAATATCTCCTAAACTACAGAAGCTAGACCTTTGAAATAAAAAAAAGTTAAAAGACAATTTCATTTAATAAAAACTTTATGCATAATATCGTCTTTTAAAGATTGATTTTTATTTCAAAACTCTAACTTCTATAGTTTAAGAGTAATTGCAATTTTAAAACTGTACTACTTATTTTTGACGCCCAGTGTATTTATTATTATTATTAAGTAACCACTTTCCTGGCTCACTTGTTTTGTTTGTCTGCCGTGTGGTACGACACAAAAAAAATACAAATTAATAGCTATGCCACTTCAATTTTTCTATATCTGTGCGATGTTCATAATCCGTTAAGTAGTAGCAAGGTCCACATAAACTGAGGCTATTAATTTTTTTTTATGTTTTACTCATCTCGAGTATTTTTTCATGTCTAGGCATTTTAACCTATTTATGTCAATGTATTGTGTAAACTGTAAAGTTTGCAGTTAGTTGCACAAAAGCACTTTAAAGTTAATGTCCTAACTGCCAGTTTCAGTAACGCTATTTTAATATTAATTCCACATTAAGTCATCTCATTTTGTTCTTTACTTTGCGACAGCAATTTTTTTACATTTGGCAATCAGACTTTGTACCATTGTGCCATCTTCAAGTTATACTTGTGTATGTAATAAATAGAATAAAAATAAAAATAGTAATAAAAATAGCGTATTCATGCTATCTTGCCCCAGTATACAGTGTCTGAGTCTGAGTCATGACGCCCCGAAGAAAGATTATAGATATAGATATATTCACTCAGCAGAAAGGCTTATTATAAAATTGAAGATTATCTAAATGATAAAAATAGCTGGAATGATAAACTCGGCACAGACACCAAACACAAGCCTACCTACTGCTAGGTACTTAATATATTGCGCATATATATATGCATATATTGTATATACACTTTCCACCTTTATTTTTTTTTACACCTTTAAATGTAGGTCTATATGTATACCAGTATATTAATACGCTTTTTTTCTCTCTTCATTTATAGTGTTATTATCTTTAATTATTATTTTTTTTTTCGTCATCAGTAATTTGTAATTATCTGTAGATATTTTGTGTTAATTTTATATTTTCTGTCATTGTAATTTATATCTTATTAATACCATTTTAAAAGAGCAAGTGCTAAGTTTCTTGCCAGCTTCTTCTTAGCACAAATCTGCCGTCTGAACTGGTGGTAGGAAAAAATTGAGACGATTCGAAAGAGCTTATATTAGGCCTATTTGAATAAAAATATTTTGAATTTTGAATTGAATATAATTTCTTCTGTAAAGGCGGATTTTGAAGTCAACACGATAATGCACTTTTAATAGTTCCAGGAGGGCTACTACGAAACGTAAATCCGATACTTCGGCCGAAGTATCGGAAGAATTTTAACCGTGAAATACAAGTTATTTCATGATTATAATTCAATGAACTACTAAAATAACCATAAAGTACAAGGTATTTCATGGATAGAATTCAAGGAATTATTAAAATAACCATGAAATACCTTGTATTTCACGGTTAAAATTCTTCCGATACTTCGGCCGAAGTATCGGAAGAATTTTAACCGTGAAATACAAGTTATTTCATGATTATAATTCAATGAACTACTAAAATAACCATAAAGTACAAGGTATTTCATGGATAGAATTCAAGGAATTATTAAAATAACCATGAAATACCTTGTATTTCACGGTTAAAATTCTTCCGATACTTCGGCCGAAATATCGGATTAACGTTTCGTAGTAGCCCTCCTGATCACAAACTCGAATCACTATGCACTTGAACCAATGTTTTATTTACATTACACTATCAATACTATGAATCAAACGCTGAAACACACAAAAATTAAATTACTAATCACGAGCCCAAATGGACGCTACAATATCGTAGTTGGCGCCAAAATCCCAGGTTATATAATATTTGATGTGTTATTAATGTTAGAAATACTTTTCAGAAATTGAAAGTCTCTAATTATCTGTTTTTCTTCCTCAATTTGACAATGAGATCAAAAATAAATAAATGGTTTCAAACTAAGCTTAGCTTGCTAGATTTCTGATAATTTACATAAAATTAACATTGAAAACATCCAGACCAAAATGTTTCCCTTGTGCGATAATCGAATATTTTTTTTTTGAAGTCAGGAAAATGCATTACTGCATGTCCCGCCGCTGGGGAAGCGACGGGGGTCTGTCGGGCTCCCCCTTTATTTGCCACTTGGGTATACCGACTAAAAAGCTGACTGACTACCACCTCATCCGCCTAGTGGGCAGGGCTTGCGGGAACCCGTAACCCTAGGTACAACGTAACCATTTCCGCCACATAATCGCAACATCCTTTTTGGGAATGGAATAACAGAACTTAGTATTTACCTCTTCAGACCTGGGTTTTTCAGACCTAACGAATTACTATTTTAGGACATACAGTTGATTTACCCATATTAAATCATATTATTAATTTAGATCACGTATCTAAGGAAAATCCACAATTTTGAGTCATTCTAGGAATATAAAAAATAATAATTAGGTACGATTTTTTCAGCAATTTTAATAGCAAGGTAGTAATGTAGAGAATAATTTTAACTGACTGTTGACTGGTAGAGAATACAATTTAGAATTAAGTCCGCCTATTGTATCAATACTTTTGTATTGTGGGCAATTTATTTATTTATATAACTTTATTGACCACAATACACAAAGTACTGATACAATAGGCGGACTTAATGCTATTTGCATTCTCTACCAGTCAACCATTGGGAGTGCAGAAATTCACGATTGCGGCATAATTAAAATATTTTAGGCTAATGTAATATTACTAATAATGTTTCTAATAAAATAATACAATATATATATATACTATGAAATATACAAACAGAAAGATCGTTTTAATAAGCATTTTCCATTGAAACATTATCAAGTTAATTTGTCTACTCCATACAAACAAATTAACAATTTAAAAGAAATAAAACTCAACTACTATTTACAAATAAAAAACTTGACCCAGATCCCTCGAAAACGGGAGCGTTCCCAGAAGGCTGGCAGAGTTACCCCGCTGTATTGCGAGGCTAATTCTTTGCGCGAAATACAGGCCAGCCTTCCGATCATAGGACGCATTGACCAAGCGCTCAGAAATCTCCTTAAAGAGATAGTGAGCACCTGGTCCCCAAGGCCCGAGAGTTTCAACACCAAACGGCGCAAAAATGAGGTCACTGCTCAAACCGGCATATTTGCGCCGCTTGGCGCTCTCAGCGGTGAAATATTATACATAGGAAACAAATTAAATACATAATAAATATATACATATAAATATATAATAATGATGATGATGACTCTTAAACATTCTAGAAATACTGTATACTTAAGTAAAGAACTGAAAAAAAAGTAATTAAAAAAAAGAAGAAGATGACGATTTTAATTATTAAGCAAGCCGAGGAAATGAGCACGCACTCTCTTTTTGAAAATGAAAAAGTTATGGGTGTCTCTGATGGAGTTAGGTAGCGCATTCCAGAGTCGTGAGGCATGAAGAGTGAAGGAATCGGACATAAATCCAGAATGGACAAGGGGAGTAAGAAGTTTGAGAGAGTTATTAGAGCGAAGTTGTCGGTCATGAGAATCACATAAATATTGAAATTTGTCTTTAAGATATTGGGGAGATTGGTGATTAAATAAAATAGAAAAAAGTGTACATAATATCCTCTGCTGTCTGCGCTGGCGAATAGGTAGCCATCGAAGTTTAGATCTAAATGACGAAATGTGGTCATATTTGCGCAGACAGAAGATGAAGCGGATAGAATTATTAATTAACCGATCAAGTTTGTTGAGAAGATCTTCATTAAGATCAGGATAACACACATCACAATAATCAATAAGTGGAAGAATGAGGGACTGAACTAGGCAATGACTTAGGACCTAAGTCCCCTAGACGGGGCAGAGCGCGTCCACACTGCGTCGCCAACTCGATCGGTCTTGAGCTTCGCGCTTTGATGTTGATCTTTCTGACTGTGGTCAATAAAGTTAAATAAATAATTTTATGAAATGTTTTTTTTTAATACCACAAAGTTGGCAAACAAGCATACGGCCCGCCTGATGGTAAGCATCACCGTAGCCTATAGACGCTTGCAATGTATCGGTCACGCGTTGCCAACCCTCCCAACCCTCCAAGTGGAGCTCTGGAGATCTTACTCACCGTAGGAACACAACATGGCCGAGACCAATGCTATTTGGCTACGATCTTCTGTAAGGTGGAGATCCTTCCCCAGAAGGGCTGCTCCGATTTGAGCCGGATTATCCGCTGTGCCCTACCTCTCTTTACATAACATAATACATAATATCTGCTTTAAATAGTAATACGTTTCGTTTAGTGAGAGAGAGATCCGGAAGCCCAATTCCTTTCCCTTATCTTCTTCTTCTCTTCCTTTCCAACAACGCATTGGTATTGTCGCGGCGTCCAGCCTCCTTCGACTAATGACTGACAGACTGACAGACATAATTATGATGACAGGGATGACATACAGACAGATGACTATCGAACAACAAACGGGACGGACCTGAACCCTGAAACTGGAAGACGACCAGGACTGACCCGCAGACCTACGACAGACTCGCAGGCCGACAACTGCGACCGAATAGGTATGATTGATGTTCATAAGCGGCGATAACCACTTTCCATTAAGTGGTTTGCTTTATTATCTGTGGTATGACATAAAAAAAAGATATTACTTATATCAGATTAAAATGTTTTGTTGTATTTTGAATAAGGATTAAAGTCCTCAAACGTATTACATACAGGGCAAAAATAGCTCATAGCTCTTTCGTACATTACTTTCGTAAATGAATAAATAATTAAAGACACACCCATTTATCTGATGCTCCTTTTTCGGCTCTTCATTTCACTTACAACAGAACCATATTATCTTCATACATAACCCGAATTATTCGTGATTGACGGAAGTTTCATTCGTAGTTTACTTCCATAGATTAAAAATAGAATGCATCACATTTCATCTTAGTGCCAGTGTAGGTAACATTAAAATCAAATCGTTTATTGAAAGACTAGCACTAGGCCTTCACAGGCATTGTCTTTATAGGTACATCTTTAACATTAAACAATTATAATTTTTAATTATAGAAAATTCTATATCTATGCAAATGCAAAGACGAAAGATTTGTATTTTTTTGTATGAGTTTTAAATTGATAATTTTTTTTTTGACAATTCATACAGATTGAGCTAGCCCCATAGTAAGTTCGAAACTTGTGTTATAGGATACTAACTCAACGATATTATATTTTATAACAAATACATATATAGATAAACATCTAAGACCCGAGGCCAATCGGAAAAAGTTCGTTTTTCATCATGACCCGACCGGGGATCGAACCCGGGACCTCCTGGGTAGCGGTCTGGCGTGGTAACCATTACGTCACGGAGGTCGTATGTGAAATCGGTCAAGTAGTTTTTGAGTTAATTCACTCAATAAACTGCTGGATGTATTTCAAAAATTCTTTCACCGTTTTGGTAAGCTACGATATCCCTGACATTTTATAAAAAAAAAAAAATTAGGGATCCCTACAAAAAAATACTGAGTTATATAAAATGTCCATCAGTTCTTACCATTATCATATGACAAAGATCTTCGCCGATCTATTAGCATAATGATATAGGCTCTTGCGCAATATTCTATTAAAATTCCTCTCTGTACACTCTGGGGTCGTTAGGTAACGGGCTTTCTCCTGAGGTGATCGGAGAGTAATTAGATAATTATTGTGGTAATCATGTTATATACTTAGGTTACGGTCGAGATGACAAATGATAGGGCGATTGATATGACGATTAATAGCCGAGCTCGCTGTTTACTGCCTATCTTCACAATGTTTACGGGCGTGATGATATGTATGCATTAACCTTTGATCACATCTCTACGTCATGATTAATATAAATATTCACGAAACCGGGATCGTATAAGACACCTCTAACCTCCGACATCACGTCCGCTTTCTGTTTATCAAAGACTATATAACAATAGAATGGACAATTATAACATTAACATTAGTTTATGCCTACGTTGTTTAAAACAAACAGTTTAGTTGGCATTTTTGGGCCAGAAATAAAATTAACATGGACCGGCTGAAGGTTACTGTATTCGGGACAAGCCGACCACAAATTCCCACCGTTGGGAGACACAACGGTGGGAGACCCAGGATCAAAAACAGAGACCTCAGATTGACAATAAGCAATGAAGCTTATTGACGACCCGGGGGAGAAACTACAGCTGTCTTGGAACTCACAACGAATTTTAATCAAGAAATTAGATGGAGTAACAGCCGGGACCGACGGCCGGATAAGCTCGTGATAACGAAACCCATCCAAACACTATCTAGGGTCGACGTTGTTTAACTTGTATGTTCGTTGAGTGCGACACAGCGACGCCATTGAGCTCTTAACACTCCACAAAATTTAACATCTGAACAATTAACTAATCATTGTCATTTTGCCGTCTCTCCCCATGTGTTTTTTCCTTTGTGGATTGAAATAACCTTATTGTATTGATTTACATTTTCTGACGTCTTTAACATATAAAATAACTAATCTGCATATTATATTTATTAAAATAAACTTAAAGACACGGTATTAAATGTGCATGTGTTGCATAAATTAATGATTGTTTACAGTTTTAGAATCTTTCTGTAAAGATTCAACTTTGTAAAGTTAATTCTGTAAACTATTTTATTAAAACTACAATTAATAATTAATAATGCGGTATGATGATAAGCAATCACCGCTGCCCGTGGACACCAACGACTACAAGATCTTTGTTGCGTTGCCCACCTTTGAAAAAGGATGCAAATTGCCATCAACACCCAAACGAAATCCAAACACGATCATTTGTTACGACTTTTGTCATTGATTTCCGAAAGGTATACTCGGAAAAACGGATTCATATAAAATCTAGATAATACAAAGAAATTGTATTCAGGAGTTGAACACGATCACACGATAAAACAAAGACATTATCTAGAAGTGGCAAAGTGTGGTGTCCAGTGACGCGCGGTTCCCACGCCATCGCCGGAACGCGCGAGATGATCTCTAATAGGGTTGCCTATAGAATTATTAGTTTTTTTGAGTTGTACAGTATTTATAAAATATGCTAACTCGACCGGGAAATCTGCGTCGGGTCGGGAAATATCTGCGTGAAAAGCAGAACTCCACACATGATTGGTTTAATTGGAAGGTAGAGGATTGCTTTATCTGTTTTTGTTTGTGTGTCCATGGATGTTAATAATCATCTTTTTCTTTCTATAAAAATCTTTGATATATAGCACAAAAACAGAATCGAAATATGTTATGTACCTATTCGGAGACATAAAATAGTCATCTAGCCGTTGTCCGCGGTTTCAACCGCGTGGGCAATAGATACCATATGACGCTCATACTATTAGTAAAAGAATTTTCAAAATCAGTTAAGTAGATCCAGAGATTACGACCTCAGAAACTCACAATACTTCTTTATAATTTTTGAGGATGTTGGGAATTTATAAGAAAGGCATCAGATGACGTAGGTATAAGATGACGTGTAAAAAGCATTAGGTACAAAAATACAGAAGATGTATAAAAGAGTTTGTTTTGACCATAGATTTATTATAACTTACTAGCGTAAGAAGATTGGCAATGCAAAAGAGATAGATCATAGCATACGCGTTTGTTAGAGCGAGATAGATTGACGAGACTATTTTTCCTATACACGCTATGGGTTTGTAGCGCCCTAACGTCAGTCATGTTAAAACAAAATTTGCACTTATTTTTACAAAATTTATGGTTTTTAAGTGTAGTTTTGGTGTTAATTCGACGTGATTAAATATGGTTACCTGTGCAGTGCCTGGATGTAACTCAAATTAAAAGGAAACTCCACAAAATTATATATCTTGCTTGCACACATGTACACTCCACGCACACTAGTGTAATTTGTTTTTGGTCTCGCCTCAATCAAACAAAGCCGATCTATAGGTACGCTAGTATAGACCCCCATGCAAAATTTGAAACTCCTGGCACTTGTAGTTTCGGATTTCGGAGATTTCGTGATGAATCAGTCAGTGATTTTCTCGTTTATATAGATCTATGGTTTTGACACAATAATATTAGTACTTAGAGACAAGGTATTTTGAGTGATACTCATAAATTAGAAGAGGTTATATTTTTAGATCGAATTTACGATTGTCCTTAATAATAGATTGTCTTAAATTATTTAATATATTTTGCAATTTGAGTGTCAGCCCTGGTATAATGCACAATCGACAGGCGGCGATGCAAAGGCGCACCTGAGCTCGTAGCTATGTAAACATCTTGGGAAAATCCATGAGCACCTTACCCTACTTAAGGAGAACACAATCGGTACTATAAACAATAATATACATACCGACTTATAAGTATCTTTCCATTCTCATCCTCATTTTTTAAACATACTAATTTGAGTGGTAGAGTCAGTGTCCAGGGAATAAGGAACCAGCTTATTTAGTCTGTGGTTTTAAACCACAATGTAGTCTAATTGAAAACAATAATAGGCACATACCTACTTGTATTGTTACATGCGTCATCTAGATTGTATAAAGGTGGTGGCTGAAAATCTGTGATTTTTCCCCAAGCAATTAATGAACTAAGCTGCTGCCTCTTGGTATCACTGCGGCACACAATTCCCACTGTTACCTTGTCAACTGTTTATTTCTATGGTTTATTTCTGTCTATTTGTGTACCTTGGATATACAAATAAATGATTTATCTAAACCCAGTTTCAAAAAAGGTCAAACGAGCTGCTTGTTGCCGGCTACATGGTTTCAAACGAGCTCCAAACTTCAGTACCTATGTATAGACGCTGCGGCTGCAGTGGAAAGAATATGGGTTGATATGATAACAAAGTTTTTGGCAAGTAAGTAATCGAAATTCTATTTAAAGAGTAGGAGAAAATTATCTTTAACTCAAAGGAAAATAGCAACGAAACGCATTTTAAATTCAAACCATGTTCAGTTTATAAGTTGACAGTTACACGTTCTAATTTTAAAATCAAAAATTTGCAAGATGGACGACACAGTGAAAGCGCGGTCATTGGTCGGTTTGCGGCCTGCGTGCGCGGCGACACACGCTCACAAACTTACATCTACAGTTTTTAACAACATTATTGACAAGACAATAAAGATGATTTTGCAATAACTTGTTGTTTTCTGTAACATGGTCGTACACTACCGCTGTTCACCGCACGCGCCGCTCATTTGAGATATAATTACTCTTTTGTTTACGTTTGCTTCAATATTAATTGTTTGTTTGTTAGTAAGTCTAAAATGATGTATTAATTAATTATGTAATAATAATGAAATTTATTTTATTAATTGATAATGTATACAAGTAAGTTGTAACAAGGTTAGTTTGTAACTGTTCCTAGTTGATTAGCTTTCGGATTTGTTAGACCTACTTTCAAAATATTTTATAAATAAATTTACATAATTCACACAGAGCGCCACGTAGTCCCAAAGTAAGCTAGGCTTATAATCATATAATTGTAAATATGACTTACTAGCTGTTACCTGCGGCTCCGCCCGCGTGATCAAGGGAAAATGTCAATGTTTTTTCCCATGGAAGTCTCTTTATCCCGTGGGGAAAGAAGTCTTATGTCACTCTCCAGACCTTAAATAATCCCCGTTTAAAAATAATGAAAAAATAATGTTATACTTTTTTCCCGTGGGAATGAGATATTTTTCCGGGATAAAAAGTAGTTTATGCCACTCTACAGACCATAAATCATCTCTGTTAAAAAAATCATGTCAGTACTTAGGTTCCTTTCGACGTGAAATAAGAACAAAAAAGTATACTTTATTTTTTCCCGTGGGAATAAGGTGTTTTACCGGGATAAAAAGTAGCCTATGTCACTCTTCAGACCTTAAGCTATCCCCAATAAAACAATCATATTAATCCGTTCATTACTTTCGACGTGAAGGGAGGACAAACAAACACACTTTCATACACACACATTTATAATATTAGTATTGAAGTATGGATGGATAATACACAGAAAACAACCAGACGGGCGGCACAGCGGATAATCCGCTCAAATCGGAGCAGCCCGGCTAGGGAAAAGATCGTAGCCTTACAGAAGATCGTAGCCAAATAGCATTGGTCTCGGCCCTCGGCCATGCTGTGTTCCTACGATGAGTAAGGTCTCCAGAGCTCCACTTTCTACAGGGTCGGCAACACGCGCATTCTGCTTACCATCAGACGGACCGTAAGCTTTTTTTCCACTTTATTGGTATAAAAAAAGATACTAAAACCAAAACATATGCTATCAAAATGCTGTCTCATAAAATGTTTGACCCGAACTGGAATCGAACACGCTCTGGTGCCCAAGGTAGGATGCGAACGCACCACTGGCAAGATAGCATTGCATGGGGTTATAATGCCGAACTTTGATATTATGCTTTTGGTATAGTTTAAACGCTATAGCATAGTAATGTGGATGTAAATATCAATACTCTGACTCGCCGCTAAACAATGGATCATAATACTTGTGGTTATGCTAATTTTCTAATCAAAATGGTGCCGAACGAGTCAGCGGAATCAAATCATACTATTGATTAGGGAGTTCAATGACCAATGATTTAATTAGGAATCAAAAATTTAAAACCGTACAAAAACATCCGCGGAAAACCAGCGCCCAGTGGATGAAAGTCAAAATCAAATGTAGGAAAAATAATGCCATGTTACCTACTGGCTGAACATCTTGCCAGTAGTGTGTGAGAATTTGAGTAATTAACACGAAAAGAAGAAGAAATAAATTAGATGGAGTAAGAAGTTTTGAAAGGACATACAAAACATACGATATTTTTTTCAATCAAAAGAACAGTGAGTAAACATAAACGTACAAAATAGGTAAAGTCTAGCATAAATAAGTCAACACTTTCCATTTTACAACAATAAAAGCATAGCCGTGAAATGTGAACATTCATTATAATTACGGCAGACGTCTGTAAAAACGAGTGTTAGTGATTTTCGATCTCGGAATCTGGCACCATGACGATCATTGTTGTAAAATGATTACATTATTTCGCACGAGTTATGCTTAGAATTATAAATCTGTTACGTGTGTTGTTTTATTTTATTTTTACGTACTTGTTAACTTTTTTGTAACTACAATTCGTCCAGAATTAAAACTGAAAGATGAACTTTAAGATTTTGGCGCTAATTATGACAGAGTCAACCTTGAACTTTGTGAATAGGAGCTGCAGTATTATTAGGGAAGGGAGACATACATCCCAGCAATAGAAGCTTACAGAATAGAACAGCTTACAGCATTAGGTCCCAATAGTTTACTATTGTAACAATAACAACAATATTAAGATCATATTGCTCGCCAATCAAGTTTCACTCGATTTATCTCTCTATGCCATCCTATAATGCCTCATGTTTCAAATTACTGTCTCTCACGTAGTTGTTAAGGAGAGAAGTCCTTCCAATACTTTCTACTCCGTCTTAGTTGGGAGCTCCTAGACAGCTGTGGTTACTCCCCCGGGACATCATTAAACTTCAGTACTTAATGGTGCTAATTCTGTTGTACATACTAGACTAAACTAATTTTGACAGGACCAAAGGTGTTGTTGTCCTTCCTTGGTTTACAATTAGTGACAAGGAGAGCACTTATAGTCCTGTCAAAATTAGTTTAGTGTAGTTAAATGTACAACAAAATTAGCACAATTGCCAAGTGGTCGCCGGTTGTAAAGTCTGGCATTACATACACACATCTGGAGACACAGCGGTGGGAATGTGTGGTGGTATTACCCCAATCCCAGGGATGAGTATGGGTTGCTGATGATGCAAAAAATTTAATGATTATGTATGTGTATTACATATTTAATTAAGAGTTCGTTTATAACACTTTATAACTTCTAAATACGGCGCAAAATGTTGCAATGGCAATTGGCCTAACACGAAATGTGGAGAAAAAAAACTGGAAATTTTCGTAACATTGCCGTCCGGCAATACGCCGATTCTGATCATTTATTCTTTATGTGTTGCCATGTGCTATTTAACAATTTACCATCGAGTAAAAATGATTCATTGCTAAATCTTACAGACATGCTTTTTATTGATATTACTTAGTAGGTATAATAGTCTTAAAACGAAAGAGACAAAAAAGTAAAATTTAAAAAAATATATGCAGATTCCAGTGCGTAATTTTTTATAAACACTTGTTGAATGGCTATTTAATAATATTTGCAAAGATTTGGAATGTAACGTATTGAACAATGGTGGATTGGTTGCCATTTTTGAAAATATCTAAGTAGACTTCGAGATCGAGATATAGGTAAGTATCTACTGACTTAACGAGAAAATAAAAATAAATAATTTTGACTACTATACGACTGCATTTCTACATGCCTGAGATGTATTAGATAAATAGTAAATTTTCAATTGATACAAGTAGGGTGCGCTATGGCTTGGTCATAAAATCATCAATAACGCTCAAAATTCTTCCCTAAAAACAATTTATTCCCTAAACTGGCAACCCCATTCCGCGCTCCGGTGAAGATGTGGCGCGCTCACAATCAGGATGCTAAGCCCACGACGACGGCACGCAAGCAAAACACGCACGTACGTTGACGCGGGAATGTTACCAAACTACCGAACATTATCTTTCTCCTTTATGATCGACTAGCTGACGCCTTATTCCCGTTATTAAGCCATAAAAGAAACCTTTGTCTATTATACTCCAATTGATACTTCAAATGCTTGGGTTGATAATTTTTCGTTTCCTGAAAGTCCCGAAAATCGGACCGTTTGGAATGGAACCTAGTACAAGCTTTACTTAGTTTAGAACTAGATGCCGTAGTGTAAATCGTCCAGGAATATTAATCAATATTGATTGGCTTTGTAATATTTTCAAAACAATTTAATGTTTATGATTCCTTTTGGATTATTGCCTAGTGAAGTAGGTCAAGGAATATACTATCAGTTGACGAAATTCTGAGAAAATTACATACCTACATAAGAATTATTCACCGCCGCAAGTGATAATTAGAAATATGTTCAAGAGTCCGAAAACTTGAATTTAGTGGCAGATGCTACAAGGATTTGAACCAGGGTTCAGTCGGTTAATAACCCGATTCCGTATCCACTGCACCATCAGTGTTCTTAATATCTATATTTACTGACAATTATTTAAGAAAACAGACCACATGGAGTAGGCGGGATGATGGTTGCTGGAAGCGTAAGATTGCCGAGTGGCCTCCAAGAACCGGTCGTTGGAAGATAGGGAGGCAGCCCATGCGCTGGGGTGATGACATCGCCAAAGTCGCAGAAAAACCCTGGATACGCACTCCCAGAACAAGACCCTTATGGAAAGCTCATGAAGAGGCCTATACCCAACAATAGGTTGACAGGCTGAAAGAAGATTAAAAAAAATGACATCATATCATAATCACCCCACTGCAGAGATACTGGTCTCCCTTCAATCGAAGTGGATTGTATGACGACCTCCGTGGCGTAATGGTTACCACGCCAGACCGCCACCCAGGAGGTCCCGAGTTCCATCCCCGGTCGGGTCATGATGAAAAACGAACTTTTTCTGATTGGCCTCGGGTCTTGGATGTTTATCTATCTATATATAATATGTATTTGTTATAAAATATAATATCGTTGAGTTAGTATCCCATAACACAAGTTTCGAACTTACTTTGGGGCTAGCTCAATCTGTATGAATTGTCCCTATATATATTATTTTTTCAATCGAATTGGATTGGTGAATCGCACTCTGCTACGCTGCTCCAATGCGAATTGGCAGAGGCCTGAACCCCACCGATTTGGCTTACCAACTTTCCATCCATCGATAACAGCTGAGACATCACGTGTGATGCCATCGTGATCTTTGAAAAAAAAAGTGTATTAATTTCAAATCACGATGAGAAGATACGATGTGCACGTGTTCTGATAAGCCATGTCTATCTTTGTTTTTGATTGAGAACTACTTCATTGTATTTTTTTTCTAGATACAATAATCTATACCCACATTATTTCTCGAAAATAGGATTACTTTGGACATGCGAGTTTCCTCTCAATGTTTTGCTTTACCTTAAATTTTTTCGACAACGTGATAGTCATGCTGTTGCAAGCGTCCATAGGCTGCGGTCGATAAACTTGACTTCACCGTTGTAGTATGATAAATTAGAAATATCTACACAAATCCGCGAAGAAAACCATTTGTTTTAGGGAACGTTATTATTGGGTACACAAATGGTTATCAGGGTAAATTTTCAGGGTAATAACCCTGAAGACATTGCTTTTAGGAATAAGGTCGCGTTTGCAAAATTACACTAGTCTGCGAGCTGTCTATGTACCTATACTGTGTCCAGTTGTGTATTGCAAATAAAACATTTACTATCTATCTATTTTGTTACATCCCCACTCCAGTATTGGAACCACGAATCAGTTTTCATTGTCGTTCGCTCCAAAAATATACTTAAAACTACCTAAACTCAACTCGTCCATGACAACCAACAATGCGGCTCTCACCTCGCATGTTCTCAACAGGATTAGCATACTGAATAAATCGATCACACGCCGGACAAGTGATCATATGACCATTTCACCCGTACCAGGTCCATATTTGAATACAATGCATCTATACAGAGAGCAATACTGATCATTTTACATAGAATATCAGCGTCGAGGTACTTGTGCATATTGCTGAGTTGGAGGCCTCTCTGGGTTATAGTCAATAATTTATTTCGCAAGTAGATTTACAAGAAATACTTAATGTATTACCTAGTTAATTATAATTTTGTGTAATTACTTATAAGTTACCCAAAAAAACAGATTTTTTTCTTTCCTTCAATTTTCTTCGTCTAATCGAGAACCGAAGTGGTTATTGACCTGGAGGACTTTTGGAAAAGATTTTAAAGCAATTTCTGCTATATGTCTGTATAATACTATTTACGATACGATACGACGCAATGAATTATTATCATCATCATATCAACCCATAATCATCCCACTGCGGGGATATGGGTCTACCCTTAATCACACGGCAAAAGATCGTGCTCTGCCACGCTGCTCCATTGGGGATTGGCGGAGATCAGTGTTTTGAGGCTGCCTGACGGCCACCGGCTGGTCCGACTGTCATTTTTCGGTAACAGCCGGGGCTGACGAAACCCAGTCTAGCACCCAGTGTGGCAGTCTTATTTCTTGTAAAAAAAATTGTCATAGAATTATCACGGTAAATGTTAATTCATTAAAGAAGAAATGACTGGTGTAACGTTAAACAATAGTTAATTGCATAAAAGTTGGAGCTATTTAGCAGTTTTCCAGCCGGTGCGTATGCGCACACAAGTTGCACACTTGCGACAAATGAGCTCTACATAAAAATATTTATTTTCATGGATATTTTTGAGTTTATTTTTTATTTGTGATTATAAATTTTTGTTGGTTTAAATTATTATCATAACGTATGTATTTAAATTTATATAAATGGATGGATAAATGGATGGAAAGTCCCTGTATATCAATTTAATTATTTTATTAAGAGAAATAAATATTCGGGACATCGATATCTGGTCTCAAGCTAAGTGTACCAGTAAAGCCATTAAGGCTATGAAGTCGGTTGCGTTGGCGAGGTGAGGAGATAATGACATATACGTTTCGATATTGTCGTTAACTCCAGTGTTTTAAATGCAGGGGCCGTACTACGACTTTTTATAACTATCCTTAAACGATTGTGTAAACGAGACGTCGCCTTACATCACGTATTACGCTGTCTCCCTTACTCGGCGTTCTTGTTTTGTTTTAAGCGGTCATGGTACGGCCCCTGTTTTCAACAAACGTCACTGCAAGTTGCGCTTTCTCGGCTACACCGTTTAAAACCATCTCCAAACTTCAGTATGCAGACGCTGCGTCAAACGCATGCCCTGCTACTAAGGGCATTTGAAGGCTAAGCGTAAGTGGTATGAAACCTCTTATTTACACTGTTTTAAAAATTGTTTCAAACCATTTCCAAATAGTGTAGCGCAGGCTTAATCAAGACCTGTGTTATGGTATTTGACTGTTAAAATTTTAAACAAAATGCTGTTAGAAATTAATACTTCAATAAATATTGTACGAAATATTCAGACCAAGACAATAACTAAGCTTAAACTATCTCCTTTTTTTTAAATGTCATACAGTAGACAAACAAGCAAGCGGACCACCTGATGGAAAGCGGTCACCGCCGCCTATGGACATCAGTAACACCAGGGTCGCTATCATACGTTGCCCACCAAGGAAGTTGGAGGAAAGGAAGGAGGAAGGGAAGGGAAAGAAGGAGAGGGAAGAGGGGATAGGGAAGGAGTTGGGTTTCGGGATCTCTCACTCACCGAACGAAACGCATTGCTGCTTCATGTCGATATTCTGTGAGAGGGTGGTACTTCCCCGGTCGAGCTAGCCCATTTCGTAATAATTGCTCTACCACTCCAAAAACTCTCCTACTATCTTCACATAGTAAAGAGCGACATTATCAATTCATTTTAATTTGTATTTATAAATAGATACCTATTTCTGTAAACTGTAATGGCAACGTTCGATAAATATTCTGAAAATTAATTACAGAGTTTAACTTTGTGAATCAATTTATCGGCGGTGGTGATTGAATATTTCAGAACGTTTGACTTTAGGGGAGGCCCATGTCCAGCAGTGGACTTCTTGTGGCTAATATGATGATGACATGTGACTTTAAAAATGATCTTCCCATACCCCCAATTTATGAGACCTGTCTAACGACACACCACACGTGATGTAAATATAGTTCATCCGCTCTTTAGATGTAGGGGAGGCAGCCCTAAGAAATAATTATGAATTAATGCAAAATAACAAGCTTTCTAGCGTGAAGCTCTAAGAACAGATGGATAGATGGACATGGCGAAACTGTAAGGATTCCTACACTAAAAAGTCTGAAAAAATCTTGCGACAAATCGCAGCGATTTGTCTTTTGTCTGCATCAAGAATGCACGGGTATGCGCCCAGCCGTCGAGTTTAATGTATGCGCTTGTTATATACCTGTCTAGTTATATACGATTACAACATTCTTCGTGCAGTTTATGTATTGAATCAATGCAATGATCGATGGACGATATTTATGTACCCACAAATAATGAAGTATCAAAATTACATTATCTGAATACATTACAAATAAATGCCTGATAACTTATCCGTAAGATAAAGTTACGACTTGATTCTGTTCTCAGTATCTTTGCCTCAAAGAATTTATTTCGTTTTATCTATCTATATGTCTAATTAAAATCTTCAAAATAGCCGATTTTGATTAGATTTTTACTAGCAACAACTAAGGCTTAATTTTTGGAATTTCCACGGGAACTGACAAAATATAATGCACATAACGAACTCCTTATTATGTTACTTACTTATATTAGTAAATATAGTAAAAAAATACTAAGTAAATATAGTATACATGTTTTTTTTTTAAATATACCTTTGTCCTATTTGTATGTGAAAATAGAAAATTTTCACAAAATCCAGACAAGTCTAGGCTACAATTCTGACTATCTTATTTAGAACTTTTACAAAATATATTCTCCGTACAATAGGTACTACTGCTTTTCACAGAAAACCATTTAAAACCCGCCCCTACCCAGACACAACACGAGATTAACGAAATGGCTTCGAACCCCCCACCCTGAGGGGGGAGCAACCTCACCAACCTCACCCACGGAACCCGATCAATACTCATGGCTTCTAATCTTACCCGGATCTTGCGTCCTTGTCCCGCCCGAGATGTAGATCCTCTCATCTTCAACACCTTATTACTAGAGGGGTTAGGTTGATTTTACTATAACATTGTTATGTTGCCAGGCAATGTTTTAACGAGATATAGTTGTGTATTGTTGAGAGGAAAATAATGTATTTATAAAGAAAGATAGAATTGAATCTGAAAGAGATGAAAGTTTACACGAAGATTTGTGTTGGACTAAGATTCAACGACTCAAAACGTTTATTTAGGTCTTAATACTTTTTATTGACGACCTCCGTGGCGAAATGGTTACCACGCCAGACCGCCACCCAGGAGGTCCCGGGTTCGATCCCCGGTCGGGTCATGATGAAAAACGAACTTTTTCTGATTGGCCTCGTGTCTTGGATGTTTATCTATAGGTGTGTATCACTACATAGTATAAAACAAAGTCGCTTTCTCTGTCCCTATGTCCCTTTGTATGCTTAAATCTTTGAAACTACGCAACGGATTATGATGCGGTTTTTTAAATAGATAGAGTGATTCAAGAGGAAGGTTTTCAAGTATAATACATTCCAAAATTCCCACGGGAAAGCGGGATACACGCAAACGAAGTTGCGCGGGTTTCGCTAGTTTGTTATAAAATATAATATCGTTGAGTTAGTATCCCATAACACAAGTTTCGAACTTACTTTGGGGCGAGCTCAATCTGTATGAATTTTCCCTACATTTATTTATTTATCGTCAAATTATTTATGTTAAAGTAATAATCTACTCTATAATATACTACATCAGAAACAAAAGCAAAATGACCACTGGTAAAAGAAATGGCGAGAGAAAACTAAGAAGCAGATTTTGAAAAAAACATTTTTTTTTCTAAATTCCCTTGGAAATCAAGGAACGGGATGGGAATAAATAGCGAGTCACAGTAAATAATCTAGTTGGTTTTGATGCGTTAAGACAGGTCTGAGAGCAATTCCACACTCTCGTGTAAGCTCAACTTACCGAGTATTATAGAGCCGATATTAGACACTTAATAAATGAACTTAAAAAGGCAGGCATTGATGTATCTACTTTACATTCTGTCGAAATTGACCGAAGTGACGTGAAGTAACCAAGTTAAGACTACGTTTACAATAACATTATCATGTGACAGGTTGCTGTAAGAGTGTAATGTTTCTAATGTGAAAATTCTAATTTTTATCGTCTTTTTAAGATTAGTGGCCGTTATTTTGTTTTGACTAGTATAGATCCCTGTCAGAGGTGTACCGGTATGCGGTTAACGATCCATCATAATTAGTTTCAAAATAATCAAATACGATCAATGCTTAATAGATCGTGGCGATTGTTGATGCCTGCAGGATGTAACGCAAGAGCACAAACTTGTTTTTTTCTGTTCTCGGTACAATTCGCTTCTTGTTTCTTGTTCATTAGGCAATTTGTGGCGTAATGTGACCTGTATTGCAAATTATGTTAAACTAACGAGTAATGTCGATAGTTTTAAGATGTACTCAAATTTTTATAGGTAGAAGTTCGTAGTTCGTTTGTAGGCCTATCTGGTATGCCAAAATCCAATCAAAAACATTAAAATGTGTCAGATCCAAAGCCTCGTACATAACGTAATCATTCCATTAAAAAAGCTGTGAGAACTTGCATAAAACCAAAGCGGATTTTAGATAATATATCTTTATTATTTACTTCACTAAATTCAACGACATGACGTAGAATATTAAATTTTTTAGGACAGTGGGTGACAAAATTACTGAACTGTCTCGGATAGTTACGAGCTAGACAGACAGTTCTGTAATATACATATATATACACTTAAGATCAGTACGTAATTTGGAAATATGAGTACGTTCTCCACTAAAATTCAGGCTCCTAGCTTTACCCACAATAGAATTACAAAGGGTTGAAAATGGCCTGAAACTTCTAGAAAAGGAAGGTTGTGCTCGACTCTGACGGGTAGGTCACTATTAATTAGTATTGTTCCTATAAGACTTTTCCAGATTTTTTCAACAAGTGTATATTACACATCAACATAATTCTTTATATATCTCAATGACGTAACTAAGGATATTCTTAAATTTTAATCACTATACGGAATTGTGACGTCAATAATTATAATCTGATTCTGAGTAACAAAAACATGAAAATATTTCGTAGCTATCTGTGGGATTACAAACCGACAAAGCGTGGAAGGCTCGAATATTAATTATCACCTCCCCCTGAAGAGGGGGGGAGGGTGTTCCTTCTTAGTCAGCGCCTGGCACCAAACCCCCCGCTATAGGGGTATGTAGACGAAAATATTTTTTTTTGTTTTTCTGAGGCGTTGGTTGGTTTTTGGTTTTTTATTGACGAATTTATGAATACAAGAATGGAAACGATTTTTTAGATTTTGTTAAGGTGGCCAGTGTGTTTAGTTTTTTTTTGTTAAAAAATATTCTAATCAAACCATAGATTTAGTATAAACTAGCGTACTTATAGATCGGCTTTGGTTTGATTAAGGCGAGACCAAAAACAAAATACACTAGTGTGCGTGGAATGTACATGTGTGCAAGCAAGTTATATAATTTTGTGAATTTTCCTTTTTGTTTGAGTTACATCCAGGCACTACACAGGTAACCATATTTAAACACGTCTAATTAACACCAAAACTACACTTAAAAATCATAAATTTTGTAAAAATAAGTAGGATTTGTTTTTAACACGACTGACGTCAGGCCGATACAGTCCGATAGCGTGTATAGGAAAATGGTCTCGCCTATCTATCTCGCTCTAATATGCTATGATCTATCTCTTTTGCATTGCCAATCTTACGCTAGTATATGTATAATAAATCTATGAATCAAACCAAAATAAGAGCCACTCGTGATTTCGTACCTACTAGCAGTACTTTTATTTAACGTTTACTTATATTGTAATGTTAATTACAGGTTGGTCAAGTGTCTGTAATGTTTCTGAAAAGAAAGTGTGATTTTTTTCAAAATGATCCAATTTTTTAAAAATCGATTTTTAAGTTAAAATTGACTATATTTTTCTTAAAAGGTTCAATCAACGCGTTGTCCCCTATTTTCCGCTTATCTATTTGAGTGAATAGTATATTTTTACCAATGTGTGTAGTGAATTAAGGAAAATACCTAGTTGTTTTTAGTACTCTTTAATAAGTAAAATAATTAGATAATAAAAGGTGATTATCACTTTTATCACATTACGTTCTCTTTTGAAGATGATCAAGTTGTTTTTGTTACAAATAAAGATCTACCTAGCTAGTATTTAATTGATTACGTACGTTTGGTATTGTCGTGGGGAAATCCGCAATCACAAGATATTTAATTATTTCTTTACTTATGTATACTTAATTTTTTTTGTATTTGCATATCGTTTGTTTTTTTTCTTCAAATCTAAATACCTGCGTTGAATATGGTTACCAAAAAAGTAAAAAAAAAAACTGGGTTTAATTACTCCTCAATAGTTTCTCTTTATTATTTATCTCGTTTTGTCTTATCCAAGCTTAAAAAATAAATCCACAATTTACAAAAGATCTTTTACCAAAATAACATTTTTAAATAAAACTGTCAAAATCACAAAACAGCTGTCAGTTTATCTAAAAAAAATCCTTTAGTATGACGACCTCCGTGGCGTAATGGTTACCACGCCAGACCGCCAACCAGGAGGTCCCGGGTTCGAATCCCGGTCGGGTCATGACAAAAACGAACTTTTTCTGATTGGCCTCTGGTCTTGGATGTTTATCTATATTATGGTATTTGTTATAAAGTAAATATCGTTGAGTTAGTAGCCCATAACACAAGTTTCAAACTTACTTTGCGCTACATTAAAAGAAAAAAATTGTTAAAATTTAAACATGTAATAGTGAACTTTAATGACAAGCTCCTAGACTATTCGAGAGATTTCTCGACAATACCCGAACAAAAGCTTTTGTTACAGGAAAGAGCTTTTCGTGGGGCGTCTGATGGATTTTCCGATTCCGCTATCCGTATACTCATATTGTGCTTTGAAAACCGAAATCAAAGCTTTGTGCTTCAAATATACCGGCTAAGTTATATTATTTTTAGGTCGAAAGCTTTCTATCTTTATTAAAACTATTTGATATCTGTGATTTTACCTATTTACGTTATTTCCTTTGAAAATCTAAAACATACCAGAAAAAATTTTTTTTCTTGGTCCGGAGTTCTCGTTAATGGTCTCGAGTATCTATGTATTACAAAGTAAACTAGCGAAACCCGCGCAACTTCGTTTGCGTGTTTGATAACTTATTTATTAAATTGTTTTGTGGCCATACAATATGGGCTACAATTCAAGATTCGTAGATGGAGATAAGTATAATTTATCTTTATTTCGAGTGTTGTTTTATGATCTTTTTTTGAAGTATAGTATTCCGAAATTCGAAAATCATAACTTGACTAATTTGACAGCCCTACTTCACAAAGTATCTTAAAGTATACCTAACATGAAATCTAATCTCGAGTCCGAAAGTCGCAATGTTAACCAGGAAAATGTTAAGAAAAATTATTTACTAATACATGTAAACACGATTAGATAAAGCTATATCTGTTCGGCTGCGGCAAATTTATATTTTATCATTATTGTGATCGCATTCCTAATATCTATATATTTATATATATAATATCTTTATGATCTCCTAATTGATGGCGAGAATAACACGTCTACTTGTCTATTTTTTTGTGAGAGAAGCTGTCAAACAAGCATCAAAATGTTTGGTTGTTTAGATCAATTGAATTAGTTTTATTACTGAAGAGCGGAGTTGCCTACAGAAGCCTTCCTACCTTCTTAGTACAAATGAGGCAATGATTCTTGTCAGTAAAGTCCTTTCAATACTTCCTACTCCGACTATCTTCTTTCTGATTAAATTCGTTGTGATTTCCAAGACAGTTGTAGTTTTCTCCCCCGGGACGTCAATAAGCTTCATCGCTTATTGTCAATCGGAGGTCGCCGTTGTTGATCCTGGCTACACAGGAGACACATCGATGGGAATATGTGGTGACTGTGGTGGGCTTGTCCCGAATAATTTCTTGTCAGTAAAGACCTCATTATTTCTGCGATATCAAACATTTATACCCCGCTTTAATAAATATAAATAAATAAATAAATATATAGGGATAATTCATACAGATTGAGCTAGCCCCAAAGTAAGTTCGAAACTTGTGTTATGGGATACTAACTCAACGATATTATATTTTACAACAAATACATATATAGATAAACATCCAAGACCCGAGGCCAATCAGAAAAAGTTCGTTTTTCATCATGACCCGACCGGGGATCGAACCCGGGACCTCCTGGGTGGCGGTCTGGCGTGGTAACCATTACGCCACGGAGGTCGTCCTTAATTGAAGATAGTTGCTAGTTCACCTGCTTCCAGAAATGTGTCGTTTGAGTACTGAAAAACAAATACTATTTCAGTGAAGCTAGATTTTCGATGGCAAGGAAAATTTCGAAAAACACCGAGTTCTCGGAAACCGCTCACTTTCGACCCCCCGTCGGTGTGGTCTAATTGCCTTTAATTTAACGTGGTTTTAAAAAATTAAACCTGTGTCATAATAATGTAAAAATATACATATATTATGCCTACAAAGTCTATGTATACCTACAGAAAGTACATTCCATGTATCTACTAACAATGTAGATGTACCCCGCATCCAACCCTCTATTTCTAAACCAATGAGATTCCTACAAAATGAATATAATCTCTTGTTATAAGCATTTTCTTCTGCAGAGATACAACAGGACACCCTGCTTATTTTCACACAAGCGAAAATCACTTACAAACCTTCAAATTTACACGTAAACAAAGTTCATTATCATTTGACAGTATCTTATGTTACTTACGACTTTATTCTAACAGTTAAAAAATGAGATCGATTCTCTCAAAACGTTACGTGCAATGTAAATATAAATTCTAACTTTTAAGGAATAAGGTAGAATTTTGCATGAATATATCGAAATGATAGACCAATTCAAATATAGAACATTCAAAGATGGTTCTCTAGGGAAAATCGTTGGTGTGTTTCAAGGGATTTTCATTTGATATAGTTTGAAAATGTTGTGTTTAAGGTATGAATTTGGTTGGCGATGTTATTGTTGTGTCGTTGTGAAGTAGGGTTGGCAAGATCGATTTTGCTCTGGGGAGAACGACACGTCAGATATTGGGAATGTAAAATGTACTATGTGATCTGTGTTGTTTTTTTGGGTGGCTTTTCAATTATCATACGTTTTAATACTTTTAATGAATGGTAAATGTACGATTAATTACTTGTAACGTACGAGTAAGAAAACCAATGTACTTATGATATTTTATTTTCTAGGTATTTTTTTCAGTTTCTTATTTCCAAATCAGTGTCATTAATTATAAAAAAAACATAGACAAAAAGAGTTTCAACAAAGGATTTTAGATTATTTTAGGGAATATCAGTCAATCTATATGAGTAGGTACATATATATTTATTTTTCTTAAAAACCTCTCGCAATTTCTTTGTTTGCCTAGCTTGACAGGGTTTCGAACCACCACCATACAAAATTTCATATAAAGTGTGTAAAAATCTAACAGAAGGAGTAAAAAGCTTTGTTTAGTTTTACATATAAAGTTTCTAAAGTTTAAGATCCACCAAAATGATAACAAACAAAATTTCGTATATATTCCGTAAAAGTACTTGATAAGGGCGCCCTAGCAACAAGCACATAGTCTTTCTTGTACTCGCAGCGACAGGGCGCCGCCCTCCCGCATCTGCGCGCTCTCGGGCGGGCGGCGCCCTCCCCCCACACACATAGCGTCCTGTCATCATAAATAAGGCTGGGAAAACTGCGCAACTGGGTCTCGGAGGTCAATCCTATGTTATTATGCGATGTTGTGTGAAATATAATGAGGCAAATAGATATGGTGATCGGTTCTGCGTTGGTAGTGATGCCTTCGGCACTAGATGGCGCGGGTTTGTAGAATTTATTTATTTATAGTATGGTGATATATGATTGTTTTTTTTGTTGGTTCAACTAACCATTCTAATTTCGAATAAAAAAAATGGAAAAATTTCACCTACCCTGTGGTGGTTAAAAATATTTTCGGAATACGTAAGGTGAATTACAGAAAAAAGTTATATAGTTATTTTTTTTAAAGTAAATGAATGACTCATTAAACCTGATGGGGCTGCATACTCAATGATCTGATGTTATCAAATGATGAAGACAAATTAAGGGTAAACGCTTTGCTTGCTTGGAGATAACTGCAAGTGCAATGAGTAATGTCATATTCCAAGACATTTATAAAATAAAATTTATTTTACAAGTTCATCGGCTATTACTCGGTAACAAGTAGCGCCTACATAAATACATAAGCGGTGCTTGTTTGCCTGTTGTATACCATAAAAAAAACTTAATCAGTTAATCAACAATCAATATCCGTTCTATATTCTCCACGTTGTAGTATTGTACTAAACGTGGAAGTGCTTGTACACAAACAAGTGCAGTTCTATGATAAGGATTGTAGCGGGCTATTCTGTAACATAGTGTTTATGACACTTAATTTATAAATCGGAGTGATCGAGCATTAATGAAATAGGCTATTATATTTTATTTATTACTGTGCGAAGGACTCAGTCATCCCATCGGGGCGCGGGGGCGGGGAGGTGAAATTTTTCTTTCAGAATAGGACTCAGTTACGTTGAAACTAGATTTTCACTCTCAGCGGAAATGAGTCTTAGTAACAATCTCTACTCACTACTAAAAGCAACAGCCGAGCGATGCGTTTCGTTTGGTGAGTGTGAATATCTTAAAGTCTGTCATAGGTACTATACCATTTCTTATAATTCCTCTTTTTTCTTGTTACAGGCCAGAAACGGCTCATGGACGTCCCTTGTAACTCTTACCATCAAATGATCTGCATGCCGTTTGCAACGACTTTTGTAAGAAGAATCAACGCATTTTTTTATAGAAGAAGTTGTAAGCTTCTTCTATAAACAAATGTGTTGATTGTAGTTACGATTATTTATGTAATAATGTGTCTTTACAGATTCTGCAGCCGGTACTTACGATTGGTGGCCACTTAGACGACTTTACATTACAACACAGTGGTACTATGTTAACAAAAGAAAACGTCGTTTTGATGTCGAAGACGGCTTAACAATTAATAGATAAATATATAAAACACAACTATTGGAGAATATCCCAACAGATAAGGTGAGTCAGGGCCGCGCCTACGCACCATGCGGGTTCCGGCGTTCCTGAGAAAATTACCAACATACATACATTAAATGCATCTGCGTGTTAGAATGTCTATGTGTTTTGTCAGCTGCAATTGTATTGTTCTGTTTTGGAAAAATCATTTTTTCTTTCAACCTTTTCTTTTTTTAGGGTTCCGTAGTAAACTACAAGGAACCATTATAGTTTCGCCATGTCCGTCTGTCCGTCCGCAGTCTAGTGCTTAGACGCTTGATGCTAGAAAGCTGTAATTTGGTATGTATACTCATATTAACAATGCTAACAAAGTGGTAGAACAAAATTATGAAAAAAAAATTTTTTGGGGCGTATTGTACTCATCTGCAAGCTAGAAATACGTAGCCAATACGGAACCCTACATTGTGCGTGGCCCGACACGTACTTGCCCGGTTTTTTTTATTTAGGGCACAGCAGATAATCCGCTCAAATCGAAGCATCCCGTCTGGGTAAGGACCTCCACCTTACAGAAGATCGTAGCCAAATAGCATTGGTTTCGGCCATGCTGTGTTCCTCCTGTGAGTAAGGTCTCCAGAGCTCCACTTGGGGGGGGGGGGGGGGGGGGGGGGGGGTTGGGAGGGTTGGCAACGCGTGAGTGATACCCCCGGTATTGCAAGCGTATATAGGCTACGGTGATGCTTACCATCAGGCGGGCCGTATGCTTGTTTGCCACCTTAGTAAGAAATATTAGCACTGTTTTCACATGTATCTGATAAGCTGTAATTAGAGTAGAGTTAAATAAATTGTCGATGTTTCATACACTTAAATTATCTGCCATTGTTAAGGAAAGTATACATATTTTCTATTGTCCATGGATTCAATAATTTGTAATGTAATAATTTTATTTTCTAATAGGGTTTTAAGCAGTGGTACAGATTTCTGAAATGGGCTAGTTCAACCGGAAAAACAAATTAGTGCTAAAACAGAATTAATCAATCAAAATCATATTTGCTAGAACATGAGTTTACAAAGATGATGATGAAAATCTTGAAAAATATTTTTATTGCGGCCTCCCCTACTTGTAAAGTGAGAGTAACTTATTTTTGCGCTTCTCGTGACGTGGGGTTTCGTTAGATAAGTCTTTTAAAAACATTTAGGAAACATAATCTGGACCTTATCATAAACCCGTGAAACTGGGATGGTACTTAGGCTAAACTTTACATAAAGGGAGAAATTAAAAGCTATATTTACTTAGAACTCAGTAATATTTACAGCTCAAATTCCATCTGTATCTGTTCTGCCAAGCAATAAGTAGCCGACAACTAATAGTAAAGATACTGGTACTAAAATGTCTCACAGTTCAAACGAGGCTCCAAGAATTGGGAGCACTTTCTAAATGTGTGTCATTGGAGTTAGGTAGAAGATATCGTACGATTTGGGACGTGTCACTTTAGATAACTACTGTGTACTGTAGTCAAAATATGATAGCATTAATCTACTATCTTCATATCAAATCCGTTGAAGTGATGTTGCTTCTATACTTAACAAGCAGTGCCCGCGGTTTTGTCTATCCGGTCCAATACACTTGGCACGATATTTCCAAAGAAATTCAACGATTGTATTCGTATTAGCTTTCTATATTTTATTGTGGTAACATAAATGTTATGTGCTCTGTCTCAATAAAGAGATTTGAAATCGATTCATGTTTTTTTGTGCCATAAAGTTGGCAAACGAGCATACGTACGGCCCGCCTGATGGTAAGCATCACCGTAGCCTATAGACGCTTGCAATACCGGGGGTATCAAAACTCCCAACCCCCCCAAGTGGAGCTCTGGAGACCTTACTCACCGTAGGAACACAACATGGCCGAGACCAATGCTATTTGGCTACGATCTTCTGTAAGGTGGAGGTCCTTCCCAGACTGGTTTCCGATTTGAGCGGATTATCCGCTGTTCCCTACATCTTCTATGTTTATTTCATATCGATTTATATTTTAAACCAGACGATTATTTGGAGCTTTTGTGCCAAGTATTATGTGGAATAGAATATACTTAACAGTGCACAACAATATAATATAAAAATAGTGAGTGGCCGATTTCGTATTTTTTTAAGGTACAGAGTAAACCTTGACTAATTGACGTCACGATTCACCTGAACCTCGATATCGGAACAGGTGCGATTCTTGTGCCGAGGTTTGAAGAGTACTCCTTGGACCACACCTTTATGTGAGCTTACTCACTGTAACACTTCCTCTGATATAAAATTTAGGCTAAGTTTTCACTATAGACATATTTACTCTTGAATTCTAGACTAAATAACACGTCATATGGCATTATTATGTGTTCATATTGACCGTCCGTACCTTTTGTGTCATATAAGGTCGTATTTTTTTTCATCCATAACGATCAACTTGCATTTTTTTTCTTTTTGAGCCTATATTATGTCCTTCCACCCCTACATATTAACTCTCCTCACTTTTGTTAAAGCTTGAATAGAGGAAGTGGTTCTCGAAAGTACCATCATTAACGCTGCAGAAATAAATAAATAAATATATAGGGACAATTCATACAGATTGAGCTAGCCCCAAAGTAAGTTCGAAACTTGTGTTATGGGATACTAACTCAACGATATTATATTTTATAACAAATACATATATAGATAAACATCCAAGACCCGAGGCCAATCAGAAAAAGTTCGTTTTTCATTATAACCCGACCGGGGATCGAACCCGGGACCTCCTGGGTGGCGGTTTGGCGTGGTAACCATTACGCCACGGAGGTCGTAGAATACCGAAATAGCGTTCGTAGTGTGAAAATAACGACTAAATTGTTTCTCTTGAAAAGTTTAAAAAATGCGACAGTATATTGTTTAAACTCTGGGGGTCTGTTCTCATAATAAAAACAGTTAAAATCTCGTATCCATCTCAAGTGCTGTCTTACTCGTACAAAATAATAATGCGGCGGGATAGGGAGTGGTTTGAGACGAGATTGAAACTGTTTTTGTTACGAGACCCCCTGTTGAAAACTGGGCGTGACGTTAATATTCAATAACTTTGGTTACTGAGCCAGTGTATCAATCGCTTATATCAATTTGGATACTGTCATAATTCAAAAACGTTCAGTTGATACCTAAATCGATGTATGTCGATAAGAGAAACGATTCTTAAACATCTCGAGTGCTGTACAAATACATGAGTGATGATAACTTTAAAACGAATTATTGAAACATTATCTTGATAACAACCTAACCTAGTTTTGGAGATAAAGACCATTTTCAAGAATATGCCTTTTGAGATTATCTCGAGATTACAGTAAGGAAGACTTAATATTGATTTGACGATATTGAGTACTATTATTTAAAACTTAAACTATTACTTTATATTTTGTGTCATCTTAAATCTCATAAGTTTGACAAGTCAGATGGCCCTATGGTGGCATTTGTGTTTTTCTTCAATCTGGGTGTTTTCTATGAAATCAATGAAACAAATATTAACCGCCATTTATAAATATCAGCATCACCAGGGGTACTATATCAATGCCTTCTCCACTACAAGGAAGGCGGGAAAGTGCCAAGGGTTGGAGTTAAGACAGGAGATTGCTTACCATTAAGTGAACTTTTAACTCGCTTGTCCTCTGTCATAAAAAAAGACAATATCATAAATTTCCTACCACTCTAGGTTCCTGTGGGATGAGTAGTCATTGATCAACTCCACGAATCAAACAATCACATAATTGTTGTCACAAAGATTGGCATTTAAGATGGACACAGTAACAAGAAGTGATTACACACGGACATCCCAAAGCATAAATATTCCACTGTTTCTCCGAAACTATTGAATGGGCCGATGTTCATTCACTTCGATGGTATAACGGTATTACTGGTATCAATACCTTGACCAATATATTTTGAGCCATAGAGGTTCGTGACTTCTAAGCTCACTACGTTGTATAAAACTCTTTGGTACAAGTAAGCATACTACATACTGTGCCACAAACTTATCTGTGCAGGTGCCCAAAACTAGAACTAATGAATACCTTGACAATTACCTTCAACAGCTTCGATACTAGCGCCCCCGTCATCGGCACAGATAAGCTTGTGGCACACATGAGCACACTTTGAAATTCAACTGGGACGGAATGGGTTTACCCTATTAGCTCAAGCCCATCATTGTGTGCGTTAGGAGTTGCTTTTACTATGAGTGATATCGCTGATACGCTTTCCAGTTTCTGAAGCTCTTCACTTTTGTACAACCATGTATGTTAAGTGGGACTCGTGAGAGGTCAGGATGTATGGTCGCTGTGAGAGTTACCTTAGAATTCAGCCCTCGTCCATGGCTTCCGTGAAGCAATGCTGTGTCCATTTACACGTAGCTGACCGATTCATATTTGGTTATTTTGACTGTTGTCACAGTAACATCCTCTGATCCGAAATTCCAAATACGTATGATCGAAAATATTTAAAAAAAAAAATCATCAAAACACATATGACTAGCGAAACCCGCGCATCTTCTAACCCGGGAATTTCGAGAAACCCTTTCTCATCGGATGCCTACGTCATACAAAGAACACGCCCTCCATGTTTCAGGTCTCCACGATCAGCAGTAAAGGCTGTGCGTTGATTCGTCAGTCATTCTGGACACATAATTTTATTTGTAAGGATTTGCACATAATAGAGAAAGTTTGGAAACATTTGAAATATAGTGTTCCGTGTCCGTGTGTAAGGAGCATGGAGATGCTGTCAAATGAAGAAATCTTGAGAAAAAGAGAGACAAGGAGCAAGGCAATAAGAGGGAGAGCAGATGAAGAAGAATGTTTGTCTAACAGTGTAAATTTTTGATAAAACCAAAAAAAGCACAGAATTAGAACACATTATGATATTCCAGCCACAAGTTGACTGATTACTGAAAGAAAGAAAATAAAAATTAGGTATTTGGTAAAAAGATATTACAAAAAAACACAAATACAATTACAAAAGTCAGCTCAGCAATTGCCGCGGCGGCGGTAGCCATGACGACGGTGATATTCTGCTGGATGGATGTTCTATATATGTATTTGTTACAAAATATAGTATCGTTGAGTTAGTATCCCGTAACACAAGTCTCGAACTTACTTTTGGGCTAGCTCAATCTGTGTAAATTGTCCCTATATATTTATTTCTTTATATTAAAATTTAAACTAAAAACTAAACTAACGTAGACTAAAACTAATATAAAAATTTAAATGGCAAAGGTACACAAAATGCTAGCTGCTTTACCTCGCTGAATGGCAATAGAAAACACTTACAAAATAATAAAAGAGAGGACGTTTTGAATAAACAAAGATCACAAGACCTCCCACGAATTAAAAAAAAGTAGACGTTTCGATAAACAATATTAAAATTTTGCATAACGCAAAATCGAATTAAGCATAATAAGAAAACTCCACGCATCTTGAAGAAAGGAAGTAAAAAAAATGTTGGAGATGTGCGGAAGCGGCGGGCGTTGCCATCAAATGCAGTACACATACTGATGAAGCTCGGAGTAGCTCCCACAAGATGTTAATGATCTATCGAGAGGAGACGGGGGATTAACATAAAGTGCACGTGACCTGGAGATTAGAGAGGCTTTGTTTAAAACCTATTTTCCATGTTCATCGGCTCGTTTAAGGAAAATAACGTAGTAGTAAACAAAATAACATAACTAGATAAACTTTTTTGAAGAGGTAAATTTTGGTTTCTTTTTATTTTCACTTTACAAGATCATGCCTGTCATCATCATCATCATCATCATCATTAGTCTGTATCTACCCACTGCTGGATACAGGCCTTTCTCAATGTTTTCCACCAAATGCGATCCTCCACCTTCTGCATCCATCCGCCTCCAACCGCAACCCTAATAAAGAATGTCAAGAGTAAGAAAGGTCATGACTACAATGCCGATTGATTACAGCAGAATTGAAGAATAGACATATTGGCACCATGAGCTATCGCCGCCGTCGAACTGTCTCAAGACAAGCTGAATCCTACGATTAATTTTTCTTAGTAAAAAATCTGATGTTTCAAGTGGTAGGTAGGTAGCAAGGTAATGGTAATGACAGAGCTTGTAACAGAGTGCTTTGTACGAGTTTTTTTGGTCGCATTCGATCATGTCGACGTAAATAAACCGACTAAATAGAGAAGAACTCTGGAATCTCGTACTCGCGAATTTATAAGCTTAGTTGTTTACATTTTGAAGTGAGTAACCCGGCTAACTTATAATGTAACGCGCGTCTGGTAAATTCACATAAAGAAACTATTTTTCAATTTAGTCGGCTTGTACACGTTAACACGTTCGAATGTGACAAAAAACTCGCACTAAGCACTTAGACCTTAAATTGAAAATTAAAAACATTATTTCATAAATGTCCAACAAATACAATTTCATCGTATAATCTGATGATGAAGATGCTATCTGTGTAGCTCACATTCAGATCACGCGACAGACCGCTAACTCCGCGCAGGAATTCAACATTTCCATAAATTCTAAATTTATGTATGGTCAACAGGCTTCGGTTAGCATCTCAGAGAGGGACACATGCTGAGAGAACAGATTTTATTGTGATAACATTTCGGAAACAAAGAAAAATATTACCATTATCCATTTAAAAAAAAAGGCCTTTAACTGGGTTTTCTTTCGCTAGTTCTTTCACCAGTGGCCATTTTGCTTTTGTTTCCTAATCAGTGGTTAGATTTATAACAAATCAATTTTATTTGTGCACTTTGACAAGTCTATCAACTCTGAATATGAGTGAGTGTGACAGTTTAATGTAAATTTCGCAAAATGTGTATCAAACTGCGAGCCTATTCTTGTAATAAAATAAAAACAGTTTCAATCAATAATAGTAAAATTACGCACATTATTTTAATGTCAGTTTAGGCTTCTTCTGTGTTGGTCAAACAAAACAACGAAAAAAAAGAAATCATAGTCCTAAAAACAAAGACACATTCCCACGGGAAAGCGGGATGCACGCAAACGAAGTTGCGTGGGTTTCACTAGAAAATAATATTATGCAAGTATTATTATACAAGGTGTTCTTAGTAGTTTAACCTCCGAATTAACGATTTTATTAAACGAAATCGATACTATCGAGTAATATATCGATATAGCTAACGGTAGATCAGACACACGGTGTCACATTCGTTCATTGATAAGAGATGTGACAATGCGCCATTATTTGATACTAGGAATGTGGTGTTTACTCCGTTTGCATCCAAAGGTGACTGTGTCCACTGAGCTCTACTTGAGTTGCTCCATTCAAAGAATTTTATTTACGTTTATTTTATTCCATTATAATATTTTTGACAAATACTATTGCGAAATACTCATATATATTAGGCATAGATTTATTATATACTAGCGTAAGATTGGCAATGCAAAAGAGATAGATCATAGCATACACGTTGGTTAGAGCGAGGTAGATAGGCGAGACCATTTTCCTATACACGCTATCGAACTGTATCGGCCTGATGTCAGTCGTGTTAAAAATAAATCCTAGTTTGTAGTTTTGGTGTTAATTAGACATGATTAAATGTGGTTACCTGTGTAGTGCCTGGATGTAACTCAAACAAAAAGGAAAATCCACAAAATTATATATCTTGCTTTCACACATGTACATTCCACGCACACTAGTGTATTTTGTTTTTGGTCTCGCCTTAATCAAACCAAAGCCGATCTATAGGTACGCTAGTATATACTAAATCTATGATATTAGGTAAAACTACAGTTTAAGTATGTACAGCACAGCTCAGGTTAATCTGCAGCTGACTAAACATTAATATGTAGAGTTTTCTGTTACTCGATTTTTTTATTCAAAAGCCTAATTAACGAGGTAGGTTATAAGTATTCAACATAACGTTACACTTCTTAACTTAAAAGATAAGTAAACTGAGATCTCACCGCTTCTGGGCAAAAGCTTCCACAAAAGGCAATCGAGTCGTCTAACTATGGGATGGGATGGGTTTGACTTGACGTTTTAAATATGATTTAAATTTATTATTTATATCATATTATAATATTACAGTATCATATTATAATTTATTATTTAGGTCACATTTAAATATGATTTAATTATTGTGTGTTAGATAATAAATGAAGAAATGTGTCCGCAAAAAACCATTTCGAATTGTATTAAAAAAGTCAACTATCCGATGTCAGTGTGGAACATACCTTCCTTCAACAGTTCCTAATAAGAGTTAGCTTGTGAAGAAATCTCCGTAACAAAATATTGATTTTGAACATATCGATCTACTATCAGTTGCTTATCAACATGATATTTGACTACGCTGATGTAATTTATAAAATATTTACAAATCATATATGTTATTGAATATTCATGAAGTGTGAATAGTCATTTATGTAATGGAGCTCGAATTGGGAAGTACCATCCTTTCAAAGGATATCGGCGTAAATCTGGACTCCACGATTGCTTAAAATCAGGTGGGGTGGAGTCAACTTGTTTTGGCTAAATAAAATAAAGCAACATTATGTTTCGTTCGATGACTTAGAGCTATGGCCCACTTGTGATTTTTTATTGGCCGATAGTTTGATCGTTCTGGAATCAGTATTGAACTATATGCCGATTTTTAATCGTCAAATGGGAGCACTGCCATATATAGCTCCATACTGATTCCAGAACGATAAAACTATCGGTCGATTAAAAAATCACAAATGGGCGGTGCGGTGGCTTTTAGGGATCTGGAAGCTTCCTTTGAACACCTTTCTTATCCTGTTTCTTTCTATTCCTGGTCATCATATCTATTAAGGATGGAGAGGTTAGAAAAAGAGGAAGAAGGGATAAAGAAAACTTATGTCTTTCTATCTAGCGGGACCCCACGAGCTAGACTCTAAAAACTAGTGGCGATGCTTAGCTCGTCCAATGTACCTCACGAATATGTTGACAAGATCCATAGTACCTCAACAGTTTTGACAGAAATTGGAAAAAACCAGCTCGTCTATCCAGCGGGCCCCTTTTTTGTTTCTTGCTAGAAATACATTAAAATGATACGGATCGTTACTTAGCGCAATGTACCTCTCGATTTATGTGTTAAATTCAAGGAATCTTTAACAGAACGGGAGAAATTCAGCTAAAATAGTTGTGTCTGGCCAGCGGGCCCCTTTGCAATTTGAATACATATGCGCGGAAAATGTGCTGCATTGCATTGCATTTTCAATGTACCTCAAGAATTTGTCACTATTATCTAGTTTTTCGTTGTTTTTTACACTTTATTATCAAAAATAAATAATTGATATTAAGTATAAAAAATAAGGTTAGGCATAGACAAAATAAAATCTTTCACACAATGAGAGTAGGTAAGTATTATAATGTGTTTTGTATTTATCTACAAGTCATCAGTTTATTATTTTAAGGTAAGTACCTATATTGTTTAATAATTAGCTACCTATTTTAAACATTCGCCGTTAGCTTCAATCAATACATAAGCTTACATATACAAAATATAATCATTTTTGACATTTAATAGTAAGTACCTACCTTACCTTACCGTATGTATGATGAAACGAGACCTGTCTTCACTCCACCCAAACCGTCATCGTTCAAAATTGACAACTCGAATGGCGATTACAATTTATTCGATAAAATTAAATGTCAAAAATGATTATATTTTGTATATGTAAGCTTATGTATTGATTGAAGCTAACGGCGAATGTTTAAAATAGGTAGCTAATTATTAAACAATATAGGTACTTACCTTAAAATAATAAACTGATGACTTGTAGATAAATACAAAACACATTATAATACTTACCTACTCTCATTGTGTGAAAGATTTTATTTTGTCTATGCCTAACCTTATTTTTTATACTTAATATCAATTATTTATTTTTGATAATAAAGTGTAAAAAACAACGAAAAACTAGATAATAGTGACAAATTCTTGAGGTACATTGAAAATGCAATGCAATGCAGCACATTTTCCGCGCATATGTATTCAAATTGCAAAGGGGCCCGCTGGCCAGACACAACTATTTTAGCTGAATTTCTCCCGTTCTGTTAAAGATTCCTTGAATTTAACACATAAATCGAGAGGTACATTGCGCTAAGTAACGATCCGTATCATTTTAATGTATTTCTAGCAAGAAACAAAAAAGGGGCCCGCTGGATAGACGAGCTGGTTTTTTCCAATTTCTGTCAAAACTGTTGAGGTACTATGGATCTTGTCAACATATTCGTGAGGTACATTGGACGAGCTAAGCATCGCCACTAGTTTTTAGAGTCTAGCTCGTGGGGTCCCGCTAGATAGAAAGACATAGAAAACTTATATTGAGAAAATAAGATTTGGTGGGCGAACGTGAAAAAGTGAAGTGAAGGTGAGTGACAGAAAGAATATAAAAACACCATAAAGAAAAAGGAAACAATAACTATTTACAAAAAGGTTTATAAAAAGAGTTCGGTTTGCCACATTCTCCCCCCTCGTATGCAAATACGATATTATTATGTGGTGGGGTAGGAAAATGTGACAAATCGAATTGCACGATGCCCTACACATAATCCCACCTAAGTGACAGTATCGTCGACTCTGACAATGCCAACAACCCGTCGCGTCGTCCTGAGTGTCGATTTCGGAAGAGTGAGGAAAAGGAACAGTCTTACGAACCCAGCGTATCCAAAAAATAGTTTGCATAATTGCAAGGCTGAGAGGCTTTCTGCCATTATATCAAGGCTCAATCCGTTAAGTATAGGTGCGGAAAATGGGCGACGACTGGTCGTTGACGAAGTGGGAAGGTGTTGGCGCTTCGACGACTTCGCTGTCTACGCTCACGTGTGTTAGCGGTGGAGCGAACCAAACGCTCTCTGGCTCCACTGAAGGTAGACGCTGCAGCCGGGATAAGTTTGCAAGTAATCCCCTTTGTTGCGGCGTTTCCGGTGGTAGTGGTGGATTAATAGTCGTAGGCGTTTCTGATGGTAGTGGTGGCGGATCAGCGGGCGTGCATCATGGTGACATCCATCGAGGAGTGTTAGACTTTTGGTCTCCTCATCAGTAGTGGGAGTTGTGGAGTTGCGAAAGCGACCTGCCAGTCTTAAGGGACTGTCACTGGGGAGGTTCTGCAAAGTTAAAATATGACGTAGTTCTTCCTCCAGGCTCGCAAGTTGTGGTTTCATTATGACGTGTTCCTCAGCTGACTTCACATGATCTTGAGAAAAGGGAGGCAAGACAGTCAGAGCCGAAGAAGCTGAAGACAATTGCACTTTAACCCCAACACTACGATGATGTGATGGATTACATACATATGATCGGTTTGATGGCGTAAAAAATAAATTGTTTTTAGAATTTGGCGTATGAGTTTCTAAAAGGTTTATCAAAGGTTTGCCAGTTTGGTGAGCTCGGACGGTTGCCCGCACACGAGTCAAATCGACGACGTAGGTTGACGAGATTGGTACCGGTGTCGCGGTGGCGGTGGTTGGTGCCGGTGACGCGGTGGCAGTGGCTGGTGCCGGTGCCGCGGAAGCGGTGGCTGGTGCCGGTTGCACAGGGTCGTAACCCCGGTGTGCAGGCGGTGCCGTGCCCGGTGGGCCCGTACATGGTGCCGTGTGCCACGTTTCGTCAGCTTTTATTGGCGTGAGCATGGGCTCACGAGTTGAAGTGTATCCCACCGATTCACACAAGTTCGGCATTGCCCGTTCTGTGAGAGTCGGTGCGATTTCACTTTGTGGTTGTTCCACGGTGTCTCCCACCGATCCACACAAGTTCGACATGGTCCGTTCTGTGGGAATCGGTGAGATTGCCGTTTGTGGTTCGACTGGCCATGTATCTGGACTGTCCAGTACAAAAGGAGGACCAGTGAACCTTCTCGACGAGGGTTCGATTGATCGTACCCGCGTCGCATCGTTCGCGATTGAATCTAACTTGTTTGTATGCTTTTTAAAAAATCGTTTTAAATCGGTATCGTTAGGCTCGTTACAAATGGTATGTTTAATAAAAAATACTGGACGTGTTCGACTGCTTATGGACCCATACAGCACCCATCCAAGGGCGGTGAAGCACGCGACGGGCTCGGTGCGGTGGCCTTTACGGACCTCGCGAGTTATGGATAAGTGCCAATCTTCAGCGCCTATGAGTATTGTAGGTGTGAGTACGTCTGTTATACCGGACAAATGTTCGAACTTAGAGATATCTGAAAGATTTATAGTTTGTCTATGTAAAGATAGACAATCTATAACGCAAGCTTTTTTAATTTCGAAAGTCTGATTTGTGTAGTTCCCCCTTATGTCAAAGTCGACATAAGATGTTTTTATGTCTTTGTTCATACCACCTACTGCGTTGATTTTGATTGAACCTGTAGGTCCCGCAGCGCCAATTTTTGCTGCTACGACGGAATCGATGAGGGTGGCAGTGCTACCATCATCTAAGAGGGCGTAAGTGTTATATGAACCTGCTGGACCACTTACCGTGACGGCTACAATTTTCAAAAATGTATTGCATGAACGTGAATCATCGGTTTGTGTAGTTGATAAACCTACGACTTCCTCAATTTGTGGTTGTGGCGATGGTCGCATAGTACGACCATGTAGTATTTTGTGATGGCGTAGATGACAGCCATCGACGCCGCATAGTGGCATATTACAAAGATTCCACGAATGAGTGTTGCCTTTGAGACATCTGTAGCATAGTTTTTTACTACGCAGCCACTGCCATCTATCGTCTACAGATAGTGATAGAAAGCTAGCGCAGTCTTTAATGTGGTGTTGTTTATCACAATAGCGACATTTTATTTTAGCGCTATTAACAGCGTGAAACGTTACGTCAGAGCGTCCACTAGGCCTATAAGTTGACGCCTTTGGTGGATGAGTTAATTGTATAGAGTCTGGTGATAAGCCATATTTGATGTGACGATCGAGTTCGCGGACTAGAAAATCGCTTAGTAGTTCTAACTTACTTGTGGTGTGGTGATTGTGATTCTCGAAAGCAAAATCGGTCCATTTGGATCTTAGAGTATAGTTTAATTTATTTAAAAGACAATAAAAAATTTCAGGTGAATTCAGATATTCACTGTCTTTTAAAATTTTCATAGTTGCCACACTATTGCGGACTCTCGATGTGAAACTAGCCAAACCTTTTAAATCCTGGGTCAGATTTGACAAGTTTCTGAGTGATGCAACCTCGTGGAAAACGATCAGCTCCGGGTGTGCGAAGTTTAGCTCCAGGAGTTTTAAGATGTCATCAGGTGTCTCTGAGAACAGCAAAACAGATGCGACGGCTTCGCGCGCAGGTCCCCGTAGGGCGTGTTGTAGTCGCATGACGTTTTCTATCGGGGAGTAAAAGGTTTTAGTGCAATCAAAGGTTCTTTTGAATGTTAACCATTCCGCCGGGTTGCCTGAAAACTGTGGGAATTCCACCTGGGACCGCTTCGGCTGAACCTGGTGCTGAACCTGGTTGAAGGCAAGTGCGCTCGAAGCGGCCGTGTCGGCAATGGCTTTTATTAAGCCAGACACCGTTATATTAGTTGGTGGTAAAGAGTCCTGTTGTGCGTGTTGATGTTGTGAATCACTAACCCAAGCCTCAATTCTGGTTCTGGAGCGGGAAGAGTGACGGCTGCTGCGGTGGCTACGCGAAGGATTGGCTCGCGATCGCTGCCAATTCAGCCTGCAGCTCGTCCTCTTCCACTTGTGCTTGTAGGTCGGCGAGTTCACGCTTACGCTGTAGTTGCTCTTCTTCGACGGCGGCCAATTGTTGTTGTCGCTCAAGTTGGCGCTGTAATTGCTCTTCTTCGACGGCGGCCAATTGTTGTTGTCGCTCAAGTTGGCGGCGGCGAGCTTGTGCCTGTGCCGCCAACATGCGGACCTGTGTCGTCGAAGAAGAGGCTTGCGAATTAGTATTTTCACTGTTTTCACTTACCGGTTTTGGTTTTTCCACTCCTCCTTCCCTAACCTCGGTTGGTGGCGGTGCCGAAGGCTGTGCCATATGTGCCACTTGAGATTGATTTCTCGTCAGTGGCATATTTTAATGAGAATTTTGAATTTTGTTTGTAATGAGTGGAAAGTAAAAATGAAATGACTGATTCAGAAAGTGGAGAAGGACCAATATTAAGGATGGAGAGGTTAGAAAAAGAGGAAGAAGGGATAAAGAAAACTTATATTGAGAAAATAAGATTTGGTGGGCGAACGTGAAAAAGTGAAGCGAAGGTGAGTGACAGAAAGAATATAAAAACACCATAAAGAAAAAGGAAACAATAACTATTTACAAAAAGGTTTATAAAAAGAGTTCGGTTTGCCACAATATCAACAATCATCCCATTGCAGTGATACAGGTCACCCTTCAATCGAAGAGAATTAGAGCGTACTCTGCCACACTGTTGTAATGTGGATTGACGGAGGCCGTTTTTTCAAGCCGCCAGAGGGTCATCGACTTGACTGTCATCTATCTGAACTTGATGACTGAGTAAGTAGTGGCTTAGGGGAAACCAGAACAATGTTAGATTAGTCACATAGTTATGTTTTTCTTCATTGAGATCATTTCAGTGATCTAACAAAAAAATAAATTTAATTTATTTTTAAACAATAACTGATGAATTGCGACGAAAATATCTCTTTAGTATTAGTATATATTCCATAAATACTTTTCCTCAATCTCCTAAGATGGCGTCGTGCGCATTAATGTAAGTTAGCATGCGGCAAGCGTCCAAATGCAGATACCGAGGCATTATTTCTTTTCAAAAGACATTTATTTTTATTAATATTATCAATATTTTTTATTTTATTTTCAGCCCACATTCACCCACTGCTGGGTATAAGACTCCCTTTTCTCACGCTACTTAACTCGGTCGTGTGCCAGTCTTATCCAGAGGGCTTCTATCGCGATCACAATGTGGTCTGAAACGGGCTGGTGGTCTGCCGATTGATCTCCATTATCAATGTGTACTAATAACATTTTTTTTATGAGAGCGGAGGACAAACGAAGCTGGTCAACTGATGGTAAGCAATGATCGCTGCCCATGGACGTTCACAACTACATGAATCTTGGATGCGTTGATAAATCTATGAAGAGGAAGGTATCACACTTACCACCGCTTTTATGACCCGGTGGTCGAGTGGCTAGCAATGGCCACTTTATCCCAAGGGCCGCGGGTTCGAATCCTGCGCAAGGCAAACATTTGTGTGCATGAACATGTCTGTTTGTCTTAGTCTTTGTTTTTTCTATGTATAATAAGTATTTATTTACAAAAAAAAAAGTATTTAAGTACTATCAGCAATTTAGTACCCATAGCGTGGCCAAGCTTAGTTGCTTAGTTTGGGACTAGATGGCGTTGTGTGATTCGTCCAAGAATATTTATTTATTTATTATTATTTATCAATATGGTACTTCATTTTTTTTATAGGAGGACGAATTTAGATGGTCACCTGATGGTAAGCAGTGACCGCGGCCCATGGTCATCCACTACATTAATCTTTGACGCACCTATGATGAAGAGGAAAAACGTATCACGGCTAATTCAAGTCAATATACTGTGAGAGAATGGTACTTCATTTCGTCGGTTGAGCTGAGCTAGACATTAAATATAAATAAATATATAGGGACAATTCATACAGATTGAGCTAGCCCCAAAGTAATTTCGAAACTTGTGTTATGGGATACTAACTCAACGATACTATATTTTGTAACAAATACTTACAGATAAACATCCAAGACCGACGAGGCCAATCAGAAAAAGTTCGTTTTTCATCATGACCCGACCGGGATTCGAACCCGGGACCTTTCGTCATACAAAATTTCATGTTTTTTAATATTAATAGCATTATTTTCAAGCAGTCAACCTATTTATTATATCTTTCATAGAATCTTAAATGACACGAACTTTTAAACATATTTCTTAGTAATTTTCTAAGTGAAGCAGGAAAACTCCAGGAAACGCTACGGTTATCAGTATTTCTATAGAGGCGATCGATGTTCATTAACCGCAAAATTCTGACTATTAACTATTGCATCTTTTATTTTAACATTTTAAGCAGGTCATTTTAAAACCTTTTATAACTACATTTTTGGAATGGCTACTTTATCTCAATTTTAATTAAAATTTAAAAAATTCGAAGCTACTTAAGACGAATATTTGATTGTCTGTATGAATTGTCCCCATATATTTATTTATTTATTAAAAAAAAAAAATATTTGATCTTGGTCTGGATGTTATCTAACAAATCATAATCATCATATATTCAAATAATAATTTATTGGTAAAATACATAACTAAAAAACATGAAATTAAATAAAATTAATTAAAACTAAACTAACAATAAAAATTAAAAACTAAATAAAAACTAAAATTAAGCATTAAAAAGACATGGTCCCTGTGGCACGGTGCCCAAAATGCTAGCAGCGTTATCTCGCTGAACAGCGATAGATATCCGTTGAGCGAAGTAACTACATTCATTCATCATATATTATATCAGCCCATATTAATTATCCCACTACAGAGCGATTCTACTAAACAAATGCATCAATGGACTCTCAATGGTGTCTCAATCGTGTCTCAATAGAATGTCGATAGTGTATCTGTGGAATAGTTTTTGACATTTGTTATGGACTCAAACAATAAGTTAAACATTCTGTCAATGCAACCATTTGTGCATTTATTGAGTAGAATTGGGCCCCAGGGATAAGGGTCAATACAATCGAAAGGGATTGATTGCAATGCGGATTGGCAGAGAAAATGGTTTCCTATGTTTAATAGCATTAGGTACTTTTGTCTCTGTGGTTGCCTGGAAGAAATTGCGTAGCGTTAAGGCCGCCTATTGTATTTCTGAATTGTATGTCCGTGTACATTGTAATTTTTGTTTGGTGCTATAAAGAGTATTTGTATTGTATTTATTTATAAACAATCTAGTACCCATATAGCTTTGCTTAGTTTAAGACTAGATGGCGTGATAACGAAACCCATCCAAACATAAAAGTGCGACAAAGCGATATTAAATTTTTGACCTTTACAACCTTACCTACTTCTTTTTTCATGATAGAGCAAAATATATTTTCCTGGAAAATGTTACCAATTGTGGACAAGCACTGAGTCTATGGTAATTATAGCCACATAGAATTTAATATACCTTAGTAATGCTATACGAACGAAATATCAGACATTATAATACATACAGTATTAGTTTTGGATGTCGCAAACCGAATGGCACCTCACCGGTTTCACCTGCCAAGCCATTGTATGCGGATTCTGCGTATCGAGAGATCGCTGCCGACGACAACACGTGAATACTAATTACCAGCCCAGTCTGCGCCCGAGATGGTAATGATGACGAATTTCATGCATATTATAATATACCAATGGTTTTACCAGTTGAAATAACAAAGGATATAATATTCATGGAATTAATAAGGAAAATTGGGAATTTTGGTGCACAAGTTCCTTTTTCGGAAATTTATTTACCGACTATCTTCTTTCTGATTAAATTCGTTGTGAGTTCCAAGACAGCTGTAGTTTTCTCCCCCGGGACGTCAATAAGCTTCATTGCTTATTGTCTATCTGAGGCCGCCGTTGTTGATCCTGGCTACACAGGAGACACAGTGGTGGGAATGTGTGGTGGGCTTGTCCCGATTACTATCCAAATTAGTGCGTTACACGATTGCGAATCCTTTTCCATTGTCGACGTCATAAAGAACTTAATGGCAAAAATTTCAGCTCTCTTCTGTCGTCAGGGGTTTTATTTTTACTTTTCATAAAGATCGCGTTGACCTGAGTTCAGCAGAATCCATTTCTGATTCTGATTAAAAAAATGTAACTTAAGTTCATACCAGATTGCCCGAACAACACCAGACCATAACAAAGTCATATGCAGGAGCCACATTATTCTGGACAGTGAGGAAACGATTATGTAGAAAAAAAATATTGAAATACTTAAAGTACGGTACATAACTTGTTCTATAGGGAAAACTTCAAATGTATGTTGTACCTATGCTGAGGTAACTACTCAGCAATAAGTTATTCATAGACATAATAGTTTTTATGATGTAAACAGATGCTCATCTGTAATTGTGAGTTCAGCCACCGTCGTATCGGAGCCATCGCGAATGTCTGCATTATCTAAATGAATCAAACGCATTGGACCGAAAAACCATGTATCTGCCGTAGGGCTGACTAAGGTGGGAATTCTTCTTACAACATTCATTACCAGATGATATTCGTTTTTGTTTATAGTCAGGAAAATGTTATACTGTGTGCCTCACCAGGGTTTGTTAGACTCTTTGCTCCTAAAGCCTATTGAGTGACATTCTGATTAAAAACCTTACCATTAGGGACCATCTCCACGAGCGAGAGGATCGCGACGATAATATAGTCGTGACGTCGCGTCGTCGTCTTCGTACAGGTGCACGCTGAGCATTACACTTGTTCATTTTGGCTCTTATGACATAGAACTTAAGAATGATACAAAGTCCAATATGTAAAGGTCGACCTGCTCTTAAATGTACGATCTTTACACAAGGCGATTTCATCGCGGCGATTTTCATTCGGACTCGTCGCAATTCTCTTGCTCATGGAGATGGGCTTAACTTCAACCTGTAGTGTGTTTGCGGAAACTGATAATACTTTCATACTAAGGGCTACAATTTCGTTTTATGTAGGTATCTATAGAAAATTTGAAAAAGAAAAACGATTCCTTGTTTTTTAATTGATTTTCCGATCCGTTCTTTTCAATTATATTTCTATGGCTATCTAGTTCCAAAGACTTTGGTGAAGCTTTGATTGATAATACCTATTTAATCACGAAACGCAGACGAAACCGCAGTGGCGGGTAAAAACTATAAAATATTTTCAAAAATAATAATGGCCTAACAACTATAAAAACAATTATAAAATGTCAATCTCTTTATGTTCAAGATCATTACTAATTTTGCATTCTACAAAGAGCAAAATACATTTATTTAATTTTATCCAGTTCTTGTTACTAAAATCATTAATTTACAATTCAATGTCATAGAAAATCGTGAAACGATGGAATTACTTTAAAAAAGCTAAGTTTTACTTGTAGAGAGAATAAAGTAAGACAAATTCAACATTTTTATCACGAAAAAGTAATGTTAGTTTATCAGCTCTCGTCACGCAAGGAAATTGCGATTCAGAATTGTTTTTGTCACACTTATCTTAATTAACGTCGGTGATGGCCTCACCTCTGGTATCTAATTCTGTTTTGTTACTAAGAATTAGATCATCATCATCAACTATTCACCCTCATTCCACTGGATCCATTGCTTGGTGTGTCCTAGTCCTCAGCCCTCAGTGGATCCTAGGCGACTTTTTTCCACTTGAACTGCTGAAATATAAATTATCCTTCAATTGAAGTTTCAAGTACCTTCTTGCTTCCTAGTCCCTTTTTCACTTTCCTTCCCCCGTCCTTCATTTTTCATTCCTTTATAGATGGGCAACGTATCCAAGATCTTGTAGTCGTGGATATTCATGGGCAGCGGAGATTGCTTACCATCAGATATCAAGGTAGCTCGTTTGTCCTTCTCTGTCATAAAAAATAGAGTCCAATTACGTTCAACTGCAGTCAGTAATTCACGCATCCACTTTTAGCAGTGATTAGCGACTTAACTTCCGTCGTTGTAAGCTTTAATAAACTCATCTAAATCCTAGCTAGATGTGTCTTTGCTAATTTTCCTCAGCTTGACATATGACCTCATAATTTATAGAAATAACTATCAAAATACCATCTTGACCAACCCTAACACATAGTCGTCTCTTATATAATTTATTCAACGCCATCCGAAGCGTGTGCGGTGGTTTCTCACGCGCCGCCTTCAACGTCTGCGACCTGCACTATACGTGGAAAAGGTTATGAATCGATCCTCTCAGAATTATCAGGAAAGTCTCAACCATTTTCTATTGAAATTAGAGTAGATTTTCCACTGTGTTTAAAATTGAATGTTACAACATTCTTTGTGGGGAGTCGAGTAATTTATTTCATTAGGAGAAGGCAGGATACATGTCCCTCCGAGTCTTCATGGGCCAGTGGTTTGGTGTGAGCATGTCGGGACTTGAGGCAAAAACATAATGGCCCCCACATCTTGCGTTTGCGAGACTCGCGAACCATTAAGCGAATGGAAGACACAAGTTTTATCTTTTGTTCGTATTTCCGTTGGAATAAATTACAGGTTAAGTGGTTGACAATAAATTACTGATGACATACGCTTCGTTTTATGTAATGGTAACAAGTCCACGTTTGGATTCGACATGTCAATTAAGATTCAGATATTCCCAGAGATAATGTTGTAGTTGACTTTGGGAACGTTTTACATGAAATTCAATTTACATTTTACTTCGCTAATTTGATTACCTACCTATTTTAAAAAAAATGAAATCATTTATTTGGACTACTACTACCTTACAGGCACGTTCTAGTCATACATATTATACATTAAAATACTATATTTAGCTACTCTTTAATAAGTAGAACCATTTATGGAAACAAACCAAAATGACAACTGGGAAATATTACGACCTTTTCGTGATTCAAACTTGCCACACGGCTATGAAAATAAAGTAAATTAAATACATAATGTGATTAAGAACAATTGTTGGGTATTTATGTGTTAATCACATTTGTCGACGTGCTAATCACATTGTTTTTTAATGGAAACGATCTTATTATAGTTATTATGGTCAGCAACTGACTGTAGTTTCTGGCGAGACGAAAAAGTAGTTAAATAAATTACAGTGCCACAAACTTATATATGCCAGCGGCCAATACTAGAACTAATGAATACGCCTTGTCGCCTTAAATACCTCGACAATTATCTTCAATAGCTTCCCCCCCCTCCCCGATCCTAGCGCCCCCGTCATCCGCACAAATAAGTTTGTGGCACTGTATATTATTTATTGTTATTTCTGGCCAGTCTGCCAGACAAAAAAGTCCTTAAAAATGTCGTATATTTAGTCTGTGCTCATTTATCTGTCATCGAGGATGGCCTGGGAGCGTCTGTCCGCCCCAGGCGAGATGTGGCCTTCATGCTCCGTCGACTGCGAGGGTCCGAGGAGGTCTCGTAAAAGGTTTTTATCCTTACATACATGCATCTGCTTTTATGTTATCTGTCTGACGTCTGGACTGGATCATTTATTTTTATTTACATTGTGTTCTTTTAATTTCAAATTAAATGAATTGTGAATTTAATAAGGCTAGGTTTTCCAAATGCTTTACTTTGTATGAAAATGGAAAACGTTAACGAACGTTAGTCCTAAAACCGTCATATTTCGTGTTTTATTTTAAACTGGCGTTATCTCATTGGAATGACATACTTTCACGGGATAAAATACATTTTATCCCGTGAAAGTATGTCATTCCAATGGGACAGGCTACAGCCTATGTTGGGCTCTGTACCCCTGACAATATATATACTTACAATTTTTTATAATGATCGGCTGATTAGTCAAGCCGTGAAGGAATAACAAACAAATAAACTCACTTTCTCATTTATAATATTAAGTATGAATGTAATGTTAATGTTGTATGTATAAAAAATCCACAAATTAAATTAAATTTCAAAAGACGAATTTCAACAATATTCATGGAAAATATAGATTTGATTTTTTTAATCTTTACGATAATAATTATATTTGAGCAAGTTCTTTTTACTCGAACAAAGACAGTAACCTACATTTTAATTACAGTTTTGTATGTTCGGAACGCAACTAATTATAATATTCGCGGCACGCAAAATTTGCGTAATTCCTTCCTTCGTGAAAAAAAAATTGTTATCTTACTTCTGTTTATGGTTTGAAATTTTTCATTCTTTTTATGGGAGAAGTTGACAAACGAGCATGTTGTTCTTTTGATGATAAATCTATATCTATATATATATATAAAAATGAAACCCGTTTTCCGTTGTCACGACATAACATGAAAACGGCTTGACCGATTTGGCTGATTTTTTTCTGTAGTTTTCTAATACTCTGTACAAGGTTCTTACGGAAAAAAATATTAAGAAAATCTCTCAGAAAGATTGAAAAAAAAACGAAACAGTACCCGGGCGAAGCCGGGCCGGGCAGCTAGTACTAATATAATTTGTCGTAGACATCCCTACTTGTATGTAACAGTCATTGACAAAAGTGTAGAGTGGAAGAGCCTAGCTTTTTCTATAAACTAGTAGAGGCTCTTATATGGGCGGTGGCAGTACCACCTTCTCACAGAATAACGACATGATAATGCCGCTGTGTTTTTTGATAGATCTAATATTAAGTAATTTATTTATTTATCATCATTAATCAATCTTGAAGCCGAGTAACGTGCGAAACCACGAACAATCGTTAGCATAAACGTACAATTTGCAAAATCGATTATGTAAAGAGACATCCATACAAATCTTACGTCTCACAAAAACAAAACAAAATCGGAAAACAAACAAAAGATGAACGTCCAGCCTGTCCAGCGATTGGTGGACGCGGCGGCGTTGCCGCTCTGGCATCCCGCCGAGATGCGCAACCTGTCCCTCTCGCGGTCCCGCATTAGCATAATGCCCTTTCTCTTTCTACACATGTCCGCAGGATCGTCTCGCTTGAAGACGCAACAGAGATAATTTTATCTGAAAGCTTTGAACTTCGAACGTGACTATTATTTTAATTTTCATCATCGAACCATGATCGAACCAATGATAGCGGCCGATAATTTGTGTTTATCTTGTAAGAAGTTTGGATTAAACAATATTGCTGGTTAAGAGAATTTCTTTTCATTTTCGATCTAATAAATCTACTCAATTTACTTACCTAATTACAAAGGAAAGAAAATTATGATTATTGATTCGACGGGATATAAAATGAAAATTAAAAATATTTAGGTTTATGTAAGTAATATAATATATTTTTAATTTTCATTTTGAAAGATTAGTACACACCTACACATTTTTTTTTATTTTCGTCATAAACAAAACCGACCAGTCTCTTTTACTTTTACTTTTTTATATTGATAATGGAGTTTAGGGCACAGATTATCATGCGGCATAGACTGATAGTCTGATAAATAGTTTTATATTTCGTTATCTGATTTAACAACTCGGTAAGGTCAATAAGGTCAAGGCAGTCCATTGTTCTGTGAGATAGAAGACTCGTTTAAGGTGTTTTACGAGTACATGACTAATCGGATTGTATATCAGATTGAAAGACAAAGAAATTATTGAATTTACCATTATCGAAGCAAATTGACGTGTATTTTCACAGTCAATTTTGTTGATGTTTTTTTTAATGATATATGGTAGACAAACAAGCAATCGAAAAACTAATAAAAAAGTGGTCATCGCCACTTATGAACAGTAGCAACATTAGAGATGCGATGAGTTTCGCTACAAGAGAGGTAAAGAGAAAAGAGATAGATAAAGAGTTGGGTTACCGAAACTCTCACTCATCGATTAATATACGCAGATTTCGGTGCGATCTGCGACTAATCAAGAGTGAGTTAACCTGCGATGCGACCTTTGCGATACCAACGGACTACGGACGACTCTGCGACTTGGAATAATTAAGGCGGTGGTACTTCCTTGGTCGGGCTAGCACATTTCATAAACGCTATGATCATCATCATCATCATCATCACAGCCACAAGAACTCCACATAAACGCTATATCACTCCAAAAACAGTTAACCTGTGTGTTTTCAGTGAAGTCATTTCGAAAACAGTGCGTTGATTGATTTTTTAAACACAAACCAAAATATAAAAACTTAGTGTACTCACAGTTTTTTTCTTGATACTTACCAGATCGATACGAGATCATAGTGTAAACTTACCTATCTTGTTTCCCACCTTATTGATTATAAAACAATAACGGACACGAGGAAGCAACTGCTGTCTCAAGTTATGAGTCAGGAGGGTTGGTCGCGTGCGCTGCATTCTGTATAGCGAACATAATATTTAGAGGCGGCAAATATTTTTGGGTCTGTCTGATTGTTTTTAGCAGTAAGACCACCTTGTGGCTTGTGGTACTAGCTAACAGTACAAGTCTTTAAGCTATTCGTGTATGTTGTGTTATTTTTGACTCCACATTTAAAAAAAACAATAAGTTTTATAGGAGCACTCTCTTGTAAATCTTGTTTCAACACTTAACACAGCTCTGTCTGTCTTTTATTCAAATAGGCACATAAGCTATATCGAATCTTCCTATCTTATCCTACTATCCTACCACCCGTTCAGACCAATCAGCAGATTTTTACTCGTAATATAGGCTACTAATCTTTGTCAGATGTAGAAATTAAACTGTACCTCCATGACCCTGCCAGCCTAACATGCTTACACTCGTGATAGTTTCTCGCAAGCGACAAAGCTTCTTCGCCAATAGCAATGCCTGTTTTGTCTATAGACATAACCGAGATACGCTATTGGCAGAGCGGAGCGAGAAAATTTCGTCGCGTTTGTCATGTTGGCCCGGCTGGAGGAGTCTTGAGACTTGACCACAGAATATATAATAGTGTCTTGACCAAGTAGTCCATTTTATAACGAAATACTGGAAACGAGAGTATAGGAAAGAAATGATAGAATAAAAGACGGCAATAGGCAGGGTTTTAAGTGAAAAGGAGATAATAGGCAATAGTGGGGAATAAGCCAGCTTTGAAACGTGTTGGTAGTGACTTAGTGACCCTACCTTCGGTACCAAAGGACTAAGGTTTGATTTATGAATTTTGTTATATGTAGAATTTGGAAGATTGTATGTTTGTTGTGTAAAAGAACACTTTTCTCTTCTAATATTTATTAAATCTATATCGACAGGTGCGCGGGCGCATGTCACCTTTGAGAAAAAATGGCGGCCAGCCCTCGGCCACGATCACGATCGTATCTACAAAATTATCGACGGATAATAACAATAGGTTATTCACACGTCGTCCTTAACTTTTTTATGTTTAAGGTAACAAACAAGCGTATGATAATCCGTGTTGCAAAGTTTCAGAAATCTGCAAACGCATTGAATAAAGTAAAATAATGTTTTCGGTACCGAAGTCGTTTTTTCGCAGTTCCTATGGGAAGGTAAAAACGTGAGAGATAAATAAATATATATATTTCAAGAGAGGTAGGGCACAGCGGATAATCCGCTCAAATCGGAGCAGCCCGTCTGGGGAAGAACCTCCACCTCATAGAAGATCGTAGCCAAATAGCATTGGTCTCGGCCATGTTGTGTTCCTACGGTGAGTAAGGTCTCCAGAGCTCTACTTGGGGGAGCTGGGAGGGTAGGCAACACGTGAGTGTTACCCAATACCACATGAGTAAATAAACTGACGGAACAGAGACTTCACTCCATACAATAGCGCGCGCCGATGACACGCACACAAGCATGTGTACGTGACGAGCGCTTTGAGGACACGCAATACACGCGCCCCATGCTTGTGTGCGTGTCCTCGGCGTGTCCTCGGCGCGCGACGTTGTATGGAAGTGAAGCCTCTGTCCGTCAGTTTATTTACTCATGTGCCAATACCGTGGGTAACACTCACGCGTTTCCTGCAAGCGTCTATAGGCTACGGTGATGCTTACCATCAGGCGGGTCGTATGCTTGATGCGTCCGTATGACCTTATGGCATTAAAAAAATCCCGGAAAATCGTTTCTCGGATGCCTAAATCATATAAAGAACCCTCCAGTTTGAGGTCTCTACGATCAGTGGTTTACTCTGAGCGTTGATCTGTCAGTCAGACAGTCATTCAGAACAAAATAGGTATTTTATATGTATGGCATGCGCCCCTAAAACATGATTTTGGATATTCTCATTTTAATAATCCGTTTGCTAACAGAATATATAATGGAACGTGACGGATATTTAACTTTTATCGTGACCGCATCACAAACCATATCCACTCTAATTGAATAAAAGAAATTAACAACGTTTCAGTTGATTGCCGAGTTCGATTTCGATTCCTTTCGTACACTTTGGTAACTAAACTAACAGTAACCAATTACAACAGAATATTTTCTTTCGCTGTTTCGTAACTAGAAAGACCAAAATACTATTTCACAATATTTGCTGCTTTTACGTGCTGATTTCCCGAACGAGCAAGTGATCAATTATTTAAAATAAATAATAGCAGGGCGTCTGATTAAGCCTTAAAAGACTAACATAATGATAACATTAATGAAAAAGTGATAATATTTTCACAAAATGTCTGCCATTGTTATAAGAGAGACCCGTGCCCATTATTAAACAACCAATTGGTTAAGAATAACAATTGGGCCTTCGCCAACGCTGGGCGCCATACTGCTAATGAACTTTTTCTGTTATTTTTACAGGGAGAAAAGGGTTTAACATTACCTGGGAAAGCCCGGAATCGTATAGGTAAGTACTGAAGTATGGAGTAGGTTTTAAATCGTCTATCCGGCAACACGAGACTCGCAACCTTTGTTTCAAACTTTTTTATATTTTTTGTGTCACAAAGTTGTCAAACAACCTGATGGTATATAAGCATCACCGTAGCCTGTAGACGCTTGCAATATCACTCACGCGTTGCCAACCCTCCCAACCCCCCCAAGTGGAGCTCTGGAGACCTTACTCACCGTAGGAACACAATCCAAACTGGATTTAAAACATGTATAAAAAGACATTCTAGTGAAAAAAGCCGCGAACACAAGGTGCACCGTCACATTTACACTTTGAATTTAGACATCATATAAAATGCTATGTTCTTAATGACTGGTCGACGTATCAACGCACGGCCTAAACCGCTGAAACTTGGTGGGTGTGTCTACTGTATCACATAGGCAGCCGATAAGACGAGATTTTCAGAAATACTCACAGAAAATCGAAATACACGTAGGTAAACGAAGTTGCGCTAGCTTCGATAGTGAAATATAAAACCTTTAGCTGGTGAAAAACAACAAAAAAATCTCTCCAAGTTAATCGAGATTATGCATATCTATTTGCACCTAATTGCTCGTTTCCTCAAATATCTCACAATCGGAACATAAAAAAGTAATGACAATTCACCATGGCAACACCACGGCAAGAGCTCTCCCCTTAACGGAAGGGTACCTGTGCCGGAAATGAGGTTTTTATCCACCATCCCTCCCCAGGAAGTCGGTATGTCGGGTGCACTGAGCGAATGGCACAAAATGCGTACTTTAATTTGATTATTTTTTCAAATTACTTTATTTAAGACATTAACAGCCAGTTTCTGATATGCGTTTTAATTTGAAGACATTAAGTCTCAAGTTTTTTTATTCTTTTTCAGTAACAGTGACTATCATTTAATGTGTGCATTCATAGATTTAGTGTATACTAGCGTACCTAATAAATCTATGTGTGCATTCATAGATTTAGTGTATACTAGCGTACCTAATAAATCTATGTGTGCATTAATAAAAATGCGATTCAAAAACGTGAACGATGATAATATGGAGTTTTGAAAAATCGACCTAGGTAGCGTTGAAACGACGAGTTGATGAAAATTTTTATTTTTTTTATAATTCTACAAAGTATGCTAGGATTTACCTGCTTGTGTTATGGGCAGCAGACAACAGATATTATGATTGTAAATAAATACTTATGATACTTGGTTGACTGGTAGAGATTGCAAGCATTAAGTCCGCCTATTGAAATCATTACTTTGTATTGTGGTCAATAAAGTTAAATCTACACTAATAATATAAAGATGAAGAGTTTGTTTGTTTTTTGAACGCGCTAATCTCAGGTAGTACTGGTTCGAATTAAAAAATTCTTTTTGTGTTGGATAGTCCACGAAGGCTTTAAGCTACATTACGACCATTAGGAGCGAGGCATCAGTGAAAAATGTTGCAAAAACGGGAAAATTATTCATATCGCGATAGTGTTTTCGACAACCACACGAACGAAGTCGCGGGCACAGCTAGTAAATTAATATTTAGAAAACACCCAGAGTCGATCATATCAGTAGATTAATTTTAACATTACAGACAATTTTGTTTGTATAGATTTGACTTTTAAACATAATTTAGGGTGACTTCATACGATTCGCCATACCTGCCGGTGGGGTTGGTGGGGTTGCAACAATGATACGGAATCGAGCGATTCGGGAGGGACGTGGTCACCCCAATGATTTGCCTTGCCATACAGGTGGTGTGGAAAACATGATGAATTTTGATTTATTTATGTAATTATACTTAGTGTATTGATTATACTTAATATGTTTTGTTTATGGGATATATCAGCTTTCTTGGCCAGATTTGTTACATCAAATCTAGAAATAGTGTCGACTGTCATATTTGCATAATGTTCCAATGCTAACAGAATGACTTAAAGCTTTACATAAATCCACAGTAGCGGAGAGGAGAGAATAAGTGAGAAGCTGTACCAAAATTAACCAATCGAATTGTAGAATCCCCGTCCACTGAAGACGAGCGGTGCAATCCTATTGCTCAATATTTATCTGCCCGCAGCCTTGCTCCGCTGTTGACAGACAGCCTGACAGACTGCCGAGCTAACTGACGACGGCCACCTAACAGATTAACTAACAAGTCACCGAGCTAACAGACAAGCTATCTACCACACTATCAAAAAACTTTAAATGTAAATATCTTATAGAATACCTTATAAAATCTTTGTTTTTTTTTATAACAAAAAAAAAAAAGAAATACATTCGAGTAAAAGTGTCAAGGGAGTCATTAAATACTACAATCAGGCTACTAACACACTTAATAAAACTTATAAAACAAACGTCTCAATCAATCCAGTGCCATATTTAGTCTCATGTTAAAACCTCATTTTTATAGTTATAATTAGAAAGAATACACAATTTAAGTCAATTATGATCTTATTTTACTGTCGTGTGTTCCGTATTAATGGTTAATTCACGTCAATGAAATAAGAATTTAAGAACATAGATTTACTTCCAATCGTCACCTCTACCACAGAATAGATAATACGTTCCTACCACCAATTTAGACGACAGATTTGTGCTAATTATATCTATAGGTACCAGCTTTTGCCCGCGGCTTCGCTCGCGTTAAATTCGAAAAAAAATGATGCACTATTTTTTTGTTAGTCACAAAATAGTCCGCATACCAATTTTTTGATTTCTACCTTGAAAATTGTACTACACACTAATACAAACTTCCACCTCCCATTGTAAGGAAGTGGGGGTTAGAAAGAGACAAAAAGTAGCTTATGTCACTCTCCATCCCTTCAATTATCTCCACTTAAAAAATCACGTCAATTCGTCACTCCGTTTTGCCGTGAAAGACCAACAAACAAACTATTAGTACGGATTATACTATCAGGCAGTTTCTGAAACACATTTCTAAAGTTAATGACACATTAAATTATAGCTGTCACTGTCAAAGTAAAGAAGAAAAAAAGAGACAATAAATTGAAATGCGTGAGGCGATTTGTTAATTTCAATTTCAAAATTTGAGATTTGACTATGAGGGAACCCCAAAAGCTTAATGCATGCACCCCCATACGTCATCTTCCGGTCACCCCAAACAAGTGGCGGTTTCAAATTATTGTAATTTATTCACAGTTGTTTTGAGAAATTGTTTTTATGACTTACAAATATCAATTAGTGCCGAAAAGACGTTTTCATTATTATGTTAACAGGTAAAGAAAAAATTAAAGTGATAGATAAGCTACCGTCCTCTTTGCGTCGTGTTCCTCAATACTGAGGATCGTTACCGTCCCCGGCAGATTCTTCCACCTTCTCTCTGATCATTTCCCTCCCATTATGATTGTTAGCTGTTCACCATCTAACCAACCAAGGTATTGACCAAGAGGTTGCCCAACAAGATGATCTGGCCGTCTGTCACCATCAGCTGTTCAAAGTTATGACCGCCTTTTCCATGCGATCGAAGAACTCTATTCTGCGGAGACAGATGGTGAACAGTCTGGTTAAGTAAGATGTCGAGTTCCCGCAGTTTCATTCAGTATATAGCAACCAGTAGAGCTGCATGATCATTGCTGCGTGCAGGGAATTCGAAATGTAATAATTATATTTGCATTTCATATGCATAAATTACCAAGTCTTAAAAAAAACTTGAACGACCTATGCGAAGATACAAAGTCTTAAACAAATCTACACCTGTAAAATTGTAAACATACCTATATATAGATTTCTCTAAACCTCTTAAGTCTACAAAGTATTCAGTGAAATAATGGACATTGGAAATGGCGAGTACGGGCATATTCTTCTGGGAAGCAAGCGCGGCCGATCGCCATGGCAACGCGCCGCATCAACACTCCGCACACTCGCACACGTGTGAATGTACAGGTGACCTGCTTAAGCGGGAATACAATGAGAGAATATGCTGAAAATATGTTTTAGGCCTGAATAATATTTGAAACGATGTAAAATACTGAAGCGACGAGCGACGCGGCGCAGACATGTGCCACAGGCTTGATCGCCTGTCACACGCCTTCGCCGTGCTTTCTCCGTATACTGTTTCTATTTAATTACCCCGAGGCTCGACAAGATAGAAGACGGAACAACGTCGACGCGACACTGACGCATGACGTGCTAAATTTGTATAGGTAGTAAAAGTCACATTGCACCACTCGCCATACTGAGTGCGATGTGTAATTTTTTCTAAAATTACTTCGTGCCAGCCGCCAGCGCACCACACATTGTCTTCAACTTTTAGCCAGTTTATTTTTGTTTTTTGTTATCAAATGTTGCCCACTAACACTTAGAAACGTTCCCTTCTGACCCACCGTACCACCGCCCATAAAAAGGAACTGAGCTATGGATGCAGGGTAACGAATTAACAAGCGACAAAGGCGTGCCTCTGGCAGGCTCAACTGCTCAAGTCCTTTAGAACAATTTTACTAGAGCGTAATTGATTTTGTAAATCCGTCCGATATATGTAACACCACACACAGTCACAAACACATACAAAAAAACATAAACAGTTTTGTTTTGGTAGGTAGTTTCTGTATTTTTGTAGAATATCATCAAACAATGTAATCTTACCATCATTTACGCCGTACCCACGAAAGAAAACTCGACAAAATTAGCAAGCACTCAGTGTGCCCCCAGGTTTTGTGGTCCGATCGCTGTGTGAGTATTCCAGGTCGGTGTTTATCTGCTGGGTCTGAGGCCACGTCATCGATGTCATGCCAGATAATAATGCTATGCATAACATACTATATCACTATGGATAGACATACATGCTGGCGTAAATTTTTAATAAAAAACGCGGTCTATTTAAGATATTTTCTTATTAAGATAAAATTAAAGGTAAAAGTTCGCAATAACATGCCCCGGGGTCTATGTCTTAACTTAGTTCTTTTTGGAATGGAGCATTATAAATGAGTTGACGATTCTTTTTTATGTTGGACGCTTGTATCGAGTCCAACAGCGGTCTACTATTATACCGGGAACGGAAGGCTCTCACCGCTTATGAATTTACAGTGTCTGTTAATGGGGGGCTAGTGGTGGGCTCGATACAAGGCTACACCGAGTAATAGGTCATGAATAAAATTAACTTACAAATAGAATGAAAAGTATAGAAAAAAAATATTATTTTTCCGCTGGATGCCTCCATTTCCTGCAGATTTTATTTTTCCTGCAGAGCCTCGGAGTTGGCGACTGGAGACAGCTGGTTCAGAACCGTAAGTGATGGCGAGATCTTTGTCGTATTTTTTGGGTCACTGCGCCGTCGCCGCGTCGTAGTAAGTATGAAAAGTCTACTTATTTCAATAACGAAGATAAATGATACGTCTGTCTGGAGGTGATTCTAATGTCGGGTCATTCATACACCCACATACATCAGACATAGTTTACTAGAATTAATAAGATTTCTTAGAAAGTTATACCTCAAAGTGGGATCACGGTTAAAAGGGGCAAAATCTACTACCATTTCTTGGTATTTTCACGAAAAACTATGCCAATGTAAAAGTGACCAAGAAAATTAAGACAAAACTTTAATCCTACTAATATTATAAAGGCAAAACTTGTGTGTATGTTTGTTACCTCTTCACGCTCAAATGGCAAAATTTTTATGATGTTTGGTATGTAGGTTGTTGATATCTTGGATTAACACATAGGGTACTTTTTATCCCGAAAAGTACGCGATTCCCGAAGGATTTGGTCAAAATCTGATATAGATGGCGCTGCTGTGCAAAAAACGCGGGTAACATCGCGGGCAGCAGCTAGGGATTTATATTAATGGAACTGATTAATATGTATAAATAGATGGAAATGGAAAGAAACACGTCACATATAACTGAACATATCTTTATTTTTATTTCAAAATCTACAATTTCCACATTTTGACTGCCTCAAGTTATTCCATATATATAGTAATTCTGAACTTTGGCAATAAATTTTTACTGACTAACACGTCCACCAGTACCAGATATTCTATTACACGAAGAGCGTTCGGCTATTTATGTTGTAAGGCGTTCACAAGCACATTGTTAATGTGTGCGTGATCGCTTTTCCGAGCGTGTCCGAGGTTACGCACACATTAGGCATTGTCCTAATAGGACGCGAATGCGCGATCATCGTTGGTTCACGCGAATTTTACTGTACGAACTCGCGACCAAACATATTGAACTCGAATATGTGTCCTAACTGACAATCGCGCGACGCTTGGACGCATGCTTATGAACACGCGATGGTCGCATCGCTTACTCGCGCGATGATCGTGGCTTCGCGTCCTATTAGGACAATGCCTTAGCAATGTGAACGTTACAACATTCATAACTCTTCGTGAAATGGATATCTGTAATATGTCATCTTTTTTGATAGTTTAGCCAAATTCAGATACAATAGACTCCGTATCGACAAAGGCTTCTACTAAAAACTTATTTGGATAAGGCCTTGGACAAACTTCTAACTTCGAAGTTTTTTAATGGTACATTTACAGTAAGTATTCCATCTTTTGATAGTTCAGATACAATTGAATCCGTATCTATTCCTCTGGGCAGGAAAAATTCTCTGCTGTAATGTCTATATTCTGATGAATCGTTACTGTTCTCGTCATGTCTCGCGGTCACTATCAATGAATCACCCATAACGGCTACTCTCACCTGAAAGTCAATATCTGTAATAGTATGAGCAAGAACGACCTCAGCATTTGGATCTGTTTTTATTTATTCATAATCTCACATTATTATTACAGGTTTCCCCAAGGCAACAATGTACTCATAACAAATTACTAGTAACATAAAATAAACAAGGCAGCGTGAACTCAGTCAATGAGCAATAGAATATAATGTTAACTACATTAGCAACCTTGAGTGTTCGCAGTGATCTAAAAACCTCGCTCCGAACTTTGAAAGGTAATTTGAGTTCTATCGATTGTTGTCAATACAGACTTTAAGCCAAAATAGTCCTCTAAAAATATTTGACGCCAGCTCATCTCCAGTTGATTGGAAGCTCACGAAAGGAAAAGTATTTAACTCTTTCGAGATTGATGACAATGTTCGGTAGCGACTTCAGATTGAACTCGTTGTGGATTCCAAGACAATTGTACTTTGTTCCCCTGGGACGTCAACGAGCGCTGATTATTGTCAATCAGTCAATCACTTAATTAATCATAATTTTACAGGCGACAGCGGAGAATATGGAATGGTCTAGTTTCGTGACGATCGGATCCTCACAGCGGTGTAGTACAGTCTAAAATAAATTCGTTTGAAGAGTGAAAAACATCCCAGCTGTGGAAAGACGATATTAGTTGATGATGATTATAATAACATTTGTAATTACCTCGGTGGCATCAAACTGACTGACGTCGTACTGCAATTTCAGTGATTTTGAGTTCCCTTCGCCTTCAACTAAAGTTGACTTGGTAATATCCTCCCACGTTGGAGATACCTGGTCTCGATCAAGTGTCATACCAGTGTCCATTGCCGACGTCTTCCCATAGAGTTGCATTAAATCGGCGCTGAGGAAGTGGAAAAGAGAGTGTTGGACAAATTATGTACAATTTATCACTTGTTCGGTGTTGAAGGAAAACATCGTAAGAAAACGTGCATGTTCAGCCAAGGAGATAAATTTTGTATTACCTAACATAAAAAAGGTTTCTAATCAGTAACTATCATATCGTGTCTGAACTGAACCCTAAGGCGTGAAAATCAGTATCTTCACTAAATCCTTATGCTGACTTTCGCAAAGTTGACGGAAGTAAACTTAGGCACTCACTTAAGTCAGATCAAGGAAAAAGGAAGACTGACAGCCCACTCTAGTTTTCGCCTAACTTCTAATGAAAACGGAAAGCATTAATAATTAATGAAGAATATTACTTGAATTTAATCATTGCCCGGTCTATTCTACTTATTTCAGCATCGAGTTTATCTTTAGTTGACGAGTAGACATCTTCAAGAAGTGACCTCCCAGTCATTTGTATTGCAATATTATAATTCCGTTTTACGAAGCCCATGTTGCTCATCTTTGCTAATCGTTTAATATTTTTGTCTAATGTGATTTTTCAATTGGAAACTTGCGATCTTCGAAAGTTTTTATATAATTCGGTTGTCAAAGTTGACAAAAATATATTATGACTGGCCATAGTGATTTTATTGTTATTGAGTACCTCTTTGGTGATAGGTTCAATGGTAAATGAATGATGGAGAAAAATAATACATTATGTATAGAAAACTACAGCTATATACCACATCCGTACATGCTACGTACGGTTACACTTGGACGGATTTATTTCTATTTATGCAATTCACAAAAAGGATTTGTTTCGATCAGAATTTTATTATGATTCCCAGGTCTTCACATGAGGATTCCTTGATTCATGAAGTCCAAGACCTTCTCATTTTAATGTATAAAACATTTTAATGAAGTCAAATTTAATCAGAATTAAAAACCCGCATCCATCATCATCTATTTAATAAGATAAACAGATAATAAAGATTTTATTATCCCGCCAAAAGTCGCGACGGCACCATAAACAACCTAATTAACACGTGACCTTTGAATTTTTACTCTGTGTCATTAAGTGTTGCCAGATATAATAACTTTCCCCCCGAGATGTGGTATTTGGCTCCCCACGGATTGTCAGTACTCCCCCTGAATCCATGACGACCGTGGTCTAAACACGGGGCCCTATTAATCTCGATGTTAAGGCGTGTCGATTTGTCGGGTGAGCATACTTTTGGATTGCGAGTGATTTTTCTTTAATGACTAATAGTGGACCATTGTAATTATTCGCACAATGTGTAGGTATTATTTGCAAATTACTATATAACAAAGTAGCGTTGTTGCGTAAAAGTGCTCCCATTTTTTTAATGAACGCTTGTCCGACAGCTAACTTCTACTACTACTACTACAACCGGCAAGTGCGGGTGTCTGTCTAGGGGCGTCGCAACTCAGCTTAGGCCGACACTGGAAAAGGAAGGTCAAATGGGAAGTTCCGTCAACATCGGCCAGAAAAATGTGAATACTTGATCATTTTAAAAATCAATATTCATTATCATATAAACCTATTAGTCAATTGCTGGTACATAGAATATAATTATGATTTATTTTGTATCTAACCGCGTAGGTGAAGTTCATGAACTGCATTTGATCATAAAAACTATGTTCGTTTACACCTTCATAATTTAAAAAAATCCACAAAAATACATAGCACATGGCAACACTACGAGTGAGGGCGCGAACTGCCGCCAAATTGGCGGGAAAGCTGTTTGTTTGACAGATCATTTTTTATTTTACGGCTGCGTTCAATTTCATTGTATTTTAACAAACAGTGATTACCACCTGGCCATGATGCCAGAAAGTAAATTATTGTATCATTTTGTACCTGTTAATGGAATTATAGAGACCAATATTTTGCTGTTGCGCGTGTCAAACACGCAAGTAATGATTTAAAAATCACAATGCAATTTTTTTAAATTTATTTCTATAACGATCATCGAATCAATGGTACAATAATCATACTAATATTTTAAATGAGAAAGTAAGTTTGTTTGTTTCTTATTCCTTCACGACTTGGCCACATGAGTAAATAAAACCACTTACTCCACATGGCTTGGCTAAGCAGCCGATTATTATGAAAATTTGTATACATATTGTCAGGGGTACAGACAGAGCCCAACATAGGCTAATTTTTACGCGGGCGAAGCCGCGGGTAACAGCTAGTATATTTATAAATTTAGTTATATTTTTTATTCCAGATATAATATCACAACGGTTATTTTATTGTATTTAATAATTTTATAGAAATCTTAGAGGTCAACCAATATTGATTAGCTAGTAATATAATATTCTCAAAGTTTTAATAATTGTCAATTAAATTTAATTAATGTCCAGTTTTCAATCGACTGTTTTTTTTTTAACAAACGGGGCCAAATAGTAATTTTTTTTTAAAGCACATTGGTCAACATTTGCGTATCGTCGTACCCGCATGGCAAAGGTCTGTACGGCCTATGCAGTGCGGTGCGGATTATTGCGAATGTGTGACGAATGATTTGGTATGACATTTTGACAATCCGTCGCGGACCGTCCGCGTCCGTTGTGGAATCCGCAATATCCGCATCGCACTGCATAGGTCCTTCCATACTATTTTATATCTTCTATTTGTATTCGCATGAAGTATGCATAGGTAACTATAAGAAATTCGACTTTTCAATCCTTGCTAATTTTAAAAAGAACACCCCACATCAATCCTAAAAATTAATAGTTTATAAATTAAATAGTAAATTATGAACCCCTACAGTACAGATAAATCCTCCATTAATAAGATAAAAATTCATCTGTTATGCTTCCCTTGTTCCCAATTTAATCAACTTGAAAAAATATAATTTTCTCTATGGTTTCACAGAGATAAATCTAAATAGACAACTCAAAACCCTCCGTGTTAGACAAAACTTGAGTTTTGTTCTTATCATTATCCACCATCAACTATTACTACCTACCAATTTTCGGCAGAGATATAGATCTTCCATCTGAAGATGACCGTCAGTACTTTTGAAAACACTTTGACCAACAGCGCTAACTAAATCAAGGAGACACGTATATTGCACCAATGAGGTGAATGCGGATCTATGATGATAATTTTGACGTTTGTGACATTTTCATACGTACGAGTCACTTGTAGAGTCAGAGATCTTTTAAATAAAACTTAATTTATTTGCTCCATACAAAAATAATAGGTAAATAATAGGGAGAGAAGGGATGAGAAAAGAGAGTTGTTTCGGATTTCTCAGTCACCGAATGGTTTCATTCGGCAGCATTGCTATTTTATTCCGATATTCTGTGAGATGTTTCATCTACGGTCGAATAAGCTCATAACTGCTCTACCGCTCCTTTTCAATATCTTTTCTATCTCAAAATTTTATTAGTATTTTTTTATTTATTCAAGCGTCATCTATGTACATACATTGTAGTCTGTTGTTTATTAGCCATAAGGTTGGGGTAGCGTTTTTAATTCCCGTAAAACGTTGTATCTCGGGGGAGGCATAGCAAACATCATTATTTTGCCCTCATATGTGCAACATTGTTTGTACTTGGCAAATAGTGGTGTAGTACTAAATTATATGTTATTTTCTTGCTAGATATATAATTTAGATTACAATTTACATGTTGTAGTAGGTACCTACTATATAGCTAAGTAGGTAGTAGTATTTTAAGTAGATAGACAAAGAACTCGCTTGTGTTACACTTGTCAAATTTGAATGAACACCCCAAGTTAACACATGTTATTCTAGACATACTTATACACCAACTTTAATGATGTCATTCTGTCTATACCTAGTCGTGAAGCTAACCAGTGGCCATCAGATAACCCGCAACTGACACCAAATAAACATGGAAAGAAAAAGGAAATCTATCCATCTACACTATTTAAATCTCCTTCTTTGTAAAATAGTGTCAACTCCGGGTAGCTGACGTTGTGTTTTCAAGTCACCCAACGGTCACCTTGACTTGACTATTATCAAATACTATAGAAGACTAATACACACAGCTCTTGACGTTTCTCATACAATGACTTGGCAACCTCTGTTCACCTCATGCCGCTAGGGGCGCTATAACATTTTGCATACAAAACGCACAAAAGTTTTGAAATCGTTCACCTCATGCCGCCCTCATGCCGTAGGGGCGCTAGTGTCGCGTCTTGTCTGAATTCTTCCGAAGCTGTGCGTATTTGGCCTACCGACTACAGTTGGGCCCGACAGCTTAACAAGTGCACGCCGAGCTTTACACTTACAGAACAAAAGCTCTTATAACATAGAACTGAAGACCGGTACAAAGTCTGATATGTAAAGGTTGACTTGCTCTTGACTGTACCATCCAAAGCACGGAACTGAAAGTGAACTATTTTAATACTAGTGAAACCCGTGCTACTTCGTTACGTGTATTTATTTATGCACATCTATATCAGATTATTGACAAAATCCTACAGAAATCGCGTACTTTTCGGGATAAGCTGATACCTTAGATTTACACATAGGGTACTTCCCTATGTGTAAATCCTAGGTATCAGCTACATAAATACCAAATATCATAAAAATTGGCCCAGCCATTTGACAAACATACACACAACTTTCGCCTTAATAATATTAGTAGAATACTAAATCCATTTGACCCCTCTATAAAATGATCTCCTGTTAATTTCCCCACAATTTCCTCCTCATCATGGGTGCGCCGGATCTCACGTTAGCGTGTCTACGTATAAAACATTACTATTTGTTCACGAATTGAAATTAGCACTGACAATATAAAACTCGAATCTAGATATTTACGAATACTATATTGAATTGGTAGTTGTGTCGTGGTAATTTAGTGGATCTTTGTATTCTTGCCTTAACTTCGTGCGTTTGTGTGGTATGTGTGTGTATAACATTCCGCGTATTCTTCTTATAAATTTTAATGTACTTATACCTACATTGTAACTAATGAGTGGAAAAAAAAGGAGAGAGAAAAAAAAGTACAAAATGACAAAAAAGGCCGTAACCGGTTTTCTTTCGCCATTTCTTTTTACCGGTTGCCATTTTGCTTGTGTCCGAAATGGTGGTAGTATATAACGTAGTTTATTTTCTTTATTTAAACAAGTTGTAAATTACAAGAAAAATTATAAGTAAAAAAATATATTTAAAGACAAGCTTTTATTTAATTGCGCTAAAAAGAATAAAATAAACTTTTCTTTTAAAATTTTAACTATTAACTTATAACGTCATTACACAATTTATATGACATAAGCTTGTCGCGAGATTTAATTACTAACATTTACTCGTAGTACGAATAAATGTTAGTTCGATAATTATGTTTTCCTAAACAGGTAAATACACACGCTCCGACGCCGACCTCAGAGGATACACTCTGTACTATGGATCTCGAATACGATTCGAAAATGAAAAGAAAATTCGGGGTTTTTGAACAGTTATTATTTATTCATGTGTTAAATGGATAAGAAAAAATTATTTTTCTTTATTTCATCTGGAAACTATGACTAGAGAACGCCAGCTTTTAGTAAGTAGGTACCTATTTCTAACTAATTAAATAGGTATACAAGACAAATAGTAAAAAATTAATTATTTTTTTTGATCTGCCACATCTGCACGCATTCAAATGAAATGAAATGAAATCGTTTATTTCAGAAATTAGACCTTCACAGGCACTTTTAAAAGCTTTTATTTAACTTGACCTGTATGTATGTATGAATGTATGTAAGGGCGGAATCTTGGAACGAAAATTTGAACCACTTCCCGAAGACCGATTGAGCTGAAATTTTGCTTAAAACTGTAGATCAGATGACAATACAATATTATGATAACAAAATTACGATACAGCCGTTTGTGTTCCGTTTTTCGTACAAAACAGTTCCGACCAAAAACCTACAGGGTACTTCCGGTTGTCCTAGAATCATGAAATTTGGCAAGAAGCAAGATGATGTAGTACAAGTACAGGAATAAATCTGAAAATCGTGAATTTGTAGTTACTTCTTCTTCTTTAAACAACCAGTATAATTTGACCCTACCCTTGGTACATTTTACATTGGTACATGGCTCTTTTTATACCGGTTATGAATTAAAATGTATTTTATCTATTACTAGCTTTTTCTCGCGGCTTCGCTCGCGGTAATTTTATGACATAGATCTCGTTTGACAACAAAACAACCCATAGCGCGACTTGTGGCGCCATCTGTTGGCCGATAGCATCCCATACAGCGCCCTTTATAGTAGAAAAAATATTTTCCCTTTGGATTGACATACTTTCACGGGTAAAAAGGTAGCCTATGTTGGGCTCTGTACCCCTGACATATACAAATTTTCATAATGATCAACTGATTAGTCAAGCCGTGAAGGAATAACAAACAAACAAACTCACTTTCTCATTTATAATATTAGTATATGACTAGTATGAGGAGCTCGATGGCGTCGCTGTGTGTCAGAGGAGCTCGATGGCGTCGCTGTGTGTCACACTCTAATAAGAACACACAAGTTAAGCGACGGCGACCCTAGCCAGCGTTTGGATGGGTTTCGTTATCTCGAGCTTCTTCGTGCTTCGGAGGGCACGTTAAGCCGTCGGTCCCGGCTGTTGTCGATAGATGACAGTCGTTAAGCCAAGTCGGTGGCCTTAGGGCGGTTTGAAAACACCGACCTCTGCCAATCCGCATTGGAGCAGCGTGGCAGAGTACGCTCTAATCACCTTCGATTGAAGGGAGACCTTAGACCAGCAGTGGGATGATTATGGATTGATATGATGATGATGACTAGTATGATTATGGGAAGGAACCCTCACGCACGAGTTCTACTTGCCCTTGGTCGGTATTTTATTTTTGATGGGTACATAAACCCGTTTAGTTTGTCGCAGGGTGACTGTAGTAAAAATCAGGAAATTATATAGGTATTCAAATTGCTGGTGCTAGTTATAACAAATAAATTCATTAGACAAGTACTCGACAATAGATGGCACTGCGAAACCTGTCCAGTGATAACTAAAAAGTAAAAAATAAATTATAAGTAAAAAAATATATTTAAAGACAAGCTTTTATTTAATTGCGCTAAAAAGAATAAAATAAACTTTTCTTTTAAAATTTTAACTATTAACTTATAACGTCATTACACAATTTATATGACATAAGCTTGTCGCGAGATTTAATTACTAACATTTACTCGTAGTACGAATAAATGTTAGTTCGATAATTATGTTTTCCTAAACAGGTAAATCTCGCGACAAGCTTTTATGTCATATAAATTGTGTAATGACGTTATAAGTTAATAGTTAAAATTTTAAAAGAAAAGTTTATTTTATTCTTTTTAGCGCAATTAAATAAAAGCTTGTCTTTAAATATATTTTTTTACTTATAATTTATTTTTTACTTTTTAGTTATCACTGGACAGGTTTCGCAGTGCCATCTATTGTCGAGTACTTGTCTAATGAATTTATTTGTTATAACTAGCACCAGCAATTTGAATACCTATATAATTTCCTGATTTTTACTACAGTCACCCTGCGACAAACTAAACGGGTTTATGTACCCATCAAAAATAAAATACCGACCAAGGGCAAGTAGAACTCGTGCGTGAGGGTTCCTTCCCATAATCATACTAGTCATCATCATCATATCAATCCATAATCATCCCACTGCTGGTCTAAGGTCTCCCTTCAATCGAAGGTGATTAGAGCGTACTCTGCCACGCTGCTCCAATGCGGATTGGCAGAGGTCGGTGTTTTCAAACCGCCCTAAGGCCACCGACTTGGCTTAACGACTGTCATCTATCGACAACAGCCGGGACCGACGGCTTAACGTGCCCTCCGAAGCACGAAGAAGCTCGAGATAACGAAACCCATCCAAACGCTGGCTAGGGTCGCCGTCGCTTAACTTGTGTGTTCTTATTAGAGTGTGACACACAGCGACGCCATCGAGCTCCTCTGACACACAGCGACGCCATCGAGCTCCTCATACTAGTCATATACTAATATTATAAATGAGAAAGTGAGTTTGTTTGTTTGTTATTCCTTCACGGCTTGACTAATCAGTTGATCATTATGAAAATTTGTATATGTCAGGGGTACAGAGCCCAACATAGGCTACCTTTTTACCCGTGAAAGTATGTCAATCCAAAGGGAAAATATTTTTTCTACTATAAAGGGCGCTGTATGGGATGCTATCGGCCAACAGATGGCGCCACAAGTCGCGCTATGGGTTGTTTTGTTGTCAAACGAGATCTATGTCATAAAATTACCGCGAGCGAAGCCGCGAGAAAAAGCTAGTAATAGATAAAATACATTTTAATTCATAACCGGTATAAAAAGAGCCATGTACCAATGTAAAATGTACCAAGGGTAGGGTCAAATTATACTGGTTGTTTAAAGAAGAAGAAGTAACTACAAATTCACGATTTTCAGATTTATTCCTGTACTTGTACTACATCATCTTGCTTCTTGCCAAATTTCATGATTCTAGGACAACCGGAAGTACCCTGTAGGTTTTTGGTCGGAACTGTTTTGTACGAAAAACGGAACACAAACGGCTGTATCGTAATTTTGTTATCATAATATTGTATTGTCATCTGATCTACAGTTTTAAGCAAAATTTCAGCTCAATCGGTCTTCGGGAAGTGGTTCAAATTTTCGTTCCAAGATTCCGCCCTTACATACATTCATACATACATACAGGTCAAGTTAAATAAAAGCTTTTAAAAGTGCCTGTGAAGGTCTAATTTCTGAAATAAACGATTTCATTTCATTTCATTTGAATGCGTGCAGATGTGGCAGATCAAAAAAAATAATTAATTTTTTACTATTTGTCTTGTATACCTATTTAATTAGTTAGAAATAGGTACCTACTTACTAAAAGCTGGCGTTCTCTAGTCATAGTTTCCAGATGAAATAAAGAAAAATAATTTTTTCTTATCCATTTAACACATGAATAAATAATAACTGTTCAAAAACCCCGAATTTTCTTTTCATTTTCGAATCGTATTCGAGATCCATAGTACAAAGTGTATCCTCTGAGGTCGGCGTCGGAGCGTGTGTATATGTTTATTTCGGCCAATTTACTGATTGTTCCGAGTTCATAGCAAATTGATGGGGAGAGCCGTGACAACGGAATCATCTGGATTTAATCATGAGTAATGAAACTCACCCTTTATAGAGGGAGGTTTTTTAAAGGTCATTAAAACCAACCATATAAATGTAAAAGTTTGTTTCTCTGTGTGAGCTTTTCATATTTAAAATCGTATGAACCAATTTAGAAGTATGAGACTCGATAAAAGAGAAACTTTATCCCGAAATTCTGTGGTGGTTTCCGGGATAAAAATTGACTATAGAGTGTCAGTGGAATATGAACGGAATGGTCGACAGTTAAAATCTACCATGAACTACTATTTCAGTTAAATCGCTTTTATGTGAGAGATACTACCGAAAAGATCAATAGTAGTTCGATAGTGTGTCAATGAAATGGCCTCGGACTTAAACAAATATGAGAATACCAAATGTCAAAAACTATTCAAGTGATACACTATCGACACTCTATTGGTGCACTTGTATTTAACAGACTTGGGCCCCTGATTATGCTGTAATTAATAATTAAGCAACCATTTTACGTCAGATAAAAACACTTGATTTTTTGCCTGTCGCATGACGTAAAAAAAAAGAATATTGATTAATAACAAGAGCACTATGTTTTTTTTTTTTAATTTATCAAATCTCATCACCAAACGTGTGTTATGTTACCCCACAAAAAAGAGATTGTACATTACCTTGATAACTTACCCTTGCGCACGCGCCGTATTAATATACTAAATGGAGATGATTTGAGTATTCGTTACAAGGGATTTTTTTATATCAAAAGAGGGACGAACGAGCTAATGAATCATCTGCAATCAAAATCTAGGGGGCAACCATGAAAGTGTCCATCCGAAACAACGAAACACCTAGTCCTGTCAAAAAAGACATTACTAGTTAGAATAAGGTTCAAAATTGGAACGTCAACGAAACGTCAGTCTGTATTTTCGGAATTTCGTTTCATGGTCTCAATCTAGAGCGCTATCAAGGCGCTGTCCCACTGCTGCGCACGAAGAGGCTACGCACGTGTGTTAAGCTTTGCTTTGCAAGAGGATGTACGCGATTGTTTCCACTGCAACCCACGGACACGTTAACCATCAAGTGACGTCATTGACACACGCGTGGCTTGCTCAACATAGCTCAACGCTGCCAACGCTATGCACGCAGTGAATGCGGTACACAGCTTGTTCCACAAAGCGTGCACATCGCTGCGCACGCTGTGGAAACGTAGACCCACGTAGTCATCTCACAAAATAATTAATTTACTATTGGTTAAAAAAAATATTCAGAAATTTAGAAGATATTATACCCTACAACAGTCCTTTCAATACTTTCAATACTTCCTACTCCGACTATCTTCTTTCTGATTAAATTCATTGTAAATTCCAAGACAGCTGTAGTTTTCTCCCCCGGGACGTCAATAAGCTTCATTGCTTGTCTATCTGAGGTCGCCGTTGTTGATAATGGCTACACAGGAGACACAGTGGTGGGAATGTGTGGGCTTGTCCCGAATACCCTACAACACCTACAACCTTACAAACATTAACCTCTTTATAATATAATACTAATATTATAAATGAGAAAGTGAGTTTGTTTGTTTGTTATTCCTTCACGGCTTGACTAAGCAGCTGATCGTTATGAAAATTTGTATACATATTGTCGGGGGTAGAGAGCCCAACATAGGCTAATTTTTACGCGGGTGAAACCGCGGGTAACAGCTAGTTAGTATTTTTTTTATACCACAAAGGTGGCAAACAAGCATACGGCGGCATGATGGTAAGCCGTTACGTTAGCCTATAAACGCTTGCAATACCGGCTATATAATACTCACGCGTTGCCAACCCTCCCAACCGCCCTAAGTGGAGCTCTGGAGACCTTACTCACCGTAGGAACACAACATGGCCGAGACCAATGCTATTTGGCCACAATCTTCTGTAAGGTGGAGGTCCTTCCCCAGACGGGCTGCTCCGATTTGAACGGATTATCCACTGTGCCCTACCTCTCTTAATATTTTTCCTTATATTTATAAATATTTTTCCTTAGTTCATCCTAAAGATATTTTCTACCTATTCCTTACTAAAAGCCAATAAACAAAAGGTAAAGGACCCAATAAAAGATTGGTTTACCAGTATTCAGGTCACACCCGCGCCAGGGCTCACCAATCACGACTGCATTGTCTCAAATGCATCGTGATTATACTGATGCTTTGTCGTTTATGTTCAATACTATAGTTTTCATACGACTTTACTTACTGCCAATATTTTTAAAAATATTGATAGTAAGTCTATACCAATATAAATTTTATTATTTTGGTATAGACTTCGGACTCAATATTTTTATTATAATGAAGAGGTAGTGAGGTGTAGTAAGTTTTGAAAATCTTTTGTTACACACATGCGAAGCCGCGGGCAATTAATAATTTGGATTAACTAATCGTCTGTTTCACGCTTTCGAATAAAGTTTCACTTAGGAGTAACTGAAGACGTAGAATATTGCGTTTAATAGTTAGAGTCTTAATATTAGAGTTATACTGTCATAATCTATCCGGATGTGGTGAAGTAGATTCTTAATTAACCTGCCGTTGTCCAATTAAAGAATAAATATATACCTACCCCAAATCCCTAAATTTTTATTATATGGTTAACTAATGCTAACTCTACACTCTCGCAATAACAACAACAATAATTTGTAACAAACTTACTAAATAAAATATTTTTCATTTTTCATTTTTTTTCGCAAAGTTGAGCCAAAACTCGAGGAAAACGGGCTCGTTGCCCTGAATCGTCTTCACGTTTCCTTAGTCTTCTAACTTCACTTCACTTCGATCAACTTCGCGTGATTTTATAAAATCATCATCGTCACCTCAACCACAAGAAGTCCACTGCTGGATATGTCCAGCAGTGGACTTCTTGTTCTTCCCCTAAACGCCTCCCATGCGACCTGCTGGCAGCGGCCTGCATCTAGCGGCTTCCTGCAACTTTCCTCAAGTCGCCTGACCACCTTGTAGGCCGTCCTGTATAAAATGCTAGGTATAAAATAAAACAAACAGACAACAATAATATTCTATTTTATTATAACCATTAATTAAATCACAAAATGGTGTGGCGCGTGCCTCGTGACACGTGCCGATAAATACACACGATTCTTCGTTTTCTTCCTGATTTTTATATGTAGCTGTGTATAGGCAGTAACACAGATATTATAATACTAACAGTAGCATAAAGAAGTCTTGAATACATTTAAGACCTTAACAAACCTTAGGAAAACACAACCAAATAGTTAGTTAATTAATATTATAAAGGTGAAGAGTTTGATTGTTTTTTTGAACGCGCTAATCTTAAGAACTACTGGTTCGAATTGAAAAAATATTTTTGTTGGATTGTCCATTTGTCGAGGAAGGCTTTAAGCTATATAACATTACGCTGCGACCAATAGAAGCGAAGCATCAGTGAAAAATGTTGTAAAAAACGAAGAAAATTATTCATATCGGGATAGTGTTTTCAACAACTACGCGGACGAAGTCGCGGGCACAGCTAGTTTAAGTCTATAGTTTCAAGAGTACGAACTCGGTTTAAAATTAGGTAATTTTTAAATTTAAATTATACAGAATTGAATTTAAAATATAAATAATGTATACTGAACATAATGGATACTATAATTAGCATTAAGATTGTAATTGAGAAATTAATAAATTACTGAAATATTGAAAGAGCAGAGACGAAGAAAAAACTCATTATCATAATCATTATATTTTTTATTCGCTTTACGTATAAGAAGTTGTAATACTTTTATATCAACAATATAACTATTACGACCTTGTGTTTTACGAAATTGGCGAAATGTTGAGAATATTTTTTTCTTATTTGGCCTCTAAACACTTAAACATCCATCATAATATCTTAATTAGATGTTGTGTAAATGCTAAAGCGGTGTACTTAATTCGGTTAATGTTAACTAATGCAATGCCATAATTTAAACCATCTTTACATAGTAAAAAACATAGCTGCTTTATGTTTATTGTAATGTTTGTTACATGTTACATCGAATTTCGTCGCTGTTCGCTGCGTCAACTACGTACTGTCGACGCACGACCAGCGACCAACTCGTTACATCAGTGCAAACTAAATTAGAATCTGTTTTTGAGATGAATTAATCGCTGTTCGACAGTTTCTAGTAAACAACACGTTTGATTGAATTCGTCGCTGTTGTCGTCTGCTGCGACATTCTTTGAAATTAATAGTAGGTAAAGGCTAGAGGAGATAGTTAGGAGGGTTTTTTCATGTTTTCAGGCTCGATTTTTTTACTTCTTCCTCTGGAGCGCGTATGTTCCGATAAAATAAAAATAAAACAATTGAAATTAATCATAGAAATAAAAATAAGAACAACAATTCAGGTATTCTCTTTTTGCGCCTTCTATTAACAAGCAAATAAAATAAAAAGGGAATGATTTTTTTGTCATGTCGTAATAAAAGTGTCGTAGCTAATCTCGTACAATCCCAATACCTAAATTAGGAAAGAGGATAACGCTAGCAAAAAGAAGACATACCAAGATCAGATGAATAAATTAGTAGTTAAGTTGCCTAATGGATGTCTATCTTGCTAACTTTTTTTTTTTTTTTTTTTATTATTATAAAAATATTACAAGATACAATTTTCATTTTTAACAAACCAAAAACCACAAGGGTTTGTCCAGTTTGCACACATTTGTTTCTGCATAATATAAGTACCTAGGATAACATATAAAAAAATTTAAGTAGTAGTACCGTATACATAAATTTATAGTTTGAAATAATGCTTAAACTAATACAAACAAAAGTTAACAACATAATGCCAATATTAAAGCGCAGTACCTACTGCGCGATGCGCCTGCGAGTGAACAGCAGCGAACCGAACCGGTTTCGTTCACACATCTACAGGATGTTCAAGAAATGCGCTTTAAGTTTACGCTTTACATTTTTTTCTGTGACAGTTTGTATGAGCTCTCGCGGAAGGTTATTGATTGCAACTAACACATGCTTACTCAAAAGCATTATTAAGCTCTAGCTTTTTTGCCCGCGACTTCGTCCGCGTGAAGTTTCGGACCCGTTCCCGGGGGAACCACATTGAATTCCGGGAAAAGCTATAGCCTATGTCACTCCCTGATAATGTAGCTTTCTACTGGTGAAAGAATTTTTGAAATCGGTCCAGTAGTTTCGGAGCCTATTCAATGCAAACAAACAAACAATCAACTCTTACCTTTTTATAATATTAGTAAAGACATACATCAACCAGTGAGCAAACGTCTTTATAGGTTAAAACTATGAATTTTTCACTCAGTTACCCAAGAGCGGTAACTTACATTCATTTACACGGTGCTCGCACACGGTTACACAAAATATTATAATTTGTATTAACACATTATTTATGTTATATCTAGTTATAATTAATAATTTACATGATTATTTAGAACTAGCTTCTCCAACGGCTTCGCTCGCGGTTAATTTTATGACATTATCTCGCTTGACAATCCATAGCGCGACTTGTGGCGCCATCTGTTGGCCGAAATTGCAATTGAAGCGCCATCTATAGCAGAAAAAATATTTTCCCATTGGAATGGCATTCTTTCACGGGATAAAAGCCTATGTTGGGGTCTGTGCCCCTAACAATATTTATACAAATTTTCATAATGATCGGCTGGTTAGTCAAGCCGTGAAGGAATAACAAACAAACAAATTCACTTTCTCATTTATAATATTAGTATATTACTATGATATCACAAGTTTAGTTAACCTATCAGATTATTTATCGTCTACCTCTGAAACCGATTTTCAATGGAGCAGGAGGAGAAATCTTTAAATATTAATTTTAACTGCTCACAAAAATGGAAACTTTTAGTTCACGTCAAGTCGTCTGCATGTCAAGACCCCTTTTCTCGGGATTTTGGTCTCATAGCAATATTAGAATCATTTAATTTATCTTGTATTTCTACATTATTATGTAGAATAAGTTAAAAAAGGTAATTTATAAGACAAATTTTTATTTGTTATCAAAGCATTTTATAAATTACAAATAATATTTTGTGCACCCAATGTTTTTTCATTCTTAGAAACCCTAGATTTATTATTTAGACTAATTCAGCGACTGACACCACGAAGGATTAGAACCACGGTGTCAATCGCGGAAGGACTCTTTTTGAATTGAATCGAGTAACATATAATTGGGACGTGGTCGATTGATCCCATGGTGTCAATCAGTCAATTCAAAAAGAGTCCTTCCTTCCACTATTGACACCATGATTCCAATGCTTCGTGGTGTCAGTCGATGAAATACCCCCTAGACAACAAGTCCGACGCGCTTAAAACTGTCATTTTTCATCTTATTTAGACAAACGCAACATGAGACTTAATGTGTCATTAACTTGTTTTTAAATCATTGTGTTAATAAATATATATTTTATTATTCAAACCACATCCTTACTTGTTTATTTATTAGCCTAGATCTATGCTCCGATCATTGACATCTATTCCGACAAAGAACTGAGTATAAGGTATGAGTAGATTAGATACCTACCTACATACAGATATATTTATAAGTTGCATTACTTATAGTATCCCCAAAATTATACTCTCTTAAGAGTATGACCGTAGAGTTCAAATTTGAATGTTTATTAATATGACAATTGAAAATGAATATTGTTTATTAAAATTTAATGAATGTATAAATGAAACTAATAAGGCTTGTTGCCATAATGTAAGTAGATATAGTACGTCGTCCAAACTTCCCTTTTTAAACTCATCATACTACTATGTAGTTAATTTGATGTAAAATAAGCGGAATTAACATTTTATCTCTATAATGTCATGTTATATTATAATGGCTTTTAAAAAAAGCTATCTGGTAAATTTCTTGCGGCACTTCTTCTCAACAAGCCTTTCACGTCGAAGTGCGAGAAAGATTTAAAAAATTTGACGTGTTAAAGTATTTCATGTAAATCTACTTGCAAAATAAATGACTTGTTTGCCTGTATGACATAAAACAAACATACATGATTGTCTTGCCTCTTCAGCATTCTCTCGTCGTTCGCCTGCACTAAAATACCGCATTTCCCCGAACACATCTGCAAATAATGTAGAAGATGCGCCGCGCAATATCGATTTACATTCACGTTAGGCCAGCACTGGCCAGCAGTAATGTATTATTGAGTAGAACGATATTTGTACACCATCCATAGGGTATAGAGAACCAGTACTGTTTTAAAGAACCGGGATTTTCGGTACTGGACTTTGCTGGAACCGGGATTTCTTGGGAATTTCGGTACTTTCGGGTTTTTTTTTTCAACCATATAACCCATATCAACACTGCCTTGGAATATTTTGAATTATCTCAATTCTCTTAAATTAGTTATTTTTAGAAAGCTCATTTATTGGACTAGATCCACGTAAAAGTAAAATAAGTAATATTTTATGGCGTAGGTAAAATTTTTTTTTAAGTAAATTGAAAAAGTGAAATAATGTTACAAGTAACGACCGTATTTGTTATGAAGAAAAATACAAAAAATACCTATGCAGTTTTTGCAATTATGCGAAAAATCTGTTATTATATTAGTAAAAATTCCCGTCATGAATACAATGGTTCTGCATCGATTTTTCATGTCATAAATCAAGTCATTTTGGGCGATATTGTCCAAGTCGTAGTATGATGCTAAAAAGTTGCTCTTTAGTCGCAAGGCTGGCGGGAATCGAGGTTAAAGTAACGTTATCTATCATGCTACTGGAGAAGTAAGTGAAAGATGCGATGGCCAGAAACGCAAGGACCATACCCACGAAGACCGATTTTTGCGAACTGCAGCCGTATTCTATATGCATCATTTGTTAACTCGAAAGCGAAGAGATGCCAAAATTGCACGCGGATTCCGCTTTCGAGTTAACAAATGATGCTTAGAGAATACGGCTGCAGTTCACAAAAATCGGTCTTCATGCGTATGGTCCTTGCGTTTCTGGCAATGGCTGCTGATGCGAGAAAATATAAAAATGTTATGGCAATGCTGTTTCTTCAAAGGCTGTAGTCAGCCAGCCATTATGGTAAACATCATCATAGCCTATAGACGCTTGCAATACTGGGGGGTATCACCAATCACTCACGCCTCACGCGTTGCCAACCCTCCCAACCCCCCAAGTAGAGCTCTGGAGATCTCACTCACCGCAGAAACGCAACATGGCCGAGACCAATGCTATTTGGCTACGATCTTCTGTAAGGTCCAGTCCTTCCCCAGACGGGCTGCTCCGACTTGAGCGGATTATCCGCTGTGCCCTACCTCTCTTAAAATTCTTAATAAAATAAAAAAGTAAATAAATTTATTTCTTTGAGTCTTATTTCTTTAAAAATTCTTCGTGTGTGTTCAGTTTTTTTTAATGTAAACAGTGGCATGCGTCCGCCACTTATTACCGATTACGTCTTAAGTAGTTCAATTTTAAGAGAATTTTATCTAACTTTGTGTCCGTGACTTTTAACAACTGATAGTGTGGGCCCACATTTTCTCGAGATGAATCCAACATCCCTGCTATAGAGTTAAGAATAGTTTAGACAAGTTTTAAATAAACAAACACTTGGACGAATTACACAACGCCATCTAGTACTAAACTAAGCAAAGCTTACACTAGATTGCTGATAAATGTCCATAAATACTTTTAGAACATCCAGACCAACACATGAAACAGACATGTCTATGCACACAAATATGCCTTGCCTTGAACATTATTCGAACCCGTGTCCCTTGGGAAAAAGTAACCATTGTACGATATTAGTAATGGTAGTTGATTTAATTAATACAGAATAATATGTAGGTACTACATGACGAGAGAATGTGCCTGTAAAGGCCTAATATTAAAATAAATATATAGGGTAGGGACAAATCACACAGATTGAGCTAGCTCCAAAGTAAGTTCGAAACTTGTGTTATGGGATACTAACTCAACGATACTATATTCTTTAACAAATACATATATAGATAAACATCCAAGATCCGTCAATCAGAAAAAGTTCGTTTTTCATCATGATTCGAACCCGGGACCTGGGTGGCGGTCTGGCGTGGTAACCATTACGCCACGGAGGTCGTCACATTCAAACGATTTCATGACGTTGATACTTCTACTGAAATGAAATCGTTTTATATATAGATGTACAAGGATATTTATGAACGTGAGTGACGTTTGTAGGAGGGCGTTACTATGGCTTATTTTTCATACATTTTTTCAAAGGCGAACTGTCAAAAAGTGACATACAATATGAGCGGGAGTTGTAGTTCCAATTTCGGCCACGTTCATAAATACCATTGTAGCACTATAACTTTCTTAGCAACCTTCTAAATACATCAAAAAATAAAATGTCCATTCTAACAATTTGTAAGCACAACTTGTCTGGCGCGTGCCTAAAGATAATAAGTAAGGTAGACGGAGAGCCTGCGAGAGACAGAGATAAACACTAAAACGTTTCTTGTCACAGATAAACATACATTTACATCTAAATAACAACAGACATATTCTTTTACTAGTGAAACGCGCTTCGTTTGCGTGTATTTATTTATGCACAGAGCGCCATCTATTCGGGATAAAAAGTACCCTATGTGTTAATCCAAAGTATCAGCTACCTACATACCAAATATCATAAATATTGGCTCAGCCATTTGAGCGTGAAGAAGTAACAAACATACACATATCTTTCGCCTTTATAATAAACTAGCTGACCCGTGCCCACTTCGTTGGGCATAATGTTAAAAGCCTTTTTATTTTTTGGTTTTTTACCTATGACACTCAGCAATAATGTGGCTTTCTATTGGTGAAAGAATTTTTAAAATCGGTTCAGTAGATCCCGAGATTACCCCTTACAATTTAACAAATACACAAACTTTACCTCTTTATAATATTAGTAATAAATAAATAAATAAATATATATATAGGGACAATTCATACAGATTGAGCTAGCCACAAGGTAAGTTTGAAACTTGTGTCATGGGATAGTAACTCAATAATATTAGTGGAATAAGACAAACAAGCAAACGGGCCACCTGGTGCACCTAAGAATAATTCTGCATCATCGGCATTGGATTGTCGTGTACTATTGACAGACTAAATCAGCTCTAACTACGAAATACTAAACTGAATGAAATCGGATTGTACGAAAGAGAAGCTTAACGGAAAGTATGTTTTGTTTCTAGAGATACATCAACTCTCTACCTAGGACATCTGGAAGTTCTTCGAAGCCTAATATTGGAATTCTTGTTCTTAGATTAGACCCTGGTCATCTCTGTTATTGGCTGACTGTACTAAGCGCTACACTCAAATAATAACAGCTCGTTCAACCTCATTTCATTGATTAACTTTTTTGTATAACTCAATGATTAACAATAGACATGATGTGTATAATTAAAAATGTTTACATTAAGTTTAGGAGCGGAGCATTGCACTCTAATACGGGTACGACTCGATAAGACAATGTAAATCGACAACAATCGATATTTCGACCATTTCAAATATCGATTTAAGATTTTTTTTTTATATCTGTGGCCTATTTTTTTATTATCCGAAACACAAAATATTTTTTTCTAATAAATTATTAATTTTCGCGTTGCATTATGAATCCATAATATTATACATGCGAAAGTGTGTTTGTTTGTCCTTCTTTCACGTCGAATGTAACGAACCGATTGACGTGTTTTTTTTTTGGGGATAGGTTAAGATCTAGAGATGGCCAAATGGCCACAGGCTACTTTTTATTCCGAAAAAACATCTTAATCCCACGGGGAAAAAAGCCCACGCGGACGCCCGCAGGAGAGACGCAGGTAACAAACAGATAGTTAATAATAACGAAGAGGTTTCGACAAGGTTGCACCGGCCGTGGTCACAGGTGAACTGGTACAGCAACGTCATATCTCCAAAATTAGGTGTAAAACAAATGAAAATCAAATGAGGGTGGGCGAATTTCCTGTAGCAGGGATCACTCGGTTTATAATCTCGCTCTTATTTGGTAATCGAGTAGGTATTGTAAGACCTAAGGAGGCGTTGTCTCTGAGTTTCAGAAACTAGATCTAACCAGCAATGTCTCATTGTCAGCAAATGACTTTTCGGAAAAGTACGCGATTCCCGAGGATTTAGTCAAAAGTCTGATAGTCAATTGGCGCTTTAAAACGTAGTATGTTGTGCGGGTTTCGCTAGTGGTGCTATAAAAAAAGACATAAGGACAGGAGGCGTCGTCTTCTCAGAGTTTCAGAAACTAGGTCTAACAGCCATTTTAGTCTATTGTCCGCAAATGACAGTGACTAGCGAGAGTCGCCTTGGGATCCTCTCCCGTACCTCTAAGTACCTATGTAGGTAGCTGATATCTTGAATAACACAGGATACTTTTTATCGCGAAAAGCACGCGATTCCACTAGGATTTGATCAAAAGTCTGACAATCAATGGCGCTGCTGTGCGATGTTGTGCTGGTTTCGCTAGTAGTATTTTCAAAAAGACATAAGGAGGCGTTGTCTCCTCAGCATTTCAGAAACTAGGTCTAACAGGCATTGTCTATTGTCAGCAAATGACAGTGGGCAGCGAGAGTCACCGTGGGATCCTCTCCCGTACCTCTAATTCTATTATCCGGCCACTTCTAAATAGTTACCAGTCGGTAATGTGCGTGGAATGAACAGTACGATGTTGTTTACCATTTGATGAGAGAATATATTTACGCTACCGTGTTTTTTTTTTTTTTTTCATGACGATGTTGTGCAAGCTAGTGAAGCGCTAACGGGATACGCTTCACCAGCAATATAGGTTTTACGTGGGCGAGGTGTCAACCCGCCGCACAACCCCCGAAATGCTGGAGGACCACACCCGTCGTTGGTCAGCGAGTCCATCGGACTTAGCCGGTTAGTGTAGCTAGGCTGTACTACCGACCATTCCCCTATCCGCCACCTTGGGGACGCTCCCCTACGCTGTGAGGGCCAGCGCGGGGACGCTACCGTGTTACTTGTAACCTGTACATCCTTACTATAATATTATAAATGAGGAAATGAGTTTGTTTGTTTGTTTGTTATTCCTTCACGGCTAAGCAGCCGATCATTATGAAAATTTGCATACATATTGTTAGGGGTACAGAGCCCAACATAGGCTACTTTTTATCCCAGTAAAGTATGTTGTTCCAATGGGAAAATAATTTTTCTACTATAGAGGGCGCTGTATCGGCCAACAGATGGCGCCACAAGTCGCGCTATGGGGTTTTTTGTTGTCAAACGAGATCTATGTCATAAAATTAACGCGAACGAAGCCGCGGCGAAAAGCTAGTTAGTAATATTTTATAAGATAAAGTTAAGTTTCTTGCCAGTTCTTCTAGTAAGATTCTGCCGTCTGAACTGGTGGTAGGAAAAAATTGTGAGGACTCGAAAGAGCTTGTAATTAGGCCAATTTGAATAAAAAAGTTTCAAGTTTGAATTTTACGAGGACTATTTCCAGAATAATTCACCATGAAATTCATAAGAGAGTTGGCGAGGTACCTATTATTGGCATTACGTGCACAAGCATCACGCAATAAGGCGAAGAATTTTCTCTTTCTGGAAAAGTCACACATAAAAAAAATCTAAGCAACATACATTTAACTGTACTATGTAGTACTATTTAAAAAAAGCTAGAACTAAGTTTCTTGTCTGTTCTTCTAGTACGATTCTGCCGTCTGAACTGGTGGTAGGAAAAAGGGTGATGACATGAAAGAGGTTATAATTAGGCCTATTTGAATAAAAAAGGTTTGAGTTCGAATATTTAAACGGGATAGGAAAGATAAATATGAGGACCGTTTCCAGAATGGGATAATTTAACCGCGGAATTCAAACGCTCGTTGTCGAGGTACCAATGCTTGAAACCCTTCAAGCATTGGTACCTCGACAACGAGTATATATAATAAATACCCATTTATCTTCACAAGCACACGATAAAGAAAAGTGGTAAAGCTCTTTCTGGATAAGGTCTAAACTCATATTTAACGAAAATAAGATAATCTGATCCTGTTCTTGAGCCGAAATCTACGAAATCCGTCAAGTCGTATTTATATTTAGACATTCAAACATAGTATTTTTTTTTCGGAATCTTTACGTTTGATACAGACAAATTATAAAAACAAAAATACATTTCACAAAACAGCTTCGGTAAAGAAAGCCTGCGTGTCACAAGTGGACAACGACACAGAGTAGTAATCCTCCAGTTTTACGCAAGCTCCGTATGTCAACTACGTGACCACAGAGTAGTGACACTATCATTCTATTGTTCGTTCGTGAATGGTATGAGTGATGGGAAAAACTGAGATACAATGAATACATTTGATGTGAGTTCGTTGACCAATGATGTGGGATTTGACTGAATTCACCAAATTTACCTTTTTTTTTTTGTTTAAAGTCAGGAAAATGCATTACTGCATGTCCCGCCACTTGGGGGAAGCGAAAATTACCTAGGTATTTTATTTGTTTTACGGCCACGACGAATACTGTGTTTTGGTCACGTACAACATTTACAAAAAAAATATATATTTTCTGTACTTGTACCTAATAATACAGGGTGTATGGTGCGTCGTTTGTCAAATTGAAATCGATAGAGGGCGCTTCTGCTACCTTTTCAGCTACCAGAAAATGTTTTTGGGCCAACCAATTTATTTAGGTCGATATTATTTTTATGTGAAAAAATACAAAAGTCAAATCTTCTCACACACTATAGTGCTATTTGTAGCACTATAGTGTGTGAGAAGATTGGGTCTTTATGAACTTGGCCGAAATTGTAACTACAACTCCCGTTCATATTGCATATCACTTTTTGACAGTAGTTCGCCTTTGACAAAATGTATGAAAATCTCCAGTAACGCCCTCCTACAAACGTCACTAACGTTCTTAAACATCCTTGTATGTACATCTGTATAAACTATATGACACTATATGACAGACACCTGACACGCACGACAAGACCAATATTTTGTTATACATGCAAAATTACAGCTTTCACATATGAAGTCTATTTGCTAGACCGCAGATAGACAGACGGACATGGGAAAACGGACGGACGGATATAAAGGCTCCTTGTTAGTTTACTGCAGAACCCTAAAAATGATATCAGCAAACATTTATACAAACAAATGAAATGCTTCCTTAAAATAGATAAATTGGTTATGCACATTATGTTTTTAGTATCATTATCCATGGGAATCTAAGTTACGTGAGATGACAAGACATAGGTATACACAATTCCGATATCATTTCTCAGAATACAGCCTGTTGTTTAAACTGTGTGAACAATTATCATGATATTATTATAATTTTAACTAGAGATTTTATTAGCAGTTCTATTTGTCTCATTCCTAAGGGAATTCAGAAAGAAGGGCTTCAAATTGTTGTTTCTCACGTAGTTGTTAAGGCGGGAAGTCCTTTCAATACTCCGACTATCTTCTTTCTGATTAAATTCGTTGTGAGTTCCAAGATAGCTGTAGTTTTCTCCCCCGGGACGTCAATAAGCTTTATTGCTTATTGTCTATCCTAGGTCGCTGTTGATCCTGGCTACACAGGAGACACATTGGTGGGAATGTGTGGTGGGTTTGTAGGGAATTTCGGAAAGTATAGAAGTTTAAACTGCTTAGTACTAAACTTGACTATCAAGAAGACTGCGATGAAATAATGTTTTAAGAACGTTAAATTAAATAGATTAATTTGAATTACTTTTTTAAAAAAACAGAGCATGATAAACGAGCTATTGGATCATCTGATGGTAAGCAGTCACCGCTGCCCATGGACATCCATGACTACATGAATAGTGGATGAGAAAATGCATTACTACATGTCCCGCCACTTGGGGGAAGCGACGGGGGTCTGTCGGGCTCGCCTCTAGCCAATGAGGGATACCGACTAAAAACCTGACTGTCTGCCACCTTCTCCGCCTTCTCGTGGCGGGGTCGCGGGCACTGGTGATACTTCCGCAACCCCGCCGGCGGGTGTCCGTGGACCCATCTTATTTGGGCACGGCTCTACAGCAGCGTGCGCGAATAGGCACGCTGCTCCACTCGGGGACCTAAGAAGTAATGAAAAAGGTTTCTATTTCCAGGAAGTAGGAAGGGCGGGTATTAGGCTTCCGACTCGCTCACTCAATGTACGAAACACAGAGGCATATCACTGCTATTTCACGTTCTGTGAGAGGCTACTGCTTACGAGTTAGCAGTTCATAGAAATAGACGTAATACTTTACTCGCTTTACTACTCAAAATATTGTATCTAACAAAGAATAACAAAAAAATGAAATACAAGTAAGGTATTGTTAATATGATTAATTACTAAAATAACCATGAAATGCCTTGTATTTCACGGGTAAAATTCTTCCGATACTTGTCTTCTTCAAATCAGTTACGTTAGATGGTAGTCAGGAGAACTCTATAATAAAATGACAAACGCAACATGAGCGACTTTCTCGTTGTTTTCCTTAATAATTATTCTATTTTAGACGATAGAGAGTTCGTACAAATGAAAAAAAAAACATTATTTTTTAAATATTTATCAGCCTACATATAGGTACAGATCTGGATCAAAATAAAGGTGTGCCGATGGCCGGTTATTGTGTGCGGCGTCAGTTTATCTTTGTGTGAGAGTTCCCTCGAGAGCCGCGTGTATGCTGAAATATTAATAACGGCTGGGAGGGCATTGTCTGGCCATATCGCATTGGCTTCTAATATAAATTTTCAGCCAATAAAATGTTCTATTTAGTATAAAAAACTATGTCTACATTTGAGGGTACTAACTATTAAAATTATACGCATCTTCGTATTGTGATATAGCTTTGACGTGAGAAATTCGGGAAATCCTTGTATAGAGCTGGTCTGTATAACCTTGGTATTGAAGGTCTGTATAACCTTCCTCTTGAATCACTCTATCTGCTGCTGAAAACTGCATAAAAATCCGTTTAGTAGTTTAGAACCTATAGGTGACAGCGAAATTTATTTAATTTTGTATACTACCACATGAGTAAATAAAACTTTTATTTACTTATGTGATACTACTACTAGTAGTATTAGGTACTAAGGGTCCAGCGATCTTACGTGGGCAAATTGAAATACTTTTCTGCCTTTTGGTTGCCCACGCATCTGTATTTAATCACTGATTTGTGCTTAATATTGACTGTTCAATTCGCCCAGAGCAAGCCTAGTCATTGAATAAACAAAATTATTTCAAACTAGTGAAACCCGCGCAACTTCGTTTGCGTCAATTTATTTATACACAGCAGTCCTAATATTCCCGTTCCCGTGGGAATTTCGCGATAAAAAGTATATACCTATATGATATTCCAGGTTATAGTCTACACGTGTACCAAATTTCATTAAAATCGGTTCAGTAGTTTTTGCGTGAAAGAGCAACAAACATCCATACATCCATACATACATACATCCTCAAAAACTTTCGCCTTTATAATATTAGTAGGAAGGATGTCCAATTTACAATAAGTGCACTATAGTGGACGACGCCAGTCCGTCTCGTACACACACACATACAGTGTTACTCACACATCTAAACGGAGATAACGTGTGATTGTGTGACTCACCTGACGTAGGGTGTGTGTAGGGTGTCTATAATGAATACGGAAGTTGGAAATGTCTCTTCGATATCAAAACAAATTCCGGTATCGGGAAATATAAAGAAGATAGATAGGGGTTGGGCATTCGGAATTTTCACTCGCGCGCTAAGTGGGTTTACTTGTCCAGGAAATTTCATTCGCGCACCAAGAGGTTTTACTTGTCCAGTTAAGCTATAATGCTTTAACACTCCTATTTTTTTTAGGAACATTTGTGGCTAGACCGCTGCGGCAAGTAACTATTAAGTAATCTTCAGTCTTATGGCACAAATTTAATAGTTACTTCGCTTATTTTACTATTACACTGGACAGTTGCCGAAGCGGGGGACTTACAAGTTTATTACCCATCACTTTTCTTCGGAACCGCTTCGGAAATTAACTATTCTAAGATTTTGTTTAGGCATGACAAATACAATGCATTTTCGCGCAATTCTTGTGGAATAATGTATACGCCTAACCATCCTCAACGCACCTTTAAAACAAATCACACGCGTGAAACGAGGAATTCGACCTTCCTGTCTAAGAAAATTCCTAAAATATGTCTATCTAATGGTGTTCCTAACGTGCATATCGATTCAGCGGGGTGACTCTCCTCGCTAGGATATGCGGTTAGTTTCCCAGAAACGGGGGTAGCTTTTTGGTATGTATTTCCTACCTAAATACAGGGGTTGAATCTGTTTTCGATTTTGATTTTTATCTAGCGTATATTATCGAATATAACCTCGCAAATAAAGTTCGTATATACATAAATTTTAAAAACGATTCATAGAGAGGTAGAGCAATAATAAATATTTGACTGTCTTATAAGAAGTTAGACTTTGACTTCGAATTAAACTAAAACAAAACTAATGTAGTCTAACTATATTATCATCATCTCAGCCACAAGAAGTCCACTGCTAGACCTCCCCCAAACACCCAAACTAACTCTATTAATTTTATTTTAATTAAATTTTTAAGATAGTTTAGTTTAAAGAAATATTAAATACATATTTAGTTGATTGACATTTAAAATATATTCAAGACTTCGAATTTGGATTCTTATATCCTTCTCTCTTTACCTCAATATAACTATGCTAACTACTTCTACCTTACACAATATAATTCGCAAAATAGAGCTATTAATTTAGAAGCGACAATTTCCTATATTTCCCTGGAGTAAACATTAGTTCGTGCTGTTCGTTATTTGGGAATAACCAAGCCTCAATTAAAGCCTTCTATTTATATTAGATCGGGAATAAAAGGTTAATCATACGTATTATCTTTCCTTCTTCTTCGGTTCGTCAAAGTTTTATTCGAGCTCTTTTTTTACCACAAAGTTGGTAAACAATACGGCCCGCCTGATAGTAAGCATCACCGTAGCCTAATAGACGCTTGCAATACCGGGGGTATCACTCACGCGTTGCCAACCCTCCCAACACCCCCAAGTGGAGCTCTGGAGACCTTACTCACCGTAGGAACAACACCGTGTGAACAGAACATAGCCGAGACCAATGCTATTTGGCTACGATCTTCTGTAAGGTGGAGGTCCTTCCCCAGACGGGCTGCGAAAGATGCGGAGCGGATTATCCGGTGTCTCTTTAAAACTCTACTTTGCCTGTAGCTCTACTTCGTCACAAGATAAAAGAAATGTAAAGACAAAGTAGGACGTTGGGTAAACTTCGCGAGAGTTTAGACTCCGTATTTTTTAAATACACCTTCATTCTAGTCTGGGTTAGAGGTGGTTGGTGTTTTCAAATCACGTGGTGGTCGCTGACTCATCTAACTCGGATTAAAGACTACTGCTGGGACCTGACAATGAAATGAAATCGTTTATTTCAGAATTAGACATTCATAGGCTTTTTCTTGTCATTTACAACTTGTATAGTATAAAGAAAATAAACTACCACCATTTCGGACACAAGCAAAATGGCTACCGGTAAAAGAAATGGCGAAAGAAAACTTAGAAATAAAGAATCAAGATGAGACTGTGTTTCTTTTTCTGTGCAACTTTTAATTTCCTCAGCGCTCGTGATACGTGTAAGAGAGAACGAAATTAAATAAAAAAACAACATCTTTTATAATATCGCGTCCATTTTTAAAACATAATACAATCTTATTGTAAATCCGTAAAACCCATTCAATATATTATTCGTTACACCTCTAATCTGAACTAACAATAGAACCCCATCACAAAAGGTCAAGCAAAGAGTGAAGCAATTTTAGGGGGTCGCATTCTTTTATAGAGCCAATCCCTTTTTTCATAGGGATTGGTCCAGATGACCCCTGGTCAAATTTCAGGGTTAGGGGTCAATTTGAATCGAATGGTCAGTATAGGGTTAAATAATAGCATCTTCCTTTAATATTTGAGATGCTAATTAGGTTTTTTGTAAGTTTATATGCAATGGTGTAATATTTTAAACGGATTATTATGTATTGAGATTATTTAAGATGAACTGACGGAATTTTAGCGACTGGAAAGGAGAAACCGCAGAGAGGGATGGTTGGAAAAGGAAGAGACCGACGACCCTTTGCCGGTCCAGCAATAAAATAAATAAATAAATAAATATACAGGGACACAGATTGAGCTAGCCCCAAAGTGAGTTCGAAACTTGTGTTATGGGATACTAACTCAACGATACTATATCTTATAACAAATACATAATATATACATCAAAGACCCGAGGCCAATTAGAAAAAAAAATGAATATGAAGCATTGAGACATAAATTCAATCAATTCATTTATTCTTAACAATTTGCATTGTGTTGTTTGTGTAATGTATTAAAGTTATAAATCGAACCGAACATATTATTGAAAATCTTGTGCAAAAATATTTATGTGGTAATCTCGCTCACACGCTCTTGATTGAAAAAAAGGACGGGTTGCACTCCGGAAGTGCCGGCAGAAGTGAATTAAGAATCGACGTTGTGCATTTTTGAATATTTTCTTACGCTTTTTCAATCAGGCTGCAGATCTGACGCGAGTTTAACATTTTTTACCCATCTAAAAAAAAGTGCCAAGCGCCGCTAAAGAAGTTCTCACTTCAATATATTTTTAGAGTCGATATGCGTGAGATCTTCAATCTTCTAAAACTTTAAAATTTAAACCTGTGTAACGATGAAATAGGACGACTTCTCAAGCGGTTACTTGCCACAATATTCTTGTAGAAGAATTTTGCCAATATATTTTGCATAAGAATCCGAATGCATGCAACTTCCTTGCTTAACCCTTCCGGCGCGGCCACTAGCAATCAATCATCGACGCATCCCTCCTGTCCTTTTTGGCAACCCTTTGGGCGTTTATGCTAATGTTGGCAATTAAAAATCTTCGCTGTAACGGTCTTGAAAGGTCCTTTGTCAATTTTGCAGCTGGACTAAGCTTCTTTGTTAATTGCCTATGGGATAAACGTTAGAAACACAAATATATTAATAATGTCTGTATTGACAGATTTTTTCACACCAAAACTTCATAATCAAATCGTAGCACAATTTTTATGACAGAGGAGGACAGGAAACAATCACCGCTGGCCATGGACATCTACGACTACAAGAATTGAATATGCCCATATTCAATTCTTGTAGTACAAAAGGAAGAAGAGCAAAGGAAACATGATATAGGAAGTAGAACTAGTGTTAGGCTTCCAGCCCTCTTACTCATCGACTCTACTCATAAAAAAGACAGAGGCACATCACCACTATTTCACGTCGAATCGTCGGGGGTGGTATTTTAATATCTGTTTCACAACTTACCAGTCTTTCGACAGTTTTTATCTGAGAAATAGGTTAAATGGAACTTATCAGCCAGTGGTGAATCAGGCATCAAGTCAAGACTATTTTATAATCTACTTAACAGAAAATATTTGTGTCCAAGTGAAAGAATTATAAAATCCGTCATTTACATTTTTTTTTTTGGATTAAGTAAACAGATACCAAAGGTACAATAAAATATTAAACAAAACGCTGTTATAACAAAAGAAAAAAAACCTTTTGTCTATTAAACTTTCAAAACACGACCACTAATCTCATAAGACAAGTCAGCATCCCATGTACAAAAAATACAACATCCAGACACAATAAAGTGCTAAATTACCATAAACAACGCATTATCCAGCAGCGGTTGGTTGGAACCGGTTAGAGGTGGCCCAAACTGGTTTCATCCGGAAATTGCCAGATCCTATAGTTCCGCGACACCTCACTATTGTCTTTGTTTTTATAAGGGCCTATTCGACCGAACTCGCCGTTGGGGTGTTAAGATGTTAAGGTATACGCACATCTCGGTGATTGCAACTGCATGTTACAAAATATTTGATGAAGTCTTTTAAGTTGAACTTGTACCTATACTTAGGATAACCAACATCGCAGTTCAAGTAGGTAAATATGACAAAAAAAACTAGTCCGTAAATCGTAATTTTTATTTTTATTTAACGTTTCCAATAACATTTTAATATTATATTACAAGTTGATATGTGTATGTTATGTTTCTAGTGAGAAATTGATTCAAAAATAAAACGATGTCCCAAAAATTTTCGTGATAGTTTTTATAAGACACTTATTTTGGTCTTGAGGCTTTATTATTGTCTGATTATGTGTGTTATCCAGCTCAAATTGTATATCTCAGTAAAAAAAACTTTGCAAAAAAATTCACCGAGATGTGTACCACCCTTTATAATCTTAAGATGGACATACATTTAAGGGTTGAAAGTTTTGTTATGATCTTAATAGCTAATGTTTGCTTTAATCGTTTATATTGTATTATTGAAATATCTTCCCATGGGATCACATACAATAGGATAAGTTATTATCATTTAAAATGGGCCATTTCCTGGTCCAAAAATTATTACATGTGCTTATTATAATTCTTATCTTAAGACTTAGTGTTTAAAGGTATCTATAAAATACCTTATGACGTTTCATTTATTTTTTTAATGTTAGTTTAGTAAGTATTTAGTTTTGTAACTTAGTATGTACCCTCCTTTTATGTGTCTGGAAGGTAGAAGGGAATGATGCTGAAAATAATCATAAACCATACAAGAAATATTCGTTTGACGACCTCCGTGGCGTAATGGTTACCATGCCGGTCCGCCATCCAGGAGGTTCCGGGTTCGTATCCCGGTCGGGTCATGACGAACTTTTACTGATTGGCCTGGGTCTTGGATGTTTATTTATCTATAAGTATATGTATTTGTTATAAAATATAGTATCGTTGAGTTAGTATCCCATAACACAAGTTTCGAACTTACTTTGGGGCTAGCTCAATCTGTGTGAATTGTCCCTATATATTTATTTATTATTTACTTTAAACCCGTCACGCTTGCTACTTCTGTTTCCTTCTCCCTTTTTATTAGGCCACAAAGGTGGCACAAAAGCATACGGTCCGCCTGATGGTAAGCATCACTGTAGCCTATAGACGCTTTCAATACCGGGGTTATCACTCACGCGTTGCCAACGTGGAGCTCTATGGAGATCTTACCGTAGGAACACAGCGTGGCCGAGACCAATGCTATTTGGCTACGATCTTCTGTAAGGTGGAGGTCCTTCCCCAGACGGGCTGCTCCGATTTGAGCGGATTATCCGCTGTGCCCTACCTCTCTCCTTCCCTTCTTATTTCATTTCTTCATTGGTGGTCAACGCCTCCAAGATTAATTATTTTATTTATTAATCGCAGATTTCTATGGGCAGTAGTGATTGCTTACCAGCTAGGTTACTCTGTATAGCAATCGCCATTTTAATTTCAATTCTGTATAATTTAAAATGCAAAATTAACAACAAATCTTAATTTATTTCCTTGTTTTTTTATACTTTACTAAATATTTGGTTAGCATATAATCCGATTTCATTTAGTTTAGTATTTAGTTAGCGCTAGTCTAGCTGTAAAGAGTACCTAAAATAATAAATAAATAAATATATAGGGACAATTCATACAGATTGAGCTAGCCCCAAAGTAAGTTCGAAACTTGTGTTATGGGATACTAACTCAACGATATTATATTTTATAACAAATACATATATACCCGAGGCCAATCAGAAAATTTTCTTTTTTCATCATGACCCGACCGGGGATCGAACCCGGGACCTCCTGGGTGACGGTCTGGCGTGGTAACCATTACGCCACGGAGGTCGTCAAAGTAACAATCCAATGGCGATCGAACAGAATTATCTTCAAGAGTAAGGGGGCTGGTAACCCGCTAACTCGTTTGTCCTCAGCTTCGTTATAAAAAGTCTATTTTCAGCTTGAACAAACAAAGAACAATGAACACAAAAAAAAATACATAAAATGTTGATTTTTCTCCCCATTTTCTCGACAAGATAACGCAACGAGCTTCCAAGGTGCGAAACGTTGACCCCAATAACCCAAAACATAAATAAATAATACATATAAAACTAATAGTTAACCAAAAAGCAACTTTATTCTTTAGATTACAAAGACTACATAACTTAAGTTAACAGCATAACATAACTTTGTGTCTGTCACCCACACGTATACAAAATTTACGTGTGATTCATGCAAATGTCCCTACAAACTTATTTATTTCTGTTACATAAGACCTTAGTACGTTTATTTAGGAGTTATTATCCATTGTTTTTATATAACAAATGTAATTATTTAACCGACAAGCTGTTATCGAGGAACGGGTTCGTTATCAGTAAGGTTCGGTAACTCGGCAGATGTAAAGGTGAATATAGGGAATCGATTTTTCGTTTGTTTGTTCGTATCTTATTATGTGAGCATAGTATTTTGGAAAGGTAGTCCAAAATGCTAAACTCGCTTACTAAGAAATGTTACTTTGAACGATATTAATAAAACAAAGAATACATACCTTTTTTTTATATATATTTTGGCAAAAAGTTCTGTTTGTTTTGGAATACATACCTTTAATCTTAGTAAATACAAGCGGCTTCGCACGGGTTCCCTACTTTTTTTAAAATATAATATGTTTCTCGGGGGCAGTGACTACGCAGCCCTTTTCAAAAGACGCCTTCAAGTCCATTGACTTTCTCCAAATGTGTTAGTATTTAGTACCTATTATCGTGTTGTATTTAAAATTTCAACCTCTATTTTGGTTGCGCGCGCAGTATTTGAGAACTGAGATTTGAGGACAAATTATTTTCGAAGAAAATGACAAACATTACACGACGTCTCTATTGAATATACACTGCTCGGGGGTAATGTCGGTGAACGGTGAAAGGGTTTTTGAAATCTAACTACCAACATTTCGAAAACAAAAGCAAAATGACCACTGGTAAAAGTAAATTAAATGGCGAAAGACAACCAGTTTTTGTCATGTTTTTGTCATTTAAAAATACATCGTATATTTTTACACTGTTTAAAATAAAGACTATATAGGTACATACAACATTAAGTAATTATTTATTTTACGCGGAATGTTCATTTAAATAGTGCTGTTGTTACAAATTATGATGTCGTTTTGATGACAACTTGATATTACCGACTATTTCGTGTTATGGTCTCCAAAAATGCGATATAAAAATGATATCAAATTGACATCAACTTAAACGCGTATTACACTCCACTTTTTGACATAAAACAGTATCGCGTAAATGTCAAAAAATGAGATACAGAATTGACATAGCATAGTACCATTTAAAAAACCATGACAACTTGGGATCAACATCATATTGACATCAAAACGACATAATCCTTTGTAAGCATAATTGCGCCACTGTTTTATTGTAGATTACTCGGACATTTAAATAGTGCTGTTTTCTTGTAGATAACTGGGACTAAAGCATAATACAGCTAATAAATGTAAGAGGGGGAAGAAAGAAATATGATTCGAGATTTCTAAATTTCTTATAAGGTTTTATTTAAGTCAAGGTCAAATCGTTTATTCAGAGACTAGCCTTCTAAAAACAAATTGATTTTGCAAGGAGATTTACTAGAAATACTTGTGCACGTCAATATTTTTCCTCTACTAGCACTTTCGACGGAAATGGCCCGTTGAGAAGAAATACCGCAAGAAACTCAACATAGAGAAGTCTTTTTTCACAAGCACAGCCTTTGTCGACCGTGGTTATTCCTACCGGCGAAAGATTTTTCACATCATTTCAGTATTTTCGCAACCTAAACAAACAAACACCTTGTATTAAACAAACAAACAATCAAATCTTTCCTTTTTCGACAGGCCCGGTGGTCGAGTGGCTAGCAATTGTCACTTTATCCCGAGGGTCGCGGGTTCGAAAAAATTCGGTTCGGTAAATTTGTGTGCATGCACATGTCTGTTTGCCTTGGTCTGTGTGTTTTCTATGTATAATAAGTATTTATTTACAAAAAAAAGTATTTCAGTATATTTATCAGCAATCTAGTACCCATAGTACAAGCTTAGTTGCTTAGTTTGGTACTAGATGAAGCGACGTTACCTATGTGATTCGTCCAAGAACATTTATTTATTTTATAATATTAGTATTTAATGTGATTGTTCTTACCGCGTACGTTCACTAGTTTCATAAAAAATTAAGTTAATTACACAAAATAGTAGTTAGAGAACCTTTAAAATGACTTTAATGTTACGGTACTGGTTCTCATAGTTTCCGAGAAATGGCCCAGTGACTCACAGACGCGAGATGTTGACAGACTGACCTCTCTCATGATCGTATAGCGGAATTCATAATAAACATTATAATAATACTTCACACCTATGTGAGCGGCCTTCGACGTTCAGAGATTCTAGGATCTTTGCTAGGACTTTGCATATAGGAATCTAATTTTATTTAAGACGAACTAGGACAAACTACTTAGCAGATCACCTGACGGTAAGCATTCAATGCTGCCCATAGAAAACCGCGATTACAATTTTTTTTTTTTTTCGTTTTGGCAATCAGACTTCAGACAAAGATTCTATTGTGCCATTCAAGTTATGGTTGTTGTTGTATGTAACTCAAAGCAACGTGTTTATGCTATCTTGACTCAGTATACGGTCTCTGAGTCAAGACGCCCCGAAGAAAGATGATAGCATCTTCAGAAAAGGCGGATTTTGAAGTCAACACGATAATGTAGGTACTTTTAATAGTACTACGAAACGTAAATCCGATACTTCGGCCGAAGTATCGGAAGAATTTTAACCGTGAAATTCAAGTTATTTCATGATTATAATTCAATGAACTACTAAAATAACCATAAAGTACAAGGTATTTCATGGATAGAATTCAAGGAATTACTAAAATAACCATGAAATACCTTGTATTTCACAGTTAAAATTTTTCCGATACTTCGGCCGAAATATCGGATTAACGTTTCGTAGTAGCCCTCCTGGTCACAAACTTCAATCAAGCACTTTAACCAATGTTTGCTTCACATTCACTATATAATACTATGAATCAAACGCTGAAATACACAGTATATCTTATTCACATCACGAGCCCAAGTGGACGCTATCGTAGTTGGCGCCAAAATCCTACAATAATCTTGTGAGCCACTGTTGTGAGCACATTAATTTTTATATTCACTGTCAAACTTTAAAAAAAGATAGTGTTGCTAATTCGGTTGTACCTACATTTAACTAGACTAAATTCCCGGCCGATGCATTGTTTTTTAGTTTTTATTGTTAGATTCGTTTTTAATTTTTATTGTTAGTTTAGTTTTAATTTATTTTATTTTATTTCATGTTATTTAGACTAGACTAAACTAATTTTGACAGGATCAAAGGCGTTGTTGTCCTTCTTGGTTTACAATTAGTGACAAGGATAGCAACACTACTAGTCCTGTCAAAATTATTTTAGTCAAGTTAAATGTACAATAGAATTAGCACCAGTATGACACTTAATCTGAAATTAAGATGCGTTTTCTGCAACTGACTATAAGGCATGTAACTGACGTAAGCATCTCAATAAATCATCCTATTTTTTTCTCACAATAAAATCTGCTCACAAAATCATCCGTCCATCATCATCATAGATCAGTTGCTCTATTTTGTCCATTGTCCATCCATTGTTTACACCTCACTTCTCATACTATTGTCCGGTCCGGAACTATTGAATTTGCATAACCCTGCGACGCAACTTGCACAATGGCGCACTGTCTTCACTATACCATGGTCTAACTGACCTATTTTGCAAAAGGCCCTTTTGATACTCCGCGAAATTTCCCACTGGCCAAACAATGAGTATCTATGCGTCTAGTTCTTCGGCCAAACCCTTTCGTGTTACAATTTTTATGGGAAGCAACTTTCTATGCTCCATTTTTTGCATTGTCCGAACGGCCAACGTATTCGCCTTTGGCAAAAATGTTTATGTGATTTTAATATAATAAGTAATATAATAGAGCGGTCTTTATTCTTATATATAACTGCTTTGATATGACCGTTATACGTCAATGTTGGTTTGTTTGTCTTGATGTATAGCTAGTAAACTAGAGTAACGGTTTTGTTTGAATATATCTTGTTTACGTTTGAGTCATACATTAGTTTTAAATAGAAAAATTCAAATATATAGTACTAAATGCAACACATTTTCATTCATTTGTTCAGTATTTAAAAATATTTACGCTATATAATAAGTTTGAATAAAAGTACTTTAATAAAAATTTAATTACCAAAAAAAGAAATTTTTGATAATTTAATCAGCTTAGATTATGTCATAATTTTCTCTATAATCAATGAAATGAAACGAATTACATCGTTAAACGTTCGAGAACTTATCTTTATTCATCAAACAAGTTACCTTAACATATTACAAAATAGTTACATTACATTTAAATCGAGCTAGAGAGGTTATCGCGATTTTCCCGAATTACAACCGTTAGTGTTCTCGTTTTAATTGTCCATTCAGGACAGGGGTCATCCGGACCGGACAGGCTAGGTAGCCAACCCGTGCTGACCTCACATATAATAGGGTCGAAACAACCCTTTACGTCAGTTTAAACAGTCCGAAATTGGTGCACCGTGAGCGATGGGGGTCAGCCCCGCGACGAATGACCCAACTGACCCGATCTTTAGAAAACCACCCCTTTCTTACAAGGCATTATTTGTAATCCCTTTTCGCGAATCTATTACATTGTGAATCCATCTATTCATTTGTCTATCGGCGAAATTTTTGCGTGAGAACGTTCTAGTTTCTTTGCAAATCTGTAACGTCCACAGGACAATGTGATCCTTTATGGGAAAGTTAGCGATCGTTGTCCACTAAACAATGAGTGGTCTCTTTTTAATGATTCGCTTTGTGCTTTTGATACAGTTTTTTTTTTGTTTGGTCAAAATGACCGTTGCCAACGTATTTGCCGATAATATTTAAGGCGGCGCCGGAACGGTTAAATGTCATAATGCTTGGACGTTGCATTGGTTATGGTAGCATCGCATCGCAGCGGCCATCCATATTTTTCATACTTTTTGGTACAACAGGAATATAGGTAGTCAATTTAGGAGTAAAAGGTCCAATATGATCTTATCCATAAATATTATCACTTTAAAATGTATCTGTTCAACGTACTATACATTATATTATTCCTTTTTGGCAAGCAATGCATGCAAGGTACACTAGATATGGATCGTAGACGTACTACCGATTACCAACAGAACTATGCACAAACATAGCATTGTAATCTCATCTCAATCTCGAGCAACCTGCTAATTATGTGTACAATCCAATACATAATATAATACTATTTTTAATAAATGTGTACATAGTAGCTAAACTGAAGACAAACACAAATATTTATGACGTGTGGAGATCGAACTCACATCCTTTGGTACCAAAAAATCTGCTGACTTTGGTGTCCATTCGGCGTAAATGTCAGGTACTGTAAAATAGTGGTTGCACCGTTGAAATAATTAAGAAAAAGGCTTTGTTTTATTTTATTGTGTCTTAGCTTAGATTTCAATAACTTTGGATATAAATTAAGTATTTTTGTAAATATTTTTATTGTATTTGTGTGTGATTTCTTGTATCTGTTAATGCAAACTGGCCAATGCCTAAAATTTTTTGATATTTTTCAACTTCCGTAAACGATAATTTGTAAATAAACGTGTACATTTCTGGCTAGTATTTACAAATTACTACCAACAGATGGTGTAGTTGCTGTACTGTTAAATACCGTCTCAAACATATAAGAAATTCTTCCTACGAGTTATTAGTTTCCGCCATAGTTTCCGCAAGTTGAGCAATACTATTTTCATCCCGTCATAAAATATACATACACGTATAATTAATAAATAGCGTGCGTGAAGAGAACGGTAGTAATAAAAGGAGAAAGCCGAGAGTAACACAGCCTTCCGCTGACCGTCTCCCCGGATGAAGGAAGCGGGAGTGGGGAGGGGGGAGGGACAGTTGGCACGTGCGCGGGCGCAGGTGCCTGTTGCCCTCTTCAGGGGTATGCAACCTTTGGTACAACTAGAGTGCTTTGTTTTGTTTATGATTTTCCCATGTTTAACGTTGAAAATTGTCATTTTCGTGAAAGAGTATAAAGATGATTTGATTAAAAAAATTATAATAATAGTATCACAAATATAATTCAACCTTAACAAAGTACAGAGGAATTATTTGAGATGCGTCACACGCTAATACTCGCTATCGATACACGGCAATATGTTAGTTGCATGCAAACGTCCATAGGCTGCGGTAATTACTTGCTAACAGGCCGCCGTATGCTTGTTTGCCAACATAGTGATATAAAAAAATCCAATCACACATCTATTCATTTATGGTATAAACTTTCTTATATAGATAAATAGAATAACATAAAACTTACATATTACTGTATTTGACACAAGGCGACCTTATTGCTGACAGTAATCTTTCCAAGGCAATTATATTAATATTAGTAGAATAAAATACATGCGTCTTGTCTTAAAGAGAGGTAAAGGAGCCAGTAAAAGAGAGAGGAGAATGGAGCCTGCTACACTGACGCGACATGAGCGCGACTCATAAAGAAAACAAAATACAATCGATAAAATGTTGACCACGCCATTTCTCTCGACCGCCCCGCTCGGCGCCGCCAACACATGTTGATCCGTTATTTATTTTTTATAGCCAATATCAAGATCAAACGCAGTTGTATAATGAATACTACAACTTTCGTATTTAACCACATTATTGAGCTTGCCGCTTGTTCATTTCCAAAGGTTAGTTAGTAAAATAAATGTATTTATCGCTTAAGATGTGAAAGGGCGAACTTTTTTTACAGAATTTATAGAAAGAAGATAAATAATTAATTTGTACAAGGCACACAAAATGACAGAAATAAAACAGTTAACTTTGACAAGGTAATACACATACCCAGACCCACTGTGTGCCGAGGGTGATGCAAAGAGGCAGTCAGCATTATTTGCTCGGATGGGTCGAATTTTTTTTTTACAAATCACACAGATTGAGCTAGCCCCAAAGTAAGTTAGAAGCTTGTGTTATGGGATACTAACTTAACGATACTATATTTTTATAACAAATACATATATAGATAAACATCCAAGACCCGAGGCCAATCAGAAAAAGTTCGTTTTTCATCATGGGATGGGGTGGGGACCGGAATTCGAACCCTGGATACGTAGTACTATTATCTATTCTGTGCCCTGGATCCGGCGCGCCGTAACCATTACGCCACAGAGGTCGTCTAATTAATATTTCTAAAAATAACATTTGAACTTAATATTTACTTTTATTATCACTAATTCAAATTATGATGTATTTTGTGAATCTTTTAATATAATTTTTATTATTGTTAATTTAATTATCAAATTTTGTATTATTGTAAAATATGGACATACCTAGTCTGAAATATATATTTTTTTAATTTTATTTACAAACAACACATAAATAACTCCATAGAAAACGAATTTTAAGGAAAATAAAAGTAAAGTATCAAGATACATCAACTGTCGCCTACACAGGTGCCATCCGGCACCCCTATCTCCCACGCCGCTTCCTTTGTCCAAGCTACGCAGCCGACGCACCAGTGCCTTAGGAAATTATTTATAGAACAAATATTTTTATACTAAACTTATTTAAATATATTATTATGACAAAATGTTAATAATTCCTCCTCCTCGCGTCGTCGCGTCTCGGTCTCCTCAATGCTGAGGGTCGTGATCATCTTCCTGACGCAGTACTTTGCGGACTATTTGCCGCCAATAATTATATTTGGAATTTGTTTGAAATTAATTCCGACAATCACTGTTGTGTTGTTTTTATTTTAAAAAAAGAGCAATCTTTTAATGATGTGCTTCCAAAAAATATAAACTGACTGCAACAACTCGGTTAAAAATTATATTAAGGTGTTATTCTATTTTTGTTGCTGAACGTACATACTCAATGTTCTGTAGGTATATATATGCGATGTATATGTAAATAGCTATTATATAGCTACGCAATTACGTTTTTTCTGAAAAAATCAAGAGAGAACTGTTTAGAATTTATGTCTCCTTTTTGAATTATTTAAAATCAGACTTCAAAAACCTAAGTGGAGGTCATAAGTATTAATATTATTTATTTTTAAACAATTTGAATGAATAAAAAAATTATATAAGTCGGTAATATGTATTCATGGACCCGAATAATCCGCAAAACTTGTGCAAAAGGATTTAGTTATACTTACGAAGTAACTATTAACTAATCTGTGGTTATACTACACTGGGCGTCAAAAATAAGTAGTACAGTTTTAAAATTGCAATTACTCTTAAACTATAGAAGTTAGAGTTTTGAAATAAAAATCAATCTTTAAAAGACGATATTATGCATAAAGTTTTTATTAAATGAAATTGACTTTTAACTTTTTTTTTATTTCAAAGGTCTAGCTTCTGTAGTTTAGGAGATTTTGCAATTTTAAAACTATACTACTTATTTTTGACGCCCAGTGTAGTTAATTCTTCATCATAAAGTAAGAGTAAACTGCCGACTTGAAGACCATTGACATGACTTGGCTTAACGGCAAACAGCAGGCGTCGAACGGTTCCATTTATTGGCGCGTAAAATAACGTCTGGCCGACATGTCAAGATAGGGGCGTCTTCGCGCACTTTATAATTATATCTACAAAGAACCAACCCTAATGCGGATAGGGGTGTCATATGCTTGACCATGTGCTTATTCGGTTTTCAATAATTGTCTTTTATTTTTTTATGTCATACGTGTACGGCAAGCAAACATCAAGCCTCCGGATAAGTGGTTACCGCCGCCTATGAACATCAATAACATCAGTGTGTTACCAATGCGTTGCTTGCTACATGTAGATAAGGAAAAAGGGAAAGGAAATGGGTTTCCGAATCTTTCATTCACAGAACACAACGCATTGTTGCTTTACGTCGATATTACAAGCTCTATTTTCGATAATTTCTTTTTCATTTCTAAAAGCAAAACGGTCTTTTCGTCATTTAACAATACATTTTATATTTTTTAAACAAAATATATAAAAAAAATACAGGTGGTACATACAGAAATGAAGTGCTTAACGCGGGATGTCAATCCAAATAGCGCTATGATCAAATCCTAGTCTAAATGTTAATTATATCCCTAACTTATCTATTGTAAATTATACATAGATTTTGATGAAAGCAAACCTAGGACTTCTTAATTTCCTTTTACGTTTACAAGTTTCACCTTTGACCTTTCCGGGATCAGTATAAGATATAACTTAGCATGATGACACGTGCGGTGGGCAGGTGGCCGCCCAGGTGTTTTGATCAAGCTCATTGCTTATGTAACACCCGCTTTGAAAGCTCATGTCGTACCATGAGCTAAGCGAGGCTCAAAAGCTCACCAATACCGTTAGCGATAACGTTCGATTTTCTGTCGATATTGTGAAGAAATTGTTTTCAATGACAAATTTCTATTTATTGTCATAAACATTGTAAATGTGTGTTACCTCTAATTGTAATCCTACTAATATTATAAAGGCGAAAGAGTGATTGTTTGTTACTTGATATTTGGTATGTAGGTAGCTGATACCTTGGATTAATACATAGGGTACTTTTCATCCCGAAAAGTACGCGATTCCCGTAGGATTTGATCAAAAGTCTGATATAGATGGCGCTGCTGTGCATAAATAAATACACACAAACGAAGTTGCGCGGGTTTCACTAGTAAAGTAATTGTATTTTTTTTTTTTTTGTGTACCAAATAAATGATCGCTGCTAGCAGGTCGCATTAGAGACGTTTGGGGCCTATGTCCAGCAGTGGACTTCTTGTGGCTGAGATGATGATGATGATGACCTAATGAACAATTTTTTTTATTTAAATCTTTTGTTTAGAGGCTAGGCCTTCACAGGCACTTTTTTTTTAGTTATAAACATCTTTAACATTAAATAACTAATTCTAATTTATGAAATTACGAGCTGTTACCCGCGACTTCGTCCGCATGAAATGTTAAAATAAGGATAACTCCTTTTCCTGACATTCGATTTAAATAAAACAAATGCCTATATTCTGCTCCATCCCGAGCTCTATCTTCCTGTGAAAACAGCATTAAAATCCGTTCAGTAACTTAGAAGATGTGCGCGTTCAAACAGACAGACAGACAAAAAAATAAAAAAAAAATTTTTTTGCTTTTATTACCTTACTCTAACTGTTCCCTCTCCATTTTTGCCAAATATGTCCAATGTACAGACATATCGGGGTCTACTGTTTTATTATATGTAGGTATAGATATAAAATGCAATTGGTATATAAAACTGAAGTGGCAGTGGGCCGGCCATATCAGCCGAAGAACCGGCAACCGCTGGGCTAAACGAGTTCTTGAGTGGAGACCGCGGATGGAAGCGTAGCGTAGGACGCCTTCAGTCTAGGTGGAGCGATGATCTTTGCAAGGTGGCTGGCAAGAGATGGATGAGAGTGGCCGAGGATCGTGCGCGGTGGCGTGGGGAGGCCTATGTCCAGCAGTGGACAAATGTAGGCTGATGATGATATAAAAACTACTCTAGGAATAAAGTACCACAATTTTGGAAACAAAGCTTTTGGAATGTAGCTTTCCTGTCGATGTGATGTCATGCTCGCAAATTGTCCAAACTGGTGGTGGTGTTGGGGGTCGGGTTACTGTTGTTCCCTACAATATTGTTCATAATATCGTGATGGTGAGCCCAGTAATGGAGGCTGGAAGGCCGACTCTCACGTCAACTCGAAAATACACGAGAACTATTGCTGCCTTGCGGGCGGTCTGCTGATTTAATTTTATGTTGAGACAAATTAATGGCACTATTTATTGACATTCCGCGTACGTAATGTATGTATGTACCTAGTTTTAAATTCTATGTTGAAAAAGAAAAGAAAAAAGAAAATTACGATATATTTTTAAATGACAAAAAAGGCCGTAACTGGTTTTCTTTCGCCATTTCTTTTTACCAGTGGTCATTTTGCTTTTGTTTCCGAAATGGTAGTAGTATATAGAGTAGATTAATTTATACAAATCATTTATTACTGTATACTCTGACAAGAGAACGTGTTTGTGAAAACCTATTCTCTGAATAAAAGTTTTGAATTTGATGAAGTTTGGGCTTTAATACCACAAAAGTTACTCATTAGAAATATTTGCTTTCCCGATTGGAAAAAAAAAAGTGACACGAAAGGTCGTAACTGGTATTCATTTGCTATTTATTTTACCGGTGGCCATTTTGCTTGTCCGAAATGGCACTTACAAAGTAGTTTTTTTTAAAATTAAGTATATTAATGTAATTAAATGTTGTAAATTAAATTCAATATTACAATGTTATATGTTAATTAAAAAAATATTTATCTTTTAATTTAAATTACATTGCTTACAAAAATATTACAAGAATCATCATTATTATTATTATGTAAGTACCTAATATGTATTATATTTATTACTTATGTATTTTATTATTGCATTTATTATCTATTTATACTATTTTATTGCATTATATTATGTTATTTATATTTGATTATATTTGTTTCATTTTAGCCGCAATCGTGAATTTCTGCACTCCCAATGGTTGACTGGTAGAGAATGCAATAAGCATTAAGTCCGCCAATTGTATCAGTACTTGGTGTATTGTGGTCAATAAAGTTAAATAAATAAATAAATAAATAATTAGTAATTATTACCTACATTATTAGCAGTCGCAGGAAGCCGCTGGATGCAGGCGCTGGCGCTGCCAGCAGGTCGCACTGGAGACGTTTGGGGGAGGCCAATGTCCCAGCAGTGGACTTCTTGTGGCTAAGATGATGATGATGATGGCCTACGTTATTAAGATTTTCACGATAAAATGTCATCAATAAATAGTCTTTGAGTATCCTACGTTCAGTTTGTTTACATAAATTATTTCTCCATCTTTGCTTAGGTATACACAAAGTGCCTGTATATGCCTCTGAATGTATAATAAAATTTGAGTTTAAAATAATTATTTTTGATTCTCTTAATACACTGGGCGTCAAAAATAAATAGTACAGTTTCAAAATTGCAATATCTCCTAAACTACAGAAGCTAGACCTTTGAAATAAAAGAAAAGTTAAAAGACAATTTCATTTCATTTAATAAAAACTTCATGCATAATATCGTCTTTTAAAGATTGATTTTTATTTCAAAACTCTAACTTCTATAGTCTAAGAGTAATTGCAATTTTAAAACTGTACTACATATTTTTGACGCCCAGTGTATAGAACTATCTGGATTGCCGTCGTCATAAAAAAACTTTATAAATCTCCCGTGCAAGCCTAGATAGGCGATCTATCGGGTCACTGACTTGCCAGATGCGAGCCCATCTGCTGCCACCCCTGGCGTCTCGCTTCGGCGGCCCTAACGTCTTCAGCGTTACGTTGAGGTCAACTTATATCTAATAATGTTTTTTATAATATTCGATTTAACTGTTTTTTTTTTATAAATAAATATATCGGGACAATTCATACAGATTGAGTTAGCCCCAAAGTAAGTTCGAAACTTGTGCTAAGGGATACTAACTCAACGATATTATATTTTATAACTGAAATTCAAATTCAAATTCAAAATTTTTTTTTTTCAAATAGGCCTAATATAAGCTCTTTCGAATCGTCACAATTTTTTCCTACCACCAGTTCAGACGGCAGATTTGTGCTAAGAAGAAGCTGGCAAGAAACTTAGCACTTGCTCCTTTAAAATGGTATTAATAAGATACAAATTACAATGACAGAAAATTTAAAATTAACACAAAATATCTGTAATTTCTGACGAAAAAAAAATATGCAAATAATTAAAGATTACACTATAACAAATACATAATATAAGTAAATAAACATCCAAGAACCGAGGCCAATCAGAAAAAGTTTAGTTTCTGAAACGCATTTTTAAAGTTAATGACATATTTTTGTGAAAAAGAACTTTCCTATTGAGTTGTCACAAACACAAGTAGCATCATAAAGATACGGGCTTTAAAATAATGTAAATTGTTTTTAAATAAATAGCTGTTACTGAAAAAGTGAAGAAGAAAACTTGAGGTTTAATGTGGACTTAAATTTAAATACGTTTTGGAAACTGGCTGTTTATCGTATAGAACTTGATCTCGAATTATGTTTACACTAGCTTTTCCCCGCGGCTTCGCTCGCGTTAATTTTATGACATGGAGCTCATCACGTTCTGTGGGAGTGTGATCTTTGGCATGACGAACGCGTAATCATGTTGAATTCTTTACATGTCACTTCGGGCGTAGTTTATTATTCTGATCTCGTAGCAAGCAGAGAGAATTATCAGGCATTTAGAAGGTTTTGCAATACATATTATTGGAATCAAAATAGTAAACAACAGCTCATAGCATTAGGTCCCAATAGTAATGTAACAATAGACCGTGGTGCTCGGCAATCGAGCCTCACTTGATTTGCCATCTCTCTAGGGTATAATGCCTTTTGCTTCAAATTGCTGTTTCTCACGTAGTTGTTAAGGAGGGAAGTCCTTTCAATACTTCCTACTCCGACTATCTTCTTTCTGATTAAATTCGTTGTGAGTTCCAAGACAGCTGTAGTTTATTCCCCGGGACGTCAATAAGCTTCATTGCTTATTGTCTATCTGAGGTCGCCGTTGTTGATCCTGGCTACACAGGAGACACAGTGGTGGGAATGTGTGGTGGGCTTGTCCCGACATGGATCTCGTTTGACAACAAAAAAACCCATAGCGCGACTTGTGGCGCCATCTGTTGGCCGATACAGCGCCCTCTATAGTAGAAAAATTATTTTCCCATTGGAACGACATACTTTCACGGGATAAAAAGTAGCCTATGTTGGGCTCTGTATCCCTAACAATATGTATGCAAATTTTCATAATGATCGGCTGCTTAGTCAAGCCGTGAAGGAATAACAAACAAACAAACTCACTTTCTCATTTATAATATTAGTAAGGAGTAAGGAAGTAAGGATAATTCCGAAAACTAAAATTTCTAATATGAATCTTAAATAACTAAAACATGTTTTTTTTAATAAAACTAGCTAAACCCGCGCATCCAGGAGCTGGTGATCATATGTTAATCTATTTCTGGTTTGTCCTAATGGTAAAGTTTTAATTTGTAAAATTTTGTACAAATAAAAATGCAAGGGTACAAAAGGCTAATTAAAGTGTATGAGACTCTTACAACTGAAGTGACAAAGACTTCTATATATTTAAAAACATTCCGAAGATACAATACGTCCTAGTTCTTCAAAGCAGAACCTAGAATCTTTTTCCTGTTACACAGTGGAAGTGCGGTGACGGTAAGGCGTAAGGCTTCCACATATCTCGTTACCTTCCGACCGGACATCGGGGTGAATTACATTCACCCGGCATACCTTTTGTATTTTTTTGTACTGGCAACACATTATGTAGTTAAACAGACAACAGATATTGTTTTTTAAAATGGAATATTGGATTTTGGCGCTAACTACGCTACGATAGCGTTAACTTGAACTCGTGATAAAAAAATAGTTTTTATGAGTTTCGAAGTTCGATTAATCTATACTAATGTTATTTATATTTATAAGACAAACAAACTCTTTCGCATTTAATATATTAGTATGAATAGATCGCGTTTATCAGCATGTTATCACGTAGAAATAGTTATGTTATGTAACATAATAGTTACATAACTACTAACACAGTGTGTACTTAAAAACTTACAATTTACAAAGAAGAAAAAATATAATTTAAAAACAAGGTAACATGTATTTCTTTAAAAAAAAACGTTTAATTAAATTAATTAAACGCACAGCTCAGACCGCTGGGTCTAAAGATTACAAATTTAGAATCTAGTTTCCTTACGACGTCTAGGGGTGTACTAAGAAAGGATTTTTCAAAATTCCCACGGGAAAGCGAGATATATTTATAATTTTTTTGTTCTTAATTATTATTTATTTATCATTAGCTTCATACATATTCTCGACCAAAGTTCTCAGGTGGAAATTATGTCAGGAAACAACCCTAATTAGAATACGGGAATTAGTGAACTAAATTAATGAGGCAATTCACAAACGGAACAGTATCCAAAGATTTCAAAGGCAAATTAAGTGTGTCTATTAGTTTTTTTCTCCGAACACCAATTCGCCTCGTATTATGTAAACTGCCATCTTCCGGCGCACATCACGATTAGTATAAATAATACATTTTATTTTAATTAACTTTGCATTTTATTTTTAGACTAACTGTGTTACAAATAGACGTAGTAATCGAGTATATAAGTTATACAATGTTTTGTCACTTTCACACTTATTTAATTCTCATCAAGAAAGACAGAGATACAGCAGTGAATAACTTATATTTATGTCATACTGTAGACAAACAAGCAAGCGGGCCACCTGGTGCAAAGCAGTCACCGCCGCCTATGGACATCAGTAACACCAGGGGCGCTACCAATGCGTTGTCCACCAAGGAAGTTGGAGGAGAGGAAGGAGGAAGGGAAGGGAAAGAAGAAGGGGGAAAGAGGGGATAGGGAAGGAGTTGGGCTACCGTTATACTACGTTTATTTGTAACACAGCAGCTGTATTAAAAAAATACCTTTACTAACGAAACTCGCGCAATTTCCTTAGGGTTTATCCTACCTGCACAGTACCCACGTCATACAAGGAGCACACCCTCCAAGTTTCTGGACTCTGCGACCAGCGGTTAAGGCTGTGCGTTGATCTGTCAGACAGTCAGTCAATTATTAATACTTATAACTTGTATCCATAGAATAACGGCGTAAAGCAGCAATGAGATTCGTTCGGTGAGTGAGAGATCTCGATGCCCAACTCCTTTGTCTCCTTTTTGTTATCCCTTCTCTTCCTATTGTCGCCTTGGTAGCGCCTCTAATATTACTAATGTTACAGCGAGTGTCGTTGAATCGAAATAGAATCTGTTCTTGTTACGTGAATAAGGCCACAGATGGTCTAGAAAGAGTTTTTGTTTTTTTTATACCACACAGTTGGCAGACAAGCATACGGTCGGCCTGATGGTATACCGTCACCGTAGCCTATAGACGCTTGCAACACCGGGGGTATCACTCACGCGCTGCCAACCTTCCTAACCCCCCTTAGAGTTTAGAGTTTTTGTTTCCGATATATTTAGTTATAAATATACTGACGCAAGTAATGTCGTCATTTCGTGTGAACAATAGGACTTATCGGAAGCCATGTTGCGGTGCACCGCAGCATCCCGCGTCGGGATGAGGACGAGATAACCGCTTTTAGTATACCTATACTGTGCTTAAATAAACAGATTTTTTATCTCTCTCCAAATTTTATGCCTGCTACATGTACGTTACGAAAAATTGTTACGATTGGAGGATAAAATCAAATATTTTTATTCAAATAGGCATATTACAAGCACTTTCGAATCGTCATATTTTTTTCCTACCACCAGTTCAGACGGCAGATTTGTGCTAAGAAGAACTGGCAAGAAACTTAGCACTTGCTCTTTTAAAACGGTAATGATAAAAAATACAATTACGATATATAAAATAAAACATTAATAATAAAAAAAACTGAAATTTTAAAAATAATCAATAAAAAATAAAAAAGGTGTATTAAACATAATACATATTAAGGTGTAAAAAATCAATAGGGTAAATAAAAAAATGAGGTGTAAAATAATATCGGACAAAACTGTATATACAGTTTTTCTCATACACACATGTCGATTATCATTGCAGGCATTAGAGCCGCGCTCTTGTAGATGTAGGAGCCTCCATTTTCCTCTTCACCTCTCTATAAGGCACAAGGCCGCCTTTTCCTTCGCCTAATCTATGTAAGCTCTTCTCGGCCTTTCTCTTTTGCCTTCTATCTTTTTTTTAAAATAAATATTCTTGGACGAATCACACAACGCCATTTAGTCCTAAACTAAGCTACTAAGCTTGTACTATGTGTTTGCTGATAAACATGCTTACTTAAATATTTTTTTTTAATAAATAAATACTTATTATAGGTACATAGAAAACACCCAGACCAAGGCAAACAGACGTGTTCATGCACACAAATGTTTGCCTTGCGCAGGATTCGAACCCGCGGCCCTTGGGATAAAGTGACCATTGCTAGCCAATCGACCACCGGCCTTATTCCCTCTCCATTATATTGTGTAACGTATGTTATAAATATAAATATATAGGGACAAATCACACAGATTGAGCTAACCCCGATACGATACTTATTTTATAACAAATACATATTTAGTTAAGCATCCAAGACCCAGGCCAATAAGATGTTCGTTTTTCATCATGACCCGACCGGGATTCAAACCCGGGACCTCCTAGGTAGCGGTCTGGCATCGTAACCATTACGCCACGGAGGCCGCCTATTGTCTATTACTTGAGACATATGGAAGAAAATACATTTTCTAATACTACTTTCTTAATTAAGCCTTTATTAAAGAGACTGGCCGCTGTAACGGTCGTTGGCGAGACGAGTGCTTACCTTTGAGTATATAACATTGCAAAAGAGATGCCAAGGGGGGTAACAGTCACACCATCATATCACTTACCAGTATAGGTCTTTTAATTTAAGACGACGAAAAGAAATAACAATAAATAAAAACAGTTTAGTCTCTGAAGAGATCATCCTTAGCGCACATTATAGCATAGCGGACTGAGAAGTTTTTAACGCGGTCAGCCCGTAATGTGCGCTGACTAATTCAGGAAAAGTACAGTTTACTGTTGATTTAAAATGCATTTTTTAATCTACCTCACATAGGATTATGATATTTCCCTGCAGTGGAATTCTTGTGGCTAAGATGATGATAATTACTGGATATTTATTATTATCAGATAAAACGTATGTCCAACCAAAGCCTCCTCATACCAGTTCTCATTTCTTTTCTTTTCTTTTCTTTCTCGCGCTTCTCTTGCGTTCTTGCCATCTCCTAAACTTATAACCTCGATGGCTCTTACCGTGTCAGATTGCAAGTGTGGTTGGCGACAAATTGCCACTGTCCAACTGGAGAGGCCAATTGGCAACCTGTGCCCACCCACTGGAAATATCAAACGGGGTCTCCATCATTGAAGCGTCAATATGACTGAGGTTAGTTGGGTTTTAAAAACAAAGAAATAAATAAAGAAAGATTGTTTATTTGGTACCATCGACATAAAGTATAGAGAAGCGGTTCGGTACTAACACCCCTTCCACACGGCCCAATCTAATTGGCCAATTTGTATACCTGTCCTTTTCTTGAGATATCACCAAGAACAGGACAATAGATCAAATGGCCCAAAAAGTGGGTATGTGTGGACGTGGTGTAACATTTTGCGGCATTGCGATGGTGCACACGCACACCACCACCCTTCAGTCAGTTGCGAGCTTCTGTCGAGAAGCAGTGGTGTCGAATTGACAAAACGATCTGTTAAAAAAAGACAAAAAACAATTTGTTAATTCAAAATTGTTATTGCCAGCATGTGAGCCACAAGCACGAGTCATGCTAACTGTGCCTGCGACTCAGTTCGCGTTTTGGTATTGGCAATATAAGTCTCCTGTTCTTTCCTCTCTTCTCCCGAACCCTTATCCAGAACATTACAACCAAGTTTCAAGTAAATCTAAACAAACATAATAAAAAATCTCATACAAAATTCCACCCCACTGCTGGGCTAGCTCGACCGGGGAAGTACCACCCTCTCACAGAATATCGACGTGAAGCAGCAATGCGTTTCGTTCGGTGAGTGCGAGATCCGGAAGCCCAACGTTCCCTATCCCCTCTTTACCCCCTCCTTTCCCTTCCCTTCCTCCTTCCTTTCCTCCAACCTCCTTGGTGGACAACGCATTGGTAGCGCCCCTGGTTTTACTGATGTTCATAGGCGGCGGTGACTCCTTTCATCGGGTGGTCCGCTTGCTTGTTTGTCTACTGTATGACATAAAAAAAAAGCTCGCTATCAAAAGCACACAAAAGCTTAAAAAAATTAAAAAAAGAAATAGAATACAAATGGTTACTAAAAGCAATTGGACTTTTGACAAAGGATTCGTTCTAGAAATCAACAGGAAACCATTTTTTTTACAATGTTGTTTGCATTCAAATCGCCGATTGAAATCTTTACTTCCGTTATAGGTATTTTGTCACAGTTTAAGGTTAATTAATTAATAAACATATGGGTTAACAAAGGTATGCTTCAGAATGGCTTCAGACATTTTTTTTTACCACATAACCTTATTTCATTGTAATAAAAAGTAGTTATTGTTTAAAACTTCTTTGTACTCAATGCTTGTTTATTAGATGAAAAAAAAAAAGGTTAAATTGAAACGTCACTCGAAAAACAACAGAACAAAATAAACAGCCAGTTTCTGAAATGCATTTTTAATGTTAAAGACACATTAAATTATTGCTTACTTATGCATTGTGTGGTGTTTAACTAATTTTAAAAAAAAGAATTTAGGCTTTTAGATTAAAAACTGTCTTTATTTTCTGTCATGATTTTATCCAAGAATCCTATAAAAAAACAGCAAGCGACACAAAAAAAATACATACGTTAACTCTGGCCACTTTGAGGTAACCAGCATTAAAAAAAAAGAAAAAAACTATTTTCATTATAAACTATTTTTATTCTTTCATCCAAATCCCATAAAAAAATCTGCAATCGACACAGGAAAAAAAACATGCGTTGACTCTGGCCACTGAGGTCATCAGCATTAAAAAAAAATAGATCTGAACTGAACTAAGTGCAAAGACCTTAATGCCATAGAAAAAACTTGTGATCTCGGAGACCTACAGGTGCAAAGAAGCACGCGCCAGCCACCTGCAGCCTGCAGTGTCAACGTACGTACGCGCTCGAAGATTTATATTGCAGAGTTTAATGAGAGTATTGTTTATATGCCTTTTATAAAAATAAATCTTTATTAAAACACATTTTATTTATTAGACAACATTATTATAACACCTTCACAATAACCAAAAACCAAAGCGATGCTCAACTTAACAATTTATACATTTTTATAATTTTCAAAATATTTTTTCAACACTTCAATTTTGTCTCTTTTGACAGAACCTCTCAGAAACTCTCTTTTGAATGATTGGCCTGGGTCTTGGATGCTTATCTAAATATGTGTTTGTTATCCTACTAATATTATAAAGGCGACAATTTGTGTGCATGTTTGTTACCTCTTCATTCTAAAATGGCTGGTCAAATTTTTATGATATTTGGTGTGTAGGTAGCTAGGTAGGTTGGTAGGTTTTATCCCGAAAAGTACGCGATTCCCGTAGGATCTGGTCAAAAGTGTTGTGTCAGATATAGATGGCGTTGCTATACATAAAATTAAACGCGGGTAGCACAGCAGCTGGTAAAATATAGTATCGTTGAGTTAGTATCCCATAACACAAGCCTCGAACTTATTGGGTCTAGATCAATCTGTGTGATTTATCCCTATATATTTATTTATTTCTCATATCGGCGGGCATGAGCCAGTCTTATATATTTTTTCTTTTTTTATACCACATAGGTGGCAATCAAGCATACGATCGGCCTGATGGTAAGCCGTCACCGTAGCCTATAGACGTTTGCAATACCGAGTATCACTCACGCGTTGCCAACCCTCCCAACCCCCCCAAGTGGAGCTCTGGAGACCTTACTCACCGTAGGAACACAACATGGCCGATGCTATTTGGCCACGATCTGTAAGGTGGAGGTCCTTCCCCAGGCGGGCTGCTCCAATTTTAATGGATTATCCGCTGTGCCCTTCCTCTCTTAAAAAGTTATAATGTTAAATAGATCATACCATTCACCTGAATAAGCCATATTAGGATAATAGAAAGGGCATTGTGAATCATATTACTGATATATAAAAAGTATTGTTGTGACGCGCAGACAGACTTAATGACTCACTACGGGACAATCGACTGAATCATTTTGCGTCTTGACCATTAACAAAGAGAATGTATATAACTAGATATTTGGAATCTATCACATCATATAGGAGGAGCTCGATGGCGTCTAAAACGAACATGCAAGTTAAGGAACGTCGACCCTAGCCAATGTTTGGATGGGTAATTGCTTACTATTAAGTGACTAGCTCGTTTGTCTTCTATCATAGAAAAAAATGTTCTTAAGAATTATTGTTTACTAGCTGTTACCGCGGCTCCGCCCGCGTAGTCAAGGGAAAATTTCAATAATTTTTCCCATGGGAATCTCTTTATCCCGTGAGAAAAAATGTAGCCTTATGTCACTCTGCAGACCTTAAACTATCCCCAGTAAAAAAATCATCTCAATCCGTTCATTACTTTCGACGAGAAGGGAGGACAAACAAACACACTTTCACATTTATAATATTACTAGCGAAACCCGCGCAACTTCGTTTGCGTGTATCCCGCTTTCCCGTGGGAATTTTTAAATTTTTCTCTCCGTAAGAACCATCCTCGTACTTCAAGGAATATTCTAAAAAAAAATCAGCCAAATCGGTCAAGCCGTTTTCATGTTATGTCGTGACAACGAAAAACGGGTTTCATTTTTATATATATAGATAAGTATGGACACAGAATGTATGGATATTGACGAGCTCCGTGGTATAGTGGTTACCATGCCACACCGCCACCCAGGAGGTCCCGGGTTCGAATCCCGGTCGGTCATGATGAAAACGAACTTTTGGGCTTGGTCTTGGATGTTTATCCGGTGTGTACCCAACACAAACTTTATCTTGTACACATTCGCTCTTTATATTAAATGAAACATCTTTACTGGACATAGTGTCTAGTTGTTTTTTATTTCGTTGTTACGTAAAACACTCAGTTGTAGCTGGGGTTGAAGCAGCTGTTGGCACCTGCCCGATCATAGGGATTTGCTGGACAACGAACCCACATATGGCGAAATGCTCCCCTTATATAAAACTACGAGTAATAGCTTGTATTTTTAACTGCTTTCTTAACCATACATTTACTTTGTTACAAATAAACGTAGTATAACGAATGTTTTGTCACTTTCACACTTCATTTAATTTATAATTTACGAGCTGTTACCCGCGACTTCGTCCGCGTGAAATGTTAAAATAAGGATAACTCCTTTTCCTGACATGCGATTTGAATGAAACAAAGCCTATATTCTGCTCCATCCCGAGCTCTATCTTCCTGTGACAACAGCATTAAAATCCATTCAGTAACTTAGAAGATGTTCGCGTTCAAACAGACAGACAGACAAAAAAATCCAAAATTATTTTTGCTTTTATTACCTTACTCTAACTGTTCCCTCTCCATTTTTGCCAAATATGTTCAAAGTACAGACATATCGGGGTCTACTGTTTTATTATATGTATAGATATAGATTTATTTCTCAAGCAGTTGTTACAAGTACTCTTCTCATCAAGAAAGACAATGACACAACAGTGAGCTCATATAATACTTGTTATACATAATGTTTATTTGTAACACAGATAGTGTACAAAATGTTAAATAATATAGGTAAATATAAAGATATATGTTATAAATTCTATCCACGTGAGCTGCTGCCGACAAAGTGTTGCACAGTTTGGCAGACAAGAACCTATGTAATTGTATTTTGTTATTTGGAAATTAAAAAAAAAACCTTTCTTTATTTTATTACGTACGCATGACCTTTTTGTTTATATATAGCCTATGACACTCACAAATATAGATTGTCTCGAAAAGATCACATTTAGCTAGTCTGTAAGTTTTCCGTCTATTCTATTGTATCACTAACTAACTCATTCTATCTATCTATTTATATAAGTTGGCCTTCTATTGGTAAAATAATTTTCAAAATCGGTTCGGTAGATCCAAAAATTACCCTCTACAACCTGACCAACTTTACCTCTTTATAATATTAGTGAAAATTGACAAATTAAATGTTAAAAAATATTGTGTAGGTACAGTATTTTAAAATTTGAGTGTGGATACGCTTGCTTATTTGTTTGTCATTTGAAAAAAAAATGTGTTAAAAGAGTATAATGAACTTTTAATAGGTATTAATCGTGTAATAATCGAATTTAGCACTTTTTTTACGATATTTTACAATAATTAAAAGATACATAATGCAATTAGATGAAACAAATCGTCTTAAACCTTTATAATTTGCATAAAAGTTACCCATTAAGGTAACTTTAATGTCACCTGGATCACCTGGACGATACAGCTGTTGTTTTCGCCAAAATGTGTCCCACTGACCTTAATATTGGTGCTAATGACATTTCTGGTCTCAAAGTCAATCCAAACGTATTTAAAACGGTAATACTTACTTCCCTTTTTTTCTTTTTTATTCTTTTTTTAATGTAACATCTTTGATAGATTAAGTTAAGGTTAAAAAGGAAGCGTAGTGAAAGTAAAGAGCTGAAATTATAATTGGAAAATGTGTGTGAGAGAAAAAAACGTGTATGGTACAATGGATTTTAGTATGAAAAGAAATCCAAGACAGCTCTATGCAGTCATAAAGGAACAATTATTTAAATGCTAGCTATCACAAAGTTGATCAAAGTGAAGCGAAGTTAGGCATGAAATTAGAAGTGAAGACTACTACGTCTTCAGGTGATCTGCTTAAGGAATACAATAAGAAATTACGCTGAAAATTACGCTAAAAATTCATCTCTGTTGTGAAGTCGACCGAGATGAAGAGAAGTGAAACGTCACTGTTTTCCACTTCGTGTCTATTTATTATTTGTTGCTTTGGGCTTTAAAATACTGCTTCGGCCATTGCTTATCTTTTTCCCTTTATTTAAATTTCCCTGTCCAGCTAGGTTACTCCGCATAGCAATCGCGATTTTAATTTCAAATCTGTATAATTTCAAATGCAAAATTAACAGCAAATTCTAATTCGTACCATTGAAATTTTATACTTTACTAACTATTTGGTTAGCATACAATCCGATTTCATTTAGGTAGTTTAGTATTTACTTAGCGGTAGTTTAGCTGTAAAGAGTACCTAAAATTAACAATCCAAATGGCGATTGTGCGGAATTATCTTCAAGAGTAAGGGGGCAGACCGGTTGCTTCTAGAAACTTTCAGATGTGCTGGGCAGAGAGCTGTTGTATCTCATCTGAAAGCAAAATATGCTTTCCTAAATACTTCTTTTATACATGAATGGTCTACGTGTCTAACTTGGAAAATTGAAATACGAAGTCGGACGAGGCGGCCGTCCACTCTCGTTTGCAATTAACTTCGCGGAAGTGCAGAGCGAACACAGTAAAATCATTTTTTTTAAAACCACTTAACGAATGTTTAAAATGACATAATACAGTGTTATTACAAAATGATATAACTCTCGTGCGCTCATGAGATCGTGTAATTGCGCCACGGTCAATGTCGATGACTCACGAGCGGGCCGAGTCATGAGAGGTAGCGTTTTTCGTATGAAATAATAAAATTAAAAAAATATTTTGCTAGAGACAGGAAATACTTTTGCACGTCAGTTTTTTTTGTATTTAAAGTGCATTGTTAATTTAATAAATAAAAAATAAATGTTGTAGTTAATTTTGTTTATATTCAGTATTATTATATGTTAGACAGTGTTAGACAATAAGGTATATATTATAATTTAATTAAATATGTATGTTAGTCTGTGTTAACACCGGAGCTGGTGCTTGACCTTATTGGGGTGTATAAAGGTTTAAAGTTAAACACACATTTGAACTGTTGAGCTGGTTGGTTTATTTGTGAAATTAATAATTACATATACAATTATCAAAAGGCAAACCATAGCGCGATTCAGGAATGTTTCAATCATGAACCGCGCCATCTCTTAACTAAAAAGATTAATTCATTCATTCATATATTATGGGCACTTTGGTCTTAAACAGTCTGTAAGGTATTTGTAATATGAGCCCTGTAATTGTATATTGCCTGTAGCTTGAAATAAAGTTTATTATTATTATTATTATTGTCCTTTTTAAGGATATCGCCAAACGTTTGCATTAAACCACGGTTGACCCAAAGGCTGGCAGTGTTGCCATTAAGCGAGGTAACGTTGCAAGCGTTTTGGGTACCCTGTCTGCCACATGCCGTGTCTATTGAATTTTAAACATTTAGTTTTAAAGTCAGATTAGTTTCATTGTCATATTATCATGTTACTTAGCGAGGATATTATTTTAATAGTTTCTTTTTTTTTATAATTAATAAGTGTGTAGAAAGATGTCATCAAATTATAGAGCATGTGGTCATCTACTAGAGAGTCAAATGTGTTCTGTGCGTTTATTTATAATTAAAGAAAAATCCTTATTAGCGAACAATCCAATTTCATAGAGCGGTTATTGTTAACAAATTAAATAGCTACCTACCAAAACATATTTTTATTTAAATTTTCTTATTGGATATTTTTATTAATAAGTTTGTGACTTGCGCCATGTCTGCCGCAGACTCGTTGCACACAGACAGACAGACGCGAGATGCGCACGCGCCGAGCGGCAGCTGACCGAGGTGTGCAACGACTGATGTATCTTGATACTATTCTTGTACAACTAATTAGATTTTAAAATACAATACAAAAATTATTTCACCTTACAAAAATTACAATTTATAGGGACAAATTAATTTAGAAGTACAAATGGCGGCCTCGCTACGCAATTTCTTCCATTGTAATCAATATGCATGTCATAACATAATTAGATTTCGGATTTATTTAAAAAAAAACGATATTAATTTCTTGTAATCCTACTAGAATTTACAATTAAATATTTAATAGATACTATTTTTTTTTATTAAATAAAAACTAAGGCAGAATACCCAAAACGCTTGCAGCGTTACTTAGCTGAAATGCATCAGCCTTTGTGTCACCTGTGCATTCACGTAGGCGTTTAGCAATTATTATATTAGAATTTGATGTTTTGTTTTTAAAAATGAAATATTGTAAGTAAAGTAGGATTAACCATGCATGCGAAAGTTACAAAATTTTTAAAAATTGTGTAAGATTTTGAAAAATTAATTACTTCTTTATTTATTAATAATAAATTCTTATAAACACCTTAACTTACTTCAAAAAAATACTTTCGTCTTCTGCACGAAAGTATTTACTTTGCTTCTCCTGTCATTCCTTACTGATTCCTCTAAAGGTGAGGTGTAAAAATGCATCCAAGATCTTGTAGTCGTCGTCGAATATCCATGGGTAGCGGAGATTGCTTACCATCAGGTGACCTTTATCAGAAAAAAAAAACTTGTATAAGTAGGTATATAAAAAAAATCCAATGAGAAAAAAACCTTAAAAATTCACTTATTTTCTATTAAAAAACGGTAAAAAACTCTTTTCAATCGGAAAATGTTCTTATAAGATTCTCATAAAGTATCAAGTTGTATCGTGCGATGTGTTGGGCACGCGCGGCAGATGTCGCAGCATCTGCGCTGATCTCGCAACCTGCCACACAGCTGATCGCTACCTGACCATTGACTTTCTTTTTTTCTAGCCGACTGATTTTGTTGCCAGTATTTTTGTTTGTTTTTTAATCTGTGGTTTTGATTAAAGGAATAGCTTCAGAATAGTAATATGTAAGAAGTAAATAGCTAAGGTAAAGTTAGTAAGGCTGTTGGTAGCATTCCATTCTAGTATACTTGGCTTTTAAGCTCCAAATAATCGACTGATCGAAACTGTAAGTCGTTATGAAATAACTATTTTTAAGAGAGCATTTGCAAGCGTCTGTAGACGGTGATGCTTACCATCAGCCGTATGCTTGTTTGCCACCTTTGTGGCACAAAAAAAACATGAATAAATTATAAATCACTTTATCTAATGCGAGCACAAGCCAAAATGTTACCACAATTATGAACGGATAATTCAAACGCGTGTTGGCTGATCTGTAAGAGATGGAAGCAGTAGACTGGCTGGACTACGTACAGAACAGAAAACTCTGGCGCTTTCTAGTTTCAAAGGCCAATATCCACTTCGAATCACTGAGCCAGCGGAGTAGGTACTTTCAAACACAATCGTTAAATTTTACTGGATATCTTGTGCCTAATAAGTACTTATATTGGAACGTAATTACTATCTACCTCCTCAAATTACCAATTAGAGTATTCTAAAGAGTATTAATAAGTATTTCAGATTACTTAATAGTTAAGTAAACTTACAAGAATCTTAAATACAAAAAATGTTGTTTTTTGGCCCCAAAGTAAGCAATGCAAATATCACTAATAGCCGGTCAAAATACTAGGATTACCTGTGTTGTGGGTAACAATAATAATGTATGACGAATGACAGCGGTAATGAGTTTTTTATTCATTCGCCCTGCGGTAATGAGAGAATGAAGAGCGAGGAAGTTAACTTTTTTTATTGTCTATGCTCTCCACAGATTATTAGAGCAGAAAAAAGCTATTAAGTATTGAAACGTTTAGTGGCACGAGCCAACAGGATATCGATTTACAAGATAGATTTCATGCGCCCAAAACTAATGAAGTGGATAGCTTTTTGTGTTTAGACAAAATTTCAATGCTGTTGCTTTTTTCACTTCCTTATACTTGCTTATAAGTATCGCCTAGATATCTCTCCATACAGCTGTATATGATACTTCATCTCTATCTCTCTTTAAGTGTCTCTACGCCTATCCCAGACCCTAGACGTAGAGACACATATAGTTACTTTTTGTATAGATTAATGAGCAGTTTTCTTTTAGGTATTTTATAGCTTTCCTAAACACTCGATAGATGGCGCAGCCTGGCACTTTTGGTAATAAAAGAGTGGGGTGGAGTGACCTTTTTGCTACAGTGTTCATACAATACAAAAAAACTCAATCAATGCTTCAGAAATGACAAATGACAGAAACAGAAATTAATCAAATTGACATTCGGTCAGTTCTTTCTTGCTAGACTAAATATTTGGCCTCAACAATACCAAAAAATAATGCTAGCGCCATCTTTTGATGATTTTAAAAACCAACTGATTATACCTAAAAGAAAACTGCTCTGCCAGTCTTTATATTTTATCAGAGATTATATAATAGTGTCATAATAAAGATCTTAGCTTGTTTGTCTGTCATATGTTATAACAAAATTATTAACACGTCACGTGTGTTAATAATTTTGTTATAACATACGACGTTTTCGACATTGTCAGCAATGATTCCCTAACATGGAATTGATGGAAGAAGAGACTCCGTGACCACGATCATTTTGGCAGAGCCTTGCTTCAGCTATGAACTGGTATCCAAATGCTGTATTATTAGCCTAATTGCTGGGCAAAGACCTTTCTACCCTTTCCATGAGTACCTTTTAATCTTTGATGTGAAAATCCACCACGCTTGTTCAATGCGCGTTGGTAGATGAGTAGAAGTACACTGTCCTTGCCCCAACACTGTCCAATTTAAGCCAGCAAGCAAGCTAGTGTAGTCAAATGAACCCTGAATCAATTGACTGTAACGACCATCAATGATCATCATCATTGGAAGAGGTTCCAGAAGAAAGTGTGTGACAGTTTAACATCATATCCAGGACGGCCAAATTTATCTATTATGTAGATTTAAATACTGTACAGTGTGACACGCGCCGCGTAGCTAAATTCAAGTCCGCACCCACGGTAACTAATCATCTAGAATTCTAGGCCATTTACGTATTAAGGTCTATATAATGATCTAATTAAAGTGTGACTTTTAAAAACTCTGAAACACTTCCTAAATGGGATGGAAACTGGTTTAAGCAAAGGTCAGGATTATTCTAGTGGCATTTAAACTTGGAGATCATTATCTTTTAAGATCAAGAATGTTTAATTTATCTAATAACTGCAAATACTTTTTTTATTTTATTATCTTCTTGCAAACGGCCATATGTACCTATAGATACCTATACGTTCCAAATGTGAGAATGAGAAGATTGTCAAAATAAATAAATGAAATAAAAAGCCAATGGCAGTCAACTTACATAAGAATATATCATTTTTGTATATTTTTGTATCAGATGCTGTTAATCTTTTTTAATAAATAAATAAGAAAAACTATCTTAATCTATATAAAATATATTTTATTTAAAAATGTATTTAATTATTAATATGAACTTTAATTTTGTAATGTGATTTTTATTCACCCTTTTCCTCTGCAAAAACCCTTGTAAGTGTCAAAATAATTAGTAATAAAACATATTTTTACTATGTATGTATGTATGTACGGTGGCTTCGAAGATAGGAGGACCATTTTAAAATAAAATCTCTTGCACATCTTGATAGTGTATTTTTTGTCATAAACTTTCTTTGTTACCAAACAGGGTTTTTGTTTATTAGAGCCACATGTGTTCACTAGGATGTTGGATGTTGCAACCAAAAATCATCCTAAAGATGGTCCTGCTATCCTGGAGGCGATTGTACGGTGGCCTCGAAGATAGGAGGACCATTTTAAAATAAAATCGCTTGCACATCTTGATAGTGTATTTTTTGTCATAAACTTTCTTTGTTACCAAACAGGGTTTTTGTTTAGGTATTAGAGCCACATGTGTTCACTAGGATGTTGGATGTTGCAACCAAAAATCATCCTAACGATGGTCCTGCTATCCACGAGGCGACTACATAGGTAGGTATGTACCTATTTAATAACAAAATATCAAGTCATTGAAATTAAGTGACCCCGCGACGAAAAACGTTACTTTTTAACCGCAATAGTTCAAGAGTTCGGGCACCTACCTGTTCGAAATAAGAAAACAATACGATTAGACAAAAAAAACCGGGAGAGAATTAAACGGGACGGCAAAAAAAACTGACGACAGATGCTGACAATGCAGTACACTCGGGCGCAGCGGGGTTCACTCAGTTGTATTTTTGTCTTGACACAGTTTACTAAATAGTTAATCCTAATCTATATATATAAAAGAGAAAATCACTGACTGATTCATCACGAAATCTCCGAAACTACAAGTACCAGGAGTCTCAAATTTTGCGTGGGTGTTCCTTTTTGGGCGTAGGTGCTCACTAAGAAAGGATTTTTGGAAATTCATCCCCTAAGGGGGTAAAACGGGGGTGCAAAGTTAGTATGAAACTTTGCCGTTTTTGAAGTTACACTAATGAAATTTAGCATGAAGGTTCTTTACTGAAAAGCATGAAACATAAGTAAAATATTTTTTTCAAAATTCATATCTTAGGGGGTTAAACGGGGGTGCAAAGATAGTATGAAACTTTGCCGTTTTTGAAGTTATTCGAATGAATTTCAGCATGAAGGTTCTTTATTGAAAGGAATGAAACACGAGTAAAATATTTTTCTCAAAAATCATCCCTTAGGGGGTTAAACGGGGGTGCAAAGTTAGTATGAAACTTTGCCGTTTTTGAAGTTATTCGAATGAAATTCAGCATGAAGGTTCTTTATTGAAAGGCATGAAACACGAGTAAAATATTTTTCTCAAAAATTATCCCTTAGGGGGTTAAACAGGGGTGCAAACTTAGTATGAAACATTGCCGTTTTTGAAGTTATTCGAATGAAATTCAGCATGAAGGTTCTTTATTGAAAGGCATGAAACACGAGTAAAATATTTTTCTCAAAAATTATCCCTTAGGGGGTTAAACGGGGGTGCAAAGTTAGTGTGAAACTTTGCCGTTTTGAAGTTATTCGAATGAAATTCAGCATGAAGGTTCTTTAGGCGATACGAAGTTCGCCGGGTCAGCTAGTAATATTATAAATGAGAAAGTGAGTTTGTTTGTTTGTTTTTTATTCCTTCACGGCTTGACTAAGCAGCCGATCATTATGAAAATTTGCATACATATTGTTAGGGGTACAGAGCCCCTAGTACTTTTTATCCCGTGAAAGTATGTCGTTCCAATGGGAAAATATTTTTTCTACTATAGAGGGCGCTGTATCGGCCAACAGATGGCGCCACAAGTCGCGCTATAGGTTTCTTTTGTTGTCAAGCGAGATCTATGTCATAAAATTAATAATAAATTTTAATTTATTCTCACCACAAACAAAACAAGTAACTTTAATTTTAAAAAACCGACCAAGTGCGAGTCGGACTCGCGCACCGAGGGTTCCATACAAACCTGTAGGTAAGTACAAGTTATGTTATTTTAATTTTTTGATGGAACCAAAAATTTATACTTATTACTTTAAGACGTTGCTTTGTACCAAATTTCAAGATTCTGAGCGTACGGGAAGTACCGTGGTTTTGATTCCTTTGCGAGTGTCGAAAATGCGGCATAAACGTCTGTATCTTTTGATTGCGTTGGCTTAGAAGTTTGATTTTTTCACAGCTCCTAGGGACAGTAGACCTGAGTATTTGATATGAATTTCAGCTTGATACCTCCATGCGTTCCAGAGAAAAAGGGTCTTGAATTGACAGACGGACAACAAATTTAAAAGGGTTCCGTTTTCTCCTTTTGGGGTACGTAACCCTAATGATTGATGAATATACATACTACGTAAATCTCTTTTTAAAAGCAACTAAATTTCTAATCGTAATAACTTCCAGCCCGTTCCTGTAACGCATTTTTAAATAAATGACCCATAAAATTTTTGCTGTCACTGTCAAACTAATAGAGACAAAGAGACTTAATGTGGAATTAAAATTAAAATCCGTTTCAGAAACAACTGGCTGTAAAAGTAGCATGTCTTCTCGGGCCTCAACGGGCGGTTTATTTATTTTTACTCTGGCACCAGACAGACATTCAAATAACTTAAACGATTCTTTCTTTTGCAATGTCAGCATGCACGACTGCTTGGTGGGCGAGGAGCAATTTTGAAAAATTATTTCTGACTAATCAATTTATTAGCGTCACAGATTAATAAATACACTGTGTGTTCAGCTGGAGTTCTTGTGGCTGAGATGTTAATGATAATTTTTTATGAATTTAGTTGTGTAAGTTTTAAATTTCAAACATCCATACTAATATTATAAATGTCAAAGTGTGTTTGTTTGTCCTTCACGTGGAAAGTAATGAACGGTTTGATATGATTTTTTTATTGGGGATAGTTGAAGGTCTGGAAAGTGACATAGGCTACTTTTTATCCCGGAAAAACATCTCATTACCACGGGGAAAAAAGTACAGGTAAAATTATTTTTTCATATTTTTTAACGGGGATAAATTTAAGGTCTCTAGGGCAATTCACGTAACAAGAACCGATTCTAGTTCGATTCAACGACACTCGTTGTCTCACTCATACCAAATAGGAATTGAACGGGACAGCGAGTGTCGTTGAATCGAACTAGAATCGGTTCTTGTTACGTGAATTGGCCCACTGGAGAGTGATATAAGGGTACTTTTTTCCCACGCGATAAAGAGATTCCCATGGGAAAAATTATTGTCATTTTCCCTTGACCACGCGGGCGGAGCCGCGGGTAACAGCTAGTATTAAAATATTTTCTATCTCCATGATTTGTCTGCGCGCCGGTACCGGAAGGCGGTAGGGCCGGCACGAGCCTCCGCGCTCCGGTAAAAAGTTCGATTGTCTCGGCACTAGTGGCGCTCGGTTAATGCCACTGGGTTTTTTTAACATCTGACAATTAAACTAAGATTGTAGTTATTTTTAGTGATTAATTTGGCTTTTTTAAGCACATCTAGGTACGGGAAAACGGAAAAATTAACGAGTAAATTGTGTAAAAAATATTAAATTAATAAAACCAGACGTCACATGTCATAATTGAAAGCTGCAGACTCGTAAAATGCAGTATTTTTCACCTTTTCGTAATTAACACGCGGTAGGTAATGTTTTGGTGAAAGCGGTTCTGTGCATCTGCAAGGACTTGCGCTTTCACTACGCAAAGGACAATGTACTGATGATATTATAATAAAGACAAGCACATCACATTTTTGGTGTTATAAAGCGTTTTAATAATAATAAGAAATGTAAAAAAAAAATTGTTGTAAAATTTACATATTTTACAACAATTTTTTTTTTACAAATTATGGACCCAAATAAAATTTGTAATTTATACTATACCATACAGGCATAACAGGGTTTTAGTCCAATTTAAATTAGAGGTCATTTGCAACAAAATTGCTATCAACTAGTGGGGGGGTCGGTTTTGAAATTTTTGTGTTTGATGGTTTTTTTTCGAAATTCTCCGACTCGCTGTCCAAAATTCAGCTTTACTGAAATAATTAGAAGTAGATACTTCTCAAATTAGTCCGAGAAAATTAATAAAAATCAGGGGAAATAATTCGTCGAAGTAGTTTTGAAAATTGGCACAGTTAGCTACTTGTTTTTAGGCACTCAAGTAACATATTTCTGAAAGCTGTCTCTAGCAACTATTTTCAATAATATATTTTCAAAACCAGGTTTATCTCTTCCCTACACATATTTTCTTTCTATTCACATAGTGAGTTCTCACTCACGTGTTACATAAAAATGACATGTTAAATAACTTTGTGACAACCCTAATACATGATACCTACGCACCCTACATGTAATCGGTCCCCAATCTCGACAACATCTCAGATGATTGGATGCTGCGCTGTACCACGCCACGCCCATCATTCATTCCACCAATGACGCGAGACCATCTCAAATAAGTTTACCGATACTGTGATTCGGCGATCGGTTAGCGATTGCGCAATAGATTACGATTCTTTTTAAGTCATATAAGAGGCAAACAATCAAGCGGTTCTGACGGAAAAGATGCCGCCGCCGCCACTTCATACAAAAATTTCGTAACCCTAAAGTTGCCTTGAAAATATTGATATTAGAAATAAGGCCGCCTTGTTGCAATTGAACTAGTCAGTAAGTTTTTAAAGTTCACTTTAAATACCTTGACCAATGTAGTAAACAATCTTAGCATGTCTTTTTAACGAAAATAGACAATTAAAATTATCATTCACACCCAAATAATAATAACATAAGTAGTTAGAAATGGCATTTAACACAACACTCTTATTATTCTGGCGATTTATCGTTTTTACACATGGATATTTGAATAAAAAGACACGCTAAGATTGTTTACTACATTGGTCAAGTTAAAAGAAACAGGGTTTAGGTATTTACAGTGAACATTAAAAATTTACTGACTAGTTCAATTGCAACAAGGCGGCCTTATTTCTAATATCAATCTTTTGAAGGCAACTTTAGGGTTACGAAATTTTTGTAATAATTATTTTGTTGTGCAAATAAAGAATATTCTTTCCATCTATGCTATTATGAACTTCAGCAATACCAGAGGTGTTACCATGAAGGAGATACTAAGATGCTTTGTTTGCTACATGGAAGATGGGAATTGGGAAAGCGATATGAAAGAAATGGACGTCAATTTTTTTAAGTTTGTATTTTTTTTAAAATTAATAAATAAAAAAAGATTTCTCACTCACCGAAGTTCACCGAACGAAGCGCATTGCTAATTCACTCCGATATTCTTTCTGTGACTATTTTCCCGGTTCAGCAAGCCCATTTCAATTCTTTCGTCTACCTCTACAAAACTTTTATTGATTTTGTGTTATGACTTCGTCTAAATTCGCGAATAGTACCTAAAGCCCGCGTTATACTAACAGAATGAATTTTGGATCATTTTAAACTCGAAGCCTATTGAAGAAACAACTTTTACAAAATACTTTAAATTGAATGATATCTCAGACCAAATATTCTTATTTGGTCTGAGAATGATATAAGATTATTCCTAGAAATTAGACATTATTTATTACATAAAAAAAATTATTGAGAGAGTACAACAGGAATAAAATAGACATCTGCCGTGGTTTTGTGGTAGATAGCCTGTGTAGGATTTCGTCATAGATCGTAGATCGTTTCGTAGTATTCTAATTTCCTATTATTATTATTATTTTATGTATTTGACATAATTTGTATGTACATAATATTTATTTCATTCAATAAATTTTACACAAAATATTTATTTTAAAAAGCACATTCGCTTACATTGACGTTAAGTATTATAATATCTGTGCATTTACAATACCGCTACCGCCATCTGTTGTTGAATAGCAATCATCAATTACTACAATTTAGAACCTGCTTTAATATTTGGATTGCTAGTTGCTCGCTATTCGCTACTAGATGGCGTTTTAACAAAATTCTCATTCATTTCCGTTTCCATTCCACTTGCAATGAATAACATTTTGTTTTGTTTTTGTTTGTACTTTCATGTGCTCTACCATCTACCTATTTTATTTTATTTACTTTAATATTATTACAAAATACAAAACTGTATTAAAAGAGACTATGTAGTTAATATTAAATACAGTATCACACACAATCTACGCAATAATGCCTATTTACCATTGGAAATTGGGAGACGTAGCTCTGGCTAGGCTATGTAAAAAAGTTTACGCAAAAGTTCATGTGACAAAAGACGAGAAAGGTCTCTTTTATGATCATAAAGGTTCGTCATGTTATTTTTATTGTTTTTCCAATCTTTTTAATAATTTGTAATACCTACCTCTTCATAATACACAAAAGTAACTAATTTTGTAAGTTAGGATCACATAACTTTCAAATTTTAAATTTTGACTCTTTTTCTTATTTGTGAATAAAAAAAATAAACTTGTCATATTATATTTCCAATCTTTTTAGCAATGAATTTGCAAAATTTCCAAAATTAAATTATAATAAATTTTGACTCTTTCTTATTATTTAGTAAAAAAATAAACAAATACTAATCATACACTTATTATTGAAAGTTATTGTGACAGACTTACAGACACATGAGAAGTCTACATAAATATAAGTAATCATCTATAAAAAAACTTTGTGAAACTTTTTTTTATTGTCATCAATTTTTCAGTTCTAGCTATAACAGCAGACGAATATGGCGACTTACAGATAACAAAAGAACTATGTTATTATATGCAGATAGACCGCACAAAGCAGTGTTTGTGGCTTCCATATACTTGTTTGCACCTCGCAGAACGTTCTAGACCTTTCTATGGTTCAAATGATAAGGTGATAACTACAAAAACTGCTAAGGATCCCGGTGCTACGCCGCGAAAGGTAAAATAGATATTTTTATACTCAATAGGTATATTAAATAACTAGCTTTTTTGCCCGTGACTTCGTCCGTGTGAAGTTCCAGAGCCGTTCCCGTGACAACCACATTGAATTTCAGGAAAGGCCTATGTCACTCCCTGATAATGTAGCTTTCTACTGGTGAAAGAATTTTTGAAATCGATCCAGTAGTTTCGGAGCCTATTCAATACAAACAAACAAACAATCAAATCTTTCCTCTTTATAATATTATATTAAATTAAAAATTTTTGTTCGGATATCAGAGTTCAGAGTTGAGTATCAGAGTAATGAATCTGACTATGTTTGCCACCAGTCCATTGGACATTGTGCGGGACCCCACTGGATGAGATTTGCACAGGACCGAGTAAAGTGGCGTGAGAAAAGGGAGGCCTATACCCAGCAGTGGGTGAATGTGGGCTGAAATAAAATAATATAAATATCAAGAGTTACAGAAAAACTTCTAAAAGTTGATTCATTTATTTTTTATTTAATGACATTAAATAAAAAGTTAATGGCACTCAGCAAACAAGCAAGAGGGTCCCCTGATGGAAAATGTTTACCTCTGCCTATCAACACCAGCAATACCAGAAGCTCTACCAATGCATTACCTGTTACTAGAAACGGAATAGAATGAGAAGGGATAAGAAAAAGATAAAGAAAACAAATGGTACAAAGTGACAACATATGTTGCTGACTATACCTATATTATCAAAATAATAAACGTTGCTTGGTGAGCTATAGATTTAAGCATAAGCAGCCAGTTTATTAAACTTGTATCAATTTTAATTCCTCATTACTCAATAGAATATTTTAGTTGTCTGGTTCACATGTTACATAATATTTCTTACAACTTCTAGATTTTTCAGCTTTCTGTCACAATAGGAGATCGGTAGCAACTTTGTGTCCTATGTGTGTTTGCAATCACTGTAATTTAATGTGTCATTAATCAGAAACTGTCTGTTAATGTGTTTACTAATATTGTTAAATTTTTATTTACAGAGAAAAATAAAGGAAGACCACACACTACCATTAAGTGTAAAACCTAACAATTTTAAAGAGCCAGATCTTAACACAACATACGATATAACCCATACACCGTTAAAACAGGGAAAATACGAGAATTCATTCAAAGAGTTCGTCCGTCAAGGCAAAGAAATGTTATTTGATCATTATTACTTTATTATGAAAGATAATTATCATTGTAATATGGACTCTTTAGATTATTTATTTAATGTCGATGCGAGTACTGAAGATAAGTTTGAAATGGTAATAAAAAATATAGTAACAATAAAAGAGGTGGAGAATTACTTACATCAGTGTTGGAGATACAATTATATTAGGAAAGCTGGAGTGGAGTATAGAGAACAATCTGAGAATTCGGTAATTTTAATTTATACAAGTTTTTATTCAAAATAGGTGTGGTGGTCGAGAGCAATGGTAACTTTATCTCATGGACTGCGGGTTCAAATCCCATGCAAGTCAGAACATTTATTCAGAGAGTAGGCACTTTGAATAATGTTTAATTAATCTTTTTCATGTCTATAATATTTGCAAAAAAAGGTAAATCTATCCAGCAATGTAGTAAACTTTAGTTAATTACGAAGTTTTGCTTGTTTTGGAGCTAGATGGCGTTGAGTAAAACCAACAAACCAACCAACTATTGAATAAAAATAAAAACTGCAAAAACACAAAGGTATTATAATAATAAATAATAATAATTTATTTATTAGTAAAAGCATACAATTTTGGACTTTACAACTGCTTACTGTAATCACTCGCTATTATTTAATTGAGTGTCATAGACACCAAGGTATAAATTAACAAAAAATCCAACCAAAATGAAAATTTACTTTCTGTGAACATTTAAAGGTGTTTTTTATAATCATTTCAGGACCCAACGTCTCCAGTAAAAACTCTGGTCACTCTGCATGTGACTTGGTGCCTTGTTTGTGGCAAGGGTGACAAGTTACGCCACTGCCTCGCCTGCCCGGCCGCCTTCCATTTAGCATGCCGACGGGAATGGCTGGTCACTGTGATTCGTAAGCATAATATTTATTTGTAAATACAGGGTCTCTGTGTCTCTGTGCTTTAATCACTTAACATCAGGTGACCCGCATGCTCGTCTGCCAACCTCTTATATATATAAAAAAATCTATATATATATAAAAGAAAGTCGTGTTAGTTACACCATTTATAACTCGAGAACGGCTGGACCGATTGCCATGGTTTTTGATTTGTTGGATTTGTTTCCGTCCCGAATAGCAGAATACATCTTAAAAACAATGAAAACTCGATATGTGTAATGAATACTTAATCATTTCAATAGATGCTGATTTGGGTAGGGGTAGGGTAGGGCAGGGGTAGGGTAGGGTAGTGCCTCTAAGGCAGAACAAAGTTTGCCGGGTCAGCTAGTAAATATATAAAATAAAGTCGTGTTAGTTACACCATTTATAAGTCAAGAACGGCTGAGGCGCTTTGGCTGAAAATTGGTGGAGAGGTAGCTTAGAACCAGGAGCAGGACATTGGATACTTTTTATCCTGTTAGGGTAGGGTAGGGTGGTGCCTCTAAGGCGGAAAAAAGTTAGCCGGGTCAGCTAGTAATATTATAAAGAGGAAAGGTATGTACTTTTGTTAGTAACAAATAAACTGAATAAAGATTAGGAAAAGAGGAAGGGATAAAGAAAACTTATACTGAATATAAATATGTATTGATGGTAAGAAGGTGAAAAAGTGAAGTGAAGGTGACAGTAAAATAGAATATAAAGAAAAAGGAAACATAACTATTTACAAAAGAGGATTTACAAAAGAGGTTTTCAAAAAGAGTTCGGTTCGCCACAACGGGACTGATTTAAAAAATTCTTTCACCATTGGGAAGCTACATTGACGCGGGTGACATAGGCTATATAATATATCTTTTTTAAATTGGGATCCTTTAAAAACCCGTGGGAAGCTGTGACGGGGTGTTGGTAATATAATATCTGTGCTTCAGAGGACACATTAAAGGTATGAGCACACCGCATGCAGCGCAGCACAGCGCGTCGCAGCTTATGGCGTTGTAATCTATGCAATATTATGAGAAAGGACACACCAAACGCACAACGCATAGCTGCGCAGCGTTGTACAGCATCATCCCGGCTTTCGATGGATGATAATCGGTCTAGTGGGGAACCTTCAGGCGTCTTGAAAACACTGGGTGTCTGCCAATCTGCATTGGTGCTGATCTCCTTCGATTGAAGGGAGACCCATATCCCTGCAGTGGGATGATTATGGGTTGATATGATGATGGTGATGATGATAACAAAATTGTTTCCAGATCGAAAAAATCCGCCAAAGCGTGCAGACAAGAAGGTGACGTTGGTCGAGAAGATCCTCTCCAGCACCAGGACGATATGCTCCGTCAAAAAGGAGAAGGAGAACTTGGAGTTATGCCCCAGTTGCATGTGGGGGCCTAGAGTGGGGTAAGTAGACTTCATATAGCAAATCATGGTTTTTTTATGATTTTTCGAGAATTTATCTGACAGATACGCTATCTGGGACTTTATAAAACAATCCTCAAATTGTGTGCATAAAACAATCCTCAAATTGTGTGCATACTCGCCATATTGATGAGTCGTATTTTAAAAAGAATTTCTTTATTAGGTAAATAGTAGATACTGGCCAGAAATAGTTATTTGTCAATTTAAAAATAGATTTTCTTTTTAAAAAAAGTTCCCATTGTAATCGTAATGGCGGAAACACACTACCGTGTCGGGGCGTGTCGTGTCGCGCCAGAAGCATATCGCGTTCATACATTTTATATGGTTAGGAGCACATTTGTAGGGCGTGTCGTGTCGTGACTCGCTCTGTCGTGGCGCGGACTGCTGGCCGCCGATTGCGCCACGGCGGTGGTGGGGGTTATGACGCGACACGACACGCCCTGCAAATGTGTTTCTATACCCGCGCGTGGTTCGTGGCGCGAACAAGTGGACGCTTTTTTTTATTTTTTATTTTTGCAGCGTGATAATGAGTTACTAGGTACTAGATTCCTGATAAATATACTTAAATACTTTTTTTTGTAAATAAATACCATTATACATTATAGAAAACACCCAGACAAAGGCAAACACTGCGAGCTTCTGTTCAGAAATGAAAGAAATAAACGTCTGGCGTTTATTTCGTTCATTTCTGAACAGAAGCGCGCCCCGACACGACACGTAAGTGTGCACACCCACCGTCACGACAGAGCGCGACACGACAGGCCCCGACACGGTAGTGTGTTTCCGCCATTACTGGCCACAATAGGTTTTGGTGAATTTAAAAATAGATTTTTCATTAAAAAAAAATATGTTTAGCATTGGCCACACAATTAAATAATCTTTGAGTATGCTATTATTAAAAATTGTTTATGTAAAACTTTACATATTCGATGGAGTTCTATTATTAAAACAAAAAAATAGAAATCTCTGCTTTGACACTAGTGGTAGATAACAGGATAAAAATGACAGAGCTTAATAGCGAATCCGTTTAAAAACCTTGAACACGTGTACGTTCCTTGATGTCGCGTTACATTGAGTTCTTTGTATGGTAGACCTCACGATGAAGTGATTGTAACTCCGCAATGGATAATAATGCGACGAAAACACGCGACGTATTCGCCCCTACCATGAAACGAAATTCCGAAAATACGAAACGTTTTGTTAAATTCTAACGTATTTAATGTTTTGACAGGACTACGTATTTAGTTGTTTCGTGTTTCGGATGGACGCTTTCATGGTTGCCTCTAAGATCGAACGCTTTTGTTTTTATTTCAGTTATGATGACGTTGTCTGGCACAAACTGGGTACTTGTGCTTGGTGGCCGGCGCGGATCCTGACGCCTGGGGAGACACCTTCGTGTCTCCTCGCCAGGAGCCACTCGCCAAGACAGTGGCCTTTAAAATACTATGGTAAATTCAATTTATTCATAAAAACAATAAGTCATTGCATTCTAATAATGTGAAAAAAAGAAGGATCCTTAAAAACCAAATATCTTCTAAACTACTAAAATTTAGACTTAGATTTTTGGAATGTATTAATTCATCATATAATCGAAATTTTGGAAAGAGCGAAAACACGATTGCACATTTCCTCGATAGAAAAAAAAACCGAAGTAACCTCTGTTTTTTTTTTCAGAACTCTTGTAACTTCTAAACGGTAAATAATAGAAATTTTACCTCACATATCACATCACATATCATAAATGCCTTCCCACCATGCCACGCTATCTTATCATCTGTTCTGACTTTACTATGTTATAGGTACAGAGAACCATTCGTGGGGTGACAGTTCTCGTATGTGCCTCTTCCTGCCGAGTCACACGTCTGCCCTGTCGGCCGGAAGAGATCCAGTACTACAACAAGCAGTCCTAGATGCATGTGATGACTACATCGCTGTTTACCTCACATAATCTGAAAATGTGACCACAAATATACTAATTACAACAAAAATACGGCCCAAAAACTAGGTACGCGACTCTATAAACTACCACCATTTCGGAAACAAAATTGCCATTAAGAAAAGAAATGATGAAAGAAAACCGGTTACGGCCTATTTTGTCCATCTGACATTTTATATTCTTTTTTAAATTTTTCGAAAAAAAAATATGAAAAATCCGCTGACAAAATTTCATAACGATTTCATAACATACATAAAAATCTTTGTACTTCGTTCTTGACCCTTGTTACCTGTTTTGTTGGTTTTAGTTTTTAGTAATTAACAAATCATGATCTCAATAAATAAATAATTATATATGGGGACAAATCACACAGATTGAGCTAGCCCCAAAGTAAGTTCGAAACTTGTGTTTTCGGTTAGTAACCCAACAATACGTTATTTTATAACAAATACATATATGTATAAACATGCAAGGTCCGAAGCCAATCAGATTCGTTTTTCATCATGACCCGACCGGGATTCGAACCCGGGACCTCCTGGGTGGCGGTCTGGCGTGATAACCATTACGCCACGGAGGTCGTCAAATAGTTCCTATAAAGTGCAATATCTAATATAGGTGAAGTGATATATTTTTTTAGTTGTTTTAAAAAATAGTTAGATATCTCAATATAAAAATAAAATAGATTAAACATTGTGTGGTGTCTATTTTTTATAGAAATTGCATCTTTTATGTTAATCTTTTACAAGGTAGAAGTTTGTTAGATCTCTTTGTGATACAAATTGTATTAATCTTTTACAAGGTAGAAGTTAGGAGATCTTTTTGTGCTACAAACTGTATCTTTTTTATGTTTTTATGTTTACAAGGTAGAAGTTAGGAGATCTCTTTGTGCTACAAACTGTATCTTTTTATGTTAATCGTTTACAAGGTAGAAGTTAGGATATCTCTTTGTGATACAAACTGTATCTTTTTTATGTTAATCGTTTACAAGGTAGAAGTTAGGAGACCTCTTTGTGATACAAACTGTATCTTTTTTATGTTAATCGTTTACAAGGTAGAAGTTAGGAGACCTCTTTTTGATACAAACTGTATCTTTTTATGTTAATCGTTTACAAGGTAGAAGTTAGGGGATCTCTTTGTGATACAAACTGTATCTTTTTTTTGTTAATCGTTTACAAGGTAGAAGTTAGGAGATCTCTTTGTGCTACAAACTGTATCTTTTTTATGTTAATCGTTTACAAGGTAGAAGTTAGGAGATCTCTTTGTGATACAAACTGTATCTTTTTTATGTTAATCGTTTACAAGGTAGAAGTTAGGAGATCTCTTTGTGCTACAAACTGTATCTTTTTTATGTTAATCGTTTACAGTGTAGAAGTTTGGAGATCTCTTTGTGATACAAATTGTATTAATCATTTACAATGTAAAAGTTAGTCTTTTTTATGTTAATCGTTTACAAGGTAAAAGTTAGGAGATCTCTTTGTGATACAAACTATCTTTATATGTTAATCATTTACAAGGTTCGGAAGTGCTTGTAATATGCCTATTTGAATAAAAATATTTTGATTTGATTTGATTTGAGGTAAAAGTTAGCAGATCTCTCTTTGTGATACAAACTGTATCTTTTTTATGTTAATCGTTTACAAGGTAAAAGTTAGCAAATCTCTATGTGATACAAACTATCTTTTTTATGTTAATCATTTACAAGGTAAAAGTTAGGAGATCTCTTTGTGATACAAACTGTATCTTTTTATGTTAATAGTTTACAAGGTAAAAGTTAGGAGATCTCTTTGTGATACAAACTATCTTTTTTATGTTAATCATTTACAAGGTAAAAGTTTGGAGATCTCTTTGTGATACAAACTGTATCTTTTTTATGTTAATCGTTTAGAAGATAAAAGTTAGGATATCTCTTTTTGAAACAAACTGTATCTTTTTATGTTAATCGTTTACAAGGTAAAAGTTAGGAGATCTCTTTGTGATACAAACTATATCTTTTTTATGTTAATCGTTTACAAGGTAAAAGTTAGGAGATCTCTTTTTGATACAAACTGTATCTTTTTATGTTAATCGTTTACAAGGTAGGAGTTAGGAGATCTCTTTGTGATACAAACTGTATCTTTTTTATGTTAATCGTTTACAAAGTAAAAGTTAGGAGATCTCTTTTTGATACAAACTGTATCTTTTTATGTTAATCGTTTACAAGGTAAGAGTTAGGAGATCTCTTTGTGATACAAACTGTATTAATCATTTACAAGGTAGAAGTTAGTTAAGAGATCTCTTTGTGATACAAACTGTATCTTTTTTATGTTAATCGTTTACAAAGTAAAAGTTAGGAGATCTCTTTTTGATACAAATTGTATTGATCATTTACAATGTAAAAGTTAGGACATCTCTTTGTGATACAAGTTGTATCTTTTTTATGTTAATCATTTACAAGGTAAAAGTTACTAGATCTCTTTCTGATACAAATTGTATTAATCATTTACAATGTAAAAGTTAGATCTCTTTGTGATACAAGTTGTATCTTTTTTATGTTATTCGTTTACAAGGTAGAAGACAAATCACTCTACGCAAATCTCCGCTACTGTGTACGGCGGGATTTACAGCCAGTATCAGAAAGGCATTTTAATTCCACATTAAGTCTTAAGCTATCTCCTTTTTCTTTAGTTGAAAGTGACATCTATATTATAATAAGTCATTAACTTCAAAAATGCTTTTCAGAAAATTGCTGCTAATATATTATTCATTGACTGCAAAATGTTTTTGTTTTTCACTGAGTATAAATTATAAAAATAAGGCCCATTTAGACGACGCTAGTTTCTTGTACGTTCAAGACCAATAACTGCATGCAATCTAATGGAAGCAATTATTGTCCTTCAAGTATTGTAAGCAACTGTCGTTTAGACGATGCGTGCCAATTATTGCTATAACATTTGTATGCAACTGGCAATAAACTGGCGTCGTGTAAATGAACCTATATTCTATTTCAAGAAGATCATTTAGCTATGTTGTAAGTGAGATAGCAGACGGCGTATTTTAAACGCCCAGATGACACGCGTATCATTGTCAATCGCGGAGTTGTAATGATTTCCTCGTGAGGTCTAATATACAAAAAACTCAATGTGGCACGAAACGCGCGTCATCTGCGCGTTTAAAACACGCCGTGTGCTGTGGTTCTAACGTTCACAATTATTGTAGTGTGCGTAACCTCGTAAAATCCGTCACGCACACATAAACAACGCCTTACAACACTCATAGCCTCCGTGAAGTAAAATATCAGTGTCTAAAATATATTTTTGGAATATCCATTTACATTTGTAAGGATAGTGAATCGATAAGATGTATCGATAAAAAAACGTTTAAATAAAGATCAATCATATTTTGACAAGTTAAATCACTAAGCATTAAGATTAGCAAATTAAAATACTGAAAAAGAATGATTAGATCTATAAAATTTATTGTGATCAATAAAATGATTATGTATGACATACGTTTGTTTATCTTATATTCTATTTATAATTTGCGTAAGCGCAGGTTATATTCCATTAAATAAATATTCTTGGACGAATCACACAACGCCATCTAGTCCCAAACTAAGCTTGTACTATGGGTACTAGATTGCTGATACTTAAATACTTTTTTCGTAAATAAATACTTATTATACATAGAAAACATCCAGACCAAGGCAATCAGACATGTTTATGCGCACAAATGTTTGTCTTGCGCAGGATTCGAACCCGCGACCTTCGAGGTAAAGTGACCATTGCTAGCCACTTGACCTCCAGGCCTGTCAGCTCCATCATCCATCATTCCATTCCGCTATCATCATCATCTCAGCCACAAGAAGTCCACTGCTGGACATAGGCCTCCCCCAAACGCCTCAAATGCGACCTGCTGGCAGCGGCCTGCATCCAGCTGCTTTTCTTAGGTCTGACCACCTTGTAGGTGGGCGTCCTACGCTGCGCTTTCCGGTACGCGGACGCCACTCCAGAACCGTCTTGCCCCACCGGCCATCGGTTCTGCGCGCTATGTGCCCTGCCGACTGCCACTTCAGTTTACTGATCCGCTTGCCTATTCCGCCATACACAAATACTTGCACACTTAAACGTGTGTTCGCACGTGGACGCTTTTTTCAATCTGGTGTACTGACACCCTTTACTGAGACACCGGACTGTTGCGGGAGCGTAGGGCTCTCACCGCCTTCTGGATTTTTTTAATCGGTCGTGCTCCATTTTAAACGCCGAGCGCAAAGCGTTGAAATTTATGCATACATACAACAACATAGGGAAACTGACGCTTCTGTTCACACGAGCGCTTTTTTAAGCTCCGGGAGTCATTCAGTTGCGCCGGCGACGTTGGCCGATGCATACGTGTTATCTTGCAATGTTATTTTAGGGCCAACGATAGCTAATAATTCGTCAAACTGTTTCATTGTCATCCTTAAATTGTTAAAGAACTTCTCAGGGTATTGTCTTAATTCTTCATAGAGCGTCACAAATTGGCCTTTTAATAACCGTTCACTAATAATTGGATGAACCCACAATTTAATTTTTCTCTTTCGCCTTCTTACAACCTTCTTACAATCGGCGTTTAAAATGGAGCACGACCGATTAAAAAACTCCAGATTGAAAAAAGCGTCCACGTGCGAACACACGTAGGAGAAGTCATAGGGTCTATTCGAAGCGTTAGAATTAACGCACGATAAAACGTCGAGAAAGCTCTCGTGCGAACGATGCCTTTACACTTGGCACAAAAGCTGCGAACAATCGCCTGATTTAAAATTTAATTCAATTCCAATCCCACTAATATTACCTATAAAGGCGTAAGTTTGTATGTTTGTTACTTCGTCACGCTCAAATGGCTGGACCAATGTTTATATTGGATACACATAGCCATGTTATAAATAAACAGTTTGAAGGTGCTGGCAAGTTTTGCCGATCGCACTTGCATGCAATTTATTGAAGATGTAAACGCAGCCTTCATCAACACACAATTCATTTGTTTTAAATTAGCGATACACTTGTGTGCCTGTATACCGCTTTCTCGTGAGTCGTGGGCATATGGAAAAATCAAGTCATACAGAAAATACACCCTCAGTGCTCGTGCAGACGAGACGGTTTCTCGCCGGAGCTAAGCCCGGCGTCAAACCGGGTCTACGTCCGGTCGTCAGTCTTGTATGGGACACTATGAAGCCAATCACATGACGCCATATTCCACTGATACACTATCGGAATTCTCTTGAGACACCATTGAGAGTCCATAGGTGCATTTGTGTTAGTAGAATTGGGCCCCTGCGCTAGCGCCGGCTCACCTCGCAACCGGGCACGGCGAGAAACCGGGCTTAGCTCCGGCGAGAAACCGTCTCGTCTGCACGTCAGCGGCTGCGCGTTGTCCGCCAGTCATTCAGAACAAAGAATTTGAATGTAGGTATACCTATATTTAAAAGTATTCATTCAGGATAACAAAATACAAACAAAAATATAAATTATTTACATCATTTATTACTTTTTACATAAAAATAATACTTTTTTCAACTTTCAGCATAAGCTACATTATTTTACGTGATCGACAATTAAAAATATATTTTGTACTTACAATTAAAAAGAACAACAGTTAACATCCGATACATTCATTATATGTTTATATCACAATTTCACATATATAAAACTGCTTATAAACAAAGGAAATTAATATCCAGGGACCTACCACGATGTCTTATGAAAATTTACAAAAGAGTGAGATGCCGCCTTACATTATGTATAGCTCCATCTCACTTACTCAATAGTTTTCGGATTGCATTAAATCTTCATGGTACTACTACGACGTCTTATAACAATTAAGAAACGATTGAGTAAGTGAGATGCCGCGTTACATTATGTGTAGCGCCATCACGCTTATTCAGTAGTTTCGGTTTGAAATAAGTCGTCATGGTAGGGTTGGGCATTTAAGATTCAAGTTTTCCATATATTATTAATCCTGCGCATTAATTTCCTTTGTTGTGAGTACAATCAGTTGTAGAGAGCGCCTACCCTAGGGTGTCGCTAAAGGTATTAAGCGCAGATCACATTAAGAGAGTGACGGAGCGAAACTTAGGAATCGCTAAAATAGTAATAGTCACGATTCAAAGTAGACTATCATCTACTTAGATCCTAAGGTCGATTATCTTCGCTGCGAGCGATGACTGATACTGGCTCTATACTATCGGGAAGTTGAGCGAAATTAGGCACGAAGTAGGACGAAGAGCCCGTCCACATTTCGTTTACGCTCAATTTCGCGAGTGAACTAACATAAAAGATCGAAGAATATACCTAACTATTTTAGTTTTGCTTCGCTCCCAGTGTGATCTGCGCTTTATAACGAATTATTGATAGATAAGTATCGCTGTGTGAATTTGATTTTAATATACAAATAACATTTTAACTACATATTATCTCTCATTACGACAAAATAAAAACGCCCTTAGGGCATACATCTACAGCCGTTCCACAAGGCGCATCGCGACATGGCATGGTAGCAATTTCTACGCACTCGTGATGTGCGTGTGCAAGAAATCACAGCGGTACTCGGACACTGCCAATTGGAATAGCTGTTATCTCATAAAAATCTGCCCTCCCGCTCATTTTATATGACCTTCTTCACACATGCCGTGAGTTGAGTTCTCGCGGCGTCTTCGCTGCATATACGTTCATAACGCCTACGCTATGCCTACGCCATGTGTGAAGGGGCTCTTTAGCTTGCTCGTTAGCTCGCTTGTTACATTTAACATAGCTGCGATCGTCAAGCGCAGGCCATAATAAAACAAACCGAAGCAAAACTAATTAAGTTTTAATCAAAACGAATTAAGTTTTGCTTCGTGTCTTTTCATATATTACATGACCTGATAGGAAATGGATACCAAATCAAAAATTTCGTTCAAATTGCCCTTTTAAAAGCCCTATCGAATCGTCCTTTCTCTTCCTACCACCAGTTCAGCCGGCAGATTTGCACCAACAAGAAGTGGCAAGAAACTTAGTATTTGCATATCTTTTCTTGTATACTTTAATCCATATCTTTAGCAATTAAGATTATCAGTTGAAATGGCAATGGTGCTTATAAAATCCGTACAAAAGTTGTTCAGTGTTCTTTTCTTTAATATACAGTCTTACATTTCTTCACAATACATTCACGCAAATGTGACTTTAATTTGAATACTTTTACATTACAGTACAATAACACTTAAAATTGGATACGTGTATCGAATATTATAAAAAAGAATGACCACTCCAATCCCATTCTGTACTATTCCCGGAGCATTCCTATCATACAAAGTAGTCCATATTTTCTTTTACAATCTCTTTTACTCGACAACCGAATCCTATTCTAAGTATTAATTAAACTGTATAATAATCTGCCAATAATATCTATATTCTGTGTATCACAGTCACATAACTATTTAAAAATATATAAAATGTTAGTCAAACCACTACATTGGTACGCACTATTTTGACACACATATTTTAATCTAACGCGCTGGCCACACTGAAAGCGAAGCGAGACTAATTTCGTTTAGTTTCGCTCCACATTTTTTTTTTCGAGTGAGTAATGTCACATTTGTATTGTTACACCAAAGTTTATTCTAAAGAACTTACTTCATATTTTGGATTGATAAACTAAACATGATAGAACTATACTGGACGCCAAAGGTCCTGGCACGCGCACACATAAAACAATTAAGCGCTAAGGCTGCGTGCGCGTGCCAGGAGCGTTGTCTTGGAACTCACAACGAATTTGATCAATATTTTTGTTTGTTTATGTTTTGTAGCATTCCTAAATATTTTGATCAACTGACCTTTTTGAAATTTTTTATGAAAATCATTCGAACTCTTACTGCAGTAAAAATTGTGGCGCCATCTACCTGCTAGCATAAACAACTACGGAGGCAAAAGAAAATGTAATGAGCACTTACAACAATCGCACTTAAAATTCGGACCGTGTGTTGCAAATGCGAGATGACTATTTTATAAATGCCATTATAGTACTTGACAATTTAATTATCATTACATTAACGACTACCCAGTATTTGTGATTGGTAAGTTGATAAATCATATTGTCAAGACACATACTTTTAGTTGCTATGAACAAATCATACTAATATTATAAATGAGAAAGTGAGTTTGTTATTTCTTCACAGCTTGACTAAGCAGCCGATCATTTTGAATTTGCATACATATTGTTAGGCGTACAGAGCCCAACATAGGCTGATTTTTACGCGGGCGAAGCCGCGGTTTAATCTATAAAACTATTATTTTTAATGTCGAAACACGCTGTCTGCAAACAATGCTATATACTACGAAATGGTATTCATAGCATACTAAGAGCTCATACAAACACACGACATTTCTTGACAGCTTTATACACTACTCACAACGAAATAACTCGTTATTTTGTAACTGCTACAAAAAACCATAACTTATATTTAACGTTTACAATAACAGTGTTATTTTACAGGGTGATGTAGTCTGTAATCTATCTAGTGTCAAATTGATTGGATCCACCTAAAAAAAATATTGTTTATAAGACACTTGACGTGTCGACCTCCGTGGCGTAATGGTTACCACTTGATTGGATCCACCTAAAAAAATATTATGTAGTCTGTAATCTATCTAAAAAAAATATTGTTTAAAAGACACTTGACTTGTCGACGTGGCGTAATGGTTACCACGCCGGACCGCCACCCAGTCCCGGGTTCGAATCCCGGTCGGGTCATGATGGAAACCGAACTTTTTCTGATTGGCCTCGGGTCTTGGATGTTTATCAAATGTATTTGTTATAAAATATAGTATCGTTGAGTTAGTATCCCATAACATAAGTTTCAAACTTACTTTGGGGATATAGTTCAAACTCTGTGATTTGTCCCTATATATTTATTTACACTTAAAATTTGTGGCAGTATACAACTGCCGACGTCGCCTTCTATTGACGGCAGGCTGTCAACACTTTGACGGCCGTCAACACTTCGGTGGTTGTTGACGGCAAATACGTCAACAAATGCCGTCCGTCTGTATGAGCACTAAATGTTCATTGGTGTCTACTTCTCAAACAATAATTTAGTTTAGTTTCCAGAGAATCAGACACTTAGATCCGGTTTCACAGGTTACAGTTAAGTCTAAAATAAGATGCCAGTTGCCTACCTTTCAGATAAATACCTAAATCAATTCTATTAAAATTAAGCATCCTCGCGATCACCGGAGAACACCGTTGGTACAAGCTGACAGATAGGCTAACTAGTACTTATCAGGAACAACGTTGAAGGTGAACGCACAATTATCCGAGCCGAACGCGTCGAACGAAACGAATTTTAGAATTCTGTATATGAAATCTCATGAAACCTCGCACGCTTCCCCGCGTTGAATCGTCCGAATCTGGAAGAACCCCAGAAATCCTAGATGAATTCGGATGACGTCATCAGATTCGGCGCGGCTTATGCGATCGACTCGACCGATACGCTCGCATTTTATCAGTTGCGTACGACGCGCGAGTACTACTTCGTCATTGTTTTCGGTCGATTCTTTCAGCGCGGTCTATTCTTCTGGTGCGGATATGTGTGCGAGGCCTTCTTGACTTCGATTCGAACGATGCATTCGGCTCTGATAAGAATGCGTTCATCTTTAATTAGTATAATTCTTTGCGTAGGGCATTTACCATTAAATTTTACGCATTATAATAACGCCTTAAATCCGAAAAAGTCTAGAATGGCTAACCTTTGTACCTACTATCCTGTCGCAAACCAATATATCCCACAAATTCTATAGCTTTGTCCTATAAATACGACAAAATTTCTCGAGTCTGATTTATCCGACTTGTCTCACTGTTTTATTTGAAGGTGTCGTATATATACGACAAAGCAGTGTCTCATTTTAGTTACCGAATACCACTTGCCAAGAGAAAATGGTTCGGTAACTTATGTGACCGATTGCATATCCCTGTTATCAGTAAACCAAAAATATTAATATTTCTCTGAAAGATCAACGCTATTTTTATAAAATGCAGACATTTTGTCTTTAAAATTGTGACGTCACCCCACATTAAATTCTATTTATCTAGATTAAATCCTAAGATAAAATCCTTAGAATACATAAGGCTAGTTTTAAGGTGCTGATAGACTTGAGCATTCACTTGTAATGAGCATTCTTGCGAATGTTACATCACAGAAAAATTACGAGAACATTCTAGCGAGCATTCTATCGAGCGTTCTGGCGAGCATTCTAGATTCAGATTAGTTTGCCACTATCTTCTGTTCGCTAGAATGCTCATGATGTTCGTAACAATATTTGGCTCTATGCTCGGCTCGGCTCGTTGTTCAGTTCGACAAATATAAAAACGGTGATTGCTCGATGTTCTGTTACAAGTGAATGCTTAAGTCTATCAGCACCTTTAGAGTTGCTATGACAGCACACTGCCCGTCGGCACTGACAGCCAAGAATGTATGAACTTCTAGGAAGCGTTTTTGAATAAAGCGTAGTTATTGCGGACGGTTCATACATTTGCTGCCAGCGCCGACAGTCAGCGTGCGGTCAGCACTACTCTAAAACCAGCATATCAAACCAGAAACAGTTGTAGGCAACGTTTCAGAGTTATCCGGACTGGTCATAGCCGAGCCATACTGTCGAGAATACCTGGCGTCAGCGCCTCTAACCGCTGACGATCAGCGAGTGTTCAAACAGAGTAGAAGCCGCGCAAGCGGATAAGGGAAGTGCGGGAAACGCTAGTATCTACTCGTAAACACAGTACTTCGCAAAGTTCGCGGGGCGTCTCAGCGTAAAAGCGTATCAAGTTTAAATTTTAATTTATTTACCCGAGCGGATGACGCGCCGCCCGCAGTAACGCTGCGGATTCAGTTCACCCGCCCCGCCGTAACTTTGTTCACACATACGCATAAGAAGTGTCGCGCCGCTCCCACTATGTTTGACCCTTACCGTTACAATTCTAGCATTACCCGTTCGCGTCAAGTTTGCCGTTACCTCCCGCCGCGCAACACCCCACCGCACCTCAAGGCAGATCCGCAGTTGCTCAGTACCGGGATCTGCCTTGAGGTGCGGTGCGGTGTTGTGCGGCGGGAGGTAACGGCAAACTTAAAGCGAACGGATAGTAGATGATTCAGGCCATAATGTATCCATAATACAAACATAGCGTTAATCTAACATTTCATACAAATCCTCGAGATTTATTTATTAATGTACAATATACATATTGTCACTTACACTTTTACAACAGTCTGTTACCTTATTCACCTGGTCCAATGAACAAGGCACTAGCTGCAAAGAACAGGAACACTATCCCACCGATAATTGTAACTGTGGACAAAAAAATATTCAATATTAAATAACGTCAAAAGCTAAGGCAGATTTTACACCTGCAAGTAATTGCAATTAAAATATGATAATTTGCGACAACTGCCGCGATATGTTGCAAATATGTTTAGACATGTTAATAATCGCTTGCACGACAACTCGGCTGTCTGGCAAGCTGTTGCGAGCAACTTGCGTGAAATTTATTGCAGGTGTAAATGCGGCCAGTTGCAGAAACACATTTTTGCTTTAATTCCACATTTAAGTCTCAAGCTATCTCTCTTTATCTTCTTTAGTTTGAACGTGACAGCAATATGTCTCGTGCGGGAGTCGAACCCGAGTCATTTATACTAACTGAGCCACCAGAATACCAAAATAAAGTTAACTTACCAGTCCTAACCGAAATCTTCTGTGCCACCATCCGTCCACCGATCACAGCAAGGCCGGTACACAGGGCATGTCCCAACGAACCCCCTACGACTACACCTATCGCGTCTTCCCTTGTAGCCAGCACTACTGTGGCTAATTGAGATCTGTCCCCCCACTCCGCTAGGAAGGTCAAAGAGGCCGCTTGCAGTAGCACCTTGATTACTGCGTTTCGTTTCCGCCGCCTGTTCTCCGCCTGTCCTTGCTCTAACATATCTAATGTTTCTTCCTTTTCTTCCTGTAAATAATTTAATTTTGTAATCAGAGATTTTAATCTGTTTATAATTTTAAACTCGTGGTTAGCGGATCTAGTGGAGGAAAGAATAAACGAACGACATGAATGGTGGAGGTTCCAGAGAGTACTCTCCGGAAACTCTGGTAGCTTTAATTATAATAATGGTCGAAATTGCAATTAAAAATTTGAGTACAATCAGACAGACAACTATTTACAACCACACCACACAAAAAAACATGTGTGGTGTGGTAAATATACAAATGAATAGGTAATATTTTCGATCATATTTTGGCGTTCAAAATCAACTCTGTGATAATTATGAATCGCAATGACAACCTGTGAGGCCGCGTGTACACTAATAAATTCCTATGCAAGTCTAGTGTGAGTTTATAGCAAACAGCTGCACGTGCAAGAAATGTGTATACGGAACTGTTCCGATAATCAGTACCTAAGAACTGTCGCAAAATGAGTAATGTAAGTATGCAAATAAGTAGAGATGTCATTAATCGCTTGCGAGCATACTTGCGTGTAATTTCTTGCATGTGTAAACGCAGCATGAAAAGCTTTTCCGACATGAGAAAAGGTCAATGAGTAGTAACATTACTCATTCAATTTTTCTCATTTCGTTTCGCTCATGTGGTATGGTTAGTATATGTACGATTATATTCATTACAATTTACGACTGTTTTCTGTTCTATTATGATAAAGCAGCATTACATAATGACACAACGCGTGTAATTAACAAAGCAATGAAACTAATAAAATTATTAACAGACCCTACCTACTTAACGAATATCCTACCACCGTGTTGTCATGATCTCGCGACCTGGATCTATATTTCAAAAATATGACAACACATACAATTATTTTTGACAAAGTCTAAGAGCCATTACGCACTGTCGACTAGTCACCGGCGACTCAGTCTCTCAGCGACCAAAACATAGGCAAGCGACCGGCGACCAAGTGCGTAAACACCTATTGAACTTTATGAAAGTCACAGTCGCTGTCGGCCGAGTCGCCGGCGACCAGTCGACAGTGCGTAATAGCGGTAACTGTCGCGACAACTGTTGTTTAATAAATATGAAATATTTTTATACTTAAAATTGTCGCCACACTGTGATTGTCATTGTCACTCGATTGTGTGAACAGTGAGCGATTTGTTTTACGACATTTCACACTATGTAGAGATAAATACATGAGCAGTCTAACGACCTTACAATGTAAGACAGTTTTTCCTAAGTACATAAAAACAAACAAATATCGTAAATGATAACTAAAGAGGCACTTGAAGATAAGAATGTCATTTGGATCTCTTTGTCTAGAATCTAGATTGTAAATACAGGCAAATGGAGATAAAATAACTATGAATAAAAAAGTATAAAGTGAGCATGTCTGTTCATCTTTACATAATATGAAATGAAGTCCCGCTGTCTGTCTGTCTGTCTGTGCCTATGCTTAGATCTTTAAAATTACGCAACAGATTTTGATGCGGTTTTAAATAGAGTGATTCAAGAGGAAGCTTTTTAAGTATAACACATTCAAAAATTCCCACGGGAAAGCGGGCTACACGCAGACAAAGTCCACAGAAATAGCGGGTCGCTAGTTCAATACCAAAAAGACTGTTTATAAAAACCTCATAGTTAATATTATCAATATGTTTCTTTTTGTGTTTTTTTTTATATGTTACGTTTATGCCAGCTGTGAATTAACTACACTGGGCGTCAAAAATAAGTAGTACAGTTTTAAAATTGCAATTACTCTTAAACTATAGAAGTTAGAGTTTTGAAATAAAAGTCATTTTATAGCAAATTTAACAAAGTTTTCTAAAAATAATACTTTATTTAGCATTAGTAAAGTTTTACACTGAAAATTAGGAAAAAACTAAAAAGCTAACCATTTTGAAGGAACTATCAAGAACTTAATTTTTACGTTTTGGGCCTTGTTCCCACTTTAGTAACTTGTGTTGCCGCCTCGGGCTCTGATGACAGCTTGGAGCCGGTTTGGCATGCTGAACACTAAGTTTCGGAGGCGATGTTGGGGAATATTCACCCATTCTTCTATCAGGGCCTGTTTTAGAGCCCTGAGGGTGGCGGGGGGTGGTCTGCGTCTTCTGACTAGCCTCCCAAGCTCATCCCAGGCGTGTTCAATCGGGTTAAGATCTGGGCTTCTTGATGGCCAAGCCATCAAGCTGATGCCAACCTCCTGAATGTACTCTTGTACGAGATGAGCGGTGTGTGGCCGGGCGTTATCATGCATTAGTATAGCTCCATCACCCATATTTGCTAAATATGGCCCTGCATACTCGTTAAGGATCTCTAATGCATATCTTTCACCAGTCAGAGTGCCATTTTCTATGACCACTAGCTCTGTGCGACCCTCTGAAGAGATGCCAGCCCATACGTGTACAGAGCCCCCGCCGTATTGAACTCTTTCCGAGATGCAACCTTGAATGTATCGCTCACCAGGTCGCCTGTATACTCTCCGCCTTCCATTGGAAGTGAATAAAGAAAACCGAGACTCATCTGTGAACAAAACTCTTGTCCATTCTTCTTCGCCCCATTGTACGTGTTGACGCGCGTAGCGTAGTCTTACTACTCGATGCCCTGTCTCAAGTTTGGGGCCATTTGCTGGCCTGTACGACTTCAGGTTGGCTTCAGCAAGTCTTCTCCTCACTGTACTCTCACTAACGTAGTCTCTTCGGGTCTGAAGAAGCTGTTGCTGGACCTCAACTGCATTAAGGTGACGATTTCTTAACACAGTAGAGTCAATTAAGCGGTCTTCTCGGGTACTAGTGCACCTGGGTCTGCCATTACTTGGTCTCCTTAGATGGTTTCCAGTCTCTTCGTATCTTCGCTTTACTTGCTGGATCGTTCTTAGAGTTACACCCACCGTTCTTGCAGTACGACGCATACTGATGCCTACTTCGAGAAAAGTTATGATTCTTGCACATTCTTCTGGTGAAAGAGGCATGATTAGTAAAGTTTACTCGCTGAAGACACATTTGCTTTTGAATTGCAATTGATTTATCAGCAATAAAGAAAACAATAAAAAACAAAAGTACAAGCCAACAGTTTAAAAAAATAGTGTTTTTATTTATTAAGTTTTTTTTCAGTCAATCTTTAAAAAATGATATTATGCATGAAGTTTTTATTAAATGAAATTAAATTGTCTTTTATCTTTTTTTTATTTCATAGGTCTAGCTTCTGCAGTTTAGGAGATATTGCAATTTTAAAACTGTACTACTTATTTTTGACGCCCAGTGTAGTAGCAGTCCAATTAGAGCAAATTGCGTGTGTTTAACGAAGGCTCGTTGAATTAATCGCCGGAAACTGGGATATATAGGCAATGCTAAAAACTCGGTCGCTCACTGTCCGCCTATTCAGATTCAGACTCATTATTTACTATAAACCAAAAAATTGTGACTGATTAATCAACACGCCAAATTCAAATCTTTGTACCTAGAGAGACGAAATTTTGCACAGAGGTTCACTTTATAATATAGATAAGGAAAAAAGAGAGATTTCTCGAAATTTCCTCAGCATTCCGGGATATCCACAATGCAAACCAGCGCAGATTTCTATACTTATTATCTACATAGTAATTACAATTCACAAACAATAAACGGGTATTTTAAATGCATTAAAAGTATTCTAAATACATGTTAATATTTACATACACAGCTGCGGTAAAGCATGATATCAGGATATAAAAAAGGTATGTTAATGATAAGGTAATAATTATGTGATAAAAACTAGTGAAGCGTATGCCATAAACTTTCGGACGAAATGGCGGGCTGAGTTTCGCATCTTTTACGACATACGACAAATTGACTTCTGGATTGCGACATTATAAAATGTGACATCCATAAATGACAACCCGATATTTTTTCGTTAAAAGTAATAATCACAAGTTGTGATTTTTTTTAATTATCCTTGAAAATTATCATTGATTTGGACATGTTATATAACAATAGAAATAAGTCGGCTTGTAGTGACACTTTAAGGTACAGATAACTTAGGGTTTTATTCAACAAACGGGATGTCAATGTCCAACTGTCATGACAATTTAATAAACCAAATTTGACACTTATTTTCTTTGAAAATGCTATTGAATACTTTATTTTTGACAATCGGACATTGTCGGATTGTCAAATTTATTAAATAAACTCTGGAGTCTGGGTGTTTTGAACGACGCCAACGAACTATCCGACGAAGACAGAAATAAATCATTTGTCATCTTACTTCGCCCGCCAGAACGAACCATTTTACAAAAGGTTAATTTCTCACTACCATTATTTTCAATTAACAAAATGAGGGTTTTGAGAAATACCGAAAAATAGGCGGCAACACTAAGGCGACAGGTCTAGGAAATGTCAATATCGTGACGTCAAAAAAAAATCTGAAAGATTGCCAAAGTGGCGCCAACTCTCCCCAAAAACCTCAATGTAGTGAGAAACTCCTATTGTAATAAAGCAATGTATACATAGAAGCACTTTACTCAAATGCTGAATTCCTTGATGTCTATGGACGCTGTCAAAATGCTTTTATTTCCAAAAGATAGTGATGTGCGAAACTTAACGTAAAAATGCTAGGCTAAAAGAAAAAAACTAAGGTGTCATTCGTACTGCCAGGCATAATGACGTAAGTTCACCCTCTGCGGTTCGGTTTGCGTCGAAGGGCCCGCTTGGGGCTCTTCTGTAGTCCCTGATGTTTCAGCAGGGCTATCCAAGTGCCCTGCGGCCTCTGAACACTCACAAGAGGCGAGCGACCCCGCACTGGGAGACTTCGCTTCCACCTGCCATATTCGAAATTCGAATTTGTCACTGGCAACTTTGATATACTGTTATTGGCAAGTTTGGGTTTTAAATTCGGAAAACCCCCTTCCCTACAATTTTTAATTTGTGTTGCCAGTAAATATTATTTGCAAAAAAAAAAAGGAATTCAACATTTGCATAGCTAACTACGTTAGTATTTTAGAATTCTACTACCAATATTGTAATAAAACGAAAAAACCATCTTAATCTTAATTGGATAAATACAATTTAATCCAATAAACAAAAAAAATATTTTTCAATAAGTTAAAGAGTTAAACGAAAATCCTATTTTATGAAAAAAAAATAAACAAAAATATAATTTATAGGTACCTACTACGTAAGTACATTATAAGTTAACATAAAATTTTAACACAAATATACCATTGTACATAATACAAACTATAAAACGTTACATACATAGACACGAACATTGTAAGCTTCTAAAAAGGGACGCTGACTTATTAGCGCAAAGAGGGCAAAGACGACACAGGAAGATTGTAATTTTACACAGGTTTCTTTGTGACGTCAGTGACTATAAGACAGCTATAGACAGATACAGAGCTCCATTTGGGGGGGGGGGGGGGGGGCAACGCATGAGTGAGGGATACCCCCGATATTGCAAGCGTCTGCTACGGTACGGTGATGCTTATCATCAATCAGGCGTATGCTTAAAATATAAAAAAAAAAACAATGGGGACGGGAATAATCTATTCCATTCGTTACAACTCTGAGAGGGAATGAAGGCAAATAACTATGTAATTTGACAATTATCTCTAAAGTTGTCTCCTTTTCTCATTATCTCGGAGTGGAAACGGATAGTACTGCATTTTTTCAGACCTGTTTTTTCGTTAAACAAATAAGTACTCACTACGTACGTTTTCAGTGAAATTTACACTCGGCATGTTTAAATTAAATGATATGAGACGTTTGCTACTTATCATTACATTTCGGTGTCGCGATAACACATAAATTATATTAAGAACATTTCTTTTTTTTTTTACAAAAAAAAGACATGTCTGAAAAGAAAATTACCGAGAGCGAAGAACGAAATAAAACATTTTTACTTAGTTTTTTGTAAGTTCAGTGGTCAATTGATTCCCGAATTACCCAACAGCGAATGTAAGGTTCACCACTATAATATGTTTGGTCCTCGATTGGTTCCGATTATCTTTAGAACGATAACCGAATATGTCAAATCAAGATAGTTCGAAAAGATCTTCAGACGTGATTACAGTGATATGGGCAAAGAAACAATTTTTAGCGGGACGAATGACAAATAGATTTCTATCATCTCATCGAATCAATAAAATCGTTAAACTAGCTGACGGTCGCGGTTCTACCCGCCAAATAATAAAGAACGACATAAAATTTATGTAGTAAGAAATATTTAAATCTATTATTTGTTGGCGTAACATCAATATATTGGTTGCAGAAGTCTAAGCTAATGTTAATTTACTTGATAAACATATTAAAAACGGGGAAGGGGATTTTATTGTTAGTATTCAGAAAATAACAAATCTAAGCTACCAGTTAAGTATTCAAACCATAAATAATATAAATAAATGATACTTGACCGAAGTGAAGTGAAGTTAGAAGACAAAGGCCAAAGTATGACGAAGAGCCATCCACTCTCGTTTACAAATTCTCGTTTCACATCGTCTAACTTTGCCTCTGTCAAGCTCATAAGTTATGAAACGGTTACGCTTACGATCAGTAAGACTGCTTTTCCACCAAAGATGTGCATGCTTGATTGGTGGATTTTTACCTCCCTCACCTCTAAGGATCCATATCCATGAGCGAAAGAATCGCGACGAGTCCGAATGGAATTCGCCGCGATGAAATCATGTAGAGACGTTCTAAGACATTGTATACAATTAGTTGGCACGACGCAGTCGTTGCGATGCTGTTGCTCATGGAGATGGTTCCTAAGCTTCACATCTCTTGTTGAAAAGCGTTTTAAAACTTTATAAATGAAATGGTATCCACTGACCTGATCTTCTCTCCTCTTCAACTCGCTCTGTACTTCTTCCAACTCCTCTTGCCCCTCATTGGGGTTCATTTTCCAACCATCTCTCAACATTTTTAAGCCAAATATCGCGAATAACGCTGCACTGGCATAGTATGTATACACTCTAGGTATTACTGTGGCTATCCATCCAAAAGCAGCTGATAGTATTGTCATGAAGACCAGAGCTGATATGGCACCAGCAAAGACGACTACTCGTGGATGCTTCATTGCCATGATAGCGGCTATAAAGAATGTCTTGTCACCTAATTCTGACACGATCACCACGGAGATTGATGCGACAAAGGCCTTTAAGAAGTTGCCTTCGATTGTCGCTCGCTGTGGACAATAGATATATCATTAAAATCAGTCTACATCATCACTACCCCTGCTATCTTGATGCAAATTTTTTTTTGCCTAAACTGCTGGGTAAAGGCTTCCCTAGCCCTTGCATGAGTTTCTTATATTCATGGATATGAAGAAAGGACTGAGACAGAGAAACTTTAGGCTCATACTTATAGACGAAAAAATCTACCACGCTTTTCCAATGCGTGTTGCTGGATGAGCAGTTAGGCCATCTACCCATGGATGTCGCCGTTGGTATTAAAAAGAAATGCTCTTCCGCCGCCATCAATAATAGTAATAACTTTTAATAATATATATTTTATCATAAGTAGTGCCTACATGTGGCAAGTGTACACTGCCCTTGAACCAAAAATACCGGCTATTATTTTTTTTAAATAGTGAGGGGGAATAAAATTAAGTCCTATGATGAGGAGTGGTTGCCACAATGAAAAGAAAGCGAAAATCAATTCTAAGATGGAGTCAAGTCAACGACAATAAAATTCAATATGCGATTTATTGTACCTACATTCGTCTGATTGTTTTATAATTATGTAAGAATGTTGTCATAATACGTTATTATGAGCCATTACAATGTTTTTCGCTTTGTGTTCCGTGGTCATTAATACTTGGTACATATACAAATATATTTATTTTATTCTTAAAATATTTTGCAATGTAAAAATATTTAAACATTTTTATGTTATAATGGCTTTTAAAAAAGGCTAACTGTTGTGTTTCTTGCCGCACTTCTTCTTGCAGGCCATTCACGTCAGAAGTGTTTGTAGGATAAAAAAATATTGACGTGCAAAAGTATTTCCTGTAAATCTACTTACTTGCAAATTTTTTTTTTATTGTACCACAAAGTTGGCAAACAAGCACACGGCCCGCCTGATGGTAAGCATCACCGTAGCCTATAGACGCTTGCAATACCGGGGGTATCACTCGCGCGTTGCTAACCCTCCCAACTCCCCCAAGTGAAGCTCTGGAGACCTTACTCACCGTAGGAACACAACATGGCCGATACCAATGCTATTTGGCTACGATCTTCTGTAAGGTGTCCTTCCCCAGACTGGCTGCTCCGATTTAAGCGAATTATCCGCTGTGTCCTACCTGTCTAAAAATATTTTATTCTTGCATTTTATTTTTAAGTACAAGTTCAAATTTTAGCTGTTCCCGTAGGATTTTTTGCTTGAGAATCATTAATATCCATACGTACATAATTTTTTTTTACAATATTTTAATAAGAATAAATAGGATTAAAATTAAGGTTGTTGTGTTATCTAAATTGCCGTACAATTTAATATTTGATAAGGCAATGTATTTAAGTACTTAAGCATAAAAGATACAATACCGTACTGGAATAAAGTAATCTATAATAAGGTATTCTGTGGAAGTTTCGACTTCTTGCTAACTTGGTAACGGTTTCTATAGTTCACCTGTCAGAGCAATACCTTGGTTTGCAATCTTCAGTCTATCAACTGCCTGCTGTAAAGCCTGTAGGTATTTCATCGTGCTAAAGGAATGGGCTGCCCCAACCCTTAGATTATAATGTATTAAAAATTTAAATTGTAAATTATATTAAGTACAATCTGTTACGCGCGGCTTCGCCCGCGTAAAAATTATCCTATGTTGGGTTCTGTAGTTCTGTACCCCTGACAATATGTTTACAAATTTTCATAATGATCGGCTGCTTAGTCAAGCCGTGAAGGAATAACAAACAAACAAACAAACTCACTTTCTCATTTATAATATTATTAGAAATATAATAATCTATTTTAAGTATTTAAATGTATTTAACATTTTAAAGTGGGCACTTTAGGCCCACTCTTTAAGCCCATAGAATAAATAAATAAATTTTGATCATTCTGAGTGGTGTTGCAACTTCCATGACAGCTATTTTAACTGCTTATATTTTGTAATTGATTATCAAATGGTCTACTAAGGGATTTTTGGAAAATTTATTTTCCCTGAGGGCAAAAACCAACTGCGCATAAAACCATGTCCGCTAGTACATAAGTAGGTTCTAACGATGAAAACGAGTTAAACCAGCTACCTACTATAGTAAACATTACTAGCCAATACACGGCTATATCACTGACCTAGTGATTGCGCAAGAGTGCATTAGCATTTAACTATCAATAGATTGACCGTGAAATAAAATTATGTGCGTTGCGAATTTGAAAACTTACATTTTCCACAATATAATAAAGTTTGCGATATAAAATTGTATTAAAAGTATTTTAAAACACCTAATCACACGTACTTTTATTTTTACAAGTTCTTTTCTTACGATAATGACAGCGAAACACTTGTAAATTACTTTTTTTTATACTACTAAGGTGGCAAACAAGCATACGGCCCGCCTGATGGTAAGCATCACCGTAGCCTATAGACGCTTGCAATACCGGGGGTATCACTCACGCGTTGCCAACCCTCCCAAGCGGAGCTCTGGAGACCTTACTCACCGTAGGAACAGAGCATGGCCGAGACAAATGCTATTTGGCTACGATCTTCTGTAAGGTGGAGGTCCTTCCCCAGACGGGCTGCTCGATTTGTGCGGATTATCCGCTGTGCCCTACCTCCCTTAATAAAAATAAAAGTGTCTTTCAATTTCAAGACGTCTTGGCCTATGCCTAAGGTATGATTTGACAGTTCTTGTTTGACTTTGTTGTAAGAGGCTGGAGGAATTGAGGAAATAAGGGAGTTGATTAAAGATTTGATTAATTAATGACATAAGGAATTTGTGCTTTACAGTAAGTTAGGCCAAAGTTAAATAGGTATAAGTCAATTGGTGATTAAATAAAGTGGAAATTATTTTGCGGGCCAACAATAGATCTGAAATGTTATTTTATGGGGTAAGTGACCTTGACTTTGACGTCACCGAAATTGTATATGCCCTAAACCGGAGGCCAAAGGCACGCCTATACCACTTAGTAACATAGAAATGACCTTGCCCTTTCACGCACGAACTAAAGAATCATGAAAAGCACAAATGAGCTCTACCTGGTGTCCATAAATCACTTCGGGACAACCCCAACCACACATTCCCACCACTGTGTCTCCTGTATAGCCAGGATGACCAACGGCGACCTCAGATTGACAATAAGCAATGAAGCTTATTGACGTCCCGGGGGAGAAACTACAACTGTCTTGGAACTCATTACGAATTTAATCAGAAAGAAAATAGGCGGTGTTGAAAGGACCTTGACCGGACTTCCCTCCTTAACTGACAATCGCACGACGAGTTTGTAAAGCGAAAAAATAACAAAACATTGTATAAATTTTTAAATGTTTGTCGAACACGCGATGGTCGCATCGCTTAAGTACTCGCAGGATGATCGCACATTCGCATTCTATTACGATTAGGACGATGCGATGCCTAAGGGGTGAAAACTACATGCTGAAAACGCTGCTACGAATAACAAAAAAGAAGTAAATACATTCAGTAACCTACCATGATGCTGCCGAATGCGACGCGCCGCTAACTTTGAGACCGAACCCTAATAGTTATATAACAGGTAGGTAATTATTATTTATATACTCCTTTTTGTAACAATTGAGCACAAACCAGACATATTAACAAAAAATGCGTAAAGGAAAATCTTGAGCAATTGTGTATTTCCCCTGGTTGATTGTTCCTCATGTTTAAATAAGTGATGACATCAACTTTTATGTTAAAAAAAAGGTATGTGTGTGTCATTATTTAAAATTTTCTCGTTTTGTTTATATTTTACATTACGTACAGTACTTATTAGATTTTTTTATAGTATTTTGTTTTTAATTTTGTAGAACGCACATGTACCGAAAATGTAATAATTACAAGTAACGAGTAGGGAAAAAAATGGTAAATGCCAAAAAAGGCCGTAACCGGTTTTTTCTTACGCCATTTCTTTTACAGGTGGCTATTTTACTTCTTTTCGAAATGGTGGTAGTTTATAGCGTTGTTTTTTTTCTTTTATTTATTTAAATGACAAGAAAAAGTGCGTGTGAATGCCTAATTTCTGAAATAAAATAAAACTTATATTTAAGACTAGCTGACCCGTGCCCACTCCGTTGGGAAGCCTTTTTATTTTTTGGTTTTTTATATAACCTATGACACTCAGCAATAATGTGGCTTTCTATTGGTGAAAGAATTTTTAAAATCGGTTCAGTAGATCCCGAGATTACCCGTTACAATTTAACAAATACACAAACTTTACCTCTTTATAATATTAGTATAGATAGTATAGACTATGGCTGTTCTGTTTCTACCTTGTTTAACCCCTGGCACACGAGAGAGGAAAATGGAGCCTGCTAAATCGACAAGACCGCGGATTAGAGAGAGAACTAATGTACCTATAGTAAATTCATTACATTGTTACACATAAACTAAATTTTACACTTATACTAAACTTGACAGACATAAAGACGAAAGTTATGTGAATGTTTGTTATCGTTCACGTTCAAATGGCTGGGCCAATATTTATGATATTTGGTATGTAGGTAGCTGATACCTTGGATGTTAATCCAAGGTATCAGGAATCTGCTAACTTGGTAACAGGAATCTGGTAACAGGTATCAGCTATCTGGAAAGTACCTGTGTTAACAGGTACTTTCCAGAAAAGTACGTGATTCCCGTAGGATTTGGTGAAAAGCCTGATATAGGTGGCGCTGCTGTCCACAAATAAATATACGCAAACGAAGTTGCGCGGGTTTCATTAGTTTACTATAAAACAACATAATGTTTCCTGAAAAGTTTAGGATATCCTTATTACTCTAAGGTTAAATTGTTGATTAAATTAAATAGATTAGCTGTTTATATTTTTATTTAAATTTATGAATAAATACGATCGGCCTTTTTGTCGTCATTGAAAAACAATAATTAATTTCGGCATCACGAAGGTTATTTTTCGATACAATGATCCGTTAAGGTACCTAATTCGTCCCACAAAAAAGCATGTGACGAATCAACTTTCTATGTATGGAAAAGGGGACGAATTGATTTTGGGGAAAATCCACAACAACCCCGTTGAAGAACTATTCACATTTATGTCATATTTTGATTAATACGGGGTGGTCCCGTCTCCTTAAGTATTGATCGTAGAGTAAAAAGTAATTTGAGCAAATCGGTAGTAAATATTACATAGAAACTTTTGTCAGAAGCAATCATTATGCTATTTGTACAGATTTTCGAGATATGAGCAAAAACCTGGAAAAAAAAATTAAAGTTTTTTGTCGACAAAAAGGCCATTTCGATTACCATATTTTTTTTAAACAAAATTAATGATAATTTTTCTACTAAGTTAAATATAGATGGAACGAGTTTTAATGTTATTCACTTGCCGGTATAAGTAGTTGCAATTATGTACTTACTCAATACTAGACGAACATTTATCGATAAGTAATATGTCATTGAACCTAATTCAGATTATTGATAAAAAATATACATATATATAAGGCAATAAAGAAAAGATTTTGTTATGGTCTAAACAAATCTGTAAATAATAAGTACTTATTAAAATTATATTAAAAAAAAACACCAGAATATTACATGTTAACTATTCTAAACATTGGGTGCCTATATAATAATAATAATAATAATAAACATTTTTATTTTCGACCAACTGGGATCATAATGTGTTAGTACATATTGAATTATAATATAATATAATTTTATATAAACTTACACTAGGATATTAACAAAAACAAATAGAAACGTACAACATTTGGGAGGACTGGAGTCTAAACTAGGACAGCCTGTATTTCAGGACCCTTTATGCAAGGATAAAATGAAGTCGCGTCTCCTGTGACTCTATGTGTGCTTAGATCCTTAAAACTACGCAACGGTTTTTGAAGCGGTTAATAGAGTTATTTTACGACCTCCGTGGCGTAATGCCTTGATCACACGCGCCGAGTAGAGCGGCGAGACAGTGTCCAGCCCAAAAAAAAAAAAGAAAACATATATATATATAGAATAAAAAAAAATCATAAAAAAAAAAAAAAAAAAAAAAACCAATAAAAAATAAAAAATATACAAAAACAGGGCTGTACTAATTTCCCCCTACCCACATTCCTCCCCCCCTTGAGGGCTGGATTAGGAAGGCATGTTGCCCTCCTAAACCAGTGATCAAGGGGGAAAAACGCTCGGATCGACGCTTCCTAGTGACTGACCCAACAGTAGGGATATATATATTTATTTTATTATTTATATATAGCGCAGGTTGAGGGCCGCGAGAGGCGCCCGCAGCGGCCCGCCTGTGGGCATGCTGCGGACGCAGTTCGCGGAGCTCAGCCGACGCAACTTTTTCTTTATATTAAATATTTATTTACCCTTATATATTTATTTAGATTTAATATTTTAATTTTAAATTTAGAATCACGGGCAGTCACGGGGAAGTTAGTCGATCCAAACTTTTTATATGTTATATGTCTTGTGCCGCTCGGAGGAGGACAATGGACAACATTGTCTTCACCCGAGCGGAAGTAAATTCTTAATTTTAATTGTGTTGTCCAAATAGAAGCCTCTAAGGAAAGCACCAATGACCCGGGGATTGTCATCCCCGGAGTTGAAACCCGGGCAAGGAGCATTGCTCGAGGCCCGCACGCGCCGTATGGCGCAAGAAACCCGGCATGGCAGACAGTGTCCTCGGCCGAGCGCTCGGTTGGTATGTACTCTCCGACGAGTACTCGGCCGAGCAAAATGGCGAGACAGTCACTCGGACCTCGTTTTGTTTACTAGGCCGAGTGCCCACCCCCGCGCTCCCTTCAGCATACCCCTTACTGTCTCGTTCGCTCACTCGGCAAGTTTGAACAAATGCCGAGCGCACTCGCTCGCTACTCGCTAGTTTGGCTCGCGCGCGTCTTGTTGTTGTTTGTTTCTGTTCCCGAATTTTAGGTGAACTGACTCGCTGGGAACCAAAATTAGTATAAACACCTACTCGCCCAAAGCTGACGAGTGGACTGTCTCGGCCGAGTGACATTTTTACTGTCTCGCCACTCTACTCGGCGCGTGTGATCAAGGCATAATGGTTACCACGCCAGACCGCCACCCAGGAGGTCCCGGGTTCGATCCCCGGTCGGGTCATGATGAAAAACGAACTTTTTCTGATTGGCCTCGGGTCTTGGATGTTCTATATATATTTGTTATAAAATATAATATCGTTGAGTTAGTATCCCATAACACAAGTTTCGAACTTACTTTGGGGCTAGCTCAATCTGTATGAATTGTCCCTATATATTTATTTATTTATTCAAGAGAAAGGTTTATATGTTTAATACATTTCGAAAATCCAACGGGAAAGCGGGACACGCAAACGAAGTTGCGCGGGTTTCGCTAGTTGTAAATAAAAAAACAGACGTAGTTTTTTTTTAATGGCATGGCCACCTATGAACTTTAGTAATACCACGGGCGCTGCTGATAAGGAAGGTGGGAATTAGGAGAAAAGGGTTAGGAAAGGAATTAGGACTTAAAAATTTCTCACTCGTTTAATTAACTCATAATAAAAAGTAAACATATATAAAAAAACTCTCGATCAAATAAATAAAACTATCGTTTGGGAACCGGATACAAACTTTCCTAAGTTTGGGACTATTTGGCATGATGGCATTGGGTAATTCGTCCAGGAATATTTATTTATTTAAAATCATCACTCTATGGAAACTATTTCAGGTTATATTTTCGTCAAAACAAACCAAACGTGCCCTTATTTTTGTTTTGATAGAGTGTAATATGTCGAGGATTATATATTTAATGTGGGAAAAGTCACAAAAAAGAAAATAAAACATTTTCAACACCAACCTTCATAACAAGATCCGAAAGCCATGTTCTAAAATCACTAGAATTAGGTTCCGGCGAAATCGTCGTACTATCCGTGAAGAAGGCACTCGTTTCATCAAATAACAAAGAGGGATCAAATAGAGTTGTTGTCTCTGGCATAAAACTTTTTTCCGACAGAAGCATTGTCGAAGGCAATACCGTTGTCGGTGTTAAAAACTCTAACACATCTGTCACATTCATTTTTTATAATTAAAAAAAACAATCGAATATCACAGCACTACTCTATTTGAAAAAAGAATTGCGAATGCGCGCGAGTTTGTCACCTGCATGTTCAAACAACGCGCGAGATTGTTTTACACTGATAAATTATCATTTTAAAACATCAGATTATTATCACAAATACCTATTTTAAATTAGTTAAGAGTTTATTATTCTGTTGATAAGACGCGACCAGGCGCGTTGTGTAACGCGGTGCGACTAAGTCGAAATACCTATTCGAGGCGAGGATATGGAAAACTGTACAGTCCACGGCAAAAAAAAATTTGATTCATTGCCAAATTGTATATTTACGTAAATGACTATTTTTATAGAAAATAAACTAATTTTGGATTATTTTTCACGGGCGTATTGACGTCAATGATAATATGATGATACGAAAGAACGGAGGAAAGTTATCATGTTTGCTTTTTTATGATATTTGTGGTAAGTACTTCACTTTTGATAAGGGAAATTTCCCTTCAACACGCTCTGGCCTCACTTTCACTTTGCCTGCTTTAAAGAGAGGGTAATTTCATTCCTTACTAAACTGATTGATGCTGTAATAAATGGCAAAAGTGACGAATGGCCGCGGTTTTACTCACAAAATCTCCTTGTTTTAAGTTAGATTCTTGTTGGTAATTGATCTTTGGAATAAAAAAACTAATATAAATCATTCCCTCCTTTGCTCTCAATTATCAAACTATCTCCATAAGTACTTACTATATTTTTTAATTAAATCGGGTCTGCGTTTTAACCGTGAAAATTGAGGTTTTTGATTTTCATCGAAATAGTAGCAGTTTATAGAGTAAAGTATGTTTTTTACACATCCTAACTAATAATTTAAACGCGAAACTGTTGATGTTTGTTACTCTTTCACGCCAAAACGGCTTGACAGATTTTCTTGAAATGAAATTTTATAGACAGGTAGTCTATAACTTAGATTAACACATAGGAGTTTATATCCCGGATATTAGTCTGGAAACGGTATCGGTTAAAACCGCAGGCATCGGCTAGTATCTAAATAATATTGATACGATATATGACGATATCAACATTTTGATTAGAGATAGTGTCTGTGAAGGCCTACTCTTTAATTTAACTACTATTATTAGACTAAAAATGCAAATGGCGGTTGGCCCTATAAAAACGGGCGACAAGACATTTTCGAAAAATACTAATAATATTTGTTAATTTTCATTTATTTGTGATATAAACATAGTTTTTGATTGCGGTGTGTTTTTTTTTAAAGTCTACCTACTTCTGATTCATAAGGAACCCACCATAAGGTGGGCACAGACCTGCGTTACATGCATAGCATGGAATGAAACATGATACGAGCATTTTAGTGTGGACGCAGCGCTGTGTTTTCTCCCTTCATCGATCGCGGCGAGCGAGCATTAGTTGAGTGCTCAGTTCGTGCGCGCAAGGCGTCGACTCTGAGACTTCTGTGACATGACATTACATGCTATAAGTCTGTATTATACTATCGTATTGCTATAAAAAGTGAATTATGTTTATGTGTAAAGGAAAAGTAACAAACGGCTTAAGTTCCTAAATGTTTATTGCCGGAAGAGATAAAAGTTATATAATACATAATTACGCTACCAAAAGTAGTCTTAAGTTAATAAATAAGATAGTCTATATCTCAAAAGATCTATTATTTACAGAGTATCTCGTAGCGACCACACACTATCAAATTTTTCGTCAAGTTCATAGAGAACTTGATTCGGCGTCAAGTTTGCATTGCGTGATGCGTCCATTCCATACCATGATTGTTCATGGTATGGAATGGAATCTAAATCTAAACCTAATACAAAAATTAAAGACTGTAACTTTTACACAATGTAAACATTCGAAAATATCGACGTAATTTTAGTCTAGACCTATAAGACTACATAGCTTTTAATGAAATTGAGATTTTATTACATAATGTTCAATTAAATTTTATTTCTAGTTGACTGACTCCTCAAAATCGCGAGCAAAACGGTGAGCTAAGAAAGTATTAATTTAGTTACATCTAATTTTATTTAGAGACCGTAACAAAATAATGTTACTTATTTTTTTTCTATTCGTAACAGATTCTAAGTTATGGCTTGTTGAAAATGCTTATTTTCATACAAATTGTTCAATGTTCCGCTAATTTTGCCGGTGTGTGTAGTTCAAAAAACGAAAAATAACACATAGATACAATCGTGTGCAGCCCTGACTTCCAAACTAGCGTGAGCTGTATGTTGGTACGCCCATCAAGTGTGCATGAACGCAACCTTGTACTCTAAGCACAAGTCCCCGAAACGCGCGTCCTCTGCGCGTTAAAAACACGCCGTGTGCTATCAAAACATTCAAAAAATTTATTCAGACTAATAAACACGTTCTCTTGGTAAGTACATACAATAATAAATGATTTGTGTAAATAATCTAATCTATAAACTATGTACCTACTACGCGTACCATTTGGGAAACAAACGCAAAATGTTCACTGGTGAAAGAAATGGCGAAAGAAAACCAGTGCCACCTTTTGAGTCATTTAAAAATATATCGTCCATTTTTTTATACATAAAGTTTAAAACTACTTATATCGTTGTTATTAAGCATTGCAATGTCGACCTCGATTAAACAGAAGATATTTCTAAATTGATACCGATAAACGAAATCACGCAAATCAATTACAATGTTAATTTTTAAAGACGATTAACCTTGTTTGTTCTTTTTTTGCAATAGAATTGTCTTTAACACGCGATTGTGGGAAAAAGACATTATCCTTACTAATATTTTACATGCGAAATGGTCTGTCTGTTACCTCTTCACAGACCGCTGAACCGATTGAGATGTTTCATATGGGGATGCTAGAAGGAACATGGGTAACCAACCCCCACCCAATAAATTGAAAAAAAAAATGTGGATATGGATTATTTTTGAAAAAACTTGGCGCAAATGTTAATTATGATAAAAAAGAGGGCATCATTTAGGTGAACTACGGACAAGAAAAAGTGCCCGTGGACTACCCCGGTGAACTAAGCAGGTGGACCACGACCGAACATGGGGAAAAATTTTATATTCTAGACATAAAATTGTAAAAACCTACATCTAAGATATAAAATAACACAATTCTTAATTATATATCAACACTAGATATCAACGAGATAATAAATGAAAGTCAAACAAACATTTAGAATCTAGGTTAAAGTCAGATCTTGTACATAAAGCCTGGGTCTGTTAAAGGTAGAAATTCTAGCCCACCAGGCCAGCACTTACCTACTTAATTCAAAAAAGTTAAATATTGTCATTCTGAGAGGTAGGGCACAGCGGCTAATACGCTCAAATCGGAGCAGCCCGTCTGGGGAAGGACCTCCACCTTACAGAAGATCGTAGTCAAATAGCATTGGTCTCGGCCATGTTGTTTTCCTACGGTGAGTAAGGCCTCCAGAGCTCCACTTGGGGGAGTTGGGAGGGTTGGCAACGCGTGAGTGATACCCCCGGTATTGCAGGCGTCTGTAGGCTGCGGTGATGCTTGCCATCAGGCGTGCCGTATGCTTGTATGCCAACTTTGTGGTATAAAAATAATAATAAAACTCTATTCCCAAATAAAAATAATCATCTAGCTAGACCTTGCAAACAAACAACTCCACAATAAACCTGCTTGGTTGTAAAACCTTCAGGTAGATGTCGTGCTCTGCGACTTACGCAGTTAAAAGGAATGAGAAATTTCACCACCATTACTAACCTTCCCGGTAAGTCAGTGGTCAGTGGTTAGAGCACTCGGCCGGATATCGAGGGGTCGTGGGTTCGAATCCCACCTGGGGGGGAGGAGGTGAAATTTTTCTTTCAAAAAATCAATTTCAAAAATTTGAATGGCTAGTTGCCTAACAACTATAAATAAAAAATAAATAAAAAAATCATAAAACGCCACAATGCCGTACAGTCAGCCAATCGAAGAGGTGAGCAGAACCGTAAATATGGTTCAAGTTTTCAAAATTTGCGTTTATTTTCTAAGTATTGACGACCTCCGTGGCGTAATGGTTACCATGCCTGCCCGCCAGGAGGTCCCGCGTTCGAATCCCGGTCGGGTCATGATGAAAAACGGAACTTTTTCTGATTGGCCTCGGGTCTTGGATGTATTTATGTACCTATACTAATGTTATAAAGAGGATAGATTTGATTGTTTGTTTGTTTGAATTGAATAGGCTCCGACACTACAGGACCGATTTCAAAAATTCTTTCACCAGTAGAAAGCTACATTATCAGGGAGTGACATAGGCTATAGCTTTTCCCGAAATTCAATGTGGTTCCCACGGGAACGGGTCCGGAACTTCACGCGGACGAAGGCGCAGGCAAAAAAGCTAGTGACTACATAAGCTATTACTCTATTTTTTAATGAATTTAAAATATTAGCTCATTTGTCATAGGACAAACATTTGTCAAATGACCTCACCTAGGTAATATAACAAAAACTAGGCAATAAAATCACCTAGACATAACAAAGTCAGTGCTAACCAATTATTTTAGCCGTGACGACTGAACCATGAAGACTAACATTGTCACTAATTAGACTTAAATGCTTGAATAAATTAGAGTTGCTTATGCCGAATTATTATTAGGCAAGTATGTTCGAAACTCATACTTATTTCTCGGTGCATAACGACAATCGATTTTCATTTGTTTTATAAACCTGTGAGCCCAAATTTTGGTGCATACTATAGATAGACACTAATGTTCGTTTTCATCAATCAGGCATAGGATTTTTTTTGTATTTATTTATAATTAGATACAATATTATTACAGGTTAGTACCCAATTCAATACTGTACCTTAGTTTTACTGAGTACGAATAGTGTCGCTCTTGTGAATTCCGACAATGGACAGGTGAATATGTCAATCTTATTTGCAACCGTGTTGAGAACCCGCAATGCCTGGACGATTGGCGTCTGTTATTCTGTTGTTATTTAAGAGCCGCGCTCTTCTTGATGTAGCAGCCTCAATTTTTCCCTTTCCTGTGCCATCTCCTTCACCCCTCTAGACACGACGCATGCTCTTTCTTTCACTTGATCCATGTAAGCTCTTCTAGGCCTTCCTCTCCCTATTCTACCCTCTATCTTTTCTTATAAGATGTTTTTGATAAACTTGTCGTGTCTTCTATAGGTACTAATATTATAAAGAGAAAAGATTTGATTGTTTGTTTGCATTGAATAGACTCCGAAACTACTGGACCGATTTCAAAAATTATTGGGGATAGTTTAAGGCCTGGAGAGTGACATAAGCTACTTTAGTTTACTTAGCCCGGAAAAACTCTCATTCCCACGGGAAAAAAAGTATAACATTATTTTTTCATAATTTTTTAACGGGGATAATTAGTTCAGGTCTGGAGAGTGACCTAAGGCTATTTTTTCCCCACGGGATAAAGAGATTTCCATGGGAAAAATTATTAACATTTTCCTTTGACCACGCGGGCGGAGCCGCGGGTAACAGCTAGTAATATATAGAAAACACTCAGACTCGAGATCAAATCTAAATTGACTTCATTTACAATGTTATGTGGGTTGGGCAACAGTCTTTCACAGTGCAACAAACTTATCTGTGCCAATGCGCCTAGTCATGAGCGCGCCGCCAACCGTGCCGTAGCCCAACAAGGGCGTCTTCGGACGACCACCGGCGGGGCAGCGGTTGTATCATTGTTCCCGCAGCCCCGCCCATCTAGGCAGATGAGGTGGCAGTCAGTCAGGTTTTTACTCGGTATACCCCAAGTGGTTTAGAGGGGGTGCCCGACATACCCCCGCCACTCCCCAAGCGGCGGCATGTTATGCATTTTCCTGACTTAAAACAACAAAAAAAAGGATTGAAGGTAATTATTAAAAAAGACAAAGTATTCAAGGCGTATTCATTAGTTATAGTTTCGGCCATCGGCACAGATAAGTTTATGGCTCTGTAGCCTATAAATGCGAAGTCAAGTCTGTGGTTGTGGTAAATATAGGATAACTTATCAACTATACAATACACCAGTAATCATGTGTTAGTAATAAATGTACCACAAAATAAGTATTTTATTATCTTTGAACGCATTGACTCTTTGGAATTAACATAACAATGTATTGTGTGAAAATGCAATTAGTTGCAGTATGACTAATTGTTAGATTATTTCTACACTCGTCATAATTTTTCAGGGTGAAAAAACTTTTAAATTAATCCAAGCACCTTTAAGGTGCGCAATGTACTTTTCGCAAAATGTCTCTTACACAAAATTTATCTTTTGCAAAATGTCTCTTACGCAAAAAAAATCCTTCGAAAACAATCAATTTCTAAAATCATCCCATTAGCAAAAATTACCCTTTCGTAAAATATCCATTTGGCAAATAAATTAAAACGTTGGCACTGCTGCCATCTGTGGAAGACTTGTTGAACTATATTTATTATAAATATTTCGTATTATGATGTAAACTATCTTTAAGAATAATTTGAATGTATTTTTATGAACTTTTCACAGTTTGTTATTAATCAAATAAGTCTATAATCATCTTACATGTAGGAACATAATAATTAAATAGTGAATATAGCAACATCTTTCGCCTTTTTATGGAACAAAACATCGAATCAAATTTCACGGCAGTATTTCTAGTTAATTTTTCTCTTTTGTTAATTTGAAAACAATCAATTTGGTACGGTCAGTTTGGATAAACGCAACGATATCGTAAGATTGCAGAAGGCAAGGCAAATTAATGTTAATTACAAATTTTATATTTGTCTCGACTCGACCCGCGAAATTCAAATTTTCTTACGTTTTTAACAAATTGCACTTACATTTACACAAGATCCTCGTAATCTTTACTTAGTATTTTTTTTAAACTGTTTTCAGCAATAGATTAAGCGATTTAAGAGGAAGGCTTTTACATATTATTATAAGGACTAGGAAAGAGGAATACACGCAAACTAAGTTGCACGGATTTCACTTTATAATTAATCTTTCATTGCCCATTTCTAAGAATGCAATTCGTTAATATAAACACGATATATTTACCGAATAATCATCATATAAACTTACAAATAGCTTCTCTTTGTATTTGTGACAAATGCATATTTTCTCCTTTAAATTTACATTAGTCCCAAAAACTAAAAAGAAGCACTATTTTACCGTAATGATGTATGAAATCAAATCATTATAAATCCTGAATAAAACAGTATCATGAACATATGTCTCATTTATGAAAGGCACTCGAGTGATTGTTCTTATCAAGATATCCTTTTAGTACTTATAAAATCACTACAGATTATACTTTCTAAGAAATCCTTGCTTTTAGTAGGCATGATTAACGGCCATAAATGTAGTCATTACTTAAATGCACATGTTAATAAATATTACAAGCTGTTGACTATGACTTCACTCCACTTTGCATGGATTTTAATGCCTGTTACACACAACCGGCGAGGTGTAGATCAAGAGTAACAGGGTGTTTTGGTCTAAATGCGCCTAAAGGCACTAGCCCACGACAACTTTTTATAGAGATGCAGTCGAGCGTTTCCAATACGCGCTTCTGAATCGCTACTGCAGCGTTTTACGGTTCGAATAAGAAAGAATAGCGACTGTATCCATGCGTACATGCGACCGTATCGCTACTGCACAGCTAAAAAGGGTGCTTGTATAAAGCGTTAACTTTCGGCTTTACTTGTCGGCGCTGATAACAATCACTTCGAAGGTGATACACATTTATTTAAAACAAGCGCTCCGTCCTAGCTTTGCATGGGTTTTTGTAAGGATCCCTATTTAAAAAAATATATCTAATATAGCATAATATGTAGAAAAGCTCATGAAAGAATTTTCAAAATCTGACCAATAGTTGAGTTTATTCATAGCAAACAAATATAGAAATCTTTCCTCTTTATAATATTAAGTATGGAAAACTACAGTAGTTCCTTCCTTGTTCCACAGTACAAATTATTCAATAATACCTGAGTGGAAGGTGTCCCAGTTGACGACGATGGCTGCAACTGCGGGTGGCCATGGACTCCTGAACACAGTAATGAAACTGTGAACACCAAGAGGGCGAGCCATGTCGAACGTTTCTGGAACATCTTGAAACCTGGAAGTATAGACAAAAGCAAAAATGTATTTTAGATAAATACAATGTAAGATAAGGTAGCACAAAATAATATCGAAATTTAAAAAAAAACTAAATAAATTTAATGGACACGGAACTTAGTAAAGTCACTTGACTAGTGAACTTTTTCAACACTGTGACATAGACACATCAGCATAATGCAGCATAGTCTATAACAAAATAATAATCTATCTATATATATATAAAAATGAAACCCGTTTTCCGTTGTCACGACATAACATGAAAACGGCTTGACCGATTTGGCTGATTTTTTTTTTGTAGTTTTCTAATACTCTGTACAAGGTTCTTACGGAAAAAAATATTAAGAAAATCTCTCAGAAAGATTGAAAAAAAAACGAAACAGTACCCGGGAGAAGCCGGGCCGGGCAGCTAGTAATTATAATAAAAATATTTAAAAAAATAAAAATGCTTGGTTGAACCATTACAACTATGGAAATAATATCCATCTCACATCTTTCAAATAAATAGTTTTTTTTTTCGCCAATTCTTATTTGACAATAATTAGGCTAATTAGAATCGTATCCACAAGACTAAAGTGTGATACACACCTATATCTCACTTGCATAACAAATGTGAACGACAGTGTCTTTTCTTTGTCAAAATATTTTTTTTCTCTATTTTTTCAGAGGATTTTTTTATCAGAATATTGGAAGCCATATACTTATTACTTATAACTTGGTACTGAATTTATGGCATTGGACTGTATGAGGTGTTCAAATGATAAATATTTTATTTGATGATTCTGACGTTAACATGTTCAATACCACCAGCGGATTTTATGGTTCTCAGAAATCTCATTCTAGAACAGCAACTCAAGGTGAGATGCAAAGTCCAATGTAAAATGTATGGTGCAAAAATCATGAACTCTGTTACAGCATCACTACAGTCTATAGAACACACATAGACACAAAAAATGGTCAGTCGCGTTAGGGGCGTGAAATACCTACTTATTTATATCATTTTCATTAATGTTTTCCTCATCCCAAAAGCCATTATAGCAACGTTGACATTATTTCCACAGATAACAATTTGCTCTCTATAAAAAAATAACCTGCCCCTAACGCGACTCTGACCAAAAATATTACTCAATACAGGAATTGAAGCCACGACCTACTGACAGTAACCATCCATTCTGTCCACACGTTCAGAGGTCGTATTAATATGTTAAAGGAAAATTTTATTAAGATTAAATTAGCGTTATCAGTTGTGAAGCGAATCCTAATGTTATCACAACATGTATTGATTGGAATCCCGCAGATAGAATCATAGAATAGAATACATGAGAATGAAACGTCACCGGTATTGAGAGAATGGTGAATGTAAAATGCCAACTTACCCAAATTATAACCGCGACGCGCCATAATAAATGACTAAACCAAGTGTTTCGTAAAACTAACTTTACAGTGTCACATTTAGCTAAAACAATAAACTGTAATATCAAATGCAATCCCACATTTTTTTTGGTTTTTCTAAATGGAAAATTGAGCACAACACCTTTTGCGACACTTGACTTGACACTCATTTGACAGTAGTGACAGGTCGAGTCAACGAAACCTCAAACCAACCTCAAACGAACGACAGACACAGACTTTTTTTTCATTTCTTTCCGGCTCTTGGCTCTACAATAATATGTTTTTAGAAAGTCTTTAAAGCCGATTCGTTCACGCGTCGTTTTGCTCGCGATTCGAGTATGATACGGATATCATACGTGTCGCTCGGCGTTTCCGCCATATATTTTCGGTAACGTTCGTACACGCGTCGCGTCGACACGACGCGCTCGGGGTCGGGTCAGTTCTGCGCGAGTCCCAGTCAGTAGTCAGTTGAGTCAGTCCCAGTCGTGTATCAAACAAATGAGTGCAAGAAGAGTCGACGCGTGGACGAATAAATACAGAAATAAAATTAAGCACTTTTTCTTCTATAAATTCGGCACTCTTATTGCAAGTGTTGAAACTATGAAACGTCCCTTCGTCCACGCGTCGACTCGTCTTGGACTCGTTTGATACGCGACTGAGACTCTACTTTGCTATGCTACTTGACTTGTTCTCGACCAACACTCGTACACACTTCGACCTAAATATTCGCGACTTTCTCACAAGATGTCTGATTCAGAAACGGAAGTTTTATTACTTTATCTCGCATAGAAAAGGGCAATGATACAAAATAAAAAAAGAAAATTTTGAAAGAAATTTTTAATATAAATTGTAGAGCAAATTGAATTTTTCTCCTACTTTGCACCTAGAGATGTGCCGCGGGAAGAAATTCGGGAAGGTTAAAATGGGAAGGAAAGGGAAGGAAGGGAAAAAATTAATAAATTCCCATTTATTCCGGCAAATTTTATATACTCCCAGGAAGAAATAAGTATGGTTAAATTTACTACAATAATAATAGTAAAATATCGTTTGGATACAAAATAAAACGATGTTTAATAAAAATTATCTATAAATATAAAATTCAAAGTCCAGACTGACTGACTGACTGACTGACTGACTGACTGACTGTCTTAACTATATATCAACGCACAGCCCAAACCGCTGGGTCTAGAGATTCAAAATTTGGTATGTAGTTTCCTTATAAGGACCGGACCGACCGGACCGAACCGACCGGACCGAAACGGATTGGACCTGATCGGACCGGATGGGACCGTACCGTACCGGGACGTGCCGGACCGGACCGAAGTGGACCGGACCGGAATTTGTTTTTGAAGAAAAATATGCTAATTGTTAGTTAGGCCACACGGGCGAAGCGGCGGGTAGAAGCGTTGTTTACATCTATTTATACATCGAGAAAAATAAGTAATCAAAACAAGTGTGACAAACAAGTGAGAAGTGCAAGCGACATTGAATTTAGTGCTTGTACAATAAGGTGCAAAATGACTTACACATTGGAAGTTATTTGTTGACCTTGAAGTTGTTTTGATCGAAGTTATTTGTAAACAAGTCACAAAAAAGGCCATAGCCGACACAGTCAGTTCATTCTGAACATTCGGTGCGATAAATGCGAAGACTAATCAAGAGTGACTTAACCTGCCACCTTTGCGATACCAACGCACTTCGGACGACTCTGCGATTGGGCGAATACTGTGATTGGACCAACAACTTCGACGATCTACGGACTTCGATTCTTCGTGTGATTTGGCTACATTGATTGTATCTGTGACATGTTCATCGCTCAATAAATTCTTCTAACGAGACAACGGTGTTTAATCCAAATTCCGATTCCCACGTTGCTAACATTTGGTGTCAGAAGTGGGATTTGCAGCGACTCCGAGGGAAGAAACTGCCGGCGTCAGAACGACGGCACAAGAAGAAGCGGAAGCCATGGCTATTGCCCGATCAGCGGACACGCCTACCGGCTCCATCGACCAAGCCACATCCATCGACTAAGCCACACCTATCCACCAGGACCAGGCGACATCAACCATGCAGGCCCCGTCCACTAGCTCCACCCATCGGACCTTGGCTCCAGCTCAAGAGGCTAGAGCATCTGCATTTGATTTCAATAGATTAATGCAGATAATGGATTGCATGCGCTAGGAAATATGCGAGAAACAGGAAGAAATGCGCCAAGGAAAGGAGGAAATGCGCTTGAAACAAGACGAAATGCGACAGGAAATGAGCTATAAACAGGAGGAAAGGCGACAAGGGCAGGAGGAAGCGCGTCAAGACAATAAGAGCGAGAGACCTTACTGAAGAATGTGGACCAAGTAGAAGAAAGGGTTACTAATCTGGACGACAACGTGCACACCATAAAAAAAGGTTTTGATGGGCTGCAGAAAAAGATGCTGCGAATTGAGACTGCAGGACCCGCCACGTCCAGTGGCTTTGCTCCGTGCAGCCGGGCGCCTCGAGTGGAAGTACCATTGTGCGACGGAATTAAATCCTGCCGGCAGCAGTTCCAGACGGTTGCCAACGCCAACGCTAACGGATGGACGGAGGAACAGAGCTTGACAGCTCTCATAGTGACACTTCGGGGATAGCCTCTTTAATTTATTTCAGTTGTACATACTGTTTCTGAGTAGGCGGTAGATAGATACACGTTAACACGATGGATTTAATACTAATCTATGAGTAAATAAACCAACTGCGCAAAATGGCGCACTGGGACTGACGAGTGAATCCCCCTCCCCGCCCGCCGCCGCCGCCACTCGTAGGTAGTACACAGCACGCTAATGTCATTCTATTTTATCGCGTTTATTTAAAACTACTAGCTTCTGCCCGCGGCTTCCCCCTCGTGGCCTACTAACAATTAGCATATTTTTCTTCAGAAACAAAAATTATATATAATAGATTCCGGTGCGGTTCGGTCCGGTACGGTACGGCCCAGTACGGTATGTCCGGTCCGATCCGTTCCGGTCCGGTCCGGTCGGTCTGGTCTGCTTTATCGCATATAAACTCTCAACCCCAATAGTCAGGACCTTGAATTTTATATATATTATATATTTTATTATATTTTATAGATTACTTTAGTCAAATATTAAATTAAATATAAAAAATGCGCTTGTTAGCAATGAAAATTTTTCAAATTTAACGAATTCAATTTCTTCCGGGAAGTAATTCAAATTGGGTGGGAAGAAATGGGTATAAATGGAAATATTTCCAGAGGTTGGGTTTTTACCGGGAAAGCGCCCATCTCTATTTGCACCATGCTTTTTCTATTATGTCCTTCCGGGAATATTCTGGCAAGTTAAAATTGTATATACATGCATGTTTCTCCACTTCTTTCACAAATAATATATTATTTTGTTCGTTCGCCATATTGCTTACGTCATTCGTATGATACTCTAGTCGCATCGCATGCGACTAGCACAACTAGTAGTGCAGAAGTGACTGACTCGTAAATTATATAGATTTGTGGGTGAAACCAATACAGTATTAATATTTCTGAATGAAAAAATTTCTAAATATGGCAACATTGTTTTAAATATCATGTCAATGTCAATGTTATTTTTCAACCAGTCAATTTTTTGAGGTTTCTGTTCTGAAAACACTTTGAAAGTAGATTTTAAAATAAAATGCCGCTTGATTATCGAAGATTTAACGCTCCAGAGGACAGCGTATCGTATAAACTTTATACAAAGGAATATTTGAAAAGTTACAAAGAACTTAGCAATGAATTAATCAACGTTAAAGGACTGCGGAAGGATGGTCGCGCGCTAGATGAATCCCGAAGCATGTGTATGTTTTGTATGTATTGCTTTAACAAAATAGAATTCATGTAAAATATCGTAATACTTATCATGTCTTGATATTTTAATCACATTTTATTAAATTTATCATTCATACACTTGCAATATTAGCCAAAAAAAATCATGCTTAAGTAAATCAAATTCTTGTTTAGTTGTATTAAATCCCTGCATTCCCTGCCCCTAAGGCGACTCTCTTACCCAAATAACCCCTATACTTCAATAAAAGGGATAACAGAATGGAATTGAAAAGATCTCTCACTCACCAAATGAAATTTATTGCTGCTTCACTGTATAATTTCTGCAGAAGGGGAATTCCCTGGTCAAATTCATAAATACCAGTCTAAGTTTTTGGAGTGATAAAGCCACACTAAGAATAATTCTTGTTTTTATCTCTGCTCACTCCACAAGTTAATGTTAATTAGCGCCCTGTATACGTAAAGTTAGGAACGCGGGAATCAGCACGCGCCGTTCCATCCCTTACTCCGAAACGTACATGTAAATGTGCGGGGCTGACAGTCTACACAGTGACAATTTACACGCACATTTCGGTTCGTTGGTCTAAATATGTCAGATTGGCCGGCAATCCAAACCTTTGACCGTAAATTAGCACGACAGTTTTATCTGTAGTCCGAACCGTACAGATCCACCCGCAGTTTGGAACAGCAGTCCCAGATGCGCGGTCCGAACTTTACGTGTACAGGGCGCTATTCACTTTCAATATATTTACAGTGATTAAAAATTTAAAGGAGGTGATACAATTCCCTTAGTAGAAAAACCCACAATGAGCTACCATGAAAGGTCATTCCAAAAATAGTGACTGACATTTTTAAACCTTATTCTAACTAGCAATGTCTTTTTTGACAAGACTATGTGTTTCATTATTTCGGATGGTCACTTTCATAGTAGACCCAAATATTTTAATACAACGCCTACAAACCTTTATGAGCAAAAAAAAAGTGTTAGCCACCCGATTTTTTATATTACAGTTGCTCGCACTGATATGGTGTCACAAGCTAAGGGATCATCATATGTGGAATTGAAGAAAACAAAAGTTGTATGTTCAGTATTTGACCCGAGAGAAATACCACATCAAAATGAATTTAGGTAGGTAACAGTACCGACTACATTTATTCAGCTACGCACACCTTCAGTTGAAAGATGTGTATATATGTAGGAGTCATATTGTCTATAGACAAAAGCAGAATGATTGTAATTATTATTATTCATTTGTCATGCATGATATAGAAAAGCAGCTACGTATTTGTCACAGTGTTGATATGTCGATTAATTTAAAACAGAACTCACTAAATAAATTAGTCTCTTGTAGGTAGTTGATCTTATCTTATTTTGTACTGATTCTTGTTTAAAATCTGTGGATAGTTTCCACAGATTTAAATTCAAAGTGTTTATAGTATTTAATTTCGTCATCATCATTTCTTTACCATTTTATAGCCAACTTGGGCAAGTATATTGTGAAGTAAAATTCGCACCATTCTCATGCCCAAGGAAACGACGTGCCCATGCTCCAGATGCTGAGGAGAAGGCATTGTCTGTGGCGCTGCGACAAGCTTTGGAACCATCAGTGTGCAGACATCTATTTCCTAACTATCAAGTAGGTTCAATAATTTTTTTGGCTTATTGATAATATGTTACGAGTTAAATAATAATTTATAAAGAATCTTCACAAAAAAATATAATTGAAAAATAGTTTCCAAGGCATAATAATATATCCATAATAGGCAAGGGTGGAAATCAGCAAAACACCAGCTCATTTAGTCAGACGACATGTCATGCTGTCCATGATGGGAGTCCACTGGATGAGACTGGCACAGGACCATGTAAAGTGGCATGAGAAAAGGGGACCTATACCCAGCAGTGGGTAAATGTGGGCTCAAAATTTAAATAAAATATATTGTGGTAATACATTGCCTAAATGCACACAATGTATTAAACTATTTCATTGTATATTTTCAGATTGATGTTTACATATACATATTGGAACATGATGGATCATGTTTAGCTGCAGCAATAAATGCAGCAGGGTTAGCACTAACCGATGCTGCTGTTCCCATGTACGATCTCATCACTGCATGCTCTGTAGCCATTGTCGGGGACAACCTATTCGTTGATCCAACGGAACCAGAGGAACATGTAGCGATTAACAGTCCAGAGACAACGGATGTAAACCACGGTGTAATAACAATGTCTATGCTCAATAGTTTAAAACAAGTGTGTGATTTATCACAAGTGGGTTCAATAGATATTGATTGTGTGACAAAATCAATAGATTTATTAGAGAAGGAATGTGAAAAGATTTTGCCGTATATACAAAAAGTTCTTGTTAAAAACGTTGTACATGTATTTGAAGAGCAAAAGAAACACGAACTTGAAGCGAAACAAAGGGAAACAGCCTTGAATGTGAAGATTGAAGAATGGAAGACGTTAATAAAGAATTCTTGAGAAATAATTTGTTTTACTTATTCAAAATCTTGGGACATTTCAAGTATGACAATTTTGAATATTCCTCCATTTTATTATGCGGGTATACCGAAACAAAACGACTGAACCATTAAGATAAATTTGATATGAACATACTTGGGAAAGCCGAGATAGGACATCGATTAAAAAGTGGAGTCGATGGAAGTTTGCATGGGGAATATTTGGATTTACTTTAAACTTGTATAATAAAATGTTCTAGAAGCAAGGGAATAGTGGCGTCTTAATTTGCAATGCTACGTGGTTGCAGGTTCAGCTAGTTTACAAGAAAAGATAGGACTAATCTAAGAAAATTTAGGACTTGTTCTTATCACTAAAAATAATGTTTGTTTGTTCTGTAATTCATGGCAAACAATTCTTTCATAGTCCTAAAACAGTATAAAAATAATACAAAGTTACGATTGAGACTTATATTAAACAAATTAAGCTAAAAACTATAATACATAATCAATCTTCAGGCTTCTCGGGAGGTGGTCCTGAAGGCTGTAGCATTCTCTCCATCAAATTAAATTTAACACGTGCTTTTGACTCGTTTTCAACTATAGCGAAGTAACTCAGCAGATCTGGATGACCCATGTAACTACAACATGAGTCTCTATGTTGGTTTGTTAACCATTCATATTTTGTGGTATCAGCATGTCCTGTACCAATGTATTTACTCTGTAGATGCTCAAGTTGACTGTGTATATTATATCTTTCACCCATGTTTTCTGTAACAAAAATTATGACTATTGTTATACGTAGGTGGGACAAAAAAATAAAGCAACTCTGATCTACGTTATCAGGACCTAACGCGACTGACCGATTATTTGATGGTAAATATCCATACTAATATTATAAAAGTGAAAGTGTGTTTGTTTGTCCGTCTTTCACGGCAAAACTACTGAACCGATTTGGATGAAAGTTGGTACAGAAATAGTCTACCTTTTGGCACGATAACCCACGCTATAACGTAGTGATTATATACTCTTTGTACGTTGGCGCGTGATAACCGACATCCACGTGTGCGGAGCCGCGGACGCAAGCTAGTTCAATTATAAAGCCTGGTTAAAGAGTCGCGTTATGGGCAGGTTGGTAAGCCTTCTACAATGATGAATATCTCCAGACCAGTGTAATAATTAATAAATAACATTGTTTTGTTCTATTATAAACTGTATAGGTACGAATATGGATTTAGAAAGAAAAAAACATTAACGCACCGTTGCCGTTTTTAGTACAAATGCAAGGCAAAAAGAAAAATGTTTACTGACCTGTAATAGAGGTAGTTTTTATATTATGTTTCCAATAGTTTTGCAAACGAAATTATCGAAATTACAGAAAAGACAAAACAAAGCAGTGCGGAATGCGGCTTGCGATGCGACTGACATTGATTGATTGACGTTTTATTCTGCTTCTTCTTAAATTACTGGCAACCTTAAAATATTGTAAAATATTCTCAACCTAAAAGAAGGTTGCTAATAAAAATAAAACAAATGAATGGACAAGGCGCCATTTTTAAAATTTGTGTAATCGATATGTACCGACCGGCTCTTGGCAACAATTTTTAAAATGCTCTAAATTATGGAGAAAACCACGTTAAATATTGCTTTGAAAGTTACCGACATAAAAGAAAGTGAAAGTAGTTTACGGAAACAAGCAAAAAAAATTGCAAGCAGTAAAAACAGAGACACATTTAAAAAACCGACGCATTTGTTCATGCACGAAAGATGTCTCGCTGCAATCGTAAGTTCATATTCCTTTATATTTGACTTATTAATAATCTTGTAGATATAATTATGAACTATGAATGACACTACTTATTTGGAACATAGAGATAGACATTTAAATATTATTCGATTCCCACTCTTTACTAAAATATTAATTAGTAGTACCATGCATTTCTTTTTATCGTACACCGCATGCATGGCATGCATGACCCATGAGGTATGAAATATAGAAATAGCAAAAAAAAACTTCGAATATTGGATCAGTCTCTAGTTATGATGATGGCTTTCCTTCTCGTCTGCACCAGGAAAGTATAGAAAAAAGAAATTTTCATAAATTTAAGAACACCTACATAAGCAGAAAAAGAACAATAGAATTAGAGAAATTTTGTAACTTAATACCTAGGTTCTTTGTAATTCACTCTGTTTTCAACCCTATTTTTAAATGTAAGATTATTTTCAGCCAAAACCGAAACAGGCAACCGATATAATTTATGCATATTACCACAATAATCTTCTAACTAAAATAGAAAATATCGACGTTTTGTACAATGTTACGCATTTACATTTACAATGGAACAAAATACAGAAGATAGAGGGCATAGAAAAATTATATAAACTAAAAAAGTTGTATTTGGGTAATAATAGCATTAGCGTTGTGGAGAATTTGGAGAGTAATAAATATTTGGAAGAGCTGCATATAGAAAAACAGAACTTGGACAGCTCTGATGCACTATGCTTTGATCCAAGAACTATTCTTGCTATTGGAGTGAGTAATCTTAGAACCTAATCCATACTATATACTAAAATATTATACTATGGGTACAATATATATAAATGTGAAAGTTTGTTTGTTTGTCCTCCCTTCTCGTCGAAAGTACCTAATGAACGGATTGATATGATTTTTTTATTGGGGATAAGTTTAAGGTCTGGAGTGATTTTTTCCCACGGGATAAAGAGATTCCCATAGGAAAAATTATTGACATTTTCTCTTGACCACGCGGACGGAGCCTAGCCGCGGGTAACAGCTAGTCTTTATTAAATTACATAAACTTAAAACATCCACGCTTCGTCACAGTATTACAATATCTAATTGTAATACTGTGCTTTCGTCTCGTATTCAACACTCAGTCTATCTCGAAAAGTAATTTCAGTATCTACTTATAATCTAATACATAATACAATTTTAATTGTGAACGTTATAACTAATACTTGGCAGATTTACTTTTTCTTTATTTTACGTCACATATTATGCAAAATGCTTTGAGTTATAGTAATGTGTAATGTTACAAAGTGTATCAAAATTAAGCATTTAGACATTTGACAAATAAAATAACAATGTTATTATAACTTTCTATGAATTCTCATCTATTTTTGGAATTTATAATTAAACATTTTCTTTTAAATTCACAGGGTTCTCTACGTATTTTAAATGTGTCTGAAAATAAACTTACTGATATGACTTGGGTGAAACCACTTCGTCGCTTAGAAGTATTAATTGCTAAAAAGAATAATTTAACCGAGCATCAGGCAAGTTAATTGTTTTCATTTCTACTTTTGACTATTTTAAAATTGTCGATACAGAACGTGCACTTAAGCTCCACTCGTAATGACATCCATCTGGATTAAAAGGAGATAAAGGAGGTTTAATGCTAGCACTAAAAAAACCTTTTTTTGTTTTAAGTAAATGCATCACTGCATGTCCCGCCGCCCTCCTCTCTTAAGCGCTTATTACACTACACGATTTCTCGGGCCCTGCCGGCAGGGTGTCCTGCCTACCAGTTAGGGTGCCGCTCATTACACTACGCTGGAAATCGCGCCCTGTTTGATTTTCTCTCAGTTTGAACGTGAACGTGAATGACTGTGCACGTCTGTCGCTATGGCGCCGACTTTATCGAATCATCAAAAAGTTGCTTTAGCGGTGACTTTGGCACTTACTACATCCACGAAATTTTTTTATTTTTATTATTTCCTAGCCTGAAAGTCTTGTGTCCCACTGCTGGGCAAAGGCCTCCCCCTCCCTTTCTCCACTCGTCACGGACCAAAGTTACTTCTGGCCACCTGTCTAAGAAGGCATTCGGATCGTTCAGCCATAGCCTCCTCGGTCTTCCTTTACCTCGTCGCTCGTTCGAAACCCAAAAAGTTGATATTTTTTGCCCATCTTTCCGGTTGCTTAGGGCAGACACAGGCCACATCCACTTTAACTTGGCAGTTTTTGCACCTACGTCTTTTACTTGTGTGAGGGAGCGCAGTTCAACGTTCCTCATCTTAAGAAAAAAAGAGAAGGAGAAGGATCTGGGTCAAGCAATATTTGAAATTAAGAGGAAAGCACTCAAATATGCGTATACTCAATGCTCTGGAACCAGCGGATTTCAAAGAAAGGAGAAATTTGAATATTTATTAAAGTAAAAAAAAATCAATTTATTAGTGAATAACTAATTTATTAATAAATAATATATTTAATAATAGCTCCGTATATAACGCACAAAAAACAACAGAACGTGTGAACTCTGCGCTCGGCGACTTAGCTCCCTGCCTCCCTGTTTCTTATTAGACTACCCGATCGGCAGGGCGGCAGGGAGGCAGGAAGATCGGAACCACCCGATCGCCCGATTTAGGGACCCTGACTCCCTGTTTCTTATTACATTGCCCTGTCGGCAGGACACCCTGCCGGCAGGGCCCGAGAAATCGTGTAGTGTAATAAGCGCTTTAAGCGCGGGACATATACAAGCGGAGTGGCGCGATGGCGTGGGCGTGGCGCGGGCGCGGTGCGATTCGTATAGAATCGGAGGGCCCCCGCGCCCGCGCCGAGCCGCTTGTATACGAATCTGCACCGCGCCCGCACCACGCCCGCGCCACGCCGCTTGTATATGTCCCGCGCCTTAACGACAGTTGACACACCAACCAAAAACCTGACTACCCCTACTATCCGTCATAGATGGTAGGGCCACGAGAACTGGCGATAGTTCCGCAACCCACAATCTACCTGCCTCGAGTCAAAAGAAATAGGTGGCAATTTTGGTGGTTTGAACAAAATTACACCACGCAATGATGCTTGATCAAATGAAATTTTGATATCCGAAAACCACCCGAAAACATGATATTTAAGACAATAATGCAATTTTTTCAGAGTATAGCTGACGATTTATGTACGTTAACATGCCTAGTTGATATAAATTTCATTGGGAATCCTATGACAAAGAAACATCGATATAAGGAAACTATTATTGCGAGATGTGCACAATTACGTGAGTATTCAAAAAAGCTTAAGCCCACCGCAGATTGGTCCGGCGGATTGGTCAGCCATCGGACTAATCCGCCTGTGTATGGAAGCGACGAACCGGTTCGCCAGACTGTCAAATGGGTTGGCGTCGGGCTCGCAGGTCCGCGCGAGCGCCTGTCGAACCCTACATGCCATACTTCGAGTGGAGGGTTCGTGGAGGGTTCATGCAGTGTATGGGCAACGCCGGATTGGTCCGCCGTCGGGTCCGGGTTGCGAGTCGGGTCCGGGTTAGTGTAGTGAATGGTGGGCTTTATAGTTAGGATTTTGAATCTGTAATCTAAACCTAGTAGTATACCCCGTTCACGGTTAATTTACATCTCACAGATGTAAAAACACTCAAAATTAGTGTCACAGGAATTATTCTGTAGCAGAAATAATGTGTGAGCCGACGTAGACGTACTGCTCGAGCAGTTAGCCATTGATCAACATCACGGACCGCTCTTATTTTGAGTGTTTTAAACTTGTTTTCACATCTGTCAGAGGTAAAATAACTGCCAAATAGGAATGAAAAAGGAGTTAGGCTTTTAACGAACGAAACGCATTGCTGCTTTACGCCGATATTCCGTAAGAGAGCGGTACTTCCCCGGTTGTGCTAGCCCTTTCATAAAATGTTCTATCACTGTACCACCTGGGTAACTTACAATATTCAGGGTTGAACATGCGTATATAATGTAGGTACATATATGTATTTTGACGACTTCCGACGGCGTAATGGTCACCATGCCGGATCGCTACCCAGGAGGTTCCGGGTTCGAATCACGGTTGGGTCTTGAAAAACGAACTGTTTCTGATTGGCCTGGGTCTTGGATGTTTATAGTATGTACGTAACACAAGTCTCGAACTTACTTTGGGGCTCAGTCTGTGTGATTGGTCCCTAGCTATATATTTATTTATTACTTATATGTTTTTTTTCAGGTGTTTTAGATACAATAATAATACACGCGACATCAAAAACTTTTTTGCAAAGTTTCGACAAGGCCGTGCGACTGCGACAACTGAACGAAAAGAACAGGTTCTCCATGAACCGCCAAGGCCTTGATGACTTCTTTGAACTAAACATGATGTCTGGCCCAAGGGCTAAGAGCGCACTTTCCATTTCTGAGTTTACCAACCGTAAACCTAAGAGTAAGTACATATACCTATATAGCCTAGCATAAAAAATATTTCGATGAGGCTCAATGCTTGTTTACCACCATAGTACACACCGTTCACAGTTATTTTACCACTGACAGATGTAAAAAAGGTTTTTAAACAGTCAAAATAAGTGCCACAGGAATAAATTCTGTAGCAGAAAAATAATGTGTGAGCTGACATAGCCGAGCTGCTCGAGCAGTGAACCGTGGACCGCTCATAGTTGAGTGTTTTATACCTGTCAGAGGTAAAATACTGAACGGTCTATATAGGTATATCTAGTCTATAATAGGTACTATAGGTAATTTATTTTCAGTGACAGCAATCGATTCCACATACACATTCATGCCGCGACAGTTCTGGAGACAGAGGCCAGTGCCATCTCCCCGCGAGATGGCAGCACCGGTGATGGAGCCACCGCCACCAATCAAACAACCAATCTTCGATCCCCAACCGCCTATCAAAGGAATACTCAAAAAACCAATGCCGTTAAAGTATTTACCATAAATTGTTAATGTCTTTGTGAGAATAATTTGTATTAGTATTTAAATTAATTGTACTTATTAAAATGTTTATAAAATGATTTTGCATTTTTATGCAAGTACCTATCGTGAGTATGATTATAATAATGCTTATTGAAGGTTCTAGTTATTCTTATATTAGCTTAGAAATATTAGTAACTCTAGTAAGCTCTAATTTAGGTGCAAGGGGCGAGGTATGTATGCATGGTGTGCTGTGCGGTGCACATAACTTAAAAAACAGTTTTTTATGTTCTATGGTGCCGTGCATACGGGTGCAGCGATCTGAGAAGAGTGAGTGTCCCCCTATTATAGGAATTTGACGGGACAATCCTTGGACATTCCAAGAAATTTTATTTTATGCAATTTTTTTTGTTGTAATAATAGTAATGCTAATATGAGAGGTAACGCACGAGCAACTTAGTTACATGGCAATTTATTTGTCTCTGTCGCCGTCTCCTTGCCGCGATTTGAAAGATGTGCACACGAGAGCGACAGCAACAACTTTTTCTATAAAATTTTACGCAGTCATCAACATGGATTTCGAAGAGACGGTTGTGGTCTGTGCACTTGTCTTTAGAAACCTAAGACGACAGCGAAAAAGCAACTGGAGAAAATTTCATACAATGTTTTTGAAATTTGACGGACAAAAAAGTCTCCCGGGAGTCGCGTCGCTACATGCGCACACTTTCATACTAAACTAACCCGTAGACTTGATGTAAGAGATTAAATAGTTGCGGAAACAAAGTTGCTCGAATGCATCGAAATAATATTACTACGTATAGAAATGACAGCGCCTTCAAATTTTGGCGCCGTGTTCGGCCGTAAGGGGCGCGCCCCTCCCTGGCCCCGCCCCCAACCGAGTCATAGAATATGACATTACTACGCAGGGGCGACACTTTGTTTATATTCTGCCTATTGGACATCCAACTGATTATTTTATTTTATTACAATATTTTATTTTACTTAATAGATAAATTTAATAGAAAATAGGTATAATATTAATAGGTAGGAAGCTACATTACATTTTTGTTCTTAACATATTAGTCAAAAATAAACTGAGATTAAATCAAAACTAACTTTATAGTGAAGCTATTTATATATTGTAGTATTTTGTAATATATGCAATAACCAGGAGACGGTCGCCTGCCAGACAAGAGGAGTTGTGTTGAATATCAAGAATGGTAACGTACCTTTACTCCGAAACTTGTTTGCCCGAATTTCATTTGTTCGAAAATGGTTGGTCGAAATTTAAAATGCTGTTTCGTTTTCCATCTTTTTGTTTTCTAGAAACTTATTTTTTTTACTTAGTAACTTTATCCACATTTACGTATTTTACCTAGTATATAAAAATATTTTGGAAATATAGTTTAAAAAATCAATATTTAAATTACATATTATTTTTTAAAAAGAATGATTAAAATCGGTCCAAAATTGAAGGAGTAATCGGCGGACCTCCAAAAAAAAACATAGAACCTCCTCCTTTTTTGAAGTCGGTTAAAAAAAAAGCTACAAAAAATTCAGAAATACCTAAATTATATTATAAAATTGACTGACGCTTAGTACCTACGTATCCCATCTGTACGATTAATTTTTGATAATCTATGATTTTCACATAGAAATGGCGGATGCAATCATGATGCATTAGAAAATAATGAAAAAAAATTGTTTTGGTTGGTTTTACTTAATTTTTTGTATACTTAGCGATGATAAGTTACGCCGCTATCTTTCTTCCTTACTGTTGAACGGTTTTTACAAGTTTTTATTGAACATGACGGCATTTTCCAATATTTTTTTTGACATAAATCCGAGGACCAATCACGATGAGCGTCGGCAAGTTTCTAAACGAGTTGATGTCTATTGGCCTCAACGTATGGGGACAAAAATTTTGTTCGCGGTGTCCGTTCTATACGTAGTAATATTATTTCGATGCTCGAATGGAATTTTATTTTTATTTTTTTGACTACATACAAATGACAGGCAGCAGGCAGGACCTTAAACATGCGCGTATGCTAGGTTTATGGGCAGGACGTCACGTCCCTTTTTTTTTTTTTTTTTTTTCTTTGGTTTGGCAATCAGACTTCAGACGAAGATTCCATTGTGCCATCTTCAAGTTATGCTTGTGTATGTTTTCATTTTTCTTTCATGTTTTGTTCGTGTAGGACGAGGAGGCGGTGTGTATGAGGGATGATATGGAGTGTGCGGAACTTATGGGGTTATTATGGCGGTATAAGGGGGATGGAATGAGGATAGTCTAAAGAAACTAGGATACACAGAACATATATAGGATATAAACTGAAACAAATAATAAAGAAGAGTTATCAAAAAGAAATATTATGGAAAGTAAGGAATTTTATAAGAGATTTAGTGTATAGAAAATCACAAAAAGAAAGAATACATACAGCATCACATGGAAGTGGAGCCTTATTTTTAATCAATATTTTATACAATGGTAAAGACATATATTTTGCACAAACGAATAAAATATGATCAATATCACCCTCGCCCAAACCACAATCACAGAGTGGAGAGTTTTTTATGCCCAGCCTATTCAAATGAACAGGAGAACAACAATGACCAAGTCTAAGCCGAGCCATGGTGGATGTTAACCTTTTACTTAATTTGAGTTTAGAAAACCATGGTTTCATAGCAACCTTAGGCTGAACACGTCTAAAAAATGCACCCTTATGTCTAGCAGTAGATACCCAATGCTGCTGCCAATCGCTATCAAGAGAGATCCGAGAAAGAGCTAGAAGGTCCCGACTATATACCTGTGAAATTTCGGAACTCCCTTGGGAGGCCGCAACGCCGGCCAAAGAATCCACCATTTCATTGCCGCGAATTCCCGAATGACCGGGAATCCACGACAATGTGACAAGTAAATTTAAGTCAAAACATTTTTTCAATTTCATTTTTAATTCAAGGGCAAGCGGTGCAATAGAATTGTTACAGAAAGGATTTGAAAGTAAAGATTGAAGAAAAGAAAGAGAGTCAGAAAAAATATAAGATACAGGAATAGAATTAGCCAAAATGAAATTGACACACTCAAGCACTGCAGTGCCTTCAGCCGAAAAATTTGAGAAACAAGCTGGCAATTTGAATAACTTGAAAAAACCGGAAGAAATACGCAAAAAAGCCGCACCAACACTGTTGGGCGGTAAAAAGGCAGAGGACTCAGTAGATGTGATCTTTGAGGCATCAGTAAAAAAAACCTCCGCACCAGACGGCAGATCCCGGATGTATTCATCAAATTGCAGATTTGCATTTTCAGATTTTTTGTGGATTCCAATCGATAGACAGACTTTAGGGGTAAATGTTAAAACGTCAAAACTATAGTTGAAAATAGGATGATACGGAAAGTTAAATGTAGGAATGCCAATGTCTTTGAAGTTATTGTGACTAATGACTAAATGAGGGGTACTACGTTTACGCCAGTACTTCTCATTATTCAGTATTATTGTACTAAGAGAATCTAATTTGTTATGGAGAGCATGATTCGAGAACTGAAGGGTTTTATAAAAGAATCTATCGGAAAGGTATTGTCTTCTAAGAAAGAGCGGGGGATCAGCGCATTCAACCTGAAGGGCATTTATGGGAGTACTCTTCATTGCTCCAATTACAATACGAAGACATTTCGATTGTATAAGATCTAATTTACGAAGAGCAGCTTTGTTGGAATTGCACAGAGTAAAAGAGCCAAAATCCAGCAGACTCCTTATTATGGCATTATAAACCATTTTCAAAGCAAATGGGTGGGCACCCCACCATACGCCAGCTAAAGCTCTTATAATATTAATATTCTTTTCACATTTACTAGATATGTGATTTATATGAGCAATATCATTCATATGGGTATCAAATCTCCTACCAAGAAAAGTAGCTTCATGAGCCACGGGGATAGGATTTTCGTAAACCTTAACATATATATCAGGGATAACACGTTTGCGAGAAAAAGGAACCACGACACATTTAAGAATGGAGAGGGATAAGTCATGATTGTTAAGCCAAACGGATAAACAGTTTAATGATTGCTCAACATTAGACGCCGCTTGATGAAAAGATCCACTAGAGGAGTAAATTAGCACATCGTCAGCATACTGTAATACTGAACACGATGGTAAAATATTAGTATGTAGATCTCTAGTATAAATGTCGTAAAGAAGAGGACTCAAAACGGAACCCTGGGGGACACCCCTCCATATTAACCTAGACGAATTAACAAAGCCAGAAACATGGATAGAAAAGGTTCTACCTGAGAAAAGATTAAAAATAAAATTCGTGAATTTTAAGGGAACCCCCAAATTTTCCATTAAGTCCCTTAATTTTGGCAGATTTACATTATCATAAGCGGCGGAAATATCTAAAAATGCAGCCACTACTGACTCGTTTTTACTAAAAGATAGGAGGAGATCAGAAGTAAAAATACTATGGTTATCTGAAATACTTCTACCCTTACGAAAACCATATTGGGAGTGGGCTAGGTATCCCTGATTTTCAAAGAGCCATTCCAGCCGATGTTTAATTAAATGTTCAGCAAGTTTCGCCAGTACAGATGACAAGGCTATAGGTCGATATGACGTAGAAACTGAAGGGTCTTTGTGAGGCTTAAGAATAGGAATTATAATTTGATGTTTCCATGAAGCGAAGACATGTCCAGAGTCTATGGCCAGATTTATTAAATTAAGCAAAAAAGATTGGGTCATTGGTTTTGAATTAACAATGAAAGAATATGGAATACCATCGCTTCCAGGAGTAGAATCGGAAACTCGATTTAAAACTAATTTTAGTTCTACAAGTGAAAATGGACAGGTTAAATTACAATTTTGGTCTGAGTATACTGTAGGTGAGTGTGGCATTTGATTGAAATTGGGGACAAAAGCTGGAGCCAAATTATTGATAAAATTCTCAACCCAATCAAAAGAAAACGAGGTAAGTGACTGAGAAGCAGTAGCTGACCTAAACCGACGAATATTCTGCCAGATAAGAGTAGGAGAAGATTCAGGAGACAGCGTGGAACAAAAACGCTGCCATCCTTCCCGTTTCTTTTTCTTTAATAATCTCTTAGTTGCAGCAGAAGTGTTTTTATAATGTAAGTAAGACTGTAAGGTTACACACTCACGGTTAAGCTTTTCACTTTCAGAACGTTTCTTAACCGCTTCTGAACACTCCTTATCCCACCAAGGAGGTGAACGAAGTTTTTTACTGGCAACATTCTTTTTAGGCAGAAATCTGTCAGCAGCTGATGTCAAAATGGAAACAAAGTTTTCGTATGAATCATTTAGGTTAGAACGAGTTATGGGAGGTAATAAAATAATATCTTGTTCTACAGCTAAAGAAAATGGTTCCCAGTCACAGTTATTTAATCTATACTTAAATAGTGGGGGCAAAGGTTCAACATGCGCTTTTTTAGAAAGGCCGATGTTTAACAATATTGGAAAATGATCGCTGCCATGGGACACATTCAAACACTTCCACAGAACAGTATGTGAAAGAGAGGGAGAGCAGAAAGTAAGGTCGACAAAACTAGGAGACTGTCCAGGGACCATTTGGCGCGTGGCTGAGCCATCATTTAAACAACAAAGATTAAAATCATCCAACAAGTCAACTAGGCCCACACCAAGTGGATCATCACTAGGGGCACCCCACAATGAGTGATGGGCATTGAAGTCGCCTAAAATTATTAAAGGGGAGGGTAAAAATCTAATGATGTTCTGCAAAATAGGGATGACTGTTATGTCTTTTTTGGAAATATAAATAGAAAGATAGGTAACATCAGAAACCTTTATTGCAACAGCATTTAACACAGTACTATTAAAAGAAGGCAAAGTCATAGTTGTGAAGGTGCAGTTTTTCCTAATAAGGATGGCTGCTCCTCCATAGCCATCATGTCGATCATCCCGAATCACATTGAAGCCTGACAAACGGAAATATTCACCAGGCTTCAGCCATGTCTCGGATATAGCCAGTAAAAAGGGATTATATTTGTTGATTAAGTGAATAAGATCGGATTTTTTAGAAGTTACACTTCTGCTATTCCACTGAATTACCTGGTCCATTTTTTATAATATTATAGATGAATACGGAAATGTTATTAATAAGGGGGATGGCAACGTAGTCAGGTAGAGAAGAGTTTGTAATAATAGTAACTAAGGAAGAAAGCAAGTCGTTTAAATTCTCAGGAGACAAGTGATTGTTATTGTTGTTGATAATATTATTCTTAAATACCGTACCATTCCCTGAATGAGAGGAAGAGAAACTATTAATAATATTATTATGTTCATATTGATCATATCCTTTAGAAAGAGGCTTATGACTTTTTGGTTTAAGAATTACTGTTTTTTTATATGAATGGCTGGGGGCATCAGTCTCAATATAATTAGGAATGATTCTGGAGGATAAATTGGTAGGAGTAACAGTAGGTTTAAATTGGGAAGCAGCAATATCAGCATAAGATCTTTCAGAAATGGGAAACAATTTTACAGTTTCTAAATATGATAAGGAGTGGTTAGCCATATGAATTTTAATATTTCTCTGCCTAGTAAATTCAGGGCAGGACTTATTAGTTGCTTCGTGTACACCATTACAGTTAATGCATTTGACCAGGTTAGTGATACATGAAGACCCCTCATGCTCCCCACTGCATTTGAAACAGCGAGGCTTGCTCCTACATTGTAAGCGGGTATGGCCAAAGCGACAGCAATTAAAACATTGGATAGTCGGGTAAATATATTGCTCTACAGGTATTGACGAGAAAAAAGAAAACACTCTATTAGGCAGAGCCTGTCCGTCAAATGTGATAACCACAGACTGGGTAGGAATCCAGGACACCCCATCGGCTGATGCTGACCTCCTACTCAGCCTGCGAGTTCGTATAATGGAGCCACAACCCTCTGGCACGGAGACATTTTGAACAATGTCCTCGTGTGACCAGTCCACTGGAATGCCTTTCACTATTCCCAATTTGCAAATATTAAATGAGGGAACGCTGACAGTATATGTACTATGCAATAATTTATTATTTAAAAAAGAATTGGCATCTTTAGCCGATTTAAATGAAATTGCCAGCTTGTTTCTTCCAATTTTTTAAATTCCGTCGTTCATGATGTTGCGCATGTTGTTGTTAAATAAAAAATTCCCAAATCGAATGGGATGCAATGCCGTGCCTGAACGTAAATCATCACTTTTTAGTGAAACGTGAAGAATGAAAGGGCCCGAGTCAGTGTCCAAATACAGATTCCTAAAAACAAAATCCTTTGATTTGTCTGTATGTTGTGTTTGCGTGGCAGGCGTGGCAGGAGCTTTAGTGAGTGACGCGAGGCTCGACACTCTTGAGAGACTTTGTGACAATGGCGAGGACGAGGATTTATTTTTCTTAAAAGAATGGCTAAGTTTAACAGATTTCTTATTATTTTTTTTCTCGTAGCTAACTGTTACAAATTCTGCCACATTATTTAGGTCAAAACCATCCACGCCAAAAGAATTTGACGTGGACACATTAAATTCAGGCGGAGGATCGGGAGGCTCAGGCTCCATCTCCATAGTGAGCAGATGAGAAGATAGAAGATAAAGAAAAGAATAAACTAACTTACCTAAAACACTATACTACACAAAATAATAAAAAAAGAAGTTATAAAGAATCACTATTATAGGTACAATAAAAATAATAAATAATTTTTTTCAATATAAATACGTCCGCCCTTTTTAAAAGCCCGCCAAAAACCGTCACGTCCCTTATTGATCCCTCAGAACAGGAAAAAAGCATGGATCTACTCTACACCTTGGCTTAAAGGATTCATATCTAGACCAGTAAAAATGAAAAAAAAAAGAGTTGATTTGATCCGAAAAAAAATTGGGCGAAGAAACAAAAAAAAAATCAGATGATCGGAGAGAGAGGTTTAGACGTTTAGAGGTTATTTTTATGTTTACATTTTACAAAAATAAATTGGCACTAAAGTCTAAAATAAAATTATTTGCTGAAATAATAGAATGATGTCTGAAGAAATCACTAAAGCATTTGATTTATTAAATGAAGAGTCAACTGGTAAATAGATCCGTTTATTCCTTTTTATAGTTGCTCTGCAATGTCAATACAACCTATAAATTGTTTTAGCGTTATATTTAGGAGAAAATAGTATAGTGGAGAAATGTGCATGTACTTTGGATGCTTTGGAGTTTTACCGGGAGTATGTGTCGAAGAATGTACCATTGGTGTTGAGAGGCGGGTGCGCACAATGGCCGGCAATTTTGAAATGGACCACCGAATATCTTAGGTATGTACCTCAGTTACCTCAGTATTTACCATCTATATATATTTAAAAGTAGGCTAGTTTTATTGTTTAACAAAAACATTAGGTATATTGTAGGGTTCTTAGTGAAGCCACAGAGTAATAGTGAAGCGGTAGGTAAATGAAAGAAGTCTTGATCCAAATAGGTGGTTTTTAATAAGCCAAGTTCACGTAAGAAAGAGACAAAAGGTAGATGACATATGTGTCCGTCCAGGTATGATGAGGTCCAGGAATGTATGTTACCATTTTGCAGTTTATAGTGGCAGAAACTTGTTTAAGCCTTTGGTTAGGTCCGAGAAATCCAGTAGATGGATGTCATGGATGTAATCGTGTACTGAGCCGAAGGAAGACAAAAGATAGTAGCTAGTGGCAAATGGTGAAACTAATGTCTGTCCACAACATAATTTTTTTTTCAGGCAGACAATTGGAGACAAATCAGTATCAGTTGCTATCACCCCGAATGGTTTAGCAGATGGCATTGCTAAGGATGATGATGACATTGAACTATTTATCACACCACACGAAACAAAGATGACTATGAATCAGTTTTTAGATACCTTGGAACAGAAGACGTATGTTGTGAAATAAGTTTAAAATATACTGAAAAAGATAACGTAAATAATAAATATGTATAGACACAAATAACACAGATTGAGCTAGCCCCAAAGTAAGTTTGAGACTTGTGTTATGGGATACTAACTCAACGATACTATATTTTATAACAAATACTATATTATAATAGATAAACCAAGATCCAAGCCAATCAGAAAAAGTTAGTTTTTCATCATGACCCGACTGGGATCGAAATCCAGGACCTCCTAGGTGGAGGTCTGGTAAATTAAAATTATAAGTGTTTGACTATAGAATTGGTGCGCCCGTGTAGTGGGTCGAACCATCCGGTCACCACACCTCACCATACCGGTTTTCTTTCGCCATTTCATTATATTGAAATATGTTTTAGTATTTTTGTAGTTTTAAAAATGGACACATCCATCAGCCTTTTTTACATTATTAAATATTTATTTTCATATTTACAGTGAAAATTACATAACCTATATTCAGAAACAAAATTCCAACTTAACAGAAGAATTGAAAGACCTTGTGCCTGATGTCCCAGATGAGGTGCCGTTTGCAAGCAAAGCGTTTGGCCAAAAACCAGACGCTGTTAACTTTTGGATGGGGGATGAGAGAGCTGTTACATCTAGTTAGTATTCTAAGGTTAATTAAAATTCAATTTTCTAGTTCGCAGTTACATTTACGATAAATTAAATGTTATATTAAAAAATCATCTAACTGCTTGTAAATAATCAAAAATTTTAATACTTACTTAAGACGCTACCGGTTCGTAAAATACCTATGAAGAGGTCTAGAAAAAACATTTTTTTTTAATGAAGTTCTTCAAAATAGCGAATCAAAAAAATAATAGGTATTCTTGAGTACCTTGTCTAGTTAAATCATATCTTCAATACACAATTAGAATTACTTCACTCGATAAAAAAAAATATTTAAAATTCCACTTTTTTAAAACAAATAACTTATTTTAAACTTACTTCTGACACGTTTTAAGATTTGAAACTTAATTATCCTTTTAGTTATTAATTGAACTAGTCAATTCATGCAAAATAACTTTAGAAAGATTACATGGCATTTTTATATCATATTTTATACACGAAAATACGAAGTCAAAGCGTGAGTTCGCGTTACTCAGTCCGGTCGCAGACCTTATCGACGTCGGACGTGTGTCAAATTTTCCGCCATCACCGCCGCGCTCGCAATTCGATTACGTAGAATAATTGTTGGTGAAAATGGATAACAAATGCAATAAAAAAAGGAAAAACAGTGTGGAACCATTTCTTGTTGGACCAACTATTATGCACAAAATAAGTATTCCTGTTGGCATAACTACTTTTTTGCTGTTTCGTAATGGTTTTCGGATGGTTTTCAGATGGTTTTTGGATGGTTTTCGAATGGTTTTTGGATGGTTTTCGAATGGTTTTCAGATGGTTTTTGGATGGTTTTCGGATAGTTTTCAGATGTTTTTGGATGGTTTTCGAATGATTTTTAGATAGTTTTCAGATTGTTTTTGGATGGTTTTGGGATGGTCTTCAGATGGTTTTTGGATGGTTTTCGAATGGTTTTCAGATGGTTTTTGGATGGTTTTCGGATAGTTTTCAGATGTTTTTGGATGGTTTTCGAATGATTTTTAGATAGTTTTCAGATTGTTTTTGGATGGTTTTGGGATGGTCTTCAGATGATTTTTGGATGGTTTTGGGATGGTTTTTGAATGGCTTTCAGATGGTTTTCTGATGTTTTTCCAATGGTTTTCGGATGGTATCAAGATGTTTTTGGGATTGTTTCGGGATGGTTTATGGTATGAATGAGAAAATCTTTTAGGATTATTTTCGAATGTTTTAGGATGAATTAGGAACAAAATTATTTTTTGGTTATGCCTCGCGTGACGTCACAGGCAAGTCAACATTGTTCATTGTTACGACATTTTGTGTGATTTTATCGTTTTATCTATTACTATTCGAATCAAATATTACTGGCATACTTACATCAAAGTGATCTTCACACATAAAAACATTTGTATGAGATAAAATGCTGTTTGGGTCTCTTCGAGCTAACACAGAAACAAACAGTTTTTGTGGAGTTTTTATAGAAGTATTTGTACATTATGGCACAATTACACCATTTATAAACCATTTTTTCCAGTAAAATAACAGAAAAAATATTCTAAACACTTTGAATGTACACTTTGGTACAAGTTTACTTGCCTGTGACGTCACGGCGTCCGCCATTACAGAAAAAGCGTTTTTAGCGCGAATATTGTAATTGAAATTTTAAACCGATATTTTACGGAAAATACTGCAAATTTCGCAGAAATATACATGTGGTGTATTAATCAAATACCAACGAATAATTTAAAACAGTTTTTCAAAATCAGTCAAATAGCCTATTTGATGAAAACGTAACCATAGCGGCGCGATGTATCTTTTGAATAGCGCCATCTAGCATAGAATAGAAAGAAATTGAATTAATTTCGGCAAGCGCGTAATTTTTTTCCTATAACTTCTAAAGTATCTATTTAAATTATATGGTGTAAAGATTATAATAATGTACATGAAATGCTTAAGGTAACTAACGTAGTTAACAGGGTAAGGATTAATACTGTATACGTCAAAATCGGTTTCCAATTTCCGCATTATTACTTGAAATCGATTTTTATTTTGTAGTAAATTATCCGTAAACGATAAATATATGCTATCGCTGACTTTTTTGGAGACCTAAATAAGAGGAATGTCCTATAATTTTTGTATTGTTATATCTCAAAGGGTTTAGACAGCGTTTTCGTCGACAGCTCCCAAGCGGGTCGATTTTTTCCGACACTCTCAACAATAATCTTTATATTTCAGCCAATTTACACAAAATATTGACAAATTTTATACATAAACCTTCCTCATGAACCAGGCTATCCGTTGGTAAAAACCGCATGAAAATCCGTTGGGTAGTTTTTGAGTTTATCGCGAACAGACAGACAGACAGACGCACAGGAGGACTTTGTTTTATAATATGTAAGGATAAAGGTGGGAAGATTGCACTATGTGACGACTATACTAGGGGTGCATGGCGTAACGCGATGCAAAGTTGAGCTGAGCGAATGTTGAAAGTTTTGGCGCCAAAAATCAGCTTTATTGGTTTTGGCACATTTTGGCACATTTTATTTTCATTTTTATTTTTTTAAAACCTTGCCACAAACTGTCTCTTAAGATGTGCCAAGTTTGGTTCTAATTGGTGGAGTAGTTTGGGAGGAGAAGACGAACAACCAAATGAGGAGAGTCTGGTATGGAGAGCTTCGCTCGCCTTCGGCTCGCTCAGCTCAATCAGTGCCATTTGGTGCGAAAGCATTCCGAACTCACTCCAAAACTATCCCAAACTCACCCCAAAACTTTTCCAAACTCACCCCAGAAGCATTCCAAACTCACCCCAAAACTATTCCAAACTCACCCCAAAACCATTCCGAACTCACCCCAAAACCATTCCGAACTCACCCCAAAACCATTCCTAACTCACCCCAAAACCATTCCTGAGTCACCCCATAACATGCCTCTTATACAGTGTTGCACACGAATGTACTTCCTTAATGAATGGTGGTACCAAAGGGAACTATTTAATGACAATTATCTGGTTGTGCCATAGTTGTGCCAATAGGAATACTTTTAGTTGTGCCAAAATTAGTTGTGCGTAGCAGTGGGTCCAACAGGAAATAATGATTTTTCAATCATTATTTCCTGTTAGACCTAAATAAGTAACCATAACAAAAATCATAAGTAAACAATCGCATTATTTAGTTACAATTTTCAGATAGTTTCATACCAAAAACATTCGAAAATAATCCCAAAACCATCTTGAGACCATCACAAAACCATTGAAAAACCATCCGAAAACTATTGAAATACCATCCCAAAGACATCAGAAAACCATCCAAAAACCATCTGAAAACCATCCAAAAATAATCTGAAAATTATCTGAAAATCATCCCGAAACCATACCAAAACCATCTGAAAACCATGTCTATTTCATTTTTCATATTTGGTTCCTAATAAAAGTTGTTCATAATCTTCATTTTATATTCATTCATATTTATTAAAAAATAATTGTAGGCAATTATTATTTTATTACAAATTAGAAAACTTAAAGTTTCGGTACTGCATATTTTTACACTATGTGGGCAATGATAAGAAAAGACGCTCGGTTGTCGCAACGTGACGCGAGGCGCGGCCCGGGGCGGCGGAGTCGACTTCGCGCTTGGGTCGCTGGACCTATGGCGCCTTAATATCATACTAATAATATTGAATGAGAAAGTTAGTTTGTTAGTTTGTTTTTTATTCATCCACAGCTTGACTAATCACCCGATCATTATGAAAATTTGTATATATGTATATATATATATATATATATATATATATATATATATATATAGTGTATATATAGTGTTAGGGGTACAGAGCCCAACATAGGCTTTTATCCCGTGAAAGTATGTCATTCCAATGGGAAAATATTTTTTCTACTATAGAGGGCGGTATGGGATGGGCGGCCAACAGATGGCGCCACAAGTCGCGCTTTGGGTTGTTTAAAATTAACCGCGAACGAAGCCACGGGGAAATCCTAGTGTATCATAGTAGACTATAATATTATAAATGAGAAAGTGAGTTGTTTGTTTGTTATTCGTTCACGGCTTGACTAAGCGGCTGCATATGTATGCAAATTTTCATAATGATCGGCTGATCATTATGAAAATTTGCATACATATTGTTAGAGGTACAGAGCCCAACATAGGCTACTTTTTATCCCGTGAAAGTATCATAGTAGACTATAATATTATAAATGAGAAAGTGAGTTGTTTGTTTGTTATTCGTTCACGGCTTGACTAAGCGGCTGCATATGTATGCAAATTTTCATAATGATCGGCTGATCATTATGAAAATTTGCATACATATTGTTAGAGGTACAGAGCCCAACATAGGCTACTTTTTATCCCGTGAAAGTATGTCGTTCCAATGGGAAAATAATTATTCTACTATAGAGGGCGCTGTATCGGCCAACAGATGGCGCCACAAGTCGTGCTATGGGTTGTTTTGTTGTCAAACGAGATCTATGTCATAAAATTAACGCGAGCGAAGGCCGCGGGGAAAGCTAGTTATTATATAATATTAATTTATTTGTATATTCTTTTTTAGTGCACAAGGACCCATATGAAAATATATATTGCGTAATAGACGGATACAAAGATTTTATATTAATACCACCGACAGATTTGCCATATGTGCCATACAAAGTGTTTCAAGAGGCACAATTTGTTAAAACGAAATTAGATTGGCAGATAATACGCTCGAAGAAAAAGAGCGAGATAAAAAAGGAAGTTTGTAAATGTGACTCTGATGACACGGCCGTCTTCATACCGTGGATCTGTGTTGGTAAGTTAATTAAAATACTACGTTAACAGTTTCTGAAACGTATTTTAAAGTTACTGACACAATATTAAACCCTATTAATCTGCTACCCACAGTACAGTTCATGTCAAGAGCAGGTCGACCTTTACATATCGCACTTTGTACCATTCTTAAGTTCTATGTCATAAGAGTCAAAATTGAACTGCAAGTGTAAAGCCGTGCTCCTGACTGTACAAGTTTAGTTGCTGATTATGGGACTAGATGGTGTTGTGTGATTCGTCTAAGAATATCTATTTATTAAATTATTAGCTGTCCCTGTCGGACTAAAGAAAAAAGAATGAGATAGCTTGAGATTTAATTTGGAATTAAAATGTGTTTGAGAAACTGGTTGTATCTAATGTCATGGTCATGGGCGTAGTCAGGATTCTATCGAGGGGGGGGGGGGGGGGGTTCAGCTCTCCTCGCCCTCCTAGCCTGTACCGAGTTGCGCTCACGACTGATCCATACTTAATATACATACCAAAATAATTTTGTATGTATGTACTGTAAAATAGCTGAAATAATATGAAAAAAAGTATATGGAAACCTGTTATGTATTCTTAGATATATGTACTTTTAAACCTGGGGCGATTGTATGTCAAACGAACCATACGAGTTCAGTATCCAGACACATCCATTCGAATATTTTTGATGGTGCTAGAAAATAGTTTGTATTGCATGTAATAAATTTAACAAAATTTACAGATCCCATTATCCCGGATTACGAAACATATCCAGAGTTTAAGAAAGCCAAAATATTTAAAATCCGACTTAATAAAGGCGATTGTTTCTACCTTCCTAGTCTATGGTTCCACCACGTCACGCAGAGCCACGGGTGCATAGCCGTCAACTATTGGTATGATATGGAATTCGATATAAAATATTGTTATTTTAAAATGTTAGAGAAATTGTGTGAGAGTGTGGCCCAAGCCGAGGCCAATAAGAAAAAGAAAAAAAAAGATAAAAAGAAGAAAGTCACTAAGAAAAAAGAGAAAACTTCTGAACAAGATAAGTTAGCCTCTCCTAAGAGTGAAAGTACCTCCATCTCCTCAGCTGAGGAGGAGTCAGAGTTGTCCTCCCCTGAGACTGAAAGTAAGCCCGCCCCTCAGAAAAAGCTCTCCGCCCATGATATGTCCCATAAAAATACGGCTGAGTCCTCCTCAATGCGAATCAAGGCATTGTCTCCACCTCCCCGGAAGTCCGCCCTCGCTCCTAGTCAAAGAAGGTCACCGCCCCCCCCACAGCGTCAAAATAGGTCGCAAAAATCGTAGCGTTTTGTAGCGCGTGCCGTTTTTACCAAGAAATCCTAAAACTTTGAAATTTCTTAACAGCTATTTCTATGTCGAAATCCTTGTTTTTGGTATGTGTATCCTACTAATATTATAAGGGCGAAAGTTTGTGTCTATGTTACTTCTTCACGGTCAAATGGCTGGACCAATTTTTATGATGTTTCGTATGTAGGTAGCTGATACCTTGGATTGTACATTTTTGGAGGGTACATTTTATTCCGAAAAGTACGCGATTCCCGTACGATTTGTTCAAAAGTCTGATATAGATGGCGCTGCTGTGCATAAAATTAAACGCGGGCAACACCGCGGGCAGCAGCTAGTGACATAAAATTATCAATTAAAATACGGTTTTTTACGGTTTTTAAAAATCGATAATTTTATATGTAATACACGTACCAAAAAGAGGGATTTGAACATAGAGAAAGAAATAAGAGATTTTTAAAATTTTAGGAATTGTTGGCATTGTTGGAAAACGGGCTTACAAACAAAAATGTATGAAGTATGTGACAAATGATGTTATATTACTTTAGTTTGGTTATTAACATAATTTTATAATTTGAGTGCATCAGTAGGTACCTCATGATTTTGTTCTATGGAACTGTTGCAATTTATCAGAATTTTTCCTACTATGAATATCACAACAGTTCTGCATAGTACTATCTACAGTATAGTTTGTACTCTTGGCTGTCGTCATAATATTCAGAGCAATTTTAATAATATTTGAATGTAAGGACGCATCCCAGTAGTACCCCATACCTGTAGTTCAATAGACCTGTTGGGATATTCACCATGCTTTATTACTATTAAATGCTTTAGTACTATATAGTACTGATGGGTTACTAAACACTATTATGAGGCCTCAACAGTTCTATAGAACTACATGGGGTATTACTGCGATGCACCCGAATGTAAGTGGTGGAAGAAACGCATTTTAATCTATTGCACATTAGAGCGAAGCCCCATTAGTGCGTTGCGTTGCGTCGCGTCGTCGCAACGGAACAACGCATTGTATGCCACACCTGCGTTGCGTTGATGCTGCGACAACGCAACGCAAGAGGGTATGCACGCTGTAGCAGCTGCGTCTCAGTTCACCCTTCGCAATGGATCACTGTCCGTTGTCGCAGCTGAGCTCCTACAACGCAGCGCATCACCCTCCCTCCCGCTTCGTCTTTTGTCCGTCGATCCGTTGAAACGTCGCGCGCGACGACGCAACGGTCTAATGGGGCATGTCATAAAAAATATATGGAAAATGACGCAGCGACGACGCAACGCAGCGCAACGCACTAATGGGGCTTCGCTCTTAAGGCTGTTTGTCCACCGCCACTGTCACCGGGACGTCACAGCCAAGTGTTTTGTATTGCCGCCACTCCGTCCCGTCACAAATGTCACAATCTCGGACCGAGTTCTAGCGGAAGCGCCGAACTAAGCGATAAATCGTCGGCCGGGATGACGGCGCTCGGGTGACGGGCGTGCGGTGGACACACGGCCATAGTAAATATAATGTATCGCTAAATCGGCGCCGTCATCTCGTTCTTGGTGACGTCCCGGTGACGGTAGAGGTGGACAAACTGCCTAAGTGTCAAGCTATATTTTTTTCCTATTTAGTATGATATTGACAGCCATAATTTTATGTGTCATTGACTTTGAACACACACCATGAGTACTATACACTATATTGTTTGTGATAAAAAGGACAGGACAAAGTATTATGCGCATGGGCAGCAATGGAGTGACGTCTTAATAAATAGGCCTCTAATGCCATTTCGTTTTTCAAATGCCTCCTAACGTTGTTAGGAATAACCCAACGGAAACAATTTGTATGACATTTGATGAAATAAGGTCCAATCTGCCATTAGTCCTCTCACACATGTTTTTCTAATATACTATTTTATATTTGATAATTGTTTATTTATTATTGTTGTTTTTTTTTAAATAAAACAATTTGTTTTATATTTTTTCTATTTTATTATGTGCAAACAAATCATACAAACCAACAGACTTTTAAATAAACCTAGAAATGTTGCTGATGATGATTTTCGATGGCTGGAAACTTTTCTGAAACGAATATCCTGAAAAAGACAATGTTAGCCTGTTATGCTATTGTCTATGAATAAATAGGTAAATAAATCGCACTAATATTATAAAGGCGAAAGTTTGTATGTAAGTTTGTCACTTCCTCACGCTCAAATGGCTGGGCCAATTTTTATGATATTTGGTATGTAGGTAGCTGATACCTTGGATTTACACATAGGGTACTTTTTATCAAACGAAGCTCAATAATCTTAATCGTTTCGGGGGTTCCAAATTTTAGTTAATTCTTGTTATCTTTTGTATTATTAAAGGAGCAATTTAGGGTCAAGCTACTTTTTCATTATTTTAATGAGAACGGAAAATGCGGAATTGCCCACGAGAAGCCGTGTGCATCCCTACGTAAAATGTAGATAGGCTAGTGAAGAATCTTACCATCATATCAGGAAAGACGTTAGACCGAGGTGTGTAGAAGCCAGTCTTGCAAGCTCCTGACGGGGAGCATATACCAACCATATTTTGGGTGACGCAAGGCGAGCCAGACTCCCAAGCCCGTATTACCGCTTGGTAACACATTTCAGCATTGCATAGCCGTAGTGACACATTTGCTGTAAAAATATGATTAGAAATAAGGGTTTTGATAAATGAATACTAGGTGGCGCTACTGACGCAGAAGTGCTGCCATCTATCTATAAAGTCTAGTCAGTCTTCAGTCAGTCTTAGTTCAGTCTCTCTCGCTTCGTTTAGAATATGGGATAAATTGTACCGATTTTTTTTCTGCGTTATCAGTAGTCTACGTATGATTACCTACTATTATTGCGTTGCGATTGCGAGCATAGCTATTGGTTGATACAAAGACCTATCTCACTGTGTCAATATCGGAAATGTGCGAGAGACATAGTACTAATTTGTTAGAAAAAAGCAGATTGCAAGAAGGATATTAAAATACTAACGCCCTTTATAATCCGGATCAGGCCAGAACTCTGGCAATTTTGATGTACGCTTGAGAATCTCCAATGCCGCGAATTCAGCGCCCACACATTGCTTATTTGATTTTAACTCGCAGCATACGCCGCATTTGTCAGAGGCCTCTAAAACGCCACCCTGGAAGAGAATGGTACCTAGGCAGGTTAGGATAGAAGATGTTGAGATTGCCCTTCGACCAGATTTCCCCTTGGAGTAATCTGGGAATCCTAGGGAGAGGGGAGAGGACCTGATAAGGGGGATCTAAAAGTAGTGCTATTTCGAACTGAGCTACCTGGAAGGTTTGTTTTTTCATCTATAACTTGAGCTTCAAAAAACTCGACACGTGTTAGGTTTGTTTCCAGGGTCAAAATAATTACATTATATTTAGTCCGTATTTTAGATTATAAAAAAATATCGGTCACGTATTTTTTCTTTTCTCGATTAAACAAAAAATAACAAAGATACAAGGCATAAAAATTTAGGAGTGGGTGCCTTTGACGTCACCCCATGCGAAAAAAATTACACACGGCGTGACGTCACACGTAACTTTTTTTTTTTTTTTTTTTCTCAATTTTTCTTTGAGGCTTTTAGCCATGCCTGACCATGTCAGCCTCATAGGGAAGTTCGTTGGACAAACTACTCCATGTCCCTCATTGCAAGTGTTGCAAAGATGTACAACTTCTTTGCAACACCCGAAAGAGGGTTACTTAATATTTTGTTAATGTTCCCACCACCCAGCCTCATTTGTGGAAACAATCTGTTCCTCAGCGCGTCATGTCGGCCACACTCCGCTAACAAATGTGTTACATCCTCAACAACTTGACATTCGTCACATTTTTCTGATGTTTTCATGCCCATTAGTTTATAAAATTTGTTTAGCGGAATGTGTCCTGACCGTACCCTGAATGCAGATACTAAAATCTCCCTAGAGAGACTGACACAGTCAAACCATGGTACCATAAATGGCTCCGTTGTAAAGGTGTGATACCAAATGCCCTTTGCTACAGAACATCTATTGAAGTGCTCCTTCCACGTTATACTACATTGATGTTTAATAGTTCTTAGATGTTCTGTAGCATAAGGCTTACATATAAACTCTATTCCACTAGACACTGCTTCTCCCGCTAAAGTATCCGCTCTGTCATTGCCCATTATGCCTATATGTGATGGTATCCATTGGAGCTTTACAATGACACCCTTTTGTTCTAAAATGTTGAGTGCTTCGAAGGCTTCATAAGCTATCGGCATACCTCGGTCACCCGAAGTGCACCGAGCCAAATGTTGAAGACAAAAGTTGACACGTAACTTTAATGAGCTATATCTTTGTCGTTTTTGGTCTAATTTACAAATGAAAAAATGAGTGTCCCTAATTTTTGAATAATCTAAAAGACGGACTATTTACATTTTTTACGGCAACAAGCCTTCCGGTAGTGATGTCGTGTAACCCACGCTAACACCTCTTCTTTTGGATTTAAAATATACATACTGGTCCTTTCTTCCCGCACGGGCATTCCTTCATTCCCAGCGAGGCGCACTCCGCCGCGTGGCAAGTGGCATCATGTGCACACATCCCGCCAAGTCCGCAACGACACTCCGCAGTATTACATGTACATTCTTGGTCCTTTGTTTTGCAATCCTGAAATTCATTTCAATTGAAAGTCCTAATGCCAGGCCCCGCGCTGGCCCTCACAGCGTAGGGGAGCGTCGCCAAGGTGGCGGATAGGGGAATGGTCGGTAGTACAGCCTAGCTACACTACCCGGCTAAGTCCGATGGACTCGCTGACCAACGACGGGTGTGGTCCTCCAGCATTTCGGGGGTTGTGCGGCGGGTTGACACCTCGCCCACGTAAAACCTATGTTGCTGGTGAAGCGTATCCCGTTAGCGCTTCACTAGATTGCACAACATTGTCAAAAAAAAAGTCCTAGTGCCTGTTTAAATTATGAGAGCAAAGTGATTTATGTTGAAAATTGCATTTATATTACAAAAGCCGCATACATTTTAACAGGCGCTAGGGATTTTAAGCTTGTACCGTTAATGGAAAGAATAACGATCTATTACAAATTGTCAAATAACCAATTCATAAGCAATTTTTGGCAATTTCAAATTTCATTAATTCTACATAGTTACTATTCTACAGAGACTGACCAGCCATTCTGACGTCAGAATGGACGGTCAACCTTAAATGTTATAATTCTTTTAAATTATGCAATAAGCAATTATTTTATCACGATAACCATATATAAGCAATTCATAAGTAATTTTTGGACACAATTTTAAAGTTAAATACAACTGTTGACCTGCCATTCTGACGGTCACTCTATTGGTGAAAAGAGTTGTTAAATCAGTTCAGTAGACCCAGAGATTACCTCCTACAACCTCACAATTGTTACCTCTCTATTAATATTAGTATAGAATACTTACTATCCCACTGCTAGAGAGGTCAGCAAATTGGCAGGTGGGGCTACAGCAGAGGCCCTGGGAGGGATGGCAGGCCGCAGATGGCGCCACTGAGCAACCCTGTCTATGTAGAGTGCTGAAAAATATACGCAACAGGCAAATTAATAAATAAATAATTTATTAGTGAATTAAGAGCTACTTAACAATAATTTTGTAGATAATAATTTTATTATAAACTAAGGTAAAAGTATTTTGCTATGTACGTAACTAGGAGACTCCTGTGTTTCAGGCGATTAAAAATCTCGCATCATAAAAACATAATAATCAAATGCATTAAAAAAACATAAAATCGTTTATTCAGAGACGAGGCCGTCACAGACACTAGTTGAAGTGTACAAAAATTTATTTCCACTTAAATAAATTGTGCAGGCACTTTCTCAAGTTGAAGACAAATAATATTGATTTTTATAAATCAAATCAATCTACTCAAAAAAACTTACCACCACTTTGAAACAAAAGATAAATGGTTCTAATGGGGGTAGAGAGGTGAAATTTTAATTTCAAATATATTTTCAAAATAAGAATGGTTAGTTGAACCGTAACAACTTAAAAAAAAAAAACAATCGCAAAAAAGCAAAATGGCCACTGGTAAAATGAGACCTACCCTTCTTCGAATACAAGGGCGCCACCAGCTCTGGGCGTGCAGCACTTGTCCCAAAATTGGCAGCGAGATGGAAGCCCGCAATCGCACGCCTCGCCTTTCTCCACTAGACCTATTTATATAAGTTTATTAGACGTAAAATCTTACACTCAAATTATAGCCTTATACCATAATCTGGCTGTAAGAACCCATGCCATGTTTTACTCACTGGTAGGGTTACCAATAAATATGATTCATCTAGTTTTCTAAATATTGTATAGCTAAATACCTACTTAGGTATAAAGATTTTAAGTACTAGAAGTTTTATTTATCAATAGTTTCGTTTAACAAAAGTTTAGTTCACCAATGATGACCTCAGCCGGTAGGTATATTTCTCACTACTATTACCTTCGATCATATATTTATATATATTCTCATTTGAGCTTCCGATAGTTGTCAATAGTTGATAGTCGTTAGACTAAGTGACCATCGGGTATACCTCCACGTGGTCCACCCCGGGCAACGCCGGCGCGTCCTTGCCGGCGGCTGAAATCCCGACACGTGGGTCCCCTCCCTGCGCTCGAGTTGCGGCGAGCCGCGGGTTGAGGGGGACGAGCGGGGTCCGGTCCCTGCGTTTCGCCGGGTGCGGGTTGCAGGCGGACGGGTGTGTCCACTCCCTGCGCCCGGCTCGCGGGTTGACGCGGACGCCCTAGTGGGCGCCGGCCTTACCAGCCGGCGTGCGGCGCATACCGTAAGCCGTGGGTCCTCCACCCACGGGCCGGGGGCCTTGGCTTAACCGCCCGGGCCGCGAGGAAGACAACCTCTATAAAAATCACGAGCGGAGCTGACGGCCGCGCCACGCTGAATAATGGCGGAAACACACTACCGTGTCGGGGCCTGTCGTGTCGCGCCAGAAGCATATCGCGTTCATACATTTTATATGGTTAGGAGCACATTTGTAGGGCGTGTCGTGTCGTGACTCGCTCTGTCGTGGCGCGGACTGCTGGCCGCCGATTGCGCCACGGCGGTGGTGGGGGTTATGACGCGACACGACACGCCCTGCAAATGTGTTTCTATACCCGCGCGCGGCTCGTGGCGCGAACAAGTGTACGCTTTTTTTAAAATTTATTTTTGCAGCGTGATAATGAGTTACTAGGTACTAGATTCCTGATAAATATACTTAAATACATTTTTTGTAAATAAATACCATTATACATTATAGAAAACACCCAGACAAAGGCAAACACTGCGAGCTTCTGTTCAGAAATGAAAGAAATAAACGTCTGGCGTTTATTTCGTTCATTTCTGAACAGAAGCGCGCCCCGACACGACACGTAAGTGTGCACACCCACCGTCACGACAGAGCGCGACACGACAGGCCCCGACACGGTAGTGTGTTTCCGCCATAAGTGTGGTGTGGCCGTTGGCTGGCGGTCGGCACAGTGGGTGCGATCGCCGAGTGGACGGGGACCATAGCCCAGCCGAGACGGCGGGCCGGGGAAGGCCCGTCGTCTTGAGGGAGCGATGGTCCTCGGTGTCGGCAGTGCACCTGGATGCGGTGTACTGCTGACGGAGCGTATCGGGGGCGAGCGGGTCCGGCTGGTAAGTTCCACAGTCCCCACCGCGTGCTCCCCGGGCGGTGGGGCTGCCACAAATCATTTTTCTGACGTAAAAAAAAAAAAAAAAAAAAAAAAAAAAAAAAAAAAAAAAAGTGACCATCGGGTGACCTGAAAAACACCAACTAACCCGCATCTAACACCGGGAAGCATATCCCCCATCTAACAAAAAAAAAGTAGAAAACCGAAAAATGTCATACCATTCCCACAATAAGGTCTGTCCTCCTCAGTGAGACAGTAGCTCATACTGCTCAATGTAGAAGCAATCAGACGTTTGCTGCACAACGAGAACTCAAAGTTCGATCCACTCTCACCAGATGTAGACTGTGCGCCCATGAGAAACCCACGGCACTCCGCATTCGGGTAGTTGTCGTCGTGATGGGCTCCGAAACTATGACCTGGGGTTACCACGACATCTTATAACAATTTAGAATCGATTGAGTAAGCGAGATGTACCTTATATTATGTAGGGCGCTGTCTCGCTTACTCATTAGTTTTTGGATTGCAATAAGCCGTCAAAATCTTATTCAAATTATGGTGTAATCCCAGTAGAGGAGTTATTTATCATGTATATCAAAGAATAGGTACTGCAGCATCGGCTTATTCATCATATGGTGTAAAAGGAACTAACGCCGAGAGAAAATACTGACTAAAACCTACAAAGGTAGTCGGGACTTCTTGAAAAGCATGGAGATTTCTGAGTAACAGGTTGTAATTGTCATAATGCTTAGTTGTGATAATGCTTAAGGGCGGAGCACACCGCATGAAGCGCAGCACAGCGCGATGCAGCTTATGGCGTTGTAACCTATGCAATATTACGCGTAGCTGCGCAGCGCTATACAGCATCGTGCGTTTGGTGTGTCCTTTCTCATAATATTGCATAGATTACAACGCCATAAGCTGCAACGCGCTGTGCTGCGCTGCGCTGCGTGCATGCGGTGTGCTCCGCCCTTTAAGTTTGCATACTCTATAAGCGCGTTTGCCTCGTCGCTTATTTACCTACTTTTATAACATAAATCCTATGCTCACCCATCTCATGCGCCAGTGTCAATGCAGCAATCCTCTCCGGTATCCGATCATTGTTGTCGCTAGTCGCATGTGCGATTGCCAGTGTATTGTATGAGTGCCCGTACGCGCGTCGATCGCACAATCCGCCCGCTGAACCGCCTAACCCACCGCCCAGTGATGTATAGCTAAAAGATACAGTAGATATAGGTACATTAGAATGGGATTTGTCAATCACGTAAATTCGGTTTATTTATTATGAAAAATATAAATAAACTAACACTGATGCAAACAAAAATTAAGATTAAAATTATTTAAAATTATGTACTCTACATAATTTTAAATAATTTTAATCTACTAAGACATAAACTTAAATAAAGACATAAATGAATAGCATAATAAAAAAGATTGTCCTTATAGACATAGTCTTAATTTACAGGATAGCATTTAATCACACATTTTCCACAATTACAAGAGGAATAATTTTTAAATTGGTAAGATTGGGTATGTAAGAGATGACATACCTAATTTCAGACAAAATTTTTTTCCAGAGCTAAGAAAAAATGAGCAAACAAAAACAGTATCAATAGCGATTTAAGTGTAGAATTTATGACGGGATACTTCCACTCATGCAGAGCATCAAAATCTGACCAGGAAGTTACGAGATAAATGGCAGTTTATAAATAACCTTCCTGTGAGCAAATGAATGATTAAATTTTCCTCACCTTAATCCAAGTGTCCTGTTGAGAAACGCATGGCCCGAAAACGCAACCCCGAGGCACACCTCGGATAGTCGCCTTAAACGCGCGAAGTTCGTCAAGTAGGCCCGACCATCAATTGTTTTATTCTTAACAAGATGGCCGAACACACGTGTATCTGTTTCATCTGATGTTAATACAACGATGTATTTTACTGTAAATCCTGTAATAAGAATAATAAGTTTTGGTAACCAGACATCTTATTGTCCAAAAAAAAAAGAGGAAAAGCAGATTGTAATTTACCAAATCAATTGTAATTCTAAATTGTCCAAGGACCAATGCGAAAAAATATGTAGCTTTTTAGCTACCTAATTTAAACTTCAATATGTAGTTATAGTGATTATAGTGATTGGTAATGTTTATTGGATTTAATAACTGCCGTTTTGTTTTTTATGGCCCAAATATTTAGAAACAACAGAAACTCGGAAGCTCTGGGATTCAAGAGCGGTAAAATGCCAATCTTGCAAAGAATTGGGAGGTCCGACCGAATTTCGGCTATAATCTAACAGCGCGAGGCGCGAAGTAATTTCGGCAATTTGTCAAGTAGCATTGAAGGCATAATGATGCCGTATATCGGTTGCGTATTTTCGGTATAACGTAATTAGTCAGGTGAACATTGAGCTACTGATTCAGGTATATAATAAAAAATTGTACCAATATTATCCGGTACGCCGTCTTCATCAAAATCAGCATTTCTAAATATAATGTCAGCTTGAGCTATAGAATGCATCATCCGTCGCACAACGTGATTTAGACTGGAGTTTGCATCTTTTTGGAAAAACTCTTTATCAGCCAATAAAAGGAGGTCACAGATTCTTGCTCGAGCAATACCTGGCCTACGCTTTTGGTCCTCAATCCGAAATGGGAAGTAGGGCAGATGTTCTAAGAAGTCCATCTGATAAAAAACAATATTAGCAAATATCAACACAATGTGTCATTTTCCATAATATAAAAAAACCCGGGCAAGTACGTGTCGGGCCACGCACAATGTAGGGTTCCGTATTTGCTGTGCTTTGCTTGCCTTCAGTTGAGTCCAATATCAAATTCTATCACATTTTGTAAGATTTAATCTAAGAAATTTTATTTTATCAGTTCGTCGGCTATTACTCTGTAACTAGTACCTAGGCATTAAGCGTCTAGGCGCTGCGCTAAACCGCGTACAGACAGACGGACATGGCGAAACTATAAGGGTTTCTTGTAGTTTACTACGGAACCCTAAAAAGGATGATTCAGACCCGTTAATTTGTGCCAATAAGGTTTCGGATTTGAAAACATATTTTTGCATTTGACAGCCCATTGAGGAAGAATATTCAATATTTATGCTACTTTTCTAAATTGTTTTTGTAGTATAAGAATCGCCATCATTATATTATTACTTATATTTGTTTTGTATTTATTTTTATTATTCTATATTTATGTCATGTACGTAGGTATCTTAGTTATTCATTGTCGCAATCATGAATTAATACACTCCTAACAGTTGACTGGTAGAGAATGCAATAAGCTTTAAGTCCGCCTATTGTATCAGTACCTAGTTATAGTATTGTGGTCAATAAAGTTAATTAAATTACGAAATAGTAAGAATTTCATTAATGTTACAAAGTTTAATAGATGTACACCAATAATCTTCACCTGTTCACCTGTGTATGATCTCGGCGTGTCCGTAATATTCCGAGGTCTTCGAAGATGAAAATTTTATTGAGATCATCTTTGTTGTAAGGATCAGCGTGTAGAGTACGATTATCTGATATGAAAAAAAATTAATTAAATTTTTGTGGGATGTGAAATCGACGCTAACCCACCACACCTTCCCAATGGCACTGCCGTGTCTCCCTCCAATATAGTCAAGATTAACAATTATGGATTGACTATTGTCAATTTGTAGTCAGTGAAGTTTACTTCGGAGCAAAAAAGTAGAACAGACTGACGTAACTCAAAACGTAGGCAGGACGAAAAGGGAAATGTGAAATGTAGTAAATATAATTTTATTGTCCTTTTAGTTGATATAGGTTTAGAATCAGACGTGGTGAGCATTGGTTTGAAGCAAACCCTTTTGATTTTGCGACTATAAATGCGAGTGCCAAAGACGGTGTATGCCGTCTTTGGCACTCGCATTTATAGTCGCAATACTACACTACACATTGTTATAATGCGAACTTTACTAAGTCACATAGATATGGATAAAATTTATGGGCCTTTTTTAGTTAGTGATACCTACACAGTAAAATGCCTAAAGGATAAATCGGAAATGGTAATTCTTACTACTAATCTGCCGCCGTGTGAACTGGTAGTAGAAAAAAAAACGAAAGAACTTGTAACAGACGTATTTTAATAAGACAGTGTAGAAAGTACTGTGTACGAGTATGTGTTGTCGGGATTTTACTAACTCAAATGCAATACTCCATAAAAGTGATGATCATCGCCGATATATCCCTCAGCTGTTCCTGATGAAGGGTTCTCGACGGGAAACCCATAAGCCATCGTAACGTCTGCCAGAGAGAAAGAAACCGTATTTTTGTCATCCAAGTCGTTGTTCTTATCCAAGTCCGGGTTTTTGTCAACCAAGTCCGGGTCCAAAAACAAGGTTGTCTTGTGTGTTGTTAGGGGAGAGGAACCTGAAAGAACTGATGTTAGATCTTCAATAAATTTTCTTTAATAACAGTTTTTCCTGTGATTCTCGCATAATTCAGTTTTTGCCGTTCTTAGTGCAGTGCAGGAGTGATTTTAGAAATAAATGCTTTAGGTACTCTATGTCCTGGGTTCATTAAATTTAAATGTAAGCAATTTTATTTCAGAAATTTAATTTACGGCATCATTTTGAATTTGTCTTATTTTTAAATCGTATCTACGTTTATGTCCATTGGTAATAATTTTAATCCCTTGCCATTCCGTCCCGATGTGCGTAGGCCTTTTAGGTTCAATCGGTTCTATTGACTTTCAAGACTTTGCAGGATTTGAGTACACAGAGACAGTTTATAACCCTACTAATATTATAAAAAAAAAAAAAAAAAGGCGTGTATGTTTGTCACTTCTTTACGCACAAATGGCTGTGCCAATATTTATGATATTTGGTATGTAGGTAGCTGATACCTTGGGTTAACACGTAGGGTACTTTTTATCCCGAAAAATTTGATTTAAATGGCGGGCTTCTGTAAAATATAACGTAACTAAATACCCACCTATAGCCTTTAATATCAAGCAGAGCAAATGTTTCTCCCTGCCAAACTTCCCTTCAATGAGCGTATAACCATAAGCGGTGCAAATCGTATGCCCTTTGGCATGTTTGCTGGTCCTTTTCGCTGTAATCCTCTCCAGAATACTTGCATAAACTACTAGAAGGAATATATTCATGGCGGTATTTTAATTCTTCCCATGAATAGGTAAAATTTTGATAATGTGTAAATTAGAAGAAATGTTTTGGTTGATGATGACAGATTTTGTAACAGTTGTTGACACTGAAAGAAAAGTATTCTGTCAAGAAGATTATGGAACTCTTTGTTATGATTCAAAGACGAATACGGAAATATTGCCAAATTATAAAAAGAAGAAGATCTAATAGTAAATTCTATATTGATGCCATGGAAGCAATAATCCATTCACAGTACCATTCACAGTATGCCGTCGTATAGTGCTACAAACATCTTTAGGAACGTGAGTGACGTTTGTAGGAGGGCGTTACATATTTTGTCAAAGACGAACTGTCAAAAAGTTCAAAAAGTGACATACAATATGAACGGGAGTTGTAGTACCAATTTCAGCCACGTTCATAAAGATGTTGGTAGATCTGTATGTAGCATGAGCCGTTGGCCTTCTCTGACTTCTTTGCTTGATGGAGCTGAAAAAATTGTCACCGGACTGTATAGATCAATCATAAGTACCTTTGTATCATCAGGATAATATGAAATAGCGCCAGGATCCTAGAACAACGTGGACCATCATGGTGACATGCCACCTCCTGGCCATCAGTCTGTCAGTTAACTTGCCGACTTCTGTAAGATTTCTCTGACGCTTTTGTTTGGTCATGCTGCTACCATTACCTCCGGACTGTGTAAATACCATAAGTAGGTACCTAACCTGTGTATCGACAGTTTAATATGAGATGGCGCCAGAAATTTTGAACGCAATTTTGGTAACCAGGGTCATCATTAAAGTGTCCTAGAACTTTACCATCGGGAGCCTGACGACTTTTGTAGGTTTAGTTTTTTTTAAAACCAAAATTGGCAAACAAGCTTACGACCCGCCTGATGGTAAGCATCACCGTAGCCTATAGACGCTTGCAATACCGGGGGTATTACTCACGCGTTGCCAACCCTCCCAACCCCCCAAGTGGAGCTCTGGAGACCTTACTCACCGTAGGAACACAACATGGCCGAGACCAATGCTATTTGGCTACGATCTTCTGTAAGGTGCAGGTCCTTCCCCAGAAGGGCTGCTCCAAATTAAGGGGATTTGCCCTACCTCTCTAGGTGACAGTCATTAAACCAACACAGTCACATGACTTAAGGTTTCTTTAAAAAAATAATTCGACCAAACTGTTGTATGACATAATAAAAACAATAAAACATAATGAATGATTCAAATTAGTGAATGAATAGTTAACCGTAACCAAGGTTAACTATTCATTCACTAATTTGAATCATTACATCATACTAGTACCTACATATAAATAATTATTTTTTCAATATATTTATTTATGTGTACCTACTAGTAATAACTTAGCCCGCGACTCCTTCAGAATCAAACATCTCAATCGGTTCAGCCGTTTAGTTCAGTAGAAGACGATTTTTACATTTGGTACATCATTTCATTTATTCCCAGGATTGCTTTTATTAGTTCTTTTAATAATTAATTAATTATTTATTTAATGTTAAAGATGTTATTTTACGGGAGAAAGATATTTGATTCCTTGAAGGTACTTCTGAGATATTTTTCCTCGTTTTGATGATGTTTATGAACGTGGCCGAAATTGGAACTACAACTCCCGTTCATATTGTATGTCACTTTTCGACAGTTCGCCTTTGACAAAATGTATGAAAATATGCCACAGTACACACACAGTACACGCCCTCCTACAAACATCACTCACGTTCATAAATATCATTGTAGCACTGTACTTACTTTATTGTTGTAGAAAAGTTTTACTAGCTATGGCCCACGGCTTTTTTGCCGTTTTCGCGTGAAAGAGTATGACAGATCAGATCCAAATCTTAGTAGGATGTTATAGTTATACCAGTTAAGGTGTTGTTTATTGGAAAAACATGTTATTCCCATGGGAAAAAATAATCAATAGCAGATACTCTGGCCCACGCGGGCGAAGCCGCTGGTAACAGCTCGTAGGCCATATACAGGGCATAAAGAAAATACTTAGTATCTTCTTCATGATACAGGGTTACTTGTAATTCGACGTATATCCGGAACATGCGTATTGGGGACTCAAAAGCAACAAAATGAACCACCCCAATGTTTGGGCGAAGTCTAGTGGTTCTTAAGATATTCGGGTATTTAGGGTTTTTTGAAGTTTACCCAGAATTCCACATTAAAATTAAAATTTAAAAAAATCTACTTACCTATCTATGGCCTCCATGCAACTTTCATACATGGAAGTAATAAGTACTACGTACAAAGTACTTATTACTTCCTTGCTTACCATACCTGACACTGAATTTCTATAAACATCATTACTATGCAAAATCACATCAAAATTAAAAAATATGAGTCATTGAAATAAAAACTCTTGTCAAAAATTTCTTTCTTAACCACGAACAATGTCGCCTAGCTTAAAAAAAAATGGAGCGAACCGTACAAACAGTTAGAAAACTTGCTTATTTCTTAGGCTATCCAAAATAGCCCAAAATGCCTACGAGAAACCACGGGCAACAATAAGTTTTATAAAGAAATTGTGCACTTAATGCATTAAACATTAAACTGATTCATTGACATTACAAAACAATTGCCTACTAGTGTAGTAAGTTGAGGCGTCAGAACTCAGAAAATAGTATATAATGAAGACACGTCGCGTATGTCTGAAGAGGTCACGGTGTACGGCACCCATGGTACCTTATTACTGGGAACACTGACCAACTGCATAGACATACTACATTAGACACCATAGAAAGGGGACACACGCAGGAGTTTAGAAATAATAAAGCTTCAGATACAAGGTATTTGTAGAGGTAGGGCACAGCGGATAATCCGCTCAAATCGGAGCAGCCCGTCTGGGGAAGGACCTCCACCTTACAGAAGATCGTAAACAGCATTGGTCTCGGCCATGTTGTGTTCCTAGTGAGTAAGGTCTCTAGAGCTCCACTTTTTGGGGTTGGCATCGCGTGAGTGATACCCCCGCGTTGCAAGCGTCTATTAGGCTACGGTGATATACCAATAGGCGGGCCGTATGCTTGTTTGCCACCTTTGTGGTATAAAAAAAAACTAGGGAACCATATTTTTGAGTGGTAGAGCCTAGCCTCTACTAGTCATAAATGGGTTGGCTCGACCGAAGCAGTGCCACCCCTCTCACGGAATATTGACGTGAATTGGTGATTGACCCTGTACCTTTCCTGCTTCCTATTTATTCCCTTTTTACTTTCCTTCCCCGCCCTTTCTTTATCATTGAATGACGTGAAAAAAAAAACATTACGTTTTGTCCCTGCTCGCGTCGTCGGTCGATACTCAGGCCTATATTAAACTTACCGGTATGGAAACTTGTGTAGAGAAAAGAATATAATGTTTGAAGTGTCCGGGGATATGCGTCATCTTAATAGTTGATCTATGAACGGGAATCAGGGACGTTGCAATTGTAATGAGCCGTTCACGGGACTCTATTTATAGCCTCTGTTAATTGGCCCTAAGGTACGCTAACTATACAATACATATAGATCATTTCTTTTTCATAGAATTTTAATAAGTCATTATTTTATATCCTAGACATAAAGTGATTCTCAGAATCGCAACTGAACGGAGCAAAGTTAAATAAAGGATGCGCTAGACGGTTCTACTCTAAACCTAGTTTGAAAAAAAGGTCACGGTGAGGTGCGCGTTGTCGGCTTGACGGGTCAAAACGAATTCCAAACTCAGACACTGCGTCAAACCATACTCTTGTGTTATGTCATGACACCGAATTCATGATTTAGTTACAGCAGCGTCAACAATGATAGAGCTGACCAGGGTAAAGAACTAAAAAGAAAGTTTTAACGCTAACAATGTAAGCATCATTATGGTTATGTACTTGCCTTCTTACTATAACTTCTACTATTTTTGTATTCTACCATTTTCGAGGCGGGAGATCGTGCCCTGAGATACAAGCCTCGACGCTTGTACATAAAAATCTTTATTTGCTCTACTCTGCTCATCTCTTACATTGGTTGCTTCTATTCTATCTATTTACTTATTTATAAAGTTGCGAACGCTCTCGGCTTAGTTCAGGCTCCAGTCTCTCTCTCTATATATACCTAATATTGTATATGTTGTAGGGAAAATAAACGTTTATTTATTTATTTATCATTATGAGTGTGGGCAGGGCACATAGCGCGCAGAACTGACGGCCGGTGGGGCAAGAGGGTTCTGGAATGGCGACCACGTACCGGAAAGCGCAGCGTAGGACGCCCACCTACAAGGTGGTCAGACGACCTAAAGAAAGTCGCAGAAAGCCGCTGGATGCAGGCCGCTGCCAGCAGGTCGCATTGGAGGCATTTGGGGGAGGCCTATGTCCAGCAGTGGACTTCTTGTGGCTGAGATGATGATGATTATGAAAAGAAATGGTGAAAGAAAACCGGTTGCGGCCTTTTCTGTCCATCAGATATTTTACCAATCTTTTCCACAAAAATATACACGTATAAAAAATCCGCGTAGTGTAGGTTAGGGAGGATTTTGCCCAACATGACAGTGAGACAGTTTAGGATAATAATTTAAATTAGAAATAATCCATGTAGCAGGGTACCCAAAATGCTTGTTGTAGCTTACTTACTTACTTACTCCGATGGCTCAGCCACCCAAAGTGAGTCTTGACCTCTGACACAAGAGAACGCCATTCCGATCTTGAGCCATGCTTCGCCAGTCTACAGCTTGAAGTTCGCAGATATCGGATTCCACGGCGTCGCTCCAAATGCTAAAATGCTTGTAGCTTACCTTAACTTATTTATTTTATTTCCAAACTTGATGATCAACCTTCTTTGATCATTCCACAGAATCGTACATTGAACAAAATCAAACTGTGTCATATAAAGAAAAATTACTTTTGCGAATCGGCGCGGACTCTACCCGATACCGCCTACTGAGAACACAGCATATTGTAATATTGTCTTGATTTATGCGATGCACAATTACTGATTAGTTACAAGCGTTTAATACTGTTTTTTTTAACATAAAATATGGCTTTCTCTTTCCCGATTTATTTATTTATTTTTAAGGAAATCTTACAGCTAATGAATGAGTGAATCGAAGGCCATTTACAAGATTTCGCGAGTAGATTTCCAAGTTTATTTATTAATAACATAATGATTAAACTAGATGAAACTAATAATAACATTCAATGTGTCTAAACTACCTTAAGCATTTAAGTAAGTGTTATATATTATTTAGAAATATATTAGAACTAATACGTACTGGCATGTGTGCTTGTCCCTACTGCCAGCACAATCCTGGTCGCCATACGTGTGAATCCGGGACAGGTTATGGTGCTATCATAAATCCATTTATTTTGTACTGTAAAACCTATCACAGTATATAAAACGGTAACGTATCGTCAAATAACAGCAGCTTTTACCATTTAATTAAATTTTTAAATATTTAAGATGGCTTCTTCTCACGCATCTTCTTTCTTGGTCTAATTATTGCGTTACTATCGACTATTGTTTTAATGCGCGAAGAAAACTGCAAAGTAGTTCACAGTAGGTATATACCATCTACATTTGAAATTGTATCAGAAATTCTTATAGTCCCAAGGGTTCGGAATCAACAATTAAATTTATATCGTTATTTTCGTAAGATAGCTCGGTATTAAGTGAAGGAAAAGGCGGTGGTCGTGTCATAAAGAGAAGTAAAGGAGCTGGCACAAGAGAGAGGAAAATGGATGCTGCGACACTGACAAGAGCGTGGTTCTTAAAAGAGAGAGCTCTGTATCAAGAAGGGCAAACGATACCGTCCGCGCGCCTCTTCTGACCACTGATTACGTTCTTTACTTAGTTTAATTTATAGTTACTGTATAATATATTCATGTGGTCTTTCTCTCGGTCAAAGTAGTCGCTATTCTCAATACGGACCGAGCGTTAGCGGCGTGCGTGCGGGTTTAAGCCCTGCTTAGATACCCAAACGTGTCCCGTAGCAAAAATGTTGAAGTACACAGTGAAAAAATATTGTTCGGAGGGGAGTAAAATCAATCAAATCATTATATCGGTTTTGAGTGAGTATAATTTTTTTGCTTTTCTTTTGTTTAAAAAAAATTAAATTTTTTTATACCGTGATCGTATTTTTTTTAGATCTACATAGTGATTTTTTTTATTTTATTTTTGTGCATAAAAAAGTATGTGAAAGACCGGAATATTTTTTTTTCTTTCTAGTTATTTATGTCAAAATCTAGGATAATAAAATATCGATTTTAATTATAATATTATCAATGATGCGAAAACGTGATTATTTATTAATTTATACAACGAGAGAATTTACAATACCTACGACGCGCCACCACAAAAGCGTAAAAAAACATTGCGTATTTTTTTTTGTTACAAAATATTATTAAAAATATCCACTCTCCTACTTGTTACGGATGGTGAGAAATAGGAGAGAAAATAATAAGAAAATAGAGAATTACTAAAAATAATGACAGAATTTCAAATTAAAAATAAATAAATAAAAGAAAGAATAAAAATATTAAGATAAAAGTAGTACGGATTGCTCATCAAGTTCGTATTCTTTGTTTTGCTCTATTAAAAACTAATTGAATAAATTCCAAATAATGATCTGCGATCAAAAAAGTAAATACTTAGGAATATATCTGCTCGATCTGAATTATGCCTATATTATTTTAATCCTTTCTATAGATTTAACGCACGTAAATTTTTATCTCTTAGAACATCTCGTCACACACACGTGTGTATGTTACACGCAATATCAGCGCACGTAAATGAAACTAATTAATTTAATTATATAACGTGTCTTGTTTATTACAATTGAAAATAATTGATTAAGATAAAAAATAAATAAAACCCTAAAAAGCATTTTGGTAAGCGTAGTTTTATAATAATAATAAGTGACGATTTCGTCCAAATTTTCTCCATAATAGTAGATAACTATTAATTTTATCCCGCCAACAATATTTCTGCCTTACCCTATGGTTGACTGGTAGGGAATGCCTTTAGGCATTAAGTCCGCCAATTGTACTTTTCTTTGTGCAATAAAGATTGAATAAATATAATACTAAGTGCTTATTTCAGACTGCTTTGCATTTTTTCAGCTATCAAAGCAAAATCAAAGATAGCAGCGACTAAAAGAAGATAATCTTAATAAGCCCTTGAAGAATTTCTCAATTCGAATCAGTAGTACCTGAGATTAGTTCAATTCAAACAACCAAACAAACTTTTCAGTTTTATTAAATAGTATGATGCTAAAAAATTAATAGAAAAGGAGTTACAAGTTACTGATTATTTAGATAGAGTTGAAATTCCTACGTGCGGTCTTGTACGTGGTGTTGCCAACATTTAGTAGATACTTAATTATGTACTTAGTTAGCAAAACCCAGGTAACTTCGTCTACGTTAATCTTACTCACTATTCCGTGGGAATTCCAAAAAAGATAGACATTTAAATAGGATTATGTTTGATTTAGTCCCTAGCCAATATTAGGATGGGTTTTAATAATGCTTAGAACTTTAAGCTGTCGGTGCTGACTATTGTCGATTGATAACAGTCGACAGCTAACTAACAGTAAAGTGGCCTGAAAAGACAGATATCGACTAATCCGTAGTTGACACCAATTTGCGGGAAACATACAAAATAATTTACATATTAAAATAAACTCTGTGAAAAATTTAGAAAAATGCATTTAAAATATTTTCACTATTAGTAAGTATGTAGGTATCTACTAAGATAAATATTCACAAATGAGGTTTTCACCGTTAATTTCTTTATAATATTAAAACCACATCAAATTTTTATTAATGATACAGGATTCAAATGATTTTATTAATTAAAGATACAATTAAACACCAATTTTCATAATGACTACGATATACATAAATTTTATGATATATTCGCGGTTTTCATCGTTGTTATGAACTTTGATAAATTATTATTAACTTAAACTGTCCCAAATACGCCCCTGCTGATATGAAAGAGGGATTTGGACATGAAAATCCACGGCGCTTCTCCAAAAAAATCCCTCCTTCTTTAAGCGTTTTCACACGGACGTTTTGTTATGATTTTATCAATTAATTGAGCACAGGGCTTGAAAAAGTACTGTGTACTCACTGCCTCGACCATTTCTGGTCTTTTGTGTAATCTTTGCCTAAATTTCTCTGTCCAGACCGGTTGCTTCTAAGACCTTCCAGATGTGCTGGGCAGAGAGTAGTTGTATCTCCTCTAGGAACAAAATATTCCCATATTTTTCCTACCCGCGACCTACCCACTTGTTATTATGTAATATCATAGTGTTTTTATAATTTTAAAACTATTAAGTAGTTAAATGAACAACCGTTAAGTAAATGTAATTATTGTCGTCGCTTCCCACTGGGCATTCTGATAAGTGTCTGAGTAGTGGTCGTTTGTAAAATGTGACATAGCGAGAACCGGCCGGGCGGCATTTTAATTTTGGACCGTTGTATCTATCGACTGATAGTTAATGTGATATTTATTCACTAGTTTAAGTAATGAAAGTTTACTAAAGCCTATAACTGTCTCTCAAGTTGTTGCTACGGAGGGAAGACCTTTCAATACTTCCTACATCGTCTAAGATCTTTCTGATTAGACACGCTGTGAGTTACAAGACAGCATAGTTTCTCCTCTGGGATTCGATACATTGCATTGCATTTTTGTTTTAATGTTATTTGTGGATATATAACAAAATATTAATAAAAAAAAATGTAAATTAAAACTAAACGCAAATAGGTTTTCATACAAAGTTAAAGTGTTTGAATACCTGGATTTAAGAGGCAGGGAGGGGAGAGGAGAAATCACCAAAGTACGAGTATATACAGGAAATTAAAGTGATATGCAACCAGATTCGCATTTTTAAAGTTAACGACCCATTAAATTATAGCTGTCACTGTCAAATTAAAGAAGAAAATAGAGATAGCTTGGGATTCGAGATCGCCGCCTTGTCAACGACGGTCGTCAAGATGGTGACCTCGGATCCTCACCGTACCACGTTGCCTTTTTAAAGTGTACTTTTTTGTTAAAAAGTGTTCATTTAAAATACTCAACATTGGCGAAATTGTCTATACATGTGTCGTTAAGACACGACAGAAACGCCATTAATTAAAAAAAGAAGAAGAGATAGCTTGAGACTTAATGTGGAATTAAAATTAATATGCGTATAAGAAACTGGCTGCTTGTTGGATGGCCTCCTAATGTGGTGGTATGCAATCAGGCCAGATTTTTTTAAATTTAGTTTTGGCAAATTGAGCTAGCCCCAAAGTAAGTTCGAAACTTGTGTTATGGGATACAAACTCAACGATACTATATTTTCTAACAAATAGAAAAACATCCAAGACCCGAGGCCAATCAGAAAAAGTTCGTTTTTCATCATGACCCGACCGGGGTTCGAACCCGGGACCTCCTGGGTGGCGGCGGTCCGGCGTGGTAACCATTACGCCATGGAGGTCGAGGAGGATTTTTCTATAGGTAACCGTTCTTCACAAGAATAAAAAAAATGACTACGTCTAGACCATCAGGAATGCATTAAGGTTTAAGTGCTTAAAAGAAAACTTAATCTATTCCTGTGATTCACAGCTTCAAGTTACGACAAAAATATATGTTTTCCTATGTAAGTAGTGTAAACGCGTTTATAACACTGGCGCCAACTAACCATAGTTATCATTAGCGCTTGCAATTTGTCTAGATTGATCTAGGCTTTTCTCGGAAACCTGAGAAAGTCCGACAGTGGTCATTAACGTAGAAACTTTACATTTATTATGTCAGCATCAAAGTGTTGCTATTTATGGATCTGTTTTTCCTGTAGTTTTTTTAATTACTTGCCAATGTTCTTATGGAACTTCACAAGGAGGTCATGTAGCCGAGCTACTGGCCATAAATATTTAGTTTCCTTTTTTACACATTCTTTTGTTTTAAGTTTGAATTTTAACTTGATCTAAGATGAAAAGAATTCCAGGAGGATTATCGTTTTGTATAACGTGACCTTAGTGTCTTAGTATAGACCGCGGCTTCGACCGCATGGGATTTTTTTCGAGTTAACATAATTATATCCTATCCTAACAAATAACGTGGCTTCCTATTGGGAAAAGAATTTTTAAAATCGGTTCAGTAGATTCAGAGATACCTTACAATCTCAATCTTTTCCTCTTTATAATATTAGTAGGTACTCATTGATTAGTATTAGATTTCGATTAAAAAAAAACTTTATTTTCTTTTTTACTGCTTGTACTATAAACTATCTAGGTAAACAGAACTTATTTGTTTTTAGATGATCGGTCGAAGAGTGGTCTCTATAATGACGTAGTAACAATTCTATGAATGAGTGAGTAATAAGTAAGCCTATAGAACAATACATCTGAACAAATTTATTATAACTAAGTATTGTTTTAAGTTTAAATAAGTAGAACCCTATTTTATATAAAAACGGACAGCCTCGGCTTCGCACTGGTTTTATTAAAGTTCCTTTATTGAAAAATATATATTTAATATAACCAGTTACTCAGGGGTTATGTACCTTCCCAACGGCGAAAGAATTTTTGAAATAGGTCAAGTAGTTTTTGAGTATAATCGTTACAAACAAAAAAACAAATCTTTCCTCCTTTTGATACTGCCTTTGCCGTGGGAATTCTATAAATTGCCGTCTTTATCCTTGTCAAAATCATAAAGGGAACCTCTATACAAAATTCCAACTTTCTAGGTTGAGCGCCTGCGTTAATACACTTACAGTCCTATTACTCCCTTTCCCGTGGGAATTCTATAAATTGCCGTTTTTATCCTTGTCAACATCATAAAGGGAACCTTTATACAAAATTCCAACTTTCTAGGTTGAGCGCCTGCGATAGTACACTTACAGTCCTATTACTCCTTTTCCCGTGGGAATTCTACAAATTGCAATCTTTATCTTTGTCAACATCATAAAGGGAACCTCCATACAAAATTCCAGTTTTCTAGGTTGAGCGCCTGCGATAATACACTTATAGTCACATTACTCCCTTTCCCGTGGGAATTTTATAAAACCCCATCTTTATCCTTGTCAACATCATAAAGGGAACCTCTATACAAAATTCCAGCTTTTTAGGTTGTGCGCCTGCGATAATACACTTATAGTCCTATTACTCCCTTTCCCGTGGGAATTCTATAAAACACCATCTTTATTCTTGTCAAAAGAACCTATACAAAATTCCAGCTTTCTAGGTTGAGCGCCTGCGTTAATACACTTACAGTCCTATTACTCCTTTTCCCGTGGGAATTCTACAAATTGCAATCTTTATCTTTGTCAACATCATAAAGGGAACCTCCATACAAATTCCAGCTTTCTAGGTTGAGCGCCTGCGATAATACACTTATAGTCACATTACTCCCTTTCCCGTGGGAATTTTATAAAACCCCATCTTTATCCTTGTCAACATCATAAAGGGAACCTCTATACAAAATTCCAGCTTTTTAGGTTGTGCGCCTGCGATAATACACTTATAGTCTTATTACTCCCTTTCCCGTGGGAATTCTATAAAACCCCATCTTTATTCTTGTCAAAAGAACCTATACAAAATTCCAGCTTTCTAGGTTGAGCGCCATACATATTTTTTGGGTAACTTGAACCGTTTATGCAGCGCACGCAACGGAAGCCCTAATAATTTTCCCCGTTTTTGCAACATTTTTCACTGATGCTTCGCTTCTATTGGTCGCAGCGTAATGTTATATAGCCTAAAGCTTTCCTCGATAAATGGACTATCCAACACAAAAATAATTTTTCAATTCGAACCAGTAGTTCCTGAGATTAGCGTGTTCAAATAAACAAACAAACAAATTCTAAATTAGTATAGATATTTAAACAGCGCCACCTAGCGTAATAGATTTAAAGTGCTTTAATTTTCGCGCGATATTTATAATTTGATGAAAACGTAACCATAGCGGCGCGATGTAACTTTTGAATAGCGCTATCTAGCGTAGAATAGATAGAATTTTCGGCAAGCGCGTCAAATTTTTTGCTATAACTTCTAAAGTATCTATTTAAATTATATGGTGTAAAGATTATAATAATGTACATGAAATGCTTAAGGTAACTAACGTAGTTAACTGGATAAGGATTAATACTGTATACGTCAAAATCGGTTTCCAATTTCCGCATTATTACTCGGCAATCGCTTTTTATTTTATTGTAAGTTATCCGTAAACGATAAATATATGCTATCGCGGACTTTTTTGGAGACCTAAATAAGAGGAATATCCTATAATTTTTGTTTTGTTAAAGGGTTTAGACAGCGTTTTCGTCGACAGCTCCCAAGCGGGTTGATTTTTTCCGACCCTCCCAACAATAATCTTTATATTTCAGCCAATTTACACAAAATCCTGACAAATTTTATACATAAACCTTCCTCATGAACCAGGCTATCCGTTGGTGAAAACCGCAAGAAAATCCGTTGGGTAGTTTTTGAGTTTATCGCGAACAGACAGACAGACAGACAGATAGACAGACGCGCGGGAGGACTTTGTATATGTAAGGACTCTTTAGAAGTAAAGTTTGTGTGTTTGTATATTTGTTAAATTGTAAGGGGTAATCTCGTAAAAATTCTTTCACCAATAGAAAGCCACATTATTGCTGAGTGTCATAGGTTATATAAAAAACCGAAAAATAAAAAGGCTTTTACGTGGTAGTCGGTTTTGCAAAGTGAATCGGAGAAAAAACGGTCGAATGAAAGCGTTTCTTACGAACGCCTGTACTAAAAAAGGATTATTAACATTATGCCCAACGAAGTGGGCACAGGTCAGCTAGTAATATATATAAGCGTCTATAGGCTACGAAGACGGCTTACCATCATTCCGGCCGTATGCTTGTTTGCCACCTTTGTGGTATATAAAAAATACATATTCTCAATTTATATTATACGAAACACTTTTCTTTGTAATATTCTTTATTTATTTGTGATGTCATCCGACTGCATCATGAGCACACAGCCACATAGACAAAACTGAGGTTTTCGGCGACTGGGACCGCCATTAACTGAGACCGTGCTGACCGTGGTGTATTGATATTATTATTAAAAAAACTTGAACGATTGATCCCGGTCGCCGGAGACCTCACACAACTCACACAGCACCACCTGGTCCCAAAGTAAGCTGAACTTAATTTGCTTGGTACCAGACAACGAATATTTTTTAAATGTATGTACTTGTAATTAAATACAAAACACACAAATGCTATCACAATATAATATTTGCCCTGTATGGAGATCGAGCGCTCTCTAGTTCCGAAGGTAGCGCAAACGGGCTGTCCCCACCTGTTGCTCTCTTAAAAACTAGTGTAAAGATATAAAATTATCAATCAATATACAATTTAAGTGAGGTAGGGCGAAACGCAGCGGATAATCCGCTCAAACCGGAGCAGTCCGTCTGGGGAAGGACCTCCACCTTACAGAAGATCGCAGCCAAATAGCATTGGCCTCTTCCATGTTGTGTTCCTACGGTGAGTAAGGTCTGCAGAGCTCAACTTTAAGGTTGGGAGGGTTGGCAACGCTTGAGTGATACCCACTTTTTTGCAAGCGTCTATAGGCTACGGTGACGGCTTTCCATCATTCCGGCCGTATGCTTGTTTCCCACCTTTGTGGTATATAAAAAATACAAATTACAAAATCGTAATCTAGTCGTTGTCTGTGCACGCTAATCTCAGAAACGGCTCAGCCGATTCGAATACGGTTTCCACTAATGCGTTGCGGATTGCGCCATTTAACATTTGGTATTTAGTAATCTGTGATTTAGTGCTAGTTCATTTCAATTGGTTTTATACCACTAACGTAGCATACAAGCATACGGCCCGTCTGATGGTAAGCAACCAAGCCTATGGACGTTTGCAACACCGAGGGGCATCATTCGCGCGTTGCCGACCCTGTAAAAAGTGGAGCTCTGCAGACCTTACTCGCGGGCCGTAGAAACACAACATTGCCGAAACCAATACTATTTGGCTACGATCTTCTGTAAGGTGGAGGTCCTTCCCCAGACGGGCTACTTTGATTTGAGCGGATTATCCGCTATGCCCTCTATCTTAGTCTCTTTCATAATTTAAAAATTTAAATCAATCTAAAGGGCACGCAGGCGAAGCCGCGGCCAGAAGTCACGTAAAGAAAATGTCTATGAAAATCAATTTTATCACACAATAAATTAGTCATCATTTTAACTTTATCAACTTTAAATATGAAAATAAATGTTAAATAATAACCAACTAATTATTATTCTCATTAGTTGCAGTAAACATTGTATTAGTACTTACTAATTAAGTGACATTGGGTTAAGCACGTGCGCTCACTTCTAAAATTAGGATGCCTTGCTGTCTGCTCTTAATTTTCAAAGTAATTATTATATTAGTTACGTAATTATGGTATAAGGATATCAATTATCGGCTGACGCCTTTCCGTCACCTCGGAGACTCTATTTCTTGACCCTATTTCTTCTTTCTTTATTAGCAACGACGACCACAACTAGCTTACTCTTTGTTAAAATTTCTATTCTAATATTATGTTATATGGTCCTAATTTATTAATGAACTTCCTTTTAACACATGGCTATTTATGTTACATATATAATGGTCTAGTATAAAAAAAAAAAAAAACTATTTTAATTTTTAAAAAACTTGTAAAAGACCATTTCCTTTCACCATAAGCGAATGTTTTCTTCCTTTTCTTTAGGACCTACTAGCCTACTACGACATTACTTTATTTATTTATCGTATGTTTATGATATATACATATGTATATATGTGTATGTATGTATGTATATAAGTTATATTTATATTATGTATGAGATATGTATGTTTGTATGTATGATTTGTGTATTCTTATGTAAGTATTACCTATTATTCAAAATTAGTTCAGTTTGTACTTATTACGTTGCAAATTCTGTTAATCAGATTCTTGTTTTGCTTGCCCTGCCCGTTTCTTTCTTTAATTCGTTACCCAAAGGTTGCCTTGAAAAGATTGCTTTTAGCAATAAGGCCGCCTTGTTGCTAATACACCAGTATGTAAGATTTTAATGTAATATTTCTTTGTGCTGTTGGATGTGTATTGCAAATCACTACATAGTATAAAACAAAGTCGCTTTTTCTGTCCCTATGTCCCTATGTCCCTTTGTATGCTTAAATCTTTAAAACTACGCAACGGATTTTGATGCGGTTTTTTTTAATTGATAGAGTGATTCAAGGGGAAGGTTTTAAAGTATCATACATTCCAAAATTCCCACGGGAAAGCGGGATACACGCAAACGAAGTTGCGCGGGTTTCGCTAGTAAAGTATATTCTATCTATCTATCTAAAAAAAAAATTTGATTGTATTGTAAGTAGTTAGAAAATTTTGCTTACTACATAAATTCGTCCATATTCAACCATTTTGATATGTGAGACGCGTTGACGCGCGCGCTCTTCGCACCGCACCCCTAAAACATTTTTTTTCTACTGACGGATGGCTGCAACAAGAGAGCCGCATTTTACCGAGTATTTCTAAATTAATTGCCTTTTTTTTTACTGAATACTAGACCATTATTACGATCATTTGTAACCTATATAGTCATGTGTTAAAATGAAGTTCATTAATAAATTAGGACCCTAATTATATATATTATCATGGTGCTCGGCAATCGAGCCTCATTTGATTTGTCATCTCTTTAGGATATAATGCCTTTTGCTTCAAATTGCTGTCTCTCGGCTATTGTCGATAGATGACAGTCGTTAAGCCAAGTGTTTTCAAGCCCAAGCCACCGGGCTTGGGCTTGAAAACATTGGCCTCTGCCAATCCGCATTGGATCAGCGTGGCAGAGTATGCTCTAATCTCCTTCGATTGAAGGGAGACCCGTAACCCTGAAGTGGGATGATTATGGGTTGAGAATAGTTGAGATGATGGTTGGCAGCCCTACGGTGAATGACAGGACGCCAGTTCTAATAAAAATGAAGTTATAATGTAGTGGTACAAAAAATATATCTATTTGTGGAACCAATAAGTCTTAGGACATATAAAAACTTCAACATACCAGTTACTCGAAGCAAAACCTGGATCCCAGACGATGGCCAACATTAGTCAAGCTGGTCAATTTCCTTTAAGGTCCTCGCACATAAGACCACGTCTCGGATTACGAAAAATTGTTTTCGCGGAGTGTAAACAATTATTTAATTTACAACAATTTATATTATTATTATTTTGAAAGAATTACATAGCGCCGTCTAGACCCACACTAAGAAAAACTTGTACATAAATAAAAAAAATTTACTCAAATCACACAGCGCGCGCCATCGTGCCAAAAGTAATGCTATGGGTACCTGACAACAGATATTTATTGTTGTAAATATACATAACTAGCTTTTCCCCACGGCTTCGCTCGCGTTAATTTTATGACATAGATCTCGTTTGACTACAAGACAACCCATAGCGCGCCCTTGTGGCGCCATCTGTTGGCCGTTACAGCGCCCTTTATAGTAGAAAAAATATTTTCCCATTGGAATGACATACTTTTACGGGAAAAAAAGCTATGTTGGTCTCTGTACCCCTGACAATATATATAATATACAAATTTTCATAATGATCGGATGACAAACAAACAAACTCACTTTCTCATTTATAATATTAGTTAGGATTCTTATAATACAAAGAAAACAACTCAACTCAACCCAGACAAATGTTAGCCCCAAACAGCAATCAAACCCGAGCCACAGTCCGGACACTCCATACAACGCGCGTGAAATAATCACCTATTACTACTACAATGTCGGTCAATGTCGTCTGTACACGCGCACACGTATGCGCACACGACAACATTTTCGTTCACTAAACGCACACCTTTTCGACTGAGGGCTCCTCGAGTGCTTCTCGGGTGCGGCTGGGGTGCGGTAACTCGGTCCGGTGCGGGGCGGAGAGTGTTCATTCTACCTCGGGTTATTACATATTCTATGCCCGAGCCCTCTTCTGATGCCGAAGGCTTACTACCAACGCACCGCCGCAGCCGAAAAGTGCTGTCATAACTAGACATCGGATTATATGCATTTGCATGTTTGCATATGCAAATGCATATAATTCCATTTTTATAGCGTTTTTGCATATTTTGGTACTTTTTCATTGATAGTGCATATTTCAGTATTTATACTTGTTAGGCGGAAAGAAAATTGCGCATTTATCAACGGCACCGGACAAACTCTGCCTGAAGAGGTCTCTGCAGAAATGGCGCCAAATGTCAAGTTCTGTCCGGTAACGTCAGTTGACGTCGAAAGGTCATTTTCAGCCTATAAATTAATATTAAGTGACAAACGTCACAAGTTTTCCGTAGAAAACCTGGAAAAATATGTTATTGTTTATTGTCACAAGAATTATAACAATAACTAATATGAACATATATTATCGTGCTGCAAAAGCGTGTAGTGCGTTTTATTTATAAATTAGGTTACCGTGAATCACTTCGCGAGTTCTTCAAAAGCACTAATATTCTCACGGTGGCATCACAGTGCATTCTTGACAGCATTATGTTTGTTCGTAAAAACATTAATGACTATAACCAGGTGTCCGATATTCATAATTTTAATACGCGTAATAGAAATAAATTAGCTGTTCCTAAATTCAGGCTTAGGAAAGCGGGCAAGTCATTTATGATCCAAAGTTTGCATATGTATAATAAAATTCCAGAATATATTAAAAACTTGCCCAATAATAGATTTAAATTAAATGTAAAAAAATTCTTAACCAGCAAAGCGTATTATACTATCAACGAGTATCTAAATGAAAGGAATCCCTGGCCCTCTTGTGAAGGTGAAATGCTAAAACTTGTCGTGAAAAGCCAGTCAATGTTCAATAAACTACATGAATAAAATTTGTGTTCAATATTGTAACATGTACGTCGTAGTGTCATCTAAGTGGTGCTGTTTTTCTTATTATTTACATTTTAATATAATTAATATATGACAAGGATGTTAATGTGTACGTGCATGTCATGCTCGCAAATTGTCCAAACTGGTGGTGGCGTTGGGGGTCGGGTTACTGTTGTTCCCTACAATATTGTTCATAATATCGTGATGGTGAGCCCAGTAATGGAGGCTGGAAGGCCGACTCTCACGTCAACTCGAAAATACACGAGAACGGTTGCTGCCTTGCGGGCGGTCTGCTCCTATCTTTAACACCGATTTAGCATTTTATATTTTAGATTTAATTTTATGTTGAGACAAATTAATGGCACTATTTATTGACATTCCGCGTACGTAATGTTGTATGTATGTACCTAGTTTTAAATTCTATGTTGAAAAAGAAAAGAAAAAAGAAAATTTCGATATATTTTTAAATGACAAAAAAGGCCGTAACTGGTTTTCTTTCGCCATTTCTTTTTTACCAGTGGTCATTTTGCTTTTGTTTCCGAAATGGTAGTAGTTTATAGAGTAGATTAATTTATACAAATCATTTATTACTGTATACTCTGACAAGAGAACGTGTTTGTGAAAACCTATTCTCTGAATAAAAGTTTTGAATTTTGAATTTTTGAATTTTATGTGTAACATATAAAAATAATGTTAAAATAAACGTAAATTGTAATAATGAATGGTTTTTTGATTGTGCATATTTTGTGCATATTTCGCACTTTTTTAGTGCATATTTGCATGCATATTTTGGCATTTTGATAGTGCATATAATCCGATGTCTAGTCATAACTAAAGACCATACGATAAAAAGTAACGGTAGGAAGAAGAAGAAACCAAAAAACGCCGTCGCATGTTGTCTAGTGCGAGAGGACCTTTCCACGTATCAATGACAGAGGAGTCGGGTGCAACGAGTAACACCGGTTGGCTATTATTAGAGTATTCCCTTGCGTGGGTAGAAGGGATGCAGTTTGTGTTACGAACTAACCACAATAATCTACGAACACTATAATAAAAATTAAACTGTCCAAACAAGCTCTATTATTTAAGTCTAAGTTTAGATTTAACTCTTCTTTTTATGATTTTTATTTATAGTTGTTAAGCAACTAGCCATTCATATTTTTTGAAAGAAAATTTTCACCTCCTACCCAGGTGGGATTCAATTCAATTCAATTCAATTCAATTCATTTATTTGCAAATGTAGGTAGGTACATCAATCAGGTGTTAATACAGTTTTAAGTTTCGACTACATTTTACCTTACGGCGTGCAAAGTTTAATAATAAAAGTAAATTTATTTAAAACAAACATTAATCAAATCATAAATCAAACATTAAATTAAATATATTAAACAAAAAAAATAAAATCAAACAATAATTATTCAATGGAATTAGTATGTCAGGGTTTTGTCAGAAAGATATTCATTGATGGAGTAGTACGCTTTTTCTTTCAATAGATTCAAGACACGTCCTTTAAAATGAGTACAATTCAGAGAGAGAACATTCTTTGGTAGATTATTATATAGTTTAGGAGCCATAAACATGAAATTACTATGAAAATGCTCAGATCTACAAGGTGGATAGCGAATCTTCGCTGAATTGCGACTACTGTTGTGTCTTGCGTACAGATGCATATTCTGCTTTACAAATAATACACTTTCTAATATGTATAGACAGGGGACTGTCAGTATTCCCAATTCCTTGAAGTGGGGTTTGCAGCTATCTGTCTGTTTCTTCAGCTTGCATATCGCCCTAACACATTTCTTTTGCGCTCGAAATACTACTTCTCTTAGTGTAGAATTCCCCCAGAACATTATCCCATACCTAAGCGAGGCCGATACATACGCATGATAGGCAGTCATGACTGTTGATTTGTTAACTACTTTTCCGAGCATATAAAGGGCATATGAGAACTTATACAGCTTATTACAAACTGTTTCCACGTGAAACTGCCAGCTGAGATCATTGTCTATGTGAATGCCGAGAAACTTAGTAACATTTACCTCTGAAACCTTGGAGCCAAGATATTCAATATTTAAAGGCTGATTATATCTCTTTTTCTGATTCGTACCCACGACCCCTCGATATCCGCCCGAGTGCTCTCGATATATCGATCTCGAATTAATTTTAACTCTTCTTGTTTCTAGTTAATATAAAATGCGATTTTTTCTTGGAAGTAATTTCATATGTAACTTTTTCTTAAGGGCCACGGGGAGAAAAGTAATCTTTATTTTCTATTACGATTGGGAGTGGAGAAGTAACGAAATCTATATATTTTTTGTGACGTATAATGCATAGCCAGGTAAAAAAATGTTGTAACTAAATGACTTACACATCATTTGGTTTTAATTTTATAGTCCAGTCATAAAATCTTTGACGTTTTAAAAAAGGCTACGGTGACGACTTACCATCAGGCCGACCGTATGCTTGTTTGCCACCTGTGTGGTATAAATAAAAGGCTTTTTTGTAGTGACTAAACATAGTTACCTAAGATTTCCATACTCGTGCCAGTTGACGACAAAAAATTAGGTAAAATCGAATAGTGTCAAGCTGCACGATCGTGCCGTGTTATTTCGTGCGAGATGACGAATAATTCCTCAGTGGAACGAATGAGATTGCGGGAAAAAACCCGTTTGTGTTGGCCTGTTAATAAAAACTAATGGTAGGTCAACATTAACTGGCTTTATTAAAGATCAATTGGCATGGTCCAACAAACATTGTCATGAGCAACCATCTAATGCAGACTAATTAACAGCGCCCAGCTGTCTCGTAACACATCTGATATCATTAATTTATCGTTCACAATAACTTAGTTGAGAATGAGTAACGTAGAAACCAGCGTACCTAACTATATTTGAGAGCCGTGGCAAATTCAGTGTATACCTACCTACCAACTTCTATGGGAAATAAAGAATAAGAATATCACTACGATTATTTTCTTTCACTAAAACCTAAAACATACAACACATAGAAAACGATTCATAGTATTCATAGTATTCCGTTGCTGGGTCTATAAACTGAATTTGGGTTAGTCATTTCTAAAATTGCGTAAGGTTTTGTTTTAGTAATTAATCGAACAGAGAATAATTATTTTAAATATGCGTAGATATCTACTGTTGTATGATAAAGACGAAACACCATGCACAGAAGATGCTGTCTTTACCCATCAGACCTCTAATATCCCGATAAGAAATACTAACATATCTCCGGTAAAGTTACAAGAGTTCGCGATGTTTTTCTTTTTATCACCGAGAAAAAAATCTAAGAACTATTAAATTGTGAGTACCGGTAAGCGTCTTATAAGAAGGGCAACAAGAAATTCCGAAAGTAAGGACTGACGCTTCGTTGAATTCTACGAACCTTATTCTAACTAATAATGTCTTTTTTGACAAGACTACATGTTTTGTTGTTTCGAATGGACACTTTCTTGGTTTCCCCCCATATTGCATGATTATTTAAAGAGTCACATTTTGTTGATTGTGTGGTGGGTGGACTAATTCCATATTTTTCCCTACTAAAAAGGTTTGAACTGCCTAGTTGACCTAAAGTTTGAACTGATCAGTTAAACTAGAGGTCAACTGGTCAGTTGAAACTATTTTTACTACTGAAAAAATAAACTTAGTTACTAATTTGAACTCTTTTCGTCCAATTTCTGGGCAGTTCAACATTTGAATTATTTTCTCAATAGTTCACTGAGAAAATAATTCAACGGTTGAACTGACCAGTTGAACTAGAGGGAACAGGGTATTTTTTTTATCTTGTTTCACATAGAAACATCATCATAAATAGTACCTACTTATGACAAATAGATATATTATTATATTAGAATCACTGATTAGAATCATAGTTTATCATGAACGCATGCGGCACACGCTCTGATGCAGCAAAGAATTGTTTTTGCGTATAAAACGGCACGTGTGACACGTCAATTGACATTTGAAATAATTGATAAAACACAACTGATTGCAAAGTTCAAGATATCAATTAGCAACAGAATTGTGAACAATTAATATTATTGTATCTATATGCATGATTTATAATGATTATGACTACTTAGGTCGCGTTTACGTTTGCAATTTCTCGCGGATTCTCACGGCACATAAGAACCTATCTACGTGTCTATCCTACGTGTCGTTCCAACCTCATCTTTTCATATGCTACTTTTTTGGGAGACTATTTTTTATATTAGATTCAGGACCCTTTCAGGTTACAGGTATTCCTGATAAGTCTATCAGATAGCATGTGAAAAATCATAAAACTGTAAATTTATCTGTCAGGTACGCTTTGACTTTGTCATCATCATCATCTCAGCCACAAGAAGTCCACTGCTGGACATAGACTCCCCCAAACGCCTCCAATGCTACCTGTTGGCAGCGGCCTGCATCCAGCGGCTTCCTGCGACTTTCCTGAAGTTTTCTTTGACCATCTAATACCTGCAAATTACAAGTGAATACGTACGACTGGAACTTAGGGTTTAAGAGCTTTGTCACAGGCTTTGTATTGTATCATATAAAAATAAAACAATTGAGGAGTACTAAACTTATAAAACAAACATTTTTAATTTAACAAGCGCAACATGAAACAATTTAGGTCGTAATTTAAGTACTTGATCATCATCATCATCTCAGCCACAAGAAGTCCACTGCTGGACATAGGCCTCCCAACAAACGCCTCCAATGCGACCTGCTAAGTAGTCACCTAAATTTAATTATTCTGAAACAATTAGGTACCAAACATTTCTAAATTTTATTTTCACATTTCAGTGGTGCTACCCATATTCTCGTATGGCACAGCGGTAGGATGGATGTCCCCTATGGGACCCCGGCTCATGTCCGAGGACACCCCAGCATCGGAACCAGTGCGCCCTGACGTCATATCCTGGATGGCATCTGTGGCCTACCTGGTTGGAGTACCAGCTGTGTTTCTCTTCGGATATATAGTAGACAATTTTGGTCGGAAGAGGGCGCTGTTGTTTTGTTCGTTTTCTATGGCCGTAAGTACCAATTACTTAATTTTTTAACATACATGTATAACCTGTTTTTCTTAACTTGACCTAGCATTTGTCAAATCTCTTAGGTAAAATTAGAAAATTTTAGAGAAATTTTAGTTTAGAGATCAACAGAATTAGCACCAATGTAGTAAACAATCTTAGCGTGTCTTTTTATTCAATTATGCATGTGTAAAATCGATAAATCCCCAGAATAATAAGAGTATTGTGTTAAATGCCATTTCTAACTATATTATTATTATTTGGGTGTGAATGATAATATTAATTGCCTATTTTCGTTAAAAAGGCGTGCTAAGATTCCTCACTACATTGGTCAAGTTAAGAAAAACAGGGTATAGATGCACACACATTTGTCTCGAGCTGGATTCGATCCTGCCCTTGTTATAAAAGTAGCCATTGCTAGCCACTTGATCACCGCGCATGTCAAAATTTGTTTGTATTACTTGTCATAGTTAGCATCTTGTCAACAACACTAATGAACTGATTTTTTTTCGATATCAGGTGAGCTGGGGCCTAAAACTTTACTCGACAGAAACATGGGCACTAATAACAGCGAGGGCTATTGTAGGCTTTGGTGTGAGTGGATCCTACGTTGTAACGCCCTTATATATCAAGGAGATCAGTCAAGATGCCATTAGAGGAACTTTAGGTAATTATTTAAGTCTAATTTCTTTCTGATTAAATTCGTTGTGAGTTCCAAGACAGCTGTAGTTTCTCCCCCGGGACGTCAATAAGCTTCATTGCTTATTGTCAATCTGAGGTCGCCGTTGTTGATCCTGGCTATATAGGAGACGCGTCGGTTCCGATGTGTTGCTACTACTCACAACAAAATAAGGGCGACTCGTAATTTCCTATTGAAACATTCACAACTTTTATTTAATAAATTAAAAAATCATAAAAAATAAATTTAAAAATATTTTATTTACATATCAAGATTTTACTTAAACAAACTCTATTTCACTTACTTAACTTTACTTAAATAAACTACATAGTTAAATATTATTTATTTCTCACTTACATTTTGATTTTAAAAAATCCCAAGAACCCCTCTTTAGCTTGCTGCTGCGTGAATTCCTTTGCGAACTTTTACTTCCTCTCTCTAAGATATTATTTTTCTATTTTAGGAAGTCTCGTGGTACTATCGCAGAATTTGGGAAACTTAGTGGTGTATATTCTGGGAGAATATTTAAGTTATCATGCCACTTTGTGGATCTGTCTGGCGATACCTCTGGTACATCTGCTGACGTTCCCCATGATGCCAGAAACACCTTCGTACCTGCTGGGATGTGGGAAGGTTGAGGTAAGTTCATCTAACATGATCTATTAGTCTAGTTCTTTCAATACTTTCTTATCTGAGGTTAGAAAATATATTTCAAAATAATTTCTAACGTGCTGATTTTATTCACCGGGTAAGGTGATAAAATGTGTACAGAACTACAGACTTACTTACATAAATCCGAAAACTCGAAATTGGTGGTACAGACAACTATTGAAACATGTAGGTGACTAAAAACAAAGATTTTTGTTATTATTGTAAGCATCGTTTTAAAACTTGTAATTAAATAGTACAATTTGCATAGGTACAATTGATAAATAAAAATTCGATTATGTACATCATTTAATGCAATATTTAAAAAACTTGAATTATATTTACGGCCCAGGTTTTCTCTTTGATTTGTTAATTATACATAGGGATATAAACCAGGAGGGCTACTTCGAAGCGTAAATCTGATACTTCGGCCGAAGAATGATAACCGTGAATTACAAGGTATTTCATGGTTATAATTTAACGAACTACTAAAAAAACATAAAGTACAAGGTATTTGATGGATAGAATTCAAGAAATTATTATAATACATTGTATTTCATATTTAAATTTAAATTTACATTTCGTAGTAGCCCTCCAGGAACCAGTCGGTTAATAATCCTATTCCTTATCCTAGTCTATACATTTAGGTCTCCTATGTACACCATCTGTAGCTTAATTAAAATTCTTTTTTAACAGGAGGCTCGTGACGCATTAGCTTGGCTGAGATGCCGGGACAGCTCGGAAGCTGCTGTGGACAGCGAACTACAGCTTCTACTACTCGAACTGGAAGAGAAGAAAGCTAGAAAGTTCTTCACAGCTATCAAAACTTTGGGTGAGTTCCACAGAAGAATATTTCTACTGCTAGTTCTACAACCTCGCGAAGTTGAGCACGATATTGAGTTGTGTCAATGCAGAAAAATCGGTTTTTCTCCTGCAAAACAAACTTTTTTTTGAGTTATCTAAGTTTACCTAGATCTAAACCCAAAAACATAGTTTTGCCGGAAGAGAATAACACGTTTTTACTGCATTTAGGCCCTTTTACTATTCTGAGTGGTCCGAGTTGCGATCAAAGTCAAAAATATTTTAGTCTGTGGGCCTTCGCGGGCACTTTTTTACCTACTCACGTCATTTACAGAGAGAGACAGAGAGTAGGCTTTCACAGGCATAGTCTCTCGCGTGTACTTAGTAGGTACCTACATATTATTTTTCGGAAACAAATACATTAACAACAACAAATAAATGATCACTGGGAAAAGAAATGGCGAAAGAAAACCGGTTACGGCCTGTTTTGTCCATCAGATATTTTATCTTTTATTTATTTTTTATTTTTACAATGCGGCTTAAGATTGGTACTACAAATGTTCATTTCAATTAAGTACCTATGTTTTTATTTATTTCTTTCAAACAGACTAAGCAGATAAAGCGTAGGTACATTTGGTTTGTTATTGCAAAGTACACACGTGACCCAGTGTTCGGGGTGCTCTAACAATATGTAAACTTCGCTAATAGCATCGCCGCTCAAACATATCGATTTCAAGTCGTGTGAATACATTTATTGTTTTCTTTACTGATTATAAACCGTTACATTTTCACATGCGAAACTGTTGTTTTGTAATGGAATTCGTAGTTAAGTCAATTTCCGTTTTCAGTGTTTAGAATAGATACATGGGAATAACGGAAAAGTTAGGTCTATTTAAGTAGGGTTATTATAAGTATAAGTGCCTACCTACATATAATAATAAATAAATATTCTTGGACAAATCACACAACGCCATCTAGTTCCAAACTAAGCATAGCTTGTACTACGGATACTAGATTGCTGATAAATATACTTAAATACTTTTTTTTGTAAATATGTTTTATGTTTTCTAGGTTACTTATTATACATAGAAAACACCCAGACCAAGGCAAACAGACATGTTCATGCACACAAATCCCCAAAGCCTTGCGCAGGATTCGAACCCGCGGCCCTTGGGATAAAGTGACCATTGCTAGCCACTCGACCACCGGTCAATATATGTATTTACAACATCGACACAAAAGTAAAGACAAGCTGTCAGTACTGAGATATTGCGGCATTGCGATGGTGCACATCCACACCCTTCGAGCGAGCGTCTTCGAGCAGTGGTTGACAATTTTTATTTAGCAGATCGTTTTTTGTCAATTGAACACTGCTTCTGTTGCTCGCTCGCAACCGTAACTGACTGAAGGGTGGTATCAATTTGCACCATTGCAATGCCGCGAAATCTCAGTACCAGACAGCTTGTCCTTCTTTTATGTCGATGATACCATAAGCAGGTTAATCCAAATACTATAGAAACTCTACCGAGTTAATACGCACAGCTCTTGACGTTTCTCATACAATGACTTGGCAACCTCCGAAATAGCGACATCTGTCGGCACGAGGTGAACATTTCCATACAAAACGCACAAAAGTTTTGAAATCGTACCGTAGGGGCGCTAGTGTCGCCGTCTTGCCCGAATTCTTCCGAAGCTGTGCGTATTAATAATAATATAAAATAATAAATTCTTTATTTTTAACAATTTTACATACAGTAACTTAAAACTAATACATTTTATTCTTAAATTAAAGATCGTGTACACTTCAGTATCCCTGAACTCCTCACTAGGATTCCCTGTGTCGTGGGCGTCCAGGTCCTTCCCGATTGAAAACAATTTTTTACTTATACATATAATTTTGTTTACTCTATTTAATATATACTAGCTGACCCGGCAAACTTTGTTCCGCCTTAGAGGCACTACCCTACCCTACCCCTACCCTACCCCACTCCTACCCTACCCTACCCCTACCCCTACCCTACCCAACCCCTACCCCTACCCTACCCCTAATCGAGTTTTCATTGTTTTTAAGATGTATTCTGCTATTCGGGACGGAAACAAATCCAACAAATCAAAAACCATGGCAATCGGTCCAGCCGTTCTCGAGTTATAAGTGTTGTAACAAACACGACTTTCTTTTATATATATAGAAGATTATAATGTGTGTACCATAAGATATATATCTATTATTTATAATACATGAGTATAGATATATATAAAATATATATATTTATAGATTGATAAAAGATTTAAAAAAAATCAATTGGTTAATCTCTTGTAATATTAGAACTATTTTCCTATTGATTTAATTTTAACCTTTATTACTAGCTTTATCTTATTTATACTACCTACCTACTATTATCATCACCATTTAATTTTATACTACTACCTCTAATATTTTATCTGTTTCATAGGAGCTTTTCGGTTTCAGCCATTTATAGACAGTTTGTCTGCAATTACGTCTGGTCATGTCAACAATATTATTATTTACTTTGTACATTTTTGTATAAAGATAAGGGCCCATTATTTTATATGCCCTACGGGCATATACCGTGCGGATTCTTGGCCTATCCCATTTTAACTCGATAGAGTTTCTATAGTATTTGGATAATCCTAGCTTACTTTGGGACCCAGGTGGCTCTGTGTGAACTGCGTAACATTTAATTATTTCTTTTTTTTCAGTATCTGACCGCAGTACATTCCGTGCGTTCCGCATTACTCTGATCATAACTCTGGCCAGAGAAATGTGCGGATGCTTAACCGTGCTACACTTCGCTTCGATGATCTTCAACGAAGCCAGTAAGGGTAGTTGGGTGCTGTCATCTAACCAGCAAGCGGCTATACTAGGCGTGGTCCAGATGATCGGGTCCTGTACCGCTTCTGGTCTCGTGGAAAGGACTGGGAGAAAGGTAAGAATTTCGTCATCTATACTAATATTATAAACAGTATCTAAGAATTTCGTCATTTAAACTAATATTACAAAACAGGAAAGATTTGAAGAACTGGACCGATTTCAAAAATTATTTTACCTTTGGGAAGGTAGGTATTACTCCCGGGTAACATAGGCTGTATATTTACAAAAAAATTACAGAACCTTTGTAAAACCCGGGGCGGACCACTAGTACACACTACTTACATGAAAAATAGCCCAGTTGAATTCTGTTTGAATCAATGTTATTATTAAAACGTGTTCAAGAACAACCAATTCAAAATTGGTTTATTTTCTTACGGCCTGTGTGGCTGTAAACAATCTCATTTAGTATGAATTAAGACAAATAATATTGAGCTAATTGTATTGTTTTGTTTCACTGATTGGTGTCAATCGGTTCTATATTTTTTTGAAACAACTATCTTTTCCCCGCGGCTTCGCTCGCGTTAATTTTATGACATAGGTCTCGTTTGACAACAAAACCCATAGCGCGACTTGTGGCGCCATCTGTTGGTCGATAGCATCCAGCGCCCTCTATAGTAGAAAAAATATTTTCCCATTGAAATGACATACCTACCTACTTTCACGGGATAAAAAGTAGCCTATGTTGGGCTCTGTACCCCTGACAATATAATACAAAATTTCATAATGATCGGCTGATTAGTCAAGCCGTAGGAATAACAAACAAACAAACTCACTTTCTCATTTGTAATATTAGTATGTTCTTTTTTGTTTAATACAATTTTTTTTTAAAGTATGGTTCTCTCAATACCATTTTCACAGATAAGAGCATTTACGCGATTTTTAACCCTCCTTGGTACAGATTTGTCTTGTAACCCTATTTCTATGATATTGTTGGATCACTAAAGAGTGTTTCACTAATATTTTAAAGAGGAAATATTTGTTTTTTTGTACCTACTCAAAACTACTTGGACCGAGTTTAAAAGTTCGTACATTAACCCTGGGTAAGATGGGCTATATTATATATAATTTTAAATATCATACTAATATTATAAATGAGAAAGTGAGTTTGTTTGTTATTCCTTCACGGCTTGACTAATCAGTCGATCATTATGAAAATTTGTATATATATTGTTAGGGGTACAGAGCCCAACATAGGCTATTTTTTAGCCTCTGAAGTATGTCACTCCAATGGGAAAATATTTTTTCTACTATAGAGGGCGCTGTATGGGATGCTATCAGCCAACAGATGGCGCCACAAGTCGCGCTATGGGTTGTTTTGTTGTCAAACGAGATTTATGTCATAAAATTAACGCGAGCGAGCCGCGGGGAAAAACTAGTACAGAAATAATTTAGCAATCTCTTTATTTTAATTTCAGCCTCTACTAGGCGCGACTTGCCTAGTATCAGGTATTGCTCTATGTGTCCTGGGTGCCTGGTTCTTCGTGGAGACCACAGTGGGGACGGCTGGTGCATCATGGATACCTATAGCTGCATTGTGTCTGTGCATATATTGCGATGCAGCCGGGTTGCAACCAGTGCCATTTGTCATAATGACAGAGATGTTCAACTTCCAGGTGAGTTTTTTTTTGTAATGCAAACAAGCAGGAAACTTGATGAAAAGTTACCCGCCTATGAACTTTTTGAGGAGCTCCGTGGCGTAATGGTTACCACGCCGGACCGCTACACAGGTCTCCGGTTCGAATCCCGGTCGGGTCATGATGAAAAACGAACTTTTTCTGATTGGCCTCGGGTCTTGGATGTTTATCTATATATGTATTGTTATAAAATATACTATCGTTGAGTTAGTATCCCATAACACAAGTTTCGAACTTACTTTGGGGCTAGCTCAATCTGTGTGATTTGTAAAAAAAAAAAGTGTAAATATGTTTGTTTGTATGACCTTCTTGAACGTCGAAACGAATTTTTTTTTTAAATGGAGGGATAATGTATATTCCTAGTCGTGCAATATTTCATTTTTCTTGAACTAGGATGCGACTTTGTAATTATTATTAGAATATAAGTAATTATCTTTAAGACTAGACATTTACCCTAAGGAATTTTCCTTCCATTAGAAAAATCATCACTATAACTTGTTAATCATTTATTTTTGTTTCAGCTTCGTGGCACTGTGGTATCAATAGTGATAGCATTCGCGTGTGCGCTAGTCTCCATACAACTCCGTATGTTTCAACCGCTCGCCGCATCCGTTGGATTGTATCTCGTATTCTGGTTATATGCAGGCATATGTATTATAAGTACTGTTTATATATTTATAGTTGTCCCTGAAACTAAAATGAGGAGCATAGATGAGATATACGCCGAGTTAGGGGGTAAGAAAGAGACAAAAGACTGCGAGGCTGATGTTACCAGGCTGTAATAGTTTAGACTTTAGATTTATTACTGGATAGTCAGTAGAAGAGGCTAAGAGATATAAAATTGAAAAGATTGGGAATTAACAAATATTTTTTTTACAAAAAATGCATAATGTTACAACAGCGGTCTAATTCTTGATAAAAATGATATTTTAACTATTTCCGTTACGAGAATTGACCGTTTGAAAAATTAGAAACTTTAGTCGGGCTGGTGGTCACAAAATAAATTGTATAAAATTCCATGAGATATGATTAAAAAAAAATTATATGGAACGATTATTTTTTAAATTATTAGGTACTTTAAAAGACTGCCGAACTTCATGGAAAAGTTCTAGTTAAAATAAACTTTTTATTATTATCATAGTTTTCTTAACTTTAAAAAGGGTCCGCGCCACCCACAGCAATCAAACAAGGCAGTCTTTTTAGTCAAACTGTATCTGGCGCCAGCTTTACAGTTCGACTATAGCTATAGTCTGTGGTTTTTTACAAACGAGTACCGAGTATGTCCCTCGCACATTTCCGATATTGACAGAGTGAAATGGGTCATTGGGACCAATAGCAAAGCTCGTAATCGCAACTCAAATTAATAAGTGGACCAATAGTCACGCAGGAAAAAAATCAGTACTCGTTTACTAAAAATAAACAACATAATTCTTGTTTCATAACTGCCTCTGTCTGGATATTAATTTAGGTGAAAAAATAGATAAGTAGCTAAATAAATATATTAAACCAGTGGCACCATTTTTAATCATACAATTATGACTAGCGACAGAATGTGAAATTATTTTGTCGAATTTAAGTCGCGGTAGATTATAACGTCATTCTAAGGCAGCGTTTACATCTACAAGTGCTCGCAAAAGAACTCGCGGAAATCTTGTATTTTTTTAAATAAAAAAAATGTATCGGCCCAAATTAAACATGTCATGTTCTGTGACTAATACGTACTATATATAATTTAGTGCCATATTTTTAGGGTTGATTTTTCAATGTCATCAAATTAATTTTATTCGTAGGACTTTGGCCAATTTCTGAAACACATTTTAATTTGAATTCCATATTATGTCAAGCTATGTCTTTTTTCTTCTTTAGTTTGACAGTGACGTCTATAATTTAATGTGTCATTAACTTTAAAAATGCGTTTCAGAAACTGGCTGTTATAACCACAGACCATAGTAGTTTTAAGTATTTGCAAACTCATTTTACAAAACTACATATCAATTTTATAAAAAAAAATTGAATGGCACGTCTAGTACTGTTCAAGTTAAAATCTCTTGGTCTGTGGTATAATTATTATGTTATAAATGTATATATAGGTATATAGGTTTATTTTAGAATATTTTGTATGTACATCAACGTGACTACAAGACTTTGTTACTCATTAAATTTTAAAAAGGAAAATGTATTTTTTATTCTCAATCTCCACGTGTAAGACCATTACGTAGTTAATACCAAACTAATCACGAGCCCAAGTGGACGCTATCGTAGTTGGCGCCAAAATCCACGCTGTTTCCTTTCTGTTTCCTAATGAGGGTTTTCATGAATTTACGTCACTAGTTGGCGCCACTTTGGCAAGTAGTCCCATTGGGTCCCATTCCAATAATCCGCGCTGTCAAAAGCGTCGTCAAAAAATCACACGAAATAGGCGCTGACACTTGACAGGTTTCTGGACCTGACGTCTCAGTGCTGCCGCCTAGTGGTGTCATTTCAGAAAACCCTCATTCCTCGATGGGTTAGCAAAGTTTTCGATTGGATGTAAAATGGCGTCGGTGATTGCTTACCATAGAGTAACACACTGGCTCGTTTGTTCCAATAAAAATTCAAACCTGAAGTTTCATTTAGCCCTGATTTAAGTTTGATAGTGCCAAGTAACCATGTATAATCCGTTCAAATATAGTGTTAAAATGTATGCGCCTTTTGTAATATAAATGCAATTTTCAACATACATCACTTTGCTCTCATAACTTAAACAGGCACTAGGACTTTCAAGCTCGTACCTAGGTCATGGAAAGAATAACGGTCTAGATTTACAAATTGTCAAATAATCAATTCATAAGCAATTTTTGGCAATTTCAAATTTCATTAATTCTACATAGTTACTATTCTACAGAGACTGACCAGCCATTCTGACCTCAGAATGGACGGTCAACCTTAAATGTTATAATTCTTTTAAATTATGCAATAAGCAATTATTTTATCACGATAACCATAAATAAGCAATTCATAATTCATTTTTGGACACAATTTTAAAGTTAAATACAATATAAACTGTTGACCTGCCATTCTGACGGTCACTGATATTCAACAATTGTTTGAATTAGCTTGTCATATTTTATTGTGGTAACATAGAGTTGTTTTGTAATCGATTCATGTTTATTTCATATCCTACCAATATTATGGCGAAAATTTGTGTGTATGCTTGTTACCTCTTCACGCTCAAATGGCTGAGCCAATATTTATGATATTTGGTATGTAGGTAGCTGATATCTTGAATTAACACATAGGATACATCTTATCCCGAAAAGTACGCGATTCGCGTAGGATTTGGTAAAAAATCTGATATAGATGGCGCTGCTGTGCATAAATTTAAATGCGGGTAACACCTCGGGCAGCATCTAGTCGATTTATATTTCAAATCAGACGATTATTTGAAACTTTGTGCCAAGTATAATGGAACAGAAAATAAACGGTCAACGCAACGGTGTGTTTTTTTTTGGACAAATCACACAGATATGTCTGATATGGGCGTTTCAAAACTGTAAGGAATATTAATTTATAAATTGTGGTAAATAGTTTAAAGAGAAAACAGGTAAATAAAACACAATGTTTCACAAGCAATGGAATGTTTACATTTGCAATGATAAAGTCAATACAATACCATATAAGTACAAGTCATACAGACAGACAGTCTCACTTCACCGCCTGTATATCAATTTAATAAACTCTTCATATCATGAAACCATTCGTTGAAGTCACAACCATGCCGCAATCACTAGGAATTAAAAAACTAAATGCCGTTGTCACAAAAAAAAATAGGCCATAGACAATTTATGTCACAGATGAAGCGAGACCACCTGTCATTTCAGTCCGAAGCGTTTATTTTTACACAAATACAAAAAACATTGCGTTTTTGGTTATACATTATTTAGGATGTTCAAAGCTTACTGAGAGTTCTAGATAGTCTTATAATACTTTAAGAGAGGTAGGGCACAGCGGATAATCCGCTCAAATCGGAGCAGTCCGTCTGGGGAAGGACCTACACCATTCCAAATAGTATTGGTCTCGGCCATGTTGTGTTCCTACGGTGAGTAAGGTCTCCAGAGCTCCACTTGGGCGGGGGGGGGGGGAGGCTTGGCAACGCGTGAGTTATACCCCCGGTATTGTCGGTGACGGTGTTACCATCAGGCGAAACAAACAGGCAAACGGGGCAAACTTCAAAAAACATTTCTTCTTCAACTTCAAAACTTCGGGGCAAAAATTTATTCAGTTTGAAAGGTGACTTGACCGGAACCTTTTGTAGCTGTGAGTCAATATTTTTGTGGGGACGTTTTTTAGATTTTAATTTTTTTATCTAAGTAAGTATACTAATATAATGGAGAAGAAAAGCATTTTTAGTTTTATATGCCAAAAAATTACGAGAATAACTGTGTTTTTATTATTTTTCTATCTTCAAAACTGACCGAGATATTTAAGTGCAAAGTTACCATTTTCGGTTGAGCCGCTGAGCGAGCGCGATATCGTTGATGACGTCACTAGGACCATATCCGCGCGAGCGACTCAGGGATTCCAAGCATTTACCCGAATGTGCCTGTCGCGCGCGGAACTACTGTGTTAATTTTATATAAGAAACAATAAAAACATCATGAGTTCATCAATTAAATATTGTATTGTGCCCCAGTGTAAAAAATACGGCCACAAAAACACCCGAAAAGTGTTTTTTTTACGTGCCTAAGAATCCTAAAATTAGAAAAAATTTATAATGCCGTCGCATTTATCCATCTTCTCGTCAGAAGAGCACATCCATTGGGACTACAAACGTCAGCATATTGTTGTGTTGTGAGGATCATTCATTTTCTATTCTATATTATATTCTATTCTAATGAGTCCAGGTTATAAACAATACAAAACACAGAATGAAGTATAGTTTTTACACTGAGTTAGGTTTATTTATAACAGCTGTACACTTGATTTAATATTACGAAAGTAGGTACCTAGGTATAAAAAATGTAAAATCGCGGGGAACGGGGTAGACTCGGTCGCTAGCAGGGTGGTAGCAGGCGCTAGTTGACGATCTGTTGTATTGTATGTATGAAATCGAAATCATTTCCAAATAATCTCGATATCAGCCGTGATTATAGTACGCGGCACGCGCACAAGTGCTAGACCTAGTCACCTGTATGGGCTACTAGCACATGCGCGCGGACTATACATATACCTCGCATGATATTTTACTAGCTGTTACCCGCGGCTTCGTCCGCGTGGTCAAGGCAAAATGCCAATAAGTTTTCCATGGGAATCTCTTCATCCCGTGGGAAAAAAGTAGCCCATGTCACTCTCCACTTCTACAGACCTTAAACTATCCCCAAAAAAATTTTTTACTTTCGACGTGAAAGAAGGACAAACAAACAAACACACTTCACATTTTATAATATTAGTATGATAGGTACCTAAGTACCTACCTAGTACCTACTATTTTATTTTAACTCCGCGAATTTTAGCTGCATCAAAATCTTTATTTCTTATAAAATATTCTGCCACCATCATATCGTGGACTATGGGAAGGTTGTCGGATTGGCCTTTTTGAAATCCTTCTTCCATTTTAGTTCAAACAATAATATACAAAATACACTACATAATTAATCAGCATTATTTAAAATCAATAAAAAACACCAGAGCGCACTAGAGCAAGCAACTTTTACCCGCGAAAATGTACTACGGACGTATGAGCCGGGCGCCCCCGACGCGCCGTATGGATGCGATGACGTCACGCGCTGTTCGCGGGGACGAAGAGATTTTAAAAACCTGCGTAAACTTCCCAAGCTTATAACTTCGTTAATATTGCACCGATCGATGTGAAATAAAAACTAGAATAATGTGTAAGGTGTAGACTTTTATTCTACGTACTCAAAAGTGTAATACTGTAACCTTGTTATCTTCTCCATTAAGAGGAAAGTTAATTTGTTTGTTTACATTGAATAGGCTCTGAAATTGGACCGATTTTTTAAATTCTTTCACCGTTGGATAACTACTCTATCCCCGGGTGACGTAGGCTATATCTTAAAAAAAAAATAGGAATCCCTACTGAAACCCGTAAGCCGGGGCGAGTACTAACTAATATTCTCAGTAAGATGTGAATTCCCACAAATCTTTACATTCTGTCCTAGAGTACACCACAAAGGATAGAAAATGGGATATATAAAAACCATGGTATAACAAAACAGGGTATTCCTTTCGCGTGACAGCTAGGTCACGTGATTGGCCCAAGATTACGTCATCGTGACGTAGCCTTGGGCCTCTTGGGCCATACACGGGAAGAGATTACCAGTACATATTATTGTACCACGATAAAAACCACCTTTACGATTATATTTAGAAACTGAATGTTATAGGAATTTGTGCTTTGTATCACCTATTTATAGAGTACATACCTTAAAATAGACATAGAACTACGCAACTACACTATTACAAAATCTATTTTTTCATATGAATGGTACAAAAGGTTATTAAGTAGGTATTCGTTTAAGTAACTTTTTTTGTGTTTTAAACTTTAACGTTTCTATGGAGTTGACATTGAACGGGTGAAATGTTGCAAGCTGCAGATAAACATTTCCCCCAAACGAAGAGGTGTTGGGGCCGTTCGCACCGCGGTGTGAAACGCCCCTGTACTCATTTTGAAGGGGTCGATTCGGACCGCAGTTATATCAAACCGCGAGTGGTTGGAACCGCAGTGAACGGACCGCAGTGAGTGATGGCCCCTTTCAAAAAGAATACAGGGGCGTTTCACACCGCGGTGCGAACCGCCCTAACACCCAAACGGAGTTAGAATTAATTTTATAGAATACTAGACGTAATCAAAATGTTTTTTTTAAATTAATTTTCGTTTAAATACTATATATTTGAGAATTACATGAAAAAACTTAATTATTACTTCGTCTGGAGGTCAGTTTTCTTTGCAGCTAACTTAGGTAGTAGATTTAGGTAGTATGTAGGTATTTATTGTAACTCTACATATTATTAATAGGCATTTAAAGTGACCAAGACAATTTTTACCACAGCAAGCAAACGGAACATTAGTTTGCGTATACGATTTATGTTAGCAAATTCTTTAGGTTCGTTCTGCCGTTTATGGAAAAAATATATAAGTTTAAGGAAAAATTGGAATATAACTAGAACGTCTATAAAACAAAACAGGATGTCTTACTCCTTAGTAACGTTAAAGTTTAAATTTCGTTATAATTATCAAAATATTCGGCCACAAATTTTGACAGAGAATTTTAAACATAAAATGGCTTTAGTTAGCTTTATTAAAAATTAAATGAAGATTATAGAATCATTACATGAACAGTTTCTTTGAAAATTTAAAACGCATTAAAAACACATTACACAAATACCATTAAAATCATAATATCTAGAAATATACTGAATTTCTGACGTATATATTGCGCGCTGCTTAGTGCTTAATTTACTTGCAAACTAACAGTCTTGTTGTGTTTGTTATTTTTATTTGTGGTCGAATACCTTGTTATGTGATATAAAAGTATATTTAAATTCTATCAAACTATTAATATCACGTGTATATCAGTTAACATTACATAAACTCTGAGATAGTATTAAGTGTTCTTTTTATATCGGGCTGGCATACTCAATCTCAATTCCAATGTCAACAGTTACCAATGGGGAACAAAACGTTAAGTTTATTACAGACTAGCGAAAGACGATAGCGTGTATCCCAAACGAAGCGCGGCTTTCCCGTGGGAATTTTTAATTTTTTCTCTCCGTAAGAACCATCCTTGGGACGACATCGGGACCTTTGATACAGTCCGGACACTCCATACAACGCGCGTGAAATAATTACCTATTTCTACTACATATGCCAATGTCGTCTGTACACGCGCGAACGTATGCGCACACGTATACAGATTCGTTCACTGAACGCACACCTTTGCGACTGACGGTTCCTCCCGGGGTGCGGTAACTCGGTCCGGCGCGGGGCGGAGAGTGGCCATTCTACCTCGGGTTATTACTAATTCTATGCCTTTGATAGAGACTGGTCCGTTTATAATATTAGTAAGGATATACGGAACATTGTACATATTGGAAGGATCACATTTCACTACTATTTCCTTTTTGAAATGTACATTATTTATTATATTTTATGTATGTGTTAAACAGTCGAAGTTATGACGATAATATGCCTATCAGGGTAACGCCGAGGCCGCTAGTAAAATATGATTTATAGCATATGCAAAAAAAATTCGAGAGATAATTTTCAAATAGTCGGTTGCAATTAAAATGTATACACGTTACTTGAAATCAATTTTAATATACGACTAATCGCCAATTTCTGAAGCGCATTTTTGAAGTTAATGACACATTCAAATGAATTGAATGACACATTCAAATTATAGCTGTCACTGGTAAACTGAAGGAGAAAAAAAGAGACGAGAACACATAAAACCACATTGGAATTGAGTCGGGTAAACCAGCTTATAAAGTGGTGAAATTGTATACAAATGAAGGGACGACTAAAAACACCTTACAAACTATTTAAAATATCTACGCTTTGGATTTTTTTTCGAAAGTACTAAACTTAATTGATAAAGCCAAATTATTCCATCACATTAGGGCAAGACCTTTACCGAAAATATTGCACTTAAATACCTATAATAAAATGATATGCGTGTGCTTAGCCTATTAAAATAAAAACGACTAAAAATTATGACGAAAAAACTTCAAAAAAAAGTCTAAAGACTTAAACCTGGTTTTAGAGGTTCTTAATAAGTTCCAGTTAACATTTCTTGTAAAATGAAAAATACAATTTATCAGATGGATTAACTGTATGTTATCAGGAACCTCTGAAACCGGTATTTTATAAATAAATTAACCGTAAAAAAGTGCATTAATATGATACAGTGACGAACAATATAATTAAATCACTTAACATATCGACAAAGAAATTGGCATTTATTTATGCGAAAATGCATTTGAATTTGGTCTTTTCTTATTATTTATTTTAATATGCCAGTGACAATTGTGTTTTTGTGGTTTCAATAAAATATTTTAATTTTTGTCTAAACAACTTTTGAAAATAAAAATTATTTATTTAATGACGTGACATTTATATTGCTCGTTACTGTATTTTTACATACTATGAAACGGATAGTTTAACAAAAATAAAAAAAATGTATCGACTAATTTATGCTAATTTTTTAATCTACAAAAGTAAATTTTGTTTTTATATTTTAATTAAGTGAATTTTGAACAATTTCTCTAACCCTCTTATTAATAAACGTAGTTTAACGAAAGAATCGTTATTGACTGTTTTTTGTCTCTTTCGCACAACTACGACGTTCACAAAAATATGTCTTCGTTCTTAATGACTATACCTTCAAGCTAGGGCGCAGTTTTTAAATTTTTTGTCCCTCTCGAACTACACTAAATTCTCCTCAAGAAAAGACAAAACTAGGAACACTTTAATTCCTTCGTTAAACGTTTATTATTAGGGATTTAAGAAAAAAAATACAGTAAAAACTAATTAATGTTTTGGTTTTAAACAATTTGGCATTTCCACAACATCGGTGGTCGAAGCGTTGACTTAAAATACCCATGAGTTTAGTCCATTTTACTCCCATATGATTTTCATTCCTCTTAATAAAATAAATCAGTATTTTATGAACGACGACCCGTATCCCTGCAATAGTGGGATGGTTATGGTTGATATGATGACTTTATAATCAATCCATTGTGTCCCAGTGTAAAGAGCTCCCAATTTCTTCAATTCTCAATTGAGCTTTACTCTTGAATCAAATCGCAATTTAAATCAATCTATAACTATGTATATACGAACGCACAACCCAAACCGCTGTGTCTATAGATTTCAAATTTGGAATGTAGGTTCCTTACGACGACGTCTACGGGTACACCCGTAGACGTCGTCGTAAGGAACCTACATGCTAAGAAAGGATTTTTCAAAATTCCCACGGGAAAGTGAGATATACGCAAACGAAGTTGCGAATAGTTTACAGTTTCTATTTAAAACTATTGGCACATGATAATTCGTGCCAATGAAATTTTTATACTTTATTATTTAGTTTCGATTTGAATTTAGTTTAGCATTTAGTAACGCTCATGTAGTCTGAGAAGAGTACTTAAAAGTCATTCTAATACATGATCGATCGGAATTATTTTCAAGGTTCCAATTTCGGATAAACAAAAGTAAAATTTACTTTTTGTTAATAGCGCATTAGAAACAAAATAGATGGAGCAAAATGGACTAAATCTCAAGAACCACTCAGTCTTTAACAAATTATATTGATGAGCAAGATGGAATGACGATAGAAAAACAAAATAGCTAAAGTGTACGATTAAATTGTCGGGATTTGTCTTGTGTAAAATCAGCCATGATTCGTTTTGTCTTGTGAAATCAACCATGAAATCGAGGAACTGACGCAGTTTCAATTGGTCATCACTTGTGCGATGATGTTATCGTTGTGCGATGTCACTTAGTATATCGTTGTGCGATTTTATTATTAGTGCCCTCTTTTTTTTTCCATAATTTATTAGTTCTTATGATGAGATATTTATTATAACATCGCACAGTAATGCGATTAATTTCATCGCACGAAGGGTTGACCACAATTATTGCGATAAAAAATTAAGTAAATTTTTGACAAGTATGAATGACGCAATAACTTAAAGGGAAGTATCAATTGACATTTTTGTACACAATGGAAGGAATTGACGAATGGAAGACGAAAAAGGAATAATATGTATGAAGAATAGACATTTAAATGAGGCATCCAATGCGACCGGTCGTTTTTACAATAATTGTGCAACCATAAAGAGGTTGTAAGATTCCACAAAGTTTTATTAACAAAGTAATTTGACTTTTTATTATGTCTTTGACGATTAATAAAATTGTAACACTTTCAGCCTGTTTCAGTTCCTTTTAATTCCACATTAAGTCTCGAGCCATCGCTTATTTTTTTCTTTAGTTTGTCAGCTGTAATATAATGTGTCATTAATTATAAACTGAGTTTTAGAAACGGGCTGTTTCCGATTTATTAAGTGATAATTTGTACTTCTTTCTACCCTCATCCCATTTTACGTGGGGATAATTTGTACAATTATCGTAAAAACGCATTCGAACGATAAGCCAGAGTACCAGTACTCACTGATACGACAATGAAGCAGGTTGAGCTGCTCTAAAGTTGCTTGGCTTACGTCAATCGCATTATGGACACCTATCCTTAAAAAAGATAGAAAAAAAAAAGATTAAATACTAATTCGGTGCTACCTTTAGAGCTGCAATATCTAACTTAATTAAAAAAATATATCAAAATTAATTTAAAAAAAAAATGAAAAAACGCTTAGCAATTTAATGCCCTCGTCATTAGACTGTTACAGGCCAGTATTTTATATTTTGTATAGTCAATTTATTACTCTCAATGTTCTTGGTCGCGTTTCGGGCCTGCCTTTAGGGCGCCCCTAGTCATACATTGTAAATAAGCTTCATAGGAGAATCATCCGATATTGGCTGTGACTTCTGCGACACTGGTGCGCCGCAGACGATTGTCTTTTCCTGGTTGTCCTATTGAATGTACGGTGGCCTCGAAGATAGGAGGACCATTTTAGAAAAAAATCGCTTGCACATCTTGTAAGCGGATCTTTTGTCAACTCCGTCCTTTTCTTTGTTACCAAACAGGGTTTTTGTTTATTAAAGCCACATGTGTCCACTAGGATGTTGGATGTTGCAACCAAAAATATATAGATTCTTATATTATATATAGATTCTTTTATGAGAATAAATTTCTTTAACCGTAAAAATCATCCTAAAGATGGTCCTGCTATCTTCGAGACGACTGTACCTTAAGAGATTTGAGAAAGGCCACGGACATTGTCATCTTATAGGCTGAGTACAAAAACAAAAACTTTATAAGCAGTTTGTGGTTTGTCTGACTATCCAAACCATTTTTATCAGTAACGTGTGGAGTTTTAAAGTCAAAATTAATATCAAATACTGTTTGCTGCTTTTAGGAATGTTTTGCCTACTTTTTGAAGAAATATATTATGAAGTAGGTAATATAAATACTTACCCTCTATTCATAGATTTTTGTCATATTTTTTTAAAATGAGAATACAGTAACACATAAAAACTGGCCCGTTACGTCTCAAATCTCGCTTACATATTAATTTACGTCAATGTACTCAATAAAAAAACTGCTTGGACTAGACACAATAAGCTAATAAATATATACATATTTTTTGCCGAATCTCATTATTTAAAGTAAGTACATAATATCTTATTAAAAATGTTTAGGGACATAGATCTACTATGCGATATGGACGTGGAATCGACCGTACAAGGAACAGCTTATTTTTTTACATCGAATATTCATTTTTCAACGCTTCGCTTGAATGGCCCGATATGGAATCAGAGAGGCTATTCTTGTAACAAAAACAGTTAAAATCTAATATAAATCTCAATTGCTCATATAAAATATAAACAACGACCTCCGTGGCGTAATGGTTACTATGCCTGACCGCCACCCAGGAGGTTCCGGGTTCAAATTCCGGTCGGGTCATGATGAAAAACGAACTTTTTCTGATTGGCCTCGGGTCTTGGTACGATTGATATGCTATAAAATATAGTATCGTTGAGTTAGTATCCCATAACACAAGTCTCGAACTTACTTTGGGGCTAGCTCAATCTGTGTGATTTGTCCCTATATATTTTTTATTATTAAAATGAGCGCGTGAGATTGAGATTTCGGTTTTGTTACGAGGATAGACCCGCAGATGGTTGTCCATTCGCTTAATATAATTTAGTCCCATAACAAAAAACACTTTTAAATGCAGTAATAGTGGACAAAGTACAAAGTTACGTCTAAAATCGTAATATTTGAACATAGACACCACTTACCCCATAACGTAGAACTTCCAATCATGTATTTTCTCTTTTTTTTAAAGCATCTAACAATAATGATGTCTTGTAAACCAAATGAAAGTATTTTTAACTTTTAATATACTGATTTATAATGAACAACACGTCTACACAATTTAGGGCATAGTGTGTCTATGTTTTACAGTATATAATTGAAACACTTGAATATTTTATACTTATGTGTATGTAATATTATGCTATACATAAACCCCATATATATTTATAGGATACGAAAAAGAATACTTATCTATATTCGAAAAATACTTGCAACATCTTTATTTTATTATGTTCATACATATCGCTACACGTGGCGATAGTACAGTGCGTGTAAACATTAAAACCTGGCTCACACTGTTCTATAAGGCATTGTGGTAATTATTTTTTATTGAATAATTAGTTACCCGCCCTTGTAATAGTTTATTTTTTAAACTGTAATAGATCTAAGAGACAAAAATCAAGGGCGGGTAGCTCAGAGGAAAACATTTTATTTATTATTAGGTGTTACCCGCGGCTTCTCCAGCGTTAAAATCTAGCCTATGTTGGGCTATGTTTCCCTGACAATATGTATACAAATTCACATAATGATCGGCTGCTTAGTCAAGCCGTGAAGGAATAACAAACCAATTCACTTTCTCATTTATAATATTAGTATGATACTAGTCAACAAAACACATGTTTCCATTGTAATTTACATTATATTAAAGATTGAAATGAGTGTCTGTAATGATTCTATTGTGAAATTGATTCAAACCTACCAAAAAAAATTGTATCGTTTTTTTACAACACTTTGTACACTTATTTTGTATTGACTAGTATATAGCGGGTGGGATTCTGTACATAATGGATATTATTTTTACATTGTCTTACTTAATTGAAAACAGATTGAGAAAGGATCTGTTTCACGTGCGAATAAAACTATTTGTCAATTAAAACATGTCAAAATCATACGTCAATTTATAAAACAAAATTTATATTTGTAAATTTTTAAATTGACATATATGTTATGGTGAAACAGTATCCAAATGTTATTTTCAATATGTGAACCAGGCTTTACAATATCTATGGTATGTGTATATTATATAACATATAGTACATACTTATGTATGCGAAGTGGGTGGCTAGGGGCGGGGGTAGCAGATGCCGGTGCGCGCGGGGAGAGGGGGAGGGGTGTCCTGAAATACAAATTTCAATTTTAACAGCCAGTTTAACCAGTGCCGAATGGCTTATTCGTCAAATAAAGTTCTTAATTGAAAAATACAGTAATACGGTAAAACGGACACTAAATATTTATATTTATATTTAGTGCCAGTTTTTAACAATATTATTTTTGAACGATAATTTACATACTTTTATTTAAAAAAAATGTAGGCTAAAACAATTCAAACGGCCATTTTATTATGACGCGCTCATAAAAATATTTTCTTAAACAAAAGATAATTTAATAAAAAAATATAGAATCTGTACCTACATAAAAATAAGTAATAAAAAAGAAATTAAAATAAAGACAAACCTCAAGCTAATATATTCTAGCAAATTTAAGATTGCGTTATAACACTAGGTGCCATGCTCTGAAAAAAAAAATCAACAACACACAATAAATAAAAAAATAAAAGTGAACTTTGCCTTCAAAAATCTCAAAAACGGGACACTACTTATATTTTTCTTTAAATGCCAACAATTCATATTATAATTAAATGTATATTTAGTATCACACTCTGAATATGTGCTATTTTTTTGAAGCTAAAAAAAAAACATGCGTGTGCGATAAAAACATGGAGTGGTAGAGCAATTATTACGAAATGGGCTGGCTCGACCGGGGAAGTACCACCCTCTCAGAAAATATCGAAGCAGCAATGAGTTTCGTCCGGTGAGTGAGAGATCCGGAAGCCCAACTCCTTCCCTATCCCCTCTTTCCCCCCTCCTTCTTTCCCTTCCCTTCCTCCAACCTCCTTGGTGGACAACGCATTGGTAGCGCCCCTGGTGTTACTGATGTCCATAGGCGGCGGTGACCGATTTTCATCAGGTAGCCCGCTTACTTGTTTGTCTACTTTATGACATTAAAAAAAAATATCTCCTGAATCCTAACTAATATTATAAATGAGAAAGTGAGTTTGTTTGTTTGTATGTTTGTTATTCCTTCACGGCTTAACTAATCAGCCGATCATTATGAAAATTTGGATATATATTGTCACGGGTACAGAGCCCAACATAGGCTACTTTTTATCCCGTGAAAGTATGTCATTCCAATGGGAAAATATTTTTTCTACTATGGAGGGCACTGTATGGGATGCTATCGACCAACAGATGGCGCCACAAGTCGCGCACCAACGAGATTTAAGCTATGTCATAAAATTAACGCGAGCGAAGCCGCGGTTAAAAGCTAGTATAGCATATTTTCTAAATATACAAACCAAAATAAGGGCCACTCGTAATTTAGTACTATAAACAATTACAACTTTTTATTTAACGTCTACAATAACATAGTAATGTAATGGTTGTATGAATGTACGCAGTTTAAAATTTAATGAAAAAAAAAAAAATTTACGATATTTTTTAAATGACAAAAAAAGGCCGTAACTGGTTTTCTTTCGCCATTTCTTTTTACCAGTGGTCATTTTGCTTTTGTTTCCGAAATGGTAGTAGTTTATAGAGTATAATTTATACAAATCATTTATTACTGTATACTCTTAGATTAGACGACCTCCGTGGCGTAATGGTTACCACGCCAGACCGCCACCCAGTAGGTCCCGGGTTCGATCCTCGGTCGGGTCATGATGAAAAACTAACTTTTTCTGATTGGCCTCGGGTCTTGGATGTTTATCTATATATATATTTGTTATAAAATAAAATATCGTTGAGTTAGTATCCCATAACACAAGTTTCGAACTTACTTTGGGGCTAGCTCAATCTGTATGAATTGTCCCTTTATATTTATTTATTTTACTCTGACAAGAGAACGTGTTTGTGAAAACCTATACTCTGAATAAAAGTCTTGAATTTGAATGTTACAGGTTTGATGTGTCTGTAATGTTTCTAGTGTGAAATAGATTCAAAAGGAACCACCAAAAAAAATGTTTTATTTGTAGCCCTTATTTTGTTTTTAGTAGTGTATAATTAATTAACGATCGCGCAATCATCCGAATATACATTTTTCATCGCACAATTAATATGACATCGCATCATTGTGCGATGACTAATTAGCATTTTAGATTTTGCGCACCTGTACGTTGTTGTCATGTAGATAGTGCCTCGGTGGCTGCGGCCGGGGCATCGGTTCGTCGCTGTCATCATCATCTTCGTAATCTGAAAATGTCATCAATCAAAAATGTTCACTTTCAATACTAAAGTGCCACAAACTTATCTGTGCCAAAACTAGAACTAATGAATACGCCTTGAATACCTTTACAATTACCTTCGATAGCTTCGATCCTAGCGCCCCCCGATATCGGCACAGATTTGCTTAGTTTTGTAGGAATATATTTTTAATAAATTTTTTAGACGAGTAATTTAATTTTAAAATACGGGGATGTATGTATAGTTTACTTTTTTAAGAAGTCATTCCTTGATTAAATTCTGAGCTGTTTGTGACGAAAGTTTTTCTTTGCATGTTAGATATAAAGGTGTTATTACTATACAGATATATGATCAACATGTTTTACCATTGTTTGGCATACAAATATAAGAGATTTTTTATTTCTTACCTCTCTGTTTCCTGGAATCTCCTTTAATCGTGTCTTCAGTATCGGAGCCTTCTGCAAATATGTTTTAGTTCAATTAGATGCTACAAAATATGAACTATCAGAATGACTCCTGTAATCTTGTTTTGAATTGAATTACTCGTATAATTCTGTTGCCGTGAAAATTTATGACTCTGGTATCAAAATAACTTATTTTTTATTTGTTTATTATTTATCTATTGGAGAAAACTGTATGTAATTTTGAACGATGTTTTTTCTGTGTCGCCTAATCAGACAAACATGTAGTTTTAGACGCATTCGATAAATAGGATTATAACTTTTGTTGACCTAAGTTAGGTGAATTGCAATAGTGTGGAGAGGCACTACGTCCTACTTCGTCTAACTTTTCATTTGTCTTGCAACTTTGTCTAACTTCGCGACTATACAACCGGAGTTAGAATAAAATAAAAGGAATCTTACCAGAATTAAGTTCTCTTACGAGAGTGGACATCGCATTCGTTACAGAGTCCGCCGCGTATAGCAGATCGCTGCGTAGGCTACGGTTGTCGATACCCACTAAGAAAGAAAGACATTAATGAAATTATTGATTTATAATTTGACGACCTCCATGGCGCAATGGTTACCATGCCTGCCCGCCACCCAGGAGGTCCCGGGTTCGAATCCCGGTCGGGTCATGATGAAAAACGATCTTTTTCTGATTGGCCTCGTGTCTTGGATGTTTATCTATATATGTATTTGTTATACAATATAGTATCGTTGAATAAGCCCGTTTGATTTTATCATCCAACGACGCGAGAGTACGTACGAACCTCAATGGACTTGACTAGGATACTAAAATCGCCGAGTATCGGAGACTTGCGTCGCATTGTGTACGAATGGGCTTAGTATCTCAAAACACAAGTTTCGAACTTACTTTGAGGCTAGCTCAATCTGTGCGATTTGTCCCTGTATGTATTCAGTGACAGGGTAGCAACTCCCCGTACGAACTGGCTATATCATAAGTACTCTATCATTCCACAAAATATACACTTACTTGTCGTTGGTCGTTGATTTTGATGATAGTTCCTGCCATCCATACTTTCCATACCACCTGAATAAAATAATAAACCGAGTATTTACATTAAAATATCAATACAATAAGTTACTATACACTCTTGTAACAATCAACCAATGAAAGAGGAGAGCAGAATAAAGATCTAAGAACAAAGAACAAACAAACTAAACTAAGAACTAATATTTTTATGTTATTAGGATTAATAACATAAAAATCTAAGAACAAAGAATAAACAAACTACAACTAAGAAGCAAGATTTTTATGTTAATAGCATTATTAACATAAAAATCTAAGAACAAAGAACAAACTAAACTAAAAAAATTGTTCTTAGTTCTAGCATCGTTACGAAACTTTGTAATTATTAGTACAATAAGAATACTATTGATAAATAAAAATTCTCATAAATCTATTCACGCAATATTTAGAAAAATCCTGAATCATATTTACGGACCTGATCACCTCTTTCATTGGCCGACTGTATAATTCAAAAGTTAGACCATTAACTCACCAAGACTATGTGACATGTCGATGCGTTCCCGCTCACCAAGAGATGGCGTTTGAGGCGCACTGCGAACCGCGCCGCGTCCCGACACCTCCCTAATGTATTAACAAAAACATCATACAGAAAAAAATAGCTGTTATTGCGACTCATGGAATTTCGTCAAGGGCAAAACAAATCCAGAACTTTAGTTCAAGAAATTTGTAAGTTATAATGTTTAATGAACGCAGCAAAAAGCATATACCAATTTTCACGTGAAGAGCTAACAGATAGAAAACATTCAGATTAGATTTATTCATTCAGATTTAGTGTAAATTGTTATTTACAAATTTCTTACTAGCAGTAATATGTTACAAATACTGTATTCTGGAAGAGCGGGGCCTCCTGTCACAGGCTTTTTTAAATCGCCTACTAGGTTGGCCCCAATTCATTGTATATTATAAGTAACTTGGCAGATGTGGACAAATTTTGAATTTTGAATTGAGATTAGATAGATAGAATATGCTTTATTTGTAATACACAGATAAAATTACAGTAGGTATAAACAAATAACTTAAGGTCGCTGTATACGCAACAGGATAATACCTCGGACAGGACGGGGATGTGACTTTTTGTTCGACACGGCCACGTTTCCGTCTCGTCCGTGTATCCGCGACATATGCATATTCACATACATTTTGTATGGAACTATATTTAACTTCCCGTCCCTTCCGGGAAGAGACACGTTACGTGTACAGCGACCTTTAGACTTCTGTATTTACAACAAGGTGGCCTTATTGCTGATAGCAGTCTTTTCAAGGCAACCTTCGGTTAAAAAGAAATCACGCCAAATGGGCAGAGTTAGCAAAACAAGAAATTAGACAAAGAAAAAATTTCTTCTCACAGAATTCTGTACCTTTCGGGTGCTGTAGGCTGCGGCTGGGTTCCCGGCAATGGTGGACTCTTTGTAGAGCGCGGAGATGAATTGGGAGTTGACCTGGGTGATGACTGTTGAGTCTGGGGAAGGAAAATATGCTTTATATTAAAATCATCATATAAAAAAATTACTTGAAGGATGTTACCACAAAGTCTTATAACAACTTGTAAACGATGGAGTAAGTTAGATGCCGTCTTCTTTTTTTTAGGTTTAACGACTCTATTTCGTAAAAAAATTAATAAATATAATAATTTACTTTCTGAGAAAGAATTACACGTTTACATGCTAATGACAATAATACAATGAACGTACAAAAGAAAATAAATTATTAGAAATTAAAAATACAAATTGTGTCTTGTGATGAATAGTAGATTTATTAGTTACTAGCTTTTTGCCCGCGACTTCGTCGGCGTGAAGTTCCGGGCCCGTTCCCGTGGGAACCACATTGAATTTCCGGAAAAGCTATAGCTTATGTCACTCCGTGATAATTATCACGGAGTGACATAAGCTATAGCTTTCTACTGGTGAAAGAATTTTTGAAATCTGTCCAGTAGTTTCGGAGCCTATTCATTTCAAACAAACAAACAAACAAATCTTTCCTCTTTATAATATTAGTATAGAAAACAAAGCCAACAGCATAATTTAATAGATAAATAAGCAGTCAGAAAGATTATGATTACTAGTAAGATTTTAAAATTTATTTCTGCATATGATATCCCAAATTCTTGATGTAGGAAGGATTATCTACATCACACAACAACTTTTAGAAGGCGGAGTATATTCATGGTGGGAAGAAACCGCGGGCAACGGCCATATTACACGTATAAAAAATATTACAGTTATTTTTATGATTACAAAACAATTAATATGAAATATGTATTTTATGCAAATTCCAAAAACATTTTATTGCAAGAATTTCTTATTTATTTTTTAAAACATGTTAAATATTCTTCGATATCGAGAAAATTGTATATAAATACTAGCTTCAGGAGTATATGACATTATTACAACAGTAATTCCTAAGTAAAAACAATATGAAGGTCTTCGTGGTTTTATCTGTCGCAGTAATGTTCGGTTGCGCTTGGGCATCCAGCATCAGCATGGTAAGTAATAATTTACATTTTCAACTTTCTTAATTATTTTAATTTAAATTTTTATTTTAACAAAATCCACACCTCTTAAAGTTAGTTTAACAAAGCTTATTTGCAAAACATAGTGAGTAATTATGGATTTCTATTTTTAACAAAAAATACATAGCAAGAATAAAACAAAAGAAAATAAAGTTTTTAAGAGAGGTAGGGCACAGCGGATAATCCGCTCAAATTGGAGCTGCCCGTCTGGAGAAGGACCTCCACCTTACAGAAGATCGTAGCCAAATAGCATTTGTCTCGGCCATGTTGTGTTCCTACGGTGAGTAAGGTCTCCAGAGCTCCACTTGGGGTGGTTGGGAGGGTTGGCAACGCGTGAGTGATACCCCCGGTATTGCTAGCGTCTATAGGTTACGGTGACGGCTTACCATCAGGCCGACCGTACGCTTGTTTGCCACCTTTGTAGTTTTATACCAAAAACAAAATAAAAAAAAGAGAAAATTATGAAACTACTTCTTATTTCTTATATTATTCAATATTATCGGGACTTCGTAAGTCAACCACACATTTTTACCCTTGCTGTGTCTCCTTTAAAGCCAAGATTACCTACCCCCGGGGACCACAGATTGACAATAAGCCGTGAAGCTTTCAATACTACCTGTCCCATCTAATTTCTTTCTGATTAAATTCGTTGTGAGTTCCAAGACAGCTGTACGTCAATTTCTCCCCCTGGACGTCAATAAGCATCATTACTTTTGTCAATATGAGATCGCCGTTGTTGATCCCGGCTATACAGGGGACAAATCAATAGGCATGTGTGGTGGGCTTGTCCCGATGAAAAAAAGCCTATTGATTTTCTCTACCCTATATCTTGTTTAATTAAATAAAAATGTCAAATCAAAAAAGTATCTAAAAGATTTTTTTTTTAATCTCTCGTATTTAATTTTAAGGAGGATAGTGAATTCTTCTCTGACGAGAGCGAAGAAGTTTCCATTCCTGACGGATGGCATCGAAATGATATTGATGTAAAGGAAGGTGCTAGGCAAGGTATTAAGGTTTGTTTGAAAAAAGCCGCATTGAGTTTCTCAAAATGTATGGCATCGGAAGTTATTAACGGGAGTAAGTATTCATTTTGCGGCCGAACCCAATATGCGATCTCAGTTCTCTATCAATGATTGTACGTGATTGACGGAAATATTGATTCGTAGTTCATTTCCATAGATTAAAAAATACAATGCATTGATTGGTTAAAAAACGCATAATGTGACTTTTTCTATCTGACATAGGAAAGACGGATTGAGATCGCATATTGGGATCGGGCGTTATTACATATAAAATGCTTTGTTCTGAATGACTGATAGATCAACGCACAGCCTATACCGCTGATTATAGAGATCTGTTTGGAGGGTGGTTTTTTTGTACGACGTAGGCTGGATGCCTAAGAAAGAATTTTCCGAATTATAGGCTTTCCAAACTTTTATTTAATACTTGACATATGCACACCTATGAAGTTCTACAATTATTAACAGGCAACCACACGACAAAAAAACTTAATAGACGTTTTGTTTTTTTTGCTATAGTAAACCACGAAAATAATAAAATAAAAAAAATTTGCGCTGCATGGATCGAACCAGCGCCCCTTGACTTGTAGTCTCATTACCAATTTATTATTTTTACAGCTAACGACGTCAAAAAATGCTCTAAGCAAGCTCTCGATGAATTGATAGCGTGTTTACGTGGCGGCAAGAATCTCATTGGATACGAATATTATGATGACAACCAAGGTTTTATAGATGACACAAGTATGTAATAAATCGGAATGTTACTTCCAGATTGTATATTATATTATTTGTGTGAATAAATATTAGTATTATCAAAATGGATTTTGTTTTTATTCCTAACTAGCTTACTCGGCGAACTTTGTGCCGCCTTAGAGGCACTAGGTACCCTACCCTTTTTTTACCCAGGAAAATGCATTACTGCATGCCCCGCTGCTTGGAGAGCACTACCCTACCCTACCCTACCCTATCCTATGTCCTTCTCCTGGTTCTAGGCTACCTCTCCACCAATTTTCAGCCAAATAGCTTCAGCCGTTCTTGAGTTATAAATAGTGTAACTAACACGACTTTCTTTTATATATATAGATTATATTCTTGTAACATTTATAACCGCATTCCCTAAAAATTGAAAATATCGTCACCACACTATAACTCTCAAAGTGTGACGAACTGCCTACCATAAGGACCTACAACAATTATAACACATAATGTAAAGTGGCATCTCACTTACTCAATCTTTACTCAAATAAACTCAATAACTGCGGACCAATTTCAAAAATTCTTTCAACGTTGAGAAGCTACACTATCCCCGAGTAAAGGCGCTGTCCCACTGCTGCGCACGAAGAGGCTACGCACGTGTGTTAAGCTTTGCTTTGCAAGAGGATGTACGTGATTGTTTCCACTGCAACCCACGGACACGTTAACCATCAAGTGACGTCATTGATACACGCGTGGCTTGTTCAACATAGCTCAACGCTCAACGCCATGCACGCAGTGAATGCGGTACACAGCTTGTTCCACAAAGCGTGCACATCGCTGCGCACGCTGTGGAAACGTAGACCCACGTAGTCATCCACGCAGCTGTAATGTGCCACGTGGCCCACGTGTTCGTGCACAGCGTGCGCAGCAGTGGGACCGCGCCTTAACATCTATATTTTTTTAATTAGGGATTCTTAATGAATTCCGTGCGAAGCTGGGGCGGGCGCTAGTCATTAGGCGGTTCAAATAAATTTTTAATCAATAAAATGAATTCAATTACCCCCCCCCCCTTCCCCCCCCTCTCAATTGATTAAGAATGTACCTTAAGCATGCGCATGAGCCCCTCCAGCTGCTGCATGAGATGCTTGCGCGACTCCTGCAGCGAAGACAGGTGGCCTTCGAGCTCGTCCTTGCGCTGGCGCAGCGCGCGCAGCTCCGACACCAATGGCGGTGCAGAGCCGCCCGATGCTGAGCTGGCGCTGGCTTCTGCTTCTTGTTGTCGTCTGAATATGACAAGATTATTATTAAAGAAGAAAAAGAAATGTTAAAACAGAATGTCGTAGGCAAAATGGTAGCCTGATTGAGTCATAAGATATTAGGATGTTCCTGATACAAACATACTCGTAAAAATATAAAAATTGCAAACGTTACTGCGGCTTTAGTGTCCTCCCCCACGTACTATAATCAGTGACTTACTTAAAAACTTTGACTTACAATAAAAAATTCTTTACCTGTAATAACAGGTAAAGAATTTTTTATTGTCATAAGAATCTTTTTGTGAGTGTACGTGAGATAAAACGCACTGATTCTATATTATACTAGCTTTTTTGCCCGCGACTTCGTCCGCGTGAAGTTCCGGACCCGTTCCCGTGGGAACCATATTGAATTTCGAGAAAAGCTATAGCCTATGTCACTCCTTGATAATGTAGCTATCTACTGGTGCAAGAATTTTTGAAATCGGTAAAGTAGTTTCGGAGCCTATTCAATGCAAACAAACAAACAATCAAATCTTTCCTCTTTATAATATTAGTATAGATATTTATATCGTTTTATATATATTTTTTATTTTTGAAAACTTCGTACAAAAAGTCGGTCAGAAATACGATACAAAATCAAATGTCGACCCGATTGTCGGTCCTACAATATGTAGAAAGAACGTGGGCGAGCGTCCCGAGTTCCTAAGCTTGAAAAATATTCTGTATCCTTTCAACCGAAAGCCGCATAAAGTTTGCATTTCTCGCGGAAGAACTCATGCTATAATAACGTTTACACAAACAATTTTTATTTATGTAGGTGGCTTTTGTTTTTTTTTATACCACTAAAGTGGCAAACAAGCATACGACCCGCCTGATGGCAAGCAGACACCGTAGCCTATGGACGCTTGCAACACCGGGGGTATCACTCGCGCGGTTCCGACCCTGTAAAAAGTGGAGCTCTGAAGATAGTATAAGAAAAACAGTTTACCGGAGTCTGGCAATCTCTCTCATGATTTCCCTGTTTTTGGCTTCCAATTGGGATATCAGCTCGCGCTGCTGCCGCGCTGCGTCCACCTCGGAACCCTCGGACGATGACCGGCCCTGGAATAATGTACTTATTAGGAAACTTGTTATATTAAAAAACACAGTAAATAAAATGATTTTATTTTTATTTTAGAAAGTAGGCTTTCACAGACGTTCTCTCGTCTTGTTGTAATATTATTATTCTATAAAGTTTCATGTCCAAACAAAAAGAAAAACCCCGTAGAAAACTTAACCCCGCTTTTTGAATGGTGATTTCCGGGCTAAAAGCTATCCTATCCTTTCTCGGGTCCTCCAACTATTCACATACCAAATTTCATCTCAATCTCAATCAAAATCAATCATTCATCTCAACGGTTCAGTTGTTTTAACGTTATTAAGTAGCAGGCCTCTTCACGTTTACTAATATTATAACAGACAGCCAAAGTTACTTTTACTCGCGAAAACCCGTTGCGGGGACAACGAGTTCCTGTTTTTTTTTTATACCACAAAGGTGGCAAACACGATCGGCCTGATGGTAAGCTGTCACCATAGCCTATAGACGCAATACCGGGGGTATCACTCGCGCGTTGCCAACCCTCCCAACCCCCCCAATTGGAGCTCTGGAGAACTTACTCACCGTAGGAGCACAACATGGCCGAGACCAATGCTATTTGGTTACGATTTTCTGTAAGGGGGTCCTTCCCCAGACGGGATGCGACAGATGCGGAGAGGATTATAATCGGAAAAACCTATCCTATGAGTTAATCCAGGCTATAAACTACTACCCGTGTACCAAATTTCAAGCAAAACTATCAAATAAACATCCATACATCCTCACAAAGTTTCCCATTTATAATAATTAGCAAATATTTTTCAATATGAAATAGGTCAATGCTTACCAATTCCGGTGTGAGAGATGCCGACCTTCCCGCTCGCGGCTGTAACAAATTTTAATGTTTTAATACATTTTTAATTAATTATAGTAACAAAAATAAAATAAAAACCTTAACCTTATTCTCCTTTTTAAAAAAAATCAATCGTAATTTTTTCGCAATTTTAATTGAATAAAATTTTATAATTAAAAAAGCGCAAAGAAAATTATTATTGATAATTTTATTCAATCTTAATAATAAATTGATATTGTTGTTGATTATTATGAAAGAATAAAATAAAAAGTGAAAATTCGCTTACCATAGTTCGATTCTCATGTGCCAGCCTCGCCGCGTATCTCGCAATCAGTCGATGCTCGTCGTCAGCCCCCCTCCTGGACCACCTGGAGTCCAACGACCCCGTGTTGACGTAGCCCCCCGCCCCCACGCTCCCCCCTCCTAAGTACTCCGGGAAACCGTTGTGGGCTGGCACAGGGGATGGTGGACTGTACAAGAAGACAAATTCATGTATTCAAAAAATATAATATTTGTTCTGTAAGTACATTTGTAGGAAATAGTTTTGCACGTCAACGACGTGAATGGCTTGTTGAGAAGTGCCATAAGTAATTCAACAGTTGGTATATTGTAAATTTATCGATGGCCTCATTATGTGTGTAGCATAACGATAACCCAAGTTAAGCAACTCCAGCGAACACTTGAATGGGTTTAAAAATGCAGTCTCGATGGACATATCCCGTGTTGTGGTAACGAAAAGGAAAATGAAGATTAGATCTTACACAATGTGACTGAGATTGAGTGTGCGTTCCGGTTGATCCGGATAGCGCGGCAGTTGTGGCCTCGCGCGCTCCGGAACGCAGCGGAAAGATTTGCGCAGCGTCGCTCCTATCTGCTTCGATGGTGATTTCTGTACAAAAAATATAATTCTACATAAGCTAACGCATATTGCAAAGAGGGCATTAAAAGACTTTTGTAGGGTCGACAACGCGCGAGTGATACCCTCGGTGTTGCTAGCGTCCATAGGCTACGGGGACCGCTTAACATCAGGGGCCCGATTCTACTAACACAAATGCACCAATGGACTCTCAATGGTGTCTCAATCGTGTCTCAAAAGAATGCCGATAGTGTATCAGTGGAATAGTTTTTGACATTTATTATGGACTTAAACAATAAGTTAAACATTATGTAATCGTTTAAGTCTATAACAAATGTCAAAAACTATTCCACTGATACACAATCGGTATTTTTTTGAGACACGATTGAGACACCATTGAGAGTTTTAAGAGAGGTAGGGCACAGCGGATAATCCGCTCAAATCAGAGCAGCCCGTCTGGGGAAGGACCTCCACCTTACAGAAGATCGTAGCCAAATAAAAAATAAAGTAAATAAGTATAAAAAATAAAAAATTGTGTTAGTAGAATCGGGCCCCTGGGTGACATGGGCTATATTATATTTTCAAATAAATTAGAGATCCTTACTAAAACCCGTGCAAAGTCGGGCCGTCGCGCTAGTCTATACTAATATTATAAAGAGGAAAGATTTGATTGTTTGTTGGTTTGTTTGCATTGAATAGACTTCGAAACTACTGAACCGATTTCAAAAATTCTTTCACCAGTAGAAAGCTACATTATCAGGGAGTGACATAGGCTATAGCTTTTCCCGAAATTCAATGTGGTTCCCATGGGAACGGGTCCGGAACTTCACGCGGACGAAGTCGCGGGCAAAAAAGCTAGTATGTTATATACTCACATAAGCGGCATACTCTTTCACTTCATGCTCGTTTGTGTGAGTGGCAGACACTCTGCCACGCCAAAAACAGTCCTGACACAACGTATAATTAGCGCATCGCGTACATCTGTAGCGAAATCCGGTGAGCGAGCTACGCCTGCACGCACTGCATGCCAGAGGATGTACCACTGAAAATAAGATTGTAATAAATTTTAATAAATAATAAATATATAGGGACAATTCATACAGATTGAGCTAGCCCCAAAGTAAGTTCGCAACTTGTGTTATGGGATACTAACTCAACGATATTATATTTTATAACAAATACATATATTGATAAACATCCAAGACCCGAGGCTAATCAGAAAAAGTTCGTTTTTCATCATGATCCGACCGGGGATCGAACCCGGGACCTCCTGAGTGGCGGTCTGGCGTGGTAACCATTACGCCACGGAGGTCGTCAAACCGATTGTATTTTAATACTCTTTCTATAGACACTGCCGAACTTTCAAGTCTAAATTCGGTTTTGCAAGCCACATTTGGACCACAGCAACCCCGGGATGTACACGTAGGAGTCGCCGTCGCCGGATACGGCTTGGACGACATGATGATAGACATTGTGTCTGTTTGAACGCGCACATCTTCTAAGTTACTGAACGGATTTTAATCCTGTTTTCACAGGAAGATAGAGCTCGGCTTGGAGCAGAATATAGGCTTTGTTTCATTTAAATCGCATGACAAGAAAATTAGTTATCCTTATTTGAACATTTCACGCGGACGAAGTCGCGGGTAACAGCTCGTAATATATAAAATTCAAAGTCCTGACTGACTTAACTTTATATCAACGCACAGCCCAAACCGCTGGGTCTAGAGATTCCAAATTTGGAATGTAGGTTCCTTACGAAGTCTAGGGGTGTACTAAGAAAGGATTTTTCAAAATTCCCACGGGAAAGCGAGATATACGCAAACGTAGTTGCGAGTATTTTACTAGTCAATGTATTTAGCTCACCGTTTTCTACACTAGCCAGACGATGAAGTAACGGCAGCCAGACGAGACATGGTGGTCCAGGATCCGACATCAGTGTATCCAAAAAGTCGTTGACAGTTATTTTACCGTTCTGCAAAAACGAAAATAAATATACACAGAGCACCCCCAATAGAGTCCACACAGACCGGCTCGGAGAGGAGAGCAGATTCTTATCACATTGAAAACAGAGTTTTTTTGTATTTGTAGTAAGGTTTATTTTTGCATGTGCACTGCTTTTGTTATTAAGAATGCTTGAACGCGCTTGGTGTGAAATAATAAGAGGAGCTGATCGGCTCCGATCGCGTCCTCGCGCAGCCGTTCGGCTACCATTGCATGCAGATCGCTTCCAGCCGATCTATGTGAAATAGTTGTCGGCTCCGCTTCGACCAACTCCAAGCGTATACGATCCGGTCTGTGCGAAAAGAAAAATGCGCGCCGATGCTCTCCGAGTCGGTCTGTGTGAACGGACCCTTATTGTTTGAAAACGACATCGCCACAAGTGCGAGGTGCGGGGAGAACGAACTGTGTTCTGATTGGGCAGGTCAAGGACACGTCATGTCGTAAATCAAATTGTTGCAATTTGATTGGTGGGCGTGTCATCAATATTAGTCGTTGTACTGCATAAGCTTGGCAGAAGCGGGGGCCCTGATATGTGGTCTCTAGTGGGGGAGTTCTGTGTAAATATATAAAAAAATTGTTTCCCTTCATATTCTGAACCAGACATTAAATATCACGCCGACATCAGCACTGTTTATCAACCACTATGCACATTTTTATTGTTGGGTATAAACATCCTTCCTTGGCATACAGAATAGGTTATCGCTTGTCGTTTATATACAACTGTGCCATTAATCGATTAAAATAAATTAACTGAACATTGAATATATTAAAAACATAGTTTAAATTCATGACAGTATTAAGATTAATTAACCAAACATTGAATGTAATTATTCACTAAATTCATAGCTTTTATTGTAATTTTTGTGAAAACCTTTTAACCCGTCGCGCGCGCAAGAAGCACGAGTTACGAACAAATGCGTTCTACGGTTAGATTACTTCGCGCGCAAAGGACGAAGTGACGATTCGAAAGAGCTTATATTAGGCCTATTTGAATAAAAATAATATGAATTTGAATTTTGTAATTTACAGCTTAGCGTTCGCGGGAGGAAACTCCTCTGAATCCGCGCAGTACGCGTCCATTTTGATTCTAGCGTGTGAAGTTGGATTCCCGCCGGTGACGAGTAGATCGAGCTGAACTAAGATTATCGTACAGGATTGTCACCTGTCGTATATAGGCGACTGTATTATAGCCAAATTTTGAAACGCATGTTTATTCCACATTAAGTCTTATGCTATCTCTTTTCTTCTACTCTAGTTTGACGGTGACAGATATAATGTAATGTTTCATCTTTAAAAATGAGTTTCAGAATGCTGGCTGTTAATAAAATTGCAGTTTATTCTCATATTAACAGAAAAAATACTAACTTGATTGAATATAGACAGTGCCAGTGAATCATTATAGCTAAATGAAGGCGACTCGTAGACAGCTGCGGGCAAAGCCAACACTTCCCTAAGATAGTCAGAGAGCCTCTTCATCAGCAAGTGACCGTTTCCATCGGAGAGTTGTGAAAATATATCTGTAAATAATAAACAGGTTTAACGTTTAAATTGTCTTTATTTCTAATTTTCGTTTTGCTTGACAGCGAAAGGAACTACAGTAAGGAATCTCGCATATTCAAGAATTTATTTACATAAATAAATAAAATATATAGGGACAAGTCACACAGATTGAGCTAGCCCCAAAGTAAGTTCGAAACATTATGGGATATTAACTCAACGATACAATATTTTATAACAAATACATTGTACTTATAGATAAACATCCAAGACCCAGGCCAATCAGAAAAAGTTAGTTTTTCATCATGACCCGACCGGGATTCGAACCCGGGACTTCCTGGGTGGCGGTCCTGCATGGTAACCATTACGCCACGGAGGTCGTCGATATAATAGGAAAGATGTGTGACCTTAAAACAGGTCCATTCTGAATTGTAAAGATCTGGTGGTAATAGCATGACGTAAGTCAGTATTTTCGGCAATCCCTTAGCATTCCTTAGCCATAGTATTTGTCTCTGACAATCCCAATTGGTAAGACTTTTTACCATTTATTAAGGGGAATTCTCCTTCATCACAAAAGGAACATTAAAGGTAGAGGTACTTACATCGCAACTTATCCATTAGTTTTCCGGCGCACATCGTCGCTAATGCAACTTTTATTGAAAAAACACGGATCTTTCCTATATTCTCCCTGTAACAATGTATATTCATTATCATTTTGTGTAATAAACTATAAAAATATTAATTGATTGAATTATTCAGAATGAGATTTGACCCAATTGTGTATACTATTAGTGATTGATCTTATTAACAAGAATACGAAATAGGCTAGTGCAATTATTAATACATAATAAATATTTATGGAATCCAGTTATACCCTATTTTCATAACATACGGTTTTAAAGTCATTAATTTTCTCGCTCATTTACATTGCGTATGAATGAGGAATTGAGGAGCTTAAGATCAACTTAAGATCAACTTGACATTGAAATTTTTTGTTAATAGTAGGCCTACTGGTGTAGAAAATCAGGCTGTGAGAAGTTAAAAGTTCATTATTTGTACCTTTCTTTGTCTCATTTATTTATTTATTAAGTCCGCCAATTGTACCTTTCTTTGTGCAGTAAATCTTTACTTTACTGCACAAAGAAAAGTACAATTGGCGGACTTAATGCCTAAAGGCATTCTCTCCCAGTCAACGATCGGGTAAGGCAGAAATATTGTCTGTCCCATTGTATCATAAAAAAAAAAAAATCTTACCCAGTACTATAAGCAGACAGCAACCAATTAAGTAGAAGGGCTGAACAGGCCTCAACAGAGACCTGGTGAGCTGGTGGAAGCCTCTTATTTAGGTTGTGGTATAACGATGAGACAAGTGTCTCTAGACGTGTCACATTAACACATGCAGTTGGTTCTAGGGTGTTTAATGCGTTCTCTCTGAATGCTTCTATTACGTTCCATATATCAATCACATGTACTGAAAAAAAAAAAGTGAATTATTATTAATCTTACTAATATTATGAATGAGAAAGTTGTATGTGTACATGTTTGGACCAGGGTAATACATCTGGGAAATCTTGGCGGTCTCCTGGGAGCATTTAGCAATATGATATTGTTGGCTGGAGAAAAGGCTCTCATCATTTCACGCAAATAAATGATTTGGCTTTAAGGCGATCATACTGCGCGCGGTCTGTCCGAGTTCTGCGTTCACTGTAACTTATATGGTGGCTTAGAATCTTACACACCAAAAGCGGTCAGACCGCGACGTTCAAATTATGATGGACGCAGAATTCGAAGATCTGACCGCTAGACCGCGCGCAGTGGGGTCGTCGCATTAAACTTTATAACTGGGGCATAAGTAGTAACTATTTAATATGTGGCATAAGATTCACTATTTATGCATAGAAGACGAACATTTATTGGGTGAAATGCGTAACACTTTAATATGTAGGCAATTCAAACATTGATTGAAAGACCAATTGACCTAAATAAGCATAGCAATAATTTAAATGTATTGTTCGGAGAACACATTTGATATGGATGTGTTTAAACAGTTGGTTGCAACAATTCATACATCATTATTGTAAAATACTATCTATATTCCGTTCTAATATACTTGGCACAAGATTTCCAGTAAAAATCAATGATTGTGTTTGAATTAGCTTGTCATACTTTTCATGTGGTAATATAATATTGTGTGCTATAAAGCAAATAAAGTGATTTGTAATTGATTCATGTTTATTTATTTATTTATAAAAAATAAAAAAAATAAAAAATCATATTAGCACCCTGTCTCAGCTTCGCGTATTTGTAAGAATCCCTATTTAAAAAAAATATAATACTAGCTGTTACCCGCGGCTCGGCCCGCGTGGTCAAGGGAATATGTCAATAATTTTTCCCACGGGAATCTCTTTACCCCGTGGGAATAAAAGTTGCCTTGTGTCACTCTCCAGACCTTAAATTATCCCCATTAAAAATTATGAAAAAATAATGTTATACATTTTTTTCCCGTAGGATTGAGATGTTTTTCCGTGATAAAAAGTAGCCTATGTCACTCTCCAGACATTAAATCATCTCTGTTAAAACAATCATGTTGGTACCAAGGTTCCTTTAGACGTGAAAGAAGAACAAAAAATTATATACTTTATTTTTTCCCATGGGAATAAGACGTTTTTATGGGATAAAAAGTAGAGTATGTCACTCTCCAGACCTTAAACTATCCCCAATAAATAAATCATATCAATCCGTTCATTACTTTCGATGTGAATGGAGGATAAACAAACAAACACACTTTCACATTTATAATATTAGTATGGAAGTATGGATAGCCTATGCCACCCGAAGATAGTGTAGGGTGAATTTTACAAATCAGTCCAGTAGTTTTTACGTTTATTTGTTAGGTTAGGAACAAAAATACATTTTTATAAATAACATTAGTATATTTAGATTGATTTATATTTTACATTAGATGATCGATTGGAATGGAATGTATAATATTTATTAAAATGGTTCCTTTTATTTTTAATTAGTGTGACATTTTAAATGTAATTAAAAGAAAAAAATATTTGCATGCCACATTGTCGGCTGAATGGGATGAGCATTATGGTGTTATAAATTGTAACAACTAATATGTATGTACCCCAGTCAAGGGCAAATTTATCTTTTATTAAATTTTAATATGGTTTAACTTACAATTACATTTCTTCTGGACATATCTTAGTTTACAAGCGGTCCTGTATGATGCGAATCTTATGAGGTCAAAGTTCTGCTCCCTCATCTCCTGGTGTAGTAGGGAGCGAGGGTCCGAAGAGCCTCCCATGCTCATGCTGGGACCCATACTCATATTGTCACGCTCCAGAGACATGTTTCTAAAAAGGAAATTAGGCATCAATAAAAACTTACTAAACGCAATTTAAAAAAGAATACGATGAAACGTAATTCCTAAAATATGGACTGATGTTTTCTTACCAGTTTTGAACCTTATTCTAACTAGTAATATCCTTTTTGACAGGACTTCGTGTTTCATCGTTTCGGATGAACACTTTCATGATTGACCCCCTGATCTCCTGACATATTAGCTTGTATAGCCACTACTTACGGTCAGAGTCGCGTTAGGGGCATATGTTAAAACTATCAAACAAATACACCAAAAGAGATGGTTTACTCACCAATTTAAATGTAGCAGTGTTTACAAATATTTTTTTTACATAATAATGAGCTCAAAAAGCCATTCTCAGACGATAAAAGCCAATCTAAAGGTTAACATTTATGCCGTGCTCCCGTCATCTCTCATAAGTAGAAAAACACGAATTATTTACAATAAATTGTGTGGATAATAAATTAAGAAATTTGTATTACCTTTAGTTAGCAGTTAGCTCTTAAGTTTGTTGACATGTCGATAATTTATTCACGGCAAACTTCAGATATTTTCGTAGATAAATCGATTCGATATAATGTTACCGACCGTTTCACATATTCATTTCAACGATTCAACAAAATTCTTAAACACAAAACAAACATTTATAAAACAGTTGTCTTCGTAATATGGTTAAATTGTGCACAATTTGTTTCCAGCAATGAATAAATTAGATTGCGAATTCTTCAGCTAATAAATCAAGAAATCTCAGAATCAACATGACAACCGTCTGCCATTGACGGTCGGTGGCTCGTTTCGTTTCGTTTCAGCCTAATGTCATTTTTAGTTATAGAGAAAATCTATATTTTTAATGATTCAAAAACCAATTCATTAACAAATAGATACAGAAATATTTAAACAAAATGTTAATTCACCTGTATAAATAAAATCATAAACCAAAAGCCAGGAATTATTTATTTCAGTTTGAACCTAGTATGAAGTAATGTAGAAAGAAACGCAACGCACGTTTCGTTATACGTTATTAATTTACGTTCCAGTGTGGTGAGATTGGAAACGAAACGAACACGGTGCACGGGGGAGACGACAGGTGCACATTGGACGGACAGGTGGTGGCAAAGAGTACAGTGCTACAAGGCTATTTATGAGCATGGCCGAAATTAGAACTACAACTCCCCGTCATATTGTATGTCACTTTTCGACAGTTCGCCTTTGACAAAATGTATGAAAATATGCCACAGTGCCCTTGCACAACTGTCACTCACGTTCATATATTGTATTATCCTTGTACATCTGTAAAGTAATACGAGTAATTTTATTATTTATTACAAAGACTTTCTTGGTTTTTGCCTCAATTTTTATTATCCTCGCATTTTTAACCTAAAAGGCTTGGCAACTTGGCTGTATGTGTTTTGAACCCTTTGCCTTCCTGAAAGGCGGATGAAAAAATCTATGGACTGCTTTTGGCGGGACGGCGAGAGTTGGTCTAAATTTATAGCATCCTTGATCCTTGTACCTAAAAGTCGATGATTCTTGTAAATTAATATTTTAATTCTGAAGTAATTAGGGAGGAAGAAAGAAATTATGTTCATTTGGAAAGTGGGACAGAGAGTCGCTTATGAACTGGTTTCCAGAATTAAGAAATATAAAAAGGCGCAAGTTTATCAATAATTCAGTAAAGTGGTCTTCTATCTACCTATAGGGTAGTATCACTATAAAAATGTTACAAATGTTAACCATGAACGCTGTTATCACAAGGTATGTAGGTACCTAACTTGTAATAAGTAGGTAGGTATATTTGTTTTGCTTCAACCTTCATTATGAGGACTGCGGTTCTTTGAAACTTTCTACCGGAATCGATGTTTCCTGAAAAATACAATTCCAGGGGTCTTTAAACCATAGTCAACGCAAACTTATTTCAAGTAAAAAAAAAACTGTCGTAAGTAGGTAGGTATACCTACCTACTTACACGTATTTAGGTATTTATGTCCTTAAGTACATTTTGTGTTCATCATTTTTATGAAATGGAACCAAAAAAGTCGATTGACCTATTGATCATTGGCGCGCACCTCGCCGCTAAACAACATCACAGGAGTCAACGATGCGTCCTTATCCTGAAATACATACCTACCCTCAATAACCTGAGTACCTACATTGTTTGAAGATTTTTATGTTTTTTTTTGTCGCGTATTATCAACCATGTGTACACGCGTGAAAATAACCTTGTAATTTTGTCTCCGAATGTCTCAGGGAGAGAGTTATTGTAATTTTGTTGTGGATGAAGCTAAAAGGCTGAAATTGAAGTGGTAATAACCATATTGCGTACTGTTTTTGTGTATACTTTACGAGCTAACCGCAGGCAAGTTCTGTATTTTGAGAAGGATAAGTAAAGGAAGGTAGCTAAGAAAAAACGAATAGTTATCTAACATTTATTTTATAAATGAACACAGGTTTACATCTGTTTACATTGATTCTCATTAACAACTAGTAGGTAATATATATTTTTCATTTATTTACAAAATATTTTTTATTATGCACAACACTTTTTAACTCTCCCGGAGCATTCCAATCATATAATTTAATACGACTACTTTCAACAACTTATTTAACTTATTCAAATACGTATAATAATACATTTTTTTAAATCGATACCCAGAAAAGAGCAGATTACCTACATCTTATGTTGCGTACCTACAGACAGCTGCAACATTATGCAATACCTTTAAAAAAAACAACCCATAGTGCCTTGTGCACACGAACCGTGCACACTACACGCACGAACAGAGCATTATATGTATGAGAAATTCTTTCATGGGGTACGTGTTATATTTCATGTTACGTTACAGCAGTCTTTACCCACCCATGAAGACCCAACGCGGTGCCCCATTATGACAGGCCATCCACGTCACAGAGGAGCTATCACGAAGTTTACATAGCCATCTATATGTAAAGCAGTCGCCATAATTACAGTTAAAATATTGAAATGATATGTTTATTCCCAGAAGTCCCTTCATTAGGTCCTTTGAAAGAACTACTGAGACAAGAGTAGTGTATCAGTAGTTCCAAGTTAGGGATGGAATCTGAAGAAGAAAGATTTGGAATGTGCTGCTATAAAGAAGACGGTAGAACAAAGTTCGATGGCACACATAGGAAACCAACGGATGTTTATGATACTGTATACGGCGCACAGGCTTTATAATTTGCAATCAGCTGGTATAACGACCACAAACGCAACACGACAGGCTAATTGCCTTTTTATTTCAAGACTAGAATACATTTAATTAAGCATGGCCATTTGCTTAATTTTCACTTGACCTACCAAATAAGCAAAGATACATTAATAAAGTACCTACAAACCTACTTATTTTTTTTTACTTATGATTCTCCTATATAAAATAGTAAAACATAGCATAAAAATTATATAAGCCACGTTTTCCCATTCCTCTCTTCCGTTTCGACCTCCAAAAATGATTTGAAAGTAAACATTTTTTGGTGTCGAGATGGAACAGCGCCGCGCCATGTCTGGGGTTCGCGAGTGGTCCAGCCAGACGCCAGAGTCCGTACCATAACCTTTTGTAACTACCCTTATTAAACGATTGTGTAAACGAGACGTCGTGTCGTCGCCTTACATCATGTATTGCGTTATCTGGCTTACTCACTCGTCTTTGGACTGCTAATAAGACGTCATGGCAAGGGGGTTGGTCTTTGCTACTACACCAGGCAGTTGCAGGAGGACGATGAAAAAAACTCTCGCTCTACCCTGCTCTTCCCCTTACAAAGGTTTTATATTTCAACCGAAATCAAAGGCAGAGGCCGGCGCTGGATGGGAATGAATATTATTAAGTATACATGTAATTTTTAAAATTCCAGATTATATGTTTTATTTTTGTGTACATTATTCAGGTATATAATGATTAAATAAATAACTATATACAAAATTATTGTGTTCGTCACAGATCTGTTCAGATTTGGTCCAATTTAGGACGATATACAACGTTAAAACGGCTTTTTTGTCCTAATACACATATATCATAGTATAATAACTTACATTCTTTGAATAAAAACATATCAATGTATGCCCTTACGCATGTTTATATTGAAAATTTACATTATTTTACATACTTAATGAAATCTATTATTTTACTACGAAGTACGAAACATACAATATTGTTATTTACATTAACGGAATTAATTTTACTTGACAAACTAAGGAATAAATATTACATGTCAAGCATCCCTTATCGAACTAGGGGAATGAATTATTTTCAAAAAGGAATTTTTACTGAGAGTTGTACTTTACGATTCCATCGCATATTCCTTCGCTATTAAGACGGAACAGCTTAAAAAGTCTGCGTAAACTCTGTCCTCGACCAAAATAGAACCTTCTCTTTACGCTCTTTTCAAGGGAATATTTTCATCTGCGTGAAGTATGAAAACTTTGTGCTCACTTTTTTTTGCACGTTTAATGCACATGGAGTCAGAGTACGTATAGGTAAGTACGGTTAAATATGATATTTTGGTCTATAAATAATTGGACACATTTTACTAATAAAGAAGATAGTTTTAATTCATGGGACCATTGAGAAGTCCCCGAAACTTTTAATTGTTAACTACATTTCAAATAAAAATTTAAGTAATTGCCTGTATTTTATTACTTAGTTTTATAGCATTTTTCACATTCTAATCAAGCAACTAATTAGATACTTAGCTAAATATCTTATTTCTAATTCTAAAAACTTTATTTTTGAAGATAACTAAGATTTTTTGGAGGAAATCTTAAGTTCAATTTTATATACATATAAAAAAAATATACAAATAGTTTAAAGCTTAATAAATGATTTAAGAAATACATCTTTGCTCAATAAACAGTACCTAATAAATAATCATTTTTGTTCTATAAAAAAATACTAACCATTTTAATGGTCTGTATTTCAACTGACAGTTATTTTTTTAACAGAATATTACTATTTTCAATTTTTAACAAAAAATAAACAAACAGTTAGATACATACTCATATTCATATTCAGAAGTAGATGTACTGTAGAGTTGTTTAGACATTTTTTTTATACATAAAGCCAGTGTCGCCATGTAAACCTGCTTACAGGCGCTCCACCCCGGATCGCTTCGTGCTCCGACTCAGGTGATATGCAGCAGGCGAGGCGCTGGAATGTAATAAAAAAAATGTTATCAAATAAATGGTGATAACCTAATTTGTATTTAAAAATTAAACTAACTAAGAGAGGTAGGGCACAGCGGATAATCCTCTCAAATCGGAGCAGCCCATCTGGGGAAGGACCTCCACCTTACAGAAGATCGTAGCCAAATAGCATTGGTCTCGGCCATGTTGTGTTCCTACGGTGAGTAAGGTCTCCAGAGCTCCACTTGGGGGGGGGGGGGGTTGGGAGGTTTGGCAACGCGTGAGTGATGCAAGCATCTATAGGCTACAGTGATGCTTACCATCAGGTTGGCCGTATGCTTGTTTGCCAACTTTGTGGTAGGTATAAAAAACTAACTTTAAAAATTAAACTAAAACTAATTTTAAAAATTAAAAAGACCCTCTTATTTCCAACCGACGCGCGACGCACGGTTCTGGTTGGTAACTTGTTCAGTAAATTGCAATAAATCGAAATAAATAAAAATACATTTTACCAGAACAAAATCAAATAATTTCTCGAGGAAAGACTTGCGGAAGTCTTGCTTGAGTTATTACAATATCGTTTACAAGTCTTATCGCTCACATGCCAATATAAATTCCTGCAATTTATTCTTGCAATTCCCCTTACAAGCTCAAGCCCGTAATAGAACCATAGTTCGCGAGAAAATTAACATTTTACACACCTGCCGACACGTTCCAGGTGTTGTCACCAGCTTGTAGATGGCGACGATCGGTATCATGAGGATTGAGGAGCAGGCCAGCCCCCAACCAAGCACCACGGCCCACGGAGGATATGTGTAGTGTTGGTATTGTAGCGGCTGCTGGTAAAGTAGACCGAACACTACAACGCCCTGACAAACAAACAATATCATAGTTAGTCTTCTCCCTTTGGTGTTAGCTGCACCATCTGCTGACAGTACCATCAAACAATTACTAACTTAGCTAGGCGACTGTCATCTGTCGATAAGGTTGCCATCCGTCCGGGTTTCCCCGGATTTTTTGTTTGGAGGGTGTCCGGGGAGCGACCGGGCGGGATTCTCAAAAAGTGCCCGGCTGAAACCAGGACACTTTTTATGTCAGAGGAAATCTGATTAACTTTATAAAATGGAATGATTTGCAATAACAGCAATTATCGGAACTATTTGTATTTCGAATGATATATTTTTTAAAACATTGTTACCTCTTATTACTTTTAAAAAAATCGGCGGGAAATCGTTTGTCAATTATTTTTTATCACACATTGAAGTGCTTCGTGCAGAGTGAAAATGGAAAGATTTTAGAGCTATGATTTTAAAAGTTCTCTCTCTCCTCAAAATTGTGCAGCTCGTCTTCAAAAGCTTTTGGGAGGACAGCACCTTCTCGATGGTTTGCTGAATTTCAGAGGTCGGGTTTCTTTGCACAATGGATTTCGTGAAGGGTGGCCTTCAACTGCCATCAACGAAAGTTGTGGCATTGACGAAAATCGACGGGTCACCTATGAGGCGATTCGAGGGTTATTGGCGATCGGTTTGAGCCAAATTCAGAAAATTTTACACGAAGAATTAAAAGTTTGGAAACTTTGTTGTCGCTGAATCCCTCATGAACTGACGGCGGAGCAGAAGCGGGTTCGCGTGTGATGGTGCTCGCATATTATGTTACTGAAGTTCGACCACGGACATTCAAATGCTGTTTATAACATTGCCACAGGAGACGAAACGTGGATTTTTTGTTTTGAACCCGAAAAAAATTATGAAGAAATAGTATATGAGATCAAAGAACGGAATATACGAACCAAAAACATCGTAATTATGGGCATTCCTGAATCAGATAACATAAGCAATCGGCACAGCTACAATAAGAATGAAGTAAACAAAATTATAAAAATGATTAATGCTAACTGTCCGGAGCCAGAAAGAATCATCCGCCTCGGAAAATACAAAACTGGCAAATCACGCCCTATTAAGGTTTGTTTTAAATCCGAAGAAGTCGCGAAATCTATTTTGCGTAATAGAAACAATGATGGGATTGCAAATATAAAAATATTTTCTGATCAGACTCCAAGCCAAAGAAAATATATGCAGAATCTTAAAGAGCAGTTAGACGAACGTATCGCAAATGGAGAAACTAACTTGTCGATTAAATACATAAAAGGCCTACCCAAAATTATTGTAAATGCTGAAGAAAACCAGAAGCAAAAATCCCAGCCAAAAAACTAATAGCCCCTACAGCAAAAATTACGCACACGATTGCAAAGAACTATAATGATATACTTGGTACCAAAAAATCAATCAATTTTTATTATGCAAACACCCGCAGTATACTAAAGCCAGGCAAGTTTGATGAACTAAAATGTATAATCGCCTCACTCCAGACAACTGTTCACATTATTGTACTGACTGAGACTTGGGTTAAGAATGAAAGTGACGTCCAGAAACTCCGTATACCATGTTATACGCACTACAGCAATTACCGACAAAATCGAAAAGGCGGAGGAGTGTCAATCTTTGTCCACAACGACCTACAACATACTTTCATAGAGGAATATTGTATAGGGAATGACATGCACTTTCTTTGGATACACCTTAAAAAATTCTCTTTGGATGTTGGAGCAATTTATAATCCAGACAAAAATAAGGTGAACGTTTTCCTTGAGACGTACTCTCTGCAACTACAGAAAAGGAACAGAGCAGTTGTTTTCGGCGACTTTAATTTTAATCTGTTAAAACCGGACAGAGAGACTCGAAGATATAAAGAGGTATTAAAGGAAAATGATTTTAAAATCTTGAATAAAATTGATGAAAAATACTGCACTCGTGACTGCGACTCCACCAAAACGATCATAGACCACGTTTGCACAAATCTTAAAGATAACAACTTTAACTTCATTATTATTGAATCAGCTATCTCCAGTCACAAGCAAATATACTTAGAGGTAGAAAAATACCAACTGCCACCCATAAAAAGGGTTGATTATACAGCGATCGACTACACTATGTTTTATGGTTATGTAGAAGAATCTATGATCGACAATAATGAGGAAAACTTATATGATAAATTAGAAGATAAACTACAAAGATGTCTGTGCAAAAGTAAAACAATAAAAACAAAACTGCTTAATCCGCCGCGAAAGGATTGGATACAAAAGGATATTATACAAGATATCAACTATCGGAATATGATATGGCAAAAGTACAAAAAAAACAAAGCAGATAAACAACTAGAAGAAGAATTCAAAACAGCAAAGCTAAAAGTAAAAGAAACTATCGAAGAAACTAAACACGCTTATTACCAGAAATATTTTAAAGATCATATTAAAAAGCCCAAGAATATGTGGAAGGCAATAAACGACCTGGCGAATAATAAAATAAAGAATACAGCAGGACCAAGTAAACTTATTACCAACTTGAGTACAATCACCAACGAAACACAAATTTGCGAATACTTCAACAACTATTTTTCGACCGTTGGTTCGGTCCTAGCTAGTAAAATACCAATTGAATATCATGGAAATGACAGCCCAGCTAAACAGATCGACCAAAGCTCAGAATTTGTACTTAGAGAGTTTCCACCGACAACCGCGGATGAAATTTCTAAAATAATAGATAATTTAGATCCTAATACTGCCTCTGGTATTGATGGCATTAGTACGAAACTAGTAAAATGTGTCAAAAAACTAATTATACCTGAACTCACAAACTGCATTAATACTTGCTTAAAACAAGGAACTTTTCCAGACAAATTAAAAATTGCAAAAGTGACTCCAATTCATAAATCGGGAAGTAAATTTGATCCGTGTAATTATCGCCCTATATCTGTTTTGCCTGTAATTTCTAAAATTTATGAAAAGGTTATTTATTCTCGTTTAGAAAAGCATCTGGAACTAAAAAAATTCATATATAAAAAACAATACGGCTTTAGACCCAAATCTAACACGCTTTCAGCAACAATAGACCTTATCACTAATATCAAAAATAAAATAGATCAGAAACAAGTAGTACTAGGCATCTTCATCGATCTTAAGAAGGCCTTCGATACTATTAGCCATAAAAAGTTACTACAAAAACTAAATGACATTGACGTTATAGATACAGCGCATGATATTTTCAAATCATACTTGAGTAATCGTCAGCAAATAGTCAAAATAGGTTCGCAGCAGAGTTCGACAAAAGCTATAGAATTCGGCGTACCCCAGGGCTCAATTCTGGGGCCAATTTTATTCCTAATCTACATCAACAATATTGAAAAAATTGGTCTACATGCGGACATCTCATTATATGCCGATGACACAGGTCTGTTCTATTATGGCCATTCTATTACAGTTATTGTGTCAAAGGCCCAATACGATCTACATTTGTTAAATAAGTGGTTCCTCTCTAATCTATTAACTATTAATACTGATAAAACAAGTTACCTATGTAATTTTTTCCGCAAAAAATAAAAAAATTATTGATACCGTCCCGCTGAAGATAAATAACCAAGTAATTAAACAAACAAATAGCGAGAAGTACCTTGGACTTATATTAGACAGTCAACTTAATTGGAAACCACATTTAAATAAAATTAAAGCCAAATTAATATCACTAACAGGAACTCTACGTAGTATTGCAAAATGTATCCCTAGAAATGTAAAATACATTATTTATAATTCATTAGTGAAACCGCACATTGACCACTTAATTGAGATTTGGGGTACTGCAGCCGAAACAAACTTGAAGATCATACAGATAGCTCAAAATAAATTACTGAAAAGATTGTTTAATTATAACTATCGGACACATACAAAAAAACTATATCTAGATACAAAAATAATGACTGTTAAGCAGACATACGTATACTATACATGTATTTTAATCCACAAAATTTTAAACAAGGAAATTCATACTTCACTGTCGTTTCGGAAAAAAGGTCTAGGACAAAAAATGAAATTACGAAATGCAACTCACTTAATACTACGTTCCTCGAGAACTAACTATGGCAAAAAGAACATAGAACACGAGGGCGTAAAAATATATAACAGACTCCCTGCTGAAATTAGAGAGGCAAAATCAACTGCCAGTTTAAAGAAAAAACTAAAACTATATGTCCGTAACTGTGTTGATTAAAAACTTGATTGAATATGTGTATGTAAAATGTGTGCGTATGTGAATATGTGCTATATTATCGTTATGTATGTCTAAATTTATTTATGCATGTACATAGTTTACAATCTATAGAAATAATACAGATAATAATATCCGTATAAAATAAATTTATAAATATAATAATAAAAAACAAACAAATAAGTGTGTATGTATATACGTATATATGAATGTAAGCAAATAATAATAAATAAACAAAATAAGTGCATTATGTATGTTTATAAAAATAAAAAATAAAGTAAGTATACTTTAAAATATATACATAAAAAAAATAAACATTAACAAAACAAAATAAATAAATACGCAATATCAAAATATCATTAAACACAACAACAACACAAATAAAATTATACAAAACAAAACCTATGTTAATCATTAGTACCAAGCTATGACTTATCTAGTGTACAAGTACGCTCCGTTGCGCTTTACATCCGTGTTTGTCGGGCCGGTAAGCAAAACAGATTGCACCGCCGCCGAACCGAACCGAAGTGATCTAGTGATGCACGTTCAAACGACCAAGTTTTGTTTCGGAACCTACCCTACAATGTTTTAACTTTTTATTTTATCGTCCGTACCGCATGAAAAATGTTTAATTATAGTACTACTTTGTACATAATTTTATTTTCTCAGTAAGTGAAATACCATTGTAATTCTTTTTGAGAAATTAATAAAGTTCTTTAAACCGAAAAAATCAGCAATCTTGTGTATGGGTGTTTGAAAGTGAGAAAAGGCCAACAAAAGTGAGGCAGGCGAGAAACGTGGGTAAAAATCATCGCGTTTTTTTCTCGGCTACGGGTCCCGTCTGCGCAGTTCCACTCGAAGATCAAAACAGTGTTAATGCTGAGTGGTATTCTACCAATTGTTTAACCTGGGTCCTAGAAAAAGTTCGAGATAGACGACCAAGAAGCCGTATTCTCCTACATCATGACAACGGTTCTTCGCACACGGCCAACAAAATAAGTCATTTTTAGCCTCCGAAAACGTAGAACTGGTCACCCATCCTGCACATAGCAGACCTGTAATTTCTCGATTTTCGCTAAAATCAAAGATTTCATAAGAGGTTTCACTTTTACCAACTCTGATCTGAAGAGGCAGTGATGGCGTTCAATCAGCACGTAGAAAACTTGTCTTCGGTCTATGTACTGTGAACCTCCTGTTTTCAAAAATGGTTTTATCGAATGAAACTGTGTTTAAAATGTAAATGAGAGTAGGTACTTCGAAAAACAATAAACACAATATTTTGGTTTAACGTGTTGTTTTTTTAAGTTACGCAAAGCTTTCTGTGAGTGTGATTTACGTATTTAATAATTTCATTGATGCCAAAAAGAAGACTTTCTAATTATGTTTGTTACCAGAATACATGAGGTTTAAGTTTACCTAAGTTGATTTTCTATAATTACTTTAATTAAAAATTTGATAACTTTATTTTATTGTAATTTTTTTCGAGGGAGTCCGGGAACAAATCGTTATATCACCCAAATGCCCGGGGTTTTTGAAATTTTTGTCCTGGGTCCGTAATTTAGCTGATGGCAACCCTATCTATCGATAACAGTCTGGATTCATTCATTAACGTGCCCAATTCCACGTCCGAGAATCGGTGATTGTTGTCCTTATTTCTCAATGATGTAAGAAAAGGATAGGAATAAAAAAATCGGTCGAAAAGTCGGGCGAAAAATCGGATGTGGGCGAGCAGTGCGAGCACCGGTATTGTAAATGCAATTAATTGGTAACCGACAAATCTGTCTTTTGACTTCTTCGATTGGAACTTACGATAATGAATGTTGGACTGACAAACTTCCAGCATATCCTCCAATACAGTCCAGGTCTGAAGCCGAGCATTTCTTCTACATCGTCAGAGAATCTCTTCAGCCCTGAAAATAAGTTACGAAATAACATTATAAATTTCATTTTAAATTAACTTAACCTAAAATCACATCACGATTTTTAGAAAATGCAAAATAAATAACATACTTAATAAGTGAATAAAATGTACCCAATGATACAGTTACACAAAATGTACTCAAAGAGCGGCACCTTGTTCCATAGTAGGCTTACCCGTGGGTACTATCATTATAGAGTTTTCTATTCTGGACGATCGTCCATTGTTCGAATTTTGAATGTAAAAAGAGTTATTTTATAAAGTGACATATGTTTTGTATCGTATAGCAAGTAGCAAGGTTTAAGTGTGCAATGTAGGTCTTAAATTAAATATGCACTATGTTTCAAAATGTCATAAAACAAAAGTGTGAAATCCGCACTTTTGTCTACCTCTACATGATCCTATTTTCATGGTCCTTCGAGCCGGATTAATTGTAACAATCTAGTTATGACAGATTAGTCTCTGAGTCTGTATCGTTCTAACGTTAGGAATAACTAACGCTTTACTTATAGGTAAGTACAATAAATTGCTTATCGGTATTACCATAAAACCAGGATACAGCTACAGCTTCGAAGAGTGCTGAACAGAGTAAGGAAATGCCAGCAGCGTACGTGTCCAGCAGATGAAACATGTAAATGCCTCCCTGAAATTAAAAGAAAATATATAAATAAAAATTTGGGGAACATCAAATTAACACAGCTTGGAAAGAAAAAATACGGAAAAGAGGACTTTTTTTTTGTAATTGGCTTGCTTTATTCTCTACAGGATCCCAAAGGAATGTTTCCTCTTCAGGAATCTCTACAGGACTCGAAGGAATGTTTCCTCTTCACACAGGTATTCCAGATTCACTATAATTGGCTTGTTTCCCTTAGAATTGTAGACATGTTTACGGGTAATTTTTTAATGGTTAAAAAAAAAACTTTAGACGAAATATATTTATTTACCGGTGTCACATTGATGCAAGCCACGCAAAAAGACACGCAGACGACGAAAAGTGTGAAGTGTTCTCGACGTAACCAGTGAGCTCCGCTCGATCTCGCTTGATCAAGTAACCCTGTGATCACGCACTCCAAACCACCCATCTGATGAATAAAAACAGAATATAGGAATCCTTGTTATGTGACAGATACAAGGGAGAAACACAGAGGCACAAGAAACGCGAATTTTTCGCTGTTCAAGTAGGATCCTCTTAGGATATTATGAAACCAGCCCAAAAATAAGTGTTCATGAAACATACCCCAGAATCCAGTCCAAGCATGATCAACATGAAAAAGAACAACATCGCCCATAAATTAGCTCCTGGTAACGTTGCAACCGCTTCTGGATACACTTGGAATACCAAGCCGGGTCCTGAAAGACAGACAAGAAATACTTTTATGTCACTTATTCAATTGTAGACTTGCGTAGACCTAATTTGCACAGTGAAACTTATATTAGACATTGATCAAACAAAATGGTGAAAATAACTACAACTACAATCCTTAGCAATACAAAAACGGATTTCACAGGTTGGCACGGTTGCTGGTGAGGTTAAAATAAATTGTCAAAAACCCAACAAATATCAAAATTTATTACAGGTAGACTAAACGTTACATATCAGAAAGATGGAATAAAACATGTATTTCCTCACCTTCGGTGGCTACAGATGATATGGGAACACCCTGTTTATATGACATGAATCCCAAATACGTGAAGATAACAAATCCTGAGAAAAATGATGTGAAACAGTTCACCAGTGTCGTCACCAGGCAGTCTCTGAAATTAATGAAATATGATAGAACTTGTTCGTCCACCTACAGCTTTATTGTTTTCCTGCTTTTGTTGGATACGTAAGTTTTGAATGGATCCATTTTATCCTTACAAGCAGGCACAGTAATGCGCGTTTTCACCAACGACCCTTTGCGGAGATATTCCCCTCACTATTACTTTGTTTGAGTTGGGAAATATTTAGTTTGGTAGGTAGGTATCCCGCCACTGTGAAGGCGGAGACGGTGGCAGACAGTCAGGTTTTTAGTCGTTATCCCTCATTGGCTGGAGAGGTGAGCCCAACAGACCCCCGTCGCTTCCTCAAGTGGCGGGGCATGCAGTACCTAATTCATTTTTCTGACTTTAAACAAAAAAAGGGTACCCTGGTTGGTGTGCTTTTAAAAATCTTCCTAAATCGAACTTTGACAACACTGCTGCAGGCTTACGGCCAGCGACAGCAGTTCTTCGCCATTATACTTATAAAAAAACAAAATAAACGTTTGATTTTGGTATATACCTGTAACAATTATTATGAAACGTGTTATAGCTGGCATATGACAGGTGAACTCCAAATCCAGCGCCGACTGAGTAAAATATCTGAACAGCAGCATCCACCCAGACCTGGGTATCTTTCAATCTGGTAAGTTCTGGTTGCAAATAATATGCGATGCCTCTAGTAGCGCCTGGTAGAAGAAGACCTCTTGCCAGGAGAATTGATAACACCACATAAGGCATGGTTGCTGTCATCCATACAACTTTTCCTGAAAAAGAAAATTTTCGTAACCAAATCAAATAAAAATACTTTATTCTGTCCTCACAGGCACTTCGAACCAAACATCTTTTTATAAGTTTCATAACGTTTATTGAGAGAGGTCTTTACAACCACTTATACTAGTTAAAGAACATATAGGTACAGTAATAAACGATTTGTTTAATTAATCTACCTACTTTACATATAAGCTACTAACATTAGGGAAAGAAAAGCAAAATTACCACTAGTCAAAGAAATGGCGTAAGAAAATCAGTTACGGCTTTTTTGATATTTTTGTTTTGTTGTTTGTTTTAAATACAGGGAAAATTCCTCTTGGTCAATAAACAGATTCCTTATTCACTAGGCTATCACCACTTTCATAATCTAGACATGTAATTGGAATATTATAAAACAAATAAAATCTCACCCGAACTTTTAACTCCCTTGAATAGAGACAAATAGAGGGTAACATAGACAAGGCCCAGGCAAACCATGAGCTGCCACTTCGGGAAACCCAAGTCGTTTAGTCCTTCAGAGTGTTGCATTTCTAAGACCGCTCGACTGAAATCAGTTACAAAAATATTCACGGTCGTTTCACACACAGGTTCATAATAATAATAAATCATTGGCAGACAACTTGCAGGTTCACAGTGGTTAGTATACGTTATTAACAGTCAATTTCTAAAATGCATTTTAATTTTTATTCCACATTAGTCTCAATCTATCTCTTTTTCTCTATTTTGACAGTGTTTCTGTAACTTTAAAAATACGTTCCAGAAACTGGCTGTAAGTCAATTATAATTAAAAAAAAAACATAAAAATCCTGTAATAATTGTAAATTTTAATTCTTATTTTCATTTTTATTGTCTAATTAGTTTTTAAAGAAATGTAAAATATTTATTTGTAAAATAAAACTCGGAATAAAGTCACTTTTATCAGCTTCAGTATTATTATGGCTCTCACTTCAAATATCACGGATTCACATTAACATACTAACTGGAAGAATTCAGAAGCTGGTGTAAAATGTGACAACGGTCCTTGGTACTTCAGGTCAGTTCTGTTTGTGGAATTGGTCCTAGTCGTATCCCAACATTGATCTGTGTTCCATGCGTTATCGCAATGTACCCATGGGAGCTCCGACGTGGCTGATGATATCAGGAAGTAGAAAGCCCATCCTGAAAAATAATAAAATAATTTACAAATTTTATTAAAAAACTGAAGAGAACCTTTGTTCAGAATTGGAATCCAATAAGAAGAATAAAATGTCAGAAATAATTTGCACAATTAATAAAAAAGAAAGTCACAGGAAGCCGCTGAATGCAGGCCACCGCCGCCGCCGCCGCCAACGGTTGCGTTTGGGGAAGGCCTATGGCCAGCTGTGGACTTGTGGCTGAAATGTTGATGAAAAAAAAAGTATATGCGTGCCCTTTGAGATGTGGTATACTTTATGATATTGTTTCTTCGATCATATACAACAGTATTTGTTAGACAAAGAAAGGAAACAGCGTCACGGTGTTTTAAAATAAATTATGTTTACGTGCATAAGTATATTATCTGTAACTTTAAAAATACGTTCCCGAAACTGGCTGTAAGTCAATTAGTGTTATGTGCTTAAGTTTATGTATAAACTAACCAATTATGACGTTATAATAGAAGGACACGTAGAAAGCCACCATGACTGCACAGAACCCAACACCTGTTAGAAACATATCATAGTTAATATATGTAGTTATGTACAAAGAATATAATTTGTATCAAATCGTGTGAAGACGAAATAAGACGAGGAGCTCTTCCACACTTTTGGTATCGCTTTCGCGAGAGTGTAGAGCTAGGATACAAAACAACTACGCACGCGAGGCAATGTTACAAAAATTATGAGATTATATAAGTACAACGCCATCTAGTAGTTATGTTTAAAACCACTATACCTTTGAATAAAGGACAAATCTTCCACAGTGTGATAGGACCCTGCCGATTATATTGACCAAGAATTAACTCCATATAAAACAGGGGTACAGCTCCAAAAACCAACATCAGTGTGTAGGGTATCAGGAAAGCACCTGAAACAAACCATAAATAATAATCTTACTGTGTGCGTGTGTCACTAAGGGTTGGCCACGCGCGAGTGATACTCCCGGTGTTGCAAGCGTCCATCACGCTACGCTACCACTTACCATCAGGCGGGCCGTAAGCTTGTTGGCCACCTTTGTGGTATAAAAACTGGCAAGCGTACCTACTTGCAATTTCTAGTAGGTGTAAACGCAGTGTTTACACTTACAATAAATTGCAAGTAGGTACGCTCGCCACAGCTTGCCAGAGAACACCTGAGGCTCTATGAGTATTCTCCTAACAAAAATTCAATTAATGTCGTGTCAATGTCAATCGCAGTCTCACTCATAGGTACAGAGTGTTACGTATACGAGTTTTTTGTTCGCGTTCGATCATGTCGATGTAAATAAACCCAACAAATAGAGAAGAACCTCTCATGTTGTAAAATAAGACGCGTGATCAAAAATTATGTGACTTTATTTGCTCATGTTTTAAAGTGAGCAACCCAGCTAATTTGGATATGTAAGACGCGTCTGATAAATTCACAATATGAAACATTTCTTTAATTTGGTCGGCTTTCGGCTTGTATACTAATATGAAAAAAAAACTCGTACTAAGCACTCAGAATAGGAATTGAGACTGATAGAGATAGAGTTTGAGATCTTCTGTAAGGTGGAGGTCCTTCCCCAGACGTGCTACTCCGATTTGAGCGGATTATCCGCTGTGCCCTACCTCTCTTCAGAGTTTTCGCGCAAGCGGTAATAACATAATCTAAACGAAGGTATTTGTAATTATATTCTTGCAGATTATCAGTTCACGAACTAAGAACGAGACATACAATATCCCACTAATATTATAAAGACGAAAGTATGTGTATGTTTGTTACTTCTTCACGCTCAAATGGCTGGGCCAATTTTTATGATATTTGGTATGTAAGTAGATATCTTAGATTAAAATATAGGCTTCTTTTTATCCCACAAAGTACTCGATTCATAGGATTTGGTCATAAGTCTGATAGTCAATCGCGCTTCATAAAGTAGATGACCCTGTAGATGACGTGCATAAATACATGCAAACAAAGTTCAATTAATTATATTACCGCCTCCATTCCTATAGCAGAGATAAGGGAAGCGCCACACGTTCGCAAGATCTACTGCGAATCCTATGATGGATAGAAGGAAATCCGCTCCGGTACCCCACGTCTCCCTGCCGTCATTGGGCTCTCCTGAAAAAATACATCATCAAATGTTATAAAAAATACATAATACTTACCATTTTATAATCATACTCCTCAATCATCCAATGGGAAAATATTTTTTCTACTACAGAGGGCGTTGTATGGGATGGGCTATCGGCAAACAGATGGCGCCACAAGTCGCGCTATGGTTTGTTTTGTTGTCAGACGAGATCTATACAATCATAAAACTAACGCGGGGAAAAGCTTAGTTATACATAATATAATTTTATTCCTACTTACTACTTCATAATCGAATCAGCCTTGTATAAGTACTATTTTTTTAAATTAAAAGTTAGTAATAGTCTGCGGCTGTCCATTAATTGGCAATTAAAATGATATGGGTACTAGGTACAAAAGTAACAAGATACAAAAATAACAAAATATTTATGCATTTGCTTTCAATAAAACAAAAATATGAGTACTACCCGTCCGCCTTAAGTTTGCCGTTACCTCCCGCCGCGCACACCCCACCGCACCTCAAGGCAGATCCGCAGTTGCTTATCGGATATAGTTTATCGGATCTGCCTTGAGGTGCGGTGGGGTGTGCGCAGCGGGAGGTAACGGCAAACTTGAGGCGGACGGGTAGTAAGTACAAAACTTACTTTGCCTTACAAAACTATAAAGTTAGAAACGAACGCTATACGAGTATATTGCAATATGGTCGCAATATTTCTTATCACCTTGAATGATATTTTCATTCGGAAAATCTGTCATTTTCAATATTATCGATAAATACACAATATCGTCCCTAGCAGATTCAATAAAAAACGGTTTCAAATTAGATTTGTCTTCGGAATAGGACAGGTATTTTCTAACGATCAATGCTTGTGACGTTGTGACATACGCTATGATGAGAACTGAAAAGTTTCAATCTCATATTTACTTATTTTAAACATAATTCTAAGTCCAAGAACTTTTACGTAAAAACCAATTTATTTCATTCACAATAAAGTATGTCAGTCTTCCCCCGCCCGACATTATTTACTTATTTTAAGCATAATTCAGTCCAAGAATTTTTACATAAAAATCAATTTGTTAAATTCAAAAAAATAAAACATGTTAGTTTTTCACTTCAACTCATTTTTTATTGTGGCTTGTTCATAAAACTGTGATGCGATGCCACGGCTCATAGTAATATCTTTAAACTCGCAGGAAGCATTGCAAAACTTGCTCATAGCCTGATTAGAGGAAGTCTATATATAAAAGGTCCTAATTTATTAATGAACTACCCTTTAACACATGACTATATAGGTTACATATGATCGTTTAAGCAAGGAAATAATGGTCTAGTATTCAGTAAAAAAAAGGCATTAAATTTAGAAATACTCCGTAAAATGCGCCTCTCTTGTAGCAGCCATCCGTCAGTAAAAAAAAAACCGGGCAAGTACGTGTCGGGCCACGCACAATGTAGGGTTCGGTATTGGCTATGCATTTCTTGCTTGCAGATGAGTACAATGCCATTTTCTATGACATTTGTACGTTTTCGTCAAAGAAATTTTACTTCATATGTTCGTCGGCTGTTACTCGGTAACTAGTAGTGCCTACTTCACCGTTATAGTTTTCCTTGTAGGTTCACTATATGGACTACTACCATGATTTTTTTCAAATTTCTAAACTCAAGACTTTCGGAGATATAGGGGGGGGGGGGGGACCACCGTGCAAATCGAAAATTGACACGTTACATGCAAATAATTCGCAAACGGATCATTGTATCGGAAAATGATCTTTCCACACCCTCGATGTTTTTAAGAGACATATCTAACGAGACCCCACAAGATGGGGTCGGTACGAAAAAAAATTTCATGCCCACTTTACCTGTAGGGGAGGCACACAAAAAAAAAAAACATTGTTCAAAATTTTGTTCTACCACTTTGTTAGCATTAAGCGTCTAAGCGCTAGACTTCTAGTAAGTTCCAGCTAGTTCCTTGTAGTTTACTACGGAACCCTAAAAAGAATTAGGGGTGCGGTGCGAAGGGCGCGTCAACGCGTCTCACATATCAAAATGGTTGAATATGGATGAATTTATATTGTAAGCAAATTTTTCTGACTACTTACAATACAATCTAAATTTTTTTTACTGAATACTAGACCATTATTTCCTTGCTTAAACGGTCATAATGTAACCTATATATATAGTCATGTGTTAAAAGGAAGTTCATTAATAAATTAGGACCTTTTAGAACAAATTCGCATCGCAGAAGAGAGTTCGCAAGTCAGAGTTATATATCAAAGGTGGAAGAAAAGGTGTTGAGCTACCAGATGACACTCACCGACCAAAACTCACAGATTACATAATAGTTACAATGCTGTTTCACGTTGATATTCAGTAACAGGGTGATATTTCCCCGTTAGAGCTAGCCTATTTCATAAATGATTCCCCACTTTTTTAGTTTTAAACTTTTTTGCAATAATTATATTAATTTGTTTAAAGTTTTGGTACTCTCTTACGATTATATATAAGCTTAGAATATGGACTAAAAACGACTGTGTATGACTGTATGACTAACCTGGTTTAATACTGTTGGTTCGAATTCTTTTAGTGCTTTCGTTGTAGAAGCACTCCTCTTCAATTTGGATTTTAGGCTCCTCTGAAAACAAATAGTTAACGTGTTAGAAAAACATGAGTTATAATTTAAACTAAAAGAAAATAGTAATATGATGCTAGCTCTACAGTTTTACATTTTATTTAAAAACACAATATAGAGAAATAAAAAGCAAATAAACTAAAATGACGTAGAATAGATGATTAAATTGATATTGGTTATAAAGTACTTCGTCCGTCGTCTTGTAGAGAAACAAGAGAAATAAAATAAAACATAACAATAGACGTAGAACAAACAGAAAACATTGATCAAATATCAGCGCAAACGAAATGAAATTATAAAGAAAGAAAAAGTTGAGGTCGCAAAGAATCACAGAGATTTTATATTAGCGGAGTGGTTTCGTTTCATAATAAAAACATTAATATCAAATAAAGTTTATTGCCAGAAGCTAATAAGTAAACTAGGGGACACTAGCGCAGTCTGGTCTGGCTATTCATTTCAAAACTCTGTGTTTTCAACTTTTATTTAAGTATAAACATCTTTAAAAGTTGAGATTTTTGTCTCTGCATTGATATGTCAATCTCTTACTCAGTCAGTTCCCAAATAGATAGTAATTCACACATATAAAGAAGAAAATAAAAGTATGAATCAGGTAAATAACTTACTTTTGTAACAGGACAGTGTAACAACAGAGCCTTTTGATTTGTGATCTGAAAAGAAAGTAAATCAATTGAAATATCGATAGTTACTTTGGAAATAATTCAGTTTAACAGTGCCGTCAGGAGAATATAGACAAATCGGAATCGAGTCGAGTTTAATAGAACGTGCTTTATGGTTAGTTTCAATTACAATTTGAAGAATTTCATAAACTTTATTAATTCTAAGCAAAATACACAATTCTAAAATAGGCATACAGCATCAGTCACATAATTTTCTAACCGTTAAATTTTACAAAATTACTAATATTAATTCAAAATACTTTATATTTATTAATACAAAATTACTTATTACAATTTGAAGTAGGATCATCTATGTACTTAAATTTTTATATTGATTGTTTACTTATGCACTTTATACAAAGATGGTTAATGGCGTCTGTTGCAAGATATTGTTTTCTAACATCAACTGAGAGAGCCACCATTTAGATAAAATAACATTTAGATAACCTAATCCTAACTTAGCGTTATAATTTAAAAAAGTAAATTAAAGATGTAATGTTTCATAGTTAATTTTTTATTCGGAAAAATCCAAAATCTGCCACCATAGACCCCTATACAGAGAACGCAATGTAACTCAAAACAAATGAATTTTAAGTTTATATACCTACCTACATAACCGTTTATGTTGCGTCCTTCGGAAAGGTCACTATCAAGCCACCAAGCAGGGGTCAAACTGTGTCCGTATCATTACAAGCGATAAAGTATTAAGACTCCCTATGAATAGTAATACCGATGGGTTTCCGATACCTGCCCTCTGTCCTCAGTTCCGCAATACGGAATACCGCTCATTCACACGGTACGACTTAATAACGTCGGAATTTGCCCCGATCCCGAATAATAGCGTTCCGAAGCGGAAAAATTCCACAATAATTCGCCCAAGGTGCTCAGCTATTATTGGAATTCAAAAATGAGGCGTTAAGAATTCGTGCGCCCTGGTATTTAATAAAATTGAACCGTTTAATGCGTTTTACTATTTTAATTTTTATCAATAATTAATATTCTATGATTCTAGATTGTTGTACCCAGAGCCCTAGTCGTTTTAACTTAAATAGTTCGTCACAAATGCTATGTCAAAAGTCCCTATCGTTATCGAAAAACTGGATAAGAAACGATTGAGGATCATGAAATTTTCTTTACACAGCGGTCATAGTAAGTTTTTGGCTATGAGGCACGGTTTTCGAGTTATTTTGAAATCGAGCCTAGAAAATTCTAATATGAATTTACACTCTCGAAAAGTTCGGGTGTATAGTTTTTTTAAATGTTACTTTAGTTTTAGTTATTTTATTATAGTTTTTTAGTTTTAGGTTCAAAATAATATGTTTAGTTTAGTTTTAGAAGGAATGTAATTTTTAATTATTATAATAATGTAAGCTCGGAGAATGTGTTTTCCACACTAAAGACAAAGTTAAATTTTAATGTCATATGAATTGAGTCAAACAATAAATTAGGGTAACGTTTAATTTAAACTACAACATACCTACTGTGTGCAACTAACAAATCGTGCCAAGAATTGAGCCATCAAGGAGGCGGAAAGTGCTAAACACGGTGAAATATATTAAAAAGTGGAGGGTGCTTGTCTACTTCGGCGTCAGTGAATCTTATTGCTCCAAAGAGCATAATTAAATGCAGTAATCTTTTATTTGACATTTTTTATGTTGAAAACTAGTTTGAATTGAATTACATTAGGTATATTGCGACTTTACTAGCGATCCGCTCCGACTTCACACGGATTTTCGTAAGATTTCTTAATTAAAAAATAATAATATAGCCTATATCACTGGGGGATAGAGTAGCTTCCTAATGGTGAAATAATTTATAAAATCGGTTAAATTTTGCATTGAATGCAAACTAACAAACAATTAAATTTTTCCTCTTTATAATATTAGTAATAGGGTAAGTTCGCCTTTTCGCGTCCGTCGCCCAATTCGCGTCCATTTTACGGATCTCCGTTTAAAAATCCTCGAAAATAAGTAAACTAACACACCAATCAAACGAAAAGTCATTACCGCTAATACCTCAATGTATAAGACGCACGCACACATACATGGACAAAAGGTCCGTGCGCTAAACCAATCCGGCTTAAAAAAATAGTTAGTCTCGGCTGTTCAACAAGGGAGCGCGTACGCGCGGTATTTGTAGATAAAAAATAGTGTGCAGCGGCGCGTTCAATGGTAAGTTTTTAATTGTTTTATGTGAATTTTAGGATAGCTGTCAGCTGTTTCTAGACTTTTATAATGAAAAAAAGAATAATATTAATTATGAATTTGCTTAGGTTTTTTATATTTAACGAATAAAATAAGGTGGACGCGAATTACTACGTCGAATTTACAAAACTTCCACTTTGCGTCCGCAATGGACGCAAACTTTACCTACAGGGGATAATAATAAACCAAATTGCGTCCATTAGTTTCGTTAAATACAATTGACTTATTATTATTTATTAAGACTACGTTTTTATAATTCTATTTTTATATACTAATTTCAGATGTAGAAGACGACGATGAGAAAAACATAGGCTGTGATAAGTGTATGAAATGCACGCGATATGTAGGATTAAGTTATTTAGAGGCCAAAGATAAGTATTTTGAATGTGACCTGTCATTAATTGAAATTCTTAGGCTAAAATGATTCAACAATTCTTTTAGTTGTATGATTAGACAAAATTGTAGTATTGTTTTGTTGCTTTAATATAGCCAAAAACTTATTATTAATCAAGGCTGATCTTTAGCAATAATAATATACCTTGTAATTATAGGGTAAAATTAACAGAATATAGGTGCAATCATTATTTACCTACTACTTACCTAATTTGAAGTTCAATCAATGTTGAGAAGAATTACTTAAATTTTTTTATGTGTTTTTTTAATGATAATAATGTTAATTTTTAATTTTTATATTCTTAAATAAAGAAATTGTTAAAATACAATATTTCTTTACAAATTCTTAAAAATATCACCCTTATATTCCTTTTCTAAGCTGGTGGACGCTAAATGGGTCACGGGTGGACGCAAATCGGATTTTGTGGACGCAAAGTGGATAAAACGCCTAATTCTGAATATTATTTATTTAAAAAAATAACACAAGATGTTTCGAACAAAACTGAAAGTTAATCTTAAAAAAGACTATATAATGAACACATTACATATTTTTTTTCATAGAAATTAGTGCTGGGACATTTTTATTTTCGCCGTCAAACTTTCCAACTGCACTAAATGGACGCGAACAGGCGAAATGACCCTATGTAGTGAACGTCCCAACAACACTCTACATGGTCATAGAACAATTAAGATGACTATGAGGGAACTTTTGATTTTAGAGTGCATACTTTAGAATCATTCATTGAAATGTACATTTACTACTAATACTACATACACTGACATCAGCTGACCATTGACATCAAAGAAAAACCCACGAAGTATAAGATAATCTCTTACCAAAAGCCCGTGGAGTACTGCTGGCTGAGCAGTATCCATCATCACGTACACTCCTGCCTCCTGGCGTACCGGTGGTACCTCGGTGAAGGAGTGCTGGGCTAGCTCGTTGTTCTTCGTATGACGGAGCAGTGTGCGTCACTACACCGCTACCACTCAGTGAGGCCTTTTAGAAAAATGAAAATTCAAAAATTCAAAGCTTTTATTCAGAGAAAAGGATTTCACAAACAGGTTCTCTTGTCAAAAAGTAGGTACACACAGTAATAAATGATTTGTATAATTAATCTACTCTTAAACTACTACCATTTCGAAAATACACAGGGCGTCAAATATAAGTAGTACAGTTTTAAAATTGCAATATCTCCTAAACTGCAGAAGCTCGACCTTTGAAATAAAAAAAAGTTAAAAGACTATTTAATTTCATTTAATAAAAACTTCATGCATAATATAATTTTTTAAAGATTGCCTGAAAAAAAACTTTATAAATAAAAACACTATTTTTTTAAACTGTTGGCTTGTACTTTTGTTTTTTATTGTTTTCTTTATTGCTGATAAATCAATTGCAATTCAAAAGCAAATGTGTCTTCAGCGAGTAAACTTTACTAATCATGCCTCTTTCACCAGAAGAATGTGCAAGAATCATAACTTTTCTCGAAGTAGGCATCAGTATGCGTCGTACTGCAAGAACGGTGGGTGTAACTCTAAGAACGATCCAGCAAGTAAAGCGAAGATACGAAGAGACTGGAAACCATCTAAGGAGACCAAGTAATGGCAGACCCAGGTGCACTAGTACCTGAGAAGACCGCTTAATTGTCTCTACTGTGTTAAGAAATCGTCACCTTAATGCAGTTGAGGTCCAGCAACAGCTTCTTCAGACCCGAAGAGACTACGTTAGTGAGAGTACAGTGAGGAGAAGACTTGCTGAAGCCAACCTGAAGTCGTACAGGCCAGCAAATGGCCCCAAACTTGAGACAGGGCATCGAGTAGTACGACTACGCTACGCGCGTCAACACGTACAATGGGGCGAAGAAGAATGGACAAGAGTTTTGTTCACAGATGAGTCTCGGTTTTCGTTATTCACTTCCGATGGAAGGCGGAGAGTATACAGGCGACCTGGTGAGCGATACATTCAAGGTTGCATCTCGGAAAGAGTTCAATACGGCGGGGGCTCTGTACACGTATGGGCTGGCATCTCTTCAGAGGGTCGCACAGAGCTAGTGGTCATAGAAAATGGCACTCTGACTGGTGAAAGATATGCATTAGAGATCCTTAACGAGTATGCAGGGCCATATTTAGCAAATATGGGTGATGGAGCTATACTAATGCATGATAACGCCCGGCCACACACCGCTCATCTCGTACAAGAGTACATTCAGGAGGTTGGCATCAGCTTGATGGCTTGGCCATCAAGAAGCCCAGATCTTAACCCGATTGAACACGCCTGGGATGAGCTTGGGAGGCTAGTCAGAAGACTCAGACCACCCCCCGCCACCCTCAGGGCTCTAAAACAGGTCCTGATAGAAGAATGGGTGAATATTCCCCAACACCGCCTCCGAAACTTAGTGTTCAGCATGCCAAACCGGCTCCAAGCTGTCATCAGAGCCCGAGGCGGCAACACAAGTTACTAAAGTGGGAACAAGGCCCATAACGTAAAAATTAAGTTCTTGATAGTTCAAAAAAAATGGTTAGCTTTTTAGTTTTTTCCTAATTTTCAGTGTAAAACTTTACTAATGCTAAATAAAGTATTATTTTTAGAAAACTTTGTTAAATTTGCTATAAAATGACTTTTATTTCAAAACTCTAACTTCTATAGTTTAAGAGTAATTGCAATTTTAAAACTGTACTACTTATTTTTGACGCCCAGTGTAAAACCAAAATGACCACTGGTAAAAGAAATGGAGAAAGAAAACCAGTTACGGCCTTATTGTCATTAAAAAACATATCGCATTTTTTTTACATGTTACAACACGTTTTGTTATATACTTGTCTTATGTTCCATACCCCCATGGTCTCAAACCCTATAGGACGAATATGTAAGCATGCTGCTGATAACATTAATACATAACTTTAAGAATATTGTTACCAACGAATGTAAAGTAATTTAAAATAGCTCGCGACAAATCATAGACACACAAGACCTCGCTGGCGAGGTCGCGCGTCTTCAGGGTGGTGACCCTGTATCACTCACATAGACAGAAATATTTCACCTTCACGAGGGTCACGCTTGCACCCTCTAGCGCCGGAAGTAGGGTATTTACCAACTGCGTAACCTCAGACTGTCTTTTCAGGTAAATAAATTTCACACTCACATCAAAACTCGGACAACTCAAAATCGTGAAATGGCAATAAAAAGCGGTAAAAACGTTATTCTCTTTCTGCAAATTCAAATTAATTTCAAATTGATCATAAACTCACCATAGTAGGCACCTTGTTCTCATGGTAACCATCTCTCTCGTAATTACTCGGTCTGGTCCTGGGCATAGGAAGCGCACAAGTCACGTCTGGCTTGTGACTATCTTCATAATGCTCCTGATAAAATTAACATAGTGTTTTTGGTAACTGTATATTTTAAACTATCGCGTTTTGAACATTATATTATAATTGTCCATTAACGTGACTTAAAGGACAAGTTGCAATTATTATTTATTTTCTTTGTTAACGTTTGGGACTTTAAAAAGCTTGTACAAAAGTTCTAACCTGTACCCTGTGCGGCGAAGAATCACGTCTGGAACCGCTGCTAGACGATCTGTTGCTAGCATCTGAAACAATAATTTTATTGTTGTGACAAATCATCAACTAATACAAGCACGGAAAGACCTCTGAGTTAAGAGTTCCTATAATTATTTTCATGCTTTTTGTGATAGCTCTACACTCTCGGGAGACGGGAAGTTGAGAGAAGTGAAGTGAAGTATTAGGCACGTAGTTGGAAAACCATGGAAAAGTGAGCGGAAGTTTCACATTTATAATATGACTAGCTGATACCGAAAATCCCGCTTTTACCGTTCCCGGACTGATATCCGAGAGAAAAACTATTCTGTGTTAATTAAGTTATCGTTATAGGTAATAAACTACTTTTTTTTATGCCACAAAGTTGGCAAACAAGCATACGGCCCTCCTGATGATAAGCATCACCGTAGCCTATAGAGTCTATAGACGCTTGCAATACCATACCGGGGGTATCACTCACGCGTTGCCAACCCTCCCAACCCTCCCAACCCCCCAAGTGAAGCTCTGGAGACCTTACTCACCTTAGGAACACAACATGGCCGAGACCAATGCTATTTGGCTACGTCTGTAAGGTGGGGGGGGGGGGGGGGGGGTCCTTCCATGGTCCTTCCCCAGACGGGCTGCTCCGAATTGTGCGGATTATCCACTGTGCCCTACCTCTCTCAAAACATTTGTATGTTTCAAGCTGAAGCTTTTTGCGTGAAAGAGAACATCCAAATAATTTATACATTTACGCGTTTATGGAGTATGGATTAGTACGGATAGGTTAAAAAAATCTCCAGAATTTTAATGCTTGCATTGGTACACAAATTCAATTTGGAATCGTCTCTCTCAATGTAACTATCTGCATTTGAAAATTGAATATAATTGCACAGGATTCACCTGTCAGTTGCATTCCACTTCCACGTCAGTTTGCGATATCGGGTAAAGCAATAGAATAATACCATTCTATAATATTTACATAGTATAAAATGAAGTCGGTCTGTCTGTCTGTCTGTCCCTATAAATGCTAAGATCTTTAAAACTACGCAACGAATTTTGATGCGTTTTTTTAAAATAGATAGAATGCTGAATGAAAAGGTTTTTATGCATAAGCGGAATACACGCAAACGTATTTGCGCGGGTTTCGCTAGTCTTCTACACTAATATTAAGAGGATAGATTTGTATTTTAAAATTAAAAGCTTTTATTTAACTTGACCTGTATGTATGTAAGGGTATTTACCTGTATAAGAAAACATAATTATCGGACTAACATTTAAATAGTAATTAAATCTCGCGACAAGCTTTTATGTCATATAAATTGTGTGACGTTATAAGTTGATAGTTAAAGTTTTAAAAGAAAAGTTTATTTTATTCTTTTTAGCGCAATTAAATAAAAGCTTGTTTTTAAATAATAATATATATTTTTTACTTTTAATTTTTTGCGTGTGTCTGTGTGTAATGAATTAACTCAAAAAGTACTGGACCGATTTCAAAAATTCTTACACCATTGGGAAGGTAGGTATATTACCCCCGGGTAACATAGGCAATAATATATATATATATATATATATATATTTTAATTAGGTATCCCTAATAATACCTCATTTACACTCTCGCGCGAGCCACGAAGCTAGCCGCGAGACGAGCCGCGAGACGCGAATGTAAACGCTCACTCGCGGCTCGCCTCGCGTCTCGCCTCGCGCCTCGCAGCGCTCGCGTCCGGAGCAGTTTTTTGGGCACGAGTCAAAGGACCTCGCAACAAACGCGAGCGTGGTGTTCACACTCGCGCTCTCGCTTCATTCGAATTTTAACCTTGTGCCGCGTTAAAAAAGACTATGTTGCCGCTAACACTTCGACGTCCTCCATTCTGGCTAGCTCGAACACAACACGAGAGTGTGAACAAAGAACTCAAAAACCATGGATCACGATCACGCGAGGCGCGAGACGAAGAGACGAGGTACGAGGCGAGAGTGTAAATGTAGTATAACACGTGCGAAGCTAGCGCGGTCCGCTAGTGTTATATTATACAAGCTGTTCTTAGGATTATTAATATGCGTATAAAAGGACAATACAGAAGTAAATTCGCAAAGGACTTGAAAGAAAGAAAAATGGTTTATTTTTTGACGTAAAACACAAATTTTAACAGGGTTAAAATTTTTTTTTTTTCTTACAACTAAGATGTGAGAGACTGATGCCTAAGCTAGGCAAAAGCCTGTGTTTCAGGACACCAGGTCTCACTCAACCCCAAGGAAAAACTACAATTACTGACAATTAAAAGATTACAAAACTTTCATAAAGAGAGAGTACTTTTAATAAAATTTATGATGATGTAAATAACATAATTAGTTAGTTTGTAACTCTAATCATATAAATCAAATAATTTCAAATAATTTCTCAGTGTCCACATAATTAAAACTCAGAAGCCAATTCTTCACTACCTTCCTACAATTACATTACATTAGCCTTACAACTAACATGATATGTGCCTACGTCAAAGAAGACTTCAGCATCGTCTTCATTTCAGTGCGTTCCTGCCCACTGGGCCTCTCTTTTTGTATGTCAGTGCATATGCCAGTGATGAACCGGCACCAAATGTTTGTTTTTTTTTGCTCATAACAATTTATTTCGTCCCACTGCCACGTGTCGTCTGTTTGTTTTTATGGCTGCCATTTGTGAAATTCGAAAATTATGTAGGTAACGAATCTACACATTTATATATAGGTAACATCATTACTAAAAGAGGACCACCACCTACCAAATACTTATAGAAAGATTATTTTAGCACAACTTTATGGTGTTATTAATACCAACGTTGGCATCTGCGAGTTCCACTCCACCTAGTAAGACCTACTGCTCATTCACCGACGAAGCGCATTGGGCAAGCGTGATCAACCGTGATGGATTTTCACGTCCAAAGAGCTTCACATCCGGATTAGAGGGTAGGGATGCATTTGCCCAGCAGTGGGACAGTCTAGGCTAATAATAATAAAGGGTACTACCGCGGTTGTGATCCCTCATCTCGCCCGCACTGACGCTGTTCCCGAGCACGGGCATGCCCGCCATCCCGACTGCTACTCGATCGCCGCCCTCATGTTGACTGATCTGAAATGATAGAATCACTTTTACTATGTTTTTAACGGCATATCAAGCGGCACATTGTCCCAGTTTTTTAGGGATCGTTTTATGTTCTCCATGACTTGAGAAAGTGCCTGTAACATCTTAAATTCGAAAATCATTCTTCAATAGAATTTGAAAAGAAAAGGAAAAGAAAAGGAAAAGAAAAAAGTCGACATAAAGAATTTATTATTAAATTTAAAAAAAATATATATTTGCAAGTAGATTTACAGGAACGCTGCGTCAGATTTTTTTCTCTCCTTATATGGTCTGTTGAGAAGTAGTGCCACAAGAAACTCAACTTTTTGAAAGCCTGTAAGGTATAACATAAACGTATTTTTGAAAGGCAGTTTAACATAAAAGTATTTTATTTTATGATTATAATTGACCGGTGTAGTAGTAAGTAGTAGAAGCATCTATAAAAAATCACTACTGTCTAAGTCTAAGGGAAGACGCTATAATTTATTTTTCAAAAGACGGAGTTTGCTCGTGACACCCTAGGAAAGTTTTGCATCGCAGCTGAGTCTGCATAAAATCTTTGACTTTAAGTGGATTCAGAAAATTTATGCAAAGAATTTATAGATCTAAATTCCTATAAAAATAACTTAGGTTTTTCATTAAGTTATCAACATTCGTTTTTTTATTTATCTAAGTACCAAAAACAATTTCTAAAGTTAATATAGTTTTGTAAAAACTCAATAAAAGAGTGCTTTTCTAAAGTAATTTTGATAGAATCGAACACAGAAATTTTATGTGAATAGTATTTTTTTTATGTCATTCGGAAGGCAAATGCGCACACTCGCAGTTTTTTTTTCTAGTAAGTATAGTGACAGTGCCTGAAAAGGCCTAATCTCTGAATAAATGATTTCATTACTTTGCAAGTATTAAAAAATCGAAATTTATACATAGGTTTAAAATACTTTGTCCTGAATGACTGACTGACTGACTTATCAACGCACAGTCAAAACCGCTGATCGCAGAGACTCTAAAACTTGGAGTGTTCTTTGTATGACATATGCATCTGACATCGGGACAAGCCCACCATTCATTCCCACCACTCCTGTAGCCAGGATCAACAACGGCGACCTCAGATAGACAATAAGCAATGAAGCCTATTGACGTCTTGGGGAAGAAAACTACAGCTGTCTTGGAACTCACAACGAATTTAATCAGAAAGAAGATATTCGGAGTAGGAATTATTTGAATGCATCTGATATGAAAGGATTTTCTTTTAAATTCCCACGAGAAAGCGAAGTTGCATTGGTTTCCTTAAGGTTTGCCAGTCTTGAGAAATTGACCCAACAGATAGGCTGTGTAACATACACATGCGTAAAAATATAAGTAGGTATGATAAACGTATAAAATATCGCTGAGCAAGTAACCATTAAAAATTTCACGACAAGATGGGATATTGAATTTCACAGCCATACTTTTGGGTTATTACAGTTTTATGAAAGAGTTTTAGTAATGGCGTACTAAATATTACTCAATTTAAAAAGTTAAATAATAGCTCACGTAACTTTAGGTTCGCGGGTATTTGGCTAGAATTAATTAATGGTTACCACAGATTACATTACGACATTTTTTCGAAGTCAACATACCAATAAATATTTTACATTCTTTAAAAATTAAACAGTTTTTTTTTCAATCATAATAATATTAAAAGTACTTAATTTGTATTACTTCTAAAACTAAAACTAAACTAAACATATTATTATAAACAAATTATATGAACCTAAAACTAAAAACCTTAAAAAATATAATAAAATAACTAAAATATAAATGATTTCTTAAAAAAAACTAAAATATCCGAAGATACTGGCAGCGTTCCCCCTTTGAATAGCTAGACTAATTGTGCTAATTCTTTGTCCGAGGTTGTCTGTTGCTGTTCGGTCTCCTGTGATGTCGAATAACCTTTTTGCAATTTTCTTAGAAAGTCTTATAGCACAAGGATCCCAATTAAACAGATTACATATTTACTACCTACGTAACGTAAACTTTAGGTAAAGGAGCTGGCTCAGGAAAGAGAAAAATGGAGGCTGGTGAAGAGGAACATAAACTATTATTAATCTAATAAATAAAAAATTAATCTAATAAAAAATAAAAAAATAAAACATTGCTGTTATTCATATCAACCCCTTACCATCCCACTAGAGCGCACTCTGCCACGCTGCTCCAATGCGGATTGGCAGAGACCGGTGTTTTCAAGCCGCCCGGCCCTAAGGCCACCGACGGCTTAGCGTGCCCTCCGAAGCACGGAGAAGCTCGAGATAACACACAATAGTACAGCGATTTGGACATTTACTGTAATGATGTGCAATTTAAAATTAAATAAATAACGAAACCCATCCAAACACTGACTAGGGTCGACGTTGCTTGACTTGCGTGTTCATTATTAGAATGCGACACACAGCGACGCCAACGAGCTCCTCATTGCTGTTATTACCTAAATTGAAAAAGAATACTAATACTGTCTAGTCTTAAGTAATTTTATAACTAATAGTCAGGAAGAAAAACTCTATATCTTCACAATCAAGTCAACATATTCCTCCGTTACGAAAAAAACAAAATAAATGTATAACATTTTACTTAATTAGGAAGTGAAAAACCTCTCTTAGCAAATTATATCACATAGAAATACAGAAATGTAACATCATTTCATTTTGAATGGCATTAGCGGGTTGTACTTATCACATATAATATTATTCATTACATATAATAATGCTTCATATTTGAATAAGATGAACGCCAAGATTTCAATTTTAAAGCGATTAACTAAGAGTATTCAATGACAGGAGTAAACACGTAGAATTAATTGTATACTACAGTGCGATTTCGCTCGCATTATAATATTAGTAGCTATTCAAAGGGGGAACGCTGCCAGTATAAATAAATAAATATCTTATAGGGACAATTCATACAGATTGAACTAGCCCCAAAGTAAGTTCCAAACTTGTGTTATGGGATACTAACTCAACGATATTATATTTTATAACAAATACATATATAGATAAACATCCAAGACCCGAGGCCAATCAGAAAAAGTTCGTTTTTCATCATGACCGGACCGGGGATTGAACCCGGGACCTCCTGGGTGGTGGTCTGGCGTGGTAACCATTACGCCATTTACGCCACGGAGGTCGTCAAAAGTATTTTCGGAACCTTGCCTAAAGGGACTCCTTTTAATAATATATTTTAGTTATTTTATTATATTTTTTAAGGTTTTTAGTTTTAGGTTCATTATAATTTGTTTATAATAATATGTTTAGTTTAGTTTTAGTATGTGAAGTTACAGATAATAAAAATCAACCATATTAGTAGGATATGACTGTATGTCCATACATATCCTACTAATATTATAAAGGCGACAGTTAGTAAGTATGTTTGTCAACTTTTATGATATTTGGTATGTAGTTAGCTAATACCTTGTATTAATATATACTATATTAATAGGTACTTTTTATTCCGAAAAGTACGCGTTTTCTTAGGATTGATAATACCGCCTGCAGCAGCTAGATAATAAAACATTTTTTCCATGGAAGTATGATGCCTTTCCGGAATAAAAAGTAGCCTACGTTAGTCTCCAAGCCTTAAACTCTCTCCGTAAACATATCGCAATCCAATTGATTTCCTTCGACGTGAAAGAAGCACAAACAAACATACGTTCCCATTTATAATATCAATATGAATATTAATAACAGCAAGCATATTGGGTACCTACACTGCTACTGGGACCTACTTTGTTTTAAGTTTGTTTTATTTAATTTTGAAGTTTGTTAAGTTTCTTCTACACATTTACTTGAATATTATTACTAGCTTTTACCCGCGGCTCCGCCCGCATGGTCAAGGGAAAATGTCAATAATTTTTCCCACTGGAATCTCTTTATTCCGTGGGGATAAAAATAGCCTCTCCAGACAAATAAAATGAAATCAAAAAAATTGTTAAAAAATTATGAAAAAATAATGTTATACTGTTTTCCCGTGGGAATGAGATGTTTTTCCGGGATTAAAAGTAGCCTATGTCACTCTCCAGACCATAAACTATCCCCAATAAAAAAATCATATCAATCCGTTCATTACTTTGGACGTGAAGTAAGGACAACAAACAAACACACTTTCACATTTAATAAATAAATATAAATAAATATATAGGGACAATTCATACAGATTGAGCTAGCCCCAAAGTAAGTTCGAAACTTGTGTTATGGGATACTAACTCAACGATATTATATTTTATAACAAATACATATATAGATAAACATCCAAGACCCGAGGCCAATCAGAAAAAGTTCGTTTTTCATCATGACCCGACCGGGGATCGAACCCGGGACCTACTGGGTGGCGGTCTGGCGTGGTAACCATTACGCCACGGAGGTCGTCAAATTATAAAATTATAATACTAGTATGGATTATTAAATTAGTTTATCAGAACTTTATTGTATTCATCAAGTTATCAAGAGGGTGGTGTCACACCTCGTCGCCTCGTCTCTCGTGTAGACCGCTCCAGTTCTTTAAATGCTCTAAAAGAGATTAAAATATAAAGTACTTAATATGTGTTATGCTGTATTTTGGGGAAATATGTGTCTGTACATTGTAAGAATATTGAAAACAGAATTTTCTATAGTTAAGCGTAGTAGATTTCCTCGTTCAATCAAACCTTTCTTTCATATACATGAATAAAAACTTTGGGAGTTGTACTTTTGCCCAGTAGTGGGACAGTTTAGGCTCATAATAATAATTTTCCAATATGCAGAAGTCATGTAGAAGTTAATATGAGCTTCGAAAAAACTACTGTTTTATCATTGTACAGTAAAAAGGATGAAAACTACGACATACTTAAAATCTTCAGACGGCTCGAGACGACTTGACGAGCCGTTCATCTCTACTTTACGTGTATGGGTGGCCCTGATAATTCCTTATAAACAAAATCTAATATCTCTTTTTTATGTCATACGGCACTAGGTACAGCAGGGAAACAAACTACAAGTGTTTTATGTACCACATCGCATGCCCTGCCACAGTGACTTGTCCTGGCTTTTTTAACTTTTTTATTAATTAAGTCGCGGGCAAAAAAAGCTAGTAATTTATATAAAAAAACGTAAGCAACCGGTCCACTCGCGTTAACTTCACTTCACTCTGATCAACTTCCGTGAGAGTAGAGTCAGCATAAGATTTTCGAAGACCTTTACAATGACACCCCACTTGACGTTAAGGGGTGTTTTAAAATTTTACCTTACCGGGGTAAACATTATGAAATTACCCATATAATATAGATAATAGGTCGTGAAGGGCGTACGGCAATTATACAGGGCCCGGGCAGTTTAAATCTGAGCCCCGCGGGACCTCTTAGCGTATAATCAATTATATTCACACCCTTGTTCTTCCAGGGTTGCTGCATTTAACATTTATTTATTCGGGTAATTATCATAGCTAATATTATATTTTTTTTTATTGTTTTTATGTGTTATTTCGGAAAGCGTAAGTTGGCGAATCGCGCCATTGCATTGGCGAAACGATGTACTTGGAAATAGATTTCCACACCGGTTTAACGACCATATTCTTTCAAAAGTATTTTTAAAAAAAACGGATTTTAATGCTGTTTTCACAGGAAGCTAGAGCTCGGATTGGAGCAGAATATAGGCTTTGTTTCATTTAAATCGCATGACAGGAAAAGGAGTTATCCTTATTTGAACATTTCACGCGGACGAAGTCGCGTGTAACAGCTCGTATTTAAAATAAATAAGTAACATGAAATTAACAATAACTAATGACTAAACTAACAATAAAAATTAAAAACAAAACTAAAAAAAAAAATATATGTAGTTCGAGAAAATAAAAAAATTATTAAAATTTATTAAAAACTAATTTTTATTCTCTTTGTAAATTTAAACAGTTTCCTAAAGTATTGATTGTAGAGTTAAACTAATATAATACGCCGTTAGCGGAGCTCCCAACCTCGAGGACTTTTAGTATGTTATTCTGGACTCCATATAAGGTATAATTGTGCCAATTTTCAAAATAAACGACTTATTTCTCGAAGGTCGTCAAGATGGCGACCTCGGATCCTCACCGTACCACGTTGCCCTTTTAAAGTTTACTTTTTTTGTTAAAAAGTGTTCCTTTTAAATACTCCACATTGGCGAAATTGTCTATGTGTCGTTAATACACGACAGAAACGCCATTAATTAAGAAAGAAGAAGACTTATTTCTCTTGAATGCCAAAATTCGGCTTAATTTGCTTGGGCTATAAGGAATTTCCAAAATAAGAGTGGTGCTATAAGGAATTTCCAAAATAAGAGTGGTGCTATAAGGAATTTCCAATATAAGAGTGGTGCTATAAGGAATTTCCAAAATAAGAGTGGTGCTATAAGGAATTTCCAAAATAAGAGTGGTGCTATAAGGAATTTCCAAAATAAGAGTGGTAGTATCAAAACAATCAAAAATTGTAAAGTCGACACTTTGCAATAGTAGAATCTCCTCTGTAACGATGGGCTACTAACCCAGCGTTGTTGGTATGTAATATAAGGTAGATGACTTATCGCAGTTACAAATTAAAAATTACTAACCATCCCGGTAGCTTGTTGGAAGAGATTTTTATATATATCCGGGAACGGGATTTTGCGAGAAAAACCACGGTCTGCGGGCATCAGCTGGTATTATTATAAATTCATGTATTGAGAACTGCGTATAAAAAGTACTATTTAATAAGACATCTGTGAATAACAATAAAATATACATAAAATCCGCCACTCAACGGGAAAAGAGGTCGATAAAAAATGTATATAAAATACTCCTGATCGATTCTATAAATCAGTGAAGGTTAAGATAGGAAGTAATGATCGTCGGAAGAAATACAGAGTCATTATTTTCAAATTGAATGATGCAAAACAATCACTGTTAAGCTAAGAGCTATACAATATAAAACGAATTGAATTTGTCTGTTTGTATAGAGTCAATGTAACTTTTTACTTAATGTATGTGAAACTCTTTTCCTTCACGAGATTTTTCCTGGTGTCAGTTGGTGGTTCTTCAGTAAGTGTGTGAAGAGGTTCTTGCAAGACCGACAGCGCATTAACGCTCTTGATGCGGTGAATGCTTACCATCCATCAGACGACCGTATGTTTATTTGCCATTGGTGATGTAATCCCGTGAAGCTCAGCCTGGAGGTATTATATCCCACTGCTGGGCAAAGGCCTTAATAATCTTACTTAAAGTAAAAATCAAATACAAGTCGCGCTATGGGTTGTTTTGTTGTCAAACGAGATCTATGTCATAAAATTAACGCCTGCGAAGCCACGGGGAAAAGCTAGTGATTTATAATTTGATCATCTACAAACAGTTATTTTTCCCCTTTTTATAAGCATACATTTTATAAAAATAAGTAGTGGCATTGACACCCCTATCTCTTCTGGGAATCAATTAAAAATATTCAGTTACCTTGCACGCGTGACGCGTCTATAATGTCGCTTAGCAAATTAGTTTAAATTTCACGGTCACTGGTTACGTGTCAGTTGATTTTTATTATCCATTTGGCTGAAAACAGTATTTTTTTTCTAAATATTTACGTTTACGTAAGGTCGAAATAGTTTACGATATTACAACTGAAAAATACTTAGATGAAACATTCCTACTAGGTAATAGATTCGAGATTTAAACAGGCATTTTAAATCTCGTAATACATACAGTAATAAATTATTTTTGTAATTAATCTACTTTACTACACTATACTACACTACCATTTCGGAAACCCCTCCGGAGGACCTCGTCTACTTTCCTACTTCGTCTACTTGTCTACTCGTCTACTTTCCTACTTCATCTACTTGTCTAGTTGCAGTAGACGAAGTAGGAAGAGGACGAGGTAAGAAAGTTAACGAAGTAGGAAGTGGACAACGTAGGAGAGTAGACGAGGTAGGAGTGTGGGCGAGGTAGGACAAACAAGTGGACAAAGCGCAATAGTGAACGAAGTAGGAAAGTAGACAAGGTGCTCCTGATGGTCGGAAATAAAAGCAAAAATATCTACAACTGGTAAAAAAAATAAAATACGACCAGTAAAAAAAAATTTTCGGCTTTTTATTCATAAATTAAATTTAAAAAGTTTACAAAAGAGGTTCTATTATAACAATAAATCCTATACCAATATAATATTCCAAAATGTTTTTCAAGTAGATGATACTGGCAGGCATTTAATCCTTTACCTACTGTATTTAAAAGGAAATTAGATTTTCTTCTTTTTACGGGATCGTTCGAATTTCGGGCCAGTTACATTAATTAAAAATGTTATTAGAACTTCATGCTAATTTAAATAGTTTGAAACTTTTTAAAAACTGTTTATGTATGTTTTTAGTTGATTTTATAACTGACCCGTGCCCACTTCGTTGGGCATAATGTTAATAATCCTTTTTTAGTACAGGCGTTCGTAAGAAACGCTTTCATTCGACCGTTTTTTATCCGATTTACTTTGCAAAACCGACTACCACGTAAAAGCCTTTTTATTTTTCGGTTTTTTATATAACCTATGACACTCAGCAATAATGTGGCTTTCTATTGGTGAAAGAATTTTTAAAATCGGTTCAGGTAGATCCCGAGATTACCCCTTACAATTTAACAAACACACAAACTTTACTTCTTTATAACATTAGTATAGATATGTTTCAAGTCGGTTCAACTAACAATTTTATTGTTATTTTTGAAAATATTTATGAAAAAAAAAATTCACTTAGGAGGTAAAAGTTATTTTTTTCAATAAATAATAGGATTAAAAAAAAAACTAAAAGTAATAGACGGTTAGTGGACGCCTCGTTTCTGTAGGATTTTTTTTTAAATAACCACCTTTTTATTGTATGTATTGTAATAATTTTCATCCTTCTGGAACGAGTTTCGGTTTACACTGATAGCGATCATTAAGGCGATATTAAATTATATCTTTTCTTAATATTAGATTACGTTCTTACAAGTAGTTCGGAAAAGGCGAGTTACCAATATCTATACATTTAAGAGCCCCTTTTCCGGTTTTATCTTTGTTAATGGGAGTTTCAATTAACCTTTCAGTTATAATACAATGCAAGCCTGAATTAACTCATAAAAACATACAACCATTAAAAATGATTTCATGTACACTGACTGATGTCCATTGAAAGCATAAAAAAGCGATAAAAGCCGGCCACGGAACAAATACAAAGGGTTTGATTTTAATTTTTTATTTACACCTCGACTTATCGTTTAAAATGGGACAATTATTTATCCTTTAATAGTAACCTAATGGATACAACCGACTTCATACACCGACTGGACCATTATTCAAATGCTGGTGAACTAAATTCGCTTTTTCCAATTTATACACTTTTGTACTAAAGTACAGTCAAGAGCAGGTCGACCTTTACATATCGGACTTTGTACCAGTCTTAAGTTCTATGACATAAGAGCCAAAATTGTACAGCAAGTGTAAAGCTCAACGTGCTCCTGACTATACGATGTAGTCAAATGTAAATTATATTTTTTATTTATTCTACTCAATTCACACAGGAGCGAACAACACATTGGCGGCACCCCTAGTATTGCTAATGTTTCGTCAGGAGGTTTTTCAAACCACCAATCCAAACGGAAGATATAAAGAAGAACAAAAAACAGCACATAAGAAGTCAAAGTCAAATATACTTTCTGTGAGCCCTCGCGACTTAGACACGTTGACACGTCATTTTCAATGAGAATGTTATATTTATTTTTTTGTAATAAATAAATAACTACTCTATAAACTACCACCATTTCGGAAACAAAGCAAAATGATGACCGGTTAAAGAAATGGCGAATGAAAACCGGCAAATGAAATAGGCAATGAAAAGGAGAATATGAAATCAAAGATTCTAAGTACGACATTTGGGTGGCAAAGTGACTACGCCAGCGCTAGACCGCCATACCAAGCTTGCTTAATGTACCATACGTCATAATGCGCTCACTCAATCGTGCTAAGATAACAGTTAACCAGCAATTTGATTTAACCATGAACTTGGGGTTCTGAGTAGACGTTTTTAGTTATTATCTCTTGATCATAAAAATTAGCTGACTGATTTTTATGTTGGTCCAAGGTTGGACTTAATTTTGGGAGTATCCTTGGTGAGTTTTACAAAAACATTTTGTTTAAGTCACCAGCATGGCTTGCCCAGTCCTTATTCATACCGCAACACATTTAAGAATTCTAGGTGTCGTAAATGTACTTGGCAGCGGTGATTACTGATCATCAGGAGACACGATGGAGATTTTGTTAGCATGACTGTACTTTAACAGATTTGTAAATGATCACGGACAATGCCTTCTTACTGTCTGAACATCTGGCCAGTAGTGTGTGAGAATTTGATTTCAGAGAGTTGACACGAAATCAAGAATCTTATTAAATACTAGCTTTTCCCCGCGGCTTCGCTCGCGTTAATTTTAGGTCATAGATCTCGGTTGACAATAAAACAACCCATAGCGCGACTTGTGGAGACATCTGTTGGCCGATAGCCCATCCCATACAGCGCCCTCTACAGTAGAAAAAATATTTTCCCATTGGAATGACATACTTTCACGGGATAAAAAGCCTAGCCTAGCCTATGTTGGGCTCTGTACCCCTGACAATATTTATACAAATTTTCATAATGATCGGCTGATTAGTTAAACGGTGAAGGAATAACAAACAAACTCACTTTCTCATTTATAATGTTAGTATGATATATAAACATGCCAAATTACAGCTTTCTAGTATTAACCATAAAGGTTACTTATTAATTTACTACGGAACCCTAAAAAGCGAAAAATAACATCATGAACCTATGAAACTAGCCTTAATACTTAAAATTTAATATATGCACATAGAACCTTTTCACCCTAATCTCAATTTAAATGACATCAAAGGGTGTCCACAGAATAAATAATAGCAGAAGCCCTCCACTCTATCTTTGTTGAGATAAAGAGATTGTCACATCGACAAAGGAGCTCTAAATAATGAGCAACTTCAAAGATTTATTCGCGTACTATTTAGTTTTAAACTACAATATTGTAAAAAGTTTATAACATTATACTTTTACAATATTGTAGTGGTCCTTTCTGATACCTATTGCATTAAAAAATATTATATTCCTCCTAGGATTGAATAACTCTAGAAGTAATAAATTTGAATATTTTAAAAAAAACAGAACAGGATATTTTGACATTTCTTAATTCAAAAACTGGCTGCTTTTAACTTTACACTATTATTTTTATAGAGTGACACTCAACGTGGCTTTATATTGGTAAAATAATTTTCAAAATCGGTTCTGTGTCGTCTACAACCTCATCAACTTTATATGTTTATAATATTAGTATTATATTACTATGAATACATGATTGGAGTGTAGATGGGTGTAGAGCACGTGTTGTAACTTCAACTTCTTAAGAGTTCTTTCAGTTTTAAGCCAACAACGCATTTGTTTCTTCAAAATCCTAACAGATTAATAAAATAACACTAGGAAGCTACGTAAACAGTTTACATTCCCTACAATATACAAGTTTTAAGTCAAAATACCGCAACATCCTAGTTATAACAACAAACTGCAAAAGCAAGACAAATAAGCCGATTCCTAGAGACCTTAATGAACACCCCACTTCAAGATGTTGAACATTGTTCTGCGGTTTCATGTTCAGTTTCATTATCCAAACTATTACATGGACATAATTTTATTTATCTGTGATATTTTGTAACATGCAGACAGGCAGGGAAGATAATCTATACTAATATTATAAAGAGGTAAAGTTTGTATATTTGTTAAATTGTAAGGGGTAATCTCGGGATCTACTGAACCGATTTTAAAAATTCTTTCACCAATAGAAAGCCACATTATTGCTGAGTGTCATAGGTTATATAAAAAACAAACAAAAAAGGCTTTTATGTGGTAGTCGGTTTTGCAAAGCAAATCGGAGAAAAAACGGTCGAATGAAAGAGTTTCTTACGAACGTCTGTACTAAAAAAGGATTATTAACATTATGCCCAACGAAGTGGGCACGGGTCAACTAGTCGTTTAATAATTCTAGCTACTTTTTTTACGAACGAGGCTAATATACGTCGCTTAGCTTATCGGTGATATGCCGTTGTATTTTGTACGATGAATGAGTGAGTCGGAAGCCAATACTCGTCCTATTTCCAGTTTCGTTTCCCTTCCTTCTTCATTCCTTAATGGGTAGGATACGCATCATAGATTCTTGTAGTTGTAGATGTGCTATGGACAGCAGGGACTGCTTACCATCGGGTGGCCTGCTAGCTCATTAACTTGTCCTCCTATCCTTGTCTTAAAATGCAATAATTTTAAAAACTACAGTATTTCTGTCAAACCTGCCAATATGGATATGATACCTTTAAAAAAATTGATAGACCTTTGAAAAATATTTTTTAAAAGCGGTGTTAAATGAAATCTTGTTCAATATCAAAGTTTCAAAGTTGTAATAATGTTAAAGTAACTTTATCGACTTGTTGTTCAAGATATTGTATTAAATTACCACCATAAAGCGGCGCTTTAAAATTAACAAAGTTATAATTTTGTTGTTTTTCTATCAATTAAAAATAAGGTAAATCTGTACGATACGTTTTCTTCGAGGTTTTTAACACAGATAACATGTGAGAATAAATTTGTTTATTTGTTTTTCCTTCACGACTTGACTCTGGTCCTCTGGTGCTCTGTGTGTGACTGTGCAGTCGATTATCATGAAAATTTATTTATCTGACGTAATGCTTGGTATTATAGGACTTTCCTTTGATCACGGGAGCGAAAACGATTAACAACTAGTATTATAATTACAATAAAATAACTACAAGGATTTTGGCGCCAACTACGATAGCGTCCATTTGTTGGGCTCGTTGATTGTAGTTTATGATCAGAAACTTTTAAAAGTGCATTACCGTGTTGACTTCAAAATCCGCCTTTTCTGAAGAAACTATCATCTTTCTTCGGGGCGTCTTGACTCAGAGACTGTATACTGAGTCGAGACAGCATGAATACGCAGCTTTGAATTTGTTACGTACACAAATATAACTTGAAGATGGCACAATGGAATTTACGTCTGAAGTCCGATTGCCAAACGAAAGAAAAAAAATAACTACATACCTACAACATAATGAAAAACAATTTCTAAAATTTAAAAGTTTCATAGCAGCTTTCTCTATGTTTAAATGTATGTTTTTGGTATCTACGACTCCACCTGTATGACATAACATATTATTAAAAAACTATTGGTTAAAATACGTTTTTTAAAAATCGACAATTTTATATGTCATACACGTACCAAAAACAAGGATTTGGACATAGAGGAAGCTGTTAGGGACTTTAAATTTTTAGGAATTGTTGATGTAAAGGGGCATAGGTCTGCTTAAGTATATTTCGATAAGTGCTTATAATAACTGTTAAACGAAATAAAATAATAAAGAACTGTTCAACAAAATAAAACATAATAATATATTAAATCATTGTACGTTTATGAAAATTAAAGAACTGTACATTTGCAGAATTTCACGCTGTCGATGCCTCGCCGCGTTGCAGTTGTCAGGAGCAGGACATGCCGCGACAAGGTCTCCGCATTTACACGTGACATTTTAATTAAGGTCTGATGATGTTTAATGATGCGTTAAACCTTTCATTTACCCAGAATAATCCTTACTAATTATGCGAAAGTAACTCTGATAACTCTTCAAGTTAAAATGTTTGAACCGATTGAGATGAAATTTGGTATGGAATAGTAGTCCAAGAAACGACATATATAGATTTTATCCCGAAAATCGCCTAATAAACGGATAAAAAGAGGATGGAAGATTGTATTGCATATTTATTGATAGTATTGATTGGATTTACTTGTAGTACTTGTACTTGAAACTGTAAAACTAAAGACGAAAATAACCACGGAAATGAAATAAAATTTGATACCTGGTAAGAATATAACTTCGATTAACGTATAAGATAGTTTCAATCTTGGAAATCAAAACGACAAGATCCGAATAATAGCCCGAAGCGTTCGATCTTTATAAAATTATGAAGTGCGTATCATGCTTTCCTAGTGAATCAATTTATCAGATGGCATCCCTGCCTGATAACAAGGCTTCGATACCTGTAACGCAATCGGAAAGGGGGGACACTAAGTGCCGTCCCACCTCCGTATCCGACTAATGCAGAGTCCTTGACATTTGCCAGCAGTATTGTATATGTTAATTCCGTACTTAGATATGTAAATTAATTAGAATAATACATATATTATATACTCTAAAGTAAACATAGATCAGATAATGAACATGTCTATTTAACTTAGTCAGACCACCCAACATAGTTTTACAAACTTATTGTAGGTACTATTTGGAAGGCTTTTATTTATTTCTGCATTTCTGCACGGACTAGGTACGATCGGTTGGCCTGCATCCATCAGCTTGCTGCGATACTTCTTACTTTTTGTTAAAATACGTGAACCACCGTGTTCAGCAAAAAAAAACATAAATTAGCCCGATAATGTTTCAAGCGTTTCGCTGATATTATAATGTCACCAGTACTTTTTCCTTTCTCTATACGACCCTTGTCGACGGATTAAAAACTGTAAAAATAGATTTGTGTACAATCGCTTGAAAGCTGAAACTTCCGCAGTTTGACTTTAATTTCCGCCGTTTTAACTTTGCGGGTAATCCGATATCAACTGAAGATTGATTGGAGATTAGAAGAATTTTTATGTGTTAGTAACACATAACTCGTGTTAATACGAGAAACAAAATGAATTGCATAATAAATTACTTATTCAACGAAAGATTGTCATATTAAGCCCTCTACCGGAGCATAAACCACGTTGCGGATAACGCGGTTATTGCGTATTGCAGACCATAGAGTTTATGCAGACACACTATTCTACATTACGAAATTATTAATTAATTAGTAATAAATAATATTTATTTAAATAAAGAAATAAAATAAAAGTATCAGTGATCCACATGTGGATATTAGTGGGCAGAGAGAAAAATTCTAATAGATTAATTAAAATATAATTCGTACCTAAAAGATAAAATATTTTTAAAAGTGCCAAAGATTGCCGCTGTTGATCCTGGCTATACAGGAGACACAGCGGTGGAAATGTGTCGTAGGCTTGTCCCGATGTGCCAAAGATGGTCCAGAGGAAAAAGAACCTTAAAATTTTTGCCATTTTTTCTGTACTTAATAAAAAATTAATTTATTTCATCTAAGTTACGACCCTGCCTGCATAAACCGATTTAATCGTTCAGCGGTATGGCGAAAAAACCATGTAAAATATCCCAGAGTATTTTGTTTGATGTACCACTTCACTCAAAGGATATTCTTTCCACTTGGCTCTATTGCTTGTTCCCTCAATGGCGATCCTAAGCGACTTTTTTCCACTTGAATCCAAAATTCTTTAGGGTTATAACTCAATCTTGGGTTTTCAAAAGTTTTTCTGATAGTTTTCATATGATTTTCGGATGGTTTTCAAATAGTGTATTTTGCCGTACAATTTCGCAGGGTTGTGTTCTTACCCTTATCTGTCTAGCGTACCGGACAGTAATCTCTCTGTTTGTTTAATAACAGGGACCCTCCGCTGCATTATTGCACGCAAATTAAATTGTACAACTGTTAGTGCGGGATTCAAGGGACCAGGTGAGTGAAATAAACAATTATGTTTCTGCTAAAATCCAAGTAATATCTTTATCTTTACATAACATAAAATGACTTCCCGTTGTCTGTTTGTTCCTTCCGTCTTCCTCCATATGTGTTTAAATCTTTATAACTACGCAACGGATTTTGATGTGATTTTTAATAGTAGTATGATTTATTTATAACGCAAATACCAACAAATGATTTGGAGGTATCAGACTTTCATCTTAGCCTTGCTAATTTGGTAATGTAGAGATTGTAGAGGAATCGGGCTGAAGGTATTTTCTGGCATAATCTTCATATTAAAAATACTTTGTCTTAGCACGATCGAGCGTCGACTTATTCTCTCGACTGTATGCCGTGGCGTACATTTTCTCCATACAAAATTTTAACGTATATAAACGTTTTGTTGTATATTAAACCTTCGATGTTACATATAATTCACAGACTAACGTCAATATACGTTTGCGTACGTAACCACGGTCTGTGCCACGGTGGTGCAGCAAGACTGTGTTGTTAGGAACTTGTACGCGCTACGCGACGTATAGTGACGTTGTGTGTCCATATGGAGTGTACTTTGAAATGTGTTCCTAGAACTGACTTGGTTGTGTTAAATTGTCTATACTTTATGGTGCAGAGCTTTAGGATTATGATATATTATGGCAATGACGTCACTATAGGAATTTAATACAGCCAACTAGCGTGGGTGCACGTTCTTGAAGTAATGTTAGGAAAAAGTTCGACGTGACTGACGCACATCCTAAACCGCTGATCGTAGAGACCTGTGGGGCAATTCTCTCATACAAAATAGGAATTGAACGGGACAGCGAGTGTCGTTGAATCGAACTAGAATCGGTTCTTGTTACGAGAATTGCCCCACAGGTCCCTACGATCAGCGGTTTAGGATGTGCGTCAGTCAGTAATTTTAACATTTTCGCGCGAACAACACCTTGATACGTCTAAAAGCAGTCGATACGATGTTGAACAACGGATTGGCACGTCGAACTTTTTCCTAGCATTACTTCAAGAAAGTGCATCCACGCTAATTGGCTGTATTAAATTCCTATAGTGACGTCATTGCCATAATATATCATAATCTTAAAGCTCTTTCACCATAAAGTATAGACAATTTAACACAACCAAGTCAGTTCTAGGAACACATTTCAAAGTACTTCCATATGGACACACAACGTCACTATACGTCGCGTAGCGCGTACAAGTTCCTAACAACACAGTCTTGCTGCACCACCGTGGCACAGACCGTGGTTACGTACGTAAACGTATATTGACGTAAGTGTGTGAATTATATGTAACATCGAAGGTTAAATATAAATTAATATCCAACAAAACGTTTATATATGTTAAAATTTTGTATATGGAGAAAATGTGCGCCAAGACAAAGTATTTTTAATAATGAAGATTATGCTAGGAAATACCTTCAGCCCGATTCCTCTACAATCTCTACATAACCAAATTAGCAAGACCTGCTAAGATGAAAGTCTGATACCTCCAAATCATTTGTTGGTATTTGCGTTATAAATAAATCATACTACTATTAAAAATCACATCAAAATCCGTTGCGCAGTTATAAAGATTTAAACACACATATGGAGGAAGACGGAAGGAACAAACAGACAACGGGAAGTCTTTTTATACTAAAGATAAAGATATTACTTGGATTTCAGCAGAAACATAATTGTTTATTTCTCTCACCTAGTCCCTTGAATCCCGCACTAACAGTTGTACAATTTAATTTGCGTGCAATAATGCAGCGGAGGGTCCCTGTTATTAAACAAACAGAGAGATTACTGTCCGGTACGCTAGACAGATAAGGGTAAGAACACAACTCTGCGAAATTGTACGGCAAAATACACTATTTGAAAACCGTCCGAAAACTATCAGAAAAGCTTTTGAAAACCCAAGATTGAGTTATAATCCTAAATAATTTTGGATTCAAGTGGAAAAAAGTCGCTTAGGATCGCCATTGAGGGAACAAGCAATAGAGCCAAGTAGAAGGAATATCCTTTGAGTGAAGTGGTACATCAAACAAAATACTCTAGGATATTTACATGGTTTTTTCGCCATACCGCTGAACGATTAAATCGGTTTATGCAGGCAGGGTCGTAACTTAGATTAAATAAATTAATTTTATATTAAGTACAGAAAAAATGGCAAAAAATTTTAAGGTTCTTTTTCCTTTGGACCATCTTTGGCACATCGGGACAAGCCTACGACACATTTCCACCGCTGTGTCTCCTGTATAGCCAGGATCAACAGCGGCAATCTTTGGCACTTTTAAAAATATTTTATCTTTTTGGTACGAATTATATTTTAATTAATCTATTAGAATTTTTCTCTCAGTCCACTAATATCCACATGTGGATCACTGATATTTAAAAACTAATGTTGATAACTTAATGAAAAACCTAAGTTATTTTTATAGGAATTTAGATCTATAAATTCTTTGCATAAATTTTCTGAATCCACTTAAAGTCAAAGATTTTATGCAGACTCAGCTGCGATGCAAAACTTTCCTAGGGTGTCACGAGCAAACTCCGTCTTTTGAAAAATAAATAACAACATAACAATTAATAATAATTTCGTAATGTAGAATAGTGTGTCTGCATAAACTCTATGGTCTGCAATACGCAATAACCGCGTTATCCGCAACGTGGTTTATGCTCCGGTAGAGGGCTTAATATGACAATCTTTCGTTGAATAAGTAATTTATTATGCAATTCATTTTGAATCCTTACTAATATTATAAAGAGAAAATATTTGTATTTATGTTTATAACGAACTAGCTGACCCGTGCCCACTTCGTTGGGCATAATGTTAAAAGCCTTTTTATTTTTTGGTTTTTTATATAACCTATGACACTCAGCAATAATGTGGCTTTCTATTGGTGAAAGAATTTTTTAAATCGGTTCAGTAGATCCCGAGATTACCCCTTACAATTTAACAAATACACAAACTTTACCTCTTTATAATATTAGTATAGATATACGCAAAAATAACTGAACCGATTGCAAAAATTCTTTCACCGTTGCTTGTGAGGACATAGGAAATAATATATAATATACATGTATATTATTTTCAAAAAAATTAGGGATCAGATCATTAGTAGGTAAAACCCGTGTGTAGCCGCCGGTAGTAGTTAGAGAACAAAATAAGAATTTACAACTATATTTTTTTTTTGAGAATTCTGAACATTTCTACATTAAGTTAGTAGTATCTTAAATAAAATCGTGTCTAAGTGCCCTCGAGGGCTAAAAAAATATCGCCCCGAACATCACAAAAGTTATGACGAATTCACGGCGTATCTTATAAATTAGTGGAAAATTATGACATGTGTTTTCAAACATCGTAACAAACTCATCAAACTTGACTAATCCGGTAATCTTCGAAATCATATTAAACGAGACTTTAATCACTAAATTGGCAAACGGCAAACGTTGAAAGGAGTCTAATATATTTACGTAACATTTATTTTATGACTTGCGAAACCAGCGCAATTTGCTTGTATTTATGCACAGAAACACCATTTACTTTATGAAGCACCATTGACTGTCAGATTTTTGACCAAATCCTACGGGAATTGCGTACTTTTCGGGATAAAAAGTATCCCATGTGTTAATCCAAGGTATCAGCTACCTACATACCAGATATCATAAATATTTACCCAGCCATTTGAGCGTGGAGACGTAACAAAAATACTCACAAACTTTCATATAATATTAGTGAGATTCCATTGTGTGAAATTAATTAATGATTTACTTGTACACAAATAAAAGCGTGCTAGATAATTGTTCTACTGACTCAATGTCACATAAATAATATTAATTATGTACAGATTTCGATTAAAAATATACACTTTTGAAGTGAAAACTTCTTTAGCGCACTTTTTTAGATGGGTAAAAAATGTTAAACTCGCGTCAGATCCGTAGCCTGATCGAAAAAGCGTAAGATTCCGTAACCATTCCAAAATATTCAAAGTTTTCACTTCTGCCGGCACTCTGGGAGTGCAACCCGTCTTTTTTATAATGTAGTGCTGTGTGTAAGTATAAAAGCGAATAGGAAAACCATTTATTTTATTGTATTTACAGAATTCTTATTATCATAGTGGTGAGGATGATGTAGCATTTTGATAATAAAAGAAAACTTAATCTAATTACACTACAGTGGCAGGAATAGTATTAAAACAGTCATTGCTACAACATTCAGAAGAGGTAAGGTAAAAATCCGTGTTGCTTTTAGAATTAAGTCCGCCTTTTGTACCCAAATATTGTGGTCTATACAGTTTTAAATAAGTAAATAAGATGAAAAAAAAATTTATTTTTTATTCGAGGCGACATTTATATTCATCTGGCCTCAAATTAAAAAAATCTTTTTGATTATAAATTTTTATGTAACTTCACCTTGTTGTAATTACAATAGTCTATAAGTTGTCTATGTATATTGTGTCCTACTTATGTATATTGCAAATAAAGCGTATTCTATCTATCTATATCAACTTCTTCAATATTATAGCAAAAAAACCTTATACTGGAATAAATATAGAGAATTGGATCAGTCGAAAATTAAAAAAAGTATTTTTTTTTATTCCGGCGGGATTGCGAGATACATGTAAATAATATATACAAAGTTCCGTGAGATTATCTGCTAGCTATGTGTAAAAAGAACACACTTTTATTTATTTGTGTAGATTTGCAGAATTTTCCTTTAGTAAACGGCTATAACAAAACAGTGCAACGCACTCGGCTGCATCGAGTCCCACTGGGCCAATTGCGAGGTGAACCACCGAGACATTACCACTATATTGCAACATAAAACACATTACTTGTATACTGAGTTACATATTAAACTAACTGACGACCGATAATAGTATTTCACTTTGCATTAAATCCAAAAGATTTTTCATTCTGAACGGCACTCCAAAAAAAAAGAACTTGCGAAAACCCAGTTCAAGTGTCCGTTTTCCCATGAAAATTTCGGAAAATCCTTTCTTATTGGATGCCTACGTCATACAAAAAAATATTAATAGTAGTAGTAATAGTCCTTCCCCAGACGGGCTGCTCCGATTTGAGCGGATGATCCGCTGTGCCCTACCTCTCTTAATCTCTCTTTTATAATTTAAGTAATTATTTAATTTTCTTTGTGGACCATCATGTAGAATGTAGACAGCGTTTTACCAAAATCACCTTATATTTTCAAATCACCCAACACCTTTGCTACCATGTAATTCGAACCTGTGATTTATAATGCATGTGACCAATCTAGCTACTCGACCAGCTTAGTCCTTATTAGGAAATCAATTATGGAGATAGAGGATCAGATTGAAAAAGTTTTAGACCTCAAAAGTTGGGGCCATCTTCGTGGGGGATCAATTAAATTGATTTTTAACATAATTTTTATTATAATTAGGTAGCAAACCGTTAATTTTTAATGTTACCTTAGTATAATTTTTCCTAAACTTTATTAACTTTTTTTAATAACGACCTCCGTGGCGTAATTGTTACCACGCCAGACCGCCACCCAGGAGGTCCCGGGTTCTATCCCCGGTCGGGTCATGATGAAAAACGAACTTTTTCTGATTGGCCTCGGGTCTTGGATGTTTATCTATATATGTATTTGTTATAAAATATAATATCGTTGAGTTAGTATCCCATAACACAAGTTTCGAACTTACTTTGGGGATACTCAATCTGTATGAAATGAATTGTCCCTATATTTATTTATTTTTAATGTTTGTTTATTTCTGTTTTTTTTAGCCATTGTAATTTTATTTTATTGTACAGTCAAGTGCACGTGGAGCTTTACACTTGCAGTAAAATTTTGGCTCTTATGACATAGAACTTATGAATGGTACAAAGTCCAATATGTAAAGGTCAACCTGCTCTTGACTGTACTATTTAACTCTGACATTACTTATTCGTCTCTAAGTAATCACTTTATTGAAATATCTTTTAATTTAATGTGCTATTAACTTTGAAATTTATTTGTACAGCTCACCATTAATCACATCGATTTTATATTATTGCTCTATGGTTTAAGTATAATACCTATATACACCAATGTTGCTGTTTCGTGAAATTGTACCCGGATTATTTTGTAGCCAAACCTACAAACCCGAGACTTAGACCCAGAGATCCTACGCTATTACTGAAGCCAATGTGCAAGGGTACGGTACTCGACAGTAATTGTTACTTCATGATAATAAAGATTTATAATAAACTGCCAGATGTGATGAAAATGCTTAATTTTAGAATTTTTAAACATAATTTAAATGGCTAGTTAATAAGTGTTTTTATAATATTCATGAATTTTTTTATCTTCGAAACATTAGACTTTCCAAAATTATTTATTAATGTGATAATGTAGAATTCTTATCAATTTAATCTTTTATTTTTTATTTACCTATTGTTTATTGTATAATTTCAACCTTTTTAATTTTTGCATGCCTAGTACATTACGTAGGCTGGAAATAAAATATTAATTGTCTCTGCTAATGTAATGTGTGTGTGTTCCTTGCAAATAAAGAATTACATTTAATTTAATTTCATAAAGTATAGTATAGTAATAAATTACTTCGATCACTACGAACAGTGATAAAATCAATATAATATTTCGTTTAAAGCTTTAAACTAGTTAGTTGTTTTATTTTTTCTTTACCAGTCGAACTTATAATAGAATAGTGTACTTTATACATCTTATGCTTTCTATTATATTTAGACGACCTCCGTGGCGTAATGGTTACCACGCCAGACCGCCACCCAGGAGGTCCCGGGTTCGATCCCCGGTCGGGTCATGATGAAAAAGGAACTTTTTCTGATTGGCCTCGCGTCTTGGATGTTTATCTATGTATGTATTTGTTATAAAATATAATATCGTTGAGTTAGTATCCCATAACACAAGTTTCGAACTTACTTTGGGGCTAGCTCAATCTGTATGAATTGTCCCTATATATTTATTTATTTATTTATTTATCTATAAGTATATTTTCTATACTATACTTTGTTATAATAATGTAACAGCGTACAGTGAAACACAATTGTTTTTGTTTGCTCTGATAAAGAAATTGTATTATTCTAATGTGACGTTATTTGAATTAAAAACCGGGCAAGTGCGAGTCGGACTCGTCCACCGAGGGTTCTGTACGTTGAATTTTTATTCCACTAAGGTCGCAAGCAAGCATACGGCCCGCCTGATGGTGAGCGGTCACCGTAGCCTATGGACGCTTGCAACACGGGGAGTATCACACTCGATCATTGCCGACCCTATTAAAAAAAAATTATGCCCCTTTGAAGAACCCCATATTATAGTCTAAAGAAAATACCTCAGCTGGGATCTCATTCCTACTGGACCGATTTCAAAAACTCTTTCACCGTTGAGTTCTACTGTTTAACATAAACTATTGTTATAAAAATTAATGATCCTCGACTAAAACCCGTACGAAGCAGGGGAGGACCGCTTATCTTCAAATAAACACAAATAAACCGCTGAATTTTCGCACTCGATGGTTAACTAACCAATAAGAAGTGCAAACATTCACAGGCGGCCATAATGCTAAGACTCATAGCATTAAGTCCGCCTAATATATTATTATATAATATTTTCATATTATAATATACTTCATAATTCTTTTATATTACCGTATAATAAACTTTAATCTATTAAAATATTTACATAGGTATTAATAAAAATAGGCTACGTAACTGCGACGGTTTTCCATAAGGCCGACCGTAAGCTTGTTTGCCACCATTGTGGTATAAAAAAAAATATTAAAAAAATACGACTTACCTTCCATAAATATTATTCAGCACAGGATTTAAAAAAAAAATAGTTCCGAAACCCACGAACAATAAAATGTATTTTCACTTTCGTAGTAAAGTCTCGGAAAGTTTCCGATGTAGTGGGAACGTGCGTCCCCTGCGAAGTACGGCGCTCTACTGAAGGGATGCTACCTGGAGGGTGCAAATTGGTGTTTTTCCTTTAGAGAGAAAATACACGAGATTTTTTCAACAGAATAGTTAGGTTACTCTGCAATGAAATAGCGACGTTAATTTCAATTCTAAAAAAAACAATTAAGGACTAACAGATTACTAACTAATTTATTAGAATCCGATTTCATTTAGTTTAGTATTTAGTTAAAGCTAGTATAGTCAAGAGTACCTAAACGTAATTCCGATCGCTCAGAATTTGTATCAAGAGTATAGCCTAGCAGGTATTGGTTGAAAAAATTTCTCTACAATAACCTTATAACTTAATAACAAATCCATTCAAATATCTAGTCAAATATTTTTCATTTAGACATTTAGAGACTAGGCCTGCATAGGCTAGTCGGTATCCTTCATTGGCTTAGAGAGGCGAGCCCGACAGACCCCCGTCGCTTCCCCCAAGTGGCGGGACATGCAGTAATGCATTTTCCTGACTTTAAACAAAAAAAAAAAAAAAAAAAAAGGCCTGCATAGGCACTTTCTCTCGTTATATACTTCATTAACATTAAATAATAAATTCTAATTACATGAAATACCTTGTAAATATTTTTTTTATACAACACAGGTGGCAAACAAGCATACGGTCGACCTGATGGTAAGCCGTCACCGTAGCCTATAGACGTTTGCAATACCGTTACCAATAAACTACCACCATTTCGGACACAAAGCAAAATGATCACCGGTAAAAGAAATGGCGAAAGCGCGTTCGCTGATTGAAAGACCTGGAGGCCCAATTCCTCGCCAATTTTTTTATTCCTGTTAAAAAGTCGACTAAGTTTTCAGGGACTCGCCTCACCAAAAAATACAATCCATGTTATTATACCGAAACCGTGAAAAAACATACCGTGTACATTAGACTTTATTGTTAGCAGCTTATAAAGTTAACAAGACTTTGAAAAAATTTCATAATATCTCATTCTACTTGTGAAGTTTTTTCGGAATGTTAAGAAATTAATGTTTTGTAAACATTCCTTATTTTTATCTGACTAGATAATCCCTGCGGTGTTACCTGCGCAATCCAGCTGTTCGCCATCTTTCTCTTTATCTCGTAGGTGATATCACCCACGGAGGTGGGTACCTAAGACAAGGTGCGACCTCTGGCAGGCCGTTTCTCCCCCCGAGTACATTACAGTTGTTGAACACCTAGCTCCTGGCCATGAACTACAATGGCCAATCTGGAAGTCGCTTAATAGACTCCGGACCCAGGTTGGCCGTTGTCGGGACAGTCTGGCCAAATGGGGCTTCATTGATCCATCCCACATCAACTGCGACTGTGGAGCCCCAGTCCAAGATATGGCACATTTAATAGCTTTCCCAATGTGCCCAGCTGAGTGTACTCGGGAGGATCTTCTCATGGCAACCGATAAAGGTGTTGACGTTGCCAGGTATTGGGCAATTCTGATTTGAGCTGTATATAGTCATTGACTCGAAAAGAAGACGAACCCAGGGTGTGTTCACAGACACAGAAAAATTGTGATGATTCGAAAGGTTTATTTGGATAAAGATATTTGACTTTGACAGGAGCGGATATTTTTTGCGAAGACCTCGGAACGGACGGACCGCTGCCGTAGTTACAAACGTATCTTGTATTATTATTATTTCGATGTATTATTATTTAAAGTTGTTTTTTATTTGTGTACCTACATATTGTTTGCTTTTATTCGTCACTAGCCTTTTATTAGTAACTAGTGTTCAAAATTTGCCTATGTTGGGCTCTGTACCCCTGACAATATGAATACAAATTTTCATAATGATCTGCTTAGTCAAGCCGTGAAGAAATAACAAACAAACTCACTTTCTCATTTAAAATATTATCTGCAGGCCCTCGCGGGTAACATCTTTTACAATGCCAAATATGTTTTTCAACCTTCCAATTACATTATTAATACGCACTTGGCGCATAGTAATACTAGTTTCCTAATAATGTAAGTAATTCCTTGAGTATGAAAAACTAGAAAAGTATGACAGATTATAGGGCTATTAGTGTGATGGCTTGGCTTCGCGCGATAACCAGCAGGGCAAGTGATACAATGACGAAAATAGGCGACTGGATTTTCACGGTTGATTTTAAGTTCCGACACGTATACGGCTAATATGACACTCTTTACACTATTGTTTAATTATTTCTATTATAATAACTGACCATAGCATTCAGAAATTTTTTTTTTCTTATAAAGATTTTTACAGGGTTTGCAACGCGCGAGTGACACTCCCGGTGTTGCAAGCGGTCATAGCCTACGGTGACCGCTTACCATCAGGCGGGCCGTAAGCTTGTTTGCCACCTTAGTGGTAAAAAAATGTTTAAAAAACGGCTCGTTACCAGTTACAAATGTTTTTTATATAGGTACGTATCCCGTACTATATGGTTTCGTAGCACTTCCGTAGCATTGACGTAGCAATATGAAATGCTACGCCAGAGCTACGCTAAGCTACGGAACGACGACGTAGCAAACTGTAGATAAGATAAATTTGTTATTAGTGACTATCTAGAATTCTAGAATGTAGACGCTAGCAGGCACTTTCTTTAAATATTATTTTGAGGACTTCTTGCACATCTGTAATATTATTTTGAGGACTTCTTGCACGTCTGTATTATTATTTTGAGGACTTTCACAGGTTTCAAATTTTTCATGTGTTTTCTATTATATTTATGCCTGATAGTATATGTAATAGAGTATGTAATACATATAATAATAATTCTTCAAATAGTAACCTTCAGATTGTTACCTTATGATAAAAGTCATCGTTAAGCACTTCACACACGAGTCAGTCATAGAGATATAGATAGAACACGAACCATGTATAACATTCCGCGTATTCTTCTTATAAGTGGAAAAAAAAGGAGAGAAAAAAAAGTACATTATGACAAAAAAGGCCGTAACCGGTTTTCTTTCGCCATTTCTTTTTACCGGTTGCCATTTTGCGTGTGTCCAAAATGGTGGTAGTATATAACGTAGTTTATTTTTCTTTAATTAAACAAGTTGTAAATGACAAGAAAAAGTGCCGGTGAAGGTCTGATTTCTGAAATAAACGATTTCATTTCATTTCATTTCAGCGCAACGAAAAGACAAACTACGAATTATGTAGCTGCACCCGCTGCTTTTCCCATAAAAGTTAACACGGGAAATGTTGTATATTCCAGGATAAAATGGTGAATTCCACAGCACTCTAAACTTAAAAACACATTAAATTACTGGCTTTCACCATCACTATAATGTTTACATTTTAAACAATACAAGTAAAACCATCGCAACTTCGTTTGCGTATATCTCGCTTTCCCGTGGGAATTTTGAAAAATCCATTCTTAGTACACCCTGACGTCGCAAGGAACCTACATTCCTTTGGAATCTCTAGACCCAGCGGTTTGGGCTTTGCGTTGATATATAGTTAAGTCAAGTCAGGACTTTGAATTTTATATTTATAAATTTTTTGTTGTAATGGCTCATATTTGTTGTTTTTGATACAAAAATTATTTTGTACGATTGTGTAATGATGTTTTAAAAATGACAGTTTTTTCTTTTTGTACAGGTAACCGTGTATATAAAATACATACAATGTACATAAAAGCTAACCGGTCAAAAGTTAAAAAAATGTATGCAAATCACTTTTGATGCATTGCTATAACACTTTAATTTAATTTATTAATGAAAAAATGTTAAATATTCATTATAGATTGGGTTAATATTTTATTTGAATGATCCATTAGACCTTACAAAAGACTCCTGAGAAATGACCACCATCAAGACCCTACAAAGCCTTTGAAAATCTAAACGCTTAATTCGATCGTACTTAGATTATAATTTGTTTCCGTCATTTATTATTCAAGATTTGAAATTGAAAAGAGAGAAAATTATATTATACTAGTGAAACCCGCTCAACTTCGTTAGCGTGAAGTCTTATTACTCCCGTTCCCGTGGGAATTTCGGGATAAAAAGTTTAAGTTATAGTCTACCCGTGTACCAAATTTCATTAAAGTCCGTTCAGTAGTTTTTGCGTGAAAGAGCAACAAACATACATACATCCATAACTTTCGCCTTTATTATATTAGTAGGATTTATTAATCTACACTAATGACACTGCATGGCTCAGTTGGTGAGCAGGGGCCCGATTCTACTAACACAAATGCACCAATGGACTCTCAATGGTGTCTCAATCGTGTCTCACAAGAATGCCGATAGTGTAGCAGTGGAATAGTTTTTGACATGTGTTGTGGACTTAAACAATAAGTTAATAACTTATTGTATTGTACTTATTGTACTTACAAATGTGGACTTAAACTATAACACTATCGGCATTCTTGTGAGACACGATTGAGACACCATCGAGAGTCCATTGGTGCATTTGTGTTACTAGAATCGGGCCCCTGGTGACGTGTGCCAGAGGACTAGAATTCAATCCGTCCATAAGACAAACTTTTAAATATTCTGTAGGTTTTTCGTGCTTCAGAGGGAACGTCGAACCGTTGCTCCTGGCTGTTGTCCATAGATGATGGTCGTTAGACCAAGTCGTTAGACACACTGACCTGGGGCCCAATTCTACTAAACAAATGTACCAATGGACTCTCAATGGTGTCTCAATCGTGTCTCAATAATGTCGAATGTGTTTCAGTGGAATAGTTTTTGATATTTGTCATGTACTTAAACAATAAGTTAAACATTATGTTATTGTTTAAGTCCATAACAAATGTCGAAAACTATTTCACTGATACACTATCGGCATTCTATTGAGAAATTGAGACACGATTGAGACACCATTGGTGCATTTGTTTAGTAGAATCGGGCCCCTGAATTAATGATAAGTTTGTATATGGTAAGTAAGTATATGGTAAGTTTGCATAGGTATATGCCTATAACTGTATATAAGGAGCATCTCGATGACTGAAGCATTGACTCGATGTTAAGGGGTGTCACACAATGAGATACCGTGTTTAATGATTGGCATAGCACTATCTAGAGTAGGTTAGATTTGTTGTGCATGCGTCATTTAGGTTCCCAAAGGATTTTACATTTTCTAATATGCTACAAAAACACGACAACCTAACATTTATCAAGCTACAAAGTTGGCAAACAAGCATACGGCCCGCCTGATGGTAAAAAACATCACCGTAGCCTATAGACGCTTGCAATACCGGCAGGGTACCACTCACGCATTGCCAACCCTCCCAACCTCCCCCCCCCTAAGTGGAACTCTGGATAATATAAATGTAAGGGAAGTTCCTCTAAATAAGTTCTAAATCATTGATTTAGTCATTAACCAAAAAAATCGATTTATAATCAACTGTTCTATTTTCGTAATAAAACGAGTTAGTACGTTGAGATTGATGCTACATTTTAACTGTTCTTTTTTACGAGAAAAGACCCCCAGGTGTATATCAGATTAATTTTAATGCATCATCATTATCATCATCATATCGGCCTTAAGTTCACTTTAGGGGTCCGATTCTACAAAACAAATACACCAATGGACTCTCAATGGTGTCTCAATCGTGTCTCAATAGAATGTCGATAGTGTATCTGTGGAATAGTTTTTGACATTTGTTATGGACTTGAACAATAACATAATGTTTAAGTCCATAACAAATGTCAAAAACTATTCCACTGATACACTATCGGCATTCTTTTGAGACACCATTGAGAGTCCATTGGTGCATTTGTGTTAGTAGAATCGGGCCCCTGGACATATGCATCCTATCCTTCTTCATCACTACATAGTATAAAACAAAGTCGCTTTCTCTGTCCCTATGTCCCTTTGTATGCTTAAATCTTTAAAACTACGCAACGGATTCTGATGCGGTTTTTTTTAATAGATAGAGTGATTCAAGAGGTAGGTTTTTAGGTATAATACATTCCGAAATTCCCACGGGAAAGTGGGATACACGCAGACGAAGTTGCGCGGGTTTAGCTAGTATATTATAAAGGCGAAACTTTGTGTGTATGTTTCTTACTGTCACGGTCAAATGGCTGGTCCAATTGTTATAATATTTTGTATGTAGGTAGCTGATACCTTGGATTAACACATAGGATACTTTTTATCCCGAAAAGTGCGTGATTCCCGTAGGATTTGGTCAAAAATCTGATTTAGATGGCGCTGCTGTGCATAAAATTAAATGCGGGCAACACCGCGGGCAGCACTGCAGATAGTTTTTAAGAAAGGAAGAATGAAAGAAATGTTTATTTGCGTATGATTAGTGTACAAAAATTTGGTGTTACATGATATAAAATTCAACTCCTAATCATCCATTAAATATAGCATGCATAAATTATAAACTATTTAAATTAACATTTTATCATTTGAGTTAGGTACATATTACAATTTAAATATATATAGGGGACAATTCATACAGATTGAGCTAGCCCCAAAGTAAGTTCGAAACTTGTGTTATGGGATATTAACTCAACGATATTATATTTTATAACAAATACATATATAGATAAACATCAAAGAGCCGAGGCCAATCAAAAAAAGTTCGTTTTTCATCATGTTCGGGTTCGATCCCGCCTGGGGATCGAACCCGGGACCTCCTGGGTGGCGGTCTGGCGTAGTAACCATTACGCCACGAAGGTCGTCAATTAATTTAAATTAATTTTATTTTAACTTTTACAATAACATCGTAATGTTGTTACAAGTTGACGTAAATGTCTATACATAGTGTTTCCAGTGTGACATTGATCTAAAAAGATTCACCAACATTATTTAATTGTTTTTTTATTATTGTCAAAAAATAAAGACACAAAGATACTCACTAGATATAAAACAATATGCATGATTATTGCTAACTCAAGAAATTCCTGTACGTTGTAAAAAAAATTGTCCAAGAGCCAGTTATAGGTATAAGTTCTTTGAAAAAGTAATATGAAGAGAAACCTTAAGTACCTTACTATTTCAACTATGTTTCCTGTAGATGAAGGCAGGTGCTCAACAGGAAATCAGGTGAGCATTATCTCGTTCCAATGCGGAGGATTTGTTGCACCAAGGATTTGTTTCAGTTCGAAGCACTGATAGTTGTAATGGCTTGAGAAAATTTAATTTAACACGAAATTGGTTTTGAAGAGCTATTTGTTTTTGTTGTTGAGTTTGCAAACAGGTATTATTTTGACAGTCCATCTTGACTATCTTCGCACGACCGCCGTGGCATAATGGATGCCGGTCCACCAACCAGGAGGTTCCGTGATCGAATCCCGGTCGGGTCATGATGAAAAACGATCTTCTGATTGGCCTGGGTCTAGGATGTTTATCTATATATGTATTTGTTATAAAATATAGTATCGTTAAGTTTAGTATCCCGTAACATAAGTCTCGAACTTACTAACGTATGTTTATTTATTTACTATTTCCACTCAAAGAAAGAAAATCGAAAAAATATATCGTCGTGAAATAGTGGTGATATGCCGCTGGCTGTGTATCGTACGATGTGAGAGCTTAATACCCGTTCTGCTTCCTACGTTTTTTTATGTTAAACAGCAGACAAACAGGCAAGCGGGCCACCGGATGGAAAGTGGTCACCGACGCCTATGGCCATCAGCAACGCCAGCGGTGCTACCAATACGTTGCCTACCTGTGACGAAACCTCTAATGTACCTCTTAAATAGTCCCATGTCATTGTCCGAATGAAACACAAACTACGTTTTCCTACTTTAGTTAAACAGTGACAGTTATAATTTAATTTAATGTGCCATTAACTTTAAAAATGCGTTTTAGAAACTGGCTGTCTGTAAAGATATAAGTTCTGTGGACCAAATAAAGTTTATTTCTTACAAATAAACATAAGAAATAATACAATGCGTCAGTCCTCAAAAATCGTGAGTTTTCGTACAAAAACCTTTTGAAGTAGTCGTTCGCTTCAATAATCTAAGCTATTTCTTATCAACGCGATGAGCCCACCTTATTGTAGATGTCGGGGTTGGGTTAGGGGAGGGTTGGTGGGGAGGAGGGGGTATTTTGCGGCTATTCCAATTATACGTCTTATGAAATAGTTGTCTCGTATCGCGTCGGTTTCGCGGATGCCCGCAATATCGACTGGGTGGGATAGGCGATCGGAATTTTTGTTAAGATGCGGATATTGTGGTTAAAATCGCGGGTTATTATATGTTTCATTAAAATTAAAATTGGATGAATGGAGGAATTGTTTTCAGATGGCGAAACTAGCGAAACCCAACTCCGTTTGCGTGTATCCGCTTTCCCGTGGGATATCGAAAAATCCTTGTATATATGTATTATACATATATTATTATTATAAACATTCCCTTCCTCTATTACTGAAAACTACATTAAAATTTGCGTTGTACCTAGTTTAAAAGATCCAATCAAACAGACAGCGAAAGCAACTTCATTGTATACTTTGTAAATATATTTACCTTATAAACTGAAACTCTTAGGCCTGAATTATACAGAGACGGCGGCGTACGGTGAATTTGCGGCGCAGGTACGATGTCACTTCAAAACATTTTCATACAAAATGTATGAAAGCGACGAACGACGTAAATTATACTGAAAAGACGCGGCGTAGGCACGACACATGCCTATGTCGCATGGTCGCCTGTCCCGCGCCTTCGCCGTACGCCGTTTGTTATGTTTTACGCCTTAGAATCGGGAACTTGCGAGTGGTACCCCTGGCCTGGTGTTACAAGTGTCCATAGATTACGACCACTTACCATCAGGAGGGCCGTAAGTTTATTTGTCACCGGCGTAGTTGAAAAAATACAAAACGCTCTCCGCTCAGCTTCCCGCTCCGCTTATCACAGCATCATCTTGCCAAGGGGCACACGCGCGTCGCGGTGGCATGAAGAATGGCAGATATAGCGGCGATCAAGGTTTTTAAATTCAGTTCAGGCATGTTCATTGGAGGACATTTCATTTATTAGATTTTTTTGCTTACGATGTTAGATTTCAAAATTTCATTTCAATAAACTCGAATTCATAGTGTAGTACTTCCGTTTGCCTGTCACTTTTCATGCGAACACTTAACTACCATAAAGTACCTACACACTTCGTTGAAATTACTGTACTATTTTCGAAATGGTAGTAGATTTATTACACAAAAAAAATTGTTATGTAATCTTTAACGAGAGAAATTGTCTGTGTAGACCTACTCTGTAAATAAGTCGACTTAGTCGACTATCAAAAGTTGCTTGATGAAACGAGGTTATTATAAAGTAGAAGATTATTTTAAAGATAAAAATTTGTGGTCATAGTAATTTGCTCCTCTGTACCAAACAATACTTATTTTGCAATGTATAAAAAACTTCAAACTACTTTTAAATAATTATGTATATTGGCTTTCAAAAAAGGCTGTTTGTGAGTTTCTTGCGGCACTTCTTCTCAACAGGCCATTCACGTCGGTAGAATAAAAAAAAATTTTGACGTGTGAAACTATACTAGGTTAAATGTATCTGTGGTGAAACTATGTATTACCTGTAAATCTACTTGCAAAATAAATGATTTTATTTTTATTTTATTTTAAAAGTTTTTTTTTTTACTGTTAGACTTATTACTTTACTAGCTGTTGACCCGCGGCTCCGCCCGCGTGGTCAAGCGAAAATGCCAATAAGTTCGTTCCCGTGGGAATTTAAAAAATAAATAACTTTATCTTTAGTTGTCAACATCATAAAGGGAACCTCTATACAAAATTTCAGCTTTCTATGTTGAGCGCCTGCGATAATACACTTACAGTCCTATTACTCCCTTTCCCGTGAGAGTTCTATAAAACCCCATCTTTATCCTTGTCAACATCATAAAAAGAACCTCTATACATAATTTCAGCTTTCTAGGTTAAGCGCCTGCGATAATACACTTACAGTCCTATTACTCCCTTTCCCGTGGGAATTTCATAAAATCCCATCTTTATCCTTGTCAACATCATTAAAGGGATCCTCAGTACAAAATCTCAGCTTTCTAGGTTGAGCGCCCCCGATAATACACATGTAGTCTTATTTATTATTCCTGATCCTGTGGGAATTTTTAAAAATCCCGTCTTTGTCCTTCTCTACTTTATAAAGGGAACCTCAATACAAAATCTAAGTGTTCTAGGTTGAGCGCCCACAATAACACACGTGCAGTCCAATTTGTCCAGTTCCCGTGGGAATTAAAAAAATCCCATCTTCATCCTTGTCTACATCCTAAAAGGAACCTTTATACAAAATCTCAGCGTTCTAGATTGAGCGCCCACAATAACACACATGCAGTCCAATTTGTCCAGTTCCCGTGGGAATTAAAAAAACCCCGTCTTCATCCTTGTCTACATCCTAAAAGGAACTTCTATACAAAATTTCAGCATTCTAGGTTGAGCGCCCTCGATAATACACGTGTAGTCGCCTAGGTAGTAGGTCACCCCATTTCATCCCTCTAGGGGTTGGATTTTGAAAAATTCTGAAACACGTACTTACTCATTTACCGCCAGGAGTATTCCTACGAAGTTTCAAATAAAATGGTCTAACTAATCTAGTTTCTTCATACTAACTTTGCGCCCCGTTCAACCCCCTAAGGGATGATTTTTGAGAAAAATATTTCGTTCGTTTAATGCCTTTCAATAAAGAACCTTCATGCTGAATTTCATTCGAATAACTTCAAAAACGGCAAAGTTTCATACTAACTTTGCACCCCCGTTTAACCCCATAAGGGATGATTTTTGAGAAAAATATTTTACTCGTGTTTCATGCCTTTCAATAAAGAACCTTCATGCTGAATATCATTCGAATAACTTCAAAAACGGCAAAGTTTCATACTAACTTTGCACGCCCGTTTAATTCCTTAGGATGATTTTTGAGAAAAATATTTTACTCGTGTTTCATACCTTTCAATAAAAAACCTTCATGCTGAATTTAATTAGAATAACTTCAAAAACGGCAAAGTTTCATACTAACTTTGCACCCCCGTTTCACCCCCTTAGGAGTTTAATTTCGCAAAATAGTCTTAGTGAGCACCTACGCCCCAAAAGGAACCCCCATGCAAAATTTGAGACTCCTGGCACTTGTAGTTTCGGAGATTTCGTGATGAATCAGTCAGTGATTTTCACTTTTATATATATAGATACATGAGACAGACCGTTGGTTGACAGGCAGACGAAATGACAACGGAGGCTTAGTTATTATGATTTCATTGAACTTCAATAACAATCAATCAAATCATGTATTCACAGAGTAGTCCTTCACAGAATTGCTGGGAGAAAGAAAGAAACAAATAAACAAAATGGACAAAGAAGAATGGCGTGGACGAAAAGCTTATACCTAGCAGTGCGTCGATGAAGGACGATAACGATGATGAACGTACGTACGTAACACTTGTTTTGACGCGGTACCAAAGTGTTAATCGACTTGTGAACCCTGTAAATGTAATTCAAGCTATCTCAGATTAATTTGGCGGCAGCGAAGCCGGCTAACTGGTTTAACCAACCCATTAAAATTAACATCTACACCTGTTGATTGAGCTCACGATGTGGAGGCTTCTCCATTTGGCTGCATTATAAACTAATGACTGTAAATAACAATAACATTTGTTATAACAATATTGTTATTGTCATTGTCCCGAATAACTGAGCGGATAGATACCTTTTTGATAGAATTACAGACTCGTGCTTTTTGTAGTGTTTTTCTGGCAAATAGACATTTCTTTTTTCTTTCTTTTTTACTTTCTTTCTGTAGGGGTTTTCACCTTACACCTTAGAGTTAGTGGTAGATAAAGTAAAGTCACTGGTAACACGAATATACGTTTATTGTCGAACTAAATAACTATTACAGTCAGACCGAAGATAAATTAAAATGGTATGAAATGGTAAGTATGAGCACACGCAGTAATAATGATAACCGAACGCGAACCGATGGTTAGGCCCGCGAATGGCCTGATGGTTTAATGTTAATCGGTTGGTAGCTATAAGTGTACTGATTTTTGATATAAAATGTAATATGCATGCGATGAATGCGTGAAATGCTGACGGCGCGGGAATTCGCTGAATGCACGAATTGTGCAATTCGTACATGCTCCCGGGCGAGAAATTTGATGAAAGCAGGTGCAGATGTGGTGCATGACGTGGTACAAAGTTTTGATACAATAGGTTGGTGAATAACAAGGTGATTGGGCATTGTAGTTATAATTAAAATTATAGTCTTTAAAGTTCGTCACTTAGGGATCTGAAATGGTTACGAGATGGCCTTGGCGACGTGGCCCTATCAACACTTAAACTATTTTTGTCGACCGATTCACTAACACTCACAGCAGATGGTTTTGGTTTCACTCTTTCACTACTGTTATTTGACGCACTTGCGCCCAGCACGTTTAAGGCGTAGTCTCCGCTAACCTCGCGGGCGACAGCTCGTCGCTCAGCACGATGCCTGCGCACCCGCCGATATCCCCAGACGAGGACGACAGCAGCAGCAGCGGCGACCAACAAATAGATAACAACATAGTGGTGTATGTCATTATTCGAAATTTGGTCGATAATACCCTCCTGAGATTTCATCTGGTTTATCTTCTCCCCAATTCTTTTCAAATCATCTTTATACCCACTCGGACTCGACTCTATCTCGAGTGTAGTGTTAGGCATGGATACGTTAATAACATTATTTATAGGCGGGATACTAGGCGACATAATGTCTGGCTCAATGTTTATTTTATTCGTCAATTGCTTATGTGGCATAATGGTAAAGGAATCACCTTTAATGACGCAATCGGCGCCGAGTGTAACGACGCCGGCCTTGCTGAGGTGTTCAGCATTGATCATATTACCGCATATAATTCTTATCGCACAGTGACCGCAACAGGAGAATAAGTATGTGTTTATTCTGTGGAGTTGACTCCATGAATTGTTACAATCATGAACGTTGGTTTTGCAGTTTTTGGTGTTCGCAGCTTTCACACACATGATCTGGTCAGGTTCCAATTGGTACAGGGGGCTATGCAGTTCACATAAATGAGTAGCTTCATCGTACTGTATACATTTCTGGAAGTCGTAATCTGGTAAAGGTAAGTATAAATCTTTTTGCAAATTCATCGCAATATGATTAGCGATAGGCACTAGGGTGACCATGCTGTTGTTGACTTCTCTGGGTATTGGTATAATTTTATAAATATCGTAAAGGTCTCTACTCACTAGTGGTATTTTTATCTCAAATATAAGATATTCGCTGGTAAGTCTAGCTTTGACTCTCAACAGATGGTAAATTTTTGCAAGGTTGGTTCGTAAGTTGTCTATTGGTAAAGCAAGGTCCTTAGAAAGATGTCCGATGATGATGTTGAGTTCTTGAAGAAGTTGTTCTGGTGTCAATAAGTGAATGTTGAAGTTTCCATAGAAGATGTTTGTAATGGTGTCAAGCAACATATCCTGAATATTCTTCATACTGTTTAAAAGATTGTTGGCAATTATCGATGACATTGCAAAATCGTTTAAATTGATGACGCTTTGAACATCGTTTTTGAAGTCCCTTGCGGTTTTTTCTAAGCCCATAAGATGTTGGTTGAAAATCTTATGTTGTTTGTTCATGGTTTCCTCCGTTCTTTTAAGTAGATTGTATTCAGCCTCGACGACTGATGTCTGGTTCTTCCATAAACTTGCAAGATGCTTCTGGTTCGTTCTTAACAAGTCTATATCCTTCTGGTATTTTTCTGCAAAGTCTTCGTCCAGCACTCCGAATAAAGCGTTGGCAACATAGCCGACTCCGTTTATCAGTCCGCGTCGCTGTCTGGCGCGCACTGTGAATTGCTGACCGAGCAACCTTTCGTTATAGTAATTGTATTCCTGGTATTCGTGTAGTAATTGTAATAGGATAACGTCGCATTGTGATTTTATTTTTGTATTTGAACAAATGGTTTCCAGATGGACGATATACTTGGTAAATAAACGATTAGCTTGCCAATAGGGTTCTAAGTCGTAATAAACAACGAGTTTCCATTCATCGCGAATTAGGTACATGGTCGAAAGTTTATCAAAATAAAACATGCTTTGGTTGTTTTGTAGGCTTGTTATTTTGTATTCTGCTTTTATAGGTGTCCACAACAACATAAAAAAGGTAGCTATTAAAGTGAGATAGTTGCAAGATCTCCTTTTCTTCCGAGTGGTTTGTTCGGGAGTTTGTTGGTTGATTATTGGTTTCCTCTGGTTTTTATCCTGGTATGATGGTAGCCAGTTTGGTCCACGCCACCATAGCGTATGGTGTTTTAGCTCCGCAGCGTTCAATCCTCGACTAGTACAATCCGCAGGATTCTCTTCCGATTTTACATATTGCCAACAGCTGGCAGGCATCACTTCTGTAATCTGGTTCACCCTATTCATCACAAATGGTTTCCATCGACGAGGTTCTCCATGGAGCCAACCCAAGACCACCATGGAGTCGACCCAGCCATAGATTTTTAGGTCGTATTTTGACAGACATTCTTTTATTTTTGACATAACTTTTGACAGCAAGTGAGCTCCACAAAGTTCTAGTCTTGGTAAGCTGACGCCTTTGCTAGTGGGTGCGAGTCTCGCTTTTCCCATTATCAAGGTGACTGATGACGATTCTCCTGTGTTTATTTTACAATAAACCACGCATCCGTACGCCTTCAACGACTCATCGCAGAATCCGTGAAGTTCTATGGTTTCATTTTCGTGTATGCCTAGCCATCTTGGCAATTTCAACCGGTCGATCTTTTGCATATCTGTTTGAATTTTGGTCCATTCCGCACAGATATCGTCTGGTAAGTTCTCATCCCACCCAGTATTCAATTGCCAAACCGATTGAAAGAGTAATTTTAATTTTGTCGTGAGAGGTGACAACCATCCTAGGGGGTCGAAAACCTTTGATATGTCCAATAGTAGTGTCCGCTTTGTGGGGTGAGACGAGTTCTGAGCAATCTTGGCTTTAAACGTAAATATATCGTCGTGTGGGTTCCAGCCAAGGCCTAATGTTTTGGTGGATTCTGGTTGTTTGAAGTCAAGTGATTCTTGGTTATCCGAATTTGGTAATAGTTCTGGTGTATTCGACTTCCACTTCCTTAGGTTAAACCCGCCTGACTTTAAAATATGGATTACATCTGTTTGAAGCTGCTTTCCCTGTGGTATGGAATGACAACCATAAAGTAAGTCGTCCATGTAAAACGATTCTTCTACAACTTTCGCGGCGTCGCTGTTCTGGTAATTTTGTTTTTCGTCTTGAGCTAATCTCTTTAGGGTCATCATTGCCAAGAACGGCGCAGCTTTGGTTCCGTACGTGACAGTGGTGAGCTGGTACTCCTCAAGAGGCTGGTTTTGTGAATCTCTCCAAATAATTTTTTGGTATTTTTGGTCTTCTAAATTAATCCAAATCTGCCGAAACATTTTCTCAATATCTGCTGAGAAAGCATACCGGAATTGTCTCCAAATAATTATTAAAGATATCAGATCTCGCTGTAAGTTAGGTCCCGCTTCCATAAGGTCGTTTAAACTTAGTCCACTTGATGTTTTTGCGGAAGCGTTAAAAACGACTCTAAGTGCAGTAGTCGTAGAGTCCAAACGCAAAATGCCATGATGTGGTAAATAATTGTCACGAGGTGAGTCATTGACCGACGGAATCATATGACCGAGTTCTTGATATTCCTTAATAAAGTTTTTATAATTTTGTGCAAGTTCTTGGTTTTTTGAAAACTTTTGTTCTAGCTGCCGAAATTGTGCGATGGCCTTGCCTTTGGAGGTACCTAAATCTTGAATATTAGATTTAAGGGGTAGTCTGACAGTGTAACTTCCGTCTTGGTTTCTTTCTGTGGTAGATGAATAAAATTGCATGCATTGGTTGTCTGTGTCGGTGGTGATAGGATCGTTAGCAATATCCTCAATCTCCCAAAATTTCTGAATTTTATCCGTATTGTTTATGACGACGTTGCAGTGAAACTTTTGAACGTTCCCGCAAAGTATCCAGCCAAATTGGGTTTCCTGAGCAACTGGTAGTGAGGAATCGATTTTTATTATCCCGCTTAATATAATCGCTGAGTAAACGTCTGCTCCAAGCAGCAGGTCTACCGGCCGACTCACATGAAATTGTGGATCAGCAAGTTGGATATTTTCCAGGTACTGCCAAGTTGGTTTTTCGAAAGAGTGGTTTGGTAAACGATTAATTAATGTATTCATAATGTAAACATCTGTTGAAATTTTAAATTCATTATGTAAGGACGATAATGTTACGTTGAGGACTCCCTTGCAGGTGTTTTCATTAGAGCCTACGCCGTAGATGATGCCCTTACAACGTTGACGTGGTAGCCTTAATAACTGAGCAGCATTTTCCGTTATTAAGGAGGTTTGCGATCCCTGGTCTATGAGAGCGCGCATATTGTGGTATGATCCATCAGCTGATCGGACGCTGATATTAGCAGTCGACAGAAGAATTTCGGTTATGTTATCCTGGGACACATTGCATTTTCGGTTATTATTTTCCGAATTGGTAGATTGGTAAATAATTGGTGAATTGTCAGTCACGCCGAAAGTGTCGTGTAACAGCGTGTTATGTTTTGCGTTACACTCGCGGCATGTTTTGTTGGATAAGCATTCCTTTCCTTGGTGGCAATAAAGACAATTAATGCATAAATTATATTTTGCAATAATTTTACGTTTTACGTCCGCTCTAGATTCGCGAAACGTTTTGCAATAATACAATGGATGGTTTTGATAGCAAATTGGACATTTTTGGGATGACTCCACGTGTAATGTCTTGAACGTTGGTGATGGTTTGGTAAATGGTTTATTGGAGTGGTGATTGATATTGTATGGTTTCTTGAAGCGATTTTCTTCATGTGAAGAAGATTTACCCGCATCTTGTTTTCGCCTGTAATCTTCCAGTGATGTAAATTTAGTTTCGAGGAATGTAAGGAAGTCCTGCACAGTTCGTAATTCTCTCCGATTTTTTAAAGATGCGACATATTCGTTATGGCATTCCGCGTCAAGTTTCTGAGATAATAGGTGTACTAGTATAGGGTCCCAACTGGAGATGTTAATTCCCAACTTCTGCATAGCATGTAAACATTCGTTCGTGGTATCATGTAGACGCTTCACAGATGTCGACGATTGGCTCTGGGTAACTGGTATACTCTGCAGTGTATTAAGATATGATGTAAAAATTTTATGCTGGTCATTGAAGCGATGGCTCAGTAAATCCCATGCCGGCTGATAATTTTCTGAGCTAATATTCATATGCTGAATTAGCTTTTCAGCCTCTCCGCGTAACTTACTTTTTAAAAACTGTAATTTTTGAGCGCTTGATATAGAAGGGTTTTTATGGATGGCTTCCTGGAATAGATCCTTGAACGACATCCATTGTAGGAAATTTCCGGAGAATATTGGTATATCCATTTGAGGAGTTGTCTTGTCCCGGTATGACACGGAACACATTTTTGTGTTAATGGTTTTCTTGATGTCGGCATAAATTGCTTCGTATTTTGAAAACTCGATCTCGTACGCTTCGTTTTCGCCGTCCATCTCACTATCTATCTCCCAATGTAGAGCGTCAATAGTGGACCACCTTGACTGCAAAGTTTTGAGTATGTCTTCGAACTCCCATTTGTCGTTTAGCGACTGAATATTTACATTCGAAACGGTGCGCGAAAATGCTTTGAAATTACTGGTCTGCTTTCGAAACATTTCGTCTAATTTACTATTGGTTCCTTTGGACGTAATCCCGAACCCGGATGGTTGAGTTACAGGATGAGGTGAATGCTTGCCCGTATTAGTCGCTAATGGTGTTGCTGGTCTAAGAATTGATGTCGATGGTTGGCCGACATCTGACTGGTAATTTATTAATAACTGCCTAGCATGATTATAAAACTCCTTTGTTTTTTCATAGTCATTGTTTTGAAAATAGGAATAGTTTTGATTCCCAAATTCACAAAGTCGCAAATGGTTTGACTTGAAATCATTGAAATAAGAATCCAACGTATCTAACTTTCTCCTGATATAATCTGGTGTTTTGCGGTCACGGCCATCCTTCTTGAAATTAATCAGAAATGTATCCATGCCCGACATAATTTGGTTCTGAGTTTCTAATAGGTCTGTTATACCTTCCATGGTGACGGAATAAAATATAACAACTAGAGTGGTAAATCAGAAAGATCTTACTTTGTCTCCCGACGATCTTCTTACTGGTTGGTAGTGTGAATCTACTCGACTCACTGGTGTTCCTGGTAGCAGCTGGATTGCGCAATGGAATGGTAAAATCCACTTGCGCTGGTTACAGTGAAATCCACTCGGCGAAGGACGCACTTTTTCCACTCGCGAATGGTCACTTTTTGCTCGAAGGACCATAAAATGTAGGGGTTTTCACCTTACACCTTAGAGTTAGTGGTAGATAAAGTAAAGTCACTGGTAACACGAATATACGTTTATTGTCGAACTAAATAACTATTACAGTCAGACCGAAGATAAATTAAAATGGTATGAAATGGTAAGTATGAGCACACGCAGTAATAATGATAACCGAACGCGAACCGATGGTTAGGCCCGCGAATGGCCTGATGGTTTAATGTTAATCGGTTGGTAGCTATAAGTGTACTGATTTTTGATATAAAATGTAATATGCATGCGATGAATGCGTGAAATGCTGACGGCGCGGGAATTCGCTGAATGCACGAATTGTGCAATTCGTACACTTTCTTTCTAAATAGATAAATTAAAATTTGTTTTCAATATTCTTACATTTCACCCTCCACCATACCTACGGGAATGGAAAACACTTTGACTCTCATTTAGTTAATTAATTGAAGTGATTTCTTGATGACATAAGTTCTCTTTGTTTGTGACGTGAACAAAACACGCCTTTCGGAAAACAAATTCTGTATGAGTTTCAATTAATTCCTTTGCCAAAGATATTTTTTTAAGCTATTGCATAGATTTTACCAAATCAAGAAATTCCGTGACGAAAATAAATTCAATCCTAACACCGATAAAGTTAATAAATAGAATTCAACCTTAATCGAACGAAATACGACTCAAAATTCAATACGCAATCTAACAGAGTCCTCTATGAGGGATGAGTGGTAACAATTAAATTTAAATAAATAAATAATTATCATTTGCATAAGTTGATAAAAATGGAATAGCTTTACCGAGGCAGTCCCCGAGTGCCACACTTTTTTTTTTATATGATAGAGATTAAGTTTTAATACCATAGTCTAAAATAAAAAAACATTTATTTTGTAAGTAGATTTACAGAAACTACTTTTGCAGGTGAATATTTTTTACCCTACTGCACTTCCGACGTGAATGGCCTGTTGGATAGAAGTGCCGCAAGAAACTCAACAGTAAGCCTTTTTTAGGGTTCCGTATTAAACTACAAGGAACCCTTATAGTTTCGCCATGTCCGTCTGTCTGTCTGACCGCGCCTAGACGCTTGATGCTAGAAAGCTGTAATTTGATATGTATGTAATGTATATTAACAATGCTAACAAAGTGCTGTAACAACATTTTGAAAAAGAAATTTTTTTTGGGGTGCCTCCCTTACATGTAAAGTATGTAAAGTGGAAATGTATTTTTTTTTTCGTGCCCACCCGATACATTGATCCATTTCGTTTTCCCCCCCCCCCCCCCCTCTATCTCCGAAAGTCTTGGGTTTTTAGACATTTAACCCACGACCCCTCGATATCCGGCCGAGTGCTCTAACCACTGAGCTACCGGGAAGGTTAGTACCTAATGGTGGTGAAATTTCTCATTCCTTTTAAACTGCGTAAGTCGCAGAGCACGCCATCTACCTGATAGTTTTACAACCAAGCAGGTTTAGTAGCCCATCTATAAATAAATTATAAACTTATAAATCATAGTAATATTATAAATGAGAACGTGTTGTTTTTTTGTTATTCCTTCACGGCTTGACTAAGCAGCCGATCATTATAAAAAATTGTATTAATATTGTCAGGGGTACAGAGGCCAACATAGGCTAATTTTTGCGCGGGCGAAGCCGCGGGTAACAGCTAGTAACTTATAAAGTAAAATTTATTTGATGAAAACTTACAAATGTGACAGAATTTGATACTGAACTCAACTGAAGGCAAGCAAAGCACAGCAAATACGGAACCCTACATTGTGCGTGGTCCAACACGTACTTGCCCGGTTTTTTACTAATGGAATTAAGTCTCATTTCATAGTTTATTATTCGGAAATCACAATAATATATTCTGTGGTCTAAATGTCTTATTTTTCTCTTTGGGTCCAATCAAGTCAGTGTCACCATCAAAAACCATTAATTATTTGTCATTATTTCATGAAACTTTTTTTATTAACTTGTATCTAAAACCTGGTGAGTCTTATCCTTACTTATTATAAATGCGAAAGTTCGTGAGGGTTTTTGTTACTCTTTCACGCAATAACGGTTTGAAGTTGCTTGAAATTTTATTTACGAATAGTTAGTTATTTTAGTACGAGTTTTTTGGTCACATTCGAACGTGTCGATGTAAACAAACCGACCAAATAGAAAAGAACTCTCATGTTTTGAATTTATCAGACGCTTGTAACATATCCAAATTAGCCGGGTTGCTCACTTCCAAATGTGAGCAAGCAAGCCACATAATTTTGATATGTAACACGCGTTACATACACGCGTCTTATAAATTCGCAACATGAGAGTTCTTCTCTGTTTGGTCGGTTTGTTTACATTGACACGTTCGAATGTGACCAAAAAACTCATACTAAGCACTCAGTTCGTGAATGAGAATGACGGATTTCGCTGGTAAAACTGCGGGCATTAGCTAGGATGTATATAAGTCATACACACATACGTTTAACACTCATTCATAACACGACCAACACACACAAACAACACTATACACTACACATACACTATAAATTAAATCTCAAAAATTAAATTAAATTCTATCATTTTTGTCACATTTTGTAACCATTTTGTAACCTAGTATAAATAAATAAATTATATTGTTAGAAAACAACTCAGTAAGAGCGGAGCGTCCAATCACAAGCATTTCTTTGCTTAAATGGAGGCTCCTGTCACTTGAAATGTAACTAATAAGTTAATGAATTAATAAATATATAAAGAGATTTAAAATATGATTGGGCGAGTCATATCTTCCACTGTGCGTTGTGGGTCTCATGTGATCTCTGAAACGATTTTTTTTTTAAAGATTTTCTGTTTTTTAGCTGAACCATGGGTGAAAGAGGGAAATGCACATTCGGCACAAAATTGCCCATCGATATTCACATGTTGAACGAAATAATCTACAGAGAGGTCAAGAATTTCAGGAACTACAAGATATACAGACCTAATTTTGGATGTTAGTATATTTGGGCCACCTTGACGGTGCCCCGTACCACTGTTTCCCCGTACCATGATATTTTGTGAGTAGTTACAAGATATTCTATTTCACGAAGAGCATTTGACTATGAATGTTGTTACGTATACATGCACATTGTATAAGTGTGCGTGAGCGATTTTACGAGCGTTTCCGAGGTTACGCACACATTAGCAATGTGCATCTGAACGTTACCTCATTCATAGCAGAAACTTCGTGAAATGGAATAGGTATCTGTACAACTATCTCACAAAATATCACTCACTAGATTTCTTGGGAGTGGTAGAGCATTTCTCAATAGCGATAACTTGATCGGGAAAGGACAGACTTACGCAATATCGCGGTGTGAAGGATCAATGCTCTACTTCACCTCTTTTCTTTTTCTTCTCATTTCCTCTTTGGAACCCCATGGTGTCTGTCTCTATGATCCATGGGCGGCGGTTATCTCTTTTCTACAGACGACCTGGGGCCCGATTCTACTAACACAAATGCACCAATGGACTCTCAATGGTGTCTCAATCGTGTCTCAAAAGAATGAAACATTAAGTAATATTAATAAGTTAAACATTATGTTATTGTTTAAGTCCATAACAAATGTCAAAAACTATTCCACTGATACACTATCGGCATTCTTTTGAGACACGATTGAGACACCATTGAGAGTCCATTGATGCATTTGTGTTAGCAGAATCGGGCCCCAGGTCGTCTGTAGAAAAGAGATAACCGCCGCCCATGGATCATAGAGACAGACACCATGGGGTTCCAAAGAGGAAATGAGAAGAAAAAGAAAAGAGGTGAAGTAGAGCATTGATCCTTCACACCGATATTGCGTAAGTCTGTCCTTTCCCGATCAAGTTATCGCTATTGAGAAATGCTAAAAAGTATAGGCGAAAGTATATGTGTATGTTTGCTACTTCTTCACGCTCAAATGGCTGAAAGAATTTTTATTATATTAGTATATAGGTAGCTCATACCTTGGATTGACACATCCCTATGTGTCAATCCAAGGTATGAGCTACCTTTGATAAGGGTGGTGGGGGTGTAGCTTTGTACTTACGCAGTGACATTCCCTACAAGTTATTATACTCTTCACCCTCTGCCTATTCCGGCTCTGCAGAGTACTTGTTTATTGAGGTATCAATCAAGGGTACTAAATGTGTGCTTGGAGTGGTTTACTGTCCACCGAATATTGACTATTTTAATGACCTCGAGACTATCCTTGAGCCCCTTTCTACGGATTACGGACATCACATAATCATGGGTGATTTCAATACTGATCTCATGAGTAATTCTACTAGATCCCGAAAACTTTCCAACTTAGTCAAGTCAGTTAATCTATCCATTTTGCCTTTAGAGCCTACTCATCAAAACCCTACTTCTCCTGACACATGGCTTGACCTTATTATCACCTCTTCTACTGACCATGTGGTTAATCATGGTCAACTAGCTGCCCCGGCTTTTTCTAAACATGACCTTATCTTTCTTCAGTATAAACTCAGACCGCCGAAGCCTAAACCTACATTAATTTGGATGCGTAACTTTGCTCGTTTAAACCGCTGTAAGTTAAAAGAAGATGTGGCTAGAATCGACTTTTCGGTGGTTTTTAATGCATCTACAGTGAACGAGAAAGTCTCTTCACTCAATAATCTTATTCTTAAACTGTATGATGTTCATTCTCCACTCAAAGAAGTTAGGGTTAAGAGACCGCCTGCCCCTTGGATCAGTAAAGGTGTCAAGATGGCAATGACTAAGCGTGACCGTGCCTTCCGTACTTTTAAACGCGACAGGTGTGATGCTAATTGGGATCGTTATAAAATAGCGCGCAATACCTGCAATCGGATGGTAAGAGCAGCAAAAAGGCAGTATTTCCATGAAAATATAATTAATACTAGTTCTGCCAACATATGGAAGTTCTTGCATACACTTGGTCTAGGTAAATGCACAGCTCAAACCCCTATCTCCCGTTTCGCTCCTGATGATTTTAACAATCATTTTGTAGCTTCTCCCTTATTAGACGCTTCTATTAAAACGAATACTATTGCTTCCATTTCTTCCATGGCTCTCTCTTCTACAACAACTGCTTTCTCTTTTTCCCCAATTTCCAGTGTCGAGGTACGGAAGATAATATTAGCCATTAAGTCGAAGGCTGTTGGGTCTGATGATGTGAGCAGAGAAATGATTATCTCTATACTTGATGAAGTTATCCATGTCATTGCTCATATCATCAACTTCTCTTTTCTGACTGGTGATTTTCCTGCTCTGTGGCAAAAAGCTTTTATAATCCCCGTGCCGAAAGTATCTGCGCCTTCCCTAATTAATAATTATAGACCAATTTCTATTCTTCTATTTCTCTCTAAAATCCTTGAGGCTGTTGCTCACAAGCAGGTGTCTACCTTCTGCTATTCGAACTGCCTTCTCACCCCATTTCAATCCGGTTTTCGTCCAGGGCACAGCACCACTACGGCACTTCTCAAGGTCACTGAAGATATCAGAACTGGCATGGAGGATAGGCTGGTGACCACTCTAGTTCTCATTGACTTCTCTAATGCCTTCAATATGGTTGACCACGATATCCTCCTTGCTATCTTAAAACAGTCTAACTTTTCATCTGGCGCTTTGGATTGGGTTTCATCATACCTGCGTGGTCGGCGACAGGCCGTGCGTATTGGGCGCCATTTGTCGGACTGGAAAGACCTGACTTCTGGCGTACCGCAGGGTGGAATCTTGTCGCCGTTATTATTTTCCCTTTTTATAAATTCTCTGTCCTCTTCGCTATGCTGTTCTTACCATTTGTACGCTGACGATCTTCAGATTTACGTCCAAACGTCGGCTGACAATATTAATTTTGCTATCGCTGAATTGAATAGAGACCTTGCGTGCATCGGTAATTGGTCAGCCCAATTTGGAATATCTGTCAACCCAGCTAAATGTCAAGCTATCGTCGTCGGCAGTAAACAACAAATCGAAAAGATTGACTTTGATACCGCGGCACCTGTTGTATTTGACGGCTCGGTTATACCTTTTGCCCATTCGGTTAAAAACCTCGGTTTACATGTTGACACTACTCTAAGCTGGACCACACAAATTGCCGAAGTCAGCCGCGGAGTTACGTCTACTTTGCGGTTTCTTAATAGGTTTAGGAATTTTCTGCCGATCCCTACTAAGGTCACTCTCGTAAATTCTCTCATTCTCCCACTCATTGATTATGCTGATGTCTGCTATTCTGATGTAAGTGAAGCGCAGCTTGACAAATTAGAGCGTCTCGTCAATAATTCCATCCGATTCATTTTCTGTCTTTGTAAATACGATCATATATCTTCCTTCCGTTCTCAACTCAAATGGCTCCCCATTCGTTTGCGAAGACGGCAAAGGATGCTCTGTACTCTTTATACCATTCTTAAAAATCCCCTTAGTCCCGAGTACTTAAAAAGCAAATTTAATTACATCTGTAACACTCATGAGCGTCAACTTAGATCTCATAATTCCCTCGCACTCGCTACTCCCCGTCATCGCACATGCTTTGTGTCTGACTCTTTTACACTCCAGGCCACTCGGCTCTGGAAGAAATTGCCTGTTGCCATGAGGTCAATCTCCAACAAATTTAACTTCAAAAAAAAAGTTAAGGCTAGTCTTTTGTCCACAATTCAGTAATTGTCGTCATAGTAGTATATTATATTGTATTCTGTATCTATAGTAACTAAATATTAGTAAGTATGTATTGTATTCTTACATGATATGTACCTTTATGTTTAGTATATGTAATTATCAGTATATATATGTAATTATGACAAACCCTTATTATATCTATTATTTATTGTATGTAATTTATTTTATAACCGCATTCATGTATATCTGCACTACCCAAAGGTTGACTGGTAGATAATGCTGTTAGCGTTAAGTCCGCCTTTTGTACCCTTATATTGTGGTCAATAAAGTTTAAATAAATAAATAAATAAATAAACCCCATGGTGTCTGTCTCCATACTTTTTATTGAAATGGACGCGATTCCCGTAGGATTCGGTCAAAAGTTTATTTATTTAGACTACTTTGCTGTTCTTGTGATTGTGTGCTCTGTCTCTGTGATTCTATGTTGCTGAAAAAGGCCTAACCTAACCTAATCTGTTGTACTAATGTTAATATGACAGCGATCCCAGTCGCCACAAAATTCTACGCGGCCCACGACCAGCTGGTGCACGAGTCAAAAGAGCAGACGGAGCAAGTTGATAACTACGCCACCAACGTTTCCCAGACGAGAGCAAAAGGCCCCCATAGCAAGTACCCTTCGCCGGCAACTGAGAACCAAATGTGAGTAAATGAAAATTTCAAAGCCAAAGTCGAAAATATTTTATTCTGCAGGCCCTCGGGCACTTAGAGACGTCATTTACAACATAATTATAATTCTGTATTAAATATAAAATAAACGAAAACATAGAGTAGACCTTCACAGCGTTTTTTTATGTTTTACATAACGTTTCGGTGTCATCAAGTATTTATTTATTTAAACTTTATTGACCACAACATATGGGTACAAAAATACTGCGTTTTTTTTTAAATTAATTTCTATATGAATAAAATATAACTAAAAACCATCCGAAAACCATCTGAAAACCATTCCGAAACCTTCCAAAAACCATCCCAAAACCATCCCGAAACCATCCGTAAACCATCCCAAAACCATCCGAAAACCATTACGAAACAGCGAATAATTGTGCCAACAGGAATACTTATTTTGGATAGTACAACTAAGCACAACTTAGTTGTGCGAACAGGAATTTTTTGCGAATAATTTCTGTCGGACCAACTAGTTGTGCAGAATAGTTGGTCCAACAGGAAATGGTAGTAGGTATATTTGCCTCTCCTGAAAACTTGTTAAATTTTTCTTGCGCGGTATTGTTGTACAAACGACGATATGCTAATTACTTTGCTACTGTTTTTTTACGGGTCTTTTGTCATTTTCCATTACACAGTTATTTATATATTTCTCAGTTACGGCTGGTACTTCAAGCCCTTGGTACCAATGGATCGCAACGACCGCCGTTTCTACTTCCCCAAGAAAGAGAGCACGCATACCAAGATTGAAGTCATTATCCTAATGTCCAACCCCAAGAGTAAAGCATAGAACAGTTTAATGGCTATCAATATAGGTGCAAAATCATTGTAAAATTGTATACTAAATAAACACTGACTTAAAAATTTTTGTTTATGGTCTGGAACAATGCATAACTTCATAAAACAGCCCGGGGTGGTGCGTTAGTATAGAATATCCGTTCTCTGGTACTCATTAAGGCTAATTACATTGAATACAGTAGCTGGCGTTAGCGTCACTCGCAGGCGCTGGATCGCCACTGTGCCAGTGTAAACATGTTATAAGCCAGTCCAGCGTTCAGTATCCAGCACTGGGCCTCCCGCATGCCGCGCAGCCCTTGCCAGTGGCACTGGATGCGTATAAACACTATGAGCCAGTGGTCTATACCGCATCGTACATAGTCACCGCACCAGGAGGGCTACTACGAAACGTAAATCCGATATTTCGGCCGAAGTATCGGAAGAATTTTAACCGTGAAATACAAGGTATTTCATGGTTATTTTAGTAATTTCTTGAATTCTATCCATGAAATACCTTGTACTTTATGGTTATTTTAGTAGTTCATTGAATTATAATCATGAAATAACTTGTATTTCACGGTTAAAATTCTTCCGATACTACGGCCGAAGTATCGGATTTACGTTTCGTAGTAGCCCTCCAGACTAGAAATGACGGCTGGACGCTAGTAAACTACGCGATCCAGTGGCAGTGCCAGTCCAGCGCCGAAGTCTAGTGATGCTGGCGCCAGCTACTGTATCAATATAAATCAGCCTTAACACAAACAGGTTTAGCTTACTTTGGGATCAGTTGGCGCTGAGTGAATTGCGTAGAATTTATTTACATGAATAAAAAAATCTATTTCAATTTGTGCATTCAAAACTTTCCCCTTTTTGCCTACTGTATGAAAAAAAGGCATTTCAATTGTCCAATCTCAAATTTTTTATTAGTCAACTTAATCACTACTCTTCTCTTGAGCAAATTGGTTCCAGCCTCTCCTCTTTTTATCGAAATCTTTCTTCTCCAAAGGTTGCAGATGAGCAGCGGCTACACGATCACTGGAATATAAAATAACTTGTAAGACTGTGGCACAGATGTTAGAATAATTAGAGTACCTAACTGTGGGTAAAAGCGAGCAGTAAGTAACGTTTTTAACCCTAAAAACGTTACTTACGTAGGAACCTTACAGTTTCACCATGTCCGTCTGTCTGTCTGTCCGTCCGCGGTCTAGCGCCTAGACGCTTAATGCTAGAGAGCTGTAATTTGATATGTATACAAGTGCTGGAACAAAATTATTAAAAATAAATTTTTGGGGTGCCTCCCCTACATGTAAAGTGGATATGAAAAAATTTTGTCGCGCCCATTTCATGTACGGGTATCGTTAGATAGATCTCTTCAAAACATTGAGGGTATGGGAAGATCATTTTCGATACAATGATCCGTTTCGGAATTATTTACATTTATCGTGTCAATTTCGTTTTGCACGGTGGTCGGGGGACCACGGATTCACCTTGTGTTAAGAAATTTGAAAAAATCATGGTAGTAGCACAGAGTTATACTGTGGTAGTAGTCCATATGCTGAACCTTCAATGAAAACTATAACTGTTAAGTAGACTCTACTAGTTACCAAGTAATCCGACGAGCTTATAAATTAAAATTTATTTGATGAAAACTTACAAATGAGAATATGGCATTGTACGCATCTGCAAGCAAGCAAAGCGTAGCCAATACGGAACCCTACAATGTGCGTGGCCCGACACGTACTTGCCCGGTTTTTGTATAGAAAAGGTTGTCAAACGATTATGCGGGTCACCTGATGGTAAGCGATCACCGCTGTCGCTACTTTACGAAAATTCCTTTAGTACAAAATATATTAAAGTACTAAAATTTCACATTGTATTTCTACATTTTTATGGTGCAATAAATACATGTCTATTGTATTGTTATATGATATAAACATTAGGCTATATTGTAAATAAGTCACCATTACAAATGGACCATCTTACGCAAATTCCTCGTAAGTGCTAGCCGTGTGTATGGCATCACACTTCACGTCATTCACCCGCCAGTACTGCCTGTCCGCTTCCACGCTACTCCTTAGCTGATCTTCCATTGCTGTGATGTCATCTGCACTTAGTGGCTTCACCATTATCCCTGTAAAGTTAAAAGAAATAAATTTCATTAAAGCATCATTAACTCAATCATCGCACTGCAGGGATACGGGTGTCCCTTCAATCGAAGGTGTTAGAGCGTACTCCGCCACACTGCTCAAATAAGGATTGGCAGAGGCCAGTATTTTCAAGCCGCCTGAGGGCCTGGCTTAACTATTGTCATACATCAACAGCAGTCGATGCCGACGGCTTAATCCTTAGCTGGTATCGGGGGTCCAAAATGACCCCAACAAGTCATATTTCGTATCATAACTTCGCAGTCTAAGCCTAGACTGCTGCGCGCTCTAATCTCATTACGTCACGGGGTGCGGCGGGTGACGAACTCGCTCTACTGTTCTTAGGGAAGGAGATATGAACATTTTTGGGTCCAAAATGAACCCCGATACCAGAAGCGTGCATTTAGTAATAGGTAATAGGCCCGTAAAATAGGCCCGTAAAGGAAGAAGGTGATATTTGTGATCGCAAAAAGGGCGCTAAATGTTCAAAAAAGTGAACAAAATGCGTGCATTACAATATAATGTAAAGAAAATTTTGCTATTTCTATTACCAGCACCAATAAACTTTTTAGGGTATAATTCCTAATTTTTTTTTTTTTAGTTTTGGTTTAGCAAGTTATTTTTTTGTTATCTATTATTTGAAAAGATGTTCCTAATTTTTGTTAAATTGATTATATGAGAACGCTATTTAAATACGTTTGATTATGTGTTATCTTATAGTTTTTACATAATAAAAATACTTAAGTTATGTCTTACAAAATTCAGTTAGGCAAGACGATACTTTTTTTTTTAAAATCAGTGAGTAAAACGTGCAATAAACTTATTTATTGGTTAGATTATAAGTTACATTTTCTTAAATAAAAAAGAAAATTAAATATTTCGAGTTGTTTGTTTTAGTATCATGCATATTTTTAGATGGGGTCACTTCTGACCCCCTATACCAGGCCCGTCCAACATACGGCCCCCGGGCCACCATCCGGCCCACGTAGGCCCTACATCCAGCCTGCGAGCTAGCTTGTTAAATTTTTTAAAGTCATACCTAGCATAATTTTGTGGCGGGCCAGGTCAAGCATGTTTGTAACCATAGCGGGCCAAAGAAATACCCAATAGCAAAGTGAGCTTTAAAACATTAAAGGCCAGGTCAAGCATGTGTGTAACCATAGCGGGCCAAAGAAATACCCAATAGCAAAGTGAGCTATAAAACATTACAGGCCAGGTCAAGCATGTGTGTAACCATAGCGGGCCAAAGAAATACTGTACGAGCAATGCACCGTACATTATTACTAAGTCAGCATATTTACACAATCGCCACATTTTATTAATTGTACGCAGTTCGCTGTCGGTCAGCAAGAGTACCGCGCGCTCTCACATTCCATTATTTACCATTTTTAGTTCTAGTTGTTCTACCACAATATATTCAGTTTACAGTGTATCAGTGACTTTAATTTATCACCATTACCAGACTCTATCGGTTCAAACCCGAACATTGGTCCTTCGAGCTTTTCGACAGGCGGGACCTTGACGCGTTTTGTGAACAAAAGGTGCCACGCGTTTCGTCTGTACAACCACGTTGTGGATATTACCAGTCCATATCGGATTACTTGGATTTTTGTGTGTAAAACCAAGTTCACGCGCAACAAACATCAGTACCCGTGTTACCAAGACACACGAGTACCCTTTAGCAGTTTATCTTGTGCCATCAGGGAGCACAGGGTATCTTCAACACGTCGTCATCCCGAGCCATTAAGGGCACGGACAACGGTCTGCAAAACAAGAAGTAAGATCTTTCCTTTTTTTTCCTTCAATCTATAATTGTTAGAATGTCTAGCACAATTGAATCGCAGGATGTCATTTATGACAGTATGGTTAAGTTGTACAATAATATCAAGAAAGATAGCAGAGATAGAAAAACAATAGACTATTATAGGAGACGCTTTGAAACCTTGGAAAAGTACTGGGAGGAGTATGAGCATAATCATGATCGAATTTGTACAGAGGAGAGTAGGACTCACCCTTATTTTTCTGAGGACCGCTACAACACTACAAAAAATCAGTACAAATCAGTCAAAAGTCTTTTAGAACAAGAGTATCAAGACTTGTTAGAATCACGCAAGCAACCTGTTGCCGACGGTGATCGGGCAACAGGATCGGTGGAACAACCAGCACCAGCACAACGTCACTTGACAAGCGGTGACAAAGCAGAATCGGCTAGCCAGTTGCCAAACAAATCGCTCTCCGATCGGGGCTCGAACAGTAGACTCGACGAGATGCTAAGAAAACAATCAGCTAATTTTAAAGCTTTCATGCGAACTGTCAAAAACATCGATATAGACAGCATGCAAGAAAAGTGGGAATTCGAAGACAACTTGAAGATCCTACAATCAAGATGGTCTGCGATCGATTCGCTTCATTGGGAAATCGACAGCGAATTGAACGAAGACTACCCAGCATACGAGGTATCGTTTACGAAACATGAAGACACGTTCAATAAATTGAAGAGGGACATAAACAACAAGTTATGGTCCGTAGCACACAGGGAAAACTCCACCCCTAAGCTCGACATACCTGAGTTTAGTGGCCAGTTTCATCAATGGATATCCTTCAAGGACCTCTTCACAGAGGCGATCCACAACAACCCGTCAATACCTAATGCCTGTAAAATGCAATATTTGAAGGGCAAAGTTAAAGGAGAAGCAGAGAGGTTGATACAACACCTTCAAATCAGCTCAGATAATTATTCCGATTGTTGGATTATTCTAAACAACCGTTACAACAATATCAACCGCATTTTCCGTTCGCATGTCAAAATATTGATGGGCATACCCGTAGCACAACAACAGTCTGCGAATCATATTAAACGCGTACATGACACATCATTGGAATGCCTAAATGCAATCGAGAATTTAGGGGTAGATATCAAGACATGGGATCCCTTACTCGTTTTTATTTTAGAGCAGAAACTGGATGAACAAACATACGACGAATACAAGGATTCTGTACCGAACCCGAGAGAACTACCTGTATTAAAGGAATTCTTAAGTTTCTTGGAAAACAAATTCACTACGCTAGAAACAGGTCGTAGGAAACAAGAAAATAATCAACCGAAATATAATCAAGCAAGTTCGAATTTTACTAATACTAATCAAGCATCAAAATATCTAGCCCGTCAGCAAAAATCAAATTCGCCAAGAAACACCTTTTCAATACAATCTAACACACCTAATAAATTTGATTCTAACAATAAAATAAATTTTAAAAATAAATACAATTGTCCTATTTGCAATGTTACCGAACACGGTATATATTTCTGTCCGAAATTTTTATCAATGCCGCTCTATTTGAGAAGAAAAACAGTATCTAAATTAAATCTTTGTAATAATTGTCTCAAAAATCACCAAGGAAAAACATGCTTTTCAAGTAATAGGTGCAAAGATTGCAACAGAGAACACAATACATTATTGCATGATAATTCTGCGTTACGAAATACAACACCGGACGTACGACCCAGTACAAGCGGCGACACGAGCCCGCCGAATATGCAGAACAACTCGCACGTAACTCTCGAGAACGATCCTTCAGAAATATTATTGGCCACTGCAGTCGTATCAGTCCAGGCTGCGAATGGCACGTTCATCAAGATAAGGGCCCTATTAGATCAAGGTTCACAGATGTCGCTGATATCGGAACATGCCGCACAAATTCTTAAACTACCACGAAACAGATGTAAAGGACTTGTAGTAGGTATTGGTGGAAACGAAGCCAGCTGCAATGGTTTCATATCCTTAAACTGTAAATCCGCAGTCAACGATTTTTCATTCCAAACTGACGTTCTTGTCATGAAGACCCTCATCAAGCACTTACCAAGCAACACCTTTCCAAAACCTAATTGGTCTTATTTACAAAACGTCAAGCTAGCAGACCCAGAATTTTATACAAGCCGACCAGTTGATATTTTACTAGGAGCAGATATTTATTCACTAATACTTATGGATGGTATTTGCAGATCAAGCTCCACTTTACCTACCGCTCAACAAACTCAGTTGGGTTGGATTTTAAGCGGACAGACCAAAGTTTATCAATGCAACGTCGTTATAAATAATTTAGAATCAATCAGCCGTTTTTGGGAGATAGAAGATATCGCAGAACAGTCAGATATATCATCAGAAGATCAAGCATGTCTAGACTTTTACCAGTCTACCACTACAAGACGGGAAGATGGTAAATACGAAGTTAGACTACCATTAAAACCAGATTTTACAGAAAAATTAGGAAATTCTAAAAATAAAGCTATTGCGCAATTTTACCAATTAGAACAGAAATTAAAGAAAGACAAAAATTATGCATTAAATTATAAAAACTTTATGAATGAATATTTATCATTGGGACACATGACACCGGCAACGCGCGACGGTAATCGGAGCATCGAATGTTATTTACCTCACTTCGGAGTTACACGTGATTCTACCACGACTCAGTTCCGTGTAGTTCTGAATGCGTCAGCTAAAACATCGAGCGGTTATAGCCTTAATGAGGTAATGTGTAGGGGTCCGAATTTGCAGCAAGACCTCCAAAACCTTCTCATCAAGTGGAGACAATTTAAATATGCATTTAGTGCAGATTTAGAAAAAATGTTCAGAAATGTTTGGCTACACCCATGTGATCAAAATTTACAAAAACTCGTATGGAGAGAAAATGAACAGGATATTTTGAAGGAGTACAAATTAACTACAGTTATCTATGGCACAAAGGCTGCTCCCTTCCTCGCCATGATGACGCTCAGACGTTTAGCTCAAGATGAAAAAATCAATTATCCAGGAAGTTCAGTACCTGAAATCGTAGAAAGTTCGTTTTACATGGACGATCTGTTATACGGTGTACAAGCAAAGGAAGAAAGCAAACAATTAAAACAAAATTTAACAAGTCTTTTGAAAGCAGGCGGATTTAATTTGAGGAAATGGAAGTCAAACTTACAAGATCTGTTGGATGATGATCAAAAACAAGAAAATTTGGATTTCAAACATGCTGAATCAACAAAAACACTCGGTCTTCGCTGGAATCCTAGTAAAGACGAATTTACATTCCAGTCTGACGTCATCTTTCAGTCATCATCACCAAATAAACAAACCAAGCGAACCTTTCTTTCCGATATTTCCAAATTATACGACCCACTGGGATGGTTGACGCCTGTTACCACAAAGTTAAAGGTTCTATTTCAAGACATTTGGAAACAAAATATTCAATGGGACGAGCAGATTCCTACTGATATTTTGGAAGAATGGAGTAAAACTAAACAAGACCTCAAGAACATTGACCAGTGCCAAATACCAAGATGGCTTCAAACAGAAGACGATAGTGAAGTAGAACTGCATGGGTTCTGTGACGCAAGCATGAAAGCCTACGCTTGTGTCGTATACTGCAAGACAAAAAAGAGCGACGGAAACATATCCGTAGTATTAGTCGCGGCGAAATCGAAATTAGTCCCGTTAATTAAATCAAAATCAATGCCGAGATTAGAGCTGAGTGGAGCCCTCCTCTTAGCTAAACTAATGGGAAAAATCATGAACTGTCTTGACAGATATAAGATAAAAATTTATGGTTGGGTCGACAGCATGGTCGTCCTGGCTCGGATTAATGGAGATAGCAGTAAATGGAAACAATTTGTATCAAACCGTGTACAAAAAATAACATCAACAATGCCTCCGGAATGCTGGCGTTATGTACAATCGAAAGAAAACCCCGCAGATGCTGCGAGTCGAGGCATGTCGGCCGCACAATTAAACAGTCATGATATATGGTGGCAGGGACCGAATTGGCTACCAACATGCACACCACAAGAAAATGAAGAGAAGCCTCAGTTCACGACGAACCTGGAAATAAAGAAAAACAAACAAGTTAATGTCGCACAAGTATCATCTGACATTGAAGTTGTTGACTACTTGTTAAACAAATGCAGCTCACTAAATAAAGCAATTCGAATACTAGCATGGGTACGCAGATTTATTAAGCGGGAAACAAAGCAAGGTTTTTTAACAATTCAAGAATTAAAGCAAGCTAAAGAAATAATTATCAAGGAAGAACAGAAAAAGATATTTTTTGACGAGATTAGCAGTTTAAAAAGCGGTTTACAGATAAGCCGGAAAAGCAAGATTTTAAGTCTAGCCCCTATACTAGACTCATCAGGCGTACTACGCGTCGGGGGCAGATTGAAGCATGCAAACATAGATGAGGAAATGAAGCATCCTATAATATTATTAAGAAATACCAGACTAACAGACCTCATCATTGACCAGTCACACGAGCTCACTTACCATGGAGGAGCAAAACTTACCACAGGATTTATCAGGAAGAAATATTGGTTGTTAGGTGGCGTCAAGGCCACAAAGAAGCGTTTACGCTTATGTGTTAAGTGTCAAAAGGCAGATCCGTCACAACAACATCAAATGATGGGCGACCTACCTTCCGCACGAACAAATCCATCACGACCCTTCTCAAACTGTGGAGTCGATTACAGTGGACACATTTTTATCAAGGCCAACAAGGGCCGCGGTATCAAGACAACAAAAGGGTATGTCGCAGTTTTCGTATGTATGGCTACCAAAGCCGTACATCTAGAGCTGGTCTCCGACCTTACCTCATCTGCTTTCTTAGCAGCACTGCGCCGAATGTCCGCTAGGAGAGGTACGCCATCACATATCTTCAGCAATCAAGGAACCAATTTCATAGGCGCTAACAGGATGTTACAACAAGAATACATTGATATCAAGAACACGTTAAACAACGAATTCATGTCGGAAATTTCAGAGATGGGTATAAATTTTCACTTTAACTGTCCTTCTTGGCCGTCTGCAGGTGGGCTATGGGAAGCTTCAGTGAAAAGTCTGAAATACCATTTAAAGCGTGTCGTCGGTGAGCAACGTCTCACTTTCGAGGAGTATACCACGTTACTCACCCAACTCGAAGCGTGTCTCAACTCACGACCACTTTGTCCAATATCAGAAGACCCCGATGAGCTAAACTGTCCTACTCCGTCGCATTTTTTAGCAAGCGGTCCAACACTTACAATTTTGGAAACTGAAAGAGATCTACGAACAAGGTGGCATCTCACACAAAAAATATTCACTGATATTTGGGATCGCTGGCGCGACGAATATCTTACACAATTAGCAGCAAGGAGTAAGTGGAGAAAGCCGCAAAGGAATTTGCAAATCAACGATATCGTTGTCATCAGAGAAGACAACCTACCGCCCGGCAAATGGGCCTTGGGAAGAGTCGTCGAATTACACCAAGGTAGCGACGGCTTAGTGAGAGTCTAAACAGTCAAAACTAAAAACGGCACAATGAAGCGACCAGTCGTAAAACTATCTCTCTTACCCGTTAATCACACGGTGTCAGAAAATGAAAAGAAACAAGATATACAAAACCAACAACAAGAGACTACCCAATCATCACATCAAAGATCAGGTGGCAAGAAACACTGCTTTTCATCAATCGCGGTGTCCTTAGTATTATTTTTCCTGGCATTCATATCGCCCTCACAAGCATCATACAGCATTAATCCTTTACAAAATAAAACAGGACTTTATTTCGATCACATTACAGACATGAATGTAATACGAGATGACTGGCGCCTCGTTGTCTATTACGACACAGAACCTTATCAGGAAGGCATAACAACACTTAATAAATATATACAATACCTGGAATCATTATACACCATGATAAAGGAACAAAAACATTGCTCTGGAATCATATTACAACTTAAACACGAGGTGAAAGAATTACGTCTCTATAACAGCATTGATAATATCATGAATCATCAAAATATGGGTCTACACTCCAGACGGCGTCGCGGCTTAATCAATGGTATAGGCTACATCGGCAACTCTCTCTTCGGCGTCCTCGATGAGCGTTTCGCGGAGAAATATGAAAAGGACATTGAAATCATCAAGGAAAATGAAAACCACTTAGCATCGTTGTGGAAAAACCAAACCTCGGTCGTAGAAGCTGAATTCAATACTTTGAAAAACATGCAACTCATCATAAATTTACATCATAAAGCTGTCACTAAAAAATTAAACGATATTCAATACCAATTAACTGACATAGAATCACAATTGGCACTCACTACTGAATTCATTACATCAGCAATTATAGCGAACAACATTTTATACTCCTTAAAGAATATTCAAGAATTGCTATTCAACACAGTTACCAATATCAGCTACGGAAAATTCAGTCTTCATTTATTGACACCTGAACAGCTGAAACACGAGTTGAATATTATTTCTGGCCAACTCCCCAAGGACTTATCATCGCCCATCAGCAACGATGATTGGTCCGCTATCTACAACTGTCTACAAGTTCATACCAAAATGTCACAAAAATATCTCATCATCGAAATTAAAATACCGCTAACAGGGCGGGACACTTACGAGATATCAAGAATCATTCCTCTTCCGCGCCGAGTGGACGACAAAGTTATTAGTTTCATACCTATACAAGAATATGTTGCTATTAATTTACAGCGAGATACTTTTATTCCATTATCATACCATGATATTAAATCCTGCATCCAACAGAAACCTCAGCTTCTCTTGTGTCATGTCAAGAAACCCATCTTCGAGATGAAAGACGATCATAGTTTATGCAAGAAAAAACCTGGAACGAAACTATGTGAAACGAATCAACAATCGTGTTACAACATAATATGGTCGGAATTAAATACATTAAATAATTACTTTTACTTTTGTTGTGACACATGTCACTTGAAGCTATTATGCGAAGATCAGATTACCACGGCCCAACTGACTCACACTGGCATATTATCAGTCGGGCAAAACTGTGCAATTAAAACAGCTGATTTTGTAGTGTATACACATAAATATGAAAGTAGCAAACTTAGCATCAGCCCTCATTTCATCTTACCAGAAATCTCTCCTATGAACAACGTCGTAAACTTAACCATATCAGATGACTATTTAACAAATGACACCAGTATCGAGACAATAGAGAACCAGAAACAACTACTAGACATTCAAACCAAACTAAAGTTAATCAAGGAAAGTGAACCCTTAACAGAACGCATATCTCATCACGATGTGCACCACTACGTCGCGATATATGTACTATTCGCGATAGTCATTTTAATCATCATCATCTACTTGTCGAGACGTATTTACAAACGCAGACAAGAACAGCAAGCAGAGAGACAAGAATCAATTTCCGCAGCAGCAGAAGTAGAAGCTCCAGTGGCAGTCCACGTCTTGGCGGAGATACCGCGACCGGCTGCCCGCTCCAGCAGTGTTTGTGTTCAGTGTAGTGAAGTGGAGTCTAAACAAAACGTAGCTCGAGCAAATCAGTGCAGTGCGCGAGTGTTAAAACTAAATCGCAGCACGTCGCCAGTGCTCCGATCGGTCTATACCATACCCGATTCAAGTTAATCATATCATTTACTAACATTAGATGATAGTAACATAATGTCAATCACCATGTTATCTTAAGTTCATTGCTTATTTACTCTCATCTGCTGCTCGGGAGCATGTACGAGCAATGCACCGTACATTATTACTAAGTCAGCATATTTACACAATCGCCACATTTTATTAATTGTACGCAGTTCGCTGTCGGTCAGCAAGAGTACCGCGCGCTCTCACATTCCATTATTTACCATTTTTAGTTCTAGTTGTTCTACCACAATATATTCAGTTTACAGTGTATCAGTGACTTTAATTTATCACCATTACCAGACTCTATCGGTTCAAACCCGAACAAATACCCAATAGCAAAGTGAGCTTTAAAACATTAAAGAGGATTACTCCTCATTACTGACACCCTTGCCCTATACCATTTACGTTGCCTTTTTTAGCGATACCACCAGCTAAGGATTAACGTGCCCTCCAAAGGAATTGATCGCTGTTCGTGCGTCGATAGTTCGTAGTCGACTCACGAACAAGCGACGAATTCTATCAAAAGGTTTGTTTACCAAAAACTGCCTACGCGCAAACAGCGACCAATTCCTCCAAAAGCACGAAAAAGCAAATAACGAAACCCATCAAAACGATCACGAATATGTTCAGGAGTACCTACATTATATTTAATTATTTATTGGAAAACCAACATCATAACATCTTTTTTTTATATACCAAAAAGGTGGCAAACAAGCTCACGGTCCGCCTGATGGTGAGCGGTCACCGTAGGTTATGGACGCTTGCAACAGCGGGAGTATCACTCGCGCGTTGCCGACCCTGTAAAAATCTATAATACAATTTTATTATAATTATACAATACTAGCTTTTCCCCGCGGCTTCGCTCGAGTTAATTTTATGACATAGATCTCGTTTGACAATAAAACAACCCATAGCGCGACTTGTGGCGCCATCTATTGGCCGATAGCCCACCCCATACAGCGCCCTCTATAGTAGAAAAAGTATTTTCCCATTGGAACGACATACTTTCACGGGATAAAAAGTAGCCTATGTTTGGCTCTGTACCCCTAGACAATATGTATGCAAATTTTCATAATGATCGGCTGCTTAGTCAAGCCGTGAAGGAATAACAAACAAACTCACTTTCTCATTTATAATATTAGTAAGGATTATTTTATCTCTCCGACTAAAACTAGCGCAAACAAACGAGAATAAAAAATAGGTACTTATAGAAAGTAAAGCATACTTTCTTCGATCTTCATTATACTATAAAAGTTGGGATAACTTGGTCCACTCAGATTGCAAATGCAATCAAGAGTTAGTGGAGATTGATGAAGCCTGAGCTTAATCTAAACGATGCTATACGGAACGAACGATTCGAGTGATATTTTCTTAAAATACTTGAGTTTTTTCTTAATTTTTTAAACGTTTTAAGACTCCAGAGTGCTTAGTACGACTTTTTTGGTTCAAATTCGATCATGTCGATGTAAACAAACCGACCAAATAGAGAAGAACTCTCATGTTGCTAGTTTATAAGACGCGTGCTACATATCAAAATTATGCGGCTTACTTGCTCACGTTTCGAAGTGAGTAACCCGGCTAATTTGGATATGTAACACGCGTGTGATAAATTCCCAATATGAAACAGTTTTACATTTTGGTCGGCTTGTAAACGTTAACACGTTCGAATGTGACCAAAAACCTCGTACTAAGCACTCTTCTAAAAATTATATGTGGCTTTTGTGTTTTTCTTACATCCGAGTGTTTTAAATATTTGCAACTGAGATTTGCAATAATATATACGTTTGTTGTCTTAAATAATATATGGTTAAGTTATTATACCTTTTTATATTTATTTATTTATTGCATTACATGTGACACATACATTATATTACTGTACATAATACATAGCAGTTATCTACATGCACCTTTTAAGGCATAGCAACTTGAGTAGAAAAAGAGAGGCAGACATTTAAATTAGTTTATCTTCCAGATATTCATTCATTTAGTTGGCTTATACTAAATTCAGGGACCACGGGTAAAATAATTCCCGTGGTACCTTCCAGGGACTATCACAGGGACCATGGGCAATAAAGGACGTAGTCGGGTGCATCACAGTAGTACCCCATACCTGTAGTTCTATAGAATTGTTGAGGCATCATATTAGTACTTAGTATCCCATCACTATATTATAATGATGGGTGAATAGCATGGTGAATGTCCCAACGGTTCTACAGGACTACAGGTATGGTGTACTTACTACTGGGATGCAGCCCCGGAGTCTGATAGGTACCAAGCTAACAAGCTGGTTAAGGCCAACTTACTTTGGGACCAGGTGACGCTGTGTGAACTGTGTATATAGAATTTATTATTATTATTAATGTGACCTTCTAAAAACTGCACTTACCTAATTGTTTTAATTGTAAAACGGGTTAAATTATGTTCGATGTAGTCACTTTTGGCGTTACTAAAGATTTTATTTTACTGGTTACCATAGTAACAGAAAATTACTATGGCAACCGCCATTAGGAACTAAAATAAAACATCAAAAAGGTTTTCAACAAAAAAAATCTTTTTGAGAATACCTTCTTTGTTTAAAATGCGGGAAAATGCATTACAATGCAACAAACTTGTCTGTGCCGGTGTCCAAAACTAGAACTAATGAATATCTTGACAATTACCTTCAACAGTTTCGATACTAGCGCCCCCGCCATCGGCAAAAATAAGTTTGTACTGTACAAGAAAATGATATTTTTCACAATGATCAGCTGCATAGTCAAGGAGCAACAAAATACTCAAATATACTCAGTATCACATTCATAATAATAATTACAATACAATTATTTAAAAGACCAAATAAGTTTCACAAATCTGCCGTCTGGACTGGACTAGAGGTGGTAAGATAAGAAAAAGACATTCGAAAGAGCTTTAAATATATCCGAATAAAAATATTCTGAATTAGATAGATAGATAGAATATGTTTGTAGATTGAAGTGGAAAAAATATCGCCTAAGATCCATTGAGGGGATTCGAGATCGCCGCCTTGTCAACGAAGGTCGTCAAGATGGCGACCTCGGATCCTCACCGTACCACGTTGCCTTTTTAAAGTGTACTTTTTAGACAAAAAGTGTTCATTAAAAATACTCGACATTGGCGAAATTGTCTATGTGTCGTTAAGACACGACAGAAACGCCATTAATTAAGGAAGAATAAGAAGAATAAGAATCCATTGAGGGATTTAAGTAGAAAAAGTGGCCTCCAATGAGGGATAGAAATGGATGCAATTAGTGGAAGGAGTGAAAAAATCCATACAATGAACATAGACACAATATACGGACTTGTGTAATTACAAAAAAGCGGCTTAATAATAAATTTATAGGGACAATTCATACAGATTGAGCTAGCCCCAAAGTAAGTTCGAAACTTGTGTTAAGGGATACTAACTCAACGATATTATATTTTATAACAAATACATACATAGATAAACATCCAAGACCCGAGGCCAATCAGAAAAAGTTAGTTTTTCATCATGACCCGACCGGGGATCGCACCCGGGACCTCCTGGGTGGCGGTCTGGCATGGTAACCATTACCCCACGGAGGTCGTCGGCGTCGGAGGAGGCCTTATTGCTGTAGAATTATTTTACTGATCGCATGTGGGTCATTCTTTAGTCAAAGTCATTGATGAACCTTTTGACTTGACCAATGTATTATACAATCTTAGCGTGTCTTTTTATTCAAATATCCATGTGTAAAATCGATAAATCGCCAGAATAATAAAAAAAAGTGTTGTGTTAAATGCCATTTCTAACTATATTATTATTATTTGGGTGTGAATGATAATTTTAATTGCCTATTTTCGTTAAAAAGACATGCTAATATTGTTTACTACATTGGTCAAGTTAAAAGAAACAGGGTTTACATACATGTCGATGGTCAAAGTCAAATATTTTATTCAAATGGGCCTAATACAAGCTCTTTCGAATCTTCACCATTTTTTCCTACCACCAGTACAGACGGCAGAGTGCTAAGAAGAACTGGCAAGAAACTTGGCATTTTTTTTACAAAAAAAGCTGTGGTAAGTCTTTTCGTAATTAAATCGCAGGCACAATAGTGGACTTGACGTAGGTATGTGATAACAGTTACGGTCCTTATCGCTCACAAAATGTTGTACAAACAAACTAAGAAACTTTACTGTGAGTGTAACAGGACTGGTTCAAAGTCAGCACCACGCGGACCTATTATTTTTGTTTTGAATTTGTTTTTTCTTTTCACATTAAGTGTTTATAGCCATATGGAGGCCATAACCAAGCGTATGGGCTTATAAATGTAGAATACAGAGAGAGAAGGCTAATGCTGATAGTTATCTATAAGTACTATTGACGAAGTGCCGGATTGCATGACGGCGAAATGATAGTCTGCCGCATTGTACACGACGTACGAATAAAAAGTACCCTATGTGTTAATCCAAGGTAGGTATCAGCTACCTACATACCAAATATCATGAAAATTAGTCCAGTCATATGAGCGTGAAGAAGTAACAAACATACAAACTTTCGCCTTTATAATATTAGTAAGATTATAATTATATAGTAGGAAGTAGGATAGGATGTTTAGGGATAGGTAGGTAGTGAGTGTGGATCCCAACTATGTGTAATTTTTTACTCTGTATTATTTTATGGACCATATTCTTTAAAACCAACTAGTAAATCCCTAGCAACTTCGTTTGCGTATATCTCGCTTTCCCGTTGGAATTTTGAAAAATCCTTTCTTAGTGCTCCTCTACGTTATAAAAGGAACCCCTCTGCAAAATTTCAAGTTTCTAACCCTTAAATAGTTTAGGCCCTGCGTTGATATGTCAGTCAGTCAGCTTCTCCTTTTATATGTATAGATAAATAAAGTAAAAAATAAAATTTTACCACAATACCACTAACAAAGTAGTCCAGTTACGTACAATAAGCGTGACCGTTAGAACGAGTTGCGGATTTGTAGCAAGTTGTACCTGTTGTGTTAGGTCTTACCGCTCAAAGTCAATATTTCCACAAAGTTACGATGCATATACGTAAGTACCTATATATTTGTTTTTTAATATCAGATATTTCAAAGATAATTATTTCGATAAATATCCTAATCATTTATTGGTTAAATACATAACTAAATAACATGAAATTAAATAAAATTATTTAAAACTAAACTAACAATAAAAATTAAAAACTAAATAAAAACTAAACTAACAGGTTTATAGGTTTTACTTATAGATTATTGTAATGTACCTAATATTAAATACAAACTCCTTTTCGATATTAAAAGCGATGCGTGATTTCGCAGATATGTGCAATACGAATGCAGTTATCTGTGGGAGCCCTAAACACTACCTATTTAGAGAACACTTTTTGAATAAACGATTTAACTTACACATTGTTATAGGTTTATTAGTAATCATTTCATCTGCTGCATATTGTAATTGTGATGCAACTTACGAGGTGTACCAAGAGTTGGAAGAGAAGTCTCCGGAACGTTATAATGACGTTTACGATCTTATTGGTGCTCTAAATATGAGTTTATCTACAGGTTTTAGTACTGAAACGACAGATATGCCTATAAATACAACAATAGTAAGTACCTATTTCATTGTCCACTATAAATAACAGCCAGTTTTTGAAACACATTTTAATTTCACATTAAGTGTCCTAAATTTCATTTTCTCCTTTAGTTTGACAAATTACAGATAGTAAACTGAGTCATATGTTTCAAAATGGTTTTGAGCAATTCGTCGTAAACTTGCGGTGCGAATTATTTCCGCGCGAATGTTTTGGGTACTATTATTTTATTCTATGGTTTTGGGTAGTATCAAATCAGTATTTATGGCTACTCTCCGATAAGGTTATTTTTTTACTTCTGACAGATATGTTGTATTTCTGTAGCAGAATAGTTTGTGTGAGCCGACATTGACGGACTGCTCAAGCACTTGGACATTGTTCAACATACTGCTCTTATTTTGAGTGTTATGACGGAACAGCGCTGATTTTCAGTGGAGCTGATTCAGCTCCACTGAAAATCAGCGCTGTGACTCCGTCGCGGGTCGCGGCGCTATGCTGAGTGTAGACAGACCATATTTCTACTCCAACAACTGTATAGACTAAGTAATATATATTTAACCTAAGTGAAATGTACACCGTAATTATTAAAATACTGTTGGATTGAAATAAAAATAAAAATCTATTCTATTCTATTCTATTCTAATCTGTCAGGGGTATAAAAGTATACGTCCGCTGCGAAACAAAAAGTCGGATACTTCCATATAGTGTTACAGATTATTGCGAAAAAAATTCACGGGAAAATTTCGCTAAGGGCCTGTCCGAACTTATAGCCCTGGTTATTTCTTTCATTAGCTGACTATATTATCACCACACCAATGTATAATTAATTATAATAATTACTTAACAGAGACCAACAAAAGATGAAAATCTAATAAATACTAAACAGAAAATGCGAAACTATAAAAAAATGTCCACAGTAAAACCAATTATTCTAAATTGTCCTGAAACTGAGGAGCCATCTAACATAGGGCCGTATGAGGTGCCAACACAAAAGGATCTAGTGTTAATGATCACTAAAATACTAATTCGTATGTTTGACAGATTTAACGCTAATGCGTTTTATTTTCTCAAAGATATAAAACAGGTAAGTTATTTTTAAGTTTGTTGTAGTTTCAAAGGAAATTTTTTAAAAAATAAATTAAATATATAGGGACAATTGATACAGATTGAGCTAGCTCCAAAGTAAGTTCGAAACTTGTGTTATGGGATACTAACTCAATGATATTATATTTTATAACAAATACATATATAGATAAACATCCAAGACCCGAGGCCAATCAGAAAAAGTTATTTTTTCATCATGACCCGACCGGGGATCGAACCCGGGACCTCCTGGGCGGCGGTCTGGCGTGGTAACCATTACGCCACGGAGGTCGTCAGAGCATAAAGCTGCTCCAATGTAAAATGGCGGAGACCAATGTTTTCAGGCCGCCTGAAGGCCACCGACTTCATTCAATGACAGCCAGTGGGCAATTCACGTAACAAGAACCGATTCTAGTTCGATTCAACGACACTCGCTGTCCCGTTCAATTCCTATTTTGTATGAGTGAGACGGCGAGTGTCGTTGAATCGTAATAGAATTGATTCTTGTTACGTGAATTGCCCCACAGGACCGCTGAAGCGCACGGAGAAGCTCGAGATAACGAAACCCATCCAAACACTGGTTAGGGTGGACGTTGTTTAACTTGCGTGTTTGTTTAGACTGCGACAAACAGTGACGCCATCAGGTATCTCAGCTTTTTTTTTATACCACAAAAGTGTCAAAAAAGCATACTGTCGACCTGATGGTAAGCCTTCACCGTAACCTATAGACGCTAGCAATACCGGGGGTATCACTTGCGAGTTGCCAACCCTCCCCAGTGGAGCAGTGGAGCTCTGGAGACCTTACTCGGGATTCGAGATCGCCGCCTTGTCAACGAAGGTCGTCAAGATGGCGACCTCGGATCCTCACCGTACCACGTTGCTTTTTTAAAGTGTACTTTTTTGATAAAAAGTGTTCATTTAAATACTCGACATTGGCGAAATTGTCAATGTGTCGTCAAGACACGACAGAAACGCCATTAATTAAGAAAAGAAGTAGAAGAAGAAGACCTTACTCACCGTAGGAACACAACATTGCCGAGACCAATGCCATTTGGCTACGATCTTCTGTAAGGTGGAGGAGTCCTTCCCCAGACGGGCTGCTCCGATTTGAGCGAATTATCCGCTGTGCCCTACCTCTCTTAGCTTAATGTAATCCCTAATTTCCCAGGTCACTAGAGCAACTAAAGCAACAGAGAAAAAATGTCGAGGAAAGAGCTCTTTGTACAAGAAATGTGTGAAGACAGTACAACACCATTTCGAATATATTACGAAGAATATCGTCGCCACCATTGAAAAACAAAAGGCACAAGTCGCTGAATTAATTGAAGTAAGTAATTTTTTATGAAAACACAACAGAAAAGGTGTTCCCACAATGTTATACGATGTTATGACGTTATTGAACAAATTGCAACATTAGCTAACATTTTAAAACATAATTATGATTTTTGATCACACTGAATGTTACAATTTGTCTAATAACGTTAAACATACACGGCCTATGGGTTTTATTAACCAATCACCAATCAATTCATATTGCAATCTCGCGACGAGAGTGTGCACGAGCTCATCTTCCTACTTCGTCTATAATTTTCCATTGTCTTCTAGATGCTACTTCAAACGCATGTCCCGGGCCCGATTCTACTAACTCAAATGCACCAATGGACTCTCAATGGTGTCTCAATCGTGTCTCAAAAGAATGCCGATAGTGTATCAGTGGAATAGTTTTTGACATTTGTTATGGACTTAAACAATAAGTTCAACATTATGTTATTGTTTAAGTATACCATAACGATTGAGACACCATTGAGAGTCCATTGGTGCATTTGTGTTAGTAGAATCGAGCCCCTGCTACCATGGGCCTTTTAAGTCCAAGCGTAATTGGAGTGTAACTTCTTTGCCAAAACTGTTTGCTGTTTGCCTTTTTTTATGTTTTATAACCGTGTAGCGCGAGCTTTATCTTTAAAACAACTAGTACTAACTAATAAACCGATTGTCTCATGCTTACTTTTCAATATTGTTGAATATGTTTTTGGAAGAAATTCACCCCGCCAATTTAAATTTTCGGGGAAATGAATTATTTATTTCAAAAATAAGAATGGTTAGTTGAACCGTAACAACTGTAAAACAATCACAAATATACTTCCAAAATATATTGACTTGGGCCGCTGTATACACAAAAACATTATTCACTTACAGGGAAAAATTTGCAACATAGCACTAATGAAGACAGATCCTATGGAGCTCATAAAAGCATTAGCAACCGAGGAGGCATCACTAAAGTTCGCCCTTCCCGGCTTCTTGAGGCTACTCAACAAATGTAACTATTATTGTTCTAGGTAAGTAGTACCACAGAATAATAAATAGATAGTACGTCTATGTTTTTGCGTTAATTGTTTCTTTATTAGCTCTATGACAAAGCCTTCGTCTTTTTTTTGTTAGCTAGGTTTTTCCCGCGGTTTGATACAGTCAGTTTTAAAATTACATTGAGTACTTAGGTATATTTTATGTATGCAAGTACCTACTTCAAATTCTAGTATAAACTTCATTTTCTAGTACGATTCAACGATTGTGTTTGAATTACCATGTCATACCTTGGTACATCACAATATTTTACAATGTCGTTTACTTTATAGCAATAAAGTGATTAGTAGGTAATCGATTCATGTCTATTCTATCTCATATCGATTTATATCTTAAATGTAACGACTGTTTGGAGCTTTTAGGGTCAAATAAAGTGGAGTGGAAATTTATTATCTAGTATTCCCAAGCAGCAGTTTGTACATTATTATGTCCTAGTGTTTTGTTTGTAAGATGTGGAGTGGTAGAGCAATTATTATGAAATGGGCTAGCTCGACCGGGGAAGTACCACCCCTCTCACAGAATATCGACGTGAAGCAGCAATGCGTTTCGTTCGGTGAGTGAGAGATCCGGAAGCCCAACTCCTTCCCTATCCCCTCTTTCCCCCTCTTTCTATCCTCCTTCCTTTCCTCCAACCTCCTTGGTGGACAACGCATTGGTAGCGCCCCTGGTGTTACTGTTGTCCATAGGCGGCGGTGACCACTTTCCATCCGGTGGCCCGCTTGCTTGTTTGTCTACTGTATGACATTTAAAAAAACTATTAATAACACTACTACTATATGTTTTTTTCTTTTGTTTTAGTAATTATCACAATGAAGTCCATAAAACCAATTATAGCGCAATAAAGCCAAAACGACACATGACCGATCAAGATTTGGTTGTTCAACATTTATTAACTCGTAAAAATTATATTGAATTAATCAATGGCGTATAAAAGGCGGCTTTTGGATCTCAAATCAATTATATGTACATATAATGAATGCTGTTGAAACCCCGACTAGAAGTAAATTGATAAAAGAAAGTAAACTTCATGTGGACTATTTTAGAAAAATAATAATCTTAGCAAAAGGACAAAGTACTAAATCTCAGAACAATAAATAAATTACACTTATTTCAAATTATTACATAATAATACTAGAATTAAAGGCTTTTGTATGTAAACCACATGTAAACGTAACGTATGAATAAAAACTTAATTTATTTAATTTATGAATGCATCTTTTTATTTACTGTCAACGATCGCATCGAGAAGCGATCGATTGAGCTTTCATTAATTTCGCATTCCGACGCTAGATGGCGGTACTGTCAATGAACTTTTGACGTGAACTTGACTGCAACTTGAATATCTTAACCAAAATATCTGAGCTTTTTGTGATCAGAATAGTGATAACCGTGGGAAACTGATATATAAAACTGTAATCAAATTATAATACAATACGTGAGAATTATTTAATTTATTTTTAAACCCTAAATTTTGTGACATTCTGGCTACTTTAAGTGAAACTCCAGTAAAATTCTTTAGGAACAGGTATGTAGCCTAAGTTAATTTATTGGATATATGCAATTTTAGTGTTTATCTGCATGAAATTAAGCTTCAAAAGCGAATTCGTGGATAGGGTGACTCATGGGAACGATTTTGCCGGTGGTATTAGTTAGGGGAAAGTGTAATATACCCTACTTTCTACTATCGTTCAGTTCAATAGTGTTACTAAAGTTACGTCGAAAATGATCTGCTAAGTTTCTTAGCTAGAACTTGTTTACATGACAGATGCGATTCAAATAGTATTTTTGTGTCATATTAATATATAACTTTGTTCACTGACACAATTTAAGTCTATTGTAGTTTTTACACTACAATAGACTTAAATAGAACTGTATGACAGATTCTCCATCTACAGACCAGGTGGATAAAATGTAGTAAAAATTTTACCTAATTAATATAGTGCAGATAACTGAAAACTTCATCCAACTTTTTTTTAATAGCCATCCATGTCCCACAACTGGGCTAACGCCTCCCCTTCGTCCCTCCACACGTCCAGAGCTCTCACAGATCAGTCTCTGGAAAAGGTTTTGATGATGTCTGATCATCTCATCCAACTTATCTCGCAAAATTTCTCAAACCAGTTACTGAGTATCCCAGCGGTGTAGGTAGAAATTATAGTCTGCTGTTTATTCTACACTAACGAAATCTGCACCACTTCGTTTGCGTGTATGTTTTCCTGCCGTAATTTCGGTAAATCCTTGTATGCATATATATAGAAACCTTCAAACTATCTATTGCTAAAAAAAAACTGAATTATAATCAATATTCAACTATATTTTTTTCTTTATGTAAGTGGTTGGCAGACGAGCATGCGGGTTACGTGAAGTTAAGTGATCACCTCCACCTGAGCACAGAGCGGCTGCCAGCCATTTAAGTGCATCCATTTTTATTCAAATATGCTTAATACTCTTTTACATTGTCATATTTTTTTTAATTAGAGTCCGTTGTGTAGTTTAATCTAAGCAAACTGACAGCGGAAGCAACTTCATTTTATACTTATCAAGTTACAGTATTTGCCTTGTGCTTCTTTTATAATAATAATAAAAAAAATATTCAGTAAGTATGAATTTTACAAAATTGATGCTGACTGCTGACACACGAAGAAACAACGCAGGGTGTGTTGTTTCTCGGTGTTGTTGGGAGTAACTTGAGTAAGGATTTTTCCTATGGCACATTTCTTTTTCTTACATATTCATTAATTATACAAGTTAAAGTTAAGTTAGTGTTAATTACCTGTAGTGATTTATATTGTCATAATATTTATTTTATTCAGAAAACCAACAGTGAATACAATTAAATTTTACAATAATTACTTAATAGATAGTATGGCCAATAAGAGGTTCTCTATATTCTAATATATAGTTTTATTCTTCTGGTTTCAAGCTCATCATAGACTTGTTAAGCATCTTTATGTGAGACGATGGATAGTGTACAATGTATTATTAACAAGAAAGTTTGTATGTAGGAATATTTGTAACTCATACAACAAAGTGATCCTGTCATCTGGCACCTAACAAACAAACCAAAGTTTGTTACAAAACCGTGTGTTTTCAGCGGGGAAACCATGAAATGTAATTCTGAACATACGGACTGATGTTTCGTTTAATTCTAACCAAATTTGTACTAACTAGTTATGTCTTTTTTGACAAGACTACGTATTTCTCTGTTTCGGATGGACACTTTCATGGTGCCCTGCTTATCTCTGCTATAGTCATATTATTAATTAATATTTTATTAAATAAATTCACAATGAACTGTTTACTTAAATAGGTACTACGTTACTCTTAAAACCTTGATAGTTTTAGGTATATTTTAATACTAGATTTACAACTAAACTAGGCTAAACAAAATGTTATTTTCTACTTTTGTGATCTTTTGATTTCTTTGATTTTTTCGACTTTTTAGATTTTTTCTTTTTACTCTTCTTTCTTTCTCTCTCTGACTCGCTGCTGTCAGATGATGTTGATGATGAACTTGTGCTACTTGAAGTGCTTGATGATCTAAAAGAAATTAAAAAAGTATATTTAAAATTCATGTTAAAATTTTGCAAGTCTCTGTGTCAAGTGGAGATAGACAGCCTTGCCAGCAGTGGGACACTATCACCTATAGGCTAGAAAATGAAACTTACAAGAAAAGACAGACACAAGAGACCTTATTTGTTTACCAAAAAAGCAAGTCTTATTTTCAAACTTTAAACTAAGTAACATAATAGTAGATTTTACAACAAGTGCACAAAACGAATCATTTCTATCCGAGACTTTTAGCAGCCCGAGCCGAAGGCGAGGGCTGATAGTAATGTCGAGGCTAGAAATGGTTTTGTGGACGAGTTATAAACTCTGCTTTTCACTTCGATTGCGAGGAAATAAATAAATAAACGCAAGAAAAACAAGACCCTGTTTCCCATTTCCCGCCGCTTTCTTTTTTTAAATCTTACGACTTTGAAATTAGGCTTGGGCTGCAGACCTATACAGCCTACTATTAAATTAATTTTGTAATAAAATAATTTTCTTAAATTAATTAAATAACCTACCGTACTTTAATTTAAATTTTAATATCTTTTATGACTTAAAAAACACATTAGGCAAATAAATTAAAGTAAATATTATAAAATAACAAATTCTATCTCTGAACTTTTTGTTGTGTTTGGCTGTATGGCTTATTTTTCCTTTGTCATAATATAGATACATTTATGAGTTTACTTTTCTGCCCTTGTGCACAAAATTCGATTTTGTGCAGCCTATATCCTGCGCAAATAAGCACTTTCTGAGCATGAGAAGTGAAAAGATATTTGATTACCGAAAAAAAAAGATAATCTAAAATAAAGAAATTATATAGTGAACTTTGATGTATTATTTTTAGATTTCCAGTAACTAGAGAAAATGAAAATAGTAACCTAGATCTCTTTCTTTTTTTACTCTTCTTCTTCTCCTTGACTTTCTGCAGTTTCTCTTGCAGCTTCTGCCTTAATTCCGCCTCTCGGAGACTCTGTAGTGGAGTCGCATACTCCTGCTCACTGTCACTACTGGTACTGCTTACGTCTAGCACAATTTCTTTATTCGGGTCTACCTGTGTGTAACACAGAAAAAAGATTAAAATATAGGAAAATATAGGTTACAAAATAACATACTAGGAATCAGTTAGAAGGTTACCTAATAGTTAATTAACCTAATAAATAATTATAGAGACTAATAGCCGGTTTGTTATGTGTGTTAGTGACAACATTTGAAGATAAAATTAACAATTTTTATATGATTTTTGACAAACAGAATTTTATTAAATATGACCCTAACAGTACCTGAAGAAGTATTAATTGGGAATTTCTAACTAATAAGTATTCTAGTAATGTATGCGTAAGTACGTAAGTACGATCCAATAATAACTCTGTAGTAATAGCACTAATATTTTTACATAGATTTGTCCCTAAAGCACCTCTCTGACCGATATTTTTACATTCTTCATAGGTCAAAAGTCATGTAGTTTTAGAATTATGTCACTTTTAACAAAATATGAAACTTATTTTAAAGATATACTAACTTTTATAAAGTTTCTACATTGAAAAGTTAAATGACCAGCGTAACCGCACTTCTTGCACGCCGCCCTCGAAGATTCCTTGCCGAATTTACTCACTATATCAGGGTAATTAGACATTATTACTTAATAACTACAAGTTAATTAATAAAATAATATTAAATTCTAAGAAATACCACAAAAATAACTGTTTGGTTTTGCGAGTTTTGACGCAGTCTCAAACAACAAAATTTGACAGATAAAAAAGAAAAATCGTGGCGTGGCGTTTACGTTTTGTTTCGTCCTCATTTCGCTTGATGTAACATCTCAATAGATTTTATGAGTTTGTAATTGTAACTAAATGTAGGAACTTTTTATGTCATAAGAATTAATTCATTACATTTTAAGAAATAATTTCTTTTTGTTATTAATTTAATTTTTACATGTTTTACAAAATTTTCATAATTAACTTTAAACCTGTCCAAGGATAAACTAACGAAACGCATGACACGTTCCATTCCACACATACTTCACTAAGATTTTTTTATTGCAGAAACAATGAACGAAAAGAAGATCTTCGTGATAAACTGATAGAGGGATATGTAAGAGATGGCGGAGTTCCTGCCTCTATGCGACGTTCTTTTCAACGTGATTTCGCTGGCAGGGTACTTCTGCGACGTTGTATTTGACGTTGTAATGGGTTACGCGTTACTGGAGCGTGGTTACAAAGGCACTTTCGCTGCGGCTATATCCATTGTTATCATGTCCCTGCTTATTTCACAGGTAATTTATAACATTAAACGTGACGCCGGTAATTTATTACCTTTATTATGTTTAATGTATATCTGCAATCTTTGATGTTGACAAATCGTAATATAAAAGTGAAGTTGTATATTTGTTAGATACCTTTATTATGTATGTACATACTTTCTCTCTTGAAATTAAACCAAAAACGGATCGGTGTATTTGTAATGGATAATTAAATATACCGACAAATTTCGGACGAATAAAATGTCACAGCGCCATCTATTAGACATACAACGAAAATCGATAGCTTTGTTCTTACAGATTTATTATCGATTTTTTAAATAAAGCAAATCAATGAAGAAAAAAGCAGGCATTTATTCTTTCATTGTTGTTTCGCCTACTTTCACACATTGAGACATAAAAAGCGGTAATTAAGATTGTTCTTAGTTAAGATGACGCGATCAAGAAAACTAATATGCCGTTTGACAATCATCTCTTTTTTTTTTACTTTGTCTTCGTTTGTTTCTTTATTCTGCTTACTGTAAAACTATAAAAAACCGTATCTACCTATAATTAATTTATACATTTTAAAATTGTGTTATCAATACCTTACTCTGTAATTGTTTCAATGTGTAAAAAAATAGGCACAAATCACACAGATTGAGCTAGCCCCAATGGGATACGAACTCAACGATACTATATTTTATAACAAATACATATTATATAGATAAACATCCAAGACCAGAGGCCAATCAGAAAAAGTTAGTTTTTCATCATGACCCGATCGGGATTCGAACCTAGGGGACCTAGGTGGCGATCTGGCGTGGTAACCATTACTCGACGAAGGTCGTCAAATTGTTGGCAGATCAATTTTTTTTTTTTTCACACAGGTACTTTCCTTACGATGGTACTTACACGTATGGTGGGCAAGCGAAGGCCGAAAAGGAAGGCCGCCGTGGTTGCCCATAGTGCTCCATTGTCTCCAATTAGGTGTGCTGTGGCGGTACGCAAGATTATTGGTGCCGGTTGAGTTACATCGTGTCAAACACCAAGTTAGGGATCTGTGTAAGTTGTAATTTCTCCTAATGTTATAACACTGAACAAGTACCTACAATAGATATCCCCTGAACATTCATACTTTATTATTTACCAATAGAAACTTAAAATTAAGTATATTCTTTAATAGGTACAAACTTAAAATAACATAAGAAATTAAATCAAAGTAATACGCAACACTAAAAATTAAAATTAAATAATAATAAATAAATTATAATAACACCCCTCTTTTTGCGTCGGGGGTTAAAAAAGTGAACAAACAAAAAAAACTGTTCCCTAAAAATTTGTGATATCAATTTGCTCAAATTAAGGTAGAGCCTTTATTCTGTTATATATTTAACATCACGCTATAACATCATCGAACCCACGCCTACTAACGCCAAAGTTCACTACCAACGCACCACCGCGGTGCGATATGTTCTGCTAAAAAAACATTTGTTCATGCAGGTATGCTCCGTCTAGTACACGCGTTCTGCGAAGCGGCCCCGATGCTGTTGTTGCAACTGCACATCTTATTCAAGGAGCCGGCGCGAGAGCTCGCCGAATTGGGGACTTCGCCAGAACCTAGCGTTGACGAGCCCGCAGGTAAGAACACACTTCATATCAACCCATAATCATATCATTGTAGGGATACGAGTCTCCCTTCCATCGAAGGGGATTTTTTTTTTTGTTTTTTTTTTGACGATGTTGTGCAAGCTAGTGAAGCGCTAACGGGATACGCTTCACCAGCAACATTGGTTTTACGTGGGCGAGGTGTCAACCCGCCGCACCACCCCCGAAATGCTGGAGGGCCACACCCGTCGTTGGTCAGCGAGTCCATCGGACTTAGCCGGTTAGTGTAGCTAGGCTGTACTACCGACCATTCCCCTATCCGCCACCTTGGGGACGCTCCCCTACGCTGTGAGGGCCAGCGCGGGGCATCGAAGGGGATTAGAGCCTACTCTGCCACACTGCTCTAATAGGGATTGGTGGAGGCCAGTGTTTCCAACAACAGCCGAGTCTAACGGCTTTAGATAAGTGCCCTCCAAAACACGAAGATCGAAATAACCATCCAAATACTGGCCACGTAACTTAACTTGCGTGTTCGATTAATTGATATACACTTTTTACATATTAGATTTTTATATTCTAGATTCATTTCGATCGATTCTTGTGTGTCTCTTCTTATGTTGTTCCTATAATTCGTTTTAACTGACCAGCAATCCGGTGTCACTGTTTTACAAACCACCGTTTATTCTCTATCGAAAACAATCAGGACCGGGACAAGCCCACCACACATTCCCACCGATGTGTCTTATGTGTAGCCAGGATCAACAACGGCGACCTCAGATTGACAATAAGCGATGAAGGTTATTGACGTCCCGGGGGAGAAAACTACAGCTGTCTTGGAACTCACAACGAAATTAATCAGAAAGAAGATAGTCGGAGTAGGAAGTATTAAAATAATCAGGACTAGTGCTTCAGTTTACACTCAGTGTTTTATTTTCCAGCGTCTAAAGCGTTCGCGGAACTGAACGTGATCTCGGCGTCTTTATCCATGTTCTCCGTGTGCTGGGCGCTGGCCAGCTTCAGCAAGAACGTGAGGCTGCAGAACGTGCACCGATTGGTGCTCACATGGCTCGGTGTCATATTCCAAGTAATCATTTCTTTTAATTCGTTATTATAAAAACAATGTTCAAAATATGCAGTTTGTTTTACCAGAAATATTTCTAATTTATTAACGACAAATTAAATATTTATTAAAAAGTATTTATTTATTTTTTATAATATAACTGGTTGACTTAGAGGTACTACCTACCCTACTCCTACCCCTACCCAGCCTATCTCTACCCTATCCCTACCCTATAACTACCCTTTTTTTTTTTTTTTTACGTCAGAAATATGCTTTGTGGCAGCCCCACCGCCCGGGGAGCACGCGGTGGGGACTGTGGAACTTACCACTAAAAAACTGACGGGATGCCTCTTGCCCTGTGTGGCGGGGCCACGGGAAACTGGGATACAACCGCGACCCCGCCAGGGCCGTCCGGCCAAGGTACCAGCCGGACCCGCTCGCCCCCGATACGCTCCGTCAGCAGTACACCGCATCCAGGTGCACTGCCGACACCGAGGACCATCGCCCCCTCAAGACGACGGGCCTTCCCCGGCCCGCCGTCTCGGCTGGGCTATGGTCCCCGTCCACTCGGCGATCGCACCCACTGTGCCGACCGCCAGCCAACGGCCACACCACACTTATTCAGCGTGGCGCGGCCGTCAGCTCCGCTCGTGATTTTTATAGAGGTTGTCTTCCTCGCGGCCCGGGCGGTTAAGCCAAGGCCCCCGGCCCGTGGGTGGAGGACCCACGGGTTACGGTATGCGCCGCACGCCGGCTGGTTAGGCCGGCGCCCACTAGGGCGTCCGCGTCAACCCGCGAGCCGAGCGCAGGGAGTTGACACACCCGTCCGCCTGCAACCCGCACCCGGCGAAACGCAGGGACCGGACCCCGCTCGTCCCCCTCAACCCGCGGCTCGCCGCAACTCGAGCGCAGGGAGGGGACCCACGTGTCGGGACTTCAGCCGCCGGCAAGGACGCGCCGGCGTTGCCCGGGGTGGACCACGTGGAGGTATCCCGACAACCACCCCACCCTATAACTACCCTACCCCGACCCTACCCTACCTTTTTTTATTTTATATTATCGTCAGAAAAATGCTTTGCAGCAGCCCCACCGCCCGGGGAATATGCGGTGGGGACTGTGGGACTTACGACTAAAAAACTGACGGGATGCCACTCGCCCCCTAAGTGACGGGGCCACGGGTACTGTGATACATCCGCGACCCCGCCAGGGCCGTCCGGCCAAAGTTAAACTGGCCGGACCCGCTCTCCCCGGAACGCCCCGTCAGCAGCACACCGCATCCAGGTGCACTGCCGACACCGAGGACCATTGCCCCCTCAAGACGACGGGCCTTCCCCGGCTCGCCGTCTCGGCTGGGCAAGGGTCCCCTCCATCTCTGCGGTCGCAACAACGTGCGACCGCTGGCCGGGCTCTGCGAGCCGCCGGCCCCTCTTCTTCAATTTTTTAACGAGGTTTTCTTCCTCCACCGTGCCTCCAGCGCCACTCCAGGTGCCACAGCGTCCACTACGTACTTAGTGGACTCTGTGACACTTTGCGCCACCGCGCACTCCCTCTTCCAGGGTGGTCTCATTCGCCCATGTGACCCAACCCTTAACGCCCCCCGCAGTGTCTGGGTTGGCGAGACCCAGTGTCTGCAGGGCCTCCGCGTTCCACCATACGGAGGTCGCCCCCGGTATCAACGGGTGGAGTAGGCCCGGACACCAGTCGGGGCGAAGACGTTTTTGGGGAGGATCAGCGAGCGAACGAGTCCACCACCGCTCATCATACAGCCGGCCGAGCCAAGCGCGGCCGGCTCCACCTCTTGTTTTTTAACGAGGTTGTCTCCTCAGTCGCTCCACCCCCAGCACCAGTACGGATACCCTACCCTACCTTAACCTACCCCACCCTACCCTACCCTACCCTACCTTAACCTACCCCTACCGAACAAATGAGAAAAAAACATCTCACTGTTTGACGATAGACCTGATTCAATTCAATTTAATTTATTTATTTGCAAATGTAGGTACAATAATTCAGATGTTGCTGATGAAACTAGTGAGCCTATTTTCCTAAGTCATGTTATAAAAACGTGTTTGTTCCAGTTCCTGTGGCGGTTGGGCACGATCTCGGCGCGCGTCACCGCCCTGACTGTATATGCTCTTGTCTATGAACATTGGGTATTTTTAGTAATAGGCAAGTACAATTAATTACATTAGTTTTATTTGACAGGCCTGGTGGTCGAGTGGCTAGCAATTTTAACTTTATCCCAAGAGCCGCGGGTTCGAATCTTGTGCAAGGCAAACATTTGTGTGCATGGACATTGTCTATTTGCCTCGGTCTGGATTTTTCCTATGTATATGTATTTATTTACAAAAAAAAGTATTTAAGTATATTTATCAGCAATCTAGTACCCATAGTACAAGCTTAGTTGCTTAGTTTGGGACTAGATGGCGTTGTGTGATTCGTCTAAGAATATTATTATTTTATATTATATTTGACACAACGCTCATACAGGGTTACTTGTAATTCGACGTATATCCGGAACATGCGTACTGAGGGGCTTAAAAACAACGAAATGAACCACCCCAATGTATGGGCAAAGTCCAGTGGTTCTCAAGATATTTGGATTTTTAGTTTTTTTTTTACATTTACCCAAAATTGCACATTTAAATTAAAATTATAAATAAAACTACATATTGCCTATGGGCTCCATCCAACTTTCATGTCATACCTGAAACTTAATACGTATTTAAATCGGTGCAAGTAGAGACAAACTACTAGTTTATTGCTTTTGGTCGATGATATGGGATAATGGATTTTACTTTTTTCTCTTTTTCTTCATCAAGCTATCTTTCTGCATTAAAAAAAAATACATTGTACTTTTTTATATATCTGCTAGCTTATCTGGATACCTTTTGCTTCAAATTGCTGTTTCTCACGTAGTTGTTAAGGAGGGAAGCCCTTTCAATACTTCCTACTCCGACTATCTTCTTTTTGATTAAATTCGTTGTGAGTTCCAAGACAGCTGTACTTTTCTCCCCCGGGACGGCAATAAGCTTCATTGCTTATTGTCTATCTGAGGTCGCCGTTGATGATCCTGGCTACACAGGAAACACATTGGTGGGAATGTGTGGTGGGCTTGTCCCCATACGGCCTGCCTGTTGGTAAGCATCACCTTAGCCTATAGACGCTTGCAATACCGGGGGTATCACTCGCGCGTTGCCAACCCTCCCAACTCCCCCAATTGGAGCTCTGGAGACCTTACTCACCGTAGGAACACAACATGGCCGAGACCAATGCTATTTGGCTACGATCTTCTGTAAGGTGGAGGTCCTTCCCCAGACGGGCTGCTCCGATTTGAGCGAATTATCCGCTGTGCCCTACTTCTCTCAATAATATATGAACATATTACAATGATTTCTAACATAGGTCTACATTGGGTGTCGATGTTCCTATGGCTGATCTCGCCGAAGAACGTGTTCCACGGCGAGCGCATCAGCCGCCCGCGCAAGGCGTACTTGTCCGCGCTCATCGCCTTCGTCTACGTATTCGCTTACGTCAATCTGCAGGAACTCAATCACAGGCAGAAAATGGTATGTTGTATCGTAATATGTAAATAAGACGTGTTATGTAGAATATTTATATATAATAAGGTCTAATGTCGTAACATAAACAGTTTCAATCTCGTCTTAAAAAACACAAGAACAAAATGTTTCACCTTAACAGAATAACAGACACTAAGAAAATTCAATGGACATTAATCTTAGACAAAAACATTTTAGAAGTTAGAAGTTTATGTTAAATTAAAATTACTTATTAACCCATAAGCTAGATCGTAATAATAAAGTGTGCAATCACGCTTCTAAAAAAAACTCGTCTCGAACTCGCGCGCTGTCCCGCACAATTCTTATTTTGTATGAGTGAGACAACGCTTGAGATTGACACGCGATTTAAACTATTTTTGTTTAAAGAATAGACCTTCAGAAAATCGTAACTATTCTAGTCTAACTTCTAAGCAAAAGTTTTCAATTCGTTTTTTAAAATGTCTAGTGTTGGTATTTTGCGAGATTTTTTCTATTCTATAGAACATACGAATTAGCGTGTCGTCATCTGATTGTCAAAAAATGCACTTATAAAGTAAAGAGTGCGTGTTGAAAGTTAATTACAACTTCTAATATAATATATTAACGTTAATCACGACAACGCGCGTGTTAATTACGTGCAGAAATTTCATTGACACGAGTCCTTTCATTATTACTTCCTACTCCATCTTTCGGGTTATATTCGTTGTGAGTTCCAAAGACAGCTGTATTTTCTCCCCCGGGACGTCAATAAGCTTCATTGCTTATTGTCTATCTGAGGTTGTTAGTGACCCTGGGTCTACAGGACACAATGGTGGGAATGTGTGGTGGGCTTGTCCCGGGTGCCATCTCTCTAGAACTAACACGTTTACCCAATACCTCACCCCGGACACCCCATAAAATGCGCATGAAATAATTACCTATTTCTACTACATAGGCCAATGTCGTCTGTACACGCGCACACGTATACACATTTGTTCACTAAGCGCACACCTTTGCGACTGCACCCGCCTCGATACCCGCCTGGGGTAAGGTACCAACCTGGCCACTCTCCGCCTCGCAACGAATCGCGTTCGGTGCGGAGAGTGGCCATTCTACCTTGAGTTATTACTTATTCTATGCCAATACTCAATATTTATTGCAGACCAATAAGGCAGGTTGACAATTGCAAATATTAGAACATTTTATGGATATTGGGTACAGCAACATTAGATTGGAGGAGGACGCGAGAGGTAGGGCACAGCGGATAATTCGCTCAAATCGGAGCAGCCCGTCTGGGGAAGGACCTCCAATTTACAGAAGATCGTAGCCAAATAGCATTGGTCTCGGCCATGTTGTGTTCCTACGGTGAGTAAGGTCTCCAGAGCTCCACTTGGGGGGGTTGGGAGGGTTGGCAACGCGTGAGTGATACCCCCGGTATTGCTTACGTCTATAGGCTACGGTGACGGCCTACCATCAGGCCGACCGTATGCTTGTTTGCCACCTGTGTGGTATAAAAAAATATAAAAAAAACGCACAAAAATCAATATTACAGTACCCACTACTATTTACAATTAGTAAAAAGTACTAGGTACATTAGTGAACATTTGGCAGGTGACGTTCTACATAGTGATGTGCGTGGAGAACTGGCTCCTGGTGTGCGCCTGGTGGTGGTCTGGCCCCGCGGCGCCCGCTGCGGCCGCCGCCGCCGTCGCCGCCGCCTTCTGCGCCGGCCTCGCCTTCATGCTGCTCTATTACAGGTAAGACTCATAATACTTATTTTTATTTCATTATATAACAAAAATGTAAAAAAACTTATTAGGCGAGGTACTTTTGCCTGTGGGTATTTTTACATGCCAAAAATCGCTTGCATGCATGCCTGGCGCATTCGAGTTATGTTTCATCCAGTAAATATATACCAATCAAAACAAAAGAACCACAAATAAGTATTTAAAAAAAACGATTAAATAATGTTGGTGAATCTTTTTAAATCAATGTCACACTGGAAACACTATAGACATTTCCGTCAACCTGTAACAACATTACGATGTTATTGTAAAAGTTAAATAAAATTAATTTAAATTAATTGACGACCTCCGTGGCGTAATGGTTACCATGCCTGACCGCCACCCAGGAGGTCCCTGGTTCGAATACCAGTCGGGTCATGATGAAAAACTAACTTTTTCTGACTGGCCTCGGGTCTTGGATGTAATTATCTATATATGTATTTGTTATAAAATATAATATCGTTGAGTTAGTATCCCATAACACAAGTTTCGAACTTACTTTGGGGCTAGCTCAATCTCTATGAATTGTTCCTATATATATATTTAACTTTTACATAGTAACTCTTAGGCATCGTGCAAATAGAACGCGAATCCGCGACCATCGCGCGAGTAAGCGATGCGACCATCGCGTGTTCAGTGCGTGCGATTGACAGTTAGGACACATATTCGAGTTCGATATTACGTTTGATCGCGCGTTCGTACGAGTAAAATTCACACGAAACTACGATGACCGCGCATTCGACGATGCTTTAAGCCACTTGTAATTCATGGTTAAATAACGAGTGGTTATTTTATTTTGATTATACATAACTAATATGTAATATTTAAACCTATGTATACTTCTTAGGTATTTCCACGTACGTCGACTCGGCTACATGTTGGGTGAACACCAACAGGGAACTAACAGCACGAACGCCTCCACGCAAAATAAAAATGGTAATTGTTAATCCATATTATTGCTTTTTTTCTCTATATTATAATAATAATTGCACAAAAAGCTGTCATTTTAAATACATGCCGTTTAGTTCGAAAATTTTTACAAGTCCATCCCGATTCATCTGCATCACCAACTCACATATAACCCTCATACTACCCCTGACCAGTCTATTAGGACATTAGAGAACCACCCAAAATCCTGGTATATACTTGGCTTAGGCCCGTATGTACCAGTAACCCGGTTTAAAAGATCGAGAAAAAATAAAATATAAAAAATAATAATAATATTCATTTATTTCGGACCAAAAATCCATATTTTGTTAGTATTACAAATTGACTTTAAAACTAGGGTTAGTATACATACACATATTTATAACATTATTACCTAATCTAAACTATGTATGGCACAAACCTTTTTATTATTATTTTATTTTATTATGGCACAAACAGTCTTTTTAAACATTCTATGCTAATTAAAAGACAACGAGTGCCAAAAACAGAACATTTTCCATATTAAAAATTACTGTACAGATCGAAAAGACATGAAATCCTGAAAAGGTGTCTTTTAGAATTGTCTATACTAATATTATAAAGAGGAAAGATTTGATTGTTTGTTTGCATTGAATAGGCTCCGAAACTACTGGACCGATTTCAAAAATTCTTTCACCAGTAGAAAGCTACATTATCAGGGAGTGACATAGGCTATAGCTTTTCTCGAAATTCAATATGGTTCCCACGGAAACGGGCCCGGAACTTCACGCGGACGAAGTCGCTGGCAAAAAAGCTAGTTAGAAATAAGTAAGATTATTTTGATATCATATTGGAGAGAAACTAATTTATATTACATTCTAAAACTACTATATTTTCAGGAAAATCTTCACAAACAGACAACACAGCCATACCGGGTGTTTTCAACTGTCGATTTTCAAATCCAGTGAGCAATAGGTAAGTACTCTTTTTTTTTGTTTATACATATTTGCAATAATAAGCTAATTTGTTCTGGCTTCGGGCGGTTTCGGAGTGTGCCTTCATCAAAGACATCCTTGGCAAGTCTCCTTTACAGCCGACGTTTTTTATTCATTATACAACAAAAATTGTGTAGAAAAACACAGAAGAGTGGAGAGAAAGAAGTCTTTTTCTTACCAGTAGGACATTAGACTCTTAATTGGTAGTGTTATGCCCGTTTTTACCAACGCCTCCTAGTGGTAGGCATAACCTTATGTCATCAAAATTGTACACAAATTTTTCCAGTTAGGATTTTTTATGTCAATAAGGTGGCAAACAAGCATACGGCCCTCCTGATGGTAAGCAGTTTGGCTACGATCTTCTGTTAGGCGGAGGTCCTTCCCTAGACGGAGCGGGCTGCTCCGATTTGAGCGGATTATACGCTGTGTCCTACCTCTCTTTGAAAAGGTTGGAAGGTTAGACTAATTGTTTAATTGTTGTTTTGAATGATAGATGGCAATGGCTTTTGTTGTGTGTAGCGCTGCGAACGGTCGAAAGAAGAAGAAACCGACGTCGTTCGTACCGCCGCCGGCCGCGCCGCCCGCCGCCGCATTCTGGCGCCGGCCGCTGCCCGCTGCGCATGCGCACGCGCATACGCACAACCACCATGTGAGTGCACAAACCCATCAGAAATATGTTTGTCCTTTGTCTTGTTTTGTCCTTTTTGTCGTATATGAGTAAAACGTAATTCGAGAATAAAAAAACTACCATCGTTGACAATGCGGCGGATTTCGCGTCACAAGTCAAATCTCACAATCTTATTTTTTTGTAATTAGATTAGGTAATTAATTATTTAAATAAATGTTTCAGGGTGGTTCATCAGAAAACGAAGGTTCCTCAGTCGGCTCCCGCGTAAACATACAGCAAAAACTTCAAGAGAAAAAGCAAAAACAATTAGCCGAACTTAGAGTAATAGAGGAAGAAATAAAACAGGGCAAACTGGCTAAAACCACGCCAGTAGCAGCCGAAGAAATATACAGTAGTCTACAAAGACAGCCCATACCTAGAGCGAAAACACACGCGGAACCACCAACATGGCCTAGTATAGAAATGACGCACTCATACCAAAACTACCCAGTTATACCTCACACCTGCATATACCCAACATACACAGAAATAAAACCAGAATACACGGTCCAAAGCGACAATAACAGCACAGAGAATGACATAAAAATCCGAAGACTACCGAACAGATACGAAAACTCACGAACTTTCTACGACAATCCGGCGAACATTCGCAATGACGTCAATAGAACTCCACTACGTTCGCCCAATTATCTATTAGAGAATAGAACTTATGATACAAACGGTTGTGGAAGCCCCCGCAACGTTAACACAAGTCCTAGGTTTACGCCAGACGTTTCTAATAATAATTACGAACCAACAGCCTTAGATAAGCCTAGGTTACAGAATAATATATACACAGATGAGAACAGACCAATCGAACCGACGATTTATACTGGGTATTGTGAAAATGGACAGGTTTATGCTAAATATGACAGTAAAGATGATTATTCGTCGACATTACACACTGCGTTAGCTAATGTACAAAGTATAGATAACATTAGAAGTACATATAATGAGAGTTGTACACAATATAGCCAGAATTGTGATAGGATGTTCCCATACCCCGGTTTGGGGGGTAAGAAAATTGAACATATGAGAAAAATGGCGCGGTGTCGCACGCCGGAGATATTATTGGCGCCGCACTATTTGGAGGGGTGTAATCGACAGGTCTGCTGTCAATGGGGAGCACCGTATACGTGAGTGTATTTCCCCATTCATTTATTAATAATAAAAAATTTAACCAAGGTATATAACCTGTTTTGTCGCGTGCGAAAGTGTATGTATTCTACCCAAGACAAAATAAGGGTGATTCGCATTCGTACCTACTTTAAACAAAGCTTTTTTTTACCATTTATAATGTTATGTTACAGGTTGGTAAGTGTCTGTAATATTTTTAGAATGAAATTGATTCAAAGTGATCCACATACATAAAAAAGGACGGGTTGCACTCCGGGAGTGCCGGCAGAAGTGAAAACTTAAACATCAATGTTGTGCATTTTTGAATATTTTTGAATGGTTAGGGACCTTACGCTTTTTCGTTTAGGCTACGGATCTGACGCGAGTTTAACATTTTTTACTCATCTAAAAAAGTGCCAAGCCGCTAAAGAACTTTTCACTTCAAAAATCCGTAAAGACATTTAGAATTTGTGGTTATTTTTAACTTTCAATCAATTCAATTCAATCTGTATGAATTGTCCCTATATATTTTTGTCCCTATATATATATTTTTTACCTTAAAAGTAACCCATTACCAAATTCCTAACAGGAATAGAAAAAAAGAGGAAGGCGGCGGCGGCAGTAGCGGCGAGGAATCCAGCCCGGATGGGCCAGCCCGCGAAACACCGCGGCCGCCCAGCGACATTGATAGCCAGGTATATAACCATACTAACGCTCCGTCCCTGCTTCGCACGGTTTTAGTATGGTTCAAACAATCAATCTTTTCTCTGTATAATATTAGTATAGATAAAAGAAATATTAATAATTTCATGCTATACTTTGCACGTTGATTAAAACAGTAATGTAATCGAGTCACGCTGCATTTTTTAATACGCCAAGAAATAATGTGACGCCAAGCATGTAAACAGCGTTTTTCACAATCCGCACTTTTCCTGTCAAGCTATTATTCACGCACGAAATACAATCCGCGCCACGTGAGGCCTGACGTATCACTTGATTGACTTGCGCAGTAGACAATTTCAATACCATTTCAGTAGTAATCGTCTTACTGCGCAAGTCAAATCAGCAATCAGATCTCATCTGTCGTGGCGTGGCGGCAAATTTGGGTGGTACGTTTCGGTCCACGCGGGAATTTTTTTTTTTTTTTTACAAATTGCATCTCAATCATTTATAGAATTTTCGTGAAAATTGATTTGGCGACAACAAATACAATATATCTACTGAATAATTATCAAATAAATTATAAATATTAGCTCTTCTTGTAATGAATGTCCAAGCATATTTTTCCCTATCAACGTGCATTATGCACATTAATGAGAAGAGCCAATATTTATAATTTATATGATGTAATCATCATATAAATTATAAATATTGGCTCTTCAGTATTTATATTGTATTTGTTGTCGCCAAACCAATTTTCACGAAAATTCTATCAATGATTGAGATGCAATTTGTAAAAACCCTCAAAAAATTAGAATTTTCCGCACGGACAGGAACGTACCACCTTAAAAGAAACTGTATTATTACAGATATCATTGCCTCGTTCCTATACGCTGCCGCGAGAGTTCCGCTACTGGAGGCGGCGACCCCGGCTAAGAGACGCGCATGTTCCCAGCAATAACAGTAGTGATGGTAAATATACATTCTGGTTTTTTTTAAATGACAGTAATTTACACAAGACATTTTCTTGTTTTTAAGAGATGTAGACGCAATACTCATAACGTTACACAAGACATTTTCTTGTTTGTAAGAGATGTAGACGCAATACTCATAACGTTACACAAGACATTTTCTTGTTTGGAAGAGATGTAGACGCAATACTCATAACGTTACACAAGACATTTTCTTGTTTGGAAGAGATGTAGACGCAATACTCATAACGTTACACAAGACATTTTCTTGTTTGGAAGAGATGTAGACGCAATACTCATAACGTTACACAAGACATTTTCTTGTTTGGAAGAGATGTAGACGCAATACTCATAACGTTACACAAGACATTTTCTTGTTTGGAAGAGATGTAGACGCAATACTCATAACGTTACACAAGACATTTTCTTGTTTGTAAGAGATGTAGACGCAATACTCATAACGTTACACAAGACATTTTCTTGTTTGGAAGAGATGTAGACGCAATACTCATAACGTTACACAAGACATTTTCTTGTTTGGAAGAGATGTAGACGCAATACTCATAACGTTACATAAGACATTTTCTTGTTTGGAAGAGATGTAGACGCAATACTCATAACGTTACACAAGACATTTTTTTGTTTGAAAGAGATGTAGACGCAATACTCATAACGTTACACAAGACATTTTCTTGTTTGGAAGAGATGTAGACGCAATACTCGTAAAAAATCATGATTGTAACATAAAACACTTATATTATAATCCTACTAATATTATAAAGGCGAAAGTTGTGTGAATGTTTGTTACTTCACGCTCAAATAGCCGGGCCTATATTTATGATATTTGGTATGTACGTAGATGATACCTTGGATTAACATCGGGTACTTTTTATCCTGAAAAGTACGCGATTCCCGTAGGATTTGATCAAGCCTGATATAGATGGCGCTGCAGTGCATAAATAAATACACCCAAACGACGTTGTGCGGGTTTTACTAGTATAACAATGAATCGTACACAATTCACACAGGGCCATAATGGTCCCAAAGTAACCTACGCTTAACCTGCTTGTTAGGGGTACCAGACGACGTGACATATATGTGTTATTGTAAAAAATATAAACACTTATAATACATAAGAAAACACTCGAGAACAAACTGAAATGCCATAGATGTTTGTAATGAGCGGAAATCGAATTCGCGCCCTCTGGTGTCGAAATAATGTGGCGACACCTATCGCCATACAGAAGAACCACGGAGTGAAGAAAAAGTTCAGAATGCGAACACATGACGGCGCCACTAGAATCCTGAATCGCGCTAACGAAGTTTCTACGATATGGAGATATTTAAACAACCTCCGACACATACATTGTCGGAGCCGCGGTTCCCCAGGCATAACACCCAGCCTAAAAGGAAGATCTTCCCTTTGAGGCTGTCGAGCGAGCACATCGCCATCGCTCACGCTACATAGGATCACTACCAAAGAAAATTTTATTATAGTTTTCAAATTACTATACAAATACGCCGGACGACAAGAACTAGATGTTAAAGTGTTTAAAATGATAATTTAACATTCCAGGAGACGTAGACAGCGCAGATAACGACAGTGACCACCGATCAAACTGCTCAGCCGCATCTCAGCTCCAAAGTACGACTTACGCAGACGGCTTCCAATATTCCCACCGACATCCAGATATGCTGCCACGGCAGGATGATGCAAGGTACTGTTTAATCTATCATACTTCATACTAATATTATAAATGAGAAAGTGAGTTTGTTTGTTTGTTATTCCTTCACGGCTTTACTAAGCAGCCGATCATTATGAAAATTTGTATACATATTGTCAGGGGTACAGAGCCCAACATATGCTTATCCCGTGAAAGTATGTCATTCCAATGGGAAAATATTTTTTCTACTATAGAGGGCGCTGTATGGGAAGGGCTATCGGCCAACAGATGGCGCCACAAGTCGCGCTATGGGTTTTGTTGTCAAACGAGATCTATGACAAAATTAATGCGAGCAAAGCCGCGGGGAAAAGCTAATATGTATATACAATGCTTTGCCCTGAACGACTGACTGACAGAGAATCGTCACACAGCCCAAACCGCTGATCGTAACAATCTGAAACTTGGAATGGGTTCTTTGTATGACGTAGGCGTCCGATAAGAATTTCCTGAAATTCCTACGGGAAAGCGGGATATAAACGAAGTTGCGCGGGATTCACTAGTCTATACTAGTATTATAAGAGGAGAGATTTGTATATTTGTTCTTACACCGTTGGGAATATAAAAGCTACACTATACGCAGGTGACATTAAATTTATAAAAATAGCGACCCTTACAAAAGCCCGTGCGATGATGTCATTGGAACTTATTTTGTAGCTTCACTTTTTGAAAACTGTTAAGAGTTCGCTATTCTATTATTTTTTCATCAATATTATTGACAAAACGTTCTTATGATGTATGAAATTAATCTTTTAATATTTCAGGTACAGCGAATTGTATGCAGCATGTCCTGTGGATAGACGACCTAGACGGATGGGATTTAGGAAGCAGGGACCTAAGCCGGAAACCAAGCTTTAAGATACTATTAAAAATAAAATGTAAATTATACCTAATTAAATATAAGTTGACAACAGAAATTTAGTTTCAACTATTGGGAAAATAATCAGGGAACCAGGGGCCCGATTCTACTAACACAAATGCACCAATGGACTCTCAATGGTGTCTCAATCGTGTCTCAAAAGAATGCCGATAGTGTATCAGTACAATAGTTTTTGACATTTGTTATGGACTTAAACAATAAGTTAAACATGTTATTGTAAAAGTCCAAAACAAATGTCCAAAACTATTCCACTGATACACTATTGGCATTCTTGTGAGACATGATTGAGACACCATTGAGAGTCCATTGGTGCATTTGTGTTAGTAGAATCGGGCCCCTGGTGGGATTCCAACCCACCTGCTACCAGGAAGGTTAGTAATGGAGGCAAACGTTTATCACATCTATAAACAGCGTTAATTCCCATTGGCAACATCTACCTGATAGTTATACAACTAAGCAGGTATCGCCACTAAGCAGGTAGTAACCCATCGTTACAGATGAGATTCTACTATTTTTATATTTCTTTTACTTAAAAATATCCGTCCATAATTTACAAAATTGGATCTCTACATTTATAAAAATGTAATACTAACCCTGTATTATAACCATCAAGTAAATTCTAATAACAGTGGGCTGCACAAACTTATTTTAAACCTATCCTACATTATCTGGAGCGGCCTCGTTTTTCGTTCTTATGTGAGTGACAACCATATATTCATGTGTAATTCAAATTCAAAACTAAGTAGGTCTTCTGGTCTTCACCATCGAGTACGTAGCTCTTTTAATGGAGACGCCTTCAAGTCCATTGAGTCCAAATGTGTTGGTATTTTGTTCATATAATCGTATTGTATTTTAAAATCTATTTTGGTTGCGCGCGCAGTAATTAACAACAGATTTGAGGACAATTATTTTCGAAGAAAATTACAAACATTACGTCTCTATTGGATATCTACTCGCAGCCGGGCTAACATGACAAACGCGACAAAATTTTCTCGCTCCGCTCCGCCAATAGCGTATCTCGGTTATGTCTACAGTAGACAAAACAGGCATTGCTATTGGCAAAGAAGCTTTGTCGCGTGCGAGAAACTATCTCGAGTGCAAGCATGTTAGGCTGGCTGGTCATCACAGACACCTCTCGTACAGTAATAAATTATTTCTGTAATTTATAAAATGTGTTTGTGCACCCATTTGAGTACTTTGTGTAAGACTTGTGTAAATCCTTAGTCGTAAAATGTCTAAAACGCAAATGGGTCTGTCGCAAATTGCCCAAATTATACGCTGAATGTCAAGTTTAGCATAAAAATTTACTTTGTCTTTGTTCGTTTTGTACATTTTACGCCTAAACCATGTAAATGATTTTGTACTTAATGTATAATACTGTATATTATACACTAGTGTAAGAGGAGATTGAAATAAAAGAGACATATCAAACTTTTATTTACTTTATTATCTATATTCCAATTGTAAAAGGGGGTACCAGTCACTCTATCACTCCCGTGTACTACTACGCCACTACTGATCTCAACCATTTACACATTTATAAAGAAAACATCAACCGAAATAGGTTAAAAATTCACAAATACACATTTAATGTTGATTAAAACTAGCTTACAACTAGCGGTGCGCACGCGCCGGGAGAAAAAAAGGACTTTAGCGCGACCAATCAACGTTAAGGACAGCCTTATTCGATAAAAATCAATTAGGGAATAGGGGTGTCTTGCGGCAACGCGTGTGCGGAAGCGAGAGCCGAATATAGACAGGACAGACCACTCTTTCAACAAACGCGTTGCATGTCTCGGTGCGCGCGCACCAAATATAACCTATGTTAGCTCAACCACGGACTTAGCGACAATTTCGGCCACAGAATACATAAAACGAAACACTACGAAGCACCTACCCAACTGAAACTTGACAAAAACCTACGCTATTTCATTGTAATTAACCGTTTATTACGCAAGCTAACATCAGACGACCACAAATTACTTGATATGGTTTCAAGATTATTCAGTTACATCGATTACAAGTTCAATCCTATTGTAGATACTCTTATTGCACTAATAAGGTGTATACCTGTCCTGTATGAAGATGAATGCTGTTCGTACAGTGGAGACCAAGGTTTACATACTACAAAAATAATGTATAATTTTGAAGGTAGCGGAGACGACGATTGTTACGGGATATACAAAAAAACATGTCATACAATATAGTCATTTAGAAACAAAAAAGGAATCGCCGTCTACGCGCGCATACAAAAATATTTTCAGAATTGAAAAAAAAAACAAATATTCAAAAATATAAAAATATATGGAAGTTATCCTTCCGAATTTCGTCTAATTTAGCAAGCGACGCCCACGCAACATACCGAACATAGCCCCGAACGTTAGCAAGTCCTGTGTATATTTACACTTAAGATACACTTATCGATCCTTAACTGATTTAGCATTAATTTTGCAATAGTGCCAGACTAAAAAGAACACTTTCTAGTTTCGTAAAAATAAGCTTACATCCCGAATCGCTTTTAAACAATAACAATCAATTCGAACTATGACATGGTCGCATCGTGACGATGCTAACAAAACAATGTACTTCAAGGAAAGAGTCGCGCGAGTTGAGTGTAATTAACGAAACAGTGGTCCCCGACATCTGTGTAAATATATTTAAAAAAAAAATCAAATACATGAAATGAAAGTCTGCAATTTAGTATTGTATCACTCAACGCGCGTGATAGAAACAACGAAACTTGTGATAGAGCATCACTCAAGTCCTCTTACAGATGAAAAATAAAAAGTCCCAAAACTGTACCAGATTACACTTAACCTAAGGGAATTATTCCTACAACATAAAAATTACATGCCGTTGCCGCGCCGCGAGCGACCGTGAACAAACAATATCAAAATCGTACTTGAAAACTTATTTCTTACATTATGACGATATATTTTAATGTTGGACATACACGACCGAGATATTACATGACGCTGCAGATTTGATCAAATCGGCATAATCGAAAATTTGTCCTTTGAAACTTACTTGTCATGTAATAACAAACCATACTAAGTTTAAAACACCACAAGTGCGCTGCAAACTTGATCGTGTATGGCCAACATAATACGTTGACAGTGAAAACACGTCATGCGTGCAATCATAATAATATAACGCACTTCTTATTGTATGGGCAACGTGTTTCATTTATGTTGCAGATCCTGTACGCTTTGATCATATTTCAATGAACTCGGCGTACAGCGATTCCACGTGTGGCGTGTTATTCGTTAGACAACGTGTTAACAGAGAATGCGCTCTAGCGAACTACATCAAACTGACAGTAATAAGGCGTTCTAAATGCCTTAACACGTTGACTGGGGATAATACGTAACGCGTGTAATCGTTAAAAGTATACCGGCTATACACGTTAGACAAGGACCAGAACGCAGAACGTGTTATGTAATCGTTACACGCAATTACACGTGTGGCGTAGGTACTTCCACGGTCAACGTGTAAAAATTTATTAATTATATCTTATTTTCTACTATTACGTAGAATCAATATAATTTATCCTTCATTCATACCAACCCCTATACAGTAACAAAGTGATACATCATAAACTTCCTATTTTTCAAATGCATGTCAGAATAATAGTATTTTTTTTTTCTGAGATAAATCGACAATCGTGGCACAATGTCCCGATGACACGACATAGTATAATGAGTGTGCAGTTAGATTCACGTCCACGACGTTTTTCAAACTTCGATAGTCCAGCGATAAAACAATCATTACTACACAAGAGAACGAGACCTTTAGTAACCATTCATTACCTATTTGCATTCTAACGTCATAATATAGAAATACCATTAATAAAACAACAAATACACAGTGCAGTAGTGTCGTGCCGGCGACGCGGATTCGGTTATTATTCTAAACGTTTAAGATGCGTGGCTTACTTGACTATGAATGTTTTGCGGCCGTGTCACTGCTCACGATGATATGAGCTGCAAAAACAGGAATTATTCAAGATATTATACGTTATCTGTGGAAAATCGCGACGCGTGAGAATAGCGAGGCGAGACCAAGGCAACATTCTTACAGATGTTCTATTTCACGAAGGCATTGGTAATATGATTCGGTACTGGTGTTTAAAAGTGATGAAATCACGGACATAACAGACAGAACATTCCATATCAGAAATCGTGGCAAAAACGCACACTATCAAATGTCAGTCACACAGACACAAATGGGTACTTTTGTACTGCTTGCTTGGCTGCCTTTGTACGAAGAGTTGTTAAAATGTATTACGCAGCACTTTACACCCATATTTGTGTCTATTTGATATTATATTCACTAAATTTTAACTTTAAAGTCACTTTTTAAACGAGAACAAATCGCCATCTTCCTTTTACTTTTACGTATGATACAAATTCCGTTTACTAAAACAAAGCACGGCTGTCAAATTGAGTAAGAGTGCGTTAGTGTTGCTATTGATGAAAGAAAGGGACAAGGTTATACCAAATTTAATTAGCTGAAAAGTGACAGCAATATTTTCAGCTTGTGTCTATGTGTATGTAAAATTATGTTTAGTCTGTTATGTCTGTGGACGAAATAAATGCGCAGTCTTCTTGTCAACACAAGAAGAAATACGAATGAGTGCATCCTGATTTGGTCGGTATCAGTCAAACAGGTGCCTTCCACTTGTGGCGTACTCGATTTCACGAGTGGCGTACTTACCACAGTAAACGTAACATAACTTAATATTCTTGCATATAAGTAAATATTGACATATTACATGAAATTAGAAAACTAACGAAACAAAAGTATATAGTCATGCATAAAAAAAATAAAAAGGGCTACCTTTTAAAAAAAGCAGTAGTTTATCCATTCCACTTCATGTCAGTTTATTAACTTTTTCATAATATATTATTATTGTAATAATATATAACTATGTCCTTTTATAAACTATAGGTATACTATGTAGACATCTACACTCCTCCCTTAACTCCTAACATCTTAAATACACTGCAACAAACAAAAAATAAAAATAAATGAAAAATAGTGCAAAGCGTAGGGTAATAGCGTAGTAGACGGCTGCAGCAAAAGGGCCTGTTCTCACAGGGTGCTCTTTAGACCCGCGGTCGGCAACGTGCGATGGTCGCTGGCATGGTATAACAAAACAAGGTATTCTCTTCACGTGACAGTTAGGGCACGTGATTGGCCCAAGATAACGTCATCGGTTGTGGTGCCATTATAACCATAATAAGGTTGAACATGCACACTGATCGTGACGTAGTCTTGGGCCATCGACGGAAAAGAATACCAGGCGCAGTATATTATTGTACCATGGTCGCTAGTATACTGACCGACTTGACTGTGGCCTTGATGAAGTCCTTCTTGTGCGCGAGGTCGAAGTCCGGATAGTGACTATATACTTGTTTGCAGACCGTCTTCATCGTGATCTGTTCGAGGTTCGCGCCCTCCAGTATCTGCTTCACGTACTTCTTGATCTCGTCATCCTATAGACAGTATTCATTATGATACATAAATATAACACCAGTGAAACCCGCGCAACTTCTTTTGCGTATATTTATGCACAGCAGCGCCACCTATATCAGACTTTTGATCAAATCTCACGGGAATCGCGTACTTTTCAGAATAAAAAGTACCATATGTGTTAATCCAAGGTATCAGCTACCTACTTACCAAATATCATAACTATTGACCCAGCTATTTGAACGTGAAGTAACAAACATACACATAACTTTCGCCTTTATAATATTAGTAGGATTGGAGACCTAATTGCGTTATGCGCTTGTCAAACATGCAAAAAAAACAACAATGCCAGCATTTTGATACAGATATTCCATTTCACGAATATCACATTACACTATGAATGTTGTAAGGCGTGTACATGCACATTTATGTGTGCGTGAGCGATTTTACGAGCGCTTCCGAGGTTACGCACGCTACAATAATGTACGTGTGAACGTTACAACATTCATCTCTTCGTAAAATAGAATATCTGTAGTATAATAATTTGGATCGGTTTCACCACTAACTTATAAAGTCCCGAATAGGATATTCGTCAAGTAATAAGCGTCAAAAGCATACAAGAACTGTCAGTTTATTTGACGAAAAAGCTATACTGGAGTGGCGAAAACGGCCTTAAGTACATATTATGGAAAGTAACTCTGTTCAGCTTCAACGTTGTTTTGGAAGGCTAAAATCGTCACTGAAAAAGTGATTCTTCTAAATAAATATTATTTTATTTACTAGCCATTGCCTATGGCTTCGTTTGCCCTTATTTTGTGCTCCTAGGTTGGTTTATGGTAAAACTTGTAAACCTTCCTATAAAGTGTATAGACAGGTCCAGAGAAACCTGACCCCCCCAAACGAGGTAAGAATTAAGTTTTCTCAAGTAATTCTCAATGTATTTAAACGATAATTATTCGATGAAATTTCGTTGTTCGCGTGGGGGGTCCGATTCCTCTGCAGCGTCTGTACTTTAAAATGGAAAATATAGTATATAATAGTAGTACCGTGGGCGGCCGCTTGGGCTTCTTGTCGGCGGGCGTGTCGGAGTCGTCGCCGCTGTCGTCCTCGTCGCTGCCCTCCTCGTCCTCCTCCTCGTCGCTGCCCTCCGCCGACTCCTCCTCCGACGACGCCTTCTTGCCCTTCTTGCCCGCCGCCCTGCCCGCCGCCTTGGCCAGCGGCTTCTTCTTGGCTGCACGCACAAACAAACAACTTCATATCCCTGGAAAGGCTAGTAATGGGGAATATTCATTGAATTAGAAGAAACTCACCTGGCGGCGTAGGCGCTTTCCGCTTGACGGGCGTGGCCTTGGCGTTGGCCTGGGGCTTGGCGACGGCGCCCTTGCGCCCCTTGGCCACGGGCACAACGGGCCGGCCGCGCTTCGACTTCGGCTCCTGTAAGAACAAACAATTAACATTGTGGAAATGTCAATTACGAGAAATATGTAATAAGAACAAATGGACAAGATCACAAAAAAAAAACAATTAATATCCACACTTGACGTATCTTTGATCAGAGAAGTGAAAATAACAAAAGAAGAACTAAATTATCTTTCTTTTTTTCTGTATTCGTTTCAACTCTTAGAGGGAATGTGAAAAGCAGACGACTTCAGATACAAATGTCAAATATGAGACTCTAATGACATGATTTTTTGGAGCTCTGGAGATCTTACTCACCGTAGGAACACAACATGGCCGGCATGACCAATGCTGTTTGGCTACGATCTTGTGTAAGGTGGACGTCTTCCCCAGACGGGCTGCGTATCCGTATCGCATACGGAGTGGATTATCCGCTGTGCCCTACCTCTCTATTTTTTTATACATATTTGGCTCTAAGGTATGCTTTTCTCATTCACTCACAGAGTTTAAACCGATAATAGTAACTTCCACTTACATCAGACTCCTCTCCCTCGCTTCCGGACTGTTCTTCGCTCTCGCTCTCCGATTTTTCGCTCTCCTCCTCGCTGTCTGACTTCGCCCGTCGGCCGCGACCTTTGGCTGCCACCGCCTGTTTTAAATTTATTATTATTATTTAATAATACAGAAGTTAATGTTTCAACTGTGCATAGATGGTCAAAACAGAAACCATTTGATAGAAAAATAAAAATACCCAAAGAGATCATAATCATATCATATCGAAATGGCGTTACCATCAGAAGTAGTGGCCCTCCACGCCACTGCTTCTACACAAGTAATTTTAATACTATAAAATCGTTATATGTTGATATGCGACGTTGGCGTACAGCGAGACATCGCGTTCAAAATGGATGGGCGGTGAAAAGGTTAAAAGTGGTATTAATTGGACTTCCTAATTTTTAAGTGTGAAAGTGAGTTTACCTTGCCCTTCTTGCCCTTGGGCTTGCGGCCGCGCTTGCCCTTGGCGCCCTGCGAGCGGCGGCGGCCCTGGCTGCGGCGCTTGCGCGTGGCCCCGCCCGCGCCCTCGCCCGCCTCGGGGTCGAAGTCCGAGTCGCCCTCTTCGGACCCGGACGGGTTGAACGACCCGTCAGAGTCCTCTGAACCGTCCTTGGCCGGTTTGGGACCCTTCACTTTGGTCTCCGGATCGGTCTCGTACTCCTCGTCCGAGTAACCTATTATCAAAATAAGGTTATTAATATCTATACTAATATTATAAATGCTGTGTGTTTGTTATTCACGTAGAAGTAACGAACGGATTGGCATGATTCTTTTTTTGAGGATAGGTTAAGTTCTGGAGTGACATGGGCTACTTTTTAACCCGGAAAACATTTTATTACCACGGGGAAAAATTATCAATGGCAGATCCTATGGACCACGCAGGCGAAGCTACGGGTAACAGCATGTAATAAAATAAATGCATATTTTTGTGTTGGCTTATTTTATCCTTTTTTTTGCAAACATACAAACGAGTTACCTGATGAAAAGTGGTTACCGGCTGCCATATCAACATGAGCAATACTAGATTAAATAAGTATTAATTAGTCTTACCTCGGTTATGAACCTTGACAGCAGCCGATCGGCGTGGCCTGCCTCCAGGCGTGGCGCTGGCCGCGGGCGGAGGCCGCGCCACGCCGCGGGCGTGCGGCGAGTTGGCCGTGGGCTGCTGCAGGAAGCCGACGAGCCGGGAAGCCAGCTCCGACGCGCCACCTACAATCAACATCATAGTATACAACACAATAAAAAACATTTGGCAATGACCAGTTTTCTTTTAGGTATTTTATAGCTTTCCTAAACACTCGATAGATGGCGCAGCCTGGCACTTTTGGTAATAAAAGAGTGGGTGGGTGGAGTGACCTTTTTGCTACAAAGTCGTCATTTATTTTACCATTTTAAAAAGAGTTTGAAAAAAGTATTACTACAATGTATTATTAATTAAATTATGTAAGTAACAACTTTTTAAGGTTACAATGTTCATATTTCTTGCCACAGACTACAAATATTTGGCCTCAACAATACCAAAAAATAACGCTAGCGCCATCTTTTGATGATTTTAAAAACCAACTGATTATACCCATGAGAAAACTGCTCATAGACAAAAATTGCTTTTCAAAAATTCTAAACTTTCATTCTGAGAAAAGGTGCATTGTCAATGAATAACTGCATTATCAAAGATTGGAGAAATTCGATTATGACCGCGCCGCTTACCCATTGTGTGTGTAGGATTGGTAAATTGTCCAAAATCCAGTAAATTTTGATAAGTATCAAAAATTATTTGCCTGGACGGTACAATCGAAGCGATTCCTCGACTTTGTAGACGGGGTATACTATCGCTACGATAAAGTCTTTGAGCACCACTTAAACTATCACCACTTTTTACGTAGCAACGCACCATCTCGTACATTTCGGCATTGGAATAATTATGAGCCATGATAACAGACCGAGTCCAAACAAACATTGCATGACATGTTTTGACGAACCATGCTTGTTCTTACTTTAACGTTAACAACACTTTTACACCATGTTTTTGCAATGAAAAAATGAATTATAAAAAGCACGATAAGAGCGGCGAACGGCATGCGCTTCCGCAATAAGATCACGGTCACTACTGAACTGATTGAATTGAAGCGAGTCGCTCGCGCACCTTTCTTGTCGATCCCTCGCCCCTCGCATATACGCAAGGGCGTACCTTATATAGTAAAGAATAAGGCTCCTATTAAACTTTGCGAAGATATCGTGACGTGCGTACGTATTTTACTATGAATGAAATAAATTGTCCACGTGTCATTATTGAAATGTTTTTTACGTCTATCGAATCTGATAGTCGTTCCTGAAAATTTTGCACCTCCATATAAAGTCACCCTGTATTATTTTTTTTGTTTTTAAAAAGTTTAATTAGCCACAACCAGGTGAAGGTTTAAGCATAGTTTTAATAAAATTAAAATGATACATGAAAAAAAAATTAAATTTATCGATTTCACCTTGATTTCATTAATTTTTTTGCAAATTCTTAACTGGAAATTCAGGAAAAGAACTATCAAAATAGCTTGCATTAACTGTCTTTAAACTCACAATGAATTTAATATTAGACAGTGTAAAAAAGGTGACAAAGTCACAGACATATTTGCATACCTTTCTTATCAAGGTCCAACATCTCGCACATAGTACGCAGCTGTTTCATCTCCATCTTGCTGGTCTCCTCCAACTTCGCCTTGTATTCCGTGGAGCCGATCGCCCATTCGTAACCTTTGAACTTCTTTATATTCCTCTTAACGTTACGGTCTAGACATAGTTGCTGTAACAACAAGTCTATATAAACAAAAAGGCCCGACTGATCATCGCTCAACCAAAAACACGAACCTTTATTAATAAAAGATAAACTTTATATAAAAAAAAGTTTTTTTTACTGTCACTCTTGAGGAGAATTAAATGAAGCGCGAAAGTGACAAAACAAGGTAATATTCGCTGATCTTTGTTTAAATAAGGGGGTTAGATCACTGAAAATTTTCAAGTGAACATAGTGATTTTCGAAATTCTCACGCAAGGGGAATAACGAGCCCGTCGGAACCCAAACTCTACTACCGGTAAAGTGGGGGTTACTTGGACATAGCGGATTATTTGGTATTTTCGAAAAAAAGTTCTTCCGATTCACGTCGAAAGTGCTTGTAGGATAAAAAAAAAATGACATGCAAAAGTGTTTTCTGTAAATCTACTTGCAAAACAAATTATTTTATTTTCAAGAATTTGTCATTTCTATTTCTGGGAATAGTAAAAAAACCTAATACACATAGTTATTAGTAAAATATTCTTACTATTCTCAGATAAATTAGATCCATTAATAATAACAATATATTTTAGTTATCTTACTGAAAAGGCGTTTTATGATATTAGGGATTTCTTAAATCAAATTTTATCTTAAATTATAATTATCACAAAGTTATAGTATAAACTTTACGATTCAATTTTCGTATATTCAATTTAAATTTTAATTAAATCAATTATAATTTCATATGCCAATTGGCGAAACATGGCTTTACCTACTAACACTAATGTTACTAACCCATGTTTTATGAACTAAATAAATAATTATGATAAAAAATGCAAACATAATCAAATCTTTTTCTCATTCCAAATAGCCACACTCTACGGTACCTAAAAAGCTAAAATGAAGGCCATATAAAAGTAAGAACCTCACATAAGACTGTTGAAAAGTATGTCTTTAAAAAATACTGTTTTCGTATAAAAATAATAATACACTTACGCCATACAAGTACTGATGTAGAAGTTTCTGATCTTGCGTCTTGAACCGCGAGAGCGATATCTCCACGTTGCTGATGTGACCGAGCGGGATGCCCTTGCCAGCGGGTAGGGGTACTGGCGGCTCTGTTGGCTGTGTGATAAAAAAAATGTAATCTTCTATGGCCTATTCTATTTAATAAGGATGGAAAGATTAGGAAAAGAGGAAGGGATAAAGAAAACTTATATTGTAGAAAAATATGATTTGATGGCAAGAAGGTGAAAAAGTGAAGAGAAGTGACAGTAAAATAGAATATAAAAACCATAAAGAAAAAGGAAACATAACTATTTACAAAAGAGGTTTCCAAAAAGAGTTCGGTTTGCCACACTATTGAATTGTATAATTAAAAAAAAAAAAATTGTATTAAATAAAAGTATAATCGTAAAAAAGGAAAAATTTACATGAAAATTAAAAAAAAAATACTAAAAGTAAATGTTAAGAAAAAGGAATACAACTGGTTAAAAAATTAGTATGAATTTAATATGCTAATTTTAATTCCATAAGTGTCAAACTGTCTTTTTTCTTCACTATCGAAACTAAATATACCACACAATGGTGCTAATTCAGTCGCCTCGAGGATAGCAGGACCATCTTTAGGAAGATTTTTGGTTGCAACATCCAACATTCTAGTGGACACAATAGTGGCTCTAATAAACAAAAACCCTGTTTGGTAACAAAGAAAAGGACGGAGCTGATAAAAAATTTGCTTACAAGATGTGCAAGCGATTTTTTTCTAAAATGGTCCTCCTATCTTCGAGGCCACCGTACATTTAACTAAACTAATTTGAAAAGGACCAAAGGTTTAGTTCTCCTTCCTTGGTTTACAAATTAGTGACAAGGATAGCAATAATTCTAGTCCTGTGTTTAGTCTAGTTAAATGTACAACAGAATACTATTATAATGTGTCCTTAACGTTAGGTTCAAATCCACATTCAGAGAATATTTTACTCAATCTTTTGATAAGAACATTGATACTATAAATATTTTTTAAAGTGTTTAAGTTAAATCTAATTTTATATGTCTAATAGTGTACCTCTTTTCTGGGTTTGGGTTTAGGAGCCTCTTCCTCCTCCTCCTCTTCCTCTTCTTCCTCGCCCTCCTCATCCCCTTCTTCCTCATCGCCCTCATCATCTTCATCCTTGGCCTTCTTTACTGGTTTCTTAGCCCTGATGAAAAATTATAATGTAGTTATTATTGAGTTAGATGTGTGGGTCACTGTATCAAGCATTAGCAACATTTGCAATCGCAACTCAACTTGGAAAACCACAAGATTTTTTCAGCGACATTTTAGCAGTATTGAAATGAGTCCTGCGTCACGTAAAAGTTGCAAAACTGTGCGTCACTGTCGCGCGTCATGTTAGAAAACATTTTGTCGCCTTTTTCTCGTCCATAAACATAACACTTACTTCTCTTTAGCTGCCGGCTTCTTCTTGGTGTCCTCAGCCTCCCCGTCTTCTTCCTCGTCTCCCTCCTCCCCTTCATCCTCCTCCTCCTCTTCCTCCTCTTCGTCTTCTTCTTCCTCCTCTGTGTCCTATAGACGACATTTTAAAAAGATTTGATTGCATTGAATATTTTCGTTTTTTTTTTTAATTTGATTTTAGGTTTGTCTACTATTCTTATTTCGATCTGGGTTCGAATACCACCGGGCGGGGGTGGGGAAGTGAAAATTTTATTTCAAAAATATTTTAAGTTCTATATTGATTCCAAGATTAATAAAATTTGCTTTGATCGATAGTAGGTAGTAATTTTAACTGATCAAAATAGTTATATAATAATGTAGAATAATCTGTTCTTATCAAAGTCTAAAACAAAAATCGTCAACCGTACCTAAACGTGACAATTTAATCCCATAAAAAACAATACTTGTCGAAAAAAGTCTCGCAACTCAGTTGTTCTACCGTAAAAAGTTGTGAGATTATGTAATACCAAGTTGGTTATTAATTTATTCAGTACCTACTTATGGAACCTTCTGTCTTAAGTTGTTACGTAATTATCTAATCTAACATTATCTAATAGTGACCATATCAATATTAAAAATCTTTGACGTTTTAAATAAATATATTGACTCGAATATGGGATTATAAAGTTATTAATGCAGTTAATGTATCTAGAAAACTGAAACAATCTGAAAATTTCGTGCTAGAAGTGCCTTTTCTCCTTTTCTGATCGGTCAGTCAGTGACAAAATTAAGAAACTTTGACTTGTAAATCTTAAACTCCTGGTTCAAATTGAATGAAATTTGAAATATAGGTACCGTGTTTATACAGTGCCTGCTTGGTAACTGAAAATTCATGCTTCTAGTTTTATCCACAACGAAGTTATAGGGGGTCGAAAATGGCCTGAACTGCTTCCAGAAAAGGATGGTACGGCCGCGGCAGTGCCGCTTTTTAGCACGACTTGAGATAACCTACCTCTTTCTTGGGTTTCTTCTTAGCGGCCGGTTTCTTGGACCCCTTGTCGTTCTCCTTCACGTCATCCTTTTCATCATCGTCGTGGGTCTCACCATTCTCCTCCTATTGTTGAAATAATAATTTTACTATCCGTACAAAATAGAGGCGGCCTTCACCCAAAAATGTTCCCCATTAATTATTTTTTTATATACAACTAGCTTTTCCGCGCGGCTAATTTTATGACATAGATTCTCGTTTGACAACAAAACCCACGGCGCGACTTGTGGCGCCATCTGTTGGCCGTTACAGCGCCCTTTATAGTAGAAAAAATATTTTCCCCTTGGAATGACATACTTTCACGGGATAAAAAGTATATAGTAGCCTATGTTGGGCTCTGTACCCCTGACAATATCTATACAAATTTTCATAAGATCGGATGATTAGTTAAGCCGTGAAGGAATAACAAACAAACAAACTCACTTTCTCATTTATAATATTAGTTTAGGATTTTATTAATCTTTGTGTTATGTTCTGTAATGTACTGTAATTTAATCTTTGACGAGAAAAAGTGTCTAAGAGGACCTACTCTCTGAATAAATAATTTGAATTTGTTAATGGGAATAAAGAGCTATATTTTTTGATTAATTATTCTGGTCCCACTGCTAGGCAAAAGCCTCCCCTTTACACCTCCAAGCATCCCTGTCACTCGCCAGTTCCAATCTCCACAAAATGCAGTCAAGTCGTCCGACCATCGCATCATTTTATTATACGTGCTAAATAAGAATAGGAAAGACAAATAAATAATAGAAAATACAGTGCCACAAACTTATTTGTGCCGACGGCGGGGACGCTATGAACGAAGCTATTGTAGGTAATTCTCGAGGTATTCAAGGCGTATTCATTAGTTCTAGTTTTAGCCACCGACACAGACATGTTTGTGGCACTATGTAACTTCCCACATCAACGCGCCGTTTCACATTAACGACGTTTGACGTCGTGACATGATGTGGACAAGCCCTAATGCCGGGCACCGACTGCTGTAACGTGTAATGTAACATGAAGGAGCATTTCATAGTGTAGACGCGGCGCTGTGTTTTCTTCCTCACTCGATCGCGGTGAGCACGAGTTGAACGCTCGGTTCGTGCGCTTAGTGTGCACGGCGTCCACACTAAAATTGGTCGTAGTACGTAGTCGACGTACGAACTCTATCAAAAGAATAAAATAGAATTCTATCAAAAGTGTTGTTTAGCACAAACTGTCGAAGCACGAACAGCGCCCAATTCCCACACTATGGAAATTACATTACATGTTACATACATAACATGTACCGTGTACCGTTTACAGCAGTCTGTACCCGGAATTATATATCTATATATATAAAAATGAAACCCGTTTTCCGTTGTCACGACATAACATGAAAACGGCTTGACCGATTTGGCTGATTTTTTTTTTTTTGTAGTTTTCTAATACTCTGTACAAGGTTCTTACGGAAAAAAATATTAAGAAAATCTCACAGAAAGATTGAAAAAAAAACGAAACAGTACCCGGGCGAAGCCGGGCCGGGCAGCTAGTATTTAATAGTTTACTAACCTTTTTAGCATCACTGTCGACTTTCGCGTCCCTCTTGTCATCCTTAGAATCTACTCCGCCTGCGTCATCATTCTTGCCGTTGGCAGTTGCTTTCGCGTCCCCTGTTAGAAATATACATCTTCAAAATATAGTTTAGGATAGCACAACTAGTTGTGCATACCAGTTGGTCCATGAGGAAAACAGCTCCCATACCATGATACGAAATGCCCAAAATACGGACTGACATTTCGTTGAATTCTTACCAGTTTTGGACCTTATTCTAAGTAGTAATGACTTTTTTTTAAAGACTACCGTGTCTCGTGGTTTCGGATTGACACTTTCACTGTTGTCTCCGGCTACTTACATTTCTAGTGTTATATTTTAAATTATGAGTTTATGTAACTGAATTTTAAGATATTTTTCGGACAATATGACGTTTATAAATAAAGCTCGAAACACAGAGGAGTCAGAGTCTATAGATTATACACTGGGCGTCAAAAATAAGTAGTACAGTTTTAAAATTGCATTTACTCTTAAACTATAGAAGTTAGAGTTTTGAAATAAAAGTCATTTTATAGCAAATTTAACAAAGTTTTCTAAAAATAATATTTTATTTAGCATTAGTAAAGTTTTACACTGAAAATTTAGAAAAAACTAAAAAGCTAACCATTTTGAAGGAACTATGAAGCACTTAATTTTTACGTTTTGGGCCTTGTTCCCACTTTGGTAACTTGTGTTGCCGCCTCGGGCTCTGATGACAGCTTGGAGCCGATTTAGCATGCTGAACACTAAGTTTCGGAGGCGGTATTGGGGAAAATTCACCCATTCTTCTATCAGGCCTGCTTTAGAGCCCTGAGGGTGGCGGGGGGTGGTCTGCGTCTTCTGACTAGCCTCTCAACCTCATCCCAGGCGTGTTCAATCGGGTTAAGATCTGGGCTTCTTGATGGCCATCCTGAATGTACTTTTGTACGAGGTGAGCGGTGTGTGGCCGGGCGTTATTATGCATTAGTATCGCTCCATCACCCATATTTACTAAATATAGCCCTGCATACTCGTTAAGGATCTCTAATGCATATCTTTCACCAGTCAGAGTGCCATTTTCTATGACCACTAGCTCTGTGCGACCCTCTGAAGAGATGCCAGCCCATACGTGTACAGAGCCTCCGCCGTATAGAACTCTTTCCGAGATGAAACCTTGAATGTATCGCTCACCGGGTCGCCTGTATACTCTCCGCCTTACATCGGAAGTGAATAAAGAAAACCGAGACTCATCTGTGAACAAAACTCTTGTCCATTCTTCTTCGCCCCATTGTACGTGTTGACGGGCGTAGCATAGTCTTGCTACTCAATGCCCTGTCTCAAGTTTGGGGCCATTTGCTGGCCTGTACGACTTCAGGTTGGCTTCAGCAAGTCTTCTCCTCACTGTACTCTCACTAACGTAATCTCTTCGGGTCTGAAGAAGCTGTTGCTGGACCTCAAGTGCATTAAGGTGACGATTTCTTAACACAGTCGAGACAATTAAGCGGTCTTCTCGGGTACGAGTGCACCTGGGTCTGCCATTACTTGGTCTCCTTAGATGGTTTCCAGTCTCTTCGTACCTTTGCTTTACTTGTTGGATCGTTCTTAGAGTTACACACACCGTTCTTGCAGTACGACGCATACTGATGCCTACTTCGAGAAAAGTTATGATTCTTGCACATTCTTCTGGTGAAAGAGGCATGATTAGTAAAGTTTACTCGCTGAAGACACATTTGCTTTTGAATTGCAATTGATTTATCAGCAATAAAGAAAACAATAAAAAACAAAAGTACAAGCCAACATTTAAAAAAAATAGTGTTTTTTTTATAAAGTTTTTTTTCAGTCAATTTTTATAAATGATATTATGCATGACGTTTTTATTAAATGAAATTAAATTGTCTTTTAACTTTTTTTTATTTCAAAGGTCTAGCTTCTGTAGTTTAGGAGATATTGCAATTTTAAAACTGTACTACTTATTTTTGACGCCCAGTGTAGTTGAATTTAAGATATAATATGAAAAGATTGGTGATGAGTTGGCTTTGGAACTAAATGTACTTTTTATGAAAAAAAAAGTTCACTAAATGCATCAGGGTGCAGCCAGGCTAATTATGCATTAATTATTTTTAAATAAAAATTTCCCTGCAATTCTGTTACGATTTTTTTTTTATAAAACATGCAAATGGAAATGAAAAATGTATGCATTTTTTGTACGACGCTTTTAATATCCATATAAAATTTTTGATTGAAAGTTTCCGTGTGTACGAACGACCTTATGGTATTTAGACCCTTGTTCATAGCATTGTGATTCTATCATTAAACTAAATGAAATCTTTGAACAGTAATAAAACTTATAGTGTTAAAATAGCCCCAGTGTAATATTATAATAAGATAATTGTGAACGCTTATCAATAAAGGCGATACATTAATTTATCAGCATTTATATTGAGCGGTTATTGATTTAGTATCAGCAAAGCATGGCTGGTAACTGACCTGGCCACTACCAACTTTAATAGCGCGATTATGTGAACTAATTTTAACCTTACTTTAAAAATTTTAACTAAAATATTTTTAAACAAGATTCCTATAATGTTTCGTTTTATTACCAGTAAATAATTTAAAATGAAACTTACTTGCAAAAAAAAACAAAAGTATTTTTAAAATAAGTGGTCATCTCAAAAAATAATCTTTTTTTTTTTGTCACGTAATATTTTTTTTATTTTACACTAGCTATGTATGAGATAGTAGTTACAACACAAATGAGAACATGGTATTGTATCCAGACAAGATGGTCAGGCAAGGACTTGACGTCTTTTTGAGAATATTTTTTTTAGTATAAAGAAATTCACGTTTAATGTTTCTAATGTACACAATGTCAAGCTTACTCTTTTCATATGCAAAAGACATGCGGCCAACCGCGGCAAATTCTTTCCAGACTATTAGACTCGAAACATAGTAAGCGCCACGGGCGCCGCGTTTCGGGCGGTCAATCAAATTATATAGAATTGTATGTAAAACATAGCTAGCGTCCAAAACGCCACCGCCAAAGAAAGGCGCGCCCTTAAATCTAACCTACAAGTCAAATTAGAACGGTACTATAAACTGTGTAGTGATACCGTTAACCGTTTTCACACATTTACGCAATATTGCGAATTTTATATAATAATTCAATTAATTTGATAAAATGTAAGATTTTTGATAACCAAGTCTAACTTGACAAGATAACGGGACAGATAAAACTGGTTTTAAACCCAAGACATTGCACGCTTGTTGACCGATATGCGTAATGATTAGGGTCATTTTTGATAAGCTACTTTTTCGTATGCTATTTACAATATTAGATAATAGTATGCTTGTTACTAATGGCCACGTCCTTCTTACTACACCATCTAATTTCTTTCCGATTTAATTTAATTTTTATTTATTTAATTATGGACTACCAACAAGACATACATACAGTTCTTACATAGTCTTAAATCTAATTATTTGAGAGCTCAGTGTAGTCCTAATTATAGGTGGTCAACGCTGGCATATGGACTTACATTTTTTACTGTTGGTTTTTTTATATTAAGTAATAGTTTAATTATTAAAATAAAAAAGGTGAATAGTGAGATGAGACCATTTAGGATAGAAAGGAATTGATGTTAAATTTGAATTTATAGTAACTTTCATGAAAAATTACAGTATTGAACTTTTGATTAAATTCGTTCTGAGTTCCAAGACTGTTGTAGTCTCTCCGCGTCCGCGTCCGCGTGACGACAATAAAACGCCCGAACCCAATATCTCAATCCTTTTTTTCATATGTCAGATTGAAAGTCACATGACGCATCTATTCAACCAATCAATGCATTGTATTTTTAATCTATGGAAGTAAAATACAAATCAATACTTCCGTCAATTATGAACAATCATCGATAGAGGATTGAGATCGCATATTGGGTTCGGCGGTAAGCTTCTTTGCTTATTGTCGTCCCGATAATGGGCACGTTCATATAATACGACACAACAGCTGGCCCCGATTTTAGTGGAGACAGAATTTCTATGAAAGTTTCCGAGTACTCATCCTGTCAACGACGACGTCTCTTAGTACTTCATCGTGTCGTGTCGTGCATAGTGAAATGCTACCAATTTTATAGAAATACATTATGCTGAACAAAAATATTGTGTCGTCTATTGTTCGAAACAAGCTATTGGCCGGTTTTCCACTCCTCTTCACGACCTATGACAACGACAACACGACAGTTATTGAAGCAAGCCAGCGCCAGACACAACTCAGCAGGTCTATTCTTATATCAAAAATAGTTGAAATCTCGCCTCAACCTCAAGCGATCTTACTCGTACAAAATAGAAAATGAGCGGGATAATGCGTGAGTTTGAGACTAGAATGAAACTGTTTTTGTTACGAAAACAGATCTTTTGATATTTGAAAACTTCCCTCGAGACTTTGCCAAACTGTGTGAATAGGTGCTAAGTTTAAGTTTTGTTATTGAACACACACAGCAAACCAACAAGTGCCCGCTAATCAAGATAAAAACACAAGACATCACAAGAATGGATGAAAATATGATTACCTGCTTACAAATTAAGATCTAAGCTTTAGTTAGTTTAGATTACGGAGATTTTTTTAATGCTACAAAGGTGGCAAATAAGCATACGGCCCGCCTGATGGCCATCGCCGCAGCCTATAGACGCTTGCAATACCGGGATTACCGGGGGTATCACTCACGCGTTGCCAACCCTCCCAACCCTCCAAGTGGAGCTCTGAAGACCTTATTTACCGTAGGAACACAACATAGCCGAGACCAATGCTATTTGGCTACGATCTTCTGTAAGGTGAAGTTAATTTTACATTATTTATTCATGTGCGGATCATCGCGGTTTGACTTCTGAACATATCCCAAAATTTTCAATGTGTCTTTGAAATACCTAATCGCGTTTTCACATGAACTTAAGTTAGCTTGCCTCTTTCTCTGCAGCCGGTATTAGTGAAAACCTATATAATTAATGCTTTTAAACGTGTAAAGTATATTTCAAGAGATTCCTGATGAGCTTTCCTTTCAAACAAAATGAAGAAGTTAAAACGAAAGTCCGTCCACACTCGTTTTCACTCACGAGAGTGCAGAGCTGGCATGACGTTGAGGGCTACACTCGCAAAGTTGACCGAAATGATGTGAAGTTAGTCATGTCACGTGTTCACTCTTGTTTTCGCTAAACTACGCGAGTGTAGAGCCGGCATAAAATCTGAAATCAGACTTTACATCGAGCGTTTATATTATGAGCACATAACCTTTATTTAGGAAGCCGCTGGATGCAGGCCGCAGCCAACCGGTCGCGCTAGAAACGTTTGGGGAAGTCCAACAGTGGACTTCTTACTGACATAATAATAGTCTTAAATGTAGAGTAAATGATATAATGAAATGAACACAGCCCCATAAGGTTAGTTGCGATGTAGATGAACACAAATATGATCCTTTTTTGCACACATTAACTAAATTTTTGCCCTGACCTTCCGAAATATCTTCCCCTTTCGGTTGATCTACATCGGTGTTACCTTGAGGCCCTTGTGACAGGGACTCACCCTTGGAGTCTTGTGACGACTCGTCCTCCGTCGTGTGTCCGTCGCCCGTTCCGGACTTCTTGTCTTCATCCTGTATTTTAAAAAAAGATGTAAGATTTTTTGTTTTTAATTTAACCTGTATAAAAAAACTTAAATAAGATTTTTTTTGTTTATGGTTGAAGAGTGACTCTATCTTTGTTATTGGGAATTATTTTTTCTTGTTGATGTTTGAGGATCTTACTTTATGTTATTGGGAAAGGTATTTTTAACTTTTTCTTATTGCTTCTCAGAATATGCGAATAAAATTGTTGACGATTGAGAAAAACAAGGAAAACAGACTTTATTTTTTGGGAGATTATTCTTTTTTTATAAAACAATTTTTTGTTGTGTACTTAGGGATAGGGGAATGTTTTTTTTAAACTCGTTTTGTTATTTTTTTTAGAAAACCTATAAAAAACAGGAAAGAAGAGAAATGACAAAATATCTATTTGTTATTGAGAAAACATTATTGGTAACAAAAAATGTAATGTACTCATTTTGTTTTTTTTAAAGATTTTTTCTTAGTAGATAATGCAAAAGTTGTATGTGAATCTAGTGAAATAATAAAATGTCTAGTTTCTAATAAAACATAATTCTTTTTCATAAATTAACTGCTAAAAGATTTAAGGTTCACGAATAAAACCTTGAACTAAGACTTTAATTTTAATATAGATGTTGTAGTCATAGATTTTATATACTAGACACTAACTTTTTAAAAAATAAGTTAGGTGCAAATAATGGGATTTATAAAAAAATTATAAGACAAAATAATCTGTGGAATAAGGAAAGAGCAAGTATTAAGTTTATTGCCATTTCTTCTTAGTGTGCAGTCTGAATTAGTGGTAGGAAATAAATGTGACTAGAAAACTTGTAAAAAGGCATATTTGAATTAAAAAGTTTTTAGTTTGAGGAAAGGCAATATTTAATTGTTGCAGGAAAAAGAACATTTATACTGAATTAAATAAATGCCATAATGAAGAATGGTAAAACATAGTAACATTGTATTTGCTATGTTTTTCTGACTTGGTTCATGTTGGATGCCAATGTTAAACATTTTTCTTTTGAATTGGTAAAATAGTTGCCATTATAAATAGTACCTTATATGACAAATACCAACAATTAAAAAAATGTTGATGCTTTAGATAGGCATCAATCAATATTCATGTTATATAAGGAAACTTTTTTTAAAATATTATATTAATTTTTATTCTGAATAACTTATATTTTTAATTTGATGTATTTTTATAAAAACTAAGAGCCGTTTTTACAACATCTGATAAGTTCCAAATAATGTTCCTCTTGAATTTATAGAATCAATTTTGTATTACTATGACAATTTACTTAGACTAATGGTGAGTTGCACAAAAATATTTTCAAGTTATTGAAACATTAAATTATGGCTGTCACGGTCAATCTAAATAAGATGAAAAGAGATAGTATTGTTGTCTATTCTTGATTAAAATGCATTCTTGGTACTGGCTATGTGGAACTTTTTAGGACATTAACCAAGTTTAGAATTTGGTCTGCTTTTCGACATAGGCATCCATTTATAATTAATAGCATTACTTACATTTTTTATGTAATATTGCACTCTTACAATGAAAAACTCAAAAGTCCAGTATTGACATACTACTTATTTAGTTTGAACTTTTAAAGTTGGTAAGTTTGTACATAAATTTTGAGTTCGGCTATTCTCATAGTCACATTGTACAGTCAATGGCACGGTAAACTATACACTTGCAGTATGATCTATGCATTATGATACAGAACATAAAAGACTAATGTGTAAAGCTTGATGTGATTTTAACTGTACATATTTCGAAATTGTTTAGTGTCATGAAAGAGAAAAAAATCTGATATGAATATCGTTGTACAATGAAATTTTAAGCAATTTTTATTTTCGTCATTTTGTCTATGTCGAAATACAAATCTCTACCATACAGAACCACTGAACGGTTAGCGTCATTCGCATGACGCGCGTCCAAACAAACATCGACCTTACTCACTATGACTATAGGTAACATAATCCAATGTATGTTATATATACCTTCATATTGTATACAGCTGAATACATAGCAACTACGTACATGTATAGAGCAAGGCAAAGATATACATATCATACAATTTATAGTCAAATAGGCACGTTTTACATGAAAATACTCTCAACATATTTTTTCCCGCTAAAACCATTCGTCATTGCAGTAGACTAAACTAAACATAGACAAAAATCATTAGAAAAAAATATAAGGAGGTCAGCAATAAAGGCCCCCGAAAGGATACCTGTTTTATTTACATCGCCCGCCGTGTTCGAGCGCAAAGTAATGAGATGCGAGGCGGCGGCAATGGAATAACAACATATCACGCCGCTTATAAAATTTAATAATCGCAAGAAACGAAATATCAAGGTCATGCGGATTTCCTATCAATGTCATACTATATCGTGCACATTAACAAAGGCCCTGCAACCAAATGCAAAGGGGCGGGGGTGGCGAAAATATGCGAATTCACGTTATCCACCCCGTTATAATCAGTTTCGATAACCGATCATGATGGCATTCACAGTTTTTATTGCGAAATATTGACTAATAACACAACCCTCCGTGGCGTAGTTCCCGCGTTTAGCGGGAAGCGATAGTTCTGTCAGCCATGTTGCGACGCAAGCAAACATTAGTGATATAACACGGAAATAACACCACTTCACAACTGAAAATCTTCATAACAGACGCGCACCAATATTACGAAAATTAATACAAATAGATATTTCACAACTATACCTGATTATCACTGATTTTCGCTTTATCGGTATCACCCGACATTTTTCCTACGAAGAAATTGAAAGCGAATTCCAAAGCGTCTTCAAACACCGGACAACACAAATGCACGCACCCATAACATAGAAAAAAAATCTGCGTTTCGTTTGTCACTATGGTAATGATAGATTGACTTTTCGTACAATCTTTAAATCCAAAATTTCTTTAAATATAAAAAAAGGATGTCTGTAAATAAATAAATGTCGCGTGTATTATATGGATTAAAATCATGTTTTTATTTATTTGAGATTAGGACTTGTATTATTTCAAAAAATCTCATTCTCTTAATAAAATTTCATTGTTAGCAAACCAACAGAAACATGAATATTGAATAAAAAATATTGTGAAACATGAATATTGAAGTAAAACAATTATAGAATAAAAATACGATTGTATTGCTTCAAAATAATATTTTTTTTTACAAAGAAACTTTATTTAGTTATGACTGTCGTCGATAAAATGCAGTGAACATTGATAAAATCGTGTGGATTTTCCAAAGACTTATAAAATTGAATTGAACAACAAATACCTACCATTTAACTTTGAAAAAAATAATATATTGAAGGTAGTTGTATAAACTTCAATGAAATGCTAGAAATATGAAAAATGTTTTTTGAATAATACCAATACCTCACACCTTCTCATCCGCACACACAATGGTACAAAAATAAAATACAAAGTGCAAAATGTTTCAATACAATAACAAAACGCACTACCATAGACAGATTTTTTCAAAACTAGAAATCAATGTTTTTTTAATAACATTTTATTTAAATATAAGTCTGGAGACTTGCTAAAAATATCCATATGAAGTAAGAATTGTAGTTATGTAGAACCAAATATTCTAAAATTAATGAAATATTTTGTTTGCAAATCGAAATATTGTTTGAAGTTTGAGTGACGCATGAAACGCTTGTTCTATAATTGTCTATGGTCCGCGTCTTCCTCGCCAGTCGCCAGACAAACCAATAGTCGAATTAATTTTGGATCTTTAGATCCCTTCCCTGTTAAATGGCTGGCGTGTTTATTAATTGAATGTGTTTATTAGTTCAAACATGAGTGATTATCCTTCTATGGCTACGCTCCAAAATAATAGCCAAACGGCAGGATATGTGAGTGCTTTACAACGTGCGAGATTGGTAAGTCTAATCTACATAATCATTTTTTTAACAAAATTTCTCCAATCTCCCTGTTTTATTCATTATTTCTGCGCCGTAACGCATATCTTTTCGTTAAATAATTTTTAGTCTACCTCCTTTTAATACCTAAATGTCTGTTTTTGGCGGCGATAATTCGTCCACTTTTACATAACCTACTTCCATAATATCGTCGTACAAAATGATTTCTGACAAAGGATAATGATGATAATGTTTTATTGATTTAAATTCAGTCATTAATAAAAGGGAAAATGTTGTAGGTTGCAGCAAAACTTGTAGGCGGCAGCAAAAGGCCATTGGAAGAAGGAGGATCTGAGCCCAGTGCAAAAAAATCAGCTCCAGTAGACAACAGTTACCAGCAACAACAAGCAATGAGGTTTGTTTTTTTTCTTTTTTCAATGGTTTTTTTGATGAGGGTGTGTTTCCCGCGTTTTCAGAAAGCTGTGGAACATGTGAATGTGAAACTATGAAGTGAAGTTAATTTAGTTAATACTTACTACCACCAAACAAAAGCAGCTGGTGCATGGACTGCATGGTGTTTTTGCGCCTTTATTATCCCTATCACATTAATAATAGTTCTATCCCGAAAGGCCACATACAAATTTGTAATCAACTAGTCATTTAAGTCACTCTAAAAAGACCACACGCCATAACTTTGCATGTGCGTAATATAAATTACATCTTAGATTTCAAAACATTTGCATATTGTTATTCTAGTCTCAAACTAAGCATACCTTGTACCTTGGGTTATCTCACTTACAGATGGTTTTAATGCAGGGATCTATGCATGTGGTATTTAATATTATGTAAGGTCAATCCATTCCATGAGCGATGAGACCTCATTAATTGTTGATTTGACTCGCACAGTAGATGATTTTTTTTCTAAAACAGTATAGACATCTTCTACTGCACAAGTCAATTATGAGATACGTCAGGTCTCATCTCTGCTGGGGTGGATTACACCTACTTACGAATGGAAATGAACCAAAAATTGGTGGTTGTATAAATAGTGTTACAATTTATTTATAGCATAGTGCTAATTTAACACCAGGTGAATGTTTGTACGTTTTTCTGCTTTAAAAAGTAAACATGTTAATAAATGTTTATAGACATAATTTAGTTATGAAAAGCTTGTGTTATGGGCACTACATAGTATGTACAATGATACTTTATTTTTAATTTTTTACTTTCTACTTTAATTTTCTAAAATAAATATCATATTGAAAACATCCTAACTTGAAACAAACAGTCGTAATAATGTTCATGCACAAAATTATTTGTCTAGTGTGGGTTTCGAAAAGGCAACCCTTAACCGTTCACATGTGGGAAATGATCCATACTGCTGCCCATTACTGTGGCAACATGCAAAATTTCTCTGCGCACTCTTCTATTCTCGTTGTATTATTGCGAAAAAATTATAAAAAATCAAACTATATTTATATGGACAACAAAACAAATTACAACTAAAAATAACATTAAAATACAATTATTTAAGAATAAATTCCAGATTGCAATTCCAATTTATGTTGACACTTAATTTTCATTAACAATTTGTGAACGGAGTATTAATAAAATGAAACAATAAATTAAATACAATATTTTAAGTCAATAAACAGAAGTCATTTGCTACTTGACCACTAGGCCTATTAAAAGTAGGATTGTGACTTAGACCTATCTCAACAGTGCATCAGCAGCAAGTGCTGCAGCGGCGGCGGCGGCGGCAGCGGCGGCTGCGCGTATATCGGCTTCAAGCGGAGGACCACCCGCGCCTGCCCCCCCAGCGGCACCACCAAACCTAATGCAGGATCAAACATTGAATGACTTCATCAGGGTTCCCGATAAAATGGTCGGACTTAGTAAGTATCCCTTCTAGTTCCACATAGGTCCGTGGGCGGCAGTGATCACCATCAGGTCAGATCTACTTGCTGTCAACCACTTCTATTAAAAAAGGTAACACCGTATTTAACATGTAGAAACTAGAGTTGCCAAATTTTTCTTTAAGAAATAAAGTATAATAATTCAAACAACGTAAAATAAGAGTACCAACTTGTAAAATAAATAAATTGTACGTGATTTACATTTTTTTATGCAACAGCGCCCCGCCCGCTTCGCACGGGTTTTAGTAGGGATTCCAAAGTTTAAAAATATATATATACTGGGTGTCCCGTAAATAATGGTCCAAGGTTAAGGGGCAGATAGCATACATAAGTACCTAAAACTAATGGGAATTTAAAAAAAAATCGTAGGATTGCCAAGAATTTTTTTTTTCGATTTGACCATTTTCACTGCCCTGGTTCAGATTTTTTGAAGCTGTTACCAAAAATCAGACCTAAGAAATGTTACCATTTGTAGCGACAGCTTCAAAAAATCTGAACCAGAGCAGTGAAAATGGTCAAATCGAAATAAACAAAATTGTTGGCAACCCTACGAATTTTTTTTTAATTCAAATTAGTTTTAGGTACTTATGTAGACTATTTGCCCCTTAGGGTGATCCGTTTCGGTCAGCGCGGGAAATTCAAATTTTTTGGGGTTTTACAAATTGCATCTCAATCATTGATAGAATTTTCGTAAAAATTGATTTGACGACAACAAATACAATATATCTACTGACTAAATAACATAAATTATAAATATTAGCTCTGCCTATTATGAATGTCCACGATGCATCTTTTTCCCTATAAACGTGCATTATGCACATTCATGATGAGAAGAGCCAATATTTATAATTTATATGATAATATTCAGTAGATATTTTATATTTGTTGTCGTAAAATCAATTTTCACGAAAATTCTATCAATGATTGAGATGCAATTTGTAAAAAACCCCAAAAAATTTGAATTTCCCGCGCGGACCGAATCGGATCACCTTAAGCTTGGACCATTATTTACGGGACACCCTGTATAGCATATGTCATCCGGGGATAGAAGAGCTTCCCAATGGTGAAAGAATTTTTGAAATCGGTCTAGTAGTTTTTGTGTTTACAAACAAAAATCTTTACTCTTTATAAAATGAGTATAGACAATGTTGTGTAAACAATAGCAAATTACTTTTATAGGTTATAAAGTACACCTGCATGAAAAAGAGTAAAATATTCTATATTCTATCTTACAGACATATTTTCTTCCTGTCATTGTAATTGTAGAGTCGCGTTTGTAAGCGAAAACGTCTGTCGCGGACGTCCGCGCGCGGCAATGTAGATCAAACACTCTAGGTAATATCTTATTCCTATAATATAGAATAAAGAAAGCGATTTAATCTACAGTTATTGGCCGTGGTGGGGAACAAATTACTCGGCTACAAGCAGAATCGGGGTGCAAAATTCAAATGGCTCCGGATTCCGGTGGCCACCAGTCCGATAGAGTTTGCACACTGACAGGATCTAGGGAGGCAATACAGAGGGCTAAGTAAGTTTGCTCGTTTTTTTTAAGATAGAATAATGCTTTATTTGCAATTCATTAGGTGCAATACACATTTTAAAAAAGTAATAGTATAAAAATCTTACATACTAGTGTATTACCAATAAAACAAGCAATTTATTTTTTATTCGTTAGACACCACCAATAAGTATTTAGGTATTCATTAAAATTTTACTATCTTTCAGATACATTAACATTTTCTTTATTAATTTACTCACATTTTCTTTATCAATTTACTTATATAATTGCTTATATCAACTAGTGCGGAAGCCTTCGGCCTAAGCTTTTATTAAAAAGAACAGGCTATAAGTAGTAGGTCTGGTGGTTAAGTTTAGTGGCTCGCAATGGGTACTACAATATATCAACGGTCGTGGTTGCGAATTTTGGAATTGGTCGCTGTTCGAGCGTCGACTACGTACTGTCGGACGCGCGAACAGCGACGAATTCTATGAAACGTGTTTTATGTTATGAAACCAATTCGAATTTTGCACAAGGCGAAAAATGTTGTGCGTGAACATGGCTGTTTGTCTTGATCTGGATGTTTTCAATGTGTAACATTTATTTATTTAAAAAAAAAACAGTTTTTTATGTTTTTTTTCTATGAGCTATTAAGTACCAATAGTACAAGCTTTGCTTAGTTTAGGACTAGATGGCGTTGTGCAATTCGTCCAGGAATATTTTTGTAACATAATTTTCATTTTTGATAAATCTTTTTAGTTGTTAAAAAGTGTAATTAATAATTAGAATGTTTTTTTTCTGTTCTTTGTATTTAGTGCCATTTTAAAAGAGTAAATGTTAAGTTTCTTGACAGTTTTTAGTATAAATCTGCCGTCTGAATTGATATTATGGAAAAAAAAACGGGCAAGTACGTTTCGGGCCACGCACATTGTAGGGTTCCGTATTGGCTACGCATTTCTTACTTGCAGATGAGTACAATGCCATATTCTATGACTTTGTACGTTTTCGTCAATGAAATTTTACTTCATAAGTTCGTCGGCTATTACTCGGTAACTAGTAATGCCTACTCAACCGTTATAGTTTTCCTTGTAGGTGTATATGGACTACTACCATGAATTTTTTCAAATTTCTAAACGCAGGAGATAGGGGGGGATACCACCGTGCAAAACGAAAATTGACACGTTAAATGTAAATAATTCGCGTACGGATTACACACACCCTCGATGTTTTTAAGAGACCTATCTAACGATACCCCAAAACATGGGGTCGGTCCGAAAAAAAAATTTAATTCCCACTTTACCTGTAGGGGAGGCCCCCAAAAAAATATATTTTTCAAAATTTTATTCTACCACTTTGTTAGCATTGTTAATATGAGTATACATACAAATTACAGCTTTCTAGCATCAAGCGTCTAGGCGCTAGACCGCGGACGGACAGACGGACATGGCGAAACTATAATGGTTCCTTGTAGTTTACTACGGAACCCTAAAAAGGGACGATTCGAAAGTGCTTGTATTACTATTTGATTAAATTTGGCCTATTTGAATAAAAAACTTCAGAGAGTAGACCTTCACATGCAAGTTCTCATGTCATGTTGTACATATTATTCTGTATTAAATATTAAATAAGCTACTCTATAAACTACCACCATTTTTTACCACCGGTATTTTCACTAGGGAATTGGTGAATCAAATTGTGAATCACCGAGGCCGGGAAAACGCGCCGCAGCACCAGGATAATCCCAGCGGGGGTGGTGGTGGCGGTGGCGGCGGCGGCGGCGGCGGCGGCGGCGCTGGTGGTGGCGGCGGCGGCGGTGGAGCTGGTGGTGGTGGAATGCCACCGATGGGACCTAGAGGAGGTGGTCTGGCTACCACGGTAAGTTTTACATAGCTTTTTTGCACTACTTTAATTAAGTAACCACATTTCCAAACAAACGATGCTTCTTTTATTATATAGTCTATGGCTGTGTGTAAAATTAAATGTATTTTTTCAATCTTTCCGACCCATTTTCTTAATATTTTTTTCCGTGAGAATCTCCTACAGAGTATTAGAATAACTATCACATCAGTCAAAGCGGTCTAGCCGTTCTCAAGTTATGGCATGACAGTGGGAAACAGGATTCATCCTTACTAATATGTATTATAAATGAGAAAGTGAGTTTGTTTGTTTGTTATTCCTTCACGGCTTAACTAATCAGCCGATCATTATAAAAATTTGTATATATATTGTCAGGGGTAGAGCCCAACATAGGCTACTTTTTATCCCGTAAAAGTATTCCAATGGGAAAATATTTTTTCTACTTTAGAGAGCGCTGTATCGGCAAACAGATGACTCCACAAGTCGTGCTATGTGTTGTTTTGTTGTCAAACGAGATCTATGTCATAAAACTAACGCGAGCGAAGCCGCGGGGAAAAGCTACTTTTTATATAATATAGATTTAAACTGGTGTAGGCCCAGGTGGTAGAAAGGACTTAACTGGCCGCATATAATGCAAAAAAATAAAACGCAATTCAAATCTATATATATAAAAATGAAACCCGTTTTCCGTTGTCACGACATAACATGAAAACGGCTTGACCGATTTGGCAGATTTTTTTTTTGTAGTTTTCTAATACTCTGTACAAGGTTCTTACGGAAAAAAATTAGGGGTAGGGTAGGGGTATGGTAGGGGTAGGGGTAGGGTAGGGGTAGGGTAGGGGTAGGGTAGGGATACACGCAAACAAAGTTGCGCGTGTTTCGCTAGTACCTATATAAAATTCAAAGTCTTGACTGATTTAACTTTATCCCACAGCCCAAACCACTGGGTCTAGAGATCCCAAATTTGGAATGTAGGTTCCTTACGACGCCTTGGGGTGTACTAAGAAAGGATTTTTCAAAATTCCCAAGGGAAAGCGAGATATACGCGAACGAAGTTGCGAGTATTTTACTAGTAGGGAGATATGATTTACGGTCGCATGTGCAGTAGTGAATGCGCCCTAATGGATCTACTTATTGAATGGAATATGTTATTAGAATATATCGTTATATATTTGCGTAACAGATGAAATATACGAAAAAAAAAAATTTTTTTTTTTTTTTCAATTTTGCTAGGTACTTAATAATAAGAGACAGTAAGAAAAACGCCAATGGACACATTCTTATTACAACTTTATAACTAGGTCAATGCAAAAATTACTCATTAGTCTGTGTTTAGGCTAGATTGTAATTATAATAGCGTATATAATAATATTAATATGCTACAAACAAAAAAAAAACTTTTGTTAGGTTGTCTGGAAGAGAAGAGATGCTTTTGCGATAAGACCGCCTTTTGTACATTATATGATTAATTCTCACATTGTTTGTTCATATTTTTAATGGTGCAGTAAAGAGTATTGTATTGTATTGTACAATAAAGTATGGATTCAATATTATGCACTAAGATTTAATTAATGTATATTAGTCTAAATGTTCAATATGTATTTATTTACATAAAATAGCTTATACAAAAATACCTCGCAAGTAAAATTTAACAAGTTTTTAGGAGGAGACAAAATACTGTTTATATTTTATTCATCCTTGAAATGTGTCTTAAGATCACTTACGCTGTATTTTTGTATAAGAAACTATACAACAATACCGCTCAAGTAAAATTTAACAAGTTTTTAGGAGGAGACCAAATACTGTTTATATTTTATTCATCCTTGAAATGTGTCTAAGATCACTTACGCGGTATTGTTGTATAAGAAACTATACAACAATACCGCTCAAGTAAAATTTTACAAGTTTTGAGGAGGTGACAAAATACTGTTTATTATTCATCCTTGAAATGTGTCTAAGATCACTTACGCAGTATTGTTGTAAAAGAAACTATACAACAATACCGCTCAAGTAAAATTTAACAAGTTTTGAGGAGGTGACAAAATACTGTTTATTATTCATCCTTGAAATGTGTCTAAGATCACTTACGTGGTATTTTTGTATAAGAAACTATACAACAATACCTCGCAAGTAAATTTAACAATAGGAGGAGACCAAATACTGTTTATATTTTATTCATCCTTGAAATGTGTCTTAAGGTCACTTACGCGGTATTGTTGTATAAGAAACTATACAACAATACCGCTCAAGTAAAATTTAAAAAGTTTTGAGGAGAGACAAATAATGATCCTTGAAATTTTACGCGGTTGTGTTGTATAAGCGACGATTTATGCCTATCAGCTATCCTAGTACCCATAGTAGGTATATGGTTCGACTAATATCAAAATTGCCTTCACTCTAATGTTGTGACGACCAATTTTTAGTGAATGTCTTTTCTCGTTAACAGGAAGAAATTATGTTACCCGGACCTAAAGTAGGTCTGATCATCGGCAAGAATGGCAAAACTATCAAACAGCTGCAGGAACAGTCCGGTGCCAAGATGGTGGTCATACAGGACGGACCCAACACAGAATATGTAAGTGTTATTTACAGAAAGTAGAGGTTTTTATACTTCGTGTTATGATTTTTGTTATTTAAAATATTATTTTGCTATTTGGTAAATGCTGGGATGTTTAAATATAAAAGATCATGTAAAATGTCAAAAAGTACAAAATTCGAGATATTTCAAACCCATCATAATAGGCATGACGACAGTATCAAAAAATCGCCAATTTAATGTTTATAAGTAAACATTCATATTAAACAAAAATAAAACATTGCTTTAGTTTTGTTTAAAAAAATCAGATTGTTAAGATTTTCAATAAAATAAAACATTGGGTGTGTTCGGCAGAATAAATCGATTTAAGCGATTTACAGAAAAATGGCGACTTCATGAATCATAACAAATCGTTATTAATAATTATGAATGTAATCATGGCGTTTTAGATTATATTTTCTAATTTCTCAAAGCATAATGAAACAATTAAAAAAAAAAACTAAAATGGCGGACCGTAAAGAGCACGTGACTCAAAATGGAGCAAAGTGTCCTGGCAGAAATCAGTGAATCGCTTAAATCGCTTTACATCGATTTATTCTGCCGAACACACCCATTATACCTCAATCGGCCATTTTGATTGAAACACTAGCAGGTGTCATGGCGTCGGCTCTGACGTCACACTTCGGTAAACATTACAACAGTTTCTTCGTTACGCCATAGACACAATGACTTTTTTAACAAAGAGTGACGTCAGAGCCGACGCCATGACACCTGCCGCTGTTTTGGCGCACTATTTGAATAATATTAGAAAAATAGTTTTAAACTTCGTTAAACTTAGGTTTATTACCGAAATAAAGTTTTTTACCACATTACGGTAGAGGTTTTCAAAATCTTTCGTCACGCCTATACTGGCTCGTGATTGGTCAATTTGCATGTTCCTTCAGTTTAAGTCGTTGATGACTTTGGATTTCTTCAATGTCACTAACAAAATTGCCACTTTCTTGTATGAGGTGTGTTACAATCTCCTACCTGCGAAAGAACAATTAGAAGAAAAAGATCATTTTGAATGCCCTCATAATCAGTGTTTAACAGCCGCCTCAGAGCCGAATTTTAAACTTAGTGTTTAACTTTATTTTCATTAGTAGCTAACAGTAGTAGATAACACATTAAATTATTCAGGCATGAATAATTTAATGTGTTATCAACAAGCCGTCAGAGATTAAATATTAACCTTTACTACATTATAACAGGAGAAACCTCTACGCATATCCGGTGACGCGGCGAAGGTAGAACATGCAAAACAGCTTGTTTACGAGCTGTTAGCCGACAAAGATATGCAGCAGGGCGGCGGCGGAGGCGGCGGCAGCGGCGGTGGTCCCAGACAGCAGTACGACGACATGTACTCACCACAGGAACAGGGGAATGGACTCGCTACTAATTCTACTGAGGTATGTATATATTAAAATGCTAGCTGTGCTGTGGTTGTCGAAAACACTATCGCGATATGAATAATTTTCCCTGTTTTTTGAAACATTTTTACTGATGCTTCGCTCCTGTTGGTCGCAGCTTAATGTTATATAGCATAAAAGCCTTCCTCGACAAATTGACTATCCAACACAAAAAGAATTTTTCAATTAGAACAAGTAGTTCCGGAGATAAGCGCGTTCAAACAAACAAACAAACTCTTCAGATTTATCCTTATCCTTACTAATATTATAAATGAGAAAGTGAGTTTGTTTGTTTGTTATTCCTTCACGGCTTGACTAAGCAGCCGATCATTTTGAAAATTGCATACATATTGTTAGGGGTACAGAGCCCAACATAGGCTACTTTTTATCCCGTGAAAGTATGTCGTTCCAATGGGAAAATAAATCACTTTTGTACTTTTGGAATAAAACCTTAAAGAAATGATATACATGTTCGTTTTTTAAAGAAATGGTTGTGTTTCTTACTCCATTTCTTTTCCCGGTGGCCATTTTGCTATGTTTCCAAAATGGTGATAGTTTATAGAGTACCTAGCTTATTTACCTAATATTTAAATAAATATAAATATATAGGGACAAATCACACAGATTCAGCTATAGCCCTAAAGGAAGTTCGAAACTTGTGTTATGGGATACTAACTCAACGATACTATATTTTATAACAAATACATATATTTAAAACACACTTAATAATAATATGTAAAATAGACAGGCCTGGTGGTCAGGTGGCTAGCAATGGTCACTTTATCTTGAGGGCCGCGGGTTCGATACCTGCTCAAGGTAAACATTTGTGTGCATGAACATGTTTGTTTGCCTTGGTCTGGGTGTTTTCTATGTATAATAAGTATATATTTCCAAAAAAAAAGTATTTAAGTATATTTATCAGCAATCTAGTACCCATAGTACAAGCTTATTTGCTTAGTTTGGGACTAGATGGCGTTGTGTGATTCGTCCAAGAATATTATTATTATATTATTAAAATATGACTAGATAACGTGCCTGTGACAACATACTGAATAAACGATTTAATATCATTAAAAACATCATTTTCCTATAGGTATTAGTACCTAAAATAGCGGTGGGCGTAGTGATCGGCCGAGGCGGCGACATGATCAAGAAGATCCAGGCGGAGACAGGCTGCAGGGTGCAGTTCCACCAGGAAAGGGATGACGGACCTGGTGATAAGAGGTATGAATGGTAATTTTAACTGAAAGAAAGAAAGATGAAAGAAAAATTGATTATTGGGCACTTAAAATTTACAATTATTTAATTAGATACTTGTCTAATACTTTTTTTTACATTTATACACTATTACGCGTCCATAAGTCTACGCTGGTATTCTGTAATTGTATGCAATTTTGAGAGGATTTAAGTAAACTTCCCTATGAGGCTGACATAATCAAACATGGCTAATAATCATCTGAAAAATTTGACAAAAAAATAAATTAGATTTTCATTAAAAATACCCGTGCAGGTTAAAAGACTTGAAATTTTTTGCAGGTGTTATTTACAAGGCAAGCCTCATCAAGTAGAACAAGCTAGGCAAATGATTGAAGATCTGATCTCCAGTGTAAATGTGAGTAACATAACATACGTAGCATGCACGCCTTTCTATTTATATAAAAAAAGTACAGTCTATCACAAAATATTCTAAAGTCCATCGTGACGGTCTTAACAATAAAATAGGTTTCTGTTATAACTGTGTTCCTAATTGTCTAGGCATCAAATCTTAAAAACAATAATCAGATTTTTATAAAACAATACTTTTAATCTCAACATAATCTAAAACATTCAAAATCTAAAGTTTATTTGTGTGTGTGTTTCTGAAACATTTTTATTTCCACACTAACTCTCAAGCTATCTTCTTTTCTTGTTTAGTTTCACAGTGACAGTCTTAATATATTAAGTTCATCACCACCTGTAATATTTCACCGGACAATCTCCAAAATTTTACTCGTCTCTTCAACCACTCATGAGCGGAATTTTATTGTATTTAAACACATAAGGCCACCAAACGACTTCTTGTGGCTGAGATGATCATACACATATAAGAAGCCAGGAAAAGAATATTAAAAATAATGTTTTGTGACACAGAGAAGGGACCAAGAAGTCCGTTCTGTTGGCGGCGGGCGCGGCGGGCGCGGGTCGGGGCAGCGCAACGGCGAGCGCGAGTACCAGCAGTGGCAGGACAACGGCCAGGAGATCCGTGTCACCTTCACCATGTCCAGCGTCAAGTGTGGACTCATCATTGGCAGGGGTCAGTACTGTCACTGATTGTTGAATACTGTTTGTTAGGGCAATTACTCTTAGGTTCCAAATTGGATGTGAGCGATCGCGGGGCGTCGATGGGGATAGCGGGGCTTGCGCGGTGCCGAACGCATAGATTTTTATTGAAGTAAATTGGATGGCAGCAACGCGGGGCCGGCGCGCAGTGTAAGTCGTCCATCACAATGAATGTGGTAAAGATCTGTAACATTTAGAAATTGTTAGAAAAAAAAATTGCTAGTTTTTTATATCGGTGGGTATTTATAGTATTTCAAACCATTATATTCATCGGTCTTCAGAAACGAAAGTGTCAACATCCATAGTCATAATCGACTGCATCGAACAGAGCTTTGGATTTGCCTTTCAGTTACTATGCCTCGTTCGATGCGAGTGACACTGCACATCCCAATAAGAGTGAATTAGCTACTATTGAGATATTTGTGTGCAGGTGGCGAGGTGATAAAGCAGATCAACGCGCAGACCGGCGCGCACTGCGAGGTGGACCGGCGCGCGGCTGGCGGCGAGAGGGGCAACACGCGCACCTTCTACATCAGGGGACACCCGGATGCCGTCGACGCATGCAAGCGGCTCGTCATGGAAAAGGTGAATACTCAAAAATTTGATAGATAGACAGGCCTGGTTCGATTCCCGCTCAAGGTAAACATTTGTGTGCATGAACATGTCTGTTTGCCTTGGTCTGGGTGTTTTCTACGTATAATAAGTATTTATTTATAAAAAGAAAGTATTTAAGTATATTTATCCGCAACCTAGTACCCATAGTACAAGCTTAGTTGCTTAGTTTGGGACTAGATGACGTTGTGTCCAAGAATATTTATTTATTTATGTACTTTATTTGCAATACATATACAACAGCAGAAATAAATATTATATTGCACTAGCGAAGCCCGTGTAACTTCGTTTGCTTGTATCTCGCTTTCCCGTGGGAATTTCGGAATGTATTATATAAACTTACCTCTTGAATCACTCTGTATATTAAAAAGAACGCACCAAAATACGTTGCGTAGTTTTGATTATTTAAGCATACATAGGAACAGATAAATATGGTGTGTGCATTTAGGTTTCTTAAATGAATTGGTATATTGTGGTGCGTAGGTGGGCATGCCGATCAACTTCGTGCAGGAGGGCGCGGGCCAGGGCCCCCCGCCGGGCCCCGGCTCCCAGGGCCAGCCCGACTTCTACGGCGGCCAGGGGCCCCCCGGCGCCTGGGGGTACAACCCGCACTGGCACCAGCAGCCCCAGCAGCCGCAGCCGCAGGTACAATATACTTTACTTATTTATTATTATTATCACAGAACAGTGAAACGGGGGGTTTTATTCGCCAGCCCAGTAGAAATGTGGTTTGCTACAGATTGTATGCGAATAGTGTAAGTTAAACGTCAAAGAACCACACCCATAAATAACAGAATCTTTTGATTAGTGTATTTTTAAATGAAAGTGACAGTTTTCAAAGGAGACGTTATACTTAGCACATATTATGTATAGATACGTCAAAGTTATGACCAGAGAGATCACGTCCAAATTGCCTCTCTATTAGTTTCTTTTATCTGTTATTATTATTATAAAAAATAATAAAAACTTAAAAAAAAACATTTATTTTGCAAGTAAATTTACCGGAAATACGTGAATATTTTTTTTATCCTACCAACACTTCTTCGTAAATGGCCTGTCGAAAAGAATGCCGCAAGAAACTCAAAAAATAGCCTTTTTTGAAAGCCATATTTATACATAGCAAATTTGTTTGGTGCAGAGGAGCAAATTACTATGACCACAAATTTTTATCTTTAAAATAATCTTCTACTTTATAATAACCTTTTTTCATCAAGCAACTTTTGATAGTCGACCTAAATTTATGCCGAGGCAAATCAATAAAACTTCGTGGTGGCTTGTTGAACATTTTTATGCTTATTGCTAGATATATATATTATTGCTATATTATCCTGTGAATTTGTTTGTCTGATATATATTTTTTTTCTAATATAAATGTATAATAATAATTTTTATGTATCAATATAGTTTATAAGTGTTTCCGACACCATCGTATTGTTTTTTTTGGAATAAATGTCTAATGTCCTCTATGTTAAATATTTGTCTGCGCGTACGTCGCGCCGTATTGTGTACGCATTATATATTGTCATCAGCAACAAATGCAGATCAACCCGTCGACCGGCCAGCCAGACTACAGCCAGCAATGGATCGACTACTATCGCTCACTGGGGCTCATGAGGCAAGCCGAAGCTATCGAGCAGCAGGCCAAACAACAACAGCAAGGTAACTAGTCAGCATTATATAACCAAATACTATAGAAGACTAATACCCACAGCTCTTGACGTTTCTCATACAATGACTTGGCAACCTCCGTTCACTTCATGCCGCTAGGGGCGCTATAACATTTTGCATACAAAACGCACAGTTCACCTCGTGCCGCTAGGGGCGCTATAACATTTTGCATACAAAAGTTTTGAAATCGTTCACCTCATGCCGCCCTCATGCCGTAGGGGCGCTAGTGTCGCGTCTTGCCCGAATTCTTCCGAAGCTGTGGGTATTACTCGTCTATAGTATTTGATATAACTCACACACACCAATATCTTCGTCACATATGTATTACACCAGAATGAATTCAGAGTCTAACAGAGATGGAGCAATGCGAATAAGCGAGAAGCACTTACAACTAATCACTTCTTAGTATTGCACCATCTCTTTTGCTAACAAAAGAGTCTGATCAGAGTTTAAACTCTGAATTCAGACTCTTTTGTTAGCTCTGAATTCAACTCACTCTCTCTCTCTCTCACTCTGAATTCAGTCAGGTGTAATATGCCATAGATAGACTCTGAATTCAGACTCTTTTGTCAGCTCTGAATTCAACTCACTCTCTCTCTCTCTCACTCTGAATTCAGTCAGGTGTAATATGCCATAGATAGACTCTGAATTCAGACTCTTTTGTCAGCTCTGAATTCAACTCACTCTCTCTCTCTCTCACTCTGAATTCAGTCAGGTGTAATATGCCATAGATAGACTCTGAATTCAGACTCTTTTGTCAGCTCTGAATTCAACTCACTCTCTCTCTCTCTCTCACTCTGAATTCAGTCAGGTGTAATAAGCCATAGATAGACTCTGAATTCAGACACTTTTGTTAGCTTTAAATTCAACTCTCTCTCTCTCTCTCTCTCACTCTGAATTCAGTCAGGTGTAATATGCCATAGATAGACTCTGAATTCAGACTCTTTTGTCAGCTCTGAATTCAACTCACTCTCTCTCTCTCTCACTCTGAATTCAGTCAGGTGTAATATGCCATAGATAGACTCTGAATTCAGACTCTTTTGTCAGCTCTGAATTCAACTCACTCTCTCTCTCTCTCACTCTGAATTCAGTCAGGTATAATATGCCATAGATAGACTCTGAATTCAGACTCTTTTGTCAGCTCTGAATTCAACTCACTCTCTCTCTCTCTCTCACTCTGAATTCAGTCAGGTGTAATATGCCATAGATAGACTCTGAATTCAGACTCTTTTGTCAGCTCTGAATTCAACTCACTCTCTCTCTCTCTCACTCTGAATTCAGTCAGGTGTAATATGCCATAGATAGACTCTGAATTCAGACTCTTTTGTCAGCTCTGAATTCAACTCACTCTCTCTCTCTCTCTCACTCTGAATTCAGTCAGGTGTAATATGCCATAGATAGACTCTGAATTCAGACTCTTTTGTCAGCTCTGAATTCAACTCACTCTCTCTCTCTCTCACTCTGAATTCAGTCAGGTGTAATATGCCATAGATAGACTCTGAATTCAGACTCTTTTGTCAGCTCTGAATTCAACTCACTCTCTCTCTCTCTCTCACTCTGAATTCAGTCAGGTGTAATAAGCCATAGATAGACTCTGAATTCAGACACTTTTGTTAGCTTTAAATTCAACTCACTCTCTCTCTCTCTCACTCTGAATTCAGTCAGGTGTAATAAGCCATAGATAGACTCTGAATTCAGACTCTTTTGGTAGCTTTAAATTCAACTCACTCTCTCTCTCTCTCACTCTGAATTCAGTCAGGTGTAATAAGCCATAGATAGACTCTGAATTCAGACTCTTTTGTCAGCTCTGAATTCAACTCACACTCTCTCTCTCTCTCTCTCTCTCACTCTGAATTCAGACTGTAATAAGCCATAGATAGACTCTGAATTCAGACTCTTTTGTTAGCTCTAACTCTTTTGTTAGCTCTAAATTCAACTCTCTCTCTCTCTCTCTCACTCTGAATTCAGTCAGGTGTAATAAGCCATAGTATAAAATGAAGTCGATTCTGTCGGTCCCCTAAGAATGCTTAAATCTTTAAAATTACGCAACGGATTTTGATGCGTTTTTTTTAAATAGATTGATTCACGAGGAAGGTTTTTAGATGTAATTCATTCCGGAATTCCCACGGGACAGCGGAATACACGCAAACGGAGTTGCACAGGATTCGCTAGTATTACAATAGTAAAACCAGATAGATAAAATAAGCTTTTGCAATACACAGATATTACATAACTTACAGTCTAGTGTATTTGCAACAAGGCGGCCTTATTGCTGTCTTTTCAAGGCAACCTTCGCGTAAAAAGAATTCACGCCATGGAACGCTGTGAAACCAGTTCAAAGAAAACAATCTTTGACGGCTTACTATGATACTTTTTATTTTCATGTTCATCAAAGAAAAGTAACATTACTACTCTATTTATATGATGAATATTAGTTTGTTTTTGTTTTGAGTCGTGAGTGTTTTTTAGTATGCGAACATATTTGTGGTATTACCTGTAGTTCTGTTATACCTTTTCGTAGTAATTATTATAGTTTACGATAGATTAGATTATCATAATACAGACACCTTAGTGACCACGTCACGAACGATACATTGTATAAATTATTATTCTTCGAGTCAAGTGGTTTCGGCTGTGTATCAGTCAACTTCATAAGATGTATCTAATTCCAAAATAAGAATAGTTATATACCCATAATACGAGCAAGTGCAGCTTGACACTGGCAATCTCGAAATGAAAGTGTTAAGTCCCGTACTCTTGCAATAAGAGGTTGTAGGAAAAAATTGAGACGATTCGAAAGAGCTTATATTAGGGCCTATTTGAATAAAAATATTTTGAATTTGAATATTTTGAAATTGAAATTGAAGTTTCTAAGCAGATCTTGCGAGTTGTCACGCAATCAATTAGCATTTTCTGCATACGATAATGAAGCAGAGTATTCGGCAGGCGGCGCGCCGGCGCCCCCGGCCGCCAGCGCAGCGCCCGGCGCGGGATCGGCGCCCGCGGCCCCCAGCGCCGCCCAGGGCACGCCCGACTACAGCGCGCAGTGGGCTGAGTACTACAGGAACATCGGCAAGCTGAAGGAGGCCGAGGCCATTGAAGCGCAGATCAAACTTAAACAGGTATGAGCATATTCTGAATTAGACAATAAATAAACCTTAAAATAAACATTCAATTATAAATTAACAGCAATGTATTGTAACTAAACATCGTCTGTCTTGGATTCATTCTGGTCTTGTACAGAGAATTATGAAAAAAAGTAAATAATAATAACATAATAGTATGATGAAGTTAGTAGTGACGCTACCTTCAGTACTAGACTACATGGATTCGATCTCATACTTGGCAAACATTTTATTGCATTTGTCTATGTATTTGTATATCCTTTATAATATTAACGCAAAGTTGAATTAACACAGGATAGTTTCTATGCTCGACATCATCCGGGCGGAACAACGGTTTACCGGATCGGAATGTCACCACGGGCCTCAGCTAGTTAACAATCTATATATACAGCGTGTAAAAAAAGTCCGAAAAAACATTTAAAGGAGCTATAGGGTACCGTATGTACTGTCCCTTTGTAGAGATAAAAACCTGATGAAGCCAACGGTTTCGTAGAAAAACGATGTTCAATTCGACAACAATAATTAGCAAACGCAGCCCTAAAGTCATATGGTAAGGCGAATGAACTCCTTCTAATGCTATTAGTTACGATACAGAAGGGACACTGATTTTCATTATTTTTTTATTATACCTACATACAACTACGAATAATATTTTATTACAACAAAAAACAATTACATAAAATAAACATTCAATTGTTAGCAACACGAGGCGCCATCTAGCGACGATGAGTGGAACTTGTCACGAATTCCACCACTACCGCGCGACCACGAGTTAAAAAATGAGTGTTCTGAACTAACCGGCGCGCGTCATTATTTTCTTGGATTTGCACATAGAATTATTTATGATGATATTGTGTATTTATTGATTTGTGTCGATTGAAAGTTAGTCCTGGTGTTTAAATTGTTTATAATTATTATTTATTAAAGCTTTTTACGAAATTGGTAAAAATTACCATCCATAATATTACTAGTTTATACTCATTGTAAAAAAACACTACGTTCAAAAACAAATTGTGCCTACTGTCGCTTCTGCACAAATCCTTTTCATTTCTAGTCCACGTGGACTGTGGTCTATTTATGACAGAAAGTATTGCACCCAATGAATGGGCAAGCGCACGAGCACCTGATTGGCCGGCCGCAAGTCACTTGAAATTTAGCCCCGCCTTTCATCACTTTTGTGTATTTAGAAATGGTTCCGTAATATCCTTATTTTCTTTGTAAACAAGTTATTATTTTTAGGATTTTATTGTAATAAATAGCAGACAGACAGTAACAGGCTGTTACTGTCTGCCTGCTATTTATTACAATAAAATAAAAGTAAACCATGTTCCTTGATTACTAATTCAATGTGTTTTTAAAATTTCTATTTAAGGGTTTCGCAAAAAAAACATTTAATGAACCCTAAAACAAATCACCGCCATTTTTTTTTCTTCGTTCGGCACTATTCGGCAGCCGGCCGGTGTCGTCGCGTCGGGTCGGTCGGTCAGTCAGTCAGTCAAGTCAGTTCAGTCGGTCTTTGTCTGTTCGTGAGTTCAGTGCATTGTTCCTGCAATTAAAATGTCTCGTCAAATCATACGATGTATGTTTACTCAAACAATGAGTACTATGATATGATTTTGTGTGTTGGTGCCGCCGATGGTAACATCAACATGGCAATGGACTTCTATCGCCAGCGTTTCGTTGACGGTAGACCCCCGTCGCGTCGGAGCAACGCCAGCTGCCGTCCTACACGTGCTTCCGAAATATGTGCCTACGGCTGCACGAAACTGGGTCTTTCCACCCGTCGTCGCATCGTGAAGGTCGACCTAATGTTTACGGTGGATCTGAGTTGGAGACTCGAATTATCCAACATTTCGAGCAAAACCCGAGGACGAGTACCCGCCCGCCGTGCCGCCGCTGTGTTCAACGTTAATCACATGGTGATATGGAAAACTCTTCGCGACGACGGCCTGCATCCGTATCATTTCCGCCGGACACAAGAGTTGACGTCAGCGGACTATGAACCGAGGAAGAATTTTTGTTCGTGGTACAGAAATCGTGTCGCCAGCGATACAAATTTCGCGGCACGGATTTTGTGGACCGACGAGGCCAGTTTCACAAGGTCGGGCCTAAAAAATTTACACAATGAGCACCTGTGGGCTCACGTGAATCCGCACGCGGCTACGGAAAGCAGTTTCCAGCACCAGTGGCGCATCAACGTGTGGGCTGGCATTATTGGAAATAGAGTCATCGGGCCAGTGTTCCTGCCTGCGAGTTTGAACGCCGCGAATTATTTGGAACACCTAACCAATTATGTAGAGGAGGAGTTGTCAAGCAGTTTGTCAGTGATTGACTACGTTGAAACAGTGTTCCAACACGATGGAGCGCCTGCGCACTATGCACGCCCTGTGCGAAATTATTTAAATTCACGCTTCTCGGAGTGGATAGGGAGAGGAGGACCAGTGCCATGGCCCCCGCGATCTCCAGATTTAACCCCACTTGATTTTTTTTTGTGGGGTCATATTAAAAATTTAGTTTACTCTGTGGAGTGTAACACGCGCGAAGAAATGGAGGAGAGAATTCGTGTGGCGTTCAGAAGTATTACGCCGGCGATGTTGCACAACGTACGGACTTCTATTCTTCGTCGAACAGTGTTGTGTTACGAAAACGAAGGCAGACATTTTGAGCCATATCTGTGAAGTGAAGTGAAGTGTAATTATCGGTATGTACCTACCTACATTCTCATTCTACATTAATAGGTAGTGAACAGAGTTTGAAACTTTATTATCAAGGTAATAATTTGTGTTTAGATCTGTTACACATAAGTAAACTTATACACGTTACGACAATCGTAAATTGTTTGCAAATTATTGCTCGCCCCCGCCTCGCGCCGGTTGAAACAGTGCGGTCATAGCTGCCGCTGCCGCCGCCACCGTCACGGCCGTCAGGTATTTACTGGTTTTGCGTGAAAACCAGCAAGAGTTTATTTAGCATTTGCTAGCATGTTGTAAATGATTATTAAAAAATGATTTATTAGATTTTTGTTGTTTTACTTGTTACCACTGTACTGTAGGTAGCCTACCTACCTACCTGCCTGTGTAGATAATCCAGGTAATTTTGTTATTTAAATTAGATACCTACCTACTTTTATGTACATAATAGCCCTATAACTAAGTACGGTACGAGGGTAAGAAAAGTAGGTATGTTCATAATATTATTATTTTCTTTTGAATGAAGACCGCACTAGTCATTATTGTATTGATACTAATAATACTAATAGGCACGGGTTCGAATCCCGCACCATAGCGAGTTTCTTTTATTTATTTATCAAAGCAACACACAGATATTAATCATAAGAGATTACAATAGTTTTAGATTATTTATGTAACAAATAGTTACAAGATAAATATCCTTGAATCTTTTGATTTCTTTTGAATGAAGACCTCACTCATCATTATTGATATAATAGGCACGGGTTCGAATCCCGCACAATGGCGAGTGTTGCTTTGACAGCCCGGGGCAGCGCAGTTGTTTTTTTTTATGTCGTGCGTGAACATTATAGGTTTTGTATTTGTCTTGTTGTTGATGTGATGAGGTGTCTTGCCTCTCCACCTACATTGGAATGGCAATAACTATGATCATTTATTTTGGTGTGCACTTGTGCAGTAGAGAAGGTAACGTTAGCGAGAATAGCGCAAGCGCCACCCGCCGTGTCTATGTAGGTGCGCCCCGTCCCGCGCTCCCGCTCCGCTGCCGCAATCCCCGCGCGCCCCGCGCCGCCGTCTCGTAGTACTACGGCGGGAAGGGGCGGTATGCGGGGGTGAGACCGTATTAAGGTTGTCAAATATTTACACTCAAAATTAATTTTATATTTTTGTATGGAAGGTAAAAGTTGCTTTTACGAATTCAACATTTTCATAACTGACTATTTACACGATACCCATGCACATCCTTCAATGTTATTTCGGTCTTTTATTACACCCTGTATAAAAATGAAACCCGTTTTCCGTTGTCACGACATAACATGAAAACGGCTTGACCGATTTGGCTGATATTTTTTTTGTAGTTTTCTAATACTCTGTACAAGGTTCTTACGGAAAAAAATATTAAGAAAATCTCTCAGAAAGATTGAAAAAAAAACGAAACAGTACCCGGGCGAAGCCGGGCCGGGCAGCTAGTATTATATAATCTGTTGTCAATTATACAAGAATGTGTGACTTGGCAGGCCGCGGCGTCGGGCGGCGGCGGCGGCAGTGGGGCGCCGGGCGGGCCGGGCGGGCCTGGCGGGCCGGGCGCGGCAGGCCCCGGCGCGGCGGGCCCCGGGCCGGGCACCCCGGGCGCCTACGGGTACAACGTGTACGGCGGCGTGTACCCGGGCTACGCGCCCTACCCGTACCCGGGAGGGCCTCAGGGACCTTCGCAGCCCGACCACCCGCAGCAGTAAGCGTGAGTTTATAATACTATGTTGTGTCAACCAAATCTGAACTTATCTATAATAATAATCTATTTTTTATTTACAAGGATTTTAAAGTAAAACATAATTTCAATATTATTCCAAAATACAAGTTCTTGTGAGAGTCTGCGTTCCGAACTAGACCGATATCTGTATTACTTATTCAAATTAAATAAAAAAACAATTTTATTGTTTATTTGATGTAAAAAAAAAAAACTATTTATTCAATCAGAAGACTTGAAGTCAGAGTTAAGAAATAATAGTCATTTATATAGAAAACATTCTCCACTCAGCATAATGTTGTGATATTCCAACATTGTTTGTGTGTGTGTAGTGTACATTTATTTACCAGAGAAACATATTTTTATTGAAATTGTTATTTATTCCCTAGTTTAACTCTTGTGAATTTTTTCAGGCCACCTGACGGTGACATGGCCTTAAGTATCAACTATCATTAACAATTTTATTACCTCGGTTAACAATTAACATAGCTCAAGATTTAAACCCATCCAATGTTCAGATTTCGTTGTATCAAAATTAATGCGTTAAGAACAGGATCACATTTAGCTTCAGCTGTTTAATGGGAGTATATAGTTTTGGGTTATTTATTACGTAGTGTTAAAACTGCTGAACTTTTACCCCTGTACCAATAAATGTTGTGTAAAGCATGTATTGTTAAACAATGTTTTGTCACTTTCACACTTCATTTAATTATCCTCAAGAAAGACAATGACAAAACAGTGTATGTATTACTATATACTCGTTATTACTGCGTTTATTAGTAAGGGGATTATTCTATACTGTTTATTACACGACATGATTTGGTAAAACTGAATGAATGTAAAGAAGTAAGTATAGAATTGATAAGCACAAGTTTAGTGTCATAATTTTATTAACCTCATAAAAAAAATACTTCATACGAAAGCCTCTTGATTTGCCATCTCTCTAGGGTTTAATGCCTTTTGTTTTACATTGCTGTCTCTCACGTACTTGTTAAGGAGGGAAGTCCTTTCAATACTTCCTACTCCGACTGTCTTCTTTCTGATTAAATTCGTTGTGAGTTCCAAGACAGTTGTAGGTTTCTCTCCCGGGACGTCAATAAGCTTCATCGCTTATTGTCAATCTGAGGTCGCCGTTGTTGATCCTGACTACACAGGAGACACATCGATGGGAATGTGTGGTGGGCTTGTCCCGAAAGCCTATTACACTGTAATGGAATATTTGGAAGCTAAACTAATATGACAAGTCTGCCTCTCTCTTTTCCATTGCTGTGCCTGAAAAGGTTCATGTGTATTTTTGTGTTATATTTGCAATGAATAAATTAACAAGTAATAAAAAGAGTAGTAAAGTGAAACACCCAAATGCTAGCAGTTTTTCGTCTTATCAGCATAAGTGTTTTATTTTATTTTAAATGAGTTATTTTTTACTATTTTAATGTTTTCAAGTGAACTAAAAAATGTCTCGTTATATGTAAATAAGCATTATTCGTTAATTAAAACATTTTATTTATCGTCTCCACCTCTTTAAGGCTATTTCACATGATGGCATATGTACGGCGCGCGGGTCGGTGCGCGCCGCGCGTTGCCGCGCGGTAATGTAGACGATAATCACCGTTTACTTTGGTCTTGTACCGCGCGGTTAGTAGTTCCGCGCAGCACCGCGCGGTCATATGAACTTGCCTAAAATACTACTGCTGATAATTTGGCGTTTCATAAATGTGTCGAGTAATAAACAGCACTTATTTGAGACTTATCCGTTAGCACGGAATCGCACCAAATTCTCTATCCTTTTCGGTCGTTATAATATTAGAGCAGAAAAAAAAAACAATGTACAATCAGTACACCTGACTGTACATTGTTCGTCAGGTTTAACACTTCCAGTACAGTTTTGGCTCTTATGACATAGAACTTAAGAATGGTACAAATCCAGTCCAATATGTTAAGGTCGACCTGCTCTTGACTGTACCATTCTTACAATGCGACTGCACGGGGAATGCTACAGTGTCCGTTCTCATGTCGTGTTGCCACACCGGTGTTTGTATCACTTAAAAATTGTAACATTAGCTAACTTTTTAAAACATGATTTTACACACTCTGAATGTTACTATTTGTCCAACAACGTTATATAACACCGGTGTGCGAGGATAACATGCGATCGTGTTAAATAGAAAAAAATTATATCCATGCTGTCAGATTAGTCTCAATCCTTCATATACCAACATGTGTATTGAATTTAATATAATTTATTATTATTTTGTAGTTATTCTGATTGCATGTTAATGATAAATAAATGGGTTCTAAAGGTTTTTAATTTCAGCATTTAATTACAAGCATGTGTTAATTAAATTCTCTTTCAGTTCGCACGATTATTATAAGATGTTTTTTATTATATGATTGACATGGTTTTACTATTTATTATGTATGATATTTGTTGTAGCAGATATAAGTGTTAATGTAACGTAATTTGTTTAGTTTTATACGATGCTTACACTGCATTTCTCTCTTAGTGCCATGTTGTGTAAAGGCAATGTGTAGTTAATACATCTTTTCTTGTTTAGTCTGGTTATGTTCCACCGCTTAGTAAATGGTAAAGCGATGAGGGTCTGTCGGGCTCTACTCGTTTGCCACCAAAATACTCGCAACTCGACTAAATGACTAGTCTAGAGTGCATTAAGATTTAATCCATGAACGAATCAATAATGGAACGTCTTGAAGTCATTCATTTTAGTTTTGTATTTTTATTTATAACTAGCTGACCCGGCGACCTTTGTTCTGCCTTAGAGGCAACCCTGCCTTACCCTAACCTATCCTATGTCCTTCTCCTGGTTCTAAGCTACCTCTCCACCAATTTTCAGCCAAATCGCTTCAGCCGTTCTTGAGTTATAAATGGTGTAACTAACACGACTTTATTTTATATTATAGACTAGCTGACCCGGCAAACTTTGTTCCGCCTTAGATGCACTACCCTACCCTACCCCTACCCCTACCCTACCCTACCCTACCCCACCCCTACCCTACCCTACCCTACCCTACCCCTATCCTACCCTACCCTACCCTACCCAACCCCTACCCTACCCCTACCCTACCCCTAATCGAGTTTTCATTGTTTTTAAGATGTATTCTGCTATTCGGGACGGAAACAAATCCAACAAATCAAAAACCATGGCAATCGGTCCAGCCGTTCTCGAGTTATAAGTGTTGTAACAAACACGACTTTCTTTTATATATATAGGTATATAGATTAGACTTACAATCATATTATTAGTTAGTTTTTTGAGTAGTCGTAAATTGATTATGAGTTAGATGTTTGTAGCTCACCAAAAGTACAATGAGCTTCATTGCTTATTGTCAATTTGTTTCCGATGTTAATCTTCACTTGACGGTAGCTGGTGACGGTGTATGGTTAGTTTTGGTTAGAAAACGTATTTGTGCATGTGATATCATACTACAATTTACTTATATAAATATAATTGTCTACTAAAAAAGTAAATAGATTAACCTAACTTTCCCAAAATTATTTATAAACCGTTACATTATCATTTTGAAATTGTACATTGACAATGCTATACAATGTTTAGTGTATGTAGTGTTGCAGATGTAGGCCAGTGCTGGGGTTGCCTGCTCACAAGAACGCAAATAAAATACCAGTGTTGCCATGTTTTTGCCATGTTCGTTTTATTCTGATTGCAGAGAGCTGTACCAGCGATCGCTACGGGATGAAGACATCATTTAGCTATTAGAATTATATGTTAAGCAAATTTAACCTGTTTGGGGACTCATTCCTTCGTATATGCCCACTAAAAACAGTATTTAAATGGACCTGACACTAATACATTAGCACAATGGGGCATGAATCTTTGCAGGCCGAAAACATTGAACTTATAAGCATACACGTCGTAAATTGAATTTTTATGTTACCGGGTTAAGTTTTAAAATCAAAATCAAATTGTAAAGGTCGAAAGGTGAACATCACGCCACTCATAAATTGATTCTTATGTTACTGGGTTCAAAATCAATTAAAATGCTCGAAGTGTACTGGGTTAAATTTCAAAATCAGAGTGTAATGCTCGGTAATAGATACTGTGGTCTTTTGATCATATACAACGTTATACGATGTCGGACATAATCGTATGAGAAATGTCTAGAATCATCTCTTATTCATGATGCTATTGTATTTGACACCGTATGCCACAACGCCATCTAGTCTCAAAGTAAGCAACTAAACTTTTACTAGATTGCTGATAAATACACATAATAAAATCGTGTCGTTAGCTCGCGGTGGTACTTAACATCGAAATGTCGTGTTTGGCCAAAATTGATTACATATTATTGGTTCCATAAGTTTGGTGTAAATTCGTTTATAACAAAAGACATTGTCATTTTTGCATTCGACGCATATCTAGTCAGCATCAGAAGATAAAGTTGTAAGAGGAAAAATGTACTAGCTGAAAATTATATTCATTGTATGGAAAGTTTTTAGGCAAATTTTGAAATGTGCACAAGTTTTACATTCTATGATTTCATAATTTTTTACTTTTACAACTTTTCCGATTTCTCTAAGGGCAAGACTGTTACGGGTCCAGAATGTTCTTGAAAACTTCCTAATCTTTGTTGGGTATTGTACAAAACAAAGTCCAGGCCTTACAGAACTTCGCCGGAACGGTAACAAACGAATGCAAATTTGCCAATATCAAACGTCTCAGGTCCATTATAATCCCAAACTACAGTCACATATCAACATGTGTTATGTACCTTTTCTTTATCATGTACTGAGATTATATTTACCGCTTACTAATTTTTATTTCGAAAATGACGGCGTGTGGTGAATACTCTTATAATATTGTGTCGTTGTTAATTTTGTGCCAATTGCCGATCTGTCCAGGTTGTAAAGATAAGCCACACAGCTTGTAAAGATGTAAGACCCACCACGGAGCGTAGAGACGCATACTTCGCCACCGCGAGGAGTCGAGGTAAATGCACTGAGTGACTGGTACCCCTTGTAACATGTATGGCCGGTTTCATTGTTGCGCCCGTACCAGGTCTATTTGTCCCGTACCAGGGTCTATTCTTAATCTGGCAATGACAGGTGTAAAATCCGACTCGCTTGTCAAATTTTCATCTTACAACGACACATGTCAAAAATGTACAATAATGTCGGGGTTAATAATAAATGTTTAATAAATAGGGATTGGCTGTCATTTTCGCGCTTTTCATATAGCTACACCTGCCGGTCAAGTCATAGTTGAAGTGTAAAAGCGTGCGTTGACGTCGCTAAACGCGCAACAATGAAGCCGGCCTATTGAGTGAGGCGATCGCGTTCGACGCGCGTCGGCACGTAACCCTACTTGACATTTTAATCTTATTGTATTAGTGTAAGTCAACCCCCCGTTTCGATCTTATTAATAATAATGTCTAGGTGTAACTGGTGTAAGATTAAGCTGGAATTCTTACGATTAGGTTGTAAAACAATTCAATTACATTAGAGTATGTATTTCGATTAAAATTTAGCTTTGGTAACCGTGAAAGTGTAAGGAGCGATTGATTCTCGGCGGCCCGGTAGCCGAGTACAACGCCTACAAGACCTTGTATTAATGTTTAAGATATAAAGTGTATGTTATTCCATATCGTGTGTTCATTTTATTTCTAATCAAATTTCTCTCCACAGTGTAAGGTGAGTCCCCTATAAATTGTTGACGCACCGCAATATATCGCTTTGTTTATATTGATTAGTATCACGCCATGTGTCATTTGATATGTGCATTTCTAGGTGGTCTCAACATGTTGTAGTAATCCATTATAGTTACTCTTATTTTATAAATGGCTTGTGACTTGCCTTATGTGCCTTCCACAGCGCAGACACAGCGATCCGACAACACCGCAGACAGAGTGTTAATATTGTTCACATATTTTTGTTTACATAATATTTTTATACATGTGTACTTTTTTGATATGACCTATGTTATACATTGTATATTTTTGTGTATAAATATTTCACTGCCTTCATTGTTGTCGGTCTGTTAAAGGTGCGAGACCAAATATATAGTCACGTAATATGGTGTTTGGGAGAGAGAGCGCGTCGACTAGCTGGCCTGGTCTGGTATACCGCTATAAACTGTTGGTAAGTATATTAGATGAAATTAGACATGTGATTTTTATCTGACTGCTGTTGTTTCGATACGTCTACATCGTTAATTTGCGAGAAGAAAGATATAATTAAAAGAATGGATTAGTGATTATGGTTCCTACAAAATATATGAACCTCGTTTCGCTCATGTAGTTAGAATCACGTTCGCGCCCAGAGCGGAACAAACAAATCATTCATTTTCTCTCCAATCTCAATTATCAGTTTGTCAAGTGTATCAAGTAATATTACCATACCCACTCGGGTTTCTCTGACGTAGATGGTAGCGAATGCTGCTTAGGTCTAAATAGGCCGTTACAAAATAAAATATATTTGAAATTGATGTTCTTATTGTAGTTTTTGCTTTTTTAGTATTTTTTTTAGTTATGTCACTTTTCTCGCAAATGTGCGTATTTTCTGGTACCTACTTATTTGTTGTACAGTCAATCAATGAAAGACTGCTCACCTTGTGTCGGGCTTTTATTAATTTGATTAAAGTTTTCTAAATATTGTGTGAAGGGATATTTTGTTTACAAATATATGTACTATGCAATTACAAAGTTTCAAGAGTTCTCAGTTTTTACCCTGGTTACCTTTTTCGTTGATTGACTGTACTTTAAGCTCATGATCTTTCGTGTACCTTAGGATCAGAGAGTAATTTTGACTTTGAACTAACTTTTCCTGTATTTACCAAATGTGCCATTGAAAAGTTAAAAAGGTTTGATTCCTGTTATATATCTTAAACGTAATTTAGAATGATCTAAATTTTAGGGTGATATTTTAAATAACTATTATTGATGGGGAAGGGAAACATGAAATAATGAAACCATGAAATTGGATCTACAAAAATTAATACACAGGAGTTCGGAGATCGTAGGTATCTGATGAGCGATAACAACTAAAAACGTAAGTATGTTGGTACAAAAAAGTAACATGAAAACATTTTCGGTGTGTAAAAAAGAGCACATTTCGAATTGCAGCGTAAGTCGAATTTTTACTGTTGAAATGGGCACTATTTAATTTTTACATAAAATACCAGTTTCTACCTTTCATAAAGTGCAAAATGTTTGTGTGATATCAGTAAAGCACTTGCGTATAAATCTATAGAACTTTGCTACCATTATCTACAAAAGACTACACAAGTACTGGACTGTTCAAGTTTGCTATAATGGCGAGCCTGAAAAATGTGAAAATATGCCTTTATTCCCAACAGTCACTTTATTTGATGTTATGTGTACTACTGAAACTTTTTATGTACCCAGTGGGTGTGTTTTATTTAATATTTGTTCCTATCCAACCGAACTTTTAAATTTTTAATAACTAAGAACAAAATCGTACTAGGTATGTCTAAAAAATATTTTTCCCACTTTAATGGATTTTTCTACGAGTTTTGCTATAGGTAGGTCATAAGTGAGTTTATAGTAATTTAGGTGCAAAGACAGACTTTATGATATACATAATCAAACATGCATTGCCATTACATTATTTTATTTTCATTTGTTATTCTGTGCTATTTTATTAGATGTGTACTAACTTATGTATTATGTACGTATAGATTAATGACATGACACTATTTTAAATATAATAATATTGTGTGTGTCTATTATTTTCAGAAAAATGGAATTTCGAGAATTTCTTTTATTTCCTACTGTTTTTTATTTTCTGTGTAGAAAAATATTTTTGAATTAAGTGTTGCCATCTATACTACTATTTCTACTACTTTTTTAGATTATTAAAAAATACCGTATATTTTGATTTATTTTGTGATGAAATTATTGTTAATTTTGCAACATATACATCACCACCTATTTTCGATTTTCACAGTGCGACGTCGTTGGCGAATAAATACAAAATGACAAAAATGTTGTATTGTTTTATTTTAAATTAACTAGCTGTCCTATTCTATACAATCTCAACGCATGCATACTCTTTAGATAAATAACAACACACTTAATTAGTTAGTCTTAATATTTAGATCATAAATTAAAACTCATTCACTATTAAACATCAATAAACAACAAATCGCTAAAGTTATCTTACAAATTTTTATTCACCATTATCGAAATCACAGTAAATAGGTAGGTACTTCATTTCTTCAACCATCTATAATTGAAGTAATAGAAGCTTTTCCTATGTTGGCTCTATTTTTCACTAGCCGACACGTTACTGGTCCAGCCAAAGAAAGGGGGAAACAATATTACGTCCACTAGATAAATGATATACCTACTTAAATGAATATTGTAAGTATAGGTAAATGGAGAAACTGATGAAAATTTCGAAAACGGGCTAACTGCAACAGCACTGCGACAAAAGTTATAAATAAGTACCTACTTAATGTTAGCTTCACACTCTTGGGAAGTTAGTGAAGTTAGAAATTCGAATTCCACTCGCGAAGTTGAACAAGAGTACTTCTTCGCGAGAGAGTGTAAACTCTGAATAATAGTCCTGACATTTTTAGATCATAGAGTGCAATCTGCACCACGAGAAGAGACCGGAGGAGTGCTTGGTTTGACTTGAGCAGTAGACTATTTTTACTAAAATTGTACCTACTAATAAAAGTCTTCTGAGCAAGTCAAATCATGAACTCATCGGGGCTCTTCTCTCGTGGCGCGGATTGTTATACGTACCCTACTCTATCTATGGCTTTTGGCATAAAATCGTGGAAGGACCAAAATGCAGTAAGCGTTTTTTTTAGTTAAGTATATTTAAGTTTATTAATACGCGAATAGGTACATTATAAAAATCTAGGTTTTATAATTTTATTTAAAGTGTTTAAGTAAATCTGAAGAATAGCTTCTGAATATTTTAAGATAAATAGATTACTATGTACTAATATCTATGTGGGGATTGTTCATTAGATGTTTGTGAGACCAATGATGTTGAAGACGCGCTGCTGGAGCGTATTAGACGGGATAATCTGGAGAGAGGTGCCGTGGCCCATGGCTCCAGTGGACTCCCCGCCTCTTGCACTGGAGACACCCTAAAATACAAAATATTCTTATTCAAATAGACCCATTACAACTTAATTACAAGCTCTTTCGAACCGTCTTTTCTTATCCTACCGCCAGTTCAGACGGCAGATTTGTAGGTACTAAGAACTGGTAAGAATCTGAATACTTGCTTTGGACATTTGTATACCCTGTATTTCAGGATGGTAGAGGCATAAATCGTCAGTCACAAAAAAATCGCAGCTAAGTAAAAAAGTTCACGAGGACGAGGACCGGCGAGTTTTAATTTTATATCTACCTAAGTATGCGAAATAAGAATGCTCCCAATTTAAATTTACCAAAAGCTACGCTATACTAAAATAGGTATCATAGAAAGGCTACGTACCCATGTAGCCAGAGTGGCCATAGTACTTACGTGAGTAGTTAGGTACCGGATTTTTTTATCCCGGTTCCTCCGTAAGTCATTATTAAGATAGAGCACGAAAGAAGGAACGCGTCTTGTATGGTACCCCCAAAATTTCATATTAATTTAGATTACTTATTCGTTTTTTTAAATTAAAATAACTGTCTTTTATATGGGCTAAATGCCTATCGGACCCTACCTGTTATTACGCCGAGGCCTTGCAGTTTTCGGACGCACTCTCCGTCGTTCTGTTTTCGGTTGCTCCGGCGGCGCACCAGCCTCGACGTCAACACCGCTGCCTGCTCCTACAATTTTTTTTTAAATCACACAGATTGAGCTAGCCCCAAAGATCGAGACTTGTGTTATGGGACGACTCAACGATACATACGTCATAGTAATAATAATCCTTGCTAATATCCGTGCTATGCCATTTGTAATCCCTAGTTTTCCTCCGTGACGCCAATGCGTTCTAACTTCACCAAGACGTTGGGAACATGGTGGTGGAAGTTTTATAACTAGATGTTACCTTCGGCATCGCCTGCGTGTTCCAGAGGATCTGCTATTGATTTAAACTTACTTTTTTCCCGTGGGAATAAGATGTTTATCCGGGATAAATAGTGCTTATGTCAATCGGTTCGTTACTTTCGATGGGAACGAAGAACAAACACACTTATTAGTGTGTTTGTTTGTCGCATTATGGATGATTTGTTTATCGAATTTCTTATGGCAATGGGGACAATAGGATTATTGTGCGGGTAATATTGCGTCCGTTAGTAGTTAGTTGCTATATACCTACTTACCAACTATGTACATTGAATGCTCTGCTGGAGCTTGCCCCGTCGCTTGTTGAATGCACAAAGGTCTGGCAGCTTTGATGCGAGCAGCAACGTCTCTCCTGCCTCCTATTGCCCTGTTGCATTATTCAAAGTAAAAAATATATTATATGGTTCTTAAAAACCTATACAAATATAATCTATACTAATAGTATAAAGAGGAAAGATTTGTATGTATTTTTGTTTGTAACGAATAAAATCAAATCTACTGGACCGATTTCAAAAATTCTTTTTTAATAGCGGCTACACATGATCAGTTTTAACTGTCACTTTAAAACTGAACAGTTTTAACTGACAGTCAAAACTAATCGTGTGTGTACCTAGGACCAAGTATAATGGCGGAAACACACTACCGTGTCGGGGCCTGTCGTGTCGCGCCAGAAGCATATCGCCTTCATACATTTTATATGGTTAGGAGCACATTTGTAGGGCGTGTCGTGTCGTGACTCGCTCTGTCGTGGCGCGGACTGCTGGCCGCCGATTGCGCCACGGCGGTGGTGGGGGTTATGACGCGACACGACACGCCCTGCAAATGTGTTTCTATACCCACGCGCGGCTCGTGGCGCGAACAAGTGGACGCTTTTTTTTAAAATTTATTTTTGCAGCGTGATAATGAGTTACTAGGTACTAGATTCCTGATAAATATACTTAAATACTTTTTTTTGTAAATAAATACCATTATACATTATAGAAAACACCCAGACAAGGGCAAACACTGCGAGCTTCTGTTCAGAAATGAAAGAAATAAACGTCTGGCGTTTATTTCGTTCATTTCTGAACAGAAACGCGCCCCGACACGACACGTAAGTGTGCACACCCACCGTCACGACAGAGCGCGACACGACAGGCCCCGACACGGTAGTGTGTTTCCGCCATAGAATGGACAGATTAAATTTTAGAACGACAATGAAACTGTCTTTGCTCTCTGTCTTGCTTATAGCAACATTCAGTGTGAAAAAAAGAAACAAACATAGACAAACATCACCGTCTAGAACGTCAGCGTGTCAACTTTTGAGACATTTGGTAGCCGCTTGGATATCAAAGCTCGTGTTGGATTTTTTGTGTTTTGAGGTGATAATTGGACTTATATAAAGAAAAATTGTGATACGGATTTTCGTTTTGAACCATAGCTTGCGTAGCCATTGGTTGTAAGAGTAGAATGGGTGTTACAACGGAAAGCGATCAAAGGATATCTTTTCATAGGTAAGTTATCGACTACATGATTTATATTTTTTGTGCAGGAAATACATTACATGATCGGTTTTTGTAAAGTTAATTGAACCCTAAAGACGATTCAACAAACCCATTACTTTTATACAAAGATTTGATTTTATACATTACGTTTATTGAGCTTTGACAGATGATGTACCTTAAATATTGTACGTAGAGTTGTCACATTGTATCGATAAAATAATAAATTGTATGCGTTTTTATTAAGGTTTAATTTATTCCTAGTTCTCTTGCCCATTGGGATGAGGGTTAGTTAGATAAGAGTAATCAAAGTAATATAGATCTTGTGTTTTTCAGGTTTCCTGACACTAATATAAGAAACAAGTGGATTAAGAACATAAAACGAGATAATTGGACACCTTCGCCATATTCTCGCCTGTGCTCATTACATTTCGATGTATCTTGCTATCGGGCAGGTAATTTAGATGAACACGCTACGGAGTATTATGTGACGTTTAATCATAACATATTAGAAATCATTTTAATAAACTAGTCTTATTTAGTGGTCAGTAGATGCAGTAAATAACTAATCATCAAGCACTTTAAGTAAATTCCTGTAAGTCTTTGTTTATTGTTTTTTGATCCCTAGTTGATTTTTTAAAAATAAGAATTGTTAAATTGGTGACATTATACGGATTATTTAACAATTCCTATTAGATATTATAATTATTATTACATGTGTGTATAATGATTACAAAATGATCATGATTATGATGTATGATTTTATTTAATTTAAATATTTTGAATAAAAACCTTTTAAGTACCTATTTGCTTTATTTATTCTTCACCCGCATTGAGTGTAGGTAATCTTTTTATTTGGCATATTTAAAAAAAAACATAAATACCTAAAGTTACTGATAGATGAGTATTTGACATTCCTATCGATAGGTGTCGATAGTGTGTATTTAATTGTTAAAGAATATTTCTGTCAGCAATATTGATTTATAGCTGGACTGGGACTGAATAAAAAACATAGACCAACCCTTTGAGCTGCTTATCTTCCCAGGGTATGTCGTAAAAGCCGACGTGATCATACCCACTCCAACATCGGACTGTCTATGGGGGATAACGATAGGAATGTTCGTCATTGGTAATCTTGGAACGAATATCAGGTTGCTGTGGTTTGACTAAATGACTTATGGTTCTACTCACCCCGATAGGGAAACTAGGGGGTTATGCATCTGTTTCTGTCTTTAATCATTTGATTTGTCAAGTGTTCTCAGATCTTAAAATGAACATTAAATATTAAATCGATATTAGTCGATAAAGACACGGTACATCTCTAGTGATCCTATATAAAAAAACAAAAGTTTATATAGCATACTGGCTTCATGAGCACAAAAGACGTTATAGACAATGATATATCTATCTCTTTTTTACTTAAGACGGCACATATTAGTGTGAAAGACAATACCCATGTATTTCTTTCGTCTAAAATACAATCCGTCCATTCTTATACTTGGTCCTAGGTGTGTACGATGAAAACTGTCAGTTTTTTTATTATCAGTTAAATCTGATGATTTATTTTGGCCACATATTTTTTAACTGAACTGACGGAACTGATAACCTCAACCTACTCTCTCTAGTGAGTGGAGACACTAGAGAGAGTAGGTTGAGGTATATTTCTTCACTCATTCTGAGATAGTTGTGCCAATCCTTTGGAACAACTTTTAATTCGGTTAATAAATTAATATGGGAATAATGTTTCCTTTTTTTTAACCATTCTTTACACCACTCTTTGCGTTTTTTTTTACTTTTTAAAACTAATAATAAACCAAGCACGGCTAAAGCGTCGTCATCCGATGACATCTTGACTTGAGAATAAAATGGATGGTGTTGTGTACAGTCAAATCAAAAGTGAACGTGTGTGGCCACAAGGGACGTCAGTTTTGACTGTCATATAAAACTGTTCAGTTTAAAGTGACAGTTAAAACTGATCATGTGTAGCCGCTATTAAACAGTTGCTCAAAAAGTGACGTATTGCAGGGACGTTTAGCGTTCGGAAAGTGGGCTATTACACACGCGTGCTTTTTCTTTACCTTTTCCGCACTCGTGCGTTCTCTTTCCCAACTGTCAAAATTAATGTCTATTAAAAAGAAAAACTCAACCACGAAGTTTTTATTTAAAAAAAAATCATAGAAGATTTTATGACTCATGCAAATATTTATAAAAAGAAGCTACTAATTTGTTTCAATATCAGATTTAATGATTTGATTCAATGAGTTAGGTTAGGTTTCATTTCATTTCATCTCATTAAATTTCATTTTCATTTCATATCAATAAAAATATTCTACTGAAGACTTGGCTGTATGGGCATAGTTCCCTTTGCCTACCCAGAATGGGTGAAGAAAACAAAAAAAATCTCTGCTTGTATTCTTTAATGGCGGAAACACACTACCGTGTCGGGGCCTGTCGTGTCGCGCTCTGTCGTGACGGTGGGTGTGCACACTTACGTGTCGTGTCGGGGCGCGCTTCTGTTCAGAAATGAACGAAATATACGCCAGACATTTATTTCTTTCATTTCTGAACAGAAGCTCGCATTGTTTGCCTTTGTCTGGGTGTTTTCTATAATGTATAATGGTATTTATTTACAAAAAAAAGTATTTAAGTATATTTATCAGGAATCTAGTACCTAATAACTCATTATCACGGTGCAAAAATAAATTTAAAAAAAAGCGTCCACTTGTTCGCGCCAGGAGCCGCGCGCGGGTATAGAAACACATTTGCAGGGCGTGTCGTGTCGCGTCATAACCCCCACCACCGCCGTGGCGCAATCGGCGGCCAGCAGTCCGCGCCACGACAGAGCGAGTCACGACATGACACGCCCTACAAATGTGCTCCTAACCATATAAAATGTATGAACGCGATATGCTTCTGGCGCGACACGACAGGCCCCGACACGGTAGTGTGTTTCCGCCATACGGTTGGCGCCATTTTCCAAAAATTTTCTTTGCGAGTTTAGTTGTTTGTTGCACAAAATGAGTAATTAAATTGCTTAATTTTTTTGCAACTGTATTAAAAATAGTCGTTCAGTACACGTGCGGAACCGTCATTGCAACTTGTTCCGACTGTCAACCCTCACCTTCGGCTGCGCCTCGGCTCGGGTCGACATTTGTCGGAACTCTTTGCAATGACAGACTTTCCGCACTTGTAATGAAATGTACTATTATCGTTTGTAAAGGTACATAACCCCGCGGAACATAGGCTATATTATTATTTTCCAAAAATTAGGAATCCTTAGTAAAACCCAGTAGTAGTATTTTATATTTTGTCTACTGGATAGCATAACTATTTATGATAATAGCTCGACAGTCTGTTACTTACGAGCTGTTCCCAGAGCTAGGCAGCTCGTCCCACGGTACGTCACTTTCCACTGCGCTGCTTTCTGATGCCACTAGGTACATGGATCTGTCAAAATAAATAAAATAATATAAAAAAAATTATATTCACAAATAATACTAACAATAGCTGCTGCCCGCGTGTCCGCGATAATTTTATGCACAGCAGCGCCATTATATCAGACTTTTGTCAAAATCCTACGGGCGTACTTTTCGGGTAAACATAAGAAATACCCTGTGTTATCGGCTATCTGTGTACCAAGGTATCGGCTACCTACGAACCAAATATAAAAGTTGGTCCAGCCATTTGAGCGTGAAGAAGTAACAAACACACACAAACTTTCACCTTTATAATATTAGCACAATACTTCCTATAGCCTATAGGCTTGTTAGTATCATCTCGTTTTCCTCATGGACCAACTTGTACGCACAACTAGGTAGTTGTGCTATCCTAAATAAGTTTTTCTAATGGCACAACAGTAACGAAAGACGAAGTTCGTTGATCGACGCACACGATAAACACATTTTTATTGCGTTTTTTTATACCACTAAGGTGGCAAACAAGCATACGGACCGCCTGATGGTAAGCGGTCACCGCAACCTATGGACGCTTGCAACACCAGGGTTATCACTCGCACGTTGCCGACTGCCGTTGTTGTATGTACCTTATTCTATTCCTATTCTACCTATTCTATTTTTTTTTTATACCACAAAGGTGGCAAACAAGCTTACGGTCCGCCTGATGGTGAGCGGTCACCGCAGCCTATGGACGCTTGCAACACCGGGAGCATCACTCGCGCGTTGCCGACCCTATTTTCTATTTACTAAAAACTCGGACAGGTAACAATTTTTTCAAATAGAATTTATTGTCTAACAGTCTAAACTAGAATGGGATATCCGTAAATTGTAAGTGTATAGCTAAATTGTGAAAGTTTATCGACCTGGCTGGAACATAGAGGTGCGGGGGCGGGGGCGCCGCGCGCTTGGACGCCGACCGCGCACGACGAGCTCGGGAGGCACGGCCCAACAGCACTGACTCTGCACGAAGTTGGAAATAAAACAGTATTAATCTAATAAAATGAAAAGTCGTAGAGGTTGTTATAAGAGAGGTTTAGTGCAGGCACCTGATATGGGGTCGCTGTCGCTGTGCTCCTGGCGCTCGCGCCGCCAGCCGGCGTCGGCGGCGGGCGCGTCGGCCGCCACGCCGAACAGCCCCGACACCGCGCCCGCCACCACCTTGCGCGCGGAGCGGGCGGCGCGCTGCAATTACATACAACATATTGCTTCTCTTTTCTATCTTCAACTAGCTGACACGGCAAACTTTGTTCCGCCTTAAGAGTCACTACACTACCCTACCCTACTCCTACCCGTAGGGGTAGGGGTAGCCCTACCCTACCCTAATGAGATAAAAAGTATCCTGTGTCCTGCTCTTGGTTCTAAATCTTTCTTTTATATATTTAGAGAACGAAACTCACGGTCGCATTGATATCAACTTCTGGTATTCCAGTCATATCGGCCGCCTTCTCCGCCAGACTCCTAAGCTGGGGGCTGGCAGGATCCACCTTCTCAGCCAGGGTCACCAGCTCGTGGAAATAGTCTCTGAACACTTGCTCTGGACAACAGGAAAAAAAGTATAAGTTCAAGGTGCTCCTGACTGTACAAACCCTCCCTGATACCCACGAATAAAAGGAACTCGAACAGCTTAATAGTTTTTTATATATAATATAAAACACATAATAATATAAGTGTTTCACCCTAAGAAATGTCAATGGACATTATTCTTAAAAAACATTTTAAAACTTTATGTTAAATTAAAATCACTTATTGAAGTGTGCCAACACGCTTTAAAAAAAAACCATAAGCTAGATCGTAACAATTAAAACATAGAACCTCTTTCTTTATTGAAGTCGGTTAAAAAGTGAACTCTTGGAATTTTAGATGGGCGACCTATGTCCAGCTGTGGGACAATTTAGGCTAATTAACACAAATACTTACCTAATTTATGTATAAACTGTATGAATACCTATATATAATACTCTTAAACGAGAACGATTGGCTGTAAAATCTTATTCTCTAAAAAAGCGTTCTAATTCATTGAATCTTAATAATAATAATAAAATAAAAAATAAAAAAAAACATTTTCCTTACCGGTTTTCGCAACCTCAGCTTGCACTTCCTGAGGCAGCATGACACTCACACTCAACTGCCCTGGGCCTGGTACACTCTTCATGATACCAGGTGTTACCTGGTTGCTCAATATTCCAGAAGTTTGCGTCTGGTTATTCAAAATTCCTGGTGTTGTCATTCCTGGTGCTGCCATATGAATAGTTTGATTTCCCGTAACATTAGCATACACTGTAAAATCAAATTCAATAATTTACCTTATTAAGTTAAGTTTAGTATAATTTATTTTAATAAGTTTAGTTGAATTGACAAAATTTTCCTAAATTTTAAATGTACTTAATAAATTTTAAGTGTTTAATGTTTTACTTGGTGCTCCAGTTGTGATGGTTTGTGTAGTTGTAGGTGGTAGAAGTAATTGGCTTGGAGACGGCACCGGCGCAGGCGCAGCGAGCACCGATGTTGGTACTTTTGGAGCTGTCTTTCCATTCACCAATAAATCCGGAGTCGGCTGCTTTTGTTGCTCTGAAAAGTATGTAGTAAAATTGTATAATATGGTAACTGGTGTATAAAACGGTATGACAAAAAGGCGTTAAAAATGGATGAATAAATACGGAAAATAAACAGTAGGTACAGTAGGTACACTGCTGCACGTATCTCATTCGCCATTAGAGATCTTACAATCCACAGTCATTCAATTTTGCCGGAAGTCGAGATTCAGAATCTCCATAGAGGCTCGTGGTGTTGCCAGCCTCGGTGCTACAAAGTGTGACTGAACCTAGTTTGTGTAATGTTTAGAAAAGTTTTTTAAAAACTAAACAGTTCATACCAGTTGCACCCAATTCAAGTTCAGTAAAAGCCATGACGTTGAGGGCGGATGACAGAGCCGGCGCTACGCCGTCGCCCGCCTCCGAAGCGATCACAGCGACTGACGACACCACACAGTCCGGTGGGGGGGCTGTGCCTCTGCGACTGTGAATATATGTTTTTTTTTTTAAATCAAATCGTTTACAGACAATAGGCACACAGACACTTAAACATAAACAAAGAAACGATCTTTATTTTTCTCTCACAAAAACATATAAACGTAATTATTAAATATGCTTTTCAATAAGATAAAAGTAAATAAAATAAAAATCTACAAAATTCACATAGCGACACATGCCTCTATTCTCGTAACAAAAACAGTTTTAATCTTAATTTTTATGGTTAAAGAATACTTATTTCTCAAAAGAATTACAAATTCACTTAGTGAAACTTGCATCTCATCTGAAACTCACGCACTATCTCGCTCAAATCTCATTTTGTAGGACTGAGACCGCGATTGAGACTGGTTTTTGGTACGAGAAGGGGGGGGGGGGGGTGTCCCAAAGTAAACAAGACCAAATACAAATGCCATAATAAACGTTTGAAGTTTTAAACATGCTGGGATCAAAATGGATCGAAGGGGACTAATTTAAAATAAACTTTTTGTATGAGAATAAGTTGATATTTCTACTTACGGCAAAGGTACTTTGGTGGGCGTAGAGATAGACACACGCCCCCACATGAGTCTACGAAGCTCCTCACCACTGATGCCTCTTTTACGTAGTTCTGATATAGTTACTCTGCCCACTCGCTACAAAAAAATTATTGTAGAAATAAGTAAGTAAATATTATACTTATTACCTATAGATATTATAGCCAGTTTCTGAAACGCATTTTAATTTTAAACATAATATTTAGATCAAGACAAAATCTAATTATGGCTAATTAGCCGATGGCAGATAAAATCTGGCCTCTGCCAATCCGCATTGGAGCAGCGTGGCAGAGTACGCTCTAGTCCCCTTCGATTGAAGGGAGACCCGTATCCCTGCAGTGGGATGATTATGGGTTGTTATGATGATGATGAGATAAAATCTAAAGAAAAAAAATAATTTTAATTCCACATTTTGTCTCGAGTTATCACTTTTTTTTGACAGTGACAGCAATAAGTTAATCTGTCATTAACTTTAAAGATGCGTTTCAAAAACTGGCTGTTAGTATGGGAAAGAGAAAGCGCCGCCTAGTGGTCACTGATATGGTCATTGCATCTGTGCGAGCGTGACGCAATATATTTCGGGTGGGACCGACAAGGATAGGAAATAACGGGTCATTGTACGAAATTCTTTCTGCTTCTTGACCGCACTTTAACTATATTTTTTTTTTATTTAATTTAATTTCTTTATTAAGATAAAAAAATATACCTTCCAATTAGACAAAGCGCCCTTCCGTTGCTTCGCCCTAGTTTTTGCCTTACTCTTGATCACCATGACGGCACGCTGTTCGTATCTCGGGTCATCCGAGGGTCCTAAACCGATGGAGTACTCCTGGAGGTACCGATGGGCATCCTCCTGTGCCACCGAACGTTCTAATGATACCACTATTTTCGCCCACTGGAACAATAGGTTTTATAATATGAAGATTTCACCCGATAAAAGTTTTTTAAACATTTACTAAAGCTTTAGTCATACAATTTTTTATATAAGAAATTGAAGGATTTGCTCTTTGGAAAATCCGTCTTGAAAACACGATTAAGGTAAGGTTACTTGTAGCTTCTTCGTTAGAAAAAAAATCATAGTTGCCTCTATAAATAAAATTTGTACACCATTATGGCCTAAATATTTCACGGAAGATCGTCAGTTATTGCAGGGAACCCAATATATAAGGTCCTAACTTATTAATGAACTTCCTTTTAACACATGACTATATAGGTTACATATGATCGTTTAAGCAAGGAAATAATGGTCTAGTATTCAGTAAAAAGGCATTAAATTTAGAAATAATTGGTAAAATGCGCCTCTCTTGTAGCAGCCATCCGTCAGTAGAAAAAAAGGTTTAGGGGTGCGGTGCGAAGGGCGCGCGAGTCAACGCGTCTCACATATCAAAATGGTTGAATATGGATGAATTTATGTAGTAAGCAAATTTTTCTAACTAAGTACTTACAATACAATCTATTTTTTTTTACTGAATACTAGACCATTATTTCCTTGCTTAACGATCATATGGAACCTACATAGATTTATTATATACTAGTTAGATTGGTATTGCAAAAGAGATAGATCATAGCATACGCGTTTGTTAGAGCGAGATAGATAGGCGAGACCATTTTTCCTATACACGTTATCGGGCTGTATAGGCATGACTTCAGTCGTATTAAAAACAAATCCCACTTATTTTTACAAAATGTACGGTTTTTAAGTGTGTTAATTAGACATGATTAAATATGGTTACCTGTGCAGTGCAAACAAAAAGGAAAATCACTATCTTGCTTGCACACATGTGTACATTACACGCACACTAGTGTATTTTGTTTTTGGTCTCGCCTCAATCAAACCATTGTCGATCTATAGGTACGCTAGTATATACTAAATCTATGGTAACCTATATAGTCATGTGTTAAAAGGAAGTTCATTAATAAATTAGGACCTTATATAATCTCACAATCACGAACAATCTATAGAAGTCTTATAGGATTGATATTGAGATTAAATTCGATGATTTATGGGAAAAGTACATATTGCAGTGCTATCCGCATCTACAACCATCTGCCTGACTGGTTAAAAGACCTACCTAATAATAAATTTAAGAGTAAATTGAAAATGTGGTTAATAGAAAATGTGTTTTATGATTTAAATGAGTTTTTTGGAATTTAATTTTATTGATAATGTATTTGGTATTTTGTTGTTGTCTATTTTGTATTCTGTAAATTTTGTGTGATTTTTTGTTATTGTATGCCCGGCATGGGTGAAACTGATGTACCTCCACTATGCAATGTCAACTAGCCCTCTGTAATCTCAGTTATATACAATAAAAATAATTCTATTCTATTCATATTCCAGTGCATGTGTCTTGAAAGCACTGACCGCAAACTTAAGTTAACTTAAGACTCTAATTGCGGGAAGCACACGAAAAAGAAAGAAAGAAATAAGACCTAGTTACCTGTTTGACCCATTCCTTCTCAGACTGTTCAATTACATGTGCGTAGGTATTACCCATCATGGCTATTAACATGTTGAGCAGTAGGATTGGTACAAACACCATGAACACGGCGAAAACAGTTTTTGCGAGGTTAGGATAAGTCGTCATACCTAAATCTGTGTACTGAAAATTAAAAAATATATATATATTGTTGGACGAATCACACAACGCCATCTAGTGGCTAACTAAGCAAAGCTTGTACTATGGGTACTAGAATGTTGATTTTAGTTACATAAATACTTTTTTTGTAAATAAATACATTGAAAGCATCTAGACTAAGACAAACATCACAAAATCATGTACACACACACAAATGCTTGTCGCAGGATTCGAACCTGCGGCCCTATTGGAATGAAGTAAACATTACGGGAGGAGCTCGATGGCGTCGCTGTGTGTCGCACTCTAATATGAACACGCAAGTTAAGCGACGTCGACCCTAGCCAGCGTTTGGATGGGTTTCGTTATCTCGAGCTTCTCCGTGCTTCGGAGGGCACGTTAAGCGGTCGGTCCCGGCTATTGTCGATCGATGACAGTCGTTAAGCCAAGTCGGTGGCCTTAGGGCGGAGCATTATATCCGCATTGGAGCAGCGTGGCAGAGTACGCTCTAATCACCTTCGATTGAAGGGAGACCCGTATCCCAGCAGTGGGATGATTATGGGTTGATATGATGATGAAACATTACGAGGGGGAGTCAGATGCAAGAAGGGGGGGGGGGTCTATTTTGCTCATACTCGACAAACGCGAACGGAGTTATACGGACACATCTAAAATAAGTAGCTAGTATCGGATATTAAATTGACGTCAATTTGTAACACGGGGGCGAGGAATTAACGCATTAAGTCTAAATTTTTCACAGAATTGGAAAGGAGCAAATTTAGAGAATATAATAAAAATATATAATATGGTACTGACACTATAATCTCCCAATGTTATTTGAAATAACGCCATCCATGTGCTTGGATAACTGGAGAAAAGCGTGGACTGCACGTTGGGGAAACCTAAAAAAAACAAGAAAATTAAAAAAAAACTGCCAGTATTGCCATTAACCAAATTAATGGCACTATTTATTGACATTCCGCGTACGTAATGTTGTATGTATGTACCTAATTTTAAATTTTATGTTGAAAGAGAAAAGAAAAAAGAAAAGTACGATATATTTTTAAATGACAAAAAGGCCGTAACTGGTTTTCTTTCGCCATTTCTTTTTACCAGTGGTCATTTTGCTTTGTTTCCGAAATGGTAGTAGTTTATAGAGTAGATTAACTTATACAAATCATTTATTACTGTATACTCTGACAAGAGAACGTGTTTGTGAAAACCTATTCTCTGAATAAAAGTTTTGAATTTTGAATTTTGAACCATATAACTGCCATTGAGTACAATAAATATTCGATGGGGGATTTTGGCGCCAACTACGTAAGCGTCCACTTGGGTGACTTGGGCTCGTGATTAGAAATTTAATTTCTGTGTGTTACAGCGTTTGATTCATAGTAAACATTGGTTAAAGTGCATAGTGATTGAAGTTTGTGATAGGAACTATTAAAAGAACATTATCGTGTTGACTTCAAAATCCGCCTTCACTGAAGAAATTTTGCTATCTTTCTTCATTGACTCAGTCTTGACTCAGAGACTGTACCTATACTGAGTCATGATAGCATGAATACGCTGCTATGAATTACGTACATAATATAACTTGAAAATACAATACAAGATAAAAAAAACAGTTAAATAAAAGCTATTATAGTTATAACGAACTGTTACCCGCGACTTCGTCCGCGTGAAATGTTCAAATAAGGATAACTCCTTTTCCTGTCATGCGATTTAAATGAAACAAAGCCTATATTCTGCTCCAAGCCGAGCTCTACGTTCAGTAACTTAAAAGATGTGCGCGTTCAAACAGACAGACAGACAATAATTAAAAAAAAAAAACACTTTTATTACCTTTCTCTAACTGTTCCCTCTACATTTTTGCCAAATATGTTCAAAGTACAGACAAATCGGGGTCTACTGTTTTATTATATGTATAGATTATTATATGTATAGATAAATACCTCTGTACAAAAAGTAGAAAGACTGCGAGAACCCGAAGAGTATGATACAGTAAATAATACCAAACGTGAACATGTCTCCCGTTATCATGCTGTATATCATTGTCACGAATGGTCCTGTCAGCTTCACAGCACTGAAAACAAATAAATAAATATATAGGGACAAATCACACAGATTGAAGGCTGCCGACTTGACAACTGTTGATCGAGAACAGCCGGCAACGACGGATTAACGTCCTCCTAAGCCTACGGAGAAGCTCGTGATAAACCCATCCAAATACTGGCTAGGAGAGTGCGACACACGCCATCGAGCTCCTTTTTAGGGTTTTAATTTTATAAACTTTTTATGATATTTTTTAAAAACATATATATTACATATTTTAGGGCTGAGCACACCGCATGCAGCGCAGGACAACACAGCGTTGTGCGTTTGGTGTGTCCTTTCTCATAATATTGCATAGATTACAACGCCATAACCTGCAACGCGCTGTGCTGCGCTGCGCTGCGCTGCATGCGGTGTGCTCAGCCTTTTTATTACCCAGCAAAAAACATCAGTAGAAACCAAGAGCCGGGCAGCAGAAAAATAAGGATGGCATCCTCAACATTAGTCTGGCGGGACAGGCGGGCGGGTATGCACGCCAGCAGAAGTATGTTTGAAGCCAGGAAAATGAATTTCGCCGGCTCGTGAATCTGTGAAAACAACGTACAATTTAATTAATTTTACTATTTTAATTAAGTACACTTTTAACTAATGTAGTTACTGGTTAATAATTTATAGGTTCATACAGTACAGACACCTACAAATTAATTAATTGTCTGTGTTTAAGTTCAATCAGATCAATTTCAGCGCAGCAAAATAAGAAATAGTAAACCTAGTCTAGTCTATAATAATATAGGTATCTACATATCCATATCCATACTAATGACCTCCGTGCCGTAATGGTTACCACGCCAGACCGCCACCCAGGAGGTCCCGGGTTCGATCCCCGGTCGGGTCATGATGAAAAACGAACTTTTTCTGATTGGCCTCGGGTCTTGGTTGTTTATCTATATGTATTTGTTATAAAATATAATATAGTTGAGTTAGTATCCCATAACACAAGTTTCGAACTTACTTTGGGGCTAGCTCAATCTGTATGAATTGTCCCTATATATTTATTTATTTATATTTAATTAATTTTTGAAAGAAAAATTTCACCTTGACTTGACCTTTAACTCTTGAAGATAATTCCACACGATCGCCATTGGATTGTTAATTTTAGGTACTCTTTATCTATACATATAATAAAACAGTAGACCCCGATATGTCTGTACATTGAACATATTTGGCAAAAATGGAGAGAGAACAGTTAGAGAAAGGTAATAAAAGCGAAAAAATTTTATTTGGATTTTTTTGTCTGTCTGTCTGTCTGTCTGTCTGTTTGAACGCGCACATCTTCTAAGTTACTGAACGGATTTTAATGCAGTTTCCACAGGAAGATAGAGCTCGGCTTGGAGCAGAATATAGGCTTTGTTTCATTTAAATCGGATGTCAGGAAAATAAGTTATGTTTATTTAAAGGTCTCTTCTCTGTCAATGTAAGAAAAAAAAATTCTCGCACTTACAAACTTGAGATTTGGTACACCATACCTACCGACAACAGACTGGACCGGACCGGACCGGACCGAACCGGACCGGACCGGATGTCAGGAGAAGAAAAAGAAGAAGTTACACTCATTTAAATTTTCAACAACCAAAGAATTTTAAAATTGTCACTGTACAGAGTCGGAATCGCCCGACCCCTGATTACGACCATTTTAATATTCAATAGCACTGTGTATGAAAGTTTTTTATTTACTTGAGCTGACCATTTTGAAATTTAGTTCCTCAAAAATTCACTAGATGGCACTGTGCAGATTCTATATATATAAAATACTAGCGAAACCCGCGCAACTTCGTTTGCGTGTATCCCGCTTTCCCGTGGGAATTTTTAAAATTTTCTCTCCGTAAGAACCATCCTCGTACTTCAAGGAATATTCTAAAAAAAAAATCAGCCAAATCGGTCAAGCCGTTTTCATGTTATGTCGTGACAACGGAAAACGGGTTTCATTTTTATATATATAGACTAGCGAAACCCGCGCAACTTCGTTTGCGTGTATCCCGCTTTCCCGTGGGAATTTTTAAATTTTTCTCTCCGTAAGAACCATCCTCGTACTTCAAGGAATATTCTAAAAAAAAAATCAGCCAAATCGGTCAAGCCGTTTTCATGTTATGTCGTGACAACGGAAAACGGGTTTCATTTTTATATATATAGACTAGCGAAACCCGCGCAACTTCGTTTGCGTGTATCCCGCTTACCCGTGGGAATTTTTAAATTTTTCTCTCCGTAAGAACCATCCTCGTACTTCAAGGAATATTCTAAAAAAAAAATCAGCCAAATCGGTCAAGCCGTTTTCATGTTATGTCGTGACAACGGAAAACGGGTTTCATTTTTATATATATAGATATAAAAGAGAAAATCACTGACTGATTCATCACGAAATCTCCGAAACTACAAGTGTCCCAAATTTTGCATGGGGGTTCCTTTTGGTGCGTAGGTGCTCACTAAGAAAGGATTTTTGGAAATTCATCCCCTAAGGGGGTAAAACGGGGGTGCAAAGTTAGTATGAAACATTGACGTTTTTGAAGTTATTCGAATGAAATTCAGCATTAAGGTTCTTTATTGAAAGGTATGAAACACGAGTAAAATATTTTTCTCAAAAATCATACCTTAGGGGGTTAAACGGGGGTGCAAAGTTAGTATGATACTTTGCCGTTTTTGAAGTTATTCGAATGAAATTCAGCATTAAGGTTCTTTATTGAAACGCATGAAACACGAGTAAAATATTTTTCTCAAAAATCATCCCTTAGGGGGTTAAACGGGGGTGCAAAGTTAGTATGAAACTTTGCCGTTTTTGAAGTTATTCGAATGAAATTCAGCATGAAGGTTCTATGAAAGGCATGAAACACGAGTAAAATATTTTTCTCAAAAATCATCCCTTAGCGGGTTAAACGGGGGTGCAAAGTTAGAATGAAACTTAGCCGTTTTTGAAGTTATTCGAATGAAATTCAGCATGAAGGTTCTTTGCTGAAAGGCATGAAACATGAGTAAAACATTTTTTTCCAAATTCATCCCTTAGGGGGTTAAACGGGGCGCAAAGTTAGTATGAAACTTTGTTGTTTTTGAAGTTATTCTAATGAAATTCAGCATGAAGGTTCTTTATTGAAAGGCATGAAACACGAGTAAAATATTCAAAAATCATCCATTAAGGGCGGTAAAACGGGGATGCAAAGTTGACTGATGCATCACGACTAGTGATGGGCAGGAGAACATTTCCGTTCCGAGAAATTTCTTGGAAAGAGCACATTCTGAAACATTCTCTTGAACGGAGAATTTGTACGTTGATTGATACTGTGCGTTGATATACCCTCGCAATTTCGTTTGCGTATATCTCGCTTTCCCGTGGGAATTTTGAAAAATCCTATCTTGGTACACCCCCAGATGTCGTAACGAACCTATATTCCGAATTTGGAATCAATAGACCCAGCGCGGATCAGTAAAACCCTCGCAACTTCATTTGCGTATATCTCGCTTTCCCGTGGGAATTTTGAAAAATCATTTCTCAGTACACCCCTAGATGTAGTTAGGAACCTAAATTCCAAATTTGGAATCAATAGACCCAGCGGATCAGTAAAACCGTTGCAACTTCATTTGCGTTCTCGCTTTCCCTTAGGAACTTTAAAAAATCCTTTCTTGGTACTCTCCTAGATGTCGTAAGGAATCTACATTCCAAATTTGGAATCTCTGGACCCAGCGGTTTGGGCAGTGCGTTGATATACCCTCGCAATTTCGTTTGCGTATATCTCGCTTTCCCGTGGGAATTTTGAAAAATCCTTTCTTGGTACACCGCTAGATGTTGTAAGGAACCAACATTATAAATTTGGAATCAATAGACCCAGCGGATCAGTAAAACCCTTGCAATTTCGTTTGCGTATATCTCGCTTTCCCGTGGGAATTTTGAAAAATTCTTTCTTAGTACACCCCTAGACGTTGTAAGGAACATACATTTCAAATTTTGAATCTCTAGACCCAGCGGTTTGGGCTGTGCGTTGATATATAGTTAAGTCAGTCAGTCAGACAGGACTTTGAATTTTATATATATAAAAAATCAAATGTAACGTCATTATAACTACCTACCTGACATGTATCTTCACTATCGCATTCATAGCTACTGAAGTTACATGCATAGTCATCTATTTTTATGTCAAAATTAAAAAGTCTACATACTTGGTTTAGATTCTCTTAAATTTCCGTAAATTCTCTCCTTTCCGAGAACGTTTCCTCAATGTTTCCACTAAGAGAACATTTCCGGAAATCGCCCATCACTAATCACGACATCTCCGAAACTACGTGTCAGGAGTCTCAAATTTTGCATGAGGGTTCCTTTTGGGGCGTAGGTGCTCACTAAGAAAGGATTTTTTTAAATTCCCACGGGAAAGGGAGTAATAGGACTGCAAGTGTATTATCGCAGGCGCTCAACCTAGAAAGCTGAAATTTCGTATAGAGGTTTCCTTTATAATGTTGACAAGGATAAAGACGGGGTTTTACGAAATTCCCACGGGAAAGGGAGTAATAGGACTGCAAGTGTATTATCGCAGGCGCTCAACCTAGAAAGCTGAAATTTTGTATAGAGGTTCCTTTTATGATGTTGTTGACAAGGATGAACACGGGATTTTTTTAATTCCCACGGGAACGGGACAAATAGGACTGCACGTGTGTTATTGTGGGCGCTCAACCTAGAACGCCTAGATTTTGTATTAAGCTTCCCTTTATAAAGTACTTAGACAAGGATAAAGACGGGATTTTTTTTTATTCCCACAGGATTCGGAATAGTTAGACTACGCGTGAATTATCGGAAGCGCTTGACCTGAAAAGCTGTTTTTTTTTTCTAGAGATTCCCTTTATGATGTTGACAAGGATAAAGTCGGGTTTTTTTTAATTCCCACGGGAACGAAATTATCGGCATTTTCGCTTGACCACGCGGGTGGAGCCGCGGGTAACAGCTATTAAAATAATAAAACAACAGGATTGTACACAGTAGGTAGCCAAGATTAACAGCGGCAAGCAAATAGACAATGAGCAATGAAGAACACTGACGTCTCGGGGAAAACTACAGTAATAGGAGACTGTTAAATCCGTCTATACTACTTAATTAGTCACAAGTCCAATTCCACGCGAGCGAAGCCGCGGGCACAGCTAGTATAATATATAGTATTAATATTATAAATATTAAATAAATAAATAAAAATAAATGTGAAAGTGTGTTTGTTTGTTTGTCCTCCCTTCACGTCGAAAGTAATGAACGGATTGATATGATTTTTTTATTGGGGATAGTTTAAGGTCTGGAGAGTGACATAGGCTACTTTTTTCCCACGGGATAAAGAGATTCCCATGGGAAAATTGTTGACATTTTCCCTTGACCATGCGGGCGGAGCCGCGGGTAACAGCTGGGTTTATTATACATTTACGAGTCAGCAGTGCTGTTGTCGCGCGACTAACTTGAGTTAGTAACTTGGGCTGTAGATCTCGCAGGAAACTACAAAAAACTCCACCGAATTTAAATCTCTTGTTTTTCTTCCTCGAAATAACATAAACCCTTAAACCACAAAACAAGTCATACAATAATAGCGTAAAATAAAAATAAAAAACTTACCAATTGTTTAAAATACGCAACAAGACCTTGATTCTTAAGTTCGTCTCCCTGTTGCAGAATAATGTAGCATAGCGTACTAACAATGGTTCCCAGTTCGCTCGCCAATCTGACACCACTCCTTGCATCAGTGACTTCTAACCCCCAGTCGGGGTTCGCATCAGCCTCTGCGCTACTATGTCTCAGATAAACTGACACGGACAGCAGTAGTAGATGCAGCATTAATATCATAAGTCGTTTCAAAAACTTTTTCTGTAAAACAATGTGTTCAATTGATTTTTGAAAGAAAAATTTCACCTCCCCACCAGCCCCCTTACTTTTGAAGATAATTCCGCACGATCGCCATTGGATTGTTAATTTTAGGTACTCTTTATAGCTAAACTAGCGCTAACTAAATACTAAACTAAATGAAATCGGATTGTATGCTAACCAAATAGTAAAGTATAAAATTTCTATGGTGCGAATTAGGATTTGCTTTTAATTTTGCATTTGAAATTATACAAGATTGAAATTAAACCGTGATTGCAATGCAGAGTAACCCAGCAGGTGGGATTCGAACCCACGACCCCTCGATAGCCGGCCGAGTGCTCTAACCACTGAGCTACCGGGAAGGTTAGTAATGGTGGTGAAATTTCTCATTCCTTCAAACTGCGTGAGTCGCAGAGCACGCCATCTACCTGATAGTTTTACAACCAAGCAGATTTAGTAGCCCATCGTTACAGATTGAGATATTTTTAGATAACGGTGACTAAACAATTTACGATAAAAAATTTCAAAAATCAATTAACAACTATCCGTTGCGTATATTTATTTATGCACAGCAACGCCATCTATATCAGACTGAATGAAATCCTACGGGAATCGCGTACTTTTCGGGATAAAAAGTACCCTATGTGTTAATCCAAGGTATCAGCTACCTACATACCAAATATCATAAATATTGGTCCAGCCAGAGCGTAAAGAAATAACAAACATAACTATAATCTTTCGCCTTTATAATATTAGTAGGAAGTATAAGATTGTCTAATGGTCAAGAGTGACTTACCCTGGCAAATGTTTTCCATTTCTCCTCTAGAAGCCTCTGTATGATCCCTCCGTCTAACATGTTTAAGTGTTCCTCTTTGGTTCCGTTCAAAATTATAAATAAAGCTGAATTCCAATCTAAAATAAGAAAAATATAAATCTTATTAAATGTTTGTAATTAAGTAGGAATGTATTTTTAACGTGAAGTTAGTACATGTATTACTATCTGTTACCCGCGGCTCCGCCCGCGTGGTCAAGACAAAATGTCAATAATTTTTCCCATAGGAATCTCTTTATCCCGTGGGCAAAAAGTAGCCTTATGTCAATCCCCAGAACTTAAATTATTCCCGTTAAAAAATTATGGAAAAATAATGGTATCCTTTTCTTCCCGTGGGAATTAGAAGTTTTTCGAGGATAAAAAGTAGCCTTTGTCACTCTACAGACTTTAAATCGTCTATGTTAAAAAAATCATGTCGGTACTTAGCTTCCTTTCGACGTAAAAGAAGAACGAAATATTATATAAGTACTTCATTTTTTCCCATGGGAATAAGATGTTTTTCTGGGACAAAAAGTAGCCTATGTCACTCTCTAGATCTTAAACTATCCCCAATAAAAAAAACATAACAATCCGTTCATTACTTTTGACGTGAGGAGGACAAACAAACAAACACACTTTCACATTTATAATATTAATATGAATTTATGTGTTACGACAGTTGGGGAGTGGTAAAAACTTATTACCAATGTATCAGCTACCTACGTACCAAATATCATAAAAATTGGCCCAGCCATTTGCGCGTGAAGACGTAACAAACATAGTCACAAGCTTTCGTCTGGGATATGATGATGATCATAAGTTACTTACTAGTTCTTCCATCAGGCAACAAAGTATCCAATGCATTCAATGGATAAGCAGAGCATGTGATATTTGAGTACCGCCAGAACTCCCTGGCGGATAATTCCAACATCTCCCTGAAGACTGAAGCTCGGCCCAGTTGGCACGCCAGAGTCAGAGGTGTGAAGCCGGCCAGATTCATCTTACCATTACTGGCAGGGAGTTTTGGGTGACGTAGGGCGTAACCGAACATGTCCTATAACATTTTATTAGATTTTTTGATGGCAAACAAGCATACGGCCCTGATTGTAAGCATCGCCGCAGCCTAGACGCTTGCAATACCGGGGGTATCACTCACGCGTTGCCAACCCTCCCTAACCCCCCAAGTGGAGCTCTGGAGACCTTACTCACCGTAGGAACACAACATGACCGAGACCAATGCTATTTGGCTACGATCTTCTGTAAGGTGGAGGTCCTTCCCCAGACGGGCTGCTCCGATTTGGGCAGGTTATCAGCTGTGTCCTACCTCTCTTAAAATTCTATAAAATTGGACCGGCATGGATAAACCGTGATTCTGTTAGAGGGAGGCAGAGACTGGTTAGATCTTTCTAGGGTGGGCAATATTTTCATACACTATCGTAGACTCAAAGGCCCCTGCGTTCATCTCAGACCATCGAGTACGTAGCCCCTTTTATTGAAGACTCTACTATGTCACATATGTTCGTTAATTTTAAGTAAATTTCTGTGTATCTTACGATCAATATACAACTACATATTTAACAGTTCTTTAAACTAAAAACTAAACATTCTAAGGGTGAATTGCTCAAAACCATTTTTAAAGTTAATGACACATTTTATTATGGCTGTCAGCTTAAGACTTAATGTGGAATTAAAATTCCTTTCAGAAACTATTTTACGAGCCAACCACACATTCCCACCGATGTGTCTCCTGTGTAGCCAGGATCAAAAACGGCGACCTCAGATTGACAATAAGCAATGAAGCTTATTGACGTCCCGGGGGAGACAACTACAGCTGTCTTGGAACTCACAACGAATTTAATCAGAAATTAGATAGTAGAGTACGAAGTATTGAAAAGACTGTTTCAGAAACTCACCAGTTTATCACAGACCACGACCATATGCAATATCATGTTTCCAAATGAGTCTTGAGAATCAGGATCGGCCCCCGAGTCCAGGAGCAAATTGTAAACCGCCTCATTCGCACAGCAGGCTGCCCAGGCTAATGGATATTCCCCCAAGTATGCCAGACCCTCGTAGTTGGTCTGACGGGCTGGTGGAACGCGTTGCTGGTCACGGGGTAAGAAGAAACTGCCTGCGTATGAAAAGTGGAATTAAGATAGGAAAACATTGTATAGTTTCTAATTATCTAAATTTACAATAAGCTCTATACAAAAAACATACCTAAATGTGCAAGATTTCGTAAGTAGATTTACAGGAAATACTTGTGCACGTCAAAATATTATTACTATTAGCATTTCGACTTGGAAGACCAAACTTTAAACCACGATTACCCAAAAAAAAAAAAAATTTTTTTGAAGATTTTTTTGCAGTATAGTAATTCTGTTGTACATTTAACTAGACTAAACTAATTTTGACAGGACCAAATGTGTTGTTGTCCTTCCTTGGTTTACAATTAGTGACAAGGATAGCAACACTTCTAGTCCTGTCAAAATTAGTTTAGTCTACTTACATGATGAATTAGCACCAGTGTAGAACTAAATTGAGCGAAATTCGTCCAACTGAGTCTTCACTTTTCCTTTGCCTCCTAACTTTGTGCATAACTTAACATCCCTGTGCTCAATTTCTTGAGACTGTAGAACCCATAAAAAAGAAGTAAGCGTGTAGAAGAATTTTATTTCTAAACTTACCAATGGCCCTTTGACTGACATCGGCGCCTGCTTCGACGAGATCTTGTACCAACTCATTGTTGCTGTAAGCTATCGCTAAATGCAAGGAACTGGCGCCTATAGAAGAACACAGAACAAAGCGCGTTAGTTGAACGAAATCGTATATCTTTTACACAATTTACACAGCACCAATTGGTCCCAAAGTAAGCTAGTTTTAACCTACTTGTGTTATGGGTAGCAGACAACGGATAAGTTGTTGTTTTTTTATGTTATACGGTAGAGAAACAGGCAAGCGGGCCACCTGATGGTAAGTGGTCACCGCCGCCTATGGACATCAGCAACACTAGGGGCGCTACCAATGCGTTGCCCACCTATGACGAGACCTCATATCATATAGAATCCCGGTCGGGTCATGATGAAAAACTAACTTTTTTTTTATTGGCCTCGGGTCTTGGATGTTTATCTACATATGTATTTGTTATTAAATATAGTATCGTTTGAGTTAGTATCCTATAACACAAGTCTCGAACTTACTTTGGGGCTAGCTCAATTTGTGTAATATTTTTTATTCTTTTATTTTTATAGAAAACACCTAGACTCTTACCTAAATATTCTTCACCCTCAACGACATCTGATGATAACTTTGGGAAACATTTAACCAACGTCCGGGCCAGCCTTGTATGGATCTGAAACAGTACATTTTAACAATGTAGCTTATTGACGTCCCACCGAAATATCTTCAACTGGACAACTGACTTTAAAATTCATTTAACAGCCAGATTCTAAAACTCATTTTAAAGTTAGTGAGACATTAAATTATATGGAACTCTATTATACTCAACGGATTTACTGTTTACCTGTTTACCGGTACCTACATAGAAAGTAGAGCTTGACTTGAATCAAAATATGGGCTTTATTTCATTTAAATTGGATATCAGAGTGCTTAGTACGAGTTTTTGGTCACATTCGAACGTGTTTACAAGCCGACCAAAATGTAAAACTGTTTCTTATTGTGAATTTATCGGACGCGTGTTACATATCAAATTAGCCGGGTTACTCACTTCGTAACGTGAGCAAGTAAGCCGCATAATTTTGATATGTAGCACGCGTCTTATAAATTAGCAACATGAGAGTTCTTCTCTATTTGGTCGGTTTGTTTACGTCGACATGATCGAATGTGAACAAAAAAACTCGTTCTAAGCACTCTGGAATAAAAGTATTCTTCATTTATGTGGACAAAGTTCCTCAAAACTTCACTAGATGTCACTGACTCCGATTTATGCTTTTTTTAACCACAAATCCAATTCCACGCGGGCGAAGCCGTGCACAGCTAGTATTGAATATGTACCTTAGTATCGCATATTATAAGCACGTGTAGCAATGATTCGCCGAGCGCCCCGCGATAGGACATTTGCCAGCAAGCCATGTGGTCCTCCCACTTTGCCAGGGGGTCGTGGGGGGACAGCGACGCTTCTATTGGGAGGACAACCTGGGTGAAATAATATAAAAAAATATTACTTATAAAAGCCTATAGTTTTTTTCACCTCAAAACGAAATCCTTAGAATTATTTAGTGTGGGACAGACAAAGCACTGAGAGACCACTCTGTTGTCTTGCTCTACATGTCCCACTGCGGCAAAAGCTTCCACATCCTTTTCTCACACATTTTTATTCAGAGCCTTGTTGTAGGCATACATGAAAGATGCAAATTTTACGAGCACCGTTCTGGCTTTCTATGATAGCTATTCTACTGCCGCGGAGAGACTACTTACTGTACTTTTTGTATGTTTTTAAATTTTAATATTTATTAAGATTATTAATTTCTCCAATATAGTAATACTTATTTATTATAATAAAATTTACACGATAGACGCGATGACACGACTCCGTGATGGAAGCCGTCACGTCACGACGAACCCTCTATTTATCATACGAACCTGTTCATGGTCCCTGAACTTCCACCTCAGGTATTCAGCTCTGTTGATGATCCTGCCCTTCCCTCCGGCGTACATATACGCCGAGAACTCTTCTCTTATCAACTTCTCAGCCGCTATCATACCACCTTTTGCGTAGGTTTCCAAAAGCAAGCCTCCTGTACAAAATAACATGGCGAAACTAGGTATAATATAAGGCATCGTCCTAATAGAACGCGAATCCGCGATCATCGCACGAGTAAGCGATGCGACCATCGCGTGTTCATAAGTGTGCGCCTAAGCATCGCGCGAACGAACTATCCCCAATAAAAAAATCATATCAATCCGTTCATTACTTTCGACGTGAAGGGAGGACAAACAAACACACTTTCACATTTATAATAATTAAGTATGGATAATATATAGAAAACAACTCGAGAAGAACCACAAATGCCATCACATGATGTTTGCTCGGAGCTGTAATCGAACCCGCGCCCTTTAATGTCGATGGACCAACGCACCACCGCACCGGTCTGTCAATGTATATTACAAGCTTCGCTTATTGAAACTAGATGGCGTTGTGTAATTCTTTCAAGAATATTTAAGTATTTATTTATATGTTCATTTTTGAGCTTACCTTTTTTATAATCTGCCAATTTATACAGTACAGTATGCTCCTCGGTATGGGGCTGGGATATGACTCGGTCGAGAACCGAACCTGCTGCTGGTACACCGCCCACCGACCGAATTTTAGCCACTACGCCTCCCATGCTATATCTAGACATAATGTTCACAGGTTTAGAAAAAATACTTACTATCGCATAAAAAAATAGCAATACCCGCGTATTAGGTAATCTTTCAAATAGTACTGACTGATTGACTAGATGTCACTTGACACTTTCGATTTACAGATAAATTAGAACAAATGATAGTTTTATAGTTATTAAGTAATTAATTTTATTACATCTTGAATCATATTGTTATTGCTAAAGATGTAATAAAATTATTAAATGATACTCGGCACTTCCGGTTCGACTTGTTAAATATTGTCGTACTACCGTTCTGAAAATAACTTGGTTTACGATTTATTTATTTCTTTTAAATCCTTGTTAAATTTATGTTAAAATTGTTTTACGTTTATTATAAATTTATTTAATTTATAATGTTAAAAATTAGAAGTAAACTGAATTGCTATTTTGACTTGTAACGATTGGCGGGGAGGTAGCGATTGGCGGGGAGCGAGGTTATTTAAGGACATGGTAGAACGTTAGGCGGCATTCATTGTGAGGCCGCCGGACATTAAAGATAAGTTCCAATTGTTTTTATTATTATTGTAATTTTGTATTTGTATGAAAAAGATGTGTTAAAATACCTGATCGATAAAAAAGGCCATAACCGGTTTTCTTTCGCCATTTCTTTTACCGGTGGTCATTTTGGTTTATTTCCGAAATGGTGGTAGTTTATAAAGTAGTTAATTGATTTAATAAACATTTTGATTATCTGCCCAAGTGTTGGTTTTAATTGAAAATATATAATTTACTAATTACCTACTTTGTTTAATTTACTTTCTTGATACTTATTTCCTTTTAATGATCTTAATAACCTGACATATTAACATTTTCTATCTAACATCAGAAGTGGGATAGATCCTCGTGTTAACATAGTATTAATATTTTTTCAGACATAGAACTATAAGGATCCGGCTGTGCTTGGGAGTCTGTTCGCCGCGATTCAAAATGCAGCGACAGGAAACCACAACGAAATAGCGGCAGCACGACGTCTGCCAGTTTTCGACCCTGCTTCCAGGGAAAACGGAGCTGCGGTCTGGTGCGACGGCATCGAGAAACTTGCTGGTGCAGCTTATCCCAGCTTGCAAAAGCAGGTAAACCCTCCAAGGGTTCTGCATTACCGTCTAGTTGAGTTACTATGACAATATGGTAGTATTCGTGATCAAATGTAAGAATGAAAAATGGCATCTTTTAACATAGCAGTGTTAGTACCACTTCCGAGCTAATTATTATTTTTCCTACATGTTCGCTGGTAGCGATAATAAATAAATTGCGATAATAACCAAATTGCAAGTACTGGTAACTAAATATTGTTTTATACCAAAGTAATTTTCATGACGTAATAATTAATGGCAAAGCAACTAACATTTTAACGTAGGTATCTCGTATAAGCAAACTACAGTTAAACATATGATTTTTTTTTTTTTTTTACAATAATGTATTAACTTGATAAAAAAAAAGACAATAAATGAATAGGTGATAATTCAAATATTAAGAACAATGATAAACCTTAAAAATAAAAAGATAATAAAATAAAATAGAATTAGTTCCAAATGAATTTACGATGTTTTTATGTAGAATAATGTCTTAAACCCATATCCATCTATTATTTAGAATCACAGTAATTCCTCGCGGTACTGAACAGGTACCATAATTTGTCATCATAATGAATTTACTATCTATCAGGTTGACCGAACGGCAGGATATTTCGATTCTTTTGAAAAACATTATATTTATAGAATTCATAGGTTTGTCTGTTTTTCAACTTCACCTTCACATATTTTGCTCACGTCTGTACGTTCTCATTTTAAAAGTTTTCTTCATCGCTTCCTCTTTTCGTTGCCTCTCCATCCTTCATAATTTCAATTATAAACCATTAGTTAATTACTTGTAGTAATTTACAATATATTAAAATATTTAATAATGAAAAATAAAAAATACATCCAAGCGTCATCACGTCGCGATCTAAAATCCATAAATATTCATTCAAATTCAATAACATAATGGTAACGTAGTAACGCAGATATTAGGAAAAATCATATTTTATCCCTCTAAATCCGTCTTTACAACTCTTTCAGCTTCATATCACATTTGGTGATTCAAAGGCGATACTTACTTCTTTTTCCTAAGTTTCTATTAAAACTAAAATTATTATTTGTATTTAATAATAAACTTTCTTAATATCTAAATCACGGCTAGTTACATCAACCTAATATCTTGTTAATATGTAAATTTAAAATCTTATACTCGGTTACTACAAAATAGCCTAATTTGCTAGCGTGATCGTTACTGATTACACCACAAAAAAAATATATATCGGCTCGGGAGAGGGGATTGAGCGGACTGGTGTAAAAGATGTCATTTAATGAAAAACATTGTTAAAATATTGTTTATTAAAAACTAGTAATATATATTGTCTTAAGTATTTTATAGCTAATCACATTATTATAAACTTGCCGTTATTAATTTATATACATACCTTGAAGGAATTTCTGTTAAGCGGTGCTACTACAGCTTAGACGTTTTTTTTTCCCCCCTTAATCTGTAATGTTTTTTTTTTTTTTTTTTTTTTTTGTAGTTTATAGAATTTATAGATGTTTAATTTTAAAATTTATTGATTGTATGTGCCGAATTATCTCTATTTAAAATATTAAGTGGAGATGGTTTGGCAGTTCAATTGTTTACTGAGGTAAATAATTGAATTGACCCGACAACGCACAGTTTTTGTATAAGAGAGAATTAAAAGGCGTTATTTTGTGTTATTTTAAGATGTAATAATTATGAATGATTGTAAACCTGTTAAAGACTATGAATGATTTGACTTGACTGATGAACTGCTGAAGTTATTTGCTTTTCTAGCCTATCTCATGCGCAGCAGGTGTGGGGCTAGAGTTTATAAAGTAAATGACCGTTGTTACTTGTTAGCTTAAACTGTGACAAGCGGAGCCTGTAACAATGGCATGCCAAAACTGTAAATATGAATTATGAACTGCTGAAGTTATTTGCTTTTCTAGCCTATCTCATGCGCAGCAGGTGTGGGGCTAGAGTTTATAAAGTAAATAACCGTTGTTACTTGTTAGCTTAAACTGTGACAAGCGGAGCCTGTAACAATGGCATGCCAAAACTGTAAATATGAATTATGAACTGCTGAAGTTATTTGCTTTTCTAGCCTATCTCATGCGCAGCAGGTGTGGGGCTAGAGTTTATAAAGTAAATAACCGTTGTTACTTGTTAGCTTAAACTGTGACAAGCGGAGCCTGTAACAATGGCATGCCAAAACTTTAAATATGAATTATGAACTGCTGAAGTTATTTGCTTTTCTAGCCTATCTCATGCGCAGCAGGTGTGGGGCTAGAGTTTATGTAAAGCAAATGACCGTTGTTACTTGTTAGCTTAAACTGTGACAAGCGGAGCCTGTAACAATGCCAAACTGTAAATAAATATGATTGTAATTACTTGTAAGTTTTAACTTAATGTGAAAAGCGAAACTGTAACAATGCCGAAATATAAATGTGTGTAATTGCACATAGTTTTTCACTTTTTTTTAATTTCATTTGTTTTTTTTTTATGTACATCGAGAACGCTATTAAGTAATTAATTTTATTACATCTTGAATCATATTGTTATTGCTAAAGATGTAATAAAATTATTAAATGATACTCGGCACTTCCGGTTCGACTTGTTAAATATTGTCGTACTACCGTTCTGAAAATAACTTGGTTTACGATTTATTTATTTCTTTTAAATCCTTGTTAAATTTATGTTAAAATTGTTTTACGTTTATTATAAATTTATTTAATTTATAATGTTAAAAATTAGAAGTAAACTGAATTGCTATTTTGACTTGTAACGATTGGCGGGGAGGTAGCGATTGGCGGGGAGCGAGGTTATTTAAGGACATGGTAGAACGTTAGGCGGCATTCATTGTGAGGCCGCCGGACATTAAAGATAAGTTCCAATTGTTTTTATTATTATTGTAATTTTGTATTTGTATGAAAAAGATGTGTTAAAATACCTGATCGATAAAAAAGGCCATAACCGGTTTTCTTTCGCCATTTCTTTTACCGGTGGTCATTTTGGTTTATTTCCGAAATGGTGGTAGTTTATAAAGTAGTTAATTGATTTAATAAACATTTTGATTATCTGCCCAAGTGTTGGTTTTAATTGAAAATATATAATTTACTAATTACCTACTTTGTTTAATTTACTTTCTTGATACTTATTTCCTTTTAATGATCTTAATAACCTGACATATTAACATTTTCTATCTAACACGCGCAACTTTGTTTGCGTGTATCACGTTTACCCGTGGGAATTTTGAAATGTATTAAACATATACTTAAACATTCCTCATGAATCACTCTATCCTTGAAAAAAACAATTTTTTAAAGATCTAGCATATATTGGGTTGGGACAGACAGACGACTTCATTCTATACTAAGTAAAGATAAATAGGTAAATAAGAATTAAAAAACCGGAAAAGTGCCTGTCGGGGTCAGATCGAGAGTCGCGTTAGGGGCAGGTTGGTGTCGGATTACATACAGTACCTATAGAGTTCCGTATTTGCTACGCTTTGATTGTTTGCTTCCAGACGACATTCATTTTTTCAAGACGAGTCCATTTTTGACATTTTTGTAAGATTTCGTAAAATAGTTATTTGTTATGCAAGGCTGCAAAGTTGCTTTTTGCCGCGAGTACATACAAGGTACGAGACGCAGAATAACTTTGTTGCCGAGCGAAACACACAACTTTTCACCTCACTACAGCGAGGAAAATGCTAGGTGCAAGAAAAACGCAATTATAATATTTTTTTTTTTTCATGCGGTGTCGTGCTGGCCAGTTCGATTATTCTAAAAAAAGGTTGGCGCACTGGCATGAAATAAGTACCTAATAATGCATTTTCAAGGAGAGATATAGAAAGATAGAAAGGTTCGAATTTTAAAAATTCTTTCCACGCTAGGGCACAAAATGCACTTTTGCGCTCAGATTTCGAATGACAAACAGATTGTTTCCGAGCTTGTGAGGTGAAAATAGTAGATTTTACAACAAGTGCACAAAACGAATCATTTCTATCCGAGACTTTTAGCAGCCCGAGCCGAAGGCGAGGGCTGATAGTAATGTCGAGGATAGAAATGGTTTTGTGGACGAGTTATAAACTCTGCTTTTCACTTCGATTGCGAGGAAATAAATAAATAAACGCACGAAAAACAAGACCTGTTTCCCCTTTCCCGCCGCTTTTTTTTTTAAATCTTACGACATTGAAATTAGGCTTGGGCTGCAGACCTATACAGCCTACTATTAAATTAATTTTGTAATAAAATAATTTTCTTAACTACCGTACTTTAATTTAAATTTTAATATCTTTCATGACTTAAAAAACACATAAGGAAAATAAATTAAAGTAAATATTATAAAATAACAAATTCTATCTCTGAACTTTTTGTTGTGTTTGGCTGTATGGCTTATTTCCTTTGCCTTAATATAGATACATTTATGAGTAGATACGTTTTTGCCCTTGTGCACAAAATTCGATTTTGTGCAGCCTATATCCTGCGCAAATAAGCATTTTCTGAGCATGAGAAGTGAAAAAAAATTGTAGGTAGTTAGTTAACATGGAAATAAATTTAAATTTCATGGGAATTTTATATTAAGAACACGTGATCTCGCCAGAACCACAGATTACTAAATAATTACCGAGGTACTACGTCGTAACCAGAACTACTTCTTTACTACTAGTAACTAGCGCAAGTCGCATACGCCCGTTTTGCCCGAGTAATCATTTCCCGTTTCCCGCCTTTCCTGTATTTTTTTTTAAGCTTTGGCTTCTGCATTCTTGTTCGTTGCAATTAGCCAATGTCATGTAATATGATTTATGCTGTCTCGACTCAGTATACAGTCTCTGAGTCAAGAGACGCCCCGAAGAAAGATGATAGGTAGCAAAACTTCAGTGAAGGCGTGGTGAAGGCGGATTTTGAAATCAACACGTTAATGCACCTTTAAAAATTCGGTCATAAACTTTAATCACTATGTACCTACCAATGTTTGCTTCACATTACACTATCATTAATAAGAATAAAACTTTGAAACACACAGAAATTAAACTAATCACGAGCGCATTTATCGTGTCATTTTCGTTTTGCACGGTGGTCCCCTCTATCTCCGAAAGTCTTGTTTCGAAATTTTAAAAAATTTCCAACTTTCCAGTAGGCGTCATGATTTAATTGGGCATTCATTTCATTCTGAAACGTGTTCGTGTACAGTCAACAAAGGAGTTGACTGACCCCCCCTTGTACATATGATTAAAGATTTCTAAATATTGCGTGAAGGGATTTACTTGAAAATTTGTAATTACATAGTACAATATGAATACTATTGATAAATAAACTTTCAAGTAAATCCCTTCACGCAATATTTAGAAATCTTTAATCATATGTACAGGGGGGGGGGTCAGTCAACTCCTTTGTTGACTGTACATACGTCACCACCACCACCAAACTATCTCTATATATATCATTCGACATTCTGTGCAGCGTGAAAACAGACAGGCTTGCTTTATAGTTTACTGCATGGATATTGTATGAGTGGGTGGGTTTCTTAGGATATTATCTCTGCGTTTGCTCTAGGTAGCATAACAGTAATGGAGTATGTAAAGTAACGTACGTACAAACAACCCACAGTTTAGATTACAATTAAAAAAGATTAATCGATTAATTAGAACAGATTACAAACTTACATATTACGAGTCAAAACTTTTTATTATTTATTTCCTTTGCCACTTGTGTTATGTATCCGCAAAAAGGTAATATTGTCTATGGTCCACAAACGGGAATTTTGGAATAATTCCCAAGAAACACATTTTTGCTAATCACTTTGCACTACGTTCAAATAAACACTTCCTGGTTGCTATGGTAACTAGTACTACGATCACTGTGATGTTTTGTAGTGTAGTGAGTGTAGTAGGTATTTCGTATTGGGGTTCCGTTGTAAACATGGAAAGCAAAGCAACCCTCATTTATTATTGTTATTTACTAGCTGTGCCCGCGACTTCGTTCGCGTGGTTGTCGAAAACACTATCGCGATAATAATATGAATAATTTACCCCGTTTTTGCAACATTTTTCACTGATGCTTCGCTCTTATTGGTCGCAGCGTAATGTTATATAGCTATTAGCTAGCCTTCCTCGGAGGACAAACAAACACACATTCACATTTATAATATTAGTTTATGTAGTACCTATATATAATATATATGTAGACTCTGTGGTTTGGGCTGAGCATTAATATATCAGTCTGTCAGTCAGTCAGGACTTTTAATCTATATATAAAAAGTCCTGTCTGACTGACTTACTTAACTATATATAGCACAGCCCAAACCGCTGGGTCTAGAGATTCCAAATTTGGAATGTAGGTTCCTTACGACGACGTCTAGAGGTGTACTAAGAAAGGATTTTTCAAAATTCCCACAGGAAAGCGAGATATACGCAAACGAAGTTGCGAGGGTTTTACTGATCCACTGGGTTTAGAGATTCCAAATTTGAAAATAGGTTCCTTACGACGTCTAGAGGTGTACTAAGAAAGAATTTTTCAAAATTCCCACGGGAAAGCGACATATACGCAAACGAAGTTGTGAGGGTATATCAACGCATAGCCCAAACCGCTGGGTCCGGATCAACCGGACCGGACTGGGCCGGATCGGACCAAACCGGAATTTATTTCTGAAGAAAATATGCTAGATAATTGACGACCTCCGTGGCGTAATGGTTACCACGCCAGACCACCACCCATTAGGTCCCGGGTTCGATCCCCGGTCGGGTCATGATGAAAAACGAACTTTTTCTGATTGGCCTCGGGTCTTGGATGTGTACCTATCTATATATGTATTTGTTATAAAATATAATATCGTTGAGTTAGTATCCCATAACACAAGTTTCGAACTTACTTTGAATGATCACTAGAATATTTTTTATTACCCTAAGACTAAGCACCAAATAAAATAATTAACTCTATATAAATTAAACTCAACCTAAACCGAGGGCACTAATGATTCAGTCGCCAGGACCGCCCATGACGGAGCTCTGTTATTAGGCGGCGGTGGTGTAGGCCTCGTTCATAGCGGTGTTGTCGCTATGCGAATTTACCAACATGCGAATTTACCAACATGCGAATTTACCAACATGCGAATTTACAAACAGTTTTTCCTTGTTTGGTTTATGTAAGATCCAAAATAAATATACACACATCAGAATAATTTTACGTTTTGTTATATATTCTTTTTGATTGCCAAAATGGATAAATGGTCACCGAATATTGTTTTATTAAAACAGTATCATTAAATTTGCTATAATGTCATCAATATCGTACTGACTTTAATTTTAGTCATCTTTGCTGAGACAAAAAACTAAACGGTCGATCGTATATTTTTTTAATACCTATTAAACATAATATTGCTTACTCCAAATAAAAGTTACTTATTTATTGCTTTATGAATTTAATTAGAAAAAATGACAATTGGTATTTTATCAACAGATATTGATGGTGCTGCTGAGTTGATGACTACTGTTTGTAGATCTCCAGTGACATCTGGAGGCTCCTCTTTGATTGTGTTAGCGTCCACATTACCAATACCTTCTGAAAGATCTTTAGTGGCGTTTGGTTGCAGCATCGTCCACATCATTCTCAATAATTAATGAAAGATCTCCAGTTTCGTCTAGTGGCTCCTCTTGAGTTGTATTAACGGCTACATCATTGCCAATATTCCTAAAGGATCTACAGTGGCGTCTGGTGTAATCATTCAAGTGTATCATTTTGGATTGTGTTATGGGCCACATCGTTCCTAATAATTCCTGAGTGATCTTCAGCGGCTTCTTGTGACTCGTCTTGGGTTGTGTTATCGTCCACATCATTTTCAATAAGTTCTGAAATCAATAGGTAGTAGATTTTACAAGAAGTGCACAAAACGAATCATTTCTATCCGAGACTTAGGCGAGGGCTGATAGTAATGTCGAGGATAGAAATGGTTTTGTGGACGAGTTATAAACTCTGCTTTTCACTTCGATTGCGAGGAAATAAATAAATAAACGCACGAAAAAGAAGACCTGTTTCCCGCCGCTTTTTTTTTTAATCTTACGACATTGAAATTAGGCTTGGGCTGCAGACCTATACAGCCTACTATTAAATTAATTTTGTAATAAAATAATTTTCTTAAATTAATTAAATAACCTACCGTACTTTAATTTAAATTTTAATATCTTTTATGACTTAAAAAACACATAAGGCAAATAAATTAAAGTAAATATTATTAAATAACAAATTCTATCTCTGAACTTTTTATTGTGTTTGGCTGTACGGCTCATTTCCTTTGCCTTAATATAGATACATTTATGAGTAGATAGTCAGAAAAATGCTTTGCAGCAGCCCAACCGCCCGCCCGGGGAATATGCGTTGGGGACTGTGGGACTCAACTCACCACTAAAAAACTGACGGGATGCCACTCGCCCATGCCGATTTTACCCCGGAGTTGCCACTCTATAACAAAGAGTATATAATCACTACGTTCTCTATAATACTATCCTCATAACCCAGTGAACGAATCTTATCCTCTTTGCTTTGTTACAATGACACTTGACTTCTATAGTACATACAAGTACGCTCGTAGACATAGTTTTCTCTGTCTACGAGTACTCTGGACTAAATATTACCTAGGAAATGACAGTTGTTTTTTGTGCCGATTCAAAGCGCCCCGCTCGAGCGTCTCGGGTACTAAAATTGCAAGTGTCAAATGCGATCGTTGTTTTGTCTGATGATTTATGTGAATTTCATGGGTTTCAATAGCTAGTCTGAAGCTTAGAATACTATTTTATATTTATAGTAAACGTTTTTATTCATACCTCGTCACATTTAATTGTAATTTGAGCTATGTTTTCATTATTATACACGAATATAATTATTGGAATAGGGTTGTGAATATTCCATATCGATAATTTTCTTCGGACGCTAACGCGACAGTGAGTAATCTATGTACATCGTACGTCTTTCAAATACTATTACATATTCAGTTTGATAAGCTGAAACAGATTGGCAAATACAATTTTCTAATTTAATGTAATTTGTAATATAAAAATAATGAACCGTGCGTTGAATGTAGTTCTCATTCGGTATATTGAAGGATGCGTATACGTTACGACCGTTACGATTACGACCATTATTTATTGCACATTGCACGGCCCAACAATGACTTTCACGGTCAAACAGCTGAATCGATTTTGAAGAAATTTTATATGGAGAGCTTGAGCCTTGGGGAACGCCGTAGGCATTAGACATTACCTTTATCCCAATTTTGAAGTTTCAGGGAATTAGATATAACCGAATTCCACATGGACAACGATGGTTATATAAATTTAAAGCTTAACTGATGTCGCATTCCCAAAATGTTAATTGGATACTTCCTGAAAATGTTCACTTTCACATGCTCCGTAGTGTCAACTGACAAAAATTTAGGTGTTACCTAATTTATAGACATTTCAGGAAATGACATAGGTAGTAGAAAATATCATAATTAGGTGTGGCGACATCTATCGCCATACAGAAGAACTACAGAGTGAAGAAAAAGTTCACAATGCGAACACATGACGTCATATACGACGACACTTAGAAATCCTGAATCACGCTATCGAAGTTTCTACGATATGGAGATATATATACAACCTCCGACACATACATTGTCGGAGCCGCGGTTCCCCAGGCATGACACCCAGCCTGGCCGGAAGATCTTCCCTTTGTGGCGGTCGAGCACATCGCCATCGCTCCCGCTACAGTGGTGACCCCGACGTGATTGGAAGCAGCCTTCTTCATCATATCTCCTCATCAGCTCTGACGTCATCACATTCTTCACTCCTCAACTTGAAGCCTCATCATTAGCAGTCTCACAGCACTCCAGCTACGGGGAAAATCAGGTTCATCGCAGCCGACTCACCGAGCTACCTGTTCCTGCGCCCCTTATCCCGACTCACTGGGATATTCCTCATCCAGACCCACTTGGATAACCCTCATCCCGACTCACTGGGATATTCCTCATCCCGACTCACTGGGATATTCCTCATCCAGACTCACTTGGATATTCTGCATCCCGACTCACTGGGACATGCATCATCCCGACTCACTGGGACATCACTCATCCCGATTCACTGGGATACATCAAGCACGCACGCTCACGCCCGACTCACTGGGACACTTGGAGCACGCACACTCAAGCCCGACTCACTGGGCAAGCTAACGAGAAGCACAGACTGCTGATCATCATCTCATCGGACCTTCGATCCTGGAGGGGAGTACTGTGGCGACATCTATCGCCATACAGAAGAACTACAGAGTGAAGAAAAAGTTCACAATGCGAACACATGACGTCATATACGACGACACTTAGAAATCCTGAATCACGCTATCGAAGTTTCTACGATATGGAGATATATATACAACCTCCGACACATACATTGTCGGAGCCGCGGTTCCCCAGGCATAACACCCAGCCTGGCCGGAAGATCTTCCCTTTGTGGCGGTCGAGCACATCGCCATCGCTCCCGCTACATAGGTAACACCTGAATAGCTATTTTGGGAATTTGGACATCAGAGGATTCAGGAGAATGCCCCGAAACGAAATTAATTTCGGTAATTATAACGATAAAGTGATCCAACACTTTATCGATAAACGAATGTTTATCGAAGGATATGTCCCATCTCCATTATTAGTTACATGGACGCTCCCGCTGCTATCAGCGCCTAAATGGCGAAAATCAAATGGCTTCATTTTGAAATTGTTAATATGAAGTCCAGCGTACTTGTATAGAGGTCAGTGTACAATGACATCTTAAACTTTTTTATTTTAGTTTTGTCTTTGCATTCTTGTTTGTTGCAATTAGCCAGTGTGCAGGCAGTGTCACGTTGATAATATTTATATCAAATTTATATCGATTACTAGCAAACCCCGCGCAACTAGACGGTGCTGCCACTGCAGGAACTGGTGGGTGAACTAAAATTTTAACTGTCATTATATAATAATTATAATATATAATATCACAATATAATATTATAAATGAGAAAGTGAGTTTGTTTATTTGTTATTCCTTCAAGGCTTGACTAACGGCCAACAGATGGTGCCACAAGTCGCGCTATGGGTTATTTTGTTGTCAAACGAAATCTATACAGTCATAAAATTAACGCGAGCGAAGCCGCGGGGAAAAGCTAGTTATTTATAATTACCAAATTGTCTAGACAATGTGATAAATTAATCACTTTGTCCGAACACTATTCATAACTGCGGGTCAAAGTTAGCCAATGTAATAAAACGTGGAATCTAATATATACATTATATTTTTTTGTTAGCGCACCAAAGAAGTCCCCCATCCGACGGAATACATGAGTATCTACACAATTTGTATTTTATTTATATTTTATGTAAATGTATAATTAATAAAATAAATAACGTCAATGCTATCGAATGGTCCGTCAGACGTGGTCAGTCAGACGTTAAGTGAAGTACAATATGGCAGCCACTTTTTTTTAAATTTTACTTCATCTACCAGCTACCAAATGTCGCTCGCTGTTGCCTACGGTTTATAATAATAGTATACCTGAGTGAGTATACCACAAGTGTGCTCCCCCCTGGTTGCTTCGCTGCTATCTGCTGCTATCGGAATCGGAATATTCATTCGATTAGATTCGGAACAATTCGGAATCGGACCGGGCAGTCAGTGTGTGTTTATTAAGGCGCGGTCCCACTGCTGCGCACGCTGTGCACGGACAGCCCATTACAGCTGCGTGGATGACTACGTGGGTCTACGTTTCCACAGCATGCGCAGCGATGTGCACGCTTTGTGGAACAAGCTGTGTACCGCATTCACTGCGTGCATGGCGTTGACAGCGTTGAGCTACGTTGAGCAAGCCACGCGTGTATCAATGACGTCACTTGATGGTTCACGTGTCCGTGGGTTGCAGTGGAAACAACCACGTATGTACATACATCCTCTTGCAAAGCAAAGCTTAACACACGTGCATAGCCTCTCCGTGCGCAGCAGTGGGACAGCGCCTTTAATGTATTAATTTATTTTTAGGTACTCTTGACTTGAGTCAAAGAGGATAGTAATAATGGTAGGTATAGAGTGGCAACTCCGGGGTGAAATCGGCATCTATGGAAGGTGCTGCCACCGCAGGGATTGGTGGGTGAACTAAAATTTAAACTATAGCTATACATAGTATGTATACCCTTCCCTATAATTTCTGAATATATTTCTTTGTTAGCGCCCCAAAGAAGTCCCCCATCCGAAGGATTACATCAAATTATGAGTATTTAAGTATTCAACTTGTGTTTTATTTTTACATTTTATGTAAATAAATAACTAATAAAATAAATAACGTCAATGCTATCGAATGGTCCGTCAGACGATAAGTGAAGTACAAAATGGCCGCCGCTTTTTTTTTAATTTTAGTTCTTCCACCAATTACCAATCCCCCAAATGTCGCTTTGTCGCTGTTGCTTATGAAAATTGACGGTCATACTAAGTGTGCTCCGTGACTTGAGTTTGTTTTGTAGTTGAAGAGGTTGAAGTTTCGTTGTCATATTTTACTATTTGTTCGTTGTGTAAAAACAAGACAACAAAATCAGACATTAAAAATAATTATTTTGCGTCCAAATGTTTCAAGTGATTGTAAAACAATGATGTAAATGGTGAGTTCCAGAAACACGTATTGAAGTTAAAAGCTAACACTTTCAAATCGTATCGAAGCGTTCATAGTTATTTTACCTCTCACAGATGTAAAAACAGATTTAAAACTTGTTTAGAACACTCAAAATAAGAGCGGTCCTTGTATGTTGCTCCGTTTATGTCGGCCGGCTCACACATTATTCAGCTCTTATTTTTCTCTTTGATTCTTCTACAGAAATCATTCCTGTGACACTTAATTTGTGAGTTTTAAACTTGTTTATTACACAGAACACTAATATTTAATACATCTGTCAGAGTTAAAATAACTGAGTGAATATTTTTATTTTATATTCCAGAATGAGCTGATCATGAGCTGATACAGAACATTGTGATTTGTATTAAATAAGATAGGTGCCGGCAACTGATTGCCAATATGGCCAAACGGTACAATGATGCGGATTATTTGAACATGGTGGCATGTTACAGCGAAGGTGGTGAAATATTGACAAGGGCTCAAAATATATACAAAGAGCGATATGGGAGTACTGTATCAGGAAGAACTATCTTTCGGGCAGTGCAAAGGCTAAGGGAAACTGGGGGTTTTAAAAGTTATTTGGAAGCGGTTGGCAGGGATCCTATACCAGTGGAATTGGAGGAGGATGTGATCAATTACTATGAAAGGAACCCCACTGCAAGCCTCAGGGAAGGATCTCGAAACTTTAATATATCCGTTGGGACAGTGAAGCGTATCCTAACAGGGGAAGGTTTGTACCTTTTAATAAATCGCAGTCGCTTCCCTGTCTGTGTCTGCTTAAATCTTTAAAAATGCGCAAGGGATTTTGATGTGTTTTTTTTTATATAGATTGAATGATTTAAGAAGGTGTTTTGGTATAATACATTCCGAAATTCCTACGGGAAATGAGATACAAATGAAGTAGGTTTAGCTAGGTTATTGATTTAAAAAAAAATATAATAAAGAAAATATCAATCTAAGGATTTATAATTCAATTTAAGGATTTATATTGTAAAGGACGAAGGTAAAGGAACAGAAGTGGACAACAAGCTCAATGTAAAATAATGAAATACATGGTGTTTGGTACATCGTTTGTCAAATTTAAAGACAGATAGATAGAATAGGCTTTATTTGCTAAACACACAGTGATCTTGTACTTGTAGTCTTGCAGGCCTTCTCCGCAATTAGGCAGCTTATGTGCCCTTTGTGTGTGCGAAAACACACAGTTATATACAGTAAACAGTAAAAGTTACAAACAAGATAAGTGTATATGCAACAAGGCGGCCTTATTGCTCAAAGCAATCTTTTCAAGGCAACCTTAGGAAAGACCTTTAATAAATAAATACATAGGGACAAATCACACAGATTAAGCCATCCCCAAAGTAAGTTCGAGATATGTTTTATGGGATACTAACTCAACGATACTATATTTTATAACAAACACATAAATAGATAAGCATCCAAAACCCAGGCCAATTAGAAAATGTTCTTTTTTCATCATGAACTGACCAGGATTCAAACCCAAAAAGTTTTAAAAAGAACTTGAAGAACATGTCATTTTTTAAAATTTCAGTTCAAAGTTGGACTTTCAATGGATGTTTCCTCTTTTTAAAAACTATGTGGGTCAATAAAATTAAAAAAAAAACGTTGTTTGCAAGTAATTTCAATTTTGTTAAGACTATGCAACATTACTATGCGTTATTATTATAAGTAATTAATAAAAATACAATTGTAAAGATTGCCTTTTTTTTTTATTGAAAGAACCCAAAAGTCGCCATTTAATGGTGACTTTTGGGTTAGAGTGAATAAGCCCAAGACACCATTTAATGGTGAGTTGGGTTTTTTCACTTAAAAAAAACTACATAATAAACCCAAAAACATTTTGTGGTAGCAAAAGACACCCTCTATCGCTGATTTAAATTTGACAAACGATGCACCAAACACCATGTATAATAAAATAAATATAAATGATTTATTTCATTGTATCTATTGTATTATTATTTAATATTTGCTTAAAAACATTTAATTATTAATAGTTAATTTAAGCCGCAATCGTGAATTTTTGCGCTCCCGTTGACTGACTGGTAGAGAATGCAATTATCATTAAGTATGTCTATTGTATCAGTGCCTACTTTATGTATTGTGGTCAGAAGAAAATGGGGAAGCTTTAAAAGTGTGCCAGAGGAGTACCTATGCTAAACATCAAACTAAAAGACAAAATTAAATTTACAAATATAACAGAAAAAACGGGAGTAGTAGATGTCATACACATACACAGAGAAAAAAATAAAATGAAAATAGATTGGTCATACAATCCGTAGCAGAAAAAAATTATGGACCGAATAAATCACTATGTGGCAAAGAAAAAGATGGGTGGATGCATCGAAATAATATTATTTCGATGGGTGGATGAAATAAAAAATGTGACTGGAGCAACATGGAGAAGGAAGGCAAGGGATACAAAAATATGGCGTACACTAGGGGAGGCCTTTGCCACACGGCACACTGACGAAAACTAGAAACTAAACCACACAAAGAAAAACATTTTATTAGAAATTAGTGATTCTTTTTGTCAAAGTAAAAAGAAAATATGAAAAATTGTTAGAATATTATGTACAGGTCGCGTCACGTAAAAAGAACGCTAGCGGATGGCTAGCGGTCAAGCAGCGCAGAAGCGATTTTTTGGTCTCTTTGGTTGGTGGTATGAGATGCGGCGCAGGGGAGGGGGGCGCCGCATGCTTGCCCGTGCGCTATTGGTTCCCTCCCCTCCCTCCCTGAGTTCCCTCCTAGGACCAAGTATAAGAATGGACGGATTGTATTTTAGACGAAAGAAATACATGGGTATTGTCTTTCACACTAATATGTGCCGTCTTAAGTAAAAAAGAGATAGATATATTATTGTCTATAACGTCTTTTGTGCTCATGAAGCCAGTATGCTATATAAACTTTTTTTTTTTTATATAGGATCACTAGAGATGTGCCGTGTCTTTATCGACTAATATAGATTTAATATTTAATGTTCATTTTAAGATCTGAGAACACTTGACAAATCAAATGATTAAAGACAGAAACAGATGCATAACCCCCTAGTATCCCTATCGGGGTGAGTAGAACCATAAGTCATTTAGTCAAACCACAGCAACCTGATATTCGTTCCAAGATTACCAATGACGAACTTTCCTATCGTTATCCCCCATAGACAGTCCGATGTTGGAGTGGGTATGATCACGTCCGCTTTTACGACATACCCTGGGAAGATAAGCAGCTCAAAGGGTTCTATGTTTTTTATTCAGTCCCAGTCCAGCTATAAATCAATATTGCTGACCGAAATATTCTTTAACAATTAAATACACACTATCGACACCTATCGATAGGAATGTCAAATACTCATCTATCAGTAACTTTAGGTATTTATAAGTTTTTTTTAAAATATGCCAAATAAAAAGATTACCTACACTCAATGCGGGTGAAGAATAAATAAAGCAAATAGGTACTTATAAGGTTTTTATTCAAAATATTTAAATAAAATAAAATGATACATCATAATCATGATCATTTTGTAATCATTATACACACATGTAATAATAATTATAATATCTAATAGGAATTGTTAAATAATCCGTATAATGTCACCAATTTAACAATTCTTATTTTTAAAAAATCAACTAGGGAGCAAAAAACAATAAACATAAAGACTTACAGGAATTTACTTAAAGTGCTTGATGCTTAGTTATTTACTGCATCTACTGACCACTATATAAGACTAGTTTATTAAAATGATTTCTAATATATTCTGGTGATGTCGTCACTTTTTTACAATCGTGATGAATTCTAATTTTTAAATATGTTTGGGCAATGGATTTCACCAAGAGATGTTTATGATTAAACGTCACATAATACTCCGTAGCGTGTTCATCTAAATTACCTGCCCGATAGCAAGATGCATCGAAATGTAATGAGCACAGGCGAGAATATGGCGAAGGTGTCCAATTATCTCGTTTTATGTTCTTAATCCACTTGTTTCTTAAATTAGTGTCTTTAGGAAACCTGAAAAACACAAGATCTATATTACTTTGATTACTCTTATCTAACTAACCCTCATCCCAATGGGCAAGAGAACTAGGAATAAATTAATCCTTAATAAAAACGCATACAATTTATTATTTTATCGATACAATGTGACAACTCTACTTACAATATTTAAGGTACATCATCTGTCAAAGCTCAATAAACGTAATGTATAAAATCAAATCTTTGTATAAAAGTAATGGGTTTGTTGAAATTATGCGTCTGCATCGTCTTTAGGGTTTAATTAACTTTACAAAAACCGATCATGTAATGTATTTCCTGCACAACAAATATAAATCATGTAGTCGATAACTTACTTATGAAAAGATATCCTTTGATCGCTTTCCGTTAAAACACCCATTCTACTCTTACAACCAATGGCTACGCAAGCCATGGTTCAAAATGAAAATCCGTACCACAATTTTTCTTTATAAAAAGTCCAATTATCACCTCAAAACACAAAAAATTCAACACGAGCTTTGATATCCAAGCGGCTACCACGATGTCTCAAAAGTTGACACGCTGACGTTCTAGACGGTGATGTTTGTCTATGTTTGTTTCTTTTTTTCACACTGAATGTTGCTATAAGCAAGACAGAGAGCAAAGACAGTTTCATTGTCGTTCTAAAATTTAATCTGTCCATTCTTATACTTGGTCCTAGGTTCCCTCAGTCGACCTTTGCTTCCCGCGCTGTCGCGCTGTCTACGTTACTTTCATTGCGCGAGTGTACCCATGCGCAAACACATCCCCTCCACTTTCTTCTAGCGTTTTTTTTACATGACGCGTTCATAGTTTTTTTAAAAGCAATAAAGGCTATATTAATATTTATTATTGTTATTACAGTAATAAAGGCTATATTTTTTATATTTTTATTTACACTTGTGTTTCTCGGCTCATTGCCGGTAAATTAATGCTCACGGGCCAAAGCCAAGTGTGCACCAGAGGGTTTATTATCTATACATGTAATAAAACAGTAGACCCCTGTATGTCTGTACACTGAACATATTTGACAAAAATGGATAGCGAGTAAAAACGTTTTTTTTTTGTCTGTCTATTTTTACGCGCACATTTTCGTAGTTAACGATTTTTAATGGTGTTTTCACAGGAAGCTTTTTTTTTTAGTTTAGCTTGATCTGGAGCAAAATATAGGCATTATTTCATTATAATCGGATATCAGGAAAAGAAGTTATCTTCATTTACGTGGACAACGTGGCCCGACGTAATGAAAAATGTTCTTCAAAACTTACTAGATGTCACTGACTCCGATTTATCCGTCGATACTATTTTAATCACAAATCCAATGACACGCGGGCAAAGCCGTGGGCACAGCTAGTTATATAAATAAATTGTCTGATTTTGTAAGATTTTCCGCAAGTTTTCCAGAACCTCTAGTCTACTATCTAATCCTCTATCTAAATATTTTTCATAACAAACACAACTCATTTCATTTCAGGACTTATTGGAAATGATGTGGATGGTAACACAACCGAAGAGGAGCTACCAGACGGCACTAAAATTCTTTTAGGAATTACTGGGAATGATGTGGACGATGGTGCAAGCAAAGAGGAGCCACCAGACGCCACTGGAGATCCTTTAGGAATTATGGAGAATGATGTCGACGATGTCGCAACCAAAGAGGAGCCACCAAACTCCACTAAAGATCTTTCAGAAAGTATTGGTAATGTGGACGCTAACACAATCAAAGAGGAGCCTCCAGATGTCACTAAAGATCTAACAACAGTAGTCATCAAGTCAGAAGCACCATCAATATCCGTTGATAAAAAACCAATTCTCTTAGTTTACACCACCAGGCTAGACGACATGAAAATTTGGTGGAAGAATACAAATATAATGCCTATGCATAAAATAACAGCAAACATAATCAAAGAAAGTAAACCAACATTAAAAGGTTCTATAGAAAATGATAAATATAAAGATCAAAGAAGTACTTTTAGTAGTCTGAAAGATAAAATTAATGAAATCAATGATGTAATACAGCGTAAGAAAAAGAAGATAAAAGCGGGGAATAGAAAACGTTATGAACGTTTAAGTAGACCAGTAAATAATAGAGATTTTAATACAAAAAAATCCGTAAACGCATGTGATAGAAGCGTAAATGAAAGAATTGATGATGACATTCCTGTAGTAGACATATGTAAAAATGCAATAAATTTAAACAATCAAGAAACCGTAGATGCAAGTGTTAATACAAGTTTAGATACAAGAATTAATTATTCAGATGATGATATTCCTATGTTAAACTTATGTAATAATGAAGTAGATTTTAATATTCAAAATATGGACGCTGAACAAAATCTTGAAGTTGGTGTTACTCCTGCAAACGAGATAACCTGCAAACTAGTACTCAAGGATATACGTTCCAATGTGACTGACATTTACTGTATAAGCAATGATTTAAATCCCACAGAATATTACAGGTTGGAAGACAAAAACCAAAACCATTACATATCACCGAACCCTAATATATTAGAACTTGAAATAAGTCATTGCTGTTGGTATAAAAAGGAGCAGAGAATCAAAGAGCTGTCGGGAACCTATTGCAGCCCCGCATTTATTATGAGACTACATAATTGTGAGCCAGGTTTGTGTGATTGCTGTTGTAAAAAAATACCGTGCGACGGAATTACGAAGCCAACAGTATTTATACCCCCAGACCAAGTACCAAAGATGGTAAAATCACGACGAACTTTCACAGAAAACAACAGGTGGAATGATTACTTGCAAAGTCTTTCTGGAAGTGAAAATAATTTTATTAATATGGCTTTAACATACGTACGGAAACCAAAATTAAAAAAGAAACCCAAGAATATTAACTCTAATATTCTGAATACTCTTGTAAGAATTGAATATAAAGAGTCTGAAACTTTTCCTTTAAACCATATTAATTATAGTTATTTGGGACCACCAAATGGCGACATTGATACGTATTTAGAAATACCTAAAAACTGTTCTGTCGTTGGTCTATACAGGTATGTGGATACGTGGAAAAATGATATTCCTACAAAGTGTTGTTGTTGGTTAATGTTAACCGCGTTTCTTTCTAGATTATCACAAGAACTAGTGCCTTCCAGTGTAATTAAGTTTTTGATGAAACCTCACACATGCCCTCGTGGTAAATGCATGTGCTGCTGCCAGCCATTTCAAGGTGTCACAAATTTTGGGTGTACCGACCTAGTTTTACAAGATTTTCCAAAACGTATTCCTACTCATATAAACTACAATTACAAGAAAGTTAATTTAAATCAATGTCAAAAAATTAGACAAAATACTAATAACATCAGTCAAGACCCCCTCGATCAAGTCAAGAATCCCTCGATACTGAATGCTAAGAAACTTATAAGTCAGGAAGTGCTTAACAATGCCATATCTCAACTTAAACAATTGCGAATAGTAATATCTCCCGATTGGAATATACCTGTAGAAGCAGAGCTCGACTGTGACGAAAATAAAATATCATCCGAAAGTTTAAAGTTGGTGAAAAAATTGCTTTTACGTGTTCAATCCCATGTACATCAACGTACTGATCTGCCTGCGAACCCTTTGGTGCTAACCAAAATCTTTTCTGAAGATGTTTCTACCTTAACGGATGTTACATCTGCTGGAAATTCATCAAAACCTACTAAGAATCGCGCTCCCGTAATACAAGCTGCTAAGTTGAACGAAGCTGAGACACGTGTAATAGATAATTCTCCACTAGATCGACTTGAACCATTACCGTCGACTTCAGCATCAACATTTATTCTACATACTATTCCAAAACGCCAAACAAAGCAACCTGTAACAATTCGTCAACCAAATATACAAATTAAACCAACTCGGTCAAATTTACGAGTCGCACACCACACACCACCACAAATTAATGAAGAGTTAGATAATATTCAATCAAACGTAATGCCATGTTCTCCACAATTCATTTTACCTGATATTTCGGTTGATTCTCGATCTCCCACTGATACCACAGATCCGTCTTTAACCCAATATGACTATTGCACTAGTCTACTTAGCGAAAAAAGACAACAGTATCACAATTCATTTTTATTTCTGTTAAATTCAGGCAAACAAGATTTATCTAATTTACGCGTGTATGAAAACGATCGAAACCCAGATGCCGCTGCAAATATTGTTAATTTATGTGATAATAAAGAATATAGTACTATAGCTCAAACAGAAAGCGATAACAGAAGAGGAAACAAACGTAAAGATGATACAAATCGACCCAAAGCTAAAAAATCTAAAACATAATGAATGTGAAATCTCATGTGGGTTATTTGGTATTGCTCATCGAAGAATTTTTCCTTTTGTTATCAAGTTATCCTGGTTTGTTTGGTCTTATACTTTGCTGCTTAGATGCACATAGTCTATTAAAACCATAGATTTCGTATAGTGTACCTATAGATCGGCAATGGTTTGATTAAGGCGAGACCAAAAACAAAATACACTAGTCTGCGTGCAATGTACATGTGTGCAAGCAAGATATATAATTTTGTGGATTTTCCTTTTTGTTTGAGTTACATCCAGGCACTGCACAGTACACACTGCAAACTACACTTAAAAACCATAAATTTTGTAATAATAAGTGGGATTTGGTTTTAACACGACTGACGTCGTCAGGCCCATGCAGGCCGATAGCGTGTATAGGAAGAATGGTCTCTCCTATCTATCTCACTCTAACAAACGTGTATGCTATGATCTATCTCTTTTGCATTGCCAATCTAACGCTAGTATATAATAAATCTATGAAAACATATCTGAGAATAGAATAAATTATGTTAATTGTTAGGTATCTACTTTATTTCTTTTTATTTTGGAGTAATAACCAATAATGCTAATGAGATTTTTTTTATGTGGTTATGTTTTTAGTTTCAAACTGTTGTAGTCTATAATTACAAATAGGTACTGTCCTTATTTTACTTCCCTGGATAAGAATTGTTATAAATTACGAACTATGTACTTTCAACCGAGAATGTCATACAATTATTAGCTATTTGAAACAGAATATTGTCGTGCGCTTTTCGGTTTTTATTCACGCAGTTTTAAATCGAGTACTTATGTACTTACATATAATTTTAGGTGTTACAGAATTGCAAAAAAAAAACGCATTTTTAGCAATGACGTTATAGGAATTGCCTCAGAAATTGCGCACTTTTATAACAATAGTAGATATTTAAGTCGTATGTTATAATTAATATGGTTAATTGTACATACGTTAATGTTATGTCAAAACTATCAAAGACTGTTATTTATTTGACGGCGCATGGAGAAGCGCCTTTATAAAACGTCAGGACAAAGAGTTGACATCTGTCACTCTGACGGAGCGTCGTGTCTGTGGTAACTCAGCGGTCATCTTGAAAAAAGGCACGCTAAAACGAGAGACCGTCGGAGTACCACGCCTTCGACGAATCGTCTTATAACCTCCTAATCCTGACTGTTAATTACAAGTGATTAGTGATTTGTGTAGTGATTTAATCAATAAAGAATGTTTAATACTGATTTTTGTGATAACGTGTGACTTACGATAATTATTATAATTGAAATTTAACGGTTAACAGTAGTCTTGATTTAATTGCCTAAATACCCACGCCGATTATGGCTAGTTCTGATGAAGGCCCTGCGCCTTAAATTCATAATAAGACGATTCGTCGAAGGCGTGGTACTCCGACGGTCTCTCGTTTTAGCGTGCCTTTTTTCAAGATGACCGCTGAGTTACCACAGACACGACGCTCCGTCAGAGTGACAGATGTCAACTCTTTGTCCTGACGTTTTATAAAGGCGCTTCTCCATGCGCCGTCATATTATTAAAATTGTTGATTTTCGTACGTAATATTATTTGTTTTCTTTTCGCTCACCTTCTCGAGTGTATGTGCAAAACTTTATATACTTAGTGAACTAGAAATAACTTTTTGCGCGTACTGTACCGCCTACATATACTTTCTTTTACTCTTTGGTATACTTTAGTAAATAAATAAAAAACTAAAGAATAAATTTCGATCGGTATCGAAATGTATATCCTCACTACAATCCGCGCCACGAGAGATGAGATTCCTTTAGACTCCCGTCTTTTCCAATGAGTTCTGACCACAGAACACAGAAAGAAGTATTCTGACATCTGTGGTTCTAACCAGTTATGAACCTATATATATAGGGACAAATCACACAGATTAAGCTAGCTAGCCCCAAAGTAAGTTCGAAACTTGTGTTATGGGATACTAACTCAATGATATTATATTTTATAACAAATACATACATAGATAAACATCCAAGACCCGAGGTCAATCAGAAAAAGTTCGTTTTTCATCATTACCCGACCGGGATTCGAACCCGGGACCTCTTGGATCCCTATAGCGGTCTGGCGTGGTAACCATTACGCCACGGAGGTCGTCAAAATGTTATTATGTAATTAGTAAGTAGTATTAATTTTATGTTATCTATAATATCTCAAGAATGGTTTGTTTACCATCACGCTATATTTTAAAGCCAGAACCTAATCAAGATAAGGCGAATCCGTGTGCAAAACGTATTATGAAAACGAAAGTATGATGATCCGAACACGAACAAACAAAGCAGAGGTTTCTAACATGTCTAACGAGTAGCGTGGCGCTGCGAATGTGTCCGGTCGAAATGACGTCATACGACCTTCAATTCAATGGACTATGTCCCCTACCATTGGAACAATATGTCGATCAACTCTCGATTCAGTGAGAGCGTCTAACTAAATATTTGACAGTTTAGTCGTTCTGGCTGGACGCAACGCAATCTAATCCAAACTATGCAAATCTTGTGCCACCTGTATCTGTGTGCCACAAAGAAACTTGTGTTATTTATTACTAGCTAATAAAACGTCGTCGTACTCGTCGTAAAGATTTATAAAATAAAAAATATATGTATTTATCATACAACTCTTTATTTTTTCGCCTTTTACAGAAAATCTACAAAGTTAACTACTACTAAGGTTTTTATATTTGACATAAATTAAAAGTGAGTTAGCGCTATTAAATATACTTCGTCCGTAGTAGGGGACACCAATTACGTCGACCGATATCAACCAACATTCATTTCTTTTCTTTTTATAGTCTAGGTAGATAAGGTACTTAATAAGGACTTATATTAGTGCCTACTTGGTATGGACCAATGGACTATATTTCATATGGTGGTAGTAGTACAGTAAAATTAGGTATAGGTTAGATAGGGTTAGATAAATAAAAATCTGAAATACCTATCTATGATACTTACATTTTTTTGTTCTATTCTATTGTTAGATTAGCACACAGACGTTTAAAGATTAGCATGACTTGATACTAAGAATTTTTGTTTATAATATTAGGTATCTTTTGCATTAGAACTTAATATTACCTATGTATTAAATTCATCAGTCTCTTTACTGCAATATACAAATAAATCAATAACAAACAAGAAAAAAATAGATTACGAAAGAGCAGCGCCAGTTTCGTGCATCACCTACGGCTTTCGTATCGAAAATGAAACAAGTGGGCCGTTCTGCCTGAATAATTGTCTATCTCGCTCACACAAGTACTTTTCCATACAATTGCTATCTCTTTCAATCTCGTGAGCACCGCGCAATGTCAATTTGTTCGGTGCTGTGGGGACTGCATGCTCGAAAAGTCGCCATTTTGTCTTCATACGCCAGCGTGTACAGTGGAATAACACAAAAATGTTTTACATTGATTATTGTGATGTGTTGTGACTGAAATACAATAAAAGTGGTACATAACGAAGTAATATTAAATATTTGTTGCTGGAGAAACAGGTAAATGAGTAAATATTTGGATATCTTTTTATTTAAAATAGTAATTTAGTACAAATTTTTTGAAAAAGGTTATAAATATGTTCGTAAATAAAATTGTGTTATTTTTTTAACAACGGTGTGCTATTATGTACATAAGAGGGATGTTTTAAATAGTTACATTATAAATATAATAATTTGTTTTACTACTAAAATTAACATTTCATTTATAAGGCTCGAATGAATCTTAAACCGGAATGACATTCATACTGCGCTGCGTTCAGAGTTGTTCTGAAGAGCGCGCGTCCTCCCTCTGTGTTGCAATATTAAAAAAAACTTGTAAATTAACTATAAATTATTAATTACATAAATAAAACATTAAACAATCTTTTTATAATAAATAAAATAAATTTAACTCATAGTTTACATAATTATAATTTTAAAATATCATTAATGAAGTCTCTCCAATGCTCTCCATACATCTCATAATTTTATTGTTGTTCAGCATCGAAATAATATTACTACGTATAGAAATGACACCGCGAACAAAATTTTTGTCCCCATACGTTGAGGCCAATAGACATCAACTCGTTTATGACTCGTTTAGAAACTTGCCGACGCTCATCGTGATTGGTCCTCTGATTTATGTTAAAAAAAATAATTAAAAAATGCCGTCATGTTCAATAAAATCTTGCAAAAACCGTTCAACAGTAAGAAAGAAAGATAGCGGCGTCACTTATCATCGGTAAGTATACAAAAAATTAAGTAAAACCAACCAAAACAATTTTTTTTCATTATTTTCTATTGCATCATGATTGCATCCGCCATTTCTATGTGAAAATCATAGATTATCAAAAAGTAATCGTACAGATGGGATACGTAGGTACTAAGCGTGAGTCAATTTTATAATATAATTTAGGTACTTATTTTTGAAAAATTTTTTGCTTTTTTTTAACCGACTTCAAAAAAGGAGGTTCTATGTTTCATTGTTTTTTTTTGGAGGTCCGCCGATTACTCCAATTGTAGACCGATTTTCAAAATTCTTTTTTTATTCATAAGTGCATACTCCCAAGTTGTCACCAATTCAGGATCTGATGATGGGAATTCCAGGAAAATCGAGGGCAACCCTCAAATTTCATGGGCACGTATAACGCGTTACTTTGTTGTCGTAATTATTATAATTAGATTTTTTCAACTATATTTACAAAATATTTTTATGTAGTAGGTATAAAATATGTAAATGTGGATAAAGTTACTAACTAAGTAAAAACAATAGTTTCTAGAAAATAAATAGAAGGAAAACGAAACAGCATTTTAAATTTCGACCAACCGTTTTCGAACAAATAAAATTTCATTATAAAGTTAGTTTTGATTTAATCTCAGTTTATTTTTGACTAATATTTAGTTAAGAACAAAAATTTAATGTAGCTTCCTACCTATAAAGCTAATATTGTACCTATTTTCTATTAAGTTTATTCTATTAAGTAAAATAAAATATTGTAATAAAATAAAATAATCAATTAGATGTCCAATAGGCAGAACATAAACAAAGTGTCGCCCCTGCGTAGTAATGTCATATTCTATGACTCGGTTGGGGGCGGGGCCAGGGAGGGGCACGCCCCTCACGGCCGAACGCGGCGCCAAAATTTGAAGGCGCTGTCATTTCTATACGTAGTAATATTATTTCGATGTTGTTCAGTAATAATTGCTTAGGTAATTTTTTATGATATTTTTAGTGATTTTCTAGTAAAAATACAAACATTTTAGATCTTTTCAACAGTCGATTGATTTGAATAATTAGCGCTTTCTGGACACAAACGTAGTGTTTAGGGTGCGTGCGTACCCAAAGGGTGCTAACGGGACCCTATTACTATCTGTCTGTCTGTCACGCTGTAGGTATCTTATGAATCGTGATAGCTCGAAATTTGTATTTCTGTTGCAACAAATACTAAAATAAAAATAGAATCAAATAACTATTTGAATGGGACAAAAACCGTTATTTTTTTCTGTTTTTTGACTCTGTATTAATAACGGCAACAGGTAGACGCTTGAAATATTTAGTTGTATATTTCTCTAGTCTAGACTCTCCCATACAACAAAAGTGACTTTTGTGCCGTTTTGTGTAGATAATGGTACGGAACCTTAAGCCCGGTTTACATTTTGAGAAGTAACAAATGAGAAGTGAAACAATTGACAAGTGACAAGTTTTTTGCATGTGAACGGCTACTGACAAATGAGAAGTGAAAACTGACAAGTGAATAGAAGCCGGTTCTATATCCTGACAAGTAACTCTGCCCCGCGCTACCCGCGCCTTCCCCTCACTCACCCACCGCGCCCCGCGCCCTCCCGCTTTCGCCCTTCTCGCGTTTTGTTTTTGGTAAATTAGGAGCGGAAATTGTTTTGGAAGAAAATGTCAATTATTCTTGGATATGGCCAATGCCTAAATAAAAAAAAGTTTTTGGAAATTCTCTAGTCCGAGAGTATTTTAATTAAAATATTCCTTGCTTGCTAGAGGTGAAGACCTCTATGCGGTTCGAAAACAACGTGAACTAAACGTATTTGAAGCTGCTTAGCATTCTACTTGTCAGATGTGTAAACACCTACTTGTTAATTGTCACTTCTCATTTGTCGTTGTTTCACTTCTCACTTGTTACTTCTCAAAATGTAAACCGGGCTTAAAGCCCGGACAAGTGTTTTTGCGTGTGAACGGCTACTGACAAGTGAGAACTGACAAGTAGTTTAGTTTATCTTAATTAATGGCTTCTGTCGTGTCTTAGCGACACATAGACAATTTCGCCAATGTCGAGTATTTTAAATGAACACTTTTTAGCAAAAAAGTACACTTTAAAAAGGCAACGTGGTACGGTGAGGATCCGAGGTCGCCATCTTGACGACCTTCGTTGACAAGGCGGCGATCTCGAATCCAACTGACAAGTAAATAGAAGCCGGTTCTATTTCCTGACAGGTAACTCTGCCCCGCGCTACCCCCGCCTTCCCCTCACTCTCCCACCGCGCCCCGCGCCTTCCCGCTCTTGCCCTTCTCGCGTTTTGTTTTTGGTAAATTAGGAGCGGAAATTGTTTTTGGAAGAAATTCTCAATTATTAAAAAAAAAAAAAAGTTTTTGGAAATTCTATAGTCAGAGAGTACCTATTCTAATTAAAATATTCCTTGCTTGCTAGAAGTGAAGACCTCTGTGCGGTATTTGAAGCTGCTTAGCATTCTACTTGTCAGATGTGTAAACACCTAGTTGTTATTTGCCACTTCTCATTTGTCAGTTGTTTCACTTCTTAATGGTTACTTCTCAAAATGTAAACCAGGCTTTAGAATAATAACGCATAGAAAGATATTTTAGTCTTCAAACAAGCGCTCTGTCAAAAGTGAAGCAACAAGCAAACGCTTGGCGACACTCATGTGTAATGTTGCCAGTGGAAGTGTAGTTTCCCGAGAGCGGGGAAATAATTTAGCCACTGGTAAGTAACAAACATACACATAACTTTCGATTTTTTTATATTAATAGGAAGTAGGATAAACAGGAAAATTTTTATTGTTTGTTTGTATTGAATAGGCTCCGATCGGACCCGAAGGCAGTGAACCGATTAGACAGTTAAAATGGGAAACAATTTTTAGAATAGGGCAATATCGAGCAATAAAATTACGTTAATAAACGTATTGTTTTTTTTCTTAATTAACTACAAAATATTATGAAACTAGCTTTTCCCCGCAGCTGCGCTCGCGGTGAATTTTATGACATAGATCTCGTTTGACAACGAAATAACCCATAGCGCGACTTGTGGCGCCATCTGTTGGCCGATAGCCCATCCCATACAGCTCCCTCTATAGTAGAAAAAAAAAAATCCCATTGGAATGACATACCTTCACGGGATAAAAAGTAGCCTATGTTGGGCTCTGTACCCCTGAAAATATAATATATACAAATTTTCATAATGATCGGCTGCTTAGTCAAGCCGTGAAGGAATAACAAACAAACAAACTCACTTTCTATATATTATTATTAAAGTATGATATTGAAAACTTACCTGTGAAAAGTGAAGTCATTACACTTCTTAAGTGTTTTTCAGACGTATTGTGACTTGATGTAACAGCAGAAACCGTTTTTTTTTTCGGGAGACACGTTCGCCGTTCGGCGCGCGCTCTTTGACATTGTACGCAACCCCTTGTGCGAGAATTCGACTCACTTGGCCGGGTTTTTAGGGATCACTACCGAAATTCAGTAATGAACTTTTTTGTCGATTTATTTAAATTTAATAATTCAAAATCTAGTTTTATTTTTTGACGTTCCGTATACTGTAGTAACTAGTAAAACTGTCCGTAATTAGAGGAAACGAGTTCTACGAATGAACATAATTTGGTACCTACTTAATAGAAATTTTGATAAAGTATTACCTACAAAAAATCCATAAAAAACCTGGGCAAGTATGTGTCTGTCCGCGCACAATGTAGGGTTCCTTCCGGTATTATTAAATTAAAATCCACCACTAAGCATCTCCCGCGCGCGACTAGGCATTTTACTTACTAATTGGCCATAATAGTGTAGTGTAATATTCCTTTATAGACTAACGTGAAAAATGTCGAAACTGGAAAAGTTTAAGCGGCGCTTGGTTCGAATTGTCACGAGGCTTCAGCGACAGGAGAAGAAGCCCGAAGATGAACTATGGGCGTATCTCAAGAAGGAGACCAACTGTGATTGCAAGTGGCTATGGTAAGTGTAGGAATAAAATCAATGCTTTTCGGTGTTTGAAGTGGACTGTATTAAATTAAATTCCACAAAGTGTACAACAGCGTGTTAAAGAAAGGGAAAAAATATGGCGGCTGGGTGACCAGCATTGACGAAAAATATTGCCATCATAATAATTTTTTATACCATTTTTATAATGGCAACTTAAATGAATGTAGTAAAATTAATACTAATTTATTATTAAACTAGCTTTTCCCCGCGGCTTCGCTCGCGTAAATTTTATGACAGATCTCGTTGGACAACAAAACAACCCATAGCGCGACTTGTGGCGCCATCTGTTGGCCGATACAGCGCCCTCTATAGTAGAAAAATTATTTTCCCATTGGAACGACATACTTTCACGGGTTAAAAAGTATGTCTATGTTGGGCCCTGTACCCCTAACAATATGTATGCAAATTTTCGTAATGATCGGCTGCTTAGTCAAGCAGTGAAGGAATAACAAACAAACAAACAAACTCACTTTCTCATTTCTAATATTAAGTAAGGATAATTTGAGGGTGCAGTGGTAAAACCCGATAAGTGTGTAAAAGTAGTTTTCGAGATAATCAATGTTAAAGTATGCCGGAAAAAAAAATAGGTCTAAGTACAAATTAAATGAAAATTATTTAGTTACTTAGTAAGAATATGTATCTACGATAATACTTATCTTATGTTTTAGGCTATTACATATAAATTTACATACAAACTTTTGTATAAAATTGAAATGAATAAGGTAGGGTATTGGGTTTTACCCCAAAATAAAATATTTTTTTAATACTTATTGGCTATAAGTAAAAAAATATGTGAAAATCACAATAATAATCTTTTTTTTATTACTAATCACTGTCAGATTCACGTTCAGCTATGCCCTTGACACATACATGGAATATTTATGATATTGTTCAGATAATAAAAACCAATAAATATATTTTATCGGATTTCAAATTTTCATAAATTAAGTGTATTCATGAAAATTTATTTAATGCTAAAACCCAATAAGTATTTTCAAATGTTTTTAATGTCAGATAAATTGTGATTATCATGAATTAAATTTTTATGTCAAAATTCATTATAAGACTTATCTGTTTTTATAATTTTGTGTTAGTGTGACTATCGTGATTATCCTTAAGCGTTAATTACCAGTAAATACACATTATGTGATTCTTCCACAAAACAAAAATTATAATGTTTAGCCATTATTGCCTTTATAGGGTTTTCATTTCAACTAAGATAATTTCTTAGTTACGCCTTTATTGGGTTTTTTGGTCAGGGTTTCTCTATGTTACACTTATAATTCGGTTTAACTGATAACATCACTAAGAAGAGCAAAAAAATCTATTCTAGTGGGCTAAAAAAACGTATTTTCGATTTTTTGCATTTATCGGGTTTTACCACCGCACCCTCGAATTAGAATGGATGTTCTCATAGCTTAGCCACATGGCTTAGCGCCTTAAAAAAATTGCTTGTATTGCGGGTGCCGCCCTCTCTATAGTGCGGGTGCCACCCTCTTTCTATTATAATAAGTACCTAATTAATAAACACAACTTTATCCCAAATGTTGTATTAACGTTAAGAGCGATATAGCACACGGCGTATTTTTCGCGCGTTTCAGGAACGCGCATTTTCGGCGCCATAGAAGCCACTTTTGCGTTTGTATCGTATACGCGCGTACAAATGCAGAGGGGTGTGTGCTGTTCACGCCGACGACCCGTGCCCTCCTGTTTAAACGCTGCGGTGTGTTATACGTTTGATTCATAGTATTATTGATAGTGTAGGTAATGTGAAGCAAACATTGATAAGAGTTTATGATCGGAACTATTACATTATCGTGTTGACTTCAAAATCCGCCTTTTCTGAAAATATTTTGCTATCGTCTTTCTTCACTGAGAGACTAAGTACCTATATACTGAGTCGAGACAGCATGAATACGCTGCTTTGAATGATATATTAACATATTACATGACACTGGCTAATTGCAACGAACAAGAATACAAGAGCCACAATTTGTTTTTTTTTAATACGTCGTGTGCTATTTGCTCTTAGCTACAAGTTGTCACATCCCTACAAATAGCTGTTTGTATGAAACTTCCACGAGTTCTTGCGCGTCAAATTGCAGATGTAACCGCGGCCTTATGTACAGTCAGCAACATAAATATATTGTCACTTTAGTACTTTGTCATTATAACATTGACAAATATGCTCATTCAAAATTCTTCAGTAGGTTAGGTTCGGTAATAAAAAGAAAATACGAAAATGATAAGGTAGCTACTAAAGTGACATTATATTTATGCTGCTCACTGTACGAGTCTCTCAAAGTGCCGTTAATTGGATGTTTTACGCACGTTTTACTCTTATTTTGACGACCTTCGTGGCGTAATGGTTACCATGCCCGCCACCCAGGAAGTCCCGGGTTCGAATCCCGGTCGGGTCATGGAAAACGAGCTTTTTCTAATTGGCCTGAGTCTTGGATGTTTATCTATAATTATGTATTTCTTATAAAATATAGTATCGTTGAGTTAGTATCCCATAACACAAGTCTCGAACTTACTTTGGGGCTTGCTCAATCTGTGTAACTTGTCCCCATTGAGTATTGGCCTCCTCGAGGTCCCTAAACATTTATTTGTTTCTTTTCATTGCAGGGAGCGAATGAGGACGTTGACCTTAAAAAGGCTAAAACGGCTACTTATAGCCGAAGACAAGCAAGAGAACATGATAGCTATAGCCAGAATGTCCATCACTGATTGGCTACTCTACGACCTAATACTGGTGCATGAGGATATAGACGTTACTGGAATGGTAATAAAGTTTCTTTTTATTTAGTACTAGTGAAACCCTAACTTTGTTTGCGTGTATTTATGCTCAGCAGCGCCACCTACTTTTATAGCGTCATTGACCATCACACTTTTGACCAAATCCTACAGGAATCGCGTACCTTTCGGGATAAAAAGTACCCTATGTGTTAACCTAAGCTATCAGCTACCTACCTACCAAATATTAGAAAATTTGACCCAGCCAATTTTTTTTAAATTATTTTTTTAATTAAATAATTAATTAAATTGAGCGTGAAAAAGTAACAAACACACAAACTTTCGTAATATTGGGATATAATAAACTGATATCCTACTTATATTATAAAGGCCTAAGGTTATGTGTACGTCTTTACGCTCAAACAGCTGGGCCAATATTTATGGTATTCGGTATGTAGGTAGCTGATACCTTGGATTAACACATAGGGTAATTTTATCACGAAAAGTACGCATTTCCCCGTAGGATTTCATCAAAAGTCTGATATAGATGGCGCTACTGTGCATAAATCCATACACGCAAATGAAAATCACAACCATGCCATAACAGAAACACGTGATTGTCCGGTGGTACGCTGATAGTGATTCCACATTCGAATCAGAGGGCGCGGGTCGGGTTTAGGGGCAAGAATTTTTCAAATCGGTCCAGTAGTTTTGAGTTTTGATTTGAGTTTATTTTATTTTATTTTATTTTTATTTTTATTAAATAAGGTACACCAACAGAATCTACATAATACGCTTAAAAATAACAATTACACCTTAGGACTAATGCAAACACCAATAATAGTTAGAAACAAAAATAAGTCTTTATTTTTTACTAGCTTTACCCGCGGCTTCGCTCGTGTTAATTTTATGACATAGATCTCGTATGACAACAAAACAACCCATAGCGCGACTTGTGGCGCCATCTGTTTGCCGATACAGTAGACCCTCTATAGTAGAAAAAATATTTTCCCATTGGAATGACATACTTTCACGGGATAAAAAGTAGCCTATGTGTGGCTCTGTACCCCTGACAATATATATACAAATTTTCATAATGATCGGCTGATTAATTAAGCCGTGAAGGAATAACAAACAAACAAACTCATTTATAATATTAGTATGATAATATTACATACTCCGCTGCTTCAGTGATCCGAAGTGGATCTTGGCCTTTGCAACTAGAACTAGAGAGCGCCAGGTTTTCTGTTCTGCACGAAGTCCTGCCAGTCTAAAGCTTCCATCTCGTGCCGCGGCCAACCGGACGTCTGCCCGACACCCCATTTATAATATTAGCATAGATTTATTTATTCTGGCAAGAATGTTAGTGATTGATGGAATGTTCTCTTTTTTAGGAGCTGATGGGGGAGAGGAAAGTGGAACCTCGGCCTCTATTTGAGTTGTTCTCGCTCATCCAACGATTCGAACTGGAAGGTCTGTCTGGGAGTCAGCTGGCGTGCGCTTGGCTTGCGGCTATCAAATATTACAATGAGAAGTAAGTTATGTTTTACATATATAAAATGACGTCGCTTTCGCTGTCTGTCTGTCCGTATGTATGCTTAGATCTTTATAACTACGCAAAGGATTTAGATGTGTTTTTTAAAATAGATAGAGTGATTCAAATGACGACGACGACCTCCGTGGCGTAATGGTTACCACGCCAGACCGCCACCCAGGAGGTCCCGGGTTCGATCGCCGGTCGGGTCATGATGAAAAACGAACTTTTTCTGATTGGCCTCGGGTCTTGGATGTTTATCTATATATGTATTTGTTATAAAATATAATATCGTTGAGTTAGTATCCCATAACACAAGTTTCGAACTTACTTTGGGGCTAGCTCAATCTGCATGAATTGTCCCTATATATTTATTTATTTATTTAAATAGATAGAGTGATTCAAGGGAAAGGTTTGTATGTATAATACATTATGAAATTCCCACGGGAAAGCGAGTTACAAACGAAGTTGCGCCGGATTCGTTAGTGTTTTTAAAAGTGACGATACTATGAGTTCCGTACGCTGCTGAATGAACACAAATTCTTATGTGACGACCTCCGTGGCGTAATGGTTACCATGCCAGCCCGCCACCCAGGAGGTCCCGACTCCCGGGTTCGAATCCCAATCGGGTCATGATGAAAAACGAACTTTTTCTGATTGGCCTGGGTATTGGATGTTTATCTATATACCTATTAGTAAAACCAGCACAACTTCGTTTGCGTATATTACGTTTTCCCGTGGGAATTTTGAAAAATCCTTTCTTAGTACGCCTAGACGTCGTAAGGAACCTACATTCCAAATTTGGAATCTTTAGACCCAGCGGTTTGGGCTGTGCGTTGATATATAGTTAAGTCAGTCAGTCAGGCAGGACTATGAATTTTATTTAAGTAGATAAGATGTATTTGTTATAAAATATAATAGTACCGTTGAGTTAGTATCCCATAACACAAGTCTCGAACTACTTAGGGGGTAGTCCAATCTGTGTGATTTGTCCCTATATATTTATTTATTAATGTTGTTTTGTTCCAGGGGTCGTCAATGTTCACCAATGTTACTCCAACGGCGTTGGTATGAAATGAAACTGACTGCAAGAAATCAATTCTACAAGTTTTGGTTCACTTACCGAGGTAACAATAAGTACCTACAAGTGGCCCTTAACAGCTCCCCTACAAGACTGCAAATGGCCATTGCTAAGAGGTAAATAAATATAACATTTTATTAATTTATTAATATAGATAGGTATGAGACCTTACTTACTGTAGGAACACAATATGGCCGAGACCAATGCTATTTGGCTACGATCTTCTGTAAGGTGGAGGTTCTTCCCCAGACGGGCTCCGAAAGATGCGGAGCGGATTATTCGCTGTGCCCTACCTCTCTTAAAACATTAGAACAAACAATTTATTTAAAAAATAAATACATATATGTGGGTTAAAAGGCTGGTTGTAACGCCACAAGTGCACACAACATGTTTGAGCTAACATGATAATTATGTTTCTTTGTTATAGATATCCACATATTATAACAAAAAAATTATTGAAGTGGGACGAAATGGTGGAAAAGAGAATGGTTATATTACGTGAAGAATTTGTGAGTACTATTTTATTTTGTTTTAATACGATGAAACGCCTAATTATCAGATACTTAGTGCCAATTCAAATCTGACGACCTCCGTGGCGTAATGGTTACCACGCCGCTGCCACCCAGGAGTTCCCGGGTTCGAATCCCGGTCGAGATGAAAAACGCACTTTTTCTGATTGGCCTCGGGTCTTGGATGTTTATTTATATATGTATTTATTTATATATGTATTACTTAGGGGCTAGCTCAATCTGTGTGATTTGTCCATATATAAAAAAATATTGTGGAATTAAAAAAATGCGTTATAGAAACTGTCTCATTAAAAAGAAACTCAAATCAACGCTACTCTATTTGTCTGCCTACACCTTTACAGGGAATATGTAATAATTTTAATGAGATTCTAAGGATCCTATCAGCACCCTAGTGCCAATTATGGGTGTCCCATACCTAACGACTGCGAGAGACTGCCCTCGGCTGTGTACGCGGTACATATGAACATTTTGACGAGTGTCTCGGCCGAGAGTGGCGAGAGAGTCACTAGAACTATGATTTGTTTACTATGGATACACGCAAATGAAGTTGCGCTTTCGCTAGAAGTTTGTAAGTCAGAAAAAAACTTACACTGCCCTGTGACTTTTAAATAATTAATCTTTTATTAATTTCAGGAGGTCGAAATGAAAAGAGCTCAAAACTTACCGAAACCTTCCGGTAAGTTCAACACTATTAAATAATAAGAGAGTCTTGTAATATTATTTGTTGTACGAGTTTTCTTTAATTTGGGTTTAATTGTAATTTGTTTTATTATTACAGTTAATTTACCCGACGTTGTGCTGCTTGAACCAGAAATTGAAACCATTGATCTAGGCGTAGACTCAGACTCTGAAAATGAACTAAAAGAACACGTCGAAACAGAAGAGAGCGTGAGAATGGAAGAAGAAACGGAAAACGCTGTAGCAAATATAGCAATAGTACCGAAAATTGAACCTAAAGATGACGTTTGTGATGTTAGCACAAACCCTATTCAAATAATGGACATAGACGATGAATTGATAGAATTAGACGGATGTGATGATTTTCTAGACGTTGAGGAAAACAATAAAGTAGTAATACAACCTTTAGACGATGTTGAACCTGCACCAGTTGAAGATGCAGAAACGTCTGTTAATCAATCAGATGTGAAAGCAAATGAACAGTTATCTGAAAGTAAAGAACCACACATAATAGACGTTGATGAACACTCAGATGATGATCAACACTTACAACGTGATAAACATTCAGTAGAAGTTGAAGGACAACATTCAATAGATCATGACGAACAACATTCAATAGATGTCGATGGACAACATTTGGAAGTTGAAGGACAACATTCAATAGATCATGATGAACAACATTTAATAGATGTCGATGGACAAGATTTGGAAGTTGAAGGCGAACATTCAATAGATAATGATGGACAACATTCAATAGATGTTGATGGACAACATTCGATAGATGTTGATGGACAACATTTGGAAGTTGAAGGACAACATTCAATAGATGTCGATGGACAACATTTGGAAGTTGAAGGACAACATTCAATAGATGTCGATGGACAAAATTCGGAAATTGATGGTCAACATATGGAAGTCGACGAACAACAACACTTAGCAGAAGATAATGTAACAACCGATATAATGGACGATACTAATAATGATGAGCCAATTGTTATAGAAGATAATATAAAAGTTGAAGCCACAGAAAATAATATTGAATGTGAAGATAAAGAACAACCATTAATACCTCAAATAACTAATGTTTTTGGTAATGTACACATAGAAGTAGAAACGTTGGCTAAAATAACAAATTTTCTTGATAAAGCTACGCCGCAAGATATTCAAAGACTTGCAGAACCTGTAAAACCTAAGGATATTGAAAGTCAAGTACACTACAGCGAAGAAGAAGAAGAAGAGGATATAATAAAGACTCATTTTGAACAACATTACAAACTTGAAAGCATTGAAGAGTTGAAAGCAAATATTGAAAATGCACAAAATGTAGTGGTGAAAGAAGAAAAAGTAGATGATCTTACTTTTGATGACGAAGGTATCGAGTTTGAGGATGATGGTATTGTAATAGAAGATGATAGTTCTGAAAGGGAGGTGAAAACGGAAAGTGGTAAGTTATTATTTATTGTAGCAATTTTTGATCATTTATCTGAAAGAGGATAACTGGAACATTTAGCAGTAGTTTACCGTCATTTTCCTCGTCATGAAGGTTGGGTTTGAATCCCGCGTAAAGCAAACATGTGCATGAACAGTATAATATATTGTAGGAGTGTTTTCTATGTTATACAATTATTTACAAAAAAAATAATGTATTTATCAGCTATCTTGTTCCCCTGGTATACAAACTTTGCTTGGTTTGGGTCTTTGGGACTAGTTGGCTTGTGTAATTAATTTGTTGTGTAATTAAGTTGCTTTTGTTTCCGAAATGGTACTAGTTTATAGAGTAGATTAATTTATACAAATCATTTATTACTGTATACTCTGACAAGAGAACGTGTTTGTGAAAACCTATTCTCTGAATAAAAGTTTTGAATTTGAATTTGTTCAGGAATATTTGAATTAATAACTTCCATTTACTTTTTCAGAAATTACGTGTGAACGTGTTGACATAAAAATAGAAGAAGAAGAAAGTGAGACAAATAAATTCGATTTAAAACTGTTGATGGAACCTGTTGTGTACACTACAAGGTTAGATGACATGCGTATATTTAAACACAGGACTTTTGAAACGATAAATGTGGATGAAAAAGTAGATATTAGTGACATTATTATTGAAAGTAAACCGGTTAGTATTAAAAGCGTAAGTAATGTAAAAAAAGAGGAACAAAAAGAGGAAGAAAAGCCATGTTCCGACGTAGATGATAATAATGATGACGATGACCTATTTCACAATGAAAGCGATGATTCTGACGTAGAATATATACCCGATACTAAAAGAGTCAAGCTAACAAGTAGTCTTCTACAAAAACCTCGTTATCGTGTATACAATCCAATTATTTTATGTAAAAATCCAGACTTTAACACTAGATTAAAAAGATTGACCGTAGGATTTTTGAGTTCAACACGAAATAGACGATTATTGAAAGCATGCTTTCCCTTAACTATCGATGTTAGTAAAACTTTCGAAACTAAATTAGTTGATAACACTTTGTATTTGAAAACTTGTCAAAATATTGAAAATGTAACCGTAAATAACACTTTTGACAAATTCATTGAAAATAAACATACTACAGTTATACCTTCCGCCATGCCAGCTCAAAGTTTGATAGACATATCCAAATCCAATGCAGAAGAACTGATCAATAGAAGTCCAAGTCAAGGAATTATAAATGAAAGGAATAAAGTTATCAATCTACCTAATATTGATAATGTACGGCGTATAAATCAGACATTACTAGTCGCTGAAGTTTCGCCAATTCAAGTACGTCCTGTCCATTTACAAACACCGCCTGTTCAAATAGTACCACAGGAAGAAATTAGACTCGAAAGTGACAAATTTAAACCACCTAACAATGTCGATCCCACAGAAAATAAAGAGAAAGATGCTGATAAAAGTAATCGAACAGTTATTTGTAGTGGTACCGTAATACGCGGTTGTAATCAGTTTGATCGTGGATTCGATACTAGAAGTACAACCGTTACTAATGATAGCACGAAACAGAACAGTATACAAAGACTCTTTGACAAGTATAAATTATCGGCCGCTAAGGCACAGCAACCAAAACGTATATTACCAACGAAAGTACAAGTAGGTTGGTCAACAGCCCGATTATGTCAAAATTTACAAAATTTTACTGATGAAACGTTATTAACTCTTGATACACTAAATAAAATGTTACATATCATTGATGAGTCTAGAGATAACAAGGAAATTGATGTACCCCACAGGTTATCGAAAAACAGGGAACTTATAAAACGTCAGATGGATTTGGAGCGGAAATTATATGAGTATGAAGTACGTATTAGTGGAAATAGTAACGAAGAAATTGTAAAACCAGCTGTAATCAAAACCTACAGCTCAGCTGAAAAGAAAGCTAAATATCGTCGTTCCAGAGCAAATTCTAACAGAAAATTGAACAACGCCTACGAAGATACCATAGAAAGTGTTGTGAAACAATCCCACGTTATGGCATCCGAAGATAAAGAGACAGCTCCTAAAACAAAAATTCGTATAAGATATATGGATGCACATCCGAAACATTCCCAATCAGAAAAACTGACTTCTATTGATGATACAGATAATTCAAATTCAAATATCATTGAAATTCCAAGTTCAATGGAAAATACGGATAATATAATTAAAATTCCAAGTTCAATGGAAAATACGGATAATATAATTGAAATTCCAAGTTCAATGGAAAATACGGATAATATAATTGAAATTCCAAGTTCAATGGAAAATACGGATAATATAATTGAAATTCCAAGTTCAATGGAAAATACGGATAATATAATTGAAATTGACGCCACTTCGGAACCTAAAACATCCAATCCCGTTTCGGACAATCTTGAAACAGCTGCCAATGAAATTGTTTCTACTGAAAAAAAGAGTGAAATTGTTGAAATTGATGACTCTCCCGAAGAGATTTCCGATAGTTCTGTAAAAAATTCAGTAACTAATAAAAATTCTCTTGTTGATATATTAGAAAGAAAAAAAAGGGGTCGTCCACGTTCAAACGTTTATCGTCCAAGAGAAAGACCCTATACGCGCAAAGATTCCTCTTATAAGTTGCCACCACCACAAATACGACCATATGCAAAAATTGCAATGAAACCACCCAAACCTGGTAATAACATGTTTTGTGGTGGCCAACGAATGCGTCAAAATGAAAAACTATCACATAATGATACCGAGAAGGTATTATTTTTAAGTAGTAAAAATATATCAAAGAAATCAAATGGACCACCAATATATTTGGGGAAAAATAAAATATTACTCACAGATGTTAAGTTTCCGAGTGCAGATATTAAAAATGCCACTCCAGAACCTTATCCGTGTCCGATAAACATAGATTTACCGAAAGGCGTCCAAATGGTAATGTCTCCTAATGGAGAAATAACATGTAATATAGATCCTCATGCTAACTTAACCTTAGAGCAATTAACCGTGTTACCTTCAATTTTAGCGTCTTTGAAACAGTCAGGAGCTATTCCTGATACTCTTCAACTTACAGAATACAATACAAAAACTAATGATGAAATTGTAAACATATCGGACGATGAAACTAATCCTACAGAAGCAGATAGCACTAAAGTCTACAATACACAGCAAAACGTAGTTGCAGAAACAACCGGTTGCGAGCCAATAGAAATTACAAATGAATGTATGAATGATGATGATGTATTAATGACGAGTGAAACGGAAACATGTGGTGAAGAAGTAAATAAAACAAATATGCAAGAGCCAAGCATCGAAACTTCATCAGTGGTACATTTTGAGAATGATGCAATAGAGGATATACCTGTAAATATAATTTTAAATAAATCATGTGAAGGTGAAAAATCTAGTAAAGAAATTAATAAAAATATACAAGAGTCAAACAATAATACCGCTACAACAAACCTAGGTGGAGATAATATAGAGATACCTACCAAAGATTCTGATCAAGTTCAAAGTAGTGATGCAGTTGAAAATGATACTGTGAAAGCTGATGTTGAAACAGATAAAACAAGTGAGAATAGCACTGCAATAGTACAAAGAAAAACTATTCTATCAGATCTAATGGAAATGTCTGGTATCTCTGAAGAGGATATTATGCCTGTACCTGAAGCACTTCAAACAGAAGAAACTCTACCGTCTGAAAATGAATTAACTGTACATTTAAATAATGAATCTATAACCCATAGATTAGTAGTAGACGGCGATTTAAATATTACTAAAAATAAAATTAATACACCTAATATTGTAATAACTAGTCGTCCAGAAATCCCTATAGTAACTGCCGATTCGACACCTGTTGTGCCTGTTTTAAACCCAATTACTTCATTCGCTGAATTAAAATACGCATTTGAAAATAATGGTAATTTTTTCAAATTAGATGTTATTACAAAAACTTTAGTACCAATCAATGTGTGCATTAAGAAACATTCAAAAATAAATAGCAATGAGTCATATAAATCGGAAGCACAGAAGGTAGTAATTGATTTGACAGACGAAACAGGAGTTATTGAAGAACAAGAGGAAACCACGCAGGATATATCAACACAAACGCCAGAAAAAGTAACAAAAGAACCTGTTCTAACACCGAAAAAACCAATTACTGTTAAGCCTTTAAAAATGTTTAAAGTTGTGCGACCAAACATTTTAAAGCGGACATATATAAAGCGGTCCAGTGGCCGTTCTCTTTTGAAAGGCAACGCGTATACAGCAGTCTCGCGGACTGTTAACCTTGTCAAAGCTAAATATGATGCGGATCACATAAAAAGATTAAGAAAAGATTTAGGTCTGACACCTGTGATTACTGACAGTGAATCTTCAGATGACGAACCTCTAGCCGTGATAGCTCAAAGGAAAGCTGACGCACAAGAAGTACAGGACACAGATGCTCCTCAACCTGTCAATAAAAATGAGAAACAAGATTTAGTTAATGAAAATACAGAAGAAATTCTAGATTTACCTATTGACCAAACTGAAGGGCAAAATGTGGAGAATTCTGAGATGGAGATGGCGTTAGGGCCATCTGAAGTGTCATTAATGTCTGACCAAGAAGATGAAAATGATGAAGGTGATGACGACATGTGTATTCTAGGAGTTTAACTTTACAATGGCGAAGGAATAACTGTGGAGAAGGCGATTTAAGATGTTAATTTTAAACCAGTGACTTATTTCTCAAATAAGAAGTACCATACGTATATACAAACACGTCAAAAACTATCAGTTATCGAGTGGTGACGGTTCTTTAACTTCCTTATAGTAACTACAACAGGTATGTTCAGGTTATGTGGCATATACCTGCAATTTAAAAATTTACCCGAATTTGTGATAATTAGATTAAGTAGTTTAATTAATGTTTGTTGTTTCGTTAATTTTATTATCGTGTGACCTAATTGGATTGTAATCCTAAAGAATCTCGATATTATTCTGTAAGATATAAATCTTTCTTAATTCTTTATCCTGTATTTTATTATTTATTGTTTGCAGTCAAGTAACCAGTGTTCTAATGCGTGAAGGGATTATTTTTATAAATCAATAATATTCATATTTTGCTGTGTAAAAACAAAGCTTCATAACGACGCTTACGTTGTTAGCATAAAAAAATTTGTTCTTATTTATGTTCTGGTGACCTCTTTAATTTTTAGAGTTGACTGTCCTGGATTTTTTGTGATGTTTAAATAAATAGTCAGTCTTTAGAGATAGTATTAAAATAACGAGCTATGAGCTTCGTCTTAAATTAATGTACATACATAAAATACGTAAGTGAATGTATATTTTAGAAATATTAAATTATGTGTCAGTGTTATTAGAATTAGTAACAGTTGATAGATTAATGGTTAGTCGCATAAAACCATTTTAAAGTTCGCAACACTTTAAATTAGGGATGTCGCATGTCGCTGTCTATGTAAGAAAAAAATTGATAACTTGAGGCTAAGATTTTTTCTGCAACTGGCTGCCAATTGTTAACAAAATGAAAACGGTAGGGCGTAAAATGATTCTAGTTCTCTAAACACTGCATGAAGATATTTACTTGAATTTTTATTTGAGTACCTACTCTTAGTTTATAGGTACGTTTTCCTGGTGAAGAAAATTAAATGGTTTTATGAAAATAAAAACATTATTACCAATATTACCTGTTTGTTTCTTTTACTTCCCTCTGGATTATATTAGGTATACTAGTGAAACCCGCGCAACGCAACTTCGTTGGCGTGTATCCCGATTTCATCATGACCCGACGGATACGATCCGGGACCTCCTGGGTCCGCAGACCGGCATGGTAACTATTACGCCACGGTCGTCAAAACACCTACGAACATCAGCAACACCAGGAGCCCGATTCTACTAATAAGTTAAACATTATGTTATTGTTTAAGTCCATAACAAATGTCAAAAACTATTCCACTGATACACTATCGGCATTCTATTGAGACACCATTGAGAGTCCATTGGTGCATTTGTTTAGTAGAATCGGGCCCCAGGGTTGTCCGCTACAAGAAAAGTGGGAATAGGGTAGGAGTTAGACCTCCGGATCTCTTACTCACCAAACGAAACACATTGCTGCTTCACTACAATATTCTGTGAGAGGTTGGTACATTCCCGGTGGAGCTAATCCATAGCTGGACTCACACTAAATATAAAATACTTTTTTTAACCTGCAATCGGTATTCTAAAGTAGATATTTTGTGAGATTATGCCAGATCGACCGGCCACATCTGCCGCGCTAGCGATGGCAGGTGGGGGAGGAAAGTCCGCGTGTGGGGAAGCGAAGTGTAGGGCGCCTTCCCTCCAGATGGACAGACGTCCTCAAGAAGGCGGCTGGAGGCGAATGGATGCGGAAAGCAGAGGATCGCATTTGGTGATTGGGAAAGGCCTATATCCAGCAGTAGGTAGATACAGGCTGAAGATGATGTCAGATCAGGTATGCGTCTTCTATTGTAGCCAGTTTTCATAGCTGCGTGTGACTAAAAGCGCCGTAAACATAGTGTTTCTAAATCCGTTTTTTATAGGTGAAAAAATAAATTAAAATACATTTAACAAACTCATTTATCTAATAACAACATTGAATGTATTAATAACAGCTTTCTCAATCTCTTTATGTACTGCATTCACTTCATCTTGTGTGAGTGTCCGTTCCAGATGTCTGTACACAATACTGAAGCAAAGGCTATGTTTCTTCGTCTTTGGATGAATGAACTTGTCTTTCAATTTTACCTGTAATAAAAAAAAAACTTATTGTATAAAAAACGGGTTAATATTTTATACTCGTGTTAAACAAGTAACAACTGCTTCCCCGCGGTTTTACCCGCGTTTAATTATATGCACAGCAGCGCCATCTATATCAGAAATCCATCCAATATATAAAATAAATCCTACGGGGATCGCGAACTTTTCTGGATGAAAAGTACCCTATGTGTTAGGTAAGTAGGTAGCTGATATCTTATATCAGCTACCTACTTACCTACTAGCTACCATTTGAGCGTGAAGAGGTAACAAACATACACACAAACATTTGCCTTTATAATATTAGTTCCTACTAGGATATTATGTGACAACTATACCACAGATATTATAACACTTACAATAACCACACATATAAAATCATAAACTAACCTGCTCTATAATATTTCCACCGATATCCCGAACCAAATCATAAAAATCGTTAGCTATAAACGATTCCACTGTCAAATTTTCCGGTAACCAAAAAGATATATCGTTAACACATTGCGGATACAACGATATAGCTTTATAAGTTATCTTTTCATTCAATTCTTTATCTTGAAATTGATTTAAAAACCCTGAAATGAAATGAAATTATTTTGAGAGAGACTTATAAGGGAGTGTTCACGACCGATGCGGCGCGCCTACTGTCCGTTCACATTTTACCTTTGACAGATGTAAAAACAGGTTGAAAACACTCAAAATAATTGACACAGGAATAATTCTGTTGCAGAAATAATGTGTGAGCCGACATATACGGACTGTTAGAACAGTTAGCCATTGATCAACATCTATATTATATAAAAATGAAACCCGTTTTCCGTTGTCACGACATAACATGAAAACGGCTTGACCGATTTGGCTGATTTTTTTTTTGTAGTTTTCTAATACTCTGTACAAGGTTCTTACGGATAAAAATTAGGGGTAGGGTAGGGGTAGGGTAGGGGTAGGGGTAGGGGTAGGGTAGGGGTAGGGGTAGGGTAGGGGTAGGGTAGGGTAGGGGTAGGGTAGGGGTAGGGTAGGGGTAGGGGTAGGGTAGGGGTAGGGTAGGGTAGGGGTAGGGTAGGGGTAGGGGTAGGGTAGGGATACACGCACACGAAGTTGCGCGGGTTTCGCTAGTACATAAATAAATAAATATATAGGGACAATTCACATAGATTGAGCTAGCCCCAAAGTAAGTTCGAAACTTGTGTTATGGGATACTAACTCAACGTTATTATATTTTATAACAAATACAAAATAAACATCCAAGACCCGAGGCCAATCAGAAAAAGTTCGTTTTTCATCATGACCCGACCGGGATTCGAACCCGGGACCTCCTGCGTGGCAGTCTGGCGTGGTAACCATTACACCACGGAGGTCGTCATACATGGACCGCTCTAGAGCGTTTTATACCTTGTTTTTACATCTGTCAGAGGTAAAATAACTGAATGGTCTATAGTCGTTGTGAGCGCGCCGCTAATCGTGCCGTGGCCCACAACACGAGTAGGTCTTCCAACAACCACAGACGGGGCAGTGGAAAGATCATAATTCATCTAGGTGTATAAGGTGGCAGTTTAGTGACAAAGTGACATGCAGTAATGCATTTTCCTGAGAATAATAAAAAAAAGGCTTCCACAAGCACATTCTCTTGACATGTTGTACATATTATTCTGTATTAAAAAAATAAATAAGCATCTTTTTAAACTACCAATCTTATGGGAACAAAGATTGCATTATATTAGGCATATTTGAATAAAAACATTTGACTTTGACTATAAAAGCAAAATGACCATTCGGAAAAGAAATGGCGGTCAGAGTGTAGCCTTAGGGGCACTATTTTTAGGACTTAGAATTTTTTTCTGAGTTGGCTTAGGGGCACTATGAGACGCCAAGAAAACATGAAAAAAAAATTTTTTGAGACAATTTTTTTTTTTGGACTTAGATTTTTTTTCGCTAAAATTTTTTTTTTTAAATTCCCTTTTTTTTTGGTTCCATCTTATTGGGGGGGCATTTAGCTCTTTGCACTAACCGCGTCCGGGCTACCGTTTTCGATATATACGCCATTTTGTAAAAAAAAACAGATTCAAAGAATGGCCAATTACTCGTAAATGGTGATTATTACGAAGTTGACTTAAAGGACTAAAAGTGTCTCTAGTTGCCCCCCCGACACGATAAGGACAAAAGGAGCGAAAATTTAAAGAAAAAAAATCGATTCGAAAATTTGTCACGAGTCCAAAAAATGCTGCCCCTATCCCTGTAATAGCACTGAAAAGGGAGTTGGGACTTAGTTTTTTTTTTATAGAAATCTTCACTTCTTTTGTCTCATCATGTTGGGGGAGGCACTTACGAACACTTTTAGTCCTTTGCACCAACCGCGCCCGGGCTGCGAATTTACAAAACCTATACCATTAGAGAGAAAGTGTAAACTGAACTGGCTTAGCTTCTGTTTGCCAAAAACTTGACGAAACCTTAATCACTACAGAAATTGACCGAAATCGCATAGACTTTGTTAGATAAATCCATTCTAACATTGTAGCAACAAATGCTATTCATTTCATTCCGATATTAATCTATCTGTCGTAGGTTTATGATGAAATCAGGTTTTTGATCAAAATCCTAGGCTTTTGATCAAGATCCGTAAGAAGACAAAATCATTGCTTTGTTTTACCATAAACCTGGAAATATCCAGTTTTATGATAAAACTAATGGCAAAATCCTCGACTGGTTTAGTTTTAAGATGGCCACAAAGTGGAATCGTAAGAAAAATTCGCGCCTCACTTGCTTCGCTCGCTCGGCGGTGTTGTGATCACAAGTTAACCCTAACCTAACCCACCAATATTCAGACAGACATTGGTGGGTGCGAGTGAGGCGCGAATTTTTCTGAAAAGATTCAATCAACGCGTTGTCGTCTATTTTCGGCTTATCTGTTTGACTCAATAGTACTTGATTTTGTACGTGCATTTTCTTTTAAAATATCAAAACAAAAAGCTAATCTATTTGAATCATTTCTTTTACTGAGATAGATTACGTATTGTCGAGTAATATGCATAAACAAAAGCTTAGTCTGACTCGTGACTCAAATGGCATAGCTATATCTCGAAAACGGTAGCCCAAACGCGGTTGGTGCATAGGACTAAAAGTGTTCGTAAGTGCTCCCCCAACACGATGACACCAATAGAAGGGAAGATTTCTAAAAAAAAAAAAAAAATTCAAAAATTTTCTAAGTTCAAACTCGATTTTCAGTGCTATTGTAGGGATAGGGGCAACGTTTTTTTTCTAGAAATCTCCCCCTTTTTTGGTCTCATCTTATTGGGAGGGCACTTACGAACACTTTTGGTCGTTTGTACCAACCCCGTGCGGGCTACGGTTTTCGAGAAATTTGCAGTTTTTGAAATCCGACTTTCTTCGAAATTGCGTATATCTCAAGAACGGTAGCCCGTACGGGGTTGGTGCAAAGTACTAAAAGTGTTCGTAAGTGCTCCACCGATAAGATGAGACCAAAAAAAGGTGGAATTTTACGAAAAAAAAAAAACGATCCGAAAAATTTCAGAGTCCCAGAAACAGCGTTTTTAGGACTCAGACAAATTTTGAATCCACTTTTTTTTTTCTTAATATCTTCTCTTTTTTTGTCCTCATCGTGTCAGGAGCGCAACTAGAAACACTTTTGGTCCGTTACATCAACTTCCTAATGGTCACCATTTACGAGTAATTGGCCATTCTTTGAATATGGTCATTTTACAATACGACGTATATCTCGAAAATGGTGGCCCAAACGCGGTTGGTGCATAGAACTAAAAGTGTTCGTAAGTGCTCCCCCAACACGATGACACCAATAGAAGGGAAGATTTCTAGAAAAAAAAAAAAATATTCAAAAATTTTCGAAGTTCAAACTCGATTTTCAGTGCTATTGTAGGGATAGGGGCAACGTTTTTTTTCTACAAATCTCCCCCTTTTTTGGTCTCATCTTATTGGGAGGGCACTTACGAACACTTTTGGTCGTTTGTACCAACCCCGTGCGGGCTACGGTTTTCGAGAAATTTGCAGTTTTTGAAATCCGACTTTCTTCGAAATTGCGTATATCTCGAGAACGGTAGCCCGTACGGGGTTGGTGCAAAGTACTAAAAGTGTTCGTAAGTGCTCCACCGATAAGATGAGACCAAAAAAGGTGGAATTTTACGAAAAAAAAAAAAACGATCCGAAAAATTTCAGTCCCAGAAACAGCGTTTTTAGGACTCTGACAAATTTGGAATCCACTTTTTTTTTTCTTAATATCTCCTCTTTTTTTGTCCTCATCGTGTCAGGAGCGCAACTAGAAACACTTTTGGTCCTTTACATCAACTTCCTAAAGGTCACCATTTACGAGTAATTGGCCATTCTTTGAATATGGTCATTTTACAATACGACGTATATCTCGAAAATGGTAGCCCGAACGCGGTTAGTGCATAGGACTAAAAGTGTTCGTAAGTGCCCCCCTAATACGACGGGACCAAAAAAAGGGAAAAATCGGAGAATTTTTTTTAAAAAAAAAATTTTTTAAGTCCTGAAAATAGTGCCCCTAAAAAAATTTGTCCAAAAAAAAAAAATTTTTTCAAAAAAATCTTTTTTCATGTTTTCTTGGCGTCTCATAGTGCCTATACTCCAACTCAGAAAAATTTTCTAAGTCCTAAAAATAGTGCCCCTAAGGCTACACTCCAACCGAAATGGCAAATACCTGAATCTGTACTCCACATTAGTCTTATATCCGGTATTTTGTATAAAGCCATCGCAATCCTTTCTAGGCCTAGGCCAAAGGCATATGCTATTGTGTTGTTTGGTCCAGCGTTGACTAGTATTTCGTTACGTACAATACCACAGCCTAGAACTTCCAACCAATCGTTCTCATAATATATTTCTAACTCCCACGATGGATGAGTGAACGGGAAGTACGCATCGACCCATCTATATTTTATATTGTCACCGAATAATGTCTTTACTAAACCAATTAGGTTATCTTTTAATTGTGTTTCCATTAATTTTGCTGCTTCTAACGTATGACAGCTTTGTTTGCTGGGATCTGTGATTGTATTTGATCTGTGTGTGTGTCCTGGCTCAAATATTTCGAGGTCGGGATGATGTTGGAATAGTTCTTCTTTACGTTGTGATCTTACTGCGTCAAGCTGAAAATATTTTATAAAATATTTCAATTCTTTAATATTGTTGCATGAAGAGATTATATAATTTTTTAGTTCATAGATACAACCTACAAACAAGTCTTAACTATAGTTACATGAAATAAAATAAAAAATATTTACTATAATGTTAAATAGGTATTTAAAATTTATGAATGCCTTATATATATATTTAAAATTTTAAATATTTAAATTGTAAGAACCTTATAAATAATGTTTGTGATTATTTTTTATAGTTGTTAGGCACAACTAGCCAGACATTCTTATTTTTTGAAAGAAAAGGTGAGAGGTGTTTACTTTTAAAAAAATATTTAATAAAAAATAAGTATGTTTGGTCAGAGAGTCACTTTTTATGCAGGTTTAAAATATAATAAATTAATTTTACCTGATGAAAAATAGGAAAATGTGTTGCATCAATTTCATCCCTTCTATAAACATCACCGATCATCAGGAAATTATTTAAACCAGCCTTCAGTAATTCACTTTGATGTGCAGTCATATGTGCTCTTAGTAGCACCCCCTTATTGACATAGTAGCCATCTGATTTAGCTCTACTTGGGTGGTCTAAAGGTATTAACAAATCATCGAAATTCTGCTTAATACTCACTATAGGAGATAAATTATCATAAACACTGAATGTAGGTTTCCCTCTACGTGTAAAAGAGGAATAAAAATAATTTACGATCCTTTGACGGACTATAGAGAGTGGATTGCCTTTGCCTAAATGCAGATTACGACCTAAATAAGATATAATTTTTGGTGTAATGTTAGTAAAATTGTCTGTTTCGAATTCTTTATCGTTTATCCGCAATGTAGCTACGGATTTTGGAGCCGTACTGTATTTGTATTTGTGTAAAATTGCCGACAAATTTGACCGTAATAACTTCATGTTTACGTCACACAAAATCTAAGTTTATTTTATTAAAAAATTAGCTTATAAATAGATGAACTGAAGTTGTTCATACAATTAACATGTTTGTCCACGTAAGATAATTATGTTATTAAATTAGTGTTTATAATTTTTCATTGAAAAATATTTTCTTTTTGCAAACTAAACATAACCTTGTTTTTCGATTTGACATTGACGTTGACGTTACGTCCTGCGTTTCTTTCCGATTTTGATGGTAACTAACATTATATCATGAGTATCATCTCTATTTAGTTTGTGATTATATCTATCAAAAACAAACTGAATCACTGAATTGTACTCTGTGCTGTACTGTTATTTGTAGCTTTAATAATTTAAAGATTATTGTCAACAGCATCCATACTGATTATATTGGTGTAATCTAAATAAAACAATGAGGTTAAAAACTCAAAGCTCATCGTAGGTGGCGTCACTGTTGACTGTTCCAAGACCCGCCATATTGGTTCATTGTTTAAGTTTGATGTGAGAGTAATTGCTAAAAATCATAGAAATGTAAGCGACCTGGAGTGTAATTACGATTGAAGGAGGAACTGCGGAAACGGAAAGCCAAGACCACTAGCAAAAAAGCCTTATAAATCGAAAGGTAAATAATTTACAGGCATTATTGTGAATTGTAGGTTTTGCTGTGTTCTTTTTATTTATTTCAATTTATTTTTGTAGACTGGAGGCGTACGATGGAAATTACCTCATCGAAGTTGAAGACGAACTTGAGGATGATATTCCTGAAATTTCTACCATGGATAAGTTCAGAGATATTAATTCCAGCAATAATCTTCCACCACTCTATAAACTACACATTCAAGAGTTTGCAGACAGGTAACAAACCATACATTCATGATTTCCTTATTGTTCCTTGTTATTTTAATGTTTCAGATAGAATTAGACATTTAATGACATACATGTTGTTTCAGATTTCAAGCAACACTGAACACACTACTGTACGAAAGTAGAAGCTTAATAACCGTGAGAGTTGCCTTTGAGGAAAGTTATATTTATTTCCATGCGCAATGCAAAGCCCAAATGAAGAAGCTTCTTTAAATATCATTCTGTAAAAAATGGATAATAGTGGCATGATAGTGGAGTCACTGCGAATGTGCAACTGGAAAAGGAGTAGAAGCACACTGTAAGCATGTTTTTACAGTTCTCCATGGCATAGAAGATATAGTGCCTACTAAAACTATAATTTTGTACAAAATGTGCACAGAACAATTGATGACATTTAAAAAACCGAATAAAGTATTCTATAATTCCCCGATGCAATCCCGTTTTACCAGGAAAATATAATGGACAATTATGAAGGATATGTCAAAATCCTAGCAGTTTCTCCTGTACTACTAGTAGTAAAATGGCTTATCTCCAAGTAATCAAAGCTGCCAATCTATATGCTATTGAAATGGACCATGATTACTTGGAAATATTTTCTAATACTTATGAGTATTACCTTTGTAAAGTTTTTGTTATAACTATTTTTAAACCACTACTTTTAACAAATATCTGTATAAAAATTATGATTTTTGATTATGACAGTGTAATAAAACAAAATTAATACCTATTAAATAGTTTTATTTTCTTATACCTATGAGTATTACATAATACACTCTAAAATTACAGCATATATGACACAAAACATGTTTTTGAAGTTATTTTGAGTTTGGACCCCGCTAGACCCAGGAGGATCAGTAAAAGAAGTTTCATTAGCATCACATTCATTTTGAGTTTGGATCCGGTTAGGTCCTGGAATTGGATCACCACGAGACGTTTCAATACACCGTTTCATGCAACTTCTTTTTAGCAATCAATCTGAGCGTTCTTGTGCTAGTAGGTTAACAGATTTGATTTAATATAGAGGGCACAGCACTTTTCTTTAATGTTCGGTATAAATTTTCATTGTCTGTTAATTACTTTTAATATTATAATCTTCAGATCTAAATTGGGCAGCACATAACCTCGACCATTTCCTGGATTTCCAATTTTTCCTTCGAAGAGCCTTTTCCCACAGTTTTCTTCGTTTTATTTCTTTGGAAAATAAATAGATTGGAACATTTTTACAATCGATAGCTGCACAATGAGTCATATTTCGGAATTATTTAGAAAACAAATATGATGTTTACAAAAATAGTATAGAAAATGACAGCTAGCTGTCAAATGTTTGGAACAGTCAACAAAGCGACATCTGAAGTGAGCAAAAGGCAGTTTTTAACCTCATTGGATGACTCACTGCTCAGTTCTAAAAGTCACTAAAAATCTACAAAACTAGGTAGGATATAGCATTTGTTTTTGTCATTATTATCATAATATTCATGCGTTAACCAAAAGTGCCATCTCCAACTACTGTTATTCATGCTGAGTTAGTGGGTACGTTGTTCTCCGTGCAACCAGATTTTCGTTAGATACAATCAAAGACTAGACATAGGTTACACGGTCAGTCTGGCGTCAGTTCAGTCCATCAGTCTGGCCAGAATGACGGGAGAATTATCGTCTAACCGGTTGACTGACGGACTGATGGTCCAGAATGACAAAAATTAAATATTTTAAACATTTTTCATCATTCTGTTGTGAATGACAGCAGACTGACTGATGCCAGACTGATCGTGTAACCGCTCGAATCATTCTCGCGTCAGTCAGTCACCGACCACCGTCCGCGACACAGAGTAACATGAATAACCGGAGAGTCTGCGACGCAATGGAGCGCGATTTATTAAATAATAAATTTAGATGCGTGTAATGTTCTCTTTTTTGTAGCCAGGTTTTCATCCATCGCTTCCTTTTTACGGGTTTCTTTAGCAGTAAAGCGATAATTATAATAGCACAGGCTCTTTTTTTCTTTAAAATATCCACTTCAGTCTAGCCGGGACCAGACTGATGGACTGAACTGACGCCAGACTGACCGTGTAACCTATGACATAGGTTACACGCTCAATCTGGCATCATCTGATCCATCAGTTTGGTCCCGGCTAGACTGATGCCAGAATGATGGATGAAAAACACGGTTACACGCTCAGTCCAGACTGACAGCAGACTGATGATATGTGTAAAACTTTACGTTTAAATTCGTAAAGTGAAGACGACAAGTCAAGTGAGTCACCTGATCCTGCCTAGCCATGGATATTTTGAAGAAAAAAAGAGCCTGTGCTATTATAATTATCGCTTTACTGCTAAAGAAACCCTTACAAAGGAAGCGATGGATGAAAACCTGGCTACAAAAAAGAGAACATTACAAGCATCTAAATTTATTATATAACTAGCGAAACCCGCGCAACTTCGTTTGCGTGTATCCCGCTTTCCCGTGGGAATTTTTAAATTTTTCTCCGTAAGAACTATCCTCGTACTTCAAGGAATATTCTAAAAAAAAATCAGCCAAATCGGTCAAGCCGTTTTCATGTTATGTCGTGACAACGGAAAACGGGTTTCATTTTTATATATATAGATAAATCGCGCTCCATTGCGTCGCGGACTCTCCGGTTATTCATGTTACTCTGTGTCGCGGACTGTGGTCGGTGACTGACTGACGCGAGAATGATATGATTCGAGCGGTTACACGATCAGTCTGGCATCAGTCTGCTGTCATTCACAACAGAATGATGAAAAATGTTTAAAATATAAAGACATAGGTTACACGGTCAGTCTGGCGTCAGTTCAGTCCATCAGTCTGCTCAGAATGACGGGAGAATTACTATCGTCTAACCCTAGGTCCTAGGTCTAACCGGTTGACTGACGGACTGATGGTCCAGAATGACAAAAATTTAATATTTTAAACATTTTTCATCATTCTGTTGTGAATGACAGCAGACTGATGCCAGACTGATCGTGTAACCGCTCGAATCATTCTCGCGTCAGTCAGTCACCGACCACAGTCCGCGACACAGAGTAACATGAATAACCGGAGAGTCCGCGACGCAATGGAGCGCGATTTATTATATAATAAATTTAGATGCGTGTAATGTTCTCTTTTTTGTAGCCAGGTTTTCATCCATCGCTTCCTTTTTACGGGTTTCTTTAGCAGTAAAGCGATAATTATAATAGCACAGGCTCTTTTTTTCTTCAAAATATCCATGGCTAGTCAGGATCAGGTGCCTCACTTGACTTGTCGTCTTCACTTTACGAATTTAAACGTAATTAGTTTTACACATATCATCAGTCTGCTGTCAGTCTGGACTGAGCGTGTAACCGTGTTTTTCATCCATCATTCTGGCATCAGTCTAGCCGGGACCAAACTGATGGATCAGAATGATGCCAGATTGAGCGTGTAACCTATGTCTAAGTCTTAAATTTTTGTCATTCTGGACCATCAGTCCGTCAGTCAACCGGTTAGACGATAATTCTCCCGTCATTCTGAGCAGACTGATGGACTGAACTGACGCCAGACTGACCGTGTAACCCTCAGAACACAGAAAGAAGAGAAATGTAATAAGACAGTTTTTGTACCGGAACCGATGTCGCCACTTACACACACAGTTACATTTTAACACATTCATAGAATAATCTCCGACAGTCACACTCACACAAATCGTAAGCCCGTGATTTGCAGTTCGATTACGAACACAGATGTAAGAAGTGTATTATAGTGACGGGCACCTAATGAAAAAGGGCGACAAGCATTATCGATAACTACCTCTCGATATTTTACAATAACAATTTATTACGGACTACATACAACTATGAACTATAATACCTATTTAATTTTAAATAATTAAAAAAGAAAAAAAAATTACCAAAGTTTTTAGTTTTTATTTATTTTATTTTTGGAAAATAGTAATTTTTATACAACCAATTAAAAGAAAGAACTTTAAAAAAATTAGTACATAATAACAAGCGATTTTTTTTAAACTAATCAAATGAGTTTTTAGGTGAGCTACTTTCCCCTTGAGTTTGATCCAATACTTATGGGACTAGGACACCCTGTACAAGGAATGCACTGTAGTAAAAGTTTCAAATTATTATACTTTCAAAAATTAGAAATACAAAATTATCGATACTAAAATATTCTACTTTTGGCAGCACTACATGGCTTGTGCGACGGCCATTATCACTTTGACAGATCGCGGAAGCTACAAGCGGCGGTACCACGATATTTTCACAACATTGTAATTATCGTTACGTTTGCATTCCATTGTACGTGCATACCGCAAAACATTGAAAAACGCGTATCCAAAACAAGCAATGGACAATATTTTTAACGGAAGTATCGACTATGCCGTATATTGTTTAATGATTTCTATGCCTCAAAAATATTTCGTTAATTTGTCATTTATATAGAAAAATATTAAATAAATGACTTACCTATGATAAGTAACACCACTATTACTTGAATTTACCGTATCACTGCGATTTTTGCACGTAATTCAAGCACAAGCCGGCATTTTTATTGACATTCACGGACGTGTGTTCGCGGAAGCGTTGTTTTGTGAATGACTTAGAACAATCAAGTTCCTGCACATTTGTGCAGAAAATGGCGTCATGTGCCCCGCCCACAAACCATATCTCTCGTATTGTGATATCTGTGGTGTATGTAACCTATGTCATACCTTCGCTTGTTTTGTTTCCGCACACACACACACGCACATGCACACAACAAATACACAGTTACCACAGAATACTACAGAAGGTTGGCTTCAAACAACCGTCCAGAATAGGTATACGCATACAAAGAACGGCGATGTGTGCGTGAGCTCTCACCGACAAGGTCTCGTACGCTCCGACCGCGGTAAGAACTGGTTTGAACCGGCTCAGTTTCCGTATTAACGCCAGGGACGCCGGCCGCTCGCGCGCAGCGCCGCACGTTCTGTTGTTACGTTGTGAATTAGATTCACACGTAATATATCAATTATATTAACTAATATTAGAATACTAAAAACTTATAAAAAATTAATAAATAAACGCTAACGGATTTCGGGAGTGACTGCATAGAATTCTCGACCGTATTTCTTGAGGCATTAAGATCATTATGGCTAATCAATGCCTCGACATGCCGGTGCATCGCTCGAGGTCCATATTTGGCGATTGTGCGGAGGGGGCGTCACAATATTTGATTAAATCAGTATTGATTGGCTCCCGCGGTCAACGGTCGTAGTCTGCCGCTAGGAAGTTTCGAGAAAAAGCGAGTTTATAAATTCACGGCGCGCAGTATGCTCGTCACATTTTCTGTTTGCTGTAGCGACAAGTACCTTGTTAATTAGTGATTACCGTTTTTATAATCGTGAGTGTAACTTCGTTGTCCACTTGGTGAGTTCTGCACTGACTAATTTCTAATAGGATTCTCTTTTGCTTTAATCTGTCTTTGTGTAATTTTTATCCTACTAGTGTATTCAATAATCCAAATTAAATTCATGTATTGCTTATTTTGTGAGATCGCGTATGTCCCTCAGACGTGCGTGATCGAGCTTACCTTCATAGTAATTCTGTGTGGCCGCCTAAGACAATTATAGACTGGACCTTAGCTCGTCCAGCCAGCGAGAAGATTGTCGGCGACGGCCCACAGGATTCCTGGAAGGCGGAATCTGACACCGTCCAATCTCAAATTCCAGGACACCTACGCCAGGGCTAAACTAAACCCCTGTTCAACACTAATACGCTACGGGAGAGAGTCTACCCCTTCCTGAGCGCTACATCCCGACACCGAGGTCTACTCTACGGGCGACTACGGGAACCTAGCCGGTCAGCGCTTCCCTACGCTGCGCTGCCGACCACAAGACGCCGCTACCGCGTCGAGCTCTGAGCTGCTGAGCCAGACCCTCCAGGAGGACCTACCCCACCTGTATTACATTCCCGCCGTCCGTGCGCCGAAGAAGACTCGAAGCTAAGTGTCGTAAAGAGATTGCAAGTAAATTCTCATAGCTCACACCCTGAGAACTAAATAAATCTATTATTTCGTGTCTTGTGCTTTCTATTATCTCTCCTTACTCTCTACCCTATCTTGCTTACGTCGACCGGCCTCCCCGGCGACGTAACAAGTGGCGCCCACGCTCGTGGTGAGAGTGAGAGAGTTTGCTTGCAAATTTATTTTGTCTATAATTGTACTAGGTGTGCTAACATTTTTTTCTAGCAGTGTACGAGCCTCTCCGTTCTTCAGCTAGGGAGTACACCCTTGTAATCTGTTACTCTCTGTCCCCTATTAGTGTACTCACTAGCTGGAGCAATTTTTTAAATTTCGTTAATTTTTAAATATTTTTTTTCTTCCTAATCTACCCTACAAAAATTTTTTTTTCTAACCTACTTTCAAACATATAACGGAGTCGCTCAGTAGGGACGAATTGTAAAAGGTAAGCTCATTTTTGCTATTTCTTTCACTATTAGGGGTTACTCAGTGCTAATCACAGGTACGGATAGTGAACTTACCTTCCCCCATACTGGGTTGGGGGCGAAAGAAAAACATCGAGTATCCCAGTTGCCGTCTCTCCTAGGCAGGTGGTAAAAGTCCACCAGAGGCTATAACGCATTCATTTGCGACCTAATCTCGTCACAGCAGCAAACGACGTGTTTTTTTTTTTTCTCTTTCTTTTGTCCTAACGGTTATTTTGTCCCAACGTCTTTTTTTAACATTATTCAAACACATACGTAGGTTCAATATAAAATATATAGTTCTCATTGCACTAAACATTAATTTTTTTGCTAAACATTAAATTTTTTTTTTTTTTTTCTAAACATTATATATATAGATTTAATCATGGACCATTCCATATTTTTGTATAAAAGAAGGTTACGCATACCCTACATATGCTGCCTATCTACTAGTTAAAAATTGTGGCGACGCAACATCTAAAATGTTGCGCGCTAAGATAGTAACATGTCTACCCATGTTACTTATCTATCTATATTTGGTGACGACATCTAAAATGTTGTTCACTTAACTAGTCTAAATTCTACTAAAACTTCCATAAGAATCTCATCTAAGTGATGATTCGTGGGTTCGATTCCTATGTGGAGACCTATATGTTAAAGTAAAATTTTAATAATCGTAATCTACTACCTTAATCTATAATAAACTAAATCTGTATTTGTAATAAAATTAAAAATTTTTTGCTAATCTAAATACATTTACTACTTGAATCTATACTTTAAAAACCTACATATTTTTTTTAACTAACTTCTAAACGTAATATAATAAATTTTACTATTCATAATAAACTACTTAAATCCCAAATAAACTAAAATCTGTAATTTTAATAGAATAATTTGTTTTATTAGTAACCATAATATACTTACTACTCAAATCTGTAATAACAAAAATAGAACTCGTCACATAAAATGTTCTATCATAATGCATTAACATTTATAAAGCAGGGTAAATGCTGTTAATCCAATAATTTTCTAAGCGGGTATTTATTCATTCTTTAATAACTCGTAGTGGCGTCAAACCGCTGTCTCGAGTTGTTTCGTATATCCTCGTTCGGGGTCCCTCGGCAGTCGTCGGATCTATTCGCGACCTTGCACTCGAACGATTGGAATGTGCATCATTAGCTAATTCGTTTTGTTGATAACGCTCGCACAGGTGCATGCGCACGCAGTTCTCACGCTGTTATCATTAAGTCTATTGCGCAACTGATCATTATAGTTAATGACCCATTAAAATTTAATGACACATTAAATATTTTTAATTTTTTTTTTCTCTCGCTTATCATCCTAATGCCATATTAAATTATTTCTATAAAATTTTCTCTAGAACTACATTGTGAAGGTGTAATCACACTTAATAATTAAAACTATAAAGTCATACAACATTTTTGTTCCTTTTCTTTGGATTATATAGATGAGAACTTCTGATCACAACCTAAACGTGACAAAGTTCGTATCTTTTGGGAGTTCTGTCAGTTTATTGCCTAAAGCCTATTTAATCGTGAGGAAAAAGTTATGTCAATGCCTACTCATTGACAAACTATTTAATCTTGATAAGCTATTGTCAAGGTTCGGGCTAGCCCGGATAAAGGTACATGTTAGTTCTGTTGCTGTTCGGACGCTAAACATCCGGACATGTTAACTTAGGGAGCTAGCATTTTAGGAATTGTAATGGCGAACTTTCGGTAAAAATTTAGTCTAATCTTGCGAACGTACTTACTAGATAGCTAAGTCTAGTAGGTCTTTTAAAAAAAAAAAAAAAAAAAAAAATGCTAAGGATTTTTTTTTTCCCTAAGAGGGGGGGTACTGTTACGTTGTGAATTAGATTCACACGTAATATATCAATTATATTAACTAATATTAGAATACTAAAAACTTATAAAAAATTAATAAATAAACGCTAACGGATTTCGGGAGTGACTGCATAGAATTCTCGACCGTATTTCTTGAGGCATTAAGATCATTATGGCTAATCAATGCCTCGACATGCCGGTGCATCGCTCGAGGTCCATATTTGGCGATTGTGCGGAGGGGGCGTCACAATATTTGATTAAATCAGTATTGATTGGCTCCCGCGGTCAACGGTCGTAGTCTGCCGCTAGGAAGTTTCGAGAAAAAGCGAGTTTATAAATTCACGGCGCGCAGTATGCTCGTCACATTTTCTGTTTGCTGTAGCGACAAGTACCTTGTTAATTAGTGATTACCGTTTTTATAATCGTGAGTGTAACTTCGTTGTCCACTTGGTGAGTTCTGCACTGACTAATTTCTAATAGGATTCTCTTTTGCTTTAATCTGTCTTTGTGTAATTTTTATCCTACTAGTGTATTCAATAATCCAAATTAAATTCATGTATTGCTTATTTTGTGAGATCGCGTATGTCCCTCAGACGTGCGTGATCGAGCTTACCTTCATAGTAATTCTGTGTGGCCGCCTAAGACAATTATAGACTGGACCTTAGCTCGTCCAGCCAGCGAGAAGATTGTCGGCGACGGCCCACAGGATTCCTGGAAGGCGGAATCTGACACCGTCCAATCTCAAATTCCAGGACACCTACGCCAGGGCTAAACTAAACCCCTGTTCAACACTAATACGCTACGGGAGAGAGTCTACCCCTTCCTGAGCGCTACATCCCGACACCGAGGTCTACTCTACGGGCGACTACGGGAACCTAGCCGGTCAGCGCTTCCCTACGCTGCGCTGCCGACCACAAGACGCCGCTACCGCGTCGAGCTCTGAGCTGCTGAGCCAGACCCTCCAGGAGGACCTACCCCACCTGTATTACATTCCCGCCGTCCGTGCGCCGAAGAAGACTCGAAGCTAAGTGTCGTAAAGAGATTGCAAGTAAATTCTCATAGCTCACACCCTGAGAACTAAATAAATCTATTATTTCGTGTCTTGTGCTTTCTATTATCTCTCCTTACTCTCTACCCTATCTTGCTTACGTCGACCGGCCTCCCCGGCGACGTAACACTGTGACGTGTACAATGCCAAGTTCGTGTAGTGTTTGTATGACCAATTAAAAAAAGGACAAGGACATTTCTTTTTTTCGTACCCTAAAAATGATGTGAAGTAAGTACCTACGATTTACGAAAATTTATTATTTTTGAATATTGTTGTAAGTACCTACTACCTTACTATCACAGCTACTACCTATTTTTAATAAGTAGTATTGTATACTTACCTAAATTACATAGAACCAAATGTTTAAACAATGTTAATAATGTTTATTACAAATGTTTGTATTCTAAACCAGAAATAATAAGGAATTAAAACGAAACAATAAAAGAAAATATTTTCGGGTCACTCATTTATAGAAAGGCCCGGTAGTCGAGTGGCTAGCAATGGTCACTTTATCCCAAGGGCCGCGGGTTCAAATCCTGCGCAAGGCAAACATTTGTGTGCATGAACATGTCTGTTTGCCTTGATCTGGGTGATTTCTATGTATAATTTATTTACAAAAAAGTATTTAAGTATATTTAGTTTCAGCAATTTAGTTTGGAACTAGCTGGCGTTGTGTGATTCGTCTAAGAATATTTATTTATTGACATTTCATAATGCTGACCGTTTAATTGATAGCATTATGAAACATATTTTATTAAGCACTGGCGCGTTCCGTCTTCGCACGGGTACTTAACAAAATTTAAAATTTTAACACAAACACACTCCAAACACAAACAAACAATCAAAATCTTTCCTCTTAATAATAGTGGTATAGATAAGTACATTGTAAATTTGATTATTAAATAAAACGTTTTATTATAAACGTTGTTTTTATTTTTATATTGAATTTAATACCGTGCCAAAGGTGTCAACCCTATGAGAATAGGTATAAATTTTTCATTTAGTCGGGAGTCAACCCTCTGTATTACTCTGTGCAGTTACCATCAATTATCACACGCACATTCTTACACACATGCGTACATTCTTTCGCACATATTCATATAACTTAACTTCATTTTTCGGGTTTCACTTAAAATGTAATAAAAATTATTATATAAGTAGCCATCGATATTGTGTTTACAATAATGTAAGATAAGTATTTGTTACCCTAAATATAAGAAATTCTTTGTAAACATGTTTGTGGTTCAATAAATTAATAAATAAATAAAAATAAAAAAAAACTCCATTTTTCTAGTTTTGAGATAATGCCACTTGAAGGGTAATTTTTTTTTTTAAAAGGATTGGGTTAATGAAAAAAATTATAAAAAATCAGAGAAGTGCTTTATTTGGTCACCTTCAAAGTGATATATTTAAAAAGTATTAATCTCAATTATTATGCGCAGTATTAATTCTTAAAATTTAGGACTTATTTAAAAACACGTGGAGTTAGAGACTTCTTTGGAGTTAGTGACATATAATCTTAAAATGCTGCCCCTATCCCTACATACAATAGCACTAAAAATCGAGTTGGGCCTGAGTGCTTAATATCTCGAGAACGGTAGCCCTCACGGGTTGGTCCAAAAGGCTAAAAGTGTTCGTAAGTGACCCCCCAACTCGATGGGACCAAGAAAAGGGGAAAATTAAAAAAAAAAAAAAATTGTTAAAAAAAATTTTTTTTTCATGTTTTCTTGGCGTCTTATAGTGCCCCTAAAGCCTATATATAACTCCAACTCTACCAACTTGCCCCTAACGCGATTCTCTGACCAAAAATACATGGACTTAGTGACTAAACTCCATGGATTTCGTTATTTGTTAGGATTTAGTTACTTACTGACCTAACTTCACAGGATTTAGTGACTTGTGGAATTGGTAAAAACCTACTTAACGTCATTTTATTGAAAAACGAATTAGGCCAATCTATAGAGAAAAATACGGAGAATTTTTTGGTATGGCTATCTTAATATTGATAAAAATGGAGTTACTTTTAGAACTAAGCCATCCAATTATGAATTCCTTGAAAAATGAAGTTCGAATTCGAAAATTCCGAAAACTCAATCAATAGCAAACTCGGCTTTCTTGCGCTTTGTCGAAAGAAACGCAGACAGAGTAAAAAAAGTAGTCTGTCAAAGCAATACTATGGACGAGTAATACGCACAGCTTCGGAAGAATTCGGGCAAGACGCGACACTAGCGCCCCTACGGCATGAGGGCGGCATGAGGTGAACGATTTAAAAACTTTTGTATGCAAAACGTTATAGCGCCCCTAGCGGCATGAGGTGAACTGTGCGTTTTGTATGCAAAATGTTATAGCGCCCCTAGCGGCATGAGGTGAACGGAGGTTGCCAAGTCATTGTATGAGAAACGTCAAGAGCTGTGCTTTTATTTTATTACTCGTCTATAGTATTTGGTTATTGCAATCAGTGTCACCAAATACTATAGACGAGTAATGGCCCCGACACGGTAGTGTGTTTCCGCCATTAGTCTTCTATAGTATTTGCTGACAGTGCTGACAGTGACACCAAATATTATAGACGAGTAATACGCATACGAAACGTCAAGAGCTGTGTGTATTATGGCGGAAACATACCACCGTGTCGGGGCGTGTCGTGTCGCGCTCTGTCGTGACGGTGGGTGTGCACACTTACGTGTCGTGTCGGGGCGCGATTCTGTTCAGAAATGAACGAAATAAACGCCAGACGTTTATTTCTTTCATATCTGAACAGAAGCTCGCAGTGTTTGCCTTTGTCTGGGTGTTTTCTATAATGTATAATGGTATTTATTTACAAAAAAAAATATTTAAGTATATTTATCAGGAATCTACTACCTAGTAACTCATTATCACGCCGCAAAAACAAATTTAAAAAAAAAGCGTCCACTTGTTCGCGACACGAGCCGCGCGCGGGCATAGAACTAAACACATTTGCAGGGCATGTCGTGTCGCGTCATAACCCCCCCCCCCCCCCCACCGCCGTGGCGCAATCGGCGGCCAGTAGTCCGCGCCACGACAGAGCGAGTCACGACACGACACGCCCTACAAATGTGCTCCTAACCATATAAAATGTATAAACGCGATATGCTTCTGGCGCGACGCGACACGCCCCGACACGGTAGTGTGTTTCCGCCATAATACCCACAGCTCCTGACGTTTCTCATACAATGACTTGGCAACCTCCGTTCACCTCATGCCGCTAGGGGCGCTATAACATTTTGCATACAAAATGCACAGTTCACCTCATGCCGCTAGGGGCGCTATAACATTTTGCATACAAAAGTTTTGAAATCGTGCACCTCATGCCGCCCTCATGCCGTAGGGGCGCTAGTGTCGCGTCTTGCCCGAATTCTTCCGAAGCTGTGGGTATTGCTCGTCTATAGTATTTGCTGTCAGTGCATGCATGCAGATATACACACACAGAGAGAGTACTTTGTTGACAGATATAGTTCAAAATCGAGAAAGGAAGGACGTGCATAACAATCTAACCTAAAACATTAAAATAAAAACCAAATTTAAACTCGATTTTGTATTAAACAATCTGTTTAACTATTCTAATTTTCTTAATAAAAACTTAAACTGTATGTTAATAAAATGTTTCGTAAAAGGTTATTACATTTCGCACAATTAAGCGCTGTTGGCGTGTCTGCTTATTTTGTTGGACAATACAGTAATAAGAATTTTGGAAGTGACAATAATAGGATGATAATTGATGGTAGAACATTTCAGAGTATGCCTGGACTGCCTATCTTTGGAACTGTGTCCGCAGCAACGCCATACAGTGACAGTGGAAATGCTAAGGATAGGGTACTTATTTTTTGTGTTTTGAAACTATAACAACACGATAACCTGTAGGAATTTAGACAAAATCTTGGCAGATAGTTCTGACTATGGATATAGTATTAGTAAAATAAATCATTATGTATTTTATTTATTTGCGTTTTTGTTCAAACTTGTGTAATAGAAATACAAGTTTTTTGGAGTCCCTGCCCTGGTAGGTTTAGACAGTATATGAGATTCACTAATGTATTTTATTTATAGATAATATTGTAAAATTAAAATAAAATCATAAACCCGACTGTTGAAATATTAACTCATCGAGATAACATCGCCAAAATACCAAAGATCAACCAAGCATATAAAATACTCTAGCTTCCTAAATAACATAAAATTTTTACAGGTATCTCAAATAATGAAATATGGCTTCCCGAGTCTTGACAACATCAGATCATATGATGACTTTGTTTTGTCTTACGATCGAAGGAACAGAGTCCCAAATTGGGTATTTGAACATTTAACTAAAGGTCATGTTGCCAAGAACGACAAGGTTGACCGAAGTAAATGTGACTTCAAACCAGATGAGAGCATTCATCCATTCTTTAGGTAAAACAATGTTTATTTTTTTAATTTTCAGAAGGTTTTTGCCACGTTTATGATTCCATGCAAGGCTACGGTGATTCTTACTATCAGGCGGGGCCGTATGCTTGTTTGCCAACTTTGTGGCATAAAAAAAAGTGTTGCTAAGATGTACAATTTCGTCAAAGTGCGTCATTTAGTACTTCGTTAATGTTCACCATTACCCAGCCTCATTTGTGAAAAATATTAAAGTCTGTACTAATATTATTTATTACAAATACACAGCAATACAACTGCTACTTTATGTCCTCGATATTCTCTGAGGAGGTGACACTGCCCTCGAGCCAGCTATATTTATTTATTGAGAAAAAGCACAGAATTTTATGATATCACTAAAAGGTATGACAAGCTAATTCAAGCACAGAAAATAGTCTAAGCTATGCATTAATTTGCACAAGTCAGTTATCCTAATACATTAGCATTTTCTTTTTTGATTATTTTTAAAATTTCCATTATAGGTCACAGAACAGTGATTACAAACACTCAGGGTTCGACAGAGGGCACATGGCGGCTGCGGGAAACCACCGTTTCGCACAAACTCATGTCGAGCAAACATTCTACCTCACCAACATGGCACCACAGGTAAAATGAAAAAATTATGATCAATGAATAAGTCGTGACTGACATTGACCAACCCCTTATTATTATTTGTTGCTTTGGGCTTTAAAAATACTGCTTCAACCTTTGCTGGTCTTGTAGTGCCCTTTATATTTAAATTTCCCTGTCCAGACCGGTTGCTTCTACAAACATCCAGATTTGCTGGGCAGAGAGCTGTTGTATCTCCTCTGGAAGCAGAATATTCATTCCCATGTCTTTTCCACCATCCCCTTGGAGCTAGACTCTAGGTCCTAGAGAGCTCAAAATTTTTGGAGGAACCTTTAACGACATTTTCCACTACTCCGGCATCCGATTTTTAGCGGTCCGATGTAGAAATTCATACTTTAGTATACGCGCTTCTCCACTACTCCGGCATCCGGTTTTATGTCTAAAGTATGAATTTCTACATCGGACCGATAAAAATCGGATGCCGGAGTAGTGGAAAAACGCCCTTAGGGCGCGTACTGACGGCGCGAAAATTTTCGCACGGCGACGACGGCGTGACTGCCGCGCATTAGGGACCATCTCCATGAGCGAGAGTATCGCGACGAGTCCGAATGAAATACACCGCGATGAAGTGGAGACACGTTCTAAGACAATGTGTATAATTAGGTTGCACGACGATATTATCGTTGCGGTTCTCTCGCTCGTGGAGATGGTCCCTGGTAACTACTAAGAATTTGTCCGTTTAACTAGTTAAAATTTAATTTGCTATGAATAAAAACAATTATGCGGTGGCGGCGGCGCGAAAATTTTAGCGTCGTCAAAACGCCCCCTTAAGGTATCCCTTATTTCCTTCGCGCCTTCATAGGTGGGCAACTGGTCCAAGATTCTTGTATTAGTAGATGTGTATGGGCATCGGCGATTGCTTACCGTTAGATGACCCAGCTCGTTTGTCATCCTCTGAAATAAATAAAAAAGGCTACCTATCCTTTTATATATTCATATAAAAGAGTTTATTTGAACATTTGTGTTTGTCTTCAGTTTTCATAATAAGTAAATCATTTATGTATTTACAGAAAAATATATAAGAAGTACTGAGCTAATAAAAGGTTGTTTGTTCAGGTGGGTGATGGCTTCAACAGACACGCTTGGAACCGACTTGAGAAGCATGTCAGGAAATTAACCAAAGTTTACAATAATGTATATTGCTGTACGGGACCTTTATATCTTCCTAAGTAAGTAAAATATAAAATGCTACGACAGTCAGGACAGGCACAGCCTAAACTGTTAATCGTAGAGACCTGAAAAATGTTCATCGTATGATGTAGACATCTGATGATATTTTCCGAAATTCAAAATTACACGAAAACGTATCTTGTTTCGCTATATAATAGGATAGCTGTATAGATGACTACCTTCTTAACTATATCGTCTGTAAAGTCTCGGGTTTTCACGTCATGGGTCGTAATACAGGGTGCCCTGAGAGCGACCGACACTCCCGAAATATCTTAGGAGGTTTAAACATCTACTTTATGCTCGTGAAAGATTTTTTCTCTAAGTGTAATAGTTTCGGAGTAATTGACTAACAAACATTCCTTGAATAACTGTGTGTTTTCATCCCTAAATCAGCTGTTCCTTACGTACAGGCAAGAGCAGGTCGACCTTTACATATTGGACTTTGTACCGTTCTTAAGTTCTATGACGTAGGAGCCAAAATTGTATAAAGCTCGACGTGCACCTGCTATGCATAGTAATTGTCACGGTTACCATAGTGACAAATAAATAAACTTCTGTCAATAGGTAAAATACTAAAACTAAATTATGAAAATTTCTAGTTTTATTTGTTATTTGTTAAATGGATTAGGCGTTTTGAATGGTGTTTAGTGTTTTACGAGTTCTTTAGTGGTTTTGAGTGTTGTGTGGCATAAGAGGCGCTCGTACACATCGAGCATTGTGTGTAGTAGGTACGTTCCGGTACGTACTTCGGTTTTTAATGTAAAAACTTTGATTTTTTAAGTGATAATAAGAATTTCAATGAATAGGTAGGCAGGTATGTGTGTGTCGTGGCCTACGGACTGTCCGTAGCGTAGTAGTTTCTGTCCGTGTAGGTATTTTCGCCGTATGCACTGTTGTTGTAGTATTAGGGATACCTACACGTAGAAAATTAGCAGGTCAGTGCCTTTTTTTTCAATAAACTATTTTTGAATTAAACTTGCACAAAACGCATGTATGTAAGGTTCATATCATCAAACTTTCGGCTGTGTTCGTCGTTTTTTTCCTCCCTGTATAATGGTATAAGATCTTTTGTGTAGATTGGAGTGAGTCCATATTATGGAATGTGTGGAGGCGGGAAGGGGAGGCTTCTGCCAAGAAGCAAATCAAGAATCAAATTTTTATTTAGACGTTCAGGCACTTCCTCTCGACATATACCATTTCGGAAACAAAGCAAAATGACAACCCGTATATCCAATTTTTACAAAAAAAAAAAAAAACAATTCGAATGCCTATAAGCTTTCAAATTGTAATTGTTATTTTTATAATGGAAATTAATCCTTTTTTTTTTATTCAGGAAGGAGGCAGACGGTAAATTTTACGTGAAGTATCAAGTGATTGGAGCTAACACAGTATCGGTACCGACTCACTTTTACAAGGTGGTGGTCTGCGAAGCGCCCGACGGCAATCTCGACATGGAGTCATATGTGATGCCAAACCAGAGGATATCGGAGGAGACGCCCGTCTCATCTTTTATGGTAAGTAACTTTTTATACCACTAAGGTGGCAAACAAGCATACGGCCCGCCTGATGGTAAGCTGTCACCGTAGCCTATGGACGCTTGCAATACCAGGGGTATCACTCACGCGTTGCCGACCCTGTAGAGAGTGGAGCTCTGGAGTCCTTACTCACCGTAGGAACACATGGCCGAGACCAGTGTTATTTTGCTACGATCTTCTGTAAGGTGGAAATCCTTCCCCAGACGGGCTGCGAAAGATGCGGAGAGGATTATCCACTGTGAACTACCTCTCTTATATCTTTGTCATTTTTATAAATCCAAGTAAAGTAATGACAATGTTCAGAGAGTTCTCTAGTCATTTTTACATATAATTATGTATCAAAATAACATATTATATTCAATCTATCATGATGATGATGGGCTGTAAAGCTATTTGCGAAGGATGTCTGTGCAGTAGAATTTAAACAGCAAAAAAAAACTTATTTTGTATAAAAAATGTATGTATATTATCAAAATAACCAAGCAACTCTATAAATTACCACTGGTGATACAAAATGGTCACTGGGAATAGAAATGGCGGAATAAATCTAGTTATAGCCATTTTTGTTTTTCCATTCATATTTAACATAAACAATAGCAGGAAGGGCAGATGCTTGTTATGCGATGGTATTTATATTTGTCTCGAGTTTTCTATGTTATATAATACCAGCTGTTACCCGCGGCTCCGCCCGCGTGGTCAAGGGAAAATGTCAATTATTTTTCCCGTGGGAATAAGATGTCTTTCCGGGATAAAAAGTAGCCTACGTCCTCTCCAGACCTTAAACTATCCCCGATAAAAAAGTCATCTCAATCCGTTCATTACTTTCGACGTGAAGAGAGGACAAACAAACAATCAAACACACTTTCACATTTATGTAAAATGACATTTATCTAGTGAAACCTGCGCAATTTCGGCAACCGGGCAAACACGTGTTTCTATTATGGCATGGTTGTGATCTTCGTTTGCGTGTATGGATTTATGCACAGTAGCGCCATCTATAACAGACTTTTGATGAAATCCTACGGGAATCGCGTACTTTTCGGGATAAAAAGTACCCTATGTGTTAATCCAAGGTATCAGCTACCTACATATCAAATATCATAAAAATTGGCCCAGCCATTTGAGCGTGAAGAAGTAACAAACGCACGCACACAAACTTTCACCTTTATAATATTGTATGTTTCTTGCAGGTACCCCCAGAAACCATAGAAAAGGCGGCCGGTCTGTTATTCTTCGACAAGGTTCATAGGAGTAAATTGCAGAGAATCAATGGACGGAAAGTGTAATTAATAATTGTTATTACAGATATTCTTTTTCACGAAGTTCGTTCCGGCTATGAATGTTGTAACATTTATAATGTTTTTCTTAACTTGACCAATGTAGTAAACAATCTTAGCGTGTCTTTTTATTCAATTATCCATGTGTAAAATCGATAAATCGCCAGAATAATAAGAGTGTTGTGTTAAATGCCATTTCTAACTATATTATTATTATTATTTGGGTTTGAATGATAATTTTAATTGCCTATTTTCATTAAAAAGACGTGCTAAGTTTGTTTACTACATTGGTCAAGTTAAGAAAAACAGGGTTAACATGCACATTATTTTGGTGTGCGTAACCTCGGCAGCGCTCGTAAAATCTGTCACGCACACTAAAAGTGATACTTCCGGTATTGCAAGTGTATATATCAGGCGAGCCGTATGCTTGTTTGCCACCTTAGAGGTACAAAAAAACATTGTGCATGTGCATGTTACAAGTTTACAACATTCATAGCCGAACGGACTTCGTGAAATAGAATATAATGTCGGACTTGTAATTTTCTATAGAACGATAGTTTCGTCGGTTTACATTCACTATGGAGCTGTATTGGAGTGAGATAGCTGTATGGGAGTGAGATAGCTATATGAAAGTGAGTGAGATAGCTACATGGGAGTGAGTGAAATAGCCAAACTACCGTTCAATATAAAATCGCAAAATATTTTATTTGAAATTATAAATGACATATTTATGAAAGGATTCATAGATCAATGCAATGTAATTATGTGTGTGAATAGTCAAGTTATGTGATAATAAATATTTATATAGATTTTAAAATATATCTTTTAATTTAATATATTTTTAACCCATCTATCTATCATGATGATGATGTGCTGTAAGCTATTTGTGAAGGATGTCTTTGCAGTAGAATTTAAAAAGCTAAAAAAAATAAAACTTATATTGTATAAAAAATTTATTTATAGATGTATAACACGGTAGAGTTAGTTGCATATATTAAAGTGCTACGCTTAGTTGTCTTCCTCGTCGTCGGAAGCGCCGTTCTGTTGCGGCACCTCTTCCATAGCTCCTGCTGTGCCCATGCCTGGAAGTGACGTCAAATAGATGAATAATAAATAAATATTCTTGGACGAATCACACAACGCCATCTAGTCCCAAACTAAGCAACTAAGCTTGTACTATGGGTACTAGATTGCTGGTAAATATACTTAAATACTTTTTTTTGTAATTAAATACTTATTATACATAGAAAACATCCAGACAAAGGCAAACAGACATGTTCATGCACACAATTGTTTGCCTTGCGCAGGATTTGAACCCGCGGCCATTGGGATAAAGTGACCATTGCTAGCCACTCGACCACTCAAAAGTCAAATATTTTTCAAGCTATTTCGAATCGTCACATTTTGATAATGCGAACCCATTTGCATATCCGCTAAGTTTGCGAATATTCGACGGTCATATACATATGCGCAAATGTTCGTACAGCATTCAAATATTAATAAGAACTGGCAACTACTGGCAAGAAACTTAGCACTTGCTCTTTTAAAATGGTACTAATAAAAATGACAAATTACAAGACGCTCTCTCGTAAGAAATATGTGTGGTAGAGGCGTCGATGTTACTTGGCACTTGCCTTGGTCCTCGTCCTCCTCGGCGGAGTCTCCGGCCACTTCGGCGTTCTCGGCCTCCGCGCGCTCCATCTGCCGCGCCAGCTCCGCCTCGTCCGTCGCCGTCACCACTTTAGGCTGCAATACAAATTATTAAACAGGTTACAAGTCTGCTATCTTAAATTTGTATTTCCATAGTGCCAAATTTGATATTCTACTAAAAGTTAACTAGTATCTCAATGTATTGACTATATAGTGTCAGTGGAATATGAGAGAGAGAGAGAGAGAGAGAGAGAGAGAGAGAGAGAGAGAGAGAATATACTTTATTTGCAATATACAATACATCTTTAAATAATACAACATACGGAAAGCTTATAGACTAGTATATGTGCAACAAGGCGGCCTTATTGCTAAAAGCAATCTTTTCAAGGCAACCTTAGGGTACAGAATGGTCGACAGTTAAAATCTATCATGAACTACTATTTCAGTTAAATCGCTTTTATGTGAAAGATACTACCGAAAAGATCAATAGTAGTTCGATAGTGTGTCAATGAAATGGCCTTGGACTTAAACAAATATGAGAATACCAAATGTCAAAAACTATTCAAGTGGCACATTATCCACACTCCATTGGTGCACGACCTCCGTGGCGTAATGGTTACCACGCCAGACCGCCACCCAGGAGGTCCCGGGTTCGATCCCCGGTCGGGTCATGATGAAAAACGAACTTTTTCTGATTGGCCTCGGGTCTTGGATGTTTATCTATGTATGTATTTGTTATAAAAATATAGTATCGTTGAGTTAGTATCCCATAACACAAGTTTCGAACTTACTTTGGGGCTAGCTCAATCTGTATGAATTGTCCCTATATATTTATTTATTTATTTATTTGTATTTAGCAGACTTAGGCCCCAGGACAAACAAATGAGCGGGTCACCTAATGGTGAGTGGTTTTTGCATTGTAGCGGGAGCGATGGTCATATGGTCGACCGCCACAAAGGGAAGATCTTTCGGCCAGGCAGCAGCTGTGATGCCTGGGGAATAGCGGCTCTGACAATGTCTGTCTCCATATCTTCGAAACTTCGTTAGCGCGATTCAGCATTCCAGTGGCGCCGTCATGTGTTCGCATTGTGAACTTTTTCTTCACACTGTGGTTCTTCTGTATGGCAATAGATGTCGCCACACTTGCAGTTGTAAACGCGGCATTACACGAGTTGTTTTAATCTCATAAAATTATTGTAATTTTTGGAGTATGATTGTGAATATTGTTTAATTAAGATTTAAATAAATAATATTTATAATAAACTAGCGAAACCCGCGGAACTTCGTTTGCGTGCATCCCGCTTACCCGTGGGAAATTTTAAAATTATCTCCTAATTTTAAAATTATCCTCGTACTTCAAGGAACATGTAAAAAAAAGACTTAGCGAAATCGGTCCAGCCGTTCTCGAGATTTGAGCTTAGCAACACATTCAGTCATTAATTTTTTATTATAGATTTTATTTGCTGTCATATTCGAAATTCCCATGGGAAGAGCAATAATACGGATGTAATACATACCGCCATTTGTATGTTGAATACGCCGCCCGCCGCCATAATGGTTTCTTTTATCTTATCAATGGCATCTTGTAGTGTTTTGAGACCGTCAGTTTTTTCGGGTGTAGATGTCGTCATTACTGTAAGTTTATTTAAAATTCTGATTACTGCCAGTTAACGAGATTCACAGATGCGAAAATATCTTAGTAATAACATGGTTACTGTTAATCTAAATCCATTGATAACTACACCTCTCGAATGATATCACATGGGGGTTAAATTTTAAACATATTATTTATGGTAAAAAAATATATTTCATTCTGACCCATCGAAATAATATTACTACGTATAGAAATGACAGCGCCTTCAAATTTTGGCGCCGCGTTCGGCCGTGAGGGGCGTGCCCCTCCCTGGCCCCGCCCCCAACCGAGTCATAGAATATGACATTACTACGCAGGGGCGACACTTTGTTTATATTCTGCCTATTGGACATATAATTGATTATTTTATTTTATTACAATATTTTATTTTACTTAATAGAATAAACTTAATAGAAAATAGGTACAATATTAGCTTTATAGGTAGGAAGCTACATTAAATTTTTGTTCTTAACTAAATATTAGTCAAAAATAAACTGAGATTAAATCAAAACTAACTTTATAATGAAATTTTATTTGTTCGAAAACGGTTGGTCGAAATTTAAAATGCTGTTTCGTTTTCCTTCTTTTTATTTTCTAGAAACTATTTTTTTTACTTAGTAGTAATTTTATCCACATTTACATATTTTATACCTACTATATAAAAATATTTTGTAAATATAGTTGAAAAAATCTAATTATAATAATTACGACAACAAAGTAACGCGTTATACGTGCCCATGAAATTTGAGAGCCCTCGATTTTCCTGGAATTCCCATCATCAGATCCTGAATTGGTGACAACTTGGGAGTATGCACTTATGAATAAAAAAAGAATTTTGAAAATCGGTCCACAATTGGAGTAATCGGCGGACCTCCAAAAAAAAACAATGAAACATAGAACCTCCTTTTTTGAAGTCGGTTAAAAAAAAGCAAAAAATTTTTCAAAAATAGGTACCTAAATTATATTATAAAATTGACTCACGCTTAGTACCTACGTATCCCATCTGTACGATTACTTTTTGATAATCTATGATTTTCACATAGAAATGGCGGATGCAATCATGATGCAATAGAAAATAATGAAAAAAAATTGTTTTGGTTGGTTTTACTTAATTTTTTGTATACTTACCGATGATAAGTGACGCCGCTATCTTTCTTTCTTACTGTTGAACGGTTTTTGCAAGATTTTATTGAACATGACGGCATTTTTTAATTATTTTTTTTAACATAAATCAGAGGACCAATCACGATGAGCGTCGGCAAGTTTCTAAACGAGTCATAAACGAGTTGATGTCTATTGGCCTCAACGTATGGGGACAAAAATTTTGTTCGCGGTGTCATTTCTATACGTAGTAATATTATTTCGATGTTCTGACCCCATAAATTGTTTAAGAAAACTTATACAGTATAGTGTGTTTGAACTAGTTTACGATACTTTATTATGGTAACCGAATGTTGTGAGTTAAATCGCAATAAATAAAAATTGTGATTGATTCATGTCTATTTACATTTACCCTGTACATTTTAAATAAGACATTGTTTTTAGATTTTGTGCTTTAAATATGGGAATGGAATATAATCAAACTTTGTAAAAAATAAACATCAAAATAGGAACCTACATATCCTTACTATAATATTATAAATGAGAAAATGAGTTTGTTTGTTATTCGTTCACGGCTTGCTAAGCAGCCGATCATTATGAAAATTTGCATACATATTGTTAGGGGTACAGAGCCCAACATAGGCTACTTTTTATCCCGTGAAAGTATGTCGTTCCAATGGGAAAATAAATTTTCTACTATAGAGGGCGCTGTATCGGCCAACAGATGGCGCTACAAGTCGCGCTATGGGTTGTTTTGTTGTCAAACGAGATCTATGTCATAAAATTAACGCGAGCGAAGTCGCGGGGAAAAGCTAGTACATACCATATAATGGTGGAGCAATAAGGTTGATCTTAATAGGCATTTCGATTGTGGATAACGCCAGACCAGATTTCAGGGCTGCTCGTACAGCATCAATTCCTTCGTATTCATAGCATGCACATTCGATATCAGCACGGATCTTAACCGCTTGGGACGTAAGCTTCCTCTTAATGTTAGCCAAGAGGACTTCCTTGGTATTCTCATCCAGACCACATTCATTCAATACTGTCGGGTCACTGAAATTAAATCATTTAACAATTATTTTTTTGTTTGTAGCATATTAATCATATCATACTAATTATTATAAATGAGAAAGTGAGTTTGTTTGTTTGTTTATTATTCCTTCACGGCTAGACTAATCAGCCGATCATAAGAAAATTTGTATATATATTGTCAGGGGTACAGAGCCCAACATAGCGATAAACATCCAAGACTCGAGGCCAATCAGAAAAAGATCGTTTTTCATCATGACCCGACCGGGATTCGGGGGTTTTGTGGGTTCCAGACAAAGGATACATTATTGTAAATAGATACAATACGTAGAAAACACTCAGACTCAAAAATTAAAACAAAATGCCATAACATAAATGTTTGCTCCGAGCGGAAATCGAAACCGCGCCTTCTAGTGCTGAAGGTAGGGTCGACCGCTCGAAAATTTTCGCGTCGTTTAAACGCGCCCAACGTACGGTTGTGTAAAAACGTCAGTCTGTAAACACGATTCTAAATGAAAAGGAAGACCGAAGGGTGGAAAGATAATGGGTAACTACAGATATTCTATTTTACGAATAGCATTTGGCAATGAATGTTGTAAGACGTCACGCCCCGGACAGTCTATACAACGCACGTGAAATAATTAATTACCTATTTCTACTACATAGGCCAATGTCGTCTATACACGCGCACAGCACATACACATTCGTTCACTAAGCGCACACCTTTGCGACTGCCTCGATACCCGCCTCGACGCCTGGGGTAAGGTAACGCGATTGGGTGCGGGGCTAAGAATGACCATTCTACCTCGGGTTATTACTTATTTTATGAAGGTGTGCACGCGCAGTGCACATGCACATTGTTTATGTGTGCGTGAGCGATTTTACGAGCGTTTCCGAGGTTACGCACACTACAATAACGTGCATATAAACGTCACAACATTCATAGCCAAAGCTCTTCGTGAAATAAAATATCTGTGATATAATCACTTACACAGCAGCCTGTTTGAAGAAATCATAAGCATCTGCCTTTTTCTTGTATTTCTCTTCAAAATACCAAGCGGTCCTCTTGTACAGCTCCTCCAGTTGTTCGGAGCTCTCGTAGTGAAGCAACTCAGCCACGTGCCGGAGGATGGAGTTCACCGCTTTCGCTTTAGCATACCTCTCTGTACATTTATCTATGTCTTCTGCTGATACACGACGTTTTGACAAATCAATATAACCTGAAATGATAACAATGATTTTTTTATGAGGCTGACAGGCAACATAGTTAAAAGCCATACATTTTATATCCAGAGCAAGTTTTGGTAGTCAAGTAACTCTCTAGTATCCTACATACAAGAAAAGGTTTTTTGCATTTCCCGTCAATCAGTATTATATGCTTTCAAGAGCATTGCCAAACCGTTTCCCTGGCATTTTACAATACCTAAGGCCACCCCCACAGATTTGATCTGTGCCCACCCCCTATTTATGGAGTGTCAATAGGGGTTATGGTTGTCTCCACAAATATTTTACATATGTGTGAGTTCAACATACAACATTTTCCCAACCCCTGTTTCCTATCATTACATGGCTTTAGATACAAACAAGTGTTTGTATTTCTTATATTATTAGTAATTATATTTTATAGTCTAGTACCTAAAACAATTTCCTTCTTTCTTATCACTTTTATCTTACCTTTTTCTTTGTCCACCCTAATAACAACAACGGGTTCAGTTTTGCCAACACGAATCAATTTATTGATAGATCTTATACGACGTCTCGACAACTCAGACAGTAAGATCATGCCCTCTATGTTATTATATTCTAAGAGATGGACGTATGCGCCCATCTCCGCTATGGACCTTACGTTCACCATCACCACGTCTTCCACCTCAGGATACTTCTCCTGGTAAAATCTACACGAGAGTGGCATCTATAACAGAAATTATTATTATTAGATCACTAGCTGACCCGGCAAACTTTGCTCCACCTTAAAGGCACTACCCTACCCCTACCCAACCTGTCCTGCTCCTGGTTCTAAGCTACCTCTCCACCAATTTTCAGCCTAATCGCTTCAGCCGTTCTTGAGTTAATGGTGTAACTAACACGACTTTCTTTTATACAGATTATGTATTACTAGCTATATGTGTGGAAGTTAGGCCAGGGCGGAACAAATTGTCTTATGATAAGGCTATTGTACTTTTTTAAATTTAATGTTTTTTTTTGTATTGTTATTATGTTTTGGTGCAATAAAGAGTGTTATTATTATAATTATTTCAATTAATTTCAGTTTGTTTGCGAATTGATTGTAATTTAATAAATACTACAGATTACAGATAGCTTTTCACAAAGTGAAAAAAATATTTTGATAAGCCTGAAAGCTTAGTGATACAAAAAAAAAACTTTTTCAAAGCCTTTAAGTAACCCAAGTTATTTTTAAATATTTAATGTTAGACACAGTTTCAATCACAATCTTATATAGTATATTCTATTCCACAATACTTTTCACAAGGTTTACAAAGAAATTGAAGGATAGTAAGATTTGAAATATACCTATAACCTGTTTTTTTTAACTTGACCAATGTAGTAAACAATCTTAGTGTCTTTTTATTCAATTCTATGTGTAAAATCTATAAATCTCCAGAATAATAAGAGTGTTGTGTTAAATGCCATTTCTAACTATATTATTATTATTTGGGTGCGAATGATAAATTTAATTGCCTATTATTTTCGTTAAAAAGACGTGCTAAGATTGTTTATTACATCGGTCAAGTTAAGAAAAACAGGTTTTACATTATTGTGGTAACATAATGTATATTGCAATAAAGCTTGATTTCTGTTTATTTCATATGGATTTATGATTAAATCGGACAACTGTTTAGAGATTTTGTGCTAAGTATATTGAAACGGATCATAAATCTACCTTTAGCACATAGTACAAGCGATAGCAAGCGATGTAAGTAACAGTAAGACTGTCATATATTCCATATTGCTGCTATAAAAGCTCTGAAAGCTTTTAAAAGTTGGTACCTTGTCTAATGTAACTATTGGCGTAATGGTAACATTATCATATAAATTAGCATTGTAATTATGCATTTAGAATGTCCTAAATTGACAATTGAGTCTATGTGTCTTTTGATGGACTTTATTCTATGAGAAAAAGCATTCAGACTGATTCAGGTAAAGAAAAGTAAAAGGTTTAACTATCAAACTTGCGATTCTAACCTAAAAAGTTTATTAACAAACAATAGTTTGATTTCACACAATAAATAAGACGTAACACTTACCTTTGTCGTATGTTTTTAATTGTTTGTTTATTATAGTTAAAAGTTAATATTCATTAAATGATGAAATATTAAAATGGTTCACGTTGACTATTCATCGACGACAACTTTTGCGTTCCGTTTCACTAAAGATGCTGTCATGCCTTTATGTCACTAGTGGAATAAAGAGAAGAGTAACAGTTTTATCCTATTAATTTTGAATTTAAAATAAGTTTATTTGCCTAGTTTATATATATTTATTTCAAATCATAAGATACTGAAAAACATGTTATGATGTGGTTATGATTTACGTTCCGATTTTGAAGTGTAAAAAATCATTATGGGCTGGTTCAGTTTTTCTGCATAATGGAATGGAACGTTACAAATGTTGCCAGAAAAATTTTTTTTGCGGGTAGCTGTGGAAATTATAACACATCAAAATTTGTGGCTCTACAATTTATTATTAATTTAAATTTATTTACAGTATTTTTTTAATAGTATTTCATGTTATATTAATGTTTATAAACTAAGTTACCTGCCAGCATAATTTTTCCTTTAGTTTCTCCTTCCTTACTCACTATGGATACTCTTCAAGATTCTGTCCATGCGTTGATGGAGCGTTTTAATTCTGGAATGGCGGATTTCCAAGCTCAATTGAACAAAGCCACTGCTATGGGCCAGGCACCAACACTCCTATCATTAGCAGCTGAATTCAACGCCTTCAGCACCTTTATGTCGACATCTCTGAAGACTCTACAGCAACAGGTCGCTCTACTCTCCCAGCAGCAGGATCATTTTGAAATGAGGACTCGTAGAAAGATGTTGCTTCTCCATGGAGTTGTTGAGGATAAGAATGAAGATATCCCTCTAAAAGTATGTACAATAATCTCCGATAAGTTTAAGATTGCCGATCTCTCTACTCAGTGCATTAGTCGCTGTCACAGGCTTGGGGTTGTGTCCGACAATAAGCCTCGTCCGATATTGGTCAAGTTTTGTGATCAAGCAACGCAACGCAAGATTTGGTCTAACAAAACCATTTTAAAGGGCAGCGGTTTAACTGTGTCTGAGTTTTTGACAAAACAGCGTCGGGATGCATTTTTATTAGCTCGGCAGCACTTTGGCATTAATAAGTGCTGGACCATGGATGGGTGTATATTTGTTGCTGGAGTGGATGGGGTAAGGCACCGTGTGTTCACGGTTGCTGACGTGAAGAGTCTCATTGGCACGGCTACTTCTTCAACTGTGCCGGCAGCGGCGGCCGCTGTGACTGCGGCGCCCTCCTCGCCTAGCACTGCCAAGACGATTCCGGCGGCGACCACAAGATCCAAGCGTCCCATTAAGAAGTGACTTCGTAGTCGGCTGTTGATGTAAGTGGATATACATGTGCGCACTCGTGAACTTGAGCTTCGCCTTGATGTTGTATAGCATCGAGTAGTGGTACGTATCCCCCTTTGAACAGGTAGCTTTCGGGCAGGTTGTGTGATATTCGTCGGGTAGTTCGTTTCGTCTACACTTCATGATAACGTGTGGGTAACAGTACATTATTATTATCTTTTTTTTTTCTCTCTCATAATCTGCAATTTTTATTAAAATTATAATGTAGATTTACTTTGCGTGTAGTTAAAAAACTTTTCAGATTGACTTGACCGACCGATTTGATTTTTAGTATTTTTACATTCATTCACTTCTTCTTATTTTCATTACTGGCAACCCAGCCTGTGAATGATTGTTTCTGCCAGTATCAAACATGAAATGGTTACATACAATCACAGCATACAATATTAAATTCTACCGATATCATTTTTATTTTATATTGTTTTCTTTTATTTCTTTTTAATTAATTTAATTATTTCCTTTTACACCTGACGATCTCACTGAGTTTCTTTTATGCGTGCGTGCGTGTATATCTACACTCTAGGTTGAGTGCCGTGAAGGCGCTATTCTTATTCTTTTAATTTATTTTTTACATCTTTGTGTTTAATTAATTTTTAAGTAAGTAGGTACATATTGTTCATTCTAATTTTGAGTATACCATTGATCTATCTGCTGGTAGGTCGTTTAGGCTAGAATTTTTAGCAGTAGGGCGTAACGTTTATTATTAAAATAATCATATAATTGTATTTTATTTATTTATTAGTATTTTTATTTTTTATTTTTTTATTTTTATTGTTTATATTTTTATCACATAATTATGAATGACGATTTTAACAGTGCATTTTATTCCGCAAGCTCAGGTTCTAGTAGTTATAATGATGACAGTTTTTATAGCTTGCCTACTCCGCTGGATGAAGTACTAATTGACACTTTTTCCGATTGCCCAAAAAATTTTAATATTGCTCACATCAATGCGCAAAGCATTCCGGCACATTACCCTGACCTGCTTGCTTCTTTTGATGTGAAAAATCTCCACGCCATCTTGGTATCCGAATCCTGGCTCACGCCTTGTCTTCCATCTACTTCCTATTCTTTACCAGGGTTTCGGCTTATAAGAAATGATAGAGTGGGTAAAGGAGGTGGTGGAGTTGCTATTTATCTTCGTGCGAACATCTCATTTAATATATTGTCTTCTTCGTCCCTAAATAATCCGTCGCACGAAGCCGAATATTTATTTATTGAGGTTATCCTTTCTCACTCCAAAATCCTGCTCGGTGTCTGTTATAGTCCCTCTTCCAATATCAATTACTTTTCTTCTTTTGAAACTCTTCTCGAGAACCTCCTTCCGTCTTTCCAACACTCCATTATAATGGGTGATTTCAATACTTGTCTCCTTAAAAACGACCTTCGTTCCAAATCCTTCTACTCTCTTGCCAACTCCTGTAATCTATCTATCCTTCCCTTGCAAGCTACACATCATTTCCCAAACTGCCAGCCTTCCCTTCTTGATTTAATTTTAGTTTCCTCTCCAGATTTAGTCTTTAAGCATGGCCAATGTGTCGCTGATGCTTTTTCTTTTCATCATCTTTTATTCCTTTCTTACAAACTCCGACCTCCTAAATTCAAACCTAAAATCGTTATGCAGCGCAATTTTGGTGGTATTGACTTAGATAGATTAAAAATAGATGCGAGGGGCTGCGATTGGGATGCAGTCATTAATGCAGATTCCATTGACGAACAGGTGACAATCTTCAACTCTACTTTAGTGCAACTCCTTGATCGTCATGCGCCCGTTCGACCAGTCCGTGTGAAACACTTACCTGCGCCTTGGCTCACAGAGGAAATTAAGGCTGCCATATCAAGGAAGAACCGCGCTAAAACTAAATTTAAGACAAACCCTGATAAGTATCGTGACTATTACAAAGAGGCCCGTAATCGCTGCAATAGGATGTGTAGAGAAGCTCAACGACGCCACATTCATAAATCCGTCGAGAATGTTGACCCAGCCAAAGTCTGGAGGTTTCTCAAGTCTTTGGGAGTTGGTAAAAAACAGCACTGTTTATCCAATAACATTGATCTCGATGCTTTGAACAAGCACTTCACTTATTCAGTTGCTTTGGACAGCAACCTCAAAAACGACACTATAAGTCACCTTTCGTCTTTGCCAACTCCTGACTTCCCTGAATTTTCTTTTTGTCAATTTACTGATTGTGATGTTAAGAAGAGCATTCTTTCTATAGCTTCAAATGCTACAGGAAGTGATAATATCAGTCGTGCTATGATCTTGCCTATCCTTGACATCATTCTCCCTATTATTACCTCCATCCTTAACTACTCCATATCTTCCTCAACGTTCCCTGCTGCGTGGAAAGATGCCTATATAACACCTCTCCCCAAAAAAGCAACTCCTTCTTCCTTTTCCGATTATCGCCCTATTTCTATACTTCCATTTCTTTCTAAAGTTCTTGAACGCTTGGTACAGAACCAATTTAATAAATTTCTCACAATTAACAATGTCCTCAACCCGTTCCAATCCGGATTTAGGCAAGGTCACAGTACGACTACGGCGCTTGTGAAAATTACTGATGACATTCGCTCTGCTATGGATAATTCACAAGTTACTATAATGGTGCTTTTAGACTTTAGCAACGCATTTAATACCGTAGACTTTGATATTTTGTTGTCCATGCTAAGCTCTCTTAACATATCTCCGACGGTTATTGACTGGTTTCGTACTTACCTGTATGGGCGCCGGCAGCGTTTACGCGTCGAGGATAAGTTCTCTTCGTGGTGTAACACGTCTGCTGGTGTACCTCAGGGTGGCGTGCTATCCCCGTTATTATTTGCACTTTTTATTAACTCCATCACTCTCCAACTTCAGTCTTCCTACCACCTTTATGCAGATGATCTGCAGATATATCGTCACTCCCACTTTGATGACCTATCTGCTGATATCGATAAAGTCAATAGCGATCTGGCGAAAATTTCTGAATGGAGTAAATTGCACGGACTGGCCGTCAATCCGAATAAAACCCAAGCCATTCTTGTTGGCAGTCCCCGATTAATTGCTAAAATTTATGCCAAAAATTGTTTTTCTATCTTGTTTGAGGGGGTCAACATTAAGTTCTCTGATCATGTAAAAAATCTCGGAATTATTATAGATAAAACTTTGTCCTGGGCACCCCATGTAGCGGAAGTTAGTAGAAAACTATTTGCAGCATCTGGTTCTCTTCGACGGCTTCGTAACTTTTTGCCAATTGACACCAAAATTGCGCTGGCTCAATCCTTACTTCTTCCTATTTTAGACTACGCTGACTCTTCCTTTCCTGATCTCAATCTTGACCTTTTAAATAAACTGGAGCGCCTTCAAAACCTTGCCATTCGATTTATTTTCGGTCTTCGTAAATTCGACCACGTTTCACAGTTCCGATCCCAGCTCCGTTGGCTTCCTATCCGTTTTCGTCGCAACTTACATATTGTTACTCTTTTATATACGATCCTTTTCAATCCCAACACTCCCTCATACCTCAGAGATCGCTTCACTTTTCATGAAGGTTCTACCCTGCGTAGTGCTTTAACGCTTCGCTTGAAAACTCCCTCGCATTCCACTCGTTTTTACGGCGATTCGTTCACTGTCCAAGCTGTCCGTTTGTGGAATTCCCTACCATTAACTGTGCGGCAATCTCAAAGTGTTTTAAGTTTTAAAATAGCTGTTAAAAGTCGTTATTTGCTTGAGTGTGATTGTAGGCATCAATTAGCATTGTTGTAATCCGAATAAATATATTATATATATTTACATGCGTCAAGTATAATATTATAATGTGTATATATATTTATATGTATTATATTTATTTAAGTTCGTTGGATATCTAGTTTTTAAGTATACATATTTATTATTTTTATTATTTTGCTGGTTGGGGGCCGCAGGGCTGCATGTGCAGTAGTGAGTTAGTGCTGCGGATGCACCCCTGTGGTTCTAGCTTATTAATTTGAATGGTTTTTAATTTAGTATTGTTTTTGTTTTATTTCATAATAGATAAGTAGTATTATTGTTTGTTGTACCACGCAACCCGTGTATGATTTCTTGTCCAGTCTTTTAGGTTGTCTGGAAGAAATTGCCTAGCGATAAGACCGCCTATTGTACCGTGTATTACTAAGCTTTATTTGTATTGTTGTATTTGTTCTTTGGTGCAATAAAGTGTTTTGTATTGTATTGTATTGTAAACATAAACATTTTTTGTCTGACGCCAATATTCTTTGAGGGAGTGGTACTGTTCTGTCATGATGTACAAAATTTTATAAGTATTGTATTACACGGAATTAATCTATTCTCTCTCTAACATCATTGACTTACTTAATTCCTCTTCAATCCCTCTACACCTCCTTACTTAAAGGAGCACTTTGTGTATCACAGCACCACAGATGGCCCTACTCTTCGCAGCACTTACAACCTTCGTTTAGTGACTCCTTCGCACTCCACAGACTTTTATTCAAAGTCTTTTACTGTGCAAGCTGTACGTCTCTGGAACTCCTTACCTGTCCTTATACGTCAAGCTCAATCGTTGAATTCGTTTAAAAAGATGAAGAACACTATATTATTTCCACTGTTTGATCTTTCTCCTACAGGTTCTCTTTTTTATATTTTATTTTTCATCTCTATCCTTCTATCCTCTTAAATATTCCACAAATGTAGTTGTTATACATGTATATATTTTATGTATATTCAATTTCACATTCGCCTATATAATTCTGAGTACTGCTGCGCCACCTACCTATTCTTTATCTTTGTTCTTTTTCTAACTGGTTGCCTGGAAGAAATTGCCTAGCGATAAGGCCGCCTATTGTACTTTTGTTAATGTTTATTTTTTTTTGTATTTTATCTATATTTTGGTGCAATAAAGAGTATTTATTATTATTATTATTATTAATTCCCTAGGTCCCCTAGATCCTACTAAATCCCCTAGACGGGGCAGAGGGAGTCCACAGTGCGTCGCCAATCATCGATCTTCAGCTTCGCCCTTTATTTCGCTCCAGGTCTTCCTTAGTGACTTCGCTTCTGCGCCGCCGCCAAGTCTGTTTTGGGCAACCACGGCTGCGCTTTCCTTGAGGGTTCCAATTTAAGGCTTGCCTCGTTATGTGGTCGGTCCCTTCGGAGAGCGTGGCCAATCCAACTCCACTTGCGGCGTTTGATCTACTGACCAGATCGGAGTCTCGCCGCAGCGCTCCCAGCGATTTACTTTGGAGATTTTCTCGGGCCAGTATATACTGAGAATCCGGCGGAGGCATCGGTTGATAAAGACCTGCATCTGGCGCGTGATTGCCATACGGGGCGGAGCTGTACAAAGGTTGCTCAGGCTTTGGCGATTCTAGAAACGATGTCCTCTTCAGTTCCTCCAGACTCTGACACGACGCTCCCGAGTTTTGTAAATTTGTGGACTCGCTCCATAGCCTCTGTGCCCATTAGAAGCGTCAAAGAACTTGTCGCTCCGCACCTCAAGTCCTGGGTCTTCCGGGTGTTTGAGTCCCACCTTCTTTGCCTCCTTCTGTAGGTCGTCCACTGCATATCAGCGTGAGTATGTGGCTCAGCAGGCATAGGTACCTAATCTAACATCATTCGTTGTTCCAAAAACTTTTTGTAGTTTCCACTGTGACATCAATGAAATTCACTGCTTTTATATTGAACAGCGTCAATCTCCTGGCTATTCAGGTGATACAGCGATGCATGCTTGTGGATTATCCGAATCTACGGTCACCAATATCACCATTTGTTAATCCTTGTTTACAGTAGCCACAGGGCTTGTCCCGATTAGTCATAGAGTCATAAGCCTGTTCATTATTCATCTGCCTGTCACTCTCATTACGAGAAATAAGCATTAAGACAATCAGAAACTTGATCTTTCAGTAATGCAAATATCATTTTACTCAGTACTGCCTTACTCGTGTGTGTGGCACGGACAATTGCCTTGATACATTAAAAAGCCTGGCATCAAATAAATTAATTGAAATATGTCATCGGTATCAAAGAAATCTCAGTGTGCCAGCCAGCGCGGCTGTGTTTAAATCAAAGTAATACAGTACCAAATACAGTGTTAATTACATATTTTGTTACGATAAAATAAATGTAAAAGATTATGTTCAAAAAAAGTTTTTAAAATGAGGCTGTATAGGTGAGAACTTTAAGTTTTTATTTTATTTTTCTTTGCATTTTCTTCAACTTTATGCTATTGGCAACATTTTGAAAATATTTTTATATAGTAGGTCAACAAAGGAATTGACTGACCCCCCTCTCGCCCCTGTATTGAAAATTTATTTATCAATTTTTTTAAATTATCAATAGTATTCATATTATTCAAAATTTATTTTAATTATCAATAGTATTCATATTATTTATCAATAATATTCAAGTAAATCCCTTCACGCAATATTTAGAAATCTTTAATCATACAGACAGGGGGGGTCAGTCAATTCCTTTGTTGACTGGTACATACATAATACTTTTAATTAAGTATTAAATTGTACTCAGGTAAATATTGCAAAAAACATTTATTTCTGATTATTTACATAGAAACATCTTGCTTTCTAGTTAAGCGATTGTAATTTTCATCTCTCTGGCAGTGTCGGCCTAGGACGAGATGCGATGTGAGCCTCTTATGTAAAATAAAATAAGTACGAAAAATTTACAATTTATTATATTTTTATTTTAAATCCCAAAAAGAATGCTTGTACATACCTACCTAGATCACCCTAGATAGACATCGCAATACCAAACGGAGCATTCAATTTTGATGAAGTTTTCTTTGTTTGAAAGGTGATTTTAACGAGAGTTTTCATCGTTATGATTTAAAATAATCCGTTCAACCGTTTGAATGTCATTTGGCATTTTTTAGCTCTACCACGCTCTACACTCTCGCGATGTTGAGCGAAAACGAAAATGTGGACGGGCACTTCATCCTACTTAGACTTCATTTTTACTTTTTTTTCTAACTCCGTGCTTAACTTCACGTCACTTCACTTCGCCCAACTTCCCGAGACCGTAGAGCTAGCATAACTCGATCAGCAGGTCTCTGAAACGCATTTTAATTTTAATTCGACATTAAGTCTTAAGATAATATCTCTTTCTTCTTTACTTTGACAGTGACAGCTACATTTTAATGCGTCATTAAGTTTAAAAATTCGTTTCACAATCTATCGGCATGTTCTTTTACAGCGCAGAAGTGATCGTGTAGATTCTATTGTTATTGTTTTACTACTTATATAAATAAATATATAGGGACAATTCATACAGATTGAGCTAGCCCCAAAGTAAGTTCGAAACTTGTGTTATGGGATACTAACTCAACGTTATTATATTTTATAACAAATACATATTTATATAAACATTCAAAACCCGAGGCCAATCAGAAAAAGTTCGTTTTTCATCATGACCCGACCGGGGATCGAACCCGGGACCTCTTGGGTGGCGGTCTGGCGTGGTAACCATTACGCCACGGAGGTCGTCGAATATCATAATAATATTAATATAGCGACCGTTTTCATTTGCAACAAAGAGTTTATGTAGAGTAGAGATAAGTAGGCTAAATTGACTGAATGTAATGGACTACTTTGTAGCCACAACAAAGTCATTAATATCAGACTACAAATATTTAGACATTAAATAGATTTATCCAATTTTGATAATAACTAAATTGACAGCACATATAATATCATTGACGACCTCCGTGGCGTAATGGTTACCATGCCAGACCGCCACCGAGGAGGTCCCGGGTTCCCCGGTCGTAACTTTTTCTGATTGGCCTCGGGTCTTGGATGTTTATCTATTTAATATGCGTTTGTTATAAAATATATATAGTACCTATCGTTGAGTTAGTATCCCATAACACAAGTTTCGAATTTACTTTGGGGCTAGGTCAATCTGTGTGATTTGTCCCGAATTTAAAAACCATAATGGATACCTCAAATTGGCCATTATCTTCTTCATACTAGCTGTTAATAAATTCTTATTAATATTATAAACGTGGAAGTTTGTACGTGTATCGTATTGTATATTTATTAATCTTTCACGCAAAAACGACTAAACAGATTTACTTGAAAGGTAGATTCTTTAGAAACGGCGCTCGCAATCAAAGGACCCGTTGCTTCCGCCACCAATCTCAGCTTACCGCCCGAATCCCCCTGATCCATGTCACTATTGGTCCGAGAAACATCCGGCACACAACGACATCTAGTCCCAAACTAAACAACTAAGCTTACGTAAATAAATACTTAAAATGTCCAGATCAAAGCAAACAGACATGTTCATGCACACAAAATGTTTGCGTTGCGCAGGATTTGAACCCGCGACCCTTGAGGATAGGTGACCATTGCAGCATTATTAGCCACTCGACCACCAAGGCTGTTATTGGGAGGAATGCAGGCTAAATGAACGGCATCAAAAAATCTCAATTAATTTTTGACATTAACCTTGACATCCTAGCGACATCTGTTGAGTCGCATGTTGGTTTTAAACTCGGTGATTTGTCTCGATTGATTCCTGAAGGTCAGAAAATTAGGCCGCGTCTGTGTTTGTCGTTGGAAGATCAATTATTTGTTGACCCATCGAGATTTGATGTTCCAAAGTAGGGCGTTTGTGTGTTGCTATTGCATTCATTATTATTGGCAATACCATCGATATTTGTTTAACGGTCAATAACTTTGAATTGATCATGAATTGATTATGTTATTCCCCTTTTATTAGGCATCCCTCCCCTTTCATTAAGCATATTGCTCTCAGACTTGGAAACCAACCCAATATAAGTACAATATATACGTTGATAGGCTGTAAACAATTCAAAAAACATTCATAAAGTGCATTGGGTTTAAAACTAAATGCAATGAGGCAAGTTGTGTCCTTGGAAACGTATACCGCACATACTTTCTTTTGCCGATGTATCTGTCTTAGTCAAAATCGCACAATGTTCATTAGTAGACCTGTAGCGCTAGGTTCTGATGTTTCAAAAACATTAAAGTTGCTTGTATTTCGCATATAGTTTTCGGGCCATTTACCCAACCTAATACATTAGTTTGTGTCATCCTAGGTACTTGCATAGGTAGAAATTTAGGTATTTGTCTTTTCGATCCGTTTTGGACGAAAAGATAATTAGAGATAAAAAATTTACTTTCATGATAATAACGAAGTACTAACTAATATACATAAGCATTTTGTGTCATCTCAGTCCACGAAAATCCTGATATTTAATCAGTACCTAACACGTCACCCAACGAGCTCTAAAAAATATTACAATAAGTTAAATATATGTTAAGCGTTTCAAATTACTTATATCTGTTATTCAAAATATTTTGTGTCGAATTCATCCACGATATTTATTGATTATTTAATTTTTTATTACAACACTCTGTAAAAGCCACAAAAGAAAATGCAAGTTACTAAAGTTACGTCTATAAGATTATTGTAGTGTAACAAAACACTATTCATAATTTGTGCTGTTGTTATGCACGAAATCTTATTATTTCATTAAAAAATAACCAAACTTCGCGCGAAGGGCGAGCGCGGCGAAGAAAGCGGACGCGCGGGGGGGGGGGGGGGGGGGGCAAACAAAATTCGCAAATTATAGTAGCGGCACGCTATGATGACCGTTTTGACGTTTGTCCACTCATGAAGTTTCGTATTAATTAACAAATTATTTGAAGGAGCAAATTGCTGTTCTTTATTGTCAATAGTGACGTTCAGTTAGTCATACAATTTATCGAATGTATGATTTTAGGACACATTTATTTATTACATTGATTTCTAAGCTATGTTATTAGAGTTCCGCGAACATTTATCCTTTATTTTTATATGGTGTACTTATTTACCACACAACTCGGCATAAGTTTTTTGAAATTTAAAGTGTGCATATAAAGTATGTATATTCATTTTCATTCCAATATTCAGTTCGTTCAAATATATTAAGTAAACATTTATATTTTTGTTTTATCAAACCTTTTTAATCATGTACATACTACTTGCAACAAAAACTTATCGATTTGATTATATTTTCTTCGAGAATAAATTGACATTTCACATCACTTTTGTAATACGTCAAAACGGCCATCATAGCGTGCCGCTACTTTAGTTGTACGTAGCAGTTGTTCCAACAGGAAACGGTGATTATTTTTATCTCTATAGGTAGAAGAGGCACATATTTCGCACCCCCAGGGTAATAAAGACATAAGTGGTATTACGTCGAAATCCCGATTTTACCATATCTGAAAATACATTTTTTTTTTCATATTTTTCTTGTTAAATGAATTATTATATGCAAAACTTTGTTTTAAAAAAAAACTGAATGTGTGATTTTCGAGAAAAAGGAATTTGTGATAAAACGCAAAGAATAAATTGACCAATAGGATACTGAAGATTATGATGCTTTTCGTTAAAATTTAATACCTATACAAAATAAACAGTATGTAATAAATATTATGATCTTATTCCGATTTGTCATTTATAATGCTAGTCTTTATAAACACTATATTCATAAAAAATAATTTTAAATATCGATTACCGCTTTTTTCCTCTAAGAATAATTTGTTGCACCGATTCACAACACTGAATACAGAGTACGGGGAGCCAACGGAGGCAACGTAAGGGTGAACACGTCTAGAAAGCACCTTTTCTCTGATGATGTTCCGCCACCTGTTCCTATCTTCGGCGGCGTGAATAGCTCCATAAAAGTCGAGAGCGGTGCGGATTTGGCCAGACCAACGCATTCGGGCCCCCCTAGGTCTTCTATCGTCACTTTGCTAGTGAAAATAAAGTCGTTTGAGGACGTCTTTACGTTTCCTGGCGATGTGGCCGAAGAATTCAAGAATTCTACGGAGGCAGATGGTAGAAAGCCTTGTAGATATATTGAGCTCTTTGAGTAATGATGCAATGATCCGTCCATGGGATTTACAGTAGTCTCCTCCATCCGCTTTCCTTGGGGTCCAGGTCTCGGCACCATATATGAAAATTGAGAACACCGGAGTGGTCACCAACTAGCGTTTTGTATTTATGGAGATGTTTCTTTCTACTCAAACTCTTTGTAGCTGTGACATAACATTCTTAGCCCAGGTAAGTGAAACTGTGAACTATTTTCTGGTTAAGCGCGCCAGTGACCTCTGGCTTCTGCGTGCGGTGTACCACCATGATCTTAGTTTTTGCTGTTTATGGAAAAGCCAAGTTCTTCACTGACCTGTTCCATTCTGTTCAGTAAGGTGATCATCTCGCTTTCGTTGGCAGCTAACAGTGTGGTATCGTTGGCGTAACGTAGTAAGTTCGTTATCTTCTCGCCACCAATCGTGACTACCTTCCCAGTTTTTGCAGGTACACCTTATCAATGTATTCACTATAAACGTTGAACTAAATGGGAGTCAGTACCTGCCTTACTCTCTTAAAAGTCAAAACTGAAAGGTTGTGATGTCAGTTTATCGACTCATATGATTTCCTGTTTGTTGCAGTATAGTTTCTGCAGCAGCGCAGTTAGATGCGGCCGCACGCTAAGCTTCGTTAGAATTCTCGACAAAAGTTTCCAGTTGACGCAGTCGAAGGCCTTACCGTAGTCGACAAAACACATAATGTTAGGCGTGTTGAACTTTTATGCTTTTTCAATAATAATAAATAAATATATATATTCACACAGATTGAGCTAGCCCCAAAGTAAGTTTGAAACTTGTGTTATGGGATACTAACTCAACGATATTATATTTTATAACAAATACATTTATAGATAAACACAAGACCCGAGGCCAATCAGAACGTTTTTCATCATGACCCGACCGGGATTCGAACCCGGGCCTTCTGGGTGGCCGTCTGGCGTGGTAACCATTACGCCACGGAGGTCGTCAATAAGTTGTTGGAGGTTCAGGATTTGTTCGCGTGTATCCTTTTCTTTCACAAATCCGGCTTGTTCTCGCTGCATTTGCCAATCCAAAAAACGTAAGGTTGCGATTGTTCAGTATGTGGCGCAAGGAAGATTTTGCTGCCATGAGAGATCAGAGCAAGAGTGCAATAGTTGTCGCATTTTCTGGTCGGCCTGACCAGTCTTTGGGCCAGTCGCCATGTCGCCAAGCCAAGTGTAGGTGCAGATTTTGTGCAATAAGTCGATGAACGCGTCGCCTAAAGCCTTCAGTATTTCTGACGTAATGTGATCTTGTGCTTTCCTCTTTTTTAATTTGTTTATTGCCGCTTTGATTTCAGAACGTAGTATGGGTGGTTTGGTTGCTGATTCGGAAGATTCCAATTCAAAGGCGTATCATTGTTGATAGCAGGTTCTTTATAAAGGTCTTCGCAGTAGCTACACCATCTTTCGGCTATGGGTTCAAGGTCGTGTATTGGGTTACCGCGAGCATCTTCAATCACCCAGGAAGTTTTTGGAGAGCGGGCGAACTTTCTTAAAGAGGTCTCTCGTGTGAAGTTTAAGGGCCAATGTACTGACTGTGACGTCAGGCGGTGGGCATTCTTTTATCGTCTCTTCCAACGTGCTCTGAAAGATCGACTGTTCCGGGGGCTCCAAGGTCTGGGCTTAGGTGGTGTTTTCCTTTTGGGAGCCTTTAGACGAGCAGTGAAAGTGGCCACAAGTAGGTTGTAATCTGAGCCGCGCCCAGCACCGGGAAAGGTCTTTACATTTTTTTGGATCTCCACCGTGTGTTTATTATAATTTAGTCAATTTGGTTTGAGGAAATATTGCCGGGGACTACATGTGTAGAGGCGTTTTGCATGGTATTAGAAGCAGGTGTTTATAATGCTTAATTTTCTTCCAATGCAAAAGTCAAGAAGTCTTCCTCTATGTTAATTTTTAATGCCGAGACCATACCTTCCTACAACAGATTTTGAGTGATCGTCGGTCTTACTATTTCCCAACTTTGCGTTCCAGTCACCAAGGATTATAGTGGTTTCCTGATTGGGTATTGATTGAGATGAACTCCCTATATGCTTATCATCAATTTATTATTACCTATTAATGCCTTATTAAAAGATTTAATTTAGTCTATGTGATACGAATGCTATTCCTATGCATTACCAAACATTTTACCTCCTTTGAAGGTTCATTTGTCGATACCATGCTTATTTGATTCATCTGTAGAAGATTAATTACATTTCATTTTAAATTAAATAAAATTAATAAATGTTTATTTTAAAACTGCCAATAGGTTTAACGATAACAATAGATTTTTAGTTGAATTTAATATAAAATATTTCAATAAATTAAAAGTTGTACATGAACACGATTTATTTATTAATAAAAAAAAAGTCTTATAATATAAAAAAACAAACGTATTTTTTTTGTCTTTTTATTTATTAAAGTTTGTATTTGAACACGTTTTTTTATTAATAGTACGTTATTGTCGTACTCTGTGATTGTATTACATTAAGTGTTTTGTTTTTTTATTAATAAAAAAATAATAAGTCTTGCAAATAAGACAAAAAATATATAATTATGTTATTTTTATTAATCAAACCAAGTTTGTACCTATTCTGATTATTTTTTTCTAGATTTGAATGAATATAGGAAACTTTAGGTAGTGTTACGTGGTGAACTAGATTCACACGTAATATATCAATTATATTAAATAATATTAGAACATTGAAAACAATAGAAATTAACAATTGCTCCATAACGAATTTCGGGAGTCCCTACATAGGATTCTCGACCGTATTCCTCGAGGCATTAAGATCACTTGGGCTAATCAATACTTCGGCTCGCCGGTGGATCAGCGGTTGTCCATATTAGGCGTTGTGCGGAGGGGGCGTTACAATATTCGATTATTCAGTATTGATTGGCTCTCGCAGTCAACGGCCGTATGCCGGCGGTTAGAATATTCTAGACGGAAGCGAGTTTATAAATTCACGGTGCGCCGTCAGCGCGACACATATTCTGTTTGCTATAGTGACGAGAGTACTGATTAACTAGTGATTACCGTTACTTTGTTCGCGTGTGTAAGTTCCTTGTCCGCTAGGTGAGTTCTGCACTGATTTACCTCTAATAGGATTCTCTTTTGCTTTAATCTGTCTTTGTGTAATTTTTATCCTACTAGTGTATTCAATAATCCAAATTAAATTCATGTATTGCTTATTTTGTGAGATCGCGTATGTCCCTCAGACGTGCGTGATCGAGATTACCTTCATTGTAATTCTGTGTGGCCGCCTAAGACAATTATAGACTGGACCTTAGCTCGTCCAGCCAGCGAGAAGATTGTCGGCGACGGCCCACAGGATTCCTGGAAGGCGGAATCTGACACCGTCCAATCTCAAATTCCAGGACACCTACGCCAGGGCTAATCTAAACCCCTGTTCCACACTAATACGCTACGGGAGAGTCTGCCCCTTCCCGAGCGCTACATCCCGACACCGAGGTCTATTCCACGGGCGACTACGGGAACATAGCCGGTCAGCGCTTCCCTACGCTGCGCTGCCGACCTCAAGACGCCGCTACCGCGTCGAGCATCTGAGCTGCTGATCCAGACCCTCCAGGAGGACCTACCCCTTCCGTATTGCATTCCCGCCGTCCGTGCGCCGAAGAAGACTCGAAGCTAAGTGTCGTAAAGAGATTGCAAGTAAATTCTCATAGCTCACACCCTGAGAAACTTAATAAATATATTGTTTCGTGTCTTGTGCTTTCTATTATCTCTCCTTACTCTCTACCCTATCTTGCTTACGTCGACCGGCCTCCCCGGCGACGTAACAAGTGGCGCCCACGCTCGTGGTGAGAGTGAGAGAGTTTGCTTGCAAATTTCTTTTGTCTATAATTGTACTAGGTGTGCTAACATTTTTTTCTAGCAGTGTACGAGCCTCTCCGTTCTTCAGCTAGGGAGTACACCCTTGTAATCTGTTACTCTCTGTCCCCTATTAGTGTACTCACTAGCTGGAGCAATTTTTTAAACTTCGTTAATTTTTAAATATTTTTGTTTCTTTTTAATCTACCCTAAAAAAAAAATTTTTTTTTTTTTCTAACCTACTTTCAAACATATAACGGAGTCGCTCATTAGGGACGAATTGTAAAAGGTAAGCTCATTTTTGCTATTTCTTTCACTATTAGGGGTTACTCAGTGCTAATCACAGGTACGGATAGTGAACTTACCTTACCCCCATACTGGGTTGGGGGCGAAAGAAAAACATCGAGTATCCCAGTTGCCGTCTCTCCTAGGCAGGTGGTAAAAGTCCACCAGAGGCTATAACGCATTCATTTGCGCACGAATCTCGTCACAACAGCAAACGACGTTTTTTTTTCTTTTTTTTCTTCTGTCTTTTTGCCCTAACGGTTTTTTTTGTCTCAACGGTTTTTTTTAACATTATTCAAACACATACGTAGGTTCAATATAAAATATATAGTTCACAATCTCGCTAAACATTAATTTTTTTTTCTAAGCAGTATAATATTATATATAGGTTTAAACATGGACCGTTCCATATTTTTTTGGTCTAAAAGAAGGTTACGCATACCCTACATATGCGGCCTATCTAGCTAGTATAAATTGTCGCGACGCAGCATCTAAAATGTTGCGCGCGGAGATAGTAACATGTCTACCCATGTTACTTATCTACTACAATGGTGACGACATCTAAAATGTTGTTCTCCTATCTAGCCTAAATTCTACTAAAATTCCATAAGAATCTCATCTAAGTGATGATTCGTGGGTTCGATTCCTATGTGGAGACCTATATGTCAAAGTAAAATTTTAATAATGGTAATCTACTACCTTAATCTATAATAAACTAAATCTGTATTTGTAATAAAATTAAAATTTTTTGCTAATCTAAATATACTTACTACTTGAATCTATACTTTAAAAACCTACATATTTTTAACTAACTTCTAAACGTAATATAATAAATTTTGCTATTCATAATAAACTACTTAAATCTAAAATAAACTAAAATCTTTAATTTTAATATAATAATTTGTTTTTTAGTAATCATAATATACTTACAACTTGAATCTATAACTGGAAAAATAAAAACTTCATATTTAAAATGTTCTATCATAATGCATTAACATTTATAAAACAGGGTAAATGCTGTTTAACTCAATAATTTTCTAAGCGGGTATTTATCCATTCTTAATAACTCGTAGTGGCGTCAAACCGCTGTCTCGAGTTGTTTCGTATATCTTCGTTCGGGGTCCCTCGGCAGTCGTCGGAACTATTCGCGACCTTGCACTCGAACGATTGGAATGTGCATCATTAGCTGATTCGTTTTGTTGATAACGCTCGCACAGGTGCATGCGCACGCAATTCTCACGCTGTTATCATTGAGCCTATTGCGTAACGGACCATTAAAGTTAATGACCCATTAAAATTTAATGACACATTTAAAAAAAAAAAATTTTTTTTTTCTCTCGCTTATTATCCTAATGCCATATTAAATTATTTCTATAAAATTTTCTCTAGAACTACATTATAAAGGTGTAATCACACTTAATAATTAAAACTATAAAGTCATACAACATTTTTGTTCCTTTTCTTTGGATTATATAGATGAGAACTTCTGATCACAACCTAAACGTGACAAAGTTCGTATCTTTTGGGAGTTCTGTCAGTTTATTGCCTAAAGCCTATTTAATCGTGAGGAAAAAGTTGTGTCAATGCCTACTCATTGACAAACTATTTAATCTTGATAAGCTATTGTCAAGGTTCGGGCTAGCCCGGATAAAGGTACATGTTAGTTCTGTTGCTGTTCGGACGCTAAACATCCGGACATGTCAACTTAGGGAGCTAGCATTTTAGGAATTGTAATGGCGAACTTTCGGTGAAAATTTAGTCTAATCTTGCGAACATACTTATTAGATAGCTAAGTCTAGTAGGCCTTTTATAAAAAAAAAAAAAAAATCTAAGGTTTTTTTTTTCCCTAAGAGGGGGGGTACTGTTACGTGGTGAACTAGATTCACACGTAATATATCAATTATATTAAATAATATTAGAACATTGAAAACAATAGAAATTAACAATTGCTCCATAACGAATTTCGGGAGTCCCTACATAGGATTCTCGACCGTATTCCTCGAGGCATTAAGATCACTTGGGCTAATCAATACTTCGGCTCGCCGGTGGATCAGCGGTTGTCCATATTAGGCGTTGTGCGGAGGGGGCGTTACAATATTCGATTATTCAGTATTGATTGGCTCTCGCAGTCAACGGCCGTATGCCGGCGGTTAGAATATTCTAGACGGAAGCGAGTTTATAAATTCACGGTGCGCCGTCAGCGCGACACATATTCTGTTTGCTATAGTGACGAGAGTACTGATTAACTAGTGATTACCGTTACTTTGTTCGCGTGTGTAAGTTCCTTGTCCGCTAGGTGAGTTCTGCACTGATTTACCTCTAATAGGATTCTCTTTTGCTTTAATCTGTCTTTGTGTAATTTTTATCCTACTAGTGTATTCAATAATCCAAATTAAATTCATGTATTGCTTATTTTGTGAGATCGCGTATGTCCCTCAGACGTGCGTGATCGAGATTACCTTCATTGTAATTCTGTGTGGCCGCCTAAGACAATTATAGACTGGACCTTAGCTCGTCCAGCCAGCGAGAAGATTGTCGGCGACGGCCCACAGGATTCCTGGAAGGCGGAATCTGACACCGTCCAATCTCAAATTCCAGGACACCTACGCCAGGGCTAATCTAAACCCCTGTTCCACACTAATACGCTACGGGAGAGTCTGCCCCTTCCCGAGCGCTACATCCCGACACCGAGGTCTATTCCACGGGCGACTACGGGAACATAGCCGGTCAGCGCTTCCCTACGCTGCGCTGCCGACCTCAAGACGCCGCTACCGCGTCGAGCATCTGAGTTGCTGAGCCAGACCCTCCAGGAGGACCTACCCCTTCCGTATTGCATTCCCGCCGTCCGTGCGCCGAAGAAGACTCGAAGCTAAGTGTCGTAAAGAGATTGCAAGTAAATTCTCATAGCTCACACCCTGAGAAACTTAATAAATATATTGTTTCGTGTCTTGTGCTTTCTATTATCTCTCCTTACTCTCTACCCTATCTTGCTTACGTCGACCGGCCTCCCCGGCGACGTAACAGTAGATAAAGTTAATATTTACCAAAAGTACATTGTTTTTTCAGTATTGTTATTATTAAATAGTATATTTGTAACCATACAGACATTAATTATTATTGTTTAAAAACAAATAGTTCATGTGAACATTTCGTTGCTCCTTAATTACTTTTGACATTTAACTAATTCCTTGGTATTAATAAGAGATATGGATGTCACATTTTTAATTACCTATATAATGGAAAACATCAATATCATTACCTATTACATAAGTGCTTTTGACAAATATTTAAATTGAAAAAAGGAGTAAGTAACTGATATGGCGCTAAATAACAAATTTGACACAGGGGAAAAATGGAGTAAGTTTAGTTATTCTCGCAAAATTGTTTGGTACTATAAAACATACTTTTTGTAATATATATTATTTTGTAAATAAATTTGGCTCAAACTCGAAAACTTAGTATTTTATATTTAAAGTCCATTTTGATAACTAGTGTAATATTTTAATTTTCTTATTTCTAAAAAACCATAAACTATTGAACTGACTTGAAAACAACCACCAATGCAATATTTTTTCTCCTTTTTTTGATGTTAAAATCATTCTTCTACGATTAAAAATGAAGCTTTTACTGAAAAATCTACTTTTTCGGGTTACGTCCTTTTCAAATTGAATGAGGGTGCGATTTGTTCATCATCATGATATCGTAGGTACCGAACGAACTTGTGTGCGTGCGTAGCGTATACCCCCGCCCATCGCCGCCTGCGCGCGTACGCCCGTTTCGACCGAAATTATTGTTTTGGTGTTTTATTCATTTATAACGTGCATGAAATTGACACAAATTTACAATGTAGATTTTTCATGCATTTATGATATTAAATATGTGAACTCTAATGACTGTAATATTTTTTTGCAGCGTTACTAGCTTTAAATAGGAAAATAATTGAAAATATTAACATTGCATGTCTTAATTTGGCACAAATTTATTTATTGGCCTTAAGTAAGTGATCTGAGATAGGAAATAGTTATACAACCAATTGTAATTTTTTTTTGTACTGTTATTACATATTGACCCTATTTCAGTTTTGCTCTGGCCGAAAATGACACAAACTGGGTTTGTACACTCCGCAGGCTATCCTAGATATGATACCATAATTATTTTAAACTTTAAATTAATTTTGTCAGTTTTGATTTAATTATGTAAAATCAACCACAAACCATCGAATTGCGGAAAATGCAAGTGACAGATCTGACACAAAACGCAATAATAAGGTTCTTAGGTACGTCCGTGTCCACAGGCGAGAAATCAACAACTTTAGAGTTTTTGAAACTTATGACCTCATTTTAGCCCAGCGCTATCGGTCTATAGATTCTTCGTTTTTTTTTGACGGAATTTACAAGCAATTTTAAACACGGATCGGTTAATAAGCAGATTCGTTATCCGCTGGCCTATTCTTGGTAATGAGGACATGTTAATCTAATTGGAACGATGGGAGTAACAGATGGTCAGAATAATAGCATGATTGATTTCTTAGTAAATGGCGTGATGTTGGGAGTGGTCAGTTTCATGATTGGGTTGTGACATGATCATGAACATGTAAAAGATATTATCAGTGGAGCTAGAAACACAGTTTTGTGTCATATTTGCATTTACAATCTGCATGACCATGAAAAGAAATTGGAACCGAAGTTTCGTTTTATAGATTGAGAGGTTTTACCTATTGTACAGCTGCAAAAAAATCTGACACCCCGTCCACACACACCCAATTTTTGGGCCAATTTGATCTATTGTCCTGTTCTTGGTGATAGCTAAAGAAAAGGTCAGGTATACAAATTGGCCAATTAGATTGGGCCGTGTGGAAGGGGTGTTACACCCCCAAACGAAGGAAGAATTAAGATTTTACCCTCCTTTTTACCTCCCTTTAATTAGGTAACTCTGCCCCCTGTTCTCGTAGCAAAAACAGTTACAACCTCATCTCAAACTCACGCACTATCGCACAATTCCTATTTTGTATGAGTGAGTCAGCGCTTGAGATTGACATGTGATTGTAACTGTTTTTGTAATTTCATCGAATAGGTATTAGACGTTATCAAAATTTTAAGTAGCAACGCGCAACTTTTCTTACCAAGACTGTCTGATGCTCCAAATCATAGGAAATATATTGTCAATTAAATAGCCAATGACCCATTTGTCATACCGATGCGTCGCATTCCTAAATAGCCGTTATACAGCCCATTATGGCGATCCCGAGAGTATTAACGACTGTTTTATAAATTTAATATCCGCATGACATGACACATCTTTATGGAATTCTTAATAAGAAAGTTGAAATAGGGCTCACATTTACCTACTCAGTGCCCGTTTATATTCAAAGCTTAAAAGTCACAAATAAGTATTAACAAAAAAGTTTTTTTATATACCACAAAGTTGGCAAACAAGCATATGGCCCGCCTGGTGGTAAGCATCACCGTAGCCTATAGACGCAAAACCGGGGCCCAATATCACGCGTTGCCAACCCTCCCGACCCCCCCAAGTGGAGCTCTGGAGACCTTACTCACCGTAGGAACACAACATGGCCGAGTGGCCGAGACCAATGCTATTTAGCTACGATCTTCTGTAAGGTGGAGGTCCTTCCCCAGACGGGCTGTTCATTTGAGCGGATGATCCGCTGTGCCTTAACTCTCTTAAAAAATATTTTTGGTGAATCCTTGTAAAATAATTTCACACTAGAAACAATACAGATAATTGTATTAACCTGTAACATACAATGACGATATTATTGTAAACGTTAAAAAGAAGTGTGGTTGTTTACCTGTACCTTTTTGAATGGCTAATGAATCGAGGAACTTAATTACGTAATTTGTACGCGACATCCCAGCTTGAACATATTTTTCTTGTAAAATGTAGCTTAGTTTTTTAGTCTTCAATGAAAAAATAACATTCTTTTCTAGCTTATTTTGATTCTAAGTGATGCTGTTGTTCTTTACATACCAGAAAACAACAAAAGAATAAACTAAAGGTATAAGTCACTACAATAGCACTTTGTAACTCGAAAACTTTCGAGTTTTTGATTAAAATTCTTAAAACTAGAATTACTCAGAAATGACCAAGTTTCGGACATAGTGTCATATGATTAAATAATTGCAAATGAGCTCTACTTTAACCCCTAGCAAGGGATGTAACATATTACCGGTCACCCTATATAGAAAGTACGAAATTACGAGTGTACTTTAGTACAAAATACCTTAGTCGTTTGGTAATTTAGTAGCTAATTTAGAACTTTGTACCATTCTTAAGTTCTATGTTATAAGAGTCAAAATTGTAAAGCTCGACGTACACCTGACTGTACAATAGTATGGTACTCTTTAATTTTATTAAGTAGCTAGCTACCATATTTTGTTTTGAGTAGGTATTAGTTTATAGTTTTTCGTATACAGCTTGTCCTTCAACAAAGGTCTTCTCTAAAGCTATCCACTTTGTCCTGTCTTTTGCAGTGCGTGTCCATGTAGGACCAGCTATCTTTTTTATGTCGTCTTCCCAACGTTTAGTTCTTTTTATCTTTCTTGTGCTGTCCCGCGGGTACCATTCTGTTACTAATCTCGTCCACTTCACATTTCCTTCTCTCAACATGTGCCCTGTCCATTTCCATTTCAGACGTTTGTAGACCGCGAGTATATTTTTAAATTTAGTTTTTTTATATATCTTGTAATCTCACCTTGTGCCTCTTAACTACGATTACACTTCTTTCCATTCCATTTTGGCATACTTGTATTTTTTTGCACTGTTGCTCAGTTAGCCGATAATATAAACTAAAAAAAATGTAGAATTTAAGTAGATATTATTATAAGTAGATAAGTATTAAGTAGGTAATTAATTATGAAATTATAACGTGTTAAACAAATTTTAAGTTACAGCAATAAAGTTTTCTTTTTTAAGATTACCTATAGCATGTTTATTATAATAACTATAATAAGTAGGTTTTAAATATTCACGGTTTTAGAATCTTACGCTGAATAGTTATATATATAATGTTCTGAGTGACTAACATTTCATTTCTCAAAACAATTGGCTAAATCAGAATGGTCGTCGTGGGCAATCGTTTAATTGAATTTCTGAATCGCACTCTCCTTTCAGGTTTGCTATTTTGGTGGCATTGATGTCACCTTATCAGATCAGCAATGGAGAATCAGCAGGTGAGATTTTCTCCTTTTTCTAAACTAATAATTAGTATAAAATGACGTCGATGGTTTGTATGAGTAGAGTATTCATACATAATGTAAAAAGTTTTTTTAAACTAATTTCTTTTACTTTTTAATGAATGTAGTGAAGTATTATTTACTTATTTTCAGTTTCTATTGAAATAATTCTTACTTTCCTATATAAACCCATCGAATCATGATTTAAAGTATACATACTTATATTGACATTTTGTTTTGTTTCCGAAATTGTGGATTTTATAGTTATAATTAAGTTGTTAACAAAATGTCAATATATTTAAGAGCCCGCGAGAGCCTACAGAATAAAAATATTTTTGATTTTGATTTTTTGATTTTGATTTTATAGGTATTTTACGAAATTCCCACGGGAAAGCGCAACACGCAAATGAAGTTTCAAGGGTTTCACTAGTCTATACTAATATTATAAATATAAAAGATTTGTATTTGTGTGTGTGTGTGACTACGGGACCGATTTCATAAATTCTTTTACTGTTGTCGGGAAGATACATTACCCCTGGGTAACATAGGCTATATTATATTTTCAAAAAAGTTAGGGATCCCTACTAAAACCCGCTCGAAGCCGGGGTGGTCCGCTAGTCTATACTAATCTATACTAATATTATAAAGAGGTAAAGTTTGTGTATTTGTTAAATTGTAACGGGTAATCTCGGGATCTACTGAACCGATTTGAAAAATTCTTTCACCAATAGAAAGCCACATTATTGCTGAGTGTCATAGGTTATATAAAAAACCAAAAAATAAAAAGGCTTTTAACATTATGCCCAACGAAGTGGGCACGGGTCAGCTAGTAATATTATAAAAAAGCTAGTGTTACAAAAAGGAAAGATTTGAATGTTTGCATTGAATAGACCTCTGAAACCATTAAACCAATTTGAAAAACTCCTCTCTCATAAAAATGTTGTTTTGTATTTGTTTGAAAGCCAGTTTTTATGTAAGTGATTGGAAAACGAGCAAGTCACCTGATAAAGTTACCACCTCTCATGGAGCACAGAGACGCCGGAGGAGTCACTGAGCCCAAGAGAGGTGTTATAAGTTTGAAGTGTGTAGAATAAAATAAAACTTTATTCGGATGAAAACTTAACACATGCACTATTAAAATTTAACATTGGGTATTTAAAAAACAAGAACACGACACGTAACAAGTAGTCTATGTGTGCGTCTGTGATTCTGTGTTTGGCATCAAGCATCCAAACGAATGGTCCGATTTTAATCCCTTTTTTTTTTGCAGAAAACTTCACAACAATCGCACCATTTACAATGGCACCTTGTTCACCGCTTAGGCCAGGAGATGTGGATTTTCAGACTGTTGATCTCATAGCGGTATACCGTTTGGACCGATCAGATACTACAGGTGTTACATTGGTACAGGGATCACAGGATTTACAGAGAGCGTACAGGATTGGTGATGGTGCCAATTTGACTTTACCGTTGCGGTAAGATAACATAATAACTATACCTATATTGTATGATTTTTTCTACTTCAATATCGAAGGATCGTTTACTCTGAAGATATTATACCTACACATAACTTTGTATACGTGCTTTGTATACCCTATATTGTTTCAGAATAATCAATATCTAATTTATTAATGAACTTCCTTTTAAAAATACATGACTATATAGGTTACATATGATTAAGCAAGGAAATATTGGTCTAGTATTCAGTAAAAAAAAATAGATTGTATTCTGAGTAGTTAGAAAAATTTGCTTACTACATAAATATTCATCCATATTCAACCATTTTTTTTTTCTACTAACGGATAGCTGCTACAAGAGAGGCGCATTTTACCAAGTATTTCTAAATTTAATGCCTTTTTTTTTACTGAATACTAGACCATTGTTTCTGTAACCTATATAGTCATGTGTTAAAAGGAAGTTCATTAATAAATTAGGACCTTATAAAATTCAAAAAATTCTAAATTCAAAACTTTTATTCAGAGAATAGGTTTTCACAAACACGTTCTCTTGTCAGAGTATACAGTAATAAATGATTTGTATAAATTAATCTACTCTATAAACTACTACCATTTCGGAAACAAAAGCAAAATCACCACTGGTAAAAAGAAATGGCGAAAGAAAACCAGTTGCGGCCTTTTTTGTCATTTAAAAATATATCGTAATTTTCTTTTTTCTTTTCTTTTTCAACATAGAATTTAAAACTAGGTACATACATACAACATTACGTACGCGGAATGTCAATAAATATTGTATTTTATTTATTGTATTATAATTTTATTTGATTTATTCAGATACATTTTATTATATGTAGTGACCCAATGGTTGACTGGTGGAGAATGCAATTACTGATTAGTTTCCCTATTGTTCATTGGTCTAATGTGGTTAGTAAAGATAATTAAATAAATACCTGCGTGAAGTAGAAGTGCTTCAATTGTAGAGCCTTATATGTTGCTGATGTTCGTAGCCGGTGGTAACAACTTTCCATCTAGCTTGTTTGTTTTACTACTGTATGACATAAAAAAACATAAAAAAAGTTCAATTCTTTCAGGGAAGTGTTCCCCGCGGGTTTGCCAGAGCACTTCAGCGTGGTGGGCACATTCAATTCCCAGGGACAGAAGAGGCCGTGGAGCTTAATCAGAGCTTATTCTCAAGATATGCACTTCTCTTTAACTTTACTACCAAATATAAGAAAGCTGGCTGTTTATGTACAAGGAGAGAGAGTAGTTTTTGGAAGTAGAGCGGTACGTATCAAAGGCCCGTGGCTATTATTTATTTATTTATTTGCAAATATATGTTTGTACACAACACAAAAATACACATTTTCCATTAATGGAAAAGAGAGAGGCAGATTTGTAATAATAGTTAATCTTCCAAATATTCCATTATATTATTTATTACTATTACCCAAATTTTACTTAAAAGCTAACAGAAAAAAATCCAAAGCACTTATAAGCATGCAATATTAAGATTTTTGGACAACTTAGGTCTAACAATTTTTTTGAGTTGTAAAAAAATTTTCAATTAAAAGTTTTCACTGGTATGAACTTAAAAATAATTTTCTTCTTGCATTTATCTCTTGAATCATGTCATATCTGTAACTTAATTTATACCTCTGAGGGTATAGATAAGGCCATGATAAGGCTTAAGTATTTTATTGCAATAAGCGATGAACTAATGTCTCGGATAGACCCGCTAAATTCCGAAACACATGACCTACATGTGTTTTGGAATTTTCATTTGTTTTGGAATTCAGCAGGTCTACTAATAGTTAAAATCTAATCTCAATATGCGCTATCTCGCTCATACAAGATATAAAACGAATGAGATAGCGTACTAGATTTTAACAGTTTTTATTACAAGAATAGACCCACAGAACTAATTTAAGGAGCAAGGATCTTTTGTGACCGCGCCGCTCGCCAAAGACGGCCTTACTTACCCTGATAGGGAAACCATCATCTTGGTCACACGCTAAAAAAATATGATTTTGTTTTGTAGCTTTTCACACCAGGATGGCATAAAGTTCATGTGGCAATCACTGACAATAATGTCCACGTAGCCGTCGACTGTGTTGAAGTAAGTTTATCCATACTTCCATACTAATATTAAAAATGTGAAAGTGTGTGTGTTTGCCCGTCTTTTACCGCAAAACGGAGCGACGAATTGACGTGATTTTTTAAGTGGAGATAGTTGAAGGGTGAAGGGATGGAGAGTGACATAGGCTAGTTTTTGTCTTTTTCTAACACCCCACTACAGTTTGTGTGGAGCATTCCGCAATTTTCAAGGTAGAAAGGCAAAAATTGGTATGCGGATAATTTGTGACTAACAAAAAAATCGTGCATCATAATTTTTTTGGAAATCTGCCCCCAACCCCTTAAAAGAGGGGGTGAAATTTTATATGGGACCTTTCGCAGTTTTTAAAGTAGGAAGCAAGGGGAACCGTGTTACCCCGAATTAAACGCGAGCGAAGCCGCGGGCAAAAACTAGTTTTTTATATTTTTTTAAATCACACAGATTGAGTTAGCATGGTATCGAGGTCGTCAATTTCTATAATATCTAAGAATGTCATGATCTGCTCAGTCCTACTTCTACAGAATTTTTGGCGGATGTTGCCAGTAGTATGCCAGTGATAAATTAAACTTCTGTTAACTAAGACTATTTTCCACACAGCTAAGACAGGAGAACATAACCCGGCATGACTTCGGAAATGCTACGACAGTTACTGTTGTCTCCAATGACGACGGAACACCGGCACCTGTAAGTACATTATTTTCTGGGTATGAAATAAGCGGTCAAGATTTTTTATATCATACTAGTAATACTCCTAACTTCGTTGACGTATATCTCGCTTTCCCGTGGGAATTTTGAAAAATCCTTTCTTAGTACACCCCTAGACGTCGCCGTCGTAAGGAATCTCTAGACCTAGCGGTTTGGGCTGTGCGTTGATATATATATAGATATACCACAGGAAAACAATTAAGCAAGCAGGCCACCTGCTGGAAAAAGGTTATGGCCGTTTATGAATCAGTAACACAGAAGGCGTTACCAATGCTTTGCCTACTACAAGGTTGGCAATAGAGAGAGAGAGAAGGGATAAGGACTCGTCCGGACATCTCACTCAACGAATTCCTGCTTTACGACGATACGCAGTAAGAGTGGGGTCCCATCTCATGGTCTCATCGACCTATTTTCCATTTCATAAATGCACTACCACTCGAAAATCCAACAGGATAAAAGTTTACAATGCCATCACATAAATGTTTACCCGGGTATTGAACCAGGAAAAGGTGGAACACGTCACCAGGTTGTCATTAAATTATATTGTATATTTTTCAGATAGACCTCCAGTGGTTGTCTTTGAGCTGCAACCATTATAATCTATCCAGAGAAGGTTGTGAGGAGCTTGTGAGTATTCTTCCATAGAAAAAATCTATAGCTACTAAAAATACTTATCTTATTTAATTTTCCTTTTTCACGTTAAAATTTGAAGAAACAGTCCCGATTAATTGACAAATTAAAATTATTAGCACAAAAATTGTACAGACAGTTGAAGAGAAACCTGACCCCCCAAACAAAGTAATTAAGTTTTTTCATGTAACTCTCAATGCATTTAAACGAAAATTTATAAAAATGTTCATTTTGATATTACGTCTAGTATGCGTTGAAATCTGTGAAAAGTACATCTTTTGAGTACAGAATCGTAATCCTTTTTTCTGTTGCCCAGAAAAAGTCTTATTTACTCTTTTTTTACTATTATTTATTCTGATCCAGGATGATCCTGAGAACTTAATCGCAACAACATCACCATTGGTAAGAAAAAAATATATTATCCTCAACTTTTTGGAGGATCATTGGCTAAAAAAATTTTCTTTAATTGTTATGACCTTAAAGATTTAAGACTTAGATTTTGACATAATAAATTTTTGATCATGTTTTCAGATTCATGCTTCAGGATCTTCAGCAAATGAATTTCCGACTTTAAATGTCTGCAACACAACATGTCCTGCTGTAAGTTGCTTTAAATTATTTTTTGAAATATAAGGTCCTGTCTGTCTATAAAGAGGTGGAAGAGCTGGCACAAGACAGGAAAATGGTGGCTGCTATACAACGACAAACAAACGACAAGATGTGGCTTTTAAATTTAGAGAGAAAGAAGGCCCATCTGGATCAAGTTGCATGTTCCCTGAAAGCAAATTCATCTAATCAGAATAACAAGTCTTGTAATTTCGGAACAAGTCCACTAAACATTCCCAGAGCTGGGTCTCCTGTAAAGCCCAGATTAACAGCGTCCACAAATTGACAATAGGCCTTGAAATTAACTCGTAATTTACCTTTTTCATCATCATCATCATTAACTGCTGTCATATCATTGTTGTTTTCCTTCGGGACTACATCAATGAGTTTTTTATTGACATTGATATTTGGTTGCCGTGGTTTTAATATAGCCATAGCAATATCCAAGGTCCCCAGGGTAAAAACTGCTATTGCTTCTAGGATACAAGGCTAGAGCAAAAATATTTTGTGAAAATTTTTGTTACGTTTTTAGGGTCCTGAAGGACCACCAGGGAATAAAGGTGATCAAGGCTTCAGAGGATTGCCGGTAAGTATAAAGAATTTAAGTTTTTTTGTTTTAAATCTATACTAATATTATAAAGAGAAAATTATATTTTTGCTTGTAAGGAATAAATTCAAAAACTGCTGTGCCGATTTCGAAAATTCTCTTACCGTTGGGATGGTAACCCCCGGGTAACATAGGCTATATAATATATAAATTTTAAATAGAGATCTTTAGTAAAACCCGTGCGAAGCCACTGCATTCGGAAGTCTTTTCAACATCATAAGAAGTTAAATAGTTAAAGAAAATAAATTTGGAGTTTTTAATATAAATGTCAGAAGCTTATAGAATTCTATGTAACATTCTATTCCAGGGTGTGAGAGGTATCCAAGGGTTGACAGGAGCGCCAGGAATTAAAGGTGAAAAGGGTATTGCTGGATTGCCGGGATTACCTGGTTCACCAGGGGTGGTAAGCATAATTTTAGTGCATTAAGGTCTTTTAATATATTTTTTATATAGGGATAAATCACTAAAAATCAATCTTCTAAGCCACTGCAATCAAAATATACAGCCGTTGATGCCGCATTTTCGACACGCGCAAGAGAATCAAAACATACAGGATTCAAGATTCTGAGTTTACGGGAAGTACTTCCCGTAAACTCAGAATCTTGAAATTTTGTACAAAGCAATGTCTTATAGTACATATATAAAAGAGAAAATCACTGACTGATTCATCACGAAATCTCCGAAACCACAAGTGCCAGGAGTCTCGAATTTTGCATGGGGGTTCCTTTTGGGGCGTAGGTGCTCACTAAGAAAGGATTTTTGGAAATTCATCCCCTAAGGGGGTAAAACGGGGGTGCAAAGTTAGTATGAAACTTTGCCGTTTTTGAAGTTATTCGAATGAAATTCAGCATGAAGGTTTTTTACTGAAAAGCATGAAGCATGACTAAATTAAAAAAAAAAAATCATCCCTTAGGGGGTTAAACGGGGGTGCAAAGATAGTATGAAACTTTGCCGTTTTTTAAAGTTATTCGAATGAAATTCAGCATGAAGGTTCTTTATTGAAAGGCATGAAACACGAGTAAATTATTTTTCTCAAAAAACATCCTCTATGGGGTTAAACGGGGGCGCAAAGTTAGTATGAAACTTTGCTGTTTTTAAAGTTATTCAAATGAAATTCAGCATTAAGGTTCTTTACTGAAAAGCATGAAACATGAGTAAAATATTTTTTTCAAAATTCATCCCTTAGGGGGTTAAACGGGGGTGCAAAGATAGTATGAAACTTTGCCGTTTTTGAAGTTATTCGAATGAAATTCGGCATGAAGGTTCTTTATTGAAAGGCATGAAACACGAGTAAAATATTTTTCTCAAAAATCATCCCTTAGGGGGTTATACGGGGGTGCAAGGTTAGTATGAGGCTTTCCCGTTTTTGAAGTTATTCAAATTAAATACAGCATTAAGGTTCTTTATTGAAAGGCATGAAACACGAGTAAAATATTTTTCTCAAAAATTATCCCTTAGGGGGTTAAACGGGGGTGCACAATTAGTATGAAACATTGCCGTTTTGAAGTTATTCGAATGAAATTCAGCATGAAGGTTCTATATTAAAAGGCATGAAACACGAGTAAAATATTTTTCTCAAAAATCCCCCCTTAGGGGGTTAAACGGGGGCGCAAATTTCGTATGAAACTTTGCCGTTTTTTAAGTTATTTAAATGAAATTCAGCATTAAGGTTCTTTATTAAAAGGCATGAAACAGGAGTAAAATATTTTTTTCAAAAATCATCCCTTAGGAGGTTAACGGAGGCGCAAATTTCGTATGAAACTTTGCCATTTTTGAAGTTATTTAAATGATATTCAGCATGAAGGTTCTTTATTGAAAGGCATGAAACACGAGTAAAATATTTTTCTCAAAAATTACCCTTAGGGGGTTAAACGGGGGTGCAAAGTTAGTATGAAACTTTGCCGTTTTGAAGGTATTCGAATGAAATTCAGCATGAAGGTTCTTTAGGCGATACGAAGTTCGCCGGGTCAGCTAGTAGTACATATAAAGGTAAAATTGCAAAAAGCATAAATTTTTGGTCGTCATTACCCGACCGGGATTCGAACCCGAGACCTCCTGGGTGGTGGACCGGCATGGTAACCATTACGCCACGGAGGTCGTCGACTCGTGCGTTTTAAAACTTATAAGACAAGGACAGCATGAGTTTTAATTACGATATTAGGATTGTGATAATATTGGCGATATGTCGGTTTAAAAATTCTTATATCTACAAAAAGTAGTCACTTACATGGTAGAAACAATTTTTTCAGTTAGTTTCATGGCAAGGTCTACAAAAAGTAGTCACTTACATGATAGAAACAATTTTTTCAGTTAGTTTCATGGCGAGGTCTACAAAAAGTAGTCACTTACATGATAGACACAATTTTTTCAGTTAGTTTCATGGTGAGGTCTACAAAAAGTAGTCACTTACATGATAGAAACATTTTTTCAGTTAGTTTCATGGCGAGGTCTACAAAAAGTAGTCACTTACATGATAGACACAATTTTTTCAGTTAGATTCACGGCAAAACTTCAAGTGAACTTACACTATGTTAATTACATTTAGGTCCGATGTTTTAATCTAATTTTTAATTTACATTAAATAATTTAAAATTCTTATTATGATCATGCCTCAATATTTATTTCAGGTAATCAATTAATTAATTTTCAAGCAAATCATTCCTTAGAGATGTTTTTTATTATAAATGGTTTTCATATTATTATTGCGTTTTCTAAATTGTAGATTAGGAACGCGTCTGGAATTAGAGGGCTTACGGGAGAACCAGGGCGTCCAGGAATAAAAGGCGAACCTGGACAAAAAGGTAAAGTTTCTAGTTTTATTCTAGCTATGTACGATCAATCATCATGCAGCATGACAATTGGGACAAGCCCGCCACACATTTCTACCGTTGTGTCTTCTGTAGACCCAGGATCAACAACGGCGACCTCAGATTGACAACAAGTAATGAAGCTTATTGACGTCCCGGGGGAGAAACTAAATCTTGAAACTCACAACGAATATACAAGTATCAGAAAGAAAATTGACAGAGTATAAATATAAAGTAAGTATGCAGGATGACAAATCTACTTCCATCATTAAGTTTGAAGTGACAACTTCTTTTGCGACGCTTGGCACTTTTTTTAGATGGGTAAAAAATGTTAAACTCGCTTCAGATCCATAGCCTGATCGAAAAACCATAAGATTCCCTCTAACCTAACCATTAGAAAATATTCAAAAATGCACAACGTTGATTTAAGTTTTCACTTCAGCCGGCACTCCCGGAGTGCAACCCGTTCTTTTCTTTATTCAAATTTCGATTCTGCTGACTCATTTAAGTTTGCAGCGTCATGTAAACTTGATCGTGTACCACCAATACTCGTATACTATGAAGTTTTATAATTTAATAACGCTTATTTAAATGTCAGGTAATCCAGGTGAACCAGGGTTAGTCGGCTTTTCCGGCCCTCCGGGCGTCGACGGTAAAGACGTAAGTTATCAATAAAAGATACGCATTGTCACTTACCCAAACCCTATTGTTTCAGTTTTTGAGATTTGACATGATATTACCTATCAAATTTGTTAATCCATGTAATAAGCTACCTGTGCACAAAATTTGAGTAGATCTTTCAAATTTTTGGGTGAATGAGTATTTTGCTGCGCCATGTATTGTTGTTAAATAAAATAATAGCGGAGGTCTTCAATGTATTTATTTTATTAGAATATAAGGCTAAAATATAGAATATGGCCCGTCGAGTTCGATGCCCCTGATTTTTTTGCAATTAGATAACAGTATTTAGAGTCACTGTGCGAAGTTTCAAGTTGCGGAACAATATAGTTTTTTTGGAAAAAAATAAATAAATTTGTATTATTTTCGAGTATTATGGAGGTGTCAGACGTATTTTGACAGCTATAGATTCCTTCACTGGCAATATCAAACGTTTTGTTACGCATGTTGATTTCATTCATACACATGTTTTAATTTTTTTATTATTATTTTGACCCAATTTACTTAAAAACAAATTTACTTTGATTTTTACTTTAAATATGCTAAATCATTTATTAAAATATGCTAAATTATTTATTATAACATCACTTTTGATTTTAACAAACTATAAAATGTGACAAAACGCAAGTACGGCCGCCATTTTGTTGCGTCACTTGCGTCAGTCAATTTGATTTTAGATGAATGGGATATTATGGTGGGTTAGGTTAGGGTTAGCTTGCAAGCGGAGCAGGCGCGCTTAAAGCGCCGCTGAAAGAGCCGTGACCACTGAGATTGGGTCTACGGACGCCCGCCGGCGGGGTTGCGGAAGTATCGTCAGTTCCCGCAGCCCCGCTGCTATATGGCGGAGAAGGTGGTAGTCAGTCAGGTTTTTAGTCGGTATATCCCTCAAGTGTCCTTGGGAGGGAAGAGCCCGACAGACCCCCGCCGCTTCCCCAAGTGGCGGGACATGCAGTAATGCATTTTCCTGACTAAAAAAAAAAAAAAAAAAAAAAAAAGGGTTAGCTTGTGATCTTAACACCGCCGAGCGAAGCGAAGCGAGCGAGGCGAGGCGCGACTCTCTCAGCTCAAAAAATTAAAAAATGTGTATGAATCTTAGAGAAAGGATGAATAGAGTTGTCATTTGGCGTATACCCGTAAGGGAGAGAAACAAAGTACATTGATTACGCAGTGTTACCAGAAAAGAGAATATTACCCCATGATTTACCCCATGTTTTTTTTATATTTTTAAATACGATAAACTAATACGACTATTGATGATTTGCGATGTATTTTTTCATATTATAATCATCAATATATTGGGATCGATTTATACTTGTATAAATAAATCGAAGTCGCTGTCCGCGCCTGTTTGTCTGTATCTCCGCTAAGTCCTATTGTCTCCTATTAGTATGGGAAGGTTGGTGTGACTACAGATCTCTCTCAGTTTGTATTAAATAGATATTATTTTTAATTTAGGTTGTCACTTTTTTACCTCAATTGTGGGTAATATTGCATGGGTAAATTCAAGTAAATTGCTGGTATCCCCAATACGCGTGGTACCCGACTATATTCAGGAGACACAGGAAAGTGGCCGCCTGGCTTCATTTTACTTACCTACTTAATTTAGATGCATAATACTACAAAGTACGATTATTTTCTTGACCATTTACGTTTTATTTCTGTACATTGAAGCCGTCATTTGAGTCTTAATAAATATAATCTGTATTCATTTTTATCAATTATGGCCAAAATAAAGTCTAAATAGTGTACTTACGAATGAAAGGTTATGTTGTCGATTTTACGTTCACTGCGGCTATTGCAGCCTAAAACACACAATGCACTATAGTCTATGAACGCAAAAACACATCAACTCAACCACAGAACACAGTTTTCGCCTTGTTTTCACCCTGAAAGTTCAGATTTTGAGAAATAAAGAAAACTGCTTTCGTTTGCTGGGCACAGTTAGCGACTGTGCCCAGCAAAAAAATTGTATACGTCGATAAGGACAAAAAATGTTTCTCTAGCTCTTTTTGGCCTTGGGAATATTGTATTTACTCATCTCGCTCACTCCTACCGTGTCGCCTCTATTCATCCTTTCTCTAAGGTATGAATGAAATCAACATGCGTAACAAAACGTTTGTTATTGCCAGTGAACGTAATCTTTATCTGTCAAAATACGTCTGACACTTCCAATAATACTCGAAAATAATACAAATTTATTTATTTTTTTTCAAAAAAACTATATTGTTCCGCAACTTGAAACTTCGCACAGTGACTCTAAATACTGTTATCTAATTGCAAAAAAATCAGGGGCATCGAACTCGACGGGCCATATTCTATATTTTTACCGAATATAAGTCTTTTCTTATTAATTAATATTAGTCACTCTTTCAGCACGACTCACGTCAGGTTGCTCGTGACGTGAGTCGTGCTGCGCGTACCCAGAGTCAAGACTGAAGTTCTAGATGACGTCTGTCACTTTGACATTTGACATTTCTAGATGGGACGTTCTGTTCCATTAGAAATCCATCCACTAATGCAAATGTTAAGAGTAAAATAAGACATACTTGGTGTTTGGTATAATGACAGAAAGATGAGATGGTCTGCTACTTGAACCCATAGTTTTTAATGTTTTTTTTTTTAATTTTCACCAAAATTAATTCCAGAACTTGAAGTAGGTACTAAAACTTTTTTTAATGGACCAATCGGTCAGCTTATTTTTTTATTCTTATCTTTACTGTATGTAGTTTATTTTGAATGTATGAATATAAAAACATTAATATGAAATTATCAAAGCCATTAATTTTTTGTAGGGTCGCCCAGGGCCTCTGGGACCTCCTGGTCTCCGAGGGGAGCCTGGTCTACCGGGAAATCCGGGAACAGCGATCTACAACGCTTCTCTTATTGAAGGTTACGTATTGTTGTACAAGTAAGGATGCATTTACATTGTCAAGATATAATATAAGTATTTTATCTTGACAATGAAATGCACCCTTGTCCTCTCTCGGATTTCAAACTATCACATTATCAAACATCTAAATCGGTTCAGCGGTTTAAACGTGAAATGGTAACAGACAGAACTATTTTCACTTTATAATATTCATCATATCAACCCATAATCATCCCACTGCAGGGATACGGGTCTCCCTTCAATTGAATGCGAAGAGAGCGTACTCTGCCACGCTGCTCCGAGCTAATAGACAAGAGCCGGGACCGACGGCTTAACGTGCCCTCCGAAGCACGGAGAAGCTCGAGATAACGAAACCCATCCAAACACTGGCTAGGGTCGACGTCGCTTAACTTACGTGTTCATATCAGAGTGCGACAACGACGCTATCGAACTCCTCTCTTTACAATATTGGTAATGAATAAACAACGGGTTTAATGGCAGGGAAATTTTATGTGCCCTATGTCCAGTAGTAGACTTCTTGTGGCTAAGATGATGAAACAATTTTTCTCCCTTTCTCAAATTTATGTTACTCTATAGGATTGAAAGGCGATAGAGGTCCGCCTGGCCGACCTGGTCATGATGGAGCACCTGGTCTGGCTGGAGCCCACGGAAAGGATGGAGCCAGGGTAAATTTAAAGTTCTTGATTTTCTCTATAATTTTGTTAAAGGAAATTATCCTGTACACTCTGGCAAGGAGTACCTTTTTTCTATCACCACACCGATACTTTATTGTTAAATTATCTGTGGTTAACGAAGATGGTGGCACGATATTTTATGCAATACGTCATTATGTATGTTTATTATTGAAATTTTGTGTACACTGTTTGTTAATCCTAAAATAAATAAAAATGATGTGAAACTATGCGGATGAGAAAAGACCTGACGAGGACGTGATTTGACTTGCGCAGTAGACGACTTCTACTAAAATGGTATAGAATGGTGGTAAAATGGTCTCTTCTCTCGTGTCGCGGATTGTACTACATGTGATTTGCGAATCGATATTCTATGACTTTATGCTTTAGGGTTTGCCTGGGACACCTGGTGCAGATGGTTCGCCTGGACTTCCTGGACAAGTCGGACAAAGAGGACCACCTGGCACCCAGGGTCCTGCTGGAGAAAGAGGACCTGAGGGACCAATAGTGAGTGGAAATAGATTATACTAGCGCAACCTGCGCAAATTTGTTTGCATGTATTTTTGGACAGCAGCTCCATCTACTTTACAAAGCATTGACCTTAAGACTTTGACCAATTCCTACGGGATTCGCGTACTTTTCGATAAAAAGTAACCTAAAGTTATTCCAAGGTATCAGCTATTTACATACCGAGTATCATAAAAATTGGCCCAGCCATTTGAGCGTGAACAAGTAACAAACATACACATAAACTTCCGCGTTTATAATATTTGTGGGATAGTTGATCAGCTGGATTACTGGTGACTAAAATTACCTGTTCTGCATTCAGGGTCCCGAGGGTCCTACGGGTCGTCCTGGCCCACCGGGTCCTGCTGGGTCATCAGTTTCTTCTAATTTACCAGTTGTTGGACCTCAAGGCCCCAAAGGTGATAGAGGGGAGGTAAGTGAATCGTGTTGTGTAATTTCTAAATTTTTTATATTTTTTATTGTAAAGTAATAAAAAACTTTGTAAAATATACACACTAACTATATTTAGTGGAACAAAAATTAAAGGCTGCAACTTTTATGCAAAATGTAAACATTCGAATAGGTATATCAATGTAATTTTAATCTGGACCTATAAAACTACTTATTTCGTTTTATAATTACTTAAATGGAGATTCAACTTCATAATGTTTAATATTTTTTTTATCTAATTGACTCCTCAAAATCACGAGCAAAACGGGGAGCTAAGAAAGTATTTATTTAGATAAGTACATTAATTTTAGGCCGCAATTACACTAGTAAGTTTTACTCACGTAAGTAACTTACATGAGTTAAACTCCCGTATTGGTCGTGGTCCACCTGCGTGGTACACCTGGACCTGGGTGGACCACGGGCATTTTTCAAAACTTATGGCGGAAACACACTACCGTGTCGGGGGCTGTCGTGTCGCGCTCTGTCGTGACGGTGGGTGTGCACATTTACGTGTCGTGTCGGGGCGCGATTCTGTTCAGAAATGAACCAAATAAACGCCGGACGTTTATTTCTTTCATTTCTGAACAGAAGCTCGCAGTGTTTGCCTTTGTCTGGGTGTTTTCTATAATGTATTAATGGTATTTATTTACAAAAAATGTATTTAAGTATATTTATCAGGAATCTACTACCTAGTAACTCATTATCACGCTGCAAAAACAAATTAAAAAAAAAAGCGTCCACTTGTTCGCGACACGAACCACGCGCGGGTATAGAAACACATTTGCAGGGCGTGTCGTGTCGCGTCATAACCCCCACCACCGCCGTGGCGCAATCGGCGGCCAGCAGTCCGCGTCACGACAGAGCGAGTCACGACACGACACGCCCTACAAATGTGCTCCTAACTATATAAAATGTATGAACGCGATATGCTTCTGGCGCGACACGACACGCCCCGACACGGTAGTGTGTTTCCGCCATTACTAGTGCGTCAGACGTTAGGCCGCAATTACACTTGTACGTTTTATTCAGTAAGTAACGTGAGTAAAACTTTCTAGTGTAATACCGACCTTAGTTAACTGTAACAAAATAATGTTACAATTTTTTCTTTGTGCAACAGATTCTAAGTAGAAATTGGTCAATGTTCCGCTAATTATGCAGGTGTGTGTAAATTGTAATAAATTGAAATTATTAGAGAGGAGAGCCTGGTGTCCCAGGAATGCCAGGAAAAGATGGAATCAACGGGATCCCTGGTAGCCCAGGTCAGATAGGACCACCTGGAATACCAGCACCGTACAATATTGCACAAGGACAGGTAAGTTGAAGTATTTAAATATATATTTTAAAATTCTGGTAAACATTTCTTAAAAGTATATAGTAGCATTTATTTTGTATTGGTAATTTTTGTTGTTAGCTTTTTTTACTTGTTTCTATCTGATCCCAAGTTAAGTAATTCTTATTGTGTATAGAAAACAGGCCCAATATTGTTTCTATTGCTACTGCAAGCGTACTTTGCAGTAGGCATGCAGATCGGACCAAGTCCAAAAATAAGCAATTTAATATTTTGAATTAATGTACAAACTATAATATTTATTACCTACTTGCAGTCATCATCAATCACAGAAAGTGAAGTGAGAAACATCTGTGAAGATCTCGTAAGACGTAAGTAAAAGAATAAAATTTACTTGAGTGGTAGACCGTATTATCTACTAACTATGAACTAATAGGCTCGTAAATGGGCCGAAATTCTGAAAGAGAGGTGGTACAGTCACCTCCATAATCATAAATATAAAATCACTTTAGTACTTTGTCACTTTCGTATATCATTTCAATTACATATGACATTTGAGTGAACATGTCAACAATGTTATAGTGACAAGGTTCTAAAGTGATTACATTATGGAGGTGACTGTACATGGTACTGCCATCGAGCCATGGTAAATAATATACTGCACCAAGAGGCCCAAGAATACGTCACGATCAGTGTGACATATTTCCTAAGTATTTGATATGAATTTCAGCTAGATACCTCCATGCGTTCCAGAGAAAAAGGGTCTTGCTTAACAGACAGATAGACAACAAAGCTCTTATAAGGGTTCCGTTTTTCCTTTTGAGGTACGGAACCCTAAAAATACGGTTCAGAACCAGTGATTATATAGAATGCGCTTGAAATGTCATTATCTTTGATTTATTGTTGGTATTGAATTTTATTTTTTTAAATCTGGCGCCAGAGTCGAGTACAAACCGTACCATCCTTTTCTACAAGAGTTTCAGGCCATTATCGACCTCGTGTAATTTTATTGTGAGTAAAGGTATTCTTCTTGCCTTAGAAGATTTATTATTACGTTTTTTCTTATTTATGTAATCTTATAAAATTTTGCATCATTTTTCGAAAAACTATTAATGAAATAAAATAACTTAGTTTTACGTTTGTACTATCCAGAACATATACAAGAGGCAATAGCAGTTTTGACGGCACCAGCTACGATAGTAGTCAAACGAGGACCACCTGGTAGACCAGGGAAACCAGGGGTACCAGGTAAATAACACGTTCCAAAGGGCAATGGTTCCATGGCCCCCAGAAGACAACAAATAATAACGTTGAGTTAGTATCCCATAACACAAGTTTCGAGCTTACTTTGGGGCTAGCTCAATCTGTATTAATTGTCCCTATATATTTATTATTATTTATTTATTTAAGACAGCGTCTCAAAAACTTCAATTACCTATGTCAAAAATCTAATTCTCTAATTCAGAAAGTCAAATAAATATTTATGTAAAAGAACGGAACCAATATGAACTATAAACATAATATCTTGGACATGCGAGTTTCCTCACAATGTTTTCGTTCACCTCTCATCAAACATTTCCAAAAAGAAATCTCTATATCAATGCAAAATTTAGATTTTGGTGATACATGAGTCGATTAATAACCAGGTTTCTTATGTATTGGGCTATCACAGCTTTTAAATAAAAGCATTTTACAATATTTACAGGAAATCACGGCGACCCTGGTGAGCCTGGTCCACGCGGTTACCCAGGTGAAACAGGGGAACCAGGAAAACCTGGTAATCCAGGTAGCAGTGGGGAAAAAGGAGACAAAGGCGACAGAGGACCTGAAGGTGTTGGAGTACAGGGCCCTGAAGGTTCTAGGGGTATTGCTGGTAAATTGTTTTAGACAGATTCTATTATTGTAATACTCTTTTGGACATTGAAGTAAAAAGTAACATATGTATTGAACCAAAATTTCTGCCATTTTTGCGTCATGGAGAACACCTTACAAAATTTTTGGTAGATGATAGATAGAAATACAAAAATAAACAGACAAAACAAACGTCAGACAAGACAAACAATACAAACGTCCACAATGTTGAATCTTTTTTTATATTTTTTATACCACACAGGTGGCAAACAAGCATACGGTCGGCCTGATGGTAAGCCGTGGAACGCTGGAGACCTTACCCACCGTAGGAACACAACATGGCCGAGACCAATGCTATTTGGCTACGATCTTCTGTAAGGTGGAGGTCCTTCCCCAGACGGGCTGCTCCGATTTGAGCGGATTATCCGCTGTGCCCTACCTCTGTTGTAACATGCTCATAAAATGTGTGTGTTGAGACAAATGGGTGAATGTGTTGATTTATCATCTCTCACTCAACTCAGTGTGCTATTATATTAGTAGGATATGAGGTAAAGGTATGTTTAAATTTAATTCTTGACTATCTTTTCCAGGTCCTATTGGTCCACCGGGTCCTCAAGGTAGGCCTGGAGTAAGAGGAGAGTCGGGTCGAGAAGGTAAAGTTTATTCATATCCATAGTTTTTGGGAGACTTTAGTATAAATTATGCACTTGACTTGCAGTCTATTATGATATTACTGCTAAGTTGCTCGGACTACTTTTGAGATGTTTAATAATGTGAATTTTGCTTTCCGATGGGAATTCAAAGTCTTGCCTTATCCCTTGTCCAAATAATAATATTAAACTTCACAAAAAATGTTGCACTCTAGGTCCAAGAGGGCTGGCGTTGATTTATAGTACGCGCCAACAACGCGACTCACAGCTATAAAACCTGTCAGTTTCGAACTTGGTTAAATGTCAGCCTTAATGGCGACTTAGTATAATAAATTTCTAACTTTTGTATTTTTCCACAGGTGCTATAGGCCCCCGAGGAGTTCCAGGTCCTAGAGGCACCTGCGATTGTCCTGCGCCAGCTTTCTACGCATACGCTACGGGGAATACTAAAGGTCCTTAAAATGGGTCGTACCTCCGCCTAGGGCGATACTGGGAGAGGAAGATCGAAGAAAAGGAAAGTCGAATTTGGATGTAAATGGAGCGGTCTAATAAATAAATACAACCTTACAAAATACATAATTTAATTCAAAATACATCATAAATTATATTGCAATCAAGTGGCTTGCACAGGCTCAATTTCTTTGACTGATTCTATTTCCGCTTTGCAGAAGAAACATTGCTGACTATTCAGTAGATGTTGCATGACACACGCTCTGAAATGAAGATTGAGATATAGAAATAACCAAATATTGACTCTTATTTGGATGCGATGCTCACCATCCTATGGTCAACGAACGCACCAACATTATAATTATTTTTTTCTTATAGAACAAGTTGACAAACATGCACGTTTCGTTCAGTGAGCGAAATATTTTTTTAATGTCATACAGTAGACAAACATGCAAGCGGGCCACCTGATAGAAAGCGGTCACCGCCGCCTATGGACTTTAGTAACACTAGGGGCGCTACCAATGCGTTGTCCACCAAGAAGGTTGGAGGAAAGGAAGGAGGAAGGGAAGGGAAAGAAGGAGGAAAGAGGGGATAGGGAAGGAGTTCCGAAAACTCAATTTATACTTTATCTATTTTCTCATGATTTTCTTCTTTTTCCTGTTAAACTTCAGCAACGGCTCAGGGACTTCTAGTGTCCGTGTGTGTGTGTTTTATGGGCGTCAGTGACACTTTCCATTATGTACACCACTTGCTAGTTCACATGCTGTGTGCCATAAAAAATTACCTGCAAGAGTGATGCCCGCAAGGTACAAACGCTGTGTCCGCTGGTCGTGCATAACAAATAGTACATAGTAGATCTGATTGTGCACCGCTAGAACCTGGTGACCTCGCACGAACTATCGCTTCCTTGGCCCCCCTCAATCGGTCTATTACCAGTTCTAATGCCTTCAGTTCGTCCAGGCTGACGTCCTCGGGATCTGTGGATGATACAAAGTCTAAAGTCAAAGTAATTTAATTCAAATTGTTGTTACAATCTCTTTCGAATCTTCACAATTTTTTCAAAAATATATGTTCTGTCGAAGCAATACATTTCGAAATACTGTGTTACGAAATTTAGACTCTGTCGGAATAATGAATTGTCAAAATTCAGAATGAAACCGGACGAAGCCCTTTCGCTAATTAAAAATATACTCTACAACATTTACTTACAATTGTAAAAAGAAAAGTGTTTGCCTTTACTTTTATGTTTGCTTAACATAAATTCCAATCCGTCAACACGGAACAGAGGTTCGGTCACCAATGCTTTCGTCACTTTCTCTAGATGCTGAAAATAATATTACATTAATATGAATATGAATGCAGTAGGTTCTATAATTATTTTATCCTAGTCAGTAACAAATATTCTTCTATAGTAAACAGTTGCTTCATGACATGACATAAAATGGACATAAAGGTGGCCTAACTCTTTATAAGATGGTTTAAATATTGATCTCTTTCTAAAAAAAAGCTATATTTGTAACTTCTGTAGGTTATTTGGGATTAGCCAGATCAAAAGCCTCGGCAGACATTGTACTAAGATATTTGCTTTCTCATCAGTATTTAGATTAAATTCCTTAACTACAAGTTAAGGAATAGTACACAGTAGAACACAGTACCTTTTTACAGTACACCGTTATCAGAAACCAGTGAATTAATTAAAGAAACTATGTATATTTAACCTCTGGTGATAGCTTCGGATCCAGAATCCTCAGAAGACATCCAGCTACTGGTGCCAATGCAACATAGTAGTGAACTCTGTCAGTGTCTGGAAGACCTCTTGCAACTAAACGTGCGAATCCTGCTCCGCCACCACCTTTAATGCATACTCGTGATACGACAGCCATTAGGATCTAGAATGATAAATATATTAAAAATAATAGTCTACTCATCTGCTCTTTAAAGCAATCTTGTCTGGCATGGCGCGGGCGTGGCGCGGGCGCGGTGCAGATTAGTATACAAGTGGCGTGGAGCGGGCGCGGGCGCCGGTTGTATATGTTCTATTAAAGAGAGACAGGCATAGAAAAATCAAGAATAAATATATGGTCCATGAAAAAAAGTAACACAAAGTCGACTGCAGTAGTTGGGTACTTGACAGTTGTAACAATAAAATATGTTGGATGTGGTATATGCTTATAGGTAAAGAATAATTCTACATTTTTTTTTCACAAAGATCAATTTGTAAATGTTTTATTTTTGCAAAATAAATTTGTAATATAATATACCTGACAAGTTCTTCCTAAAAGCAGCTCATTTTGGTTATCGCCAGCCTCAGGTTTGGAAATGAGGTAGGGCGCTAGACATAGGCTCATCTCCAGTGCTCGCGCCAAACCGTGATAGAGATCAAAGCACGTAGCACATAGCTTGATTTGTCTAGATTCCAGATGAGCGTCTATTCCTACTTTGTCCATCTGTGATGATATACAACATCTTTTTAGCAAACTGTAAGGTGCAGGCGTACAGTCCACACGAGGATGTTAACAAGTTTGTTAGTTAGTTAGTTAAAAATAATAAAGAGTTAGTAACGACGTCTCACCAAAGTCACATTAAATCACAGGGCATTGTAGTCACAGATAAAATTCAATGATTATTTAGGTTTTCTTTTCGTGTACTTTGTAAAAAAAAAATACACATTTTAGTTCAAAATTAAGTGAAATATCGTCAGAGACAGCATCCGCGTAACTACAAATTAACCAACTAAACAGAAGAGCGAAATATTCGTAGTATATTTTTAATTGTCAAATAGTATATTTATTGCAGATGTAAATGCGCTTTACAGGTTGTTGTACTGTAAATGTCATACCTCTTGCATCATAGTAATAAATTCTGAGAAGGCCCAGTTAAGTTGGCTCAACAGCGAGTTTAGAAACGACGCGGCATCCTTTGGGTGAGCTGCCAGGAAGTCTCTCACTCGACTTTGTATCACCACTGATGGACAGGGTCCTGGAGAAAAAGGACTTAAAGAAATAAAAAATAAGTAAATTGTAAAAGTCTTTTTAACATTAATATGATGGGTTGTTTATTGCCGCAAATTGAGTCAATTTTATGAGAAATTTTGGACAATTTTAACGTTAATTCTGACTCGTCATCTAGATGCCATCACGCAAATCTTGCAGCGAACCCCCCCTACCAACGAATGGCGAACCCCACTTTGAGAAACCCTGCTTTAATTAAATGAGGAACAATAAAATAACTTTTAATGAGTGTAAGTGCAAGATTAAATGGATGGAATTTGGGACTAATCCGGGTTTATTAGGAGTTCGTAAGCTTTGTTTACCAAAACACTGACTCATCAGCCCAGCGTCTACTTTTGCTCCAAGGTTGTTTACTGTAGGCTCTCGATCACCGTATCTGAAACACCAGAATCTTAAAGTTTGGCTAGGTGGTGTAAGTTAAACTGAAGAAATTTTATTTGGACTCCCTAATAACATAAGCACAAACCTGCGTGGTTTCTATATGTAAGTAAAAAAAAATTGTATATATATTTTTTAATGGTAAATAAATGAAAAAATAAATAAATAAAAAAAAAGTCTGATGGCGGTCTCAAGACTAGACCAGAATTCACAACGAAGAGGTCTGATGACAGTAGAATGAAATTAAGGCGCAGCGAATTGACGACAGTCGTAAAAACCACCAAATCACTAGGCTTAGTTAGTGGATCCTGTCAGCCAATCCACCATAGATTACACATATAGAAAGCATTAAGGCTTATGAAAAAAATAACACTTTCATTCGATTTACAGTATTTTTGTGAAATCCGTTTAGGTAATGAATTATGCCAGTGATTGTCGACAGTTGAATTTTGTACTAATTTACGTCAAAATTGATTCAGTAATTTCAAGTCGGTCTACTATCAGTCTAAGGGTGTGATTTGTGTAATCACGAATGTCATCTACCAACTTTTATTACAATTACAGCTCGGTTCTAGTATCTAGATTGTATTTTCGACTCATAACTGTTATTTTTGATGAGAATACCGGCGTCGCAAAAGTTTCAAGATTACTTTAGCCTAGTTTTATTGAGCCCTAGGAGTAAATAGGAGGGCTACTACGAAACGTAAATTTTAACCATGAAATACAAGGTATTCCATGGTTATTAGTCAACGCACTTCATGGTTAAAATTCTTTCGATACTTCGGCCGAAGTATCGGATTTACGTTTCGTATAGTAGACCTCTAGGTCTTTCGTTGCGTTATTAAGACAGTAATCGGGTACCTACGCATTTAATTTTATTTAATAATTAATTTCAATGTGCGAAATGAAAGTAGACTCGAAATAAAGATACATTAAGACATCTTGATCGTAGTCCACATTTGTTGAGTCTTTGCATTCTTCCGTCATAGAAAAAACTTTGGTTTTTCTTTGATTATAAAGCATGTATAGTATATATGTCTATAACTCCGCGGTTTTTCATATCTGTATATATTTTTTGAATATTGTCAAAAAAGAGGTGTAAAAATATGATAAAAATCGGTTTTCTTTCGCCATTTCTTTTACCGGTGGACATTTTGTTATATTTCTGAAATGCTGGTAGTTTATAGCGTAGTTAATATAATGTATTTATTTTATATATTTTATTAGAATTAATCATTTAAAAATTAATGTTAAAGATGTTATGATTAAAGAAAGTGCTGCATGCGAAGGCCTAATAGTCTCTGAGTAAAAGATTTGATTCTTGATTCTATGACGAGATTCTATGAACGATAATTTGAGAGACTAATATTTTTTCACAAATACTTACATCCATATTTTATACAACAAAAACAATAATTGGAATAAATGAAAATGGCAATAGTTATTATTTATCTGAGCTTGATCAGCGAGTTGTAGAATTGGAAAAACAAGATAATATATCATGCTAGTGTTTTTTCTAGATACCTAGGTTACGGTTTATTATCAAAACATATTGAAATCAATGTAATCACGACCCTATTTTTTATAGTATGATTGCTAATTCGCCAATTACTCCGTGAAGATCTCCGTGGCATAATGGTTACCATGCTAGACCGTCACCCAGGAGGTCCCGGGTTCGAATCCCGGTCGGGTCATGATGAAAAATTAACTTTTTTTGATTGGCTTAGTATATTTTGAGAGTGACGTTCTGGAGACCTTACTCACCGTTGGAACCCAACATGGCCGAGACCAATGCTATTTGGCTACGATCTTCTGTGAGGTGGAGGTCCTTCCACAGACTGCTCCAATTATCCGCTGTGCCCTACCTCTCCTCCATTCTTTCTTTCCATAAAGAAATGAAAAAGGAAACAAGATCTAAAATAATAAATCGAAAGGATTTATACGTGTTAATCTTAAGTTTTTGTCTCTCACCTTGCAGCAAGATGAGGCCACTGCCGATGTCTGAATCCAAATCCTGAGCCATGCCAAAATCTCACTAGTACCCAGTTGGACTGCGCCCATGCACGGTTCTGGTACGGCCGTAGCAGCTCTTCTACCATAGACATCTGTCTGTATGGAAATTTGTTTTATTATTATTTGTGCATCTTATCAAGCGAAAGAGCTTGTATTAGGCCTATTTGAATAAAAAATTTAACTATGCATAATCATCCCACTGCAGGGATATACCCTTTAATCGATGGTGGATTAGAGGTCAATCCATAATTAGCGTTCAAGCATTTATTTCATATTTTTTGTGACTCTTTTTGCTTTGAAAGTGGCCAAGTCTTGGATTGTATATGTTTTGGTCCTTTGAGCCGGATTTTATTAATTTATTTATCTTTTAACAATACAGGTTGTATTGATTATTACATTATGTATTATAAAAATTACAATAAGGCAACAAGTAACAAGTTATGGATTTGAACCAGTGACCGATGGATATTCTTCTGGAGTAAGTACTAAGAGGATACTAACTGTTTTAACGGTACTCTTTCAATAGCTCTCATCGTTGTGGGTTGTGTGGCAAACGATGCTAATGTTTGCACCAGAGATTCCCTGGTGCTGGCCAACACGATGCGCGAATCAGCGAATTCGGCGCACAGGAATGAAGCACAGGATACCACCAATTCTTCCCATTCTGGTTTAAATAATTGGAGATAATTTAGATGTTAGTTTTTTGGTAACGTTTCCTCATGTTTTAAGTAAAAACTAAATCAAATAGGAGACTAATTTTAAAAATATTGTTGAAAGTGGTAGAGTGTTTATGAAATGGGCTAGAGCTCGACCAGAGGTGTGCTACCCTCTCACACTATATCAGCGTGAAGCTGCAATGAGTTTCGCAGAGTGAGTGATAGATTTGGAGGATCACCTTATTTCCTATTCCTTTTCTCTCGCGGCTATTAACAGACAATGCATTGGCAACTTCTGATGTTCACAGACGTTGACCACTTTTCATCAAATTGCCCGCTTGTTTGTTTGTCTTGTCTGTTAGATGAGTACTTACAGTCAGCATCGACATAAATTATAGACAAGCTGTCCGGTACTGAGATTTTGCGGATACGGGCACATGCACACCACTACCCTTTAGTCAGTTGCGAGCGAGCGACAGAAGTAGTGGTGCACCATCGCAATGCACATCTTAGTACCGGACGGCTTGTCTATACTTTTATGTCGATGTCAGCTTATTTTGTCACTTCACTATAACATTGGTAACATGAAATGAAACGAAATACAATACAACTAGTATTAATTCCCCTTTCATGTATTTATTACTTGTACAACCTGGAATCTGGTGGATCGGTATAGTGGGGTGCATGTACAGCCTCAGGGTGTTACATAGTTCCAGTAACGCATCCACATGGTACTCTGGCACAAATGCGAACAGGGACTCGGCAAATTCTGGATTTCCTCCATCTGTGCAAAGAGAAATAATCATCAAATACAATTTTATTAACATATCACTACTATTGGGATATAAAGTCGACGTTATGCCACACGGGTAGGTATATATACATTTGCAACAGCTTTGTGATTTCAAGAAATATGTGTAACTTAAACGATAATCTGCGAAATATTTTATTAACTACTCGCAGGTGCTGTCTGGTGGTAAGCTGTCGTAAACTTGAGGATACTATTACAATGTCTTGAGCTGTCTGTCATTCAAGTTAACCCGAGTAACTTTTTTTTATACCACAAAGGTGGCAAACAAGCATATGGCCGGCCTGATGGTAAGCCGTCACCGTATACCACCGTATAGACGCTGGCAATTCTCACTCACGCGTTGCCAACCCTCCTAACCCCCAAGTGGAGCTCTGGAGACCTTACTCACCGTAGGAACACAGCATGGCCAAGACCAATGCTATTTGGCTACCATCTGTAAGGTGGAGGTCCTTCCCCAGATGGGCTGCTAGGATTTGAGCGGATTATCCGCTGTGCCCTACCTCTCTTACATTTACAAGTTTCTATCTGACAGAGCTGACGGAAATTTCTCGCAGTAATGCAGATAGAAACGCCTAAGTGGCTGTGCTTAAACAGTTGTTATGAAAAGGAGCAACTAATTATTTATTATTTCATCAATTATTTATTAATTACTAACGTATGCTCGTCCCTACTTGCGTGTTAGATCCCATTCTAGGAGTCGCCGCTCTTGATGTGGGTGTTTGGGGACTGAAATTTACAATAATTAAACATTTTTTTAAATTCAAATCTTATATTTTCATTAACATCTTGTGAAATTCATGCTAGCTCTACATTCTCGGGAAGTTGAACAAAACCGAGAGTGTGATCTCTTCGTTCTACTTCGTCTTCACTGTTCCTATTTTAATAATTTTTGTTTTTATTTTATCTTTTTTTAATATACCTATATAGGGACAAATCACACAGATTGAGCTAGCCCCAAAGTAACTTGTTTTATGGGATACACTCAACAATCCTATATTTTATAACAAATACATAATATATAGATAAACATCCAAGGCCCAGGCCAATCACAAAAAGTACGTTTTTAATCATGACTCGCCCGGGACCTCCTGGGTGGCGGACCGCCATTAGATATTGGACCGTGCCCCGGACGGGCTCCGGCCGGCCCGGACGCGGCACGGTGTAACGTGAATCAGCCTAACCACCTTTTCCGATGTTAAAGACAAAACAACCTTTTGAAGATTTACAAAATCATTAAAAGGTTCTGTATCAACACTGTGTCAATATTATATTGTGTCTAACTTCACTTTGCTCAACTTCCCGAGAGTATAGAGATTGGATTTGCCACAGACCTTTGGTTTGAGCTAGAACTATACTCCAGCTGCAGTGATGCGTAGCTGCTGCCCAGGATCGAACTCTTCCCTGGGAGAATTTCTTTGCTGGCGACCTATAAATGTTGGAAATATTATTAACTTATTATTTCTGAACGAGCGATTGAGCCGTTTTAAATTTAACAGTCATTATCAATAAAATCAGAGACGATTGTGAAGATTTCCTCGTTTTCATTTGCCATCTCATTTAGTACTTCCATTTTTTTAAATCGAAAAATTGGCAAAAGAGCATTCAAGTCACCGTCATCAAACAAGATGGAAAGTGATCACCGCTGTTCATGACCTCAAAGAGACATCAGGGGAGTTTTTTTTTCTTGGAGTTCTTCAAAAAGAGCATGAAGATTTTTTCAGGGTCAGCAGCGCGTCAGTAATACTCCTGGTATTAAAAACGTCCATAGGTAGTTGTCGCTTCAATTGAGGGACGCAGTGACAACACTAGTTAATGTGGTAGAAAAGAGAATTTATTAAAAACATCATCGTACATATATGGTCTTACACAAACGCAACCATAGCGTGATTCACAAAAGCTACAACGCCATCTAGTAACGAACCATGAAACTATATTCGTATGGATAAATTAAATTACAAAATTAAATGTTACATTTTAGACATTCCGCCCACCAAAGGATCTCGTCCTTTTTTTACAAAATCATAAATTTTACATGTACGTATTTAGCAAAACAAAGAATATAAAAATAAATCGGTAGCTGATCATAGACTTGGCTCTACAACATCGTAGTACTACCCATTTACAAACAACTTGAGCTTAAACTCTATAAGAAAGAAAAATAAACTATAAATTATAATGTTCACATGGTAGTTACTGTGATTTAGGTAAAAAACAAAGTTTATTGCACGGACGTTTACAATAGCCATTCTTAGATTTTATAGTAACCACCCTAGTAATGTTATCTTTTCCTGGATGTTTATCTACAATTTTACCTAGTAACCACTTTGCAGGTGGTACATTATGATCCTTAATTATAACAATATCATTTATTTCAGGTTCAGATTTTTTTGTAGTCCACTTATACCGTTGATTCAAAGTAACTAAATATTCATCTGACCATTTTCGCCAAAAATCGTTAACCATTTTTTGTCCAACTTTCCATCTTTGTAAACCTGAAATATTTGATGTTGTGCAATTTTCATCTGGTATTACAATTAGAGGCTCACCAATTAGGAAGTGGCCTGGTGTGAGAGGTAACGGATCGTTTGCATTATTACTTAAATAGGACAACGGCCGTGAATATAGACACGCTTCAATCTGTGCTAAAATAGTTGATAGTTCCTCAAACGTAACAGTAGAATTTCCTAAAATTCTTTTCAAATGAGACTTAGCAGCACGAACACCCGCCTCCCATAGACCACCAAAGTTTGGCGCATGTGGAGGAATAAAGTGCCACGTCGTACCTTCCTCCGCTAGCACTTGACTAAATTCATCAGACAGCTGTGAACTTGCTTTGTTAACCATAGATTTTAATTCTTTATCCGCACCCAAAAAATTTGTTCCGTTGTCACTGTAAAGATGTTTACAGTGACCACGCCTAGAAACAAAACGACGAAACGCTGCGATAAACCCCTGTGCTGTCAAATCAGAAACTACTTCCAGATGTATAGCCTTTGAAACCATACAAATAAAAAGGCATATGTATCCCTTAAAAGTTTTTGATCCGCGACCTGGAGAAATGCGAATATTTATATGTCCTGTAAAATCGACTCCAGACACTTCAAAAGCTCTAGCTGGTTTAACTCTTGCTTCAGGTAGCGCACCCATGAACTGATCATTATTTTGTTTTGAATATCTTACACAAGTAACACACAGGCGATAGTATCTCTTCACTAAATCTCTAGCACGGATGATCCAGAACTTTGATCTTAGAAAATTTAGCATAATTTGTGGGCCACCGTGAAGAGTCTTGATATGAGCGTCCATGATTATTAACTTAGTGAGATGGCTCTCACTAGGCAATATGATTGGATGTCTCTTATTAAAATCGACTGGCGCTTCGTGAATCCTACCACCCACCCTTAAAATACCACTTTCATCAAAAAATGGGCAAAGAGTGTGTAGTGGGCTTTTCTTCACCAGAGCTCCATGAGGATTGCTCACTATTTGCTTACTCTCCTGTTCAAAATAAAACTTCTGAGTTTCTTTAATTATTTTATGAAGCACTTCATTCATTTCGTTCACTGTTATATATTTTGCCATATCTCGTCTATCATCTCTTAATCTCAAAAATCTTCTACAATATGCCAAAACTCTTAAAGCCTTTGACAACGACGAAAATCTATTCCACTCGAAGTCTTCTTTTTGCTGTATTATCGTATTAAAAGTCTTAACCGGTCTCTGCTCTTCATCAGTAACAAAGTCACGATGATTCAATCCAACTTTATACTCTGTATTATGTAACCATTGTGGTCCATGCCACCACAAATGATTGTCCGCAAGATCTAAAATGCTTATGCCTCGAGAGGCACAATCTGCTGGATTTTGGTGTGTACTAACATGTCCCCATTGATCTCTCTCCAGTATTGTTAAAATCTCTGAAACTCGGTTGCTTACAAACGTATTCCACCGACTAGGCTCTCCTCGAAGCCACACCAAGACAACCGTTGAGTCCGACCAACCATACAATTTGTCTTTAGGTACTTGCATTACCTCTGCTACCTCACATATCAATTTAGATGCAAGTAAAGCGGCACATAACTCCAATCTTGGAACGGAAATCTGTTTTTCTACTGGAGCAACCTTAGTTTTGGATGTTATCAAATTTACGTAGACATTTCCCTCTCTATCAACCGTTTTCATATAAATTGCTGCAGCATAAGCTAGTTGGGATGCATCTGCAAACGCATGTAGTTCCACCTGATCCTCGTTCTTAGAATTCAACCATCTCGGAATGACAATAGTTTTAATGTTAGGTAAATCATCTCTAATTTTATGCCACTCATTCACCAGCTCCGATGAAAGAGGTTCATCCCAAGACAATCCTGACTTCCATAAACTTTGTATGTAAATCTTTGCCGTAACTATAACGGGCGATATCCAACCCATCGGGTCATACAACCTCGCTACATCCGACAATACTTTTCTCTTAGTCATGGGTTTGTTGTCAATGGTTGGCATTTGTAATGTGTATTCGAAATTATCAGTAACTTTGTTCCAACGAATCCCCAAAACTTTAACAGTGTCATTTATCTTAAAAGTTACCTTGTCGTCTTCTTGAATTTCTTTCTTAATATGCTGCAAAAGACCCTTGCTATTGCTACACCACTTTTGCAATGTAAATCCACCAGCCTTCATTAAACCATTCATTTGATCATAAATCTCAATAGCTTCAATTTCTGTCTCACATCCAGTGAGTAGGTCATCCATATAGTAGTCTCGTAACGTAATTTCCGACGCCAAAGGATAGTTGCTTTGCTCGTCCTTGGCCAACTGTTGAAGTGTCTTAACTGCCAAATATGGCGCCGACGCAGTACCAAATGTCAGTCTCATCAATTTAAAATGCTGTATCGGTTGAGTTGGATCCGATCTCCAGAAAATCCTTTGGAAATCCGTATCTCTTTCATCGACACAAATTTGCCGATACATTTGCACTAAATCTGCAACAATACATATGGCATGCCGTCTCCATCGCATCAAAATATGCCTTAAATCTTGCTGGAGTTTAGGTCCTACAAGAAGATTATCGTTTAAAGAAGTATTGTTGATTCCCTTACAAGACGCGTCATAAACAGGCCTAATTTTGGTCGTCTCCTTATCCTCTTTAATTACAGCATGATGTGGCAGATAAACCACTAAAGAGTCATTGATTTCCTTCTCATCTGTAATTTGTATCATATGACCTTGTTTCAAATAATCTTCTATGGCATTTCTGTAGCCGTCATAAACTGAAGGTTGTTTAAGAAGTTGTTTCTCAAGAAGTTCAAATCTGCGGAGTGAAATCTCTCTAGTTTTACCGTAAAGACATTGAGGATTGGGCCCATTAAAAGGTAATCTCACAGTGTAACGTCCGTCAACGCCTCTAACCGTAGTTTCTTCATAAATCTCCTCACTTCTACGTTCCTCCTTAGTCAACTTCTTCTGCAAACATTCTGGCTCCCTCTCAATCTCCCAGAACTGTTTTAACAAGTTATCTGAATTTAGCTGAACATGTAGATTAACCACTCTCTTATCCCAAAAGTCTGAATTCTTATTTATTTTTCCCGATAGAATCCAACCAAAATGAGTATTTTGAGCAATTGGACAGTCTTCTGTAGGGTGTCGCAAGAGCCCATCTCTCAAAATCTCACTGTGAACGTCAACTCCTAAAATCATGTCGATCCTACCTGGTGACCCGTAATTTGGATCAGCTAAAGGTAAAGTATTTACCTCTGGCCAATTTGAAATTGTCAACTTAGCAGAAGGAAGGAACGAAGTCAACGTACCTAACACAAAAGCATTTACCTGCACAGAATATTTAGGATTGTGAAGAGATTCTAAATTCAACAAAACCATACCTTTTGTGACAGTTTGATCCTCACTTATACCAGACACCAGACCTCTTACCGGAGTACGCTTAAGTCCTAATGCTTGCACAGTTGATTCGGTGATAAATGAAGCTTCAGAACCTTGATCTACCAGCACACGAATTGGTTGTGAGTAGCCATTTGTTGATTTAGCCCTAACCATCGCAGTGGCTAATAACACTCTATTTTGTCGACTCTCTTTAGCAAAATGGGCTACCACTTTAGTCTCCGAATCATTGGTACTAGGACCCTTTTCGACGTTGCTCTGCTCCGAAAGTTTATGCTCTTGATTTCTCTCAATATGTAATAAACTGTGATGACGTCTACCACATCGACGACAACATGATGATTGATGACAACTCCTAAAACCATGCGTTGATGACAAGCAATTATAACATAATCTCTGTGATTGTACATACTGTGATCTCTCTTCAGGAGATTGTTTTGCAAATTGCTTGCACTGATACAGGAAATGTTGTCCTGAACACATCCCACAAACACTATTACTACTCGACGTATTCGTCTCATCTCGAACAGCTGCATGAAATGATTTCTGCTTTGGACCTTGTTTATTACTATTATTATTGATAATATTAAATCTCTGTGTATTGCTTTTAACATCCATTTCCAAGGTACGAAATCTGGACTCTAAAAAACTTGTCAATTGCTGCCATGATGGCAGGTCATCTGACTCTGTGCTGCCAATCAGCGTATTCCACTGTTTGCGCGATTCTTGATCGAGTTTGGATAGCACTAAGTGATTGACGAAAACCTCACAGCCACTCCCACTCGTTTCAACTCCTATATTATTAAGTGATTTTAAACATCCAGTAGTCGTATCAAGAAGCTGCTTCACACCAATGGCGGACTCTGTAGTTAAAGTTTTTTGCCCAAATATTCGTTTCATAATCTCGTTACAATTGTAGAGTTTGTTGTTATAACGACGGGATAGTTTTGACCACGCCTCCAAATAATTTGCCTCTGTTGTCGCGAAGGTTTTGAGAAGACTTGCTGGTTCTCCGGTTACGCTTCCTTTCAAATAGTGAAGCTTCTGCACCGCAGACAGATTTGTGTTATTGTGGATCACTGATGTAAACATGTCATAATAAGTTTGCCAATCTTCATAGTTACCCGAAAATGACGGTAATTGTATTTGCGGCAGTCTTATTTCGCCGCTAGCGTTAGGCGGAGATGGAGATGATCCTGGATTTCCAGTATTCTCAGTGTTAGTAGACCTTGTACGAGTTTGATAATCCTCCTTTAACTTTGTTTTGTACTCAGTATACATTTCCTCGACAAGAGAAATCTTATCTTGCTTGAAGTACTCATTACTGGCCTTGTCTTCTACACTAGCCGCAGAATAAACATCCAAATGTTCTTCAAAGAAATTCACCCATAACTTCTCCAAGTTTTCTAATCTTGACTCGATGTAACATGTCGTAATTCTGTCCTTCGGCGATTTTTTATAATTCGAATAACTCTTAAGTAACCTTTCCAAACGAGCTTCTTGTTTAGCAATTAGTATCTCCATTGTTTAACGTCTGACGATAACACAAATAGTATTATTTAAGGAACTATTGAATAAAAGTTAACACTTAGTTCCAATGTATGCACTTTACTATAAAAAATACAAGTCCAATTTAGTATGGAAACACTGCAAAAAAAAAACTAAGTTCTCATATCCAACTTTCAAAAATATTCTAAGTCCACAAATCACTCCACAGACTATGTCCAAAACAATCACAAATTTTCTAAGTGTTTAACACTTGTAATTTTTCACGCACTGTTCTCTAAAATTTTCTAAGTCCCTTATCTATATAGTTCCCGGGTTTCGGCACCAGATGTCGCTTCAATTGAGGGACGCAGTGACAACACTAGTTAATGTGGTAGAAAAGAGAATTTATTAAAAACATCATCGTACATATATGGTCTTACACAAACGCAACCATAGCGTGATTCACAAAAGCTACAACGCCATCTAGTAACGAACCATGAAACTATATTCGTATGGATAAATTAAATTACAAAATTAAATGTTACATTTTAGACAGTAGTCATTGCTTATACTATCAGGCGATAAGTATGCTTGACCTTACGCCCAATCCCAATTAGCGATCTCAATCTTTTTTTCCTATGTTAGATTGAAAAAGTCACATTACGCATCTGTTTAACCAATCGATGCATTGTATTAAAAATGGTGGGAGGTCATCGGGGCCACAGTAACAACCGTATCCACACGGGAATAGGGTGTAATGGGTCCAAATGGCGTCTTGAAAACCCGCCTGTGCCCCGCAGGCGTCCCACCCTATAATAATAATAATAATTGTATTAAAAATCTATGGAAGTAAACTACGAATCAACACTTCCGTCAATTACGAACAATCATCGATAGAGGACGAAGATCGCATACTGGGTTCGACCGTTAGTGGTACAAAAAAAAACTCTATTAGGTACCATTATATTGTTTTTAGTAAAATTACTTGCGTGTGCGCCATATAGTCGTTATCTGAAGACAGTCTCATGGAGTGCAGCGTGCCGGCAAAATGTTTCGTCAATTCCGACTGTCTTTGCTTCGTCCAGACGGCTCCGATGACCCAGGCCATTTGTAAGGCACTAGCTTCTAACTTTTCCTACAACACGTAATCTTTATAATTACTTACTTAATTTAAATGTCATTCCAAAATAAAATAATATTAAATAATCTCTAGTTTCAGAGCCCAAGATCCACTTCGGGTCACTGAGCCGAACTAGCGGAGTAAGTTTTTTTGGTGATAACACTTACTCATCAAAATCAAAAAGTTACATTTATTAAGCTCTTGTGAAGGAAAACTTATATAAATAGATTCTTATTATTGGAAAATTGATGAGCCTTTTTTTATGCCACTAAGTTGGCAAACAAGCATTCGGCCGCCTGTTGGTAAGCATCACCGTAGCCTAGACGCTTGCAATACCGAGGCTATCACTCACGCGTTGAAAAACCCTCCGAACCCCCAAGTGACCTTACTCAACGTAGAAACACAACATGGCCGAGACCAATGCTGTTTGGCTACGATCTTCTGTAATGTGGAGGTCCTTCCCCAGACGGGCTGCTCCGATTTGAGCGGATTATCCGCCTGATGCAAATTCACGTTTTGTCACATTTCTTGTTTCTGTTTGTTTACTATGGTTATTTTAAGTTAACTTTAACACTGACCTCATAGACTGCTTTAGAAATTTCTAATTCCTTCAACATCTTTTCCATTAAGCCTTTTTTTATTTTGTCCTCTTCGGATAAAGCTCCTTTTCCTATCCATAAAAGAAGATTTACAAATAAAATTGATAAAATATTTTGTTTAAAACATGCAGAGTGTTTTTTGGTCACATTCGAACGTGTTAACGTTTACAAGCCGACCAAATTGTAAAACAGTTCCATATTCTGAAGTTACCAGACGCGTGTTACATATCCAAATTAGCCGGGTTACTCACTTCGAAACGTGAGCAAGTTAGTCGCATAATTTTGATATGTTACGTCGACATGATCGAATGTGAACAAAAAAACTCGTACTAAGAACTCAGATCGCTCAAACTGAGGCTCTGACACAAACAAGTCTTAAAAACAAGCTTTAATTAATAAAATTTTATATGAACGCAGAAATGAAGCCAAATCATGGTATTTAAAGACTAGGCTTTCATAAAAATAAAAGTTTCTGTTAAGGAACACTTGTTTTTTTGTGTAAGTATAACAAAAAAGTTGTAACTGAAAATGAATTGTTTTATCTTTGGGTGTTTTCTATGTAAATAGTTCAAGTAAAATAGTTTTATATCTTTGCAGGCTAGTTCGAGGTCTCAACCATAGGTACAGTCAACAAAGGAATGAGCTGACCTCCTGCTGTATATATGATTAAAAATTTCGAAATATTGTGTGAAGGGATTCACTTCAAACTTTGTTATTACACATTAGAATATGAATACTATTGATAAATAAATTTAAAATAGAAACCTTTAATCATACAGGGGCCCATTCCTTTGTTGACTGTACATTTGGCGGTGTGGCTGCTTTTAAGTTATAATAAGTGTAATACCATTGTACACTACCACTTTTTTTTGCAAATAAATTTGATTTGATTTGATTTGAACTTATCACGCATATAGGACCTACCTACATCTTGTATTTCCGCTGCAACAGTGTATATACGGTGTTCGATATCATGCAAACAGTCAGCCATATCTAGCTGGTTGTCACGAAGCTCACACAACTGTTGAGAAAATGTCAAACTGATTGATTGAATCCGGAGTAAAATTGTTGTCCTGAAACTCATGTGAAATTAAATCAGAAATAAGTAAGAATTAAATGAAAAGTCTCGTGCTTGGGATACGTTGGGGATCCGCGTGAGGGTCTATAGGCTGCGGTGATGCTTACCATCAGGCGGGCTGTATGCTTGTTTGCCACCTTTGTGGCATAAAATTGTACAGCTTGATGAAAGTGTCTGTAATGTTTTTAGTGTAAAATTGTTTCAAAAGGATTCACCAAAAACAAATCATTTTGTCAAGACACAAAAAATTGTTAGCCCTTATTTTGTATTGAGTAATAAAAGGACATTTAAGACTCAAATACAAAAGTACAGTCGCAGTCGCCTCGAGGATAGCAGGACCATCTTTAGGATGATTTTTGGTTGCAACATCCAACATCATAGTGGACACATGTGGCTCTAATAAACAAAAACCCTATTTGGTAACAAGGAAAAGAGCGGAGCTGACAAAAAATCCGCTTACAAGATGTGCAAGCGATTTTTTTCTAAAATGGTCCTCCTATCATCGAGGCCACCGTACCTTTTCCGCATGTTTAACGGCTGCACCATGATACAAAGCAAGTAGACCATCTAGCAGCCGCAAGTGTGCCATCCGCACGTCGATGTTGCCAGCTCCCGGCATCATTGAACGTGTACTCTTAAATGCCAATGCTGTTTCGTCCGTAGATCTAAAGTTAAAAAACGAAGACGTAAAGTTAAGAAAAATCCTGGTGATTCCGGTTCCTACTTCATTAAAATTGGTGGGGTCCACTAAGCCTAAGAATATCGTGATTATATTGATTTTTCCATGGAGCAACTGCCGTCAGACCTCTAGGGGGTAAACTAGACTAACCAAAGTACCAAACACGACTTTTAAAATTTTCCCAGCAAATAATCATTAGAAATTATGTACATGTAAATCCAATAATAATAAATCGTACTGGAAACGTTTGGGTACTACTGTGCCACCTACCTACTCATACAACTAGCTTCTTTCTCCCAGCTTTCCTGGAACAAAATTTCCCTGCGAGAATGCCACCGATTTATTTTAATTAATTTCTTTGTTTTTATGTTCTTTTTATGGTAAATTAAAGAGTATTATTATTATTTGGAGGAAGCCTATGTCCCGCACCGCAGTAGTCTTCTTGTGACTGAGGCTATGAAATAATATAATAAATAAATCCGATAACTATCGCTACGAATAAAAACAAAAATGTATATCGGACCTACCTGTTACTCATCGGCATCATCTGTGGATGGATGAACCTCGCCATCGATGATATAACTTGAGGAAGAGTCGCCAGCCCTGGAGATCCTGCTGTCATCTCGCTCACACCTAAATAAATATTTATTATTAACGACACCAACATTTCGTATCTATGATTGGTTCCTGAAAAATATTTAGTAATAACAACAAAAAAAAATACAAAATATTTTTATTCAAATAGGCCGAATCGTCTCAATTTTGTTCTACCATAATATAAATCTGCTAATAAGAAGAACTGGCAACTCAGCAGTTCTGGGAGTTCCTGCCCAGTCCAGACTACATTTAGACAAAGGGCACTACCAAAGACCAGCAAAGGTGAAAGAAGTTGGTACACAGACAGTAAAAAGACCAGAAAAATTATAAAGAAGAGAACTACTTCACCTGTGTCAATGCCACCAGCTCTGTTGTAGTTCGGCTCGAAACTCTGTATGAATAGGTTGTCCTCTCCCAGCACGTTGATCAGATCTTGTCTGGAAATGTTTCTGTTTCATTACATCATGAGTGAACCAATAAATCAGATGTTTCTAACGTCCTTTATGAAACACAGTTTTAATTGAATGACAAAATAGGCCGTAATTGCATTATGTATCTTTAAATAGTTTATATATGAAGTCGCTTCCACTGTTTGTTCGCTTAAATCGTTTAATCAACGCATTTAATGCAGTTGGCAACAATACATAAAGTGATTTTATAACCTGTTTTTCTTAACTTGACCAAAGTAGTAAATAATCTTAGCATGTCTTTTTATACAATTATCCATGTGTAAAATCGATAAATCGCCAGAATAATAAGAATGTTGTGTTAAATTCAATTTCTAACTATATTATTATTTGGGTGTGAATGATAATTTCAATTGCCTATTTTCGTTAAAAAGACGTGCTAAGATTGTTTACTACTTTGGTCAAGTTAAGAAAAACAGGGTTTACGAAATTCTTACGGGAAATCACCACACAAAACCCGCGCAAGTTTGTATGTATCCCATGCAAACAAAGTTGCGCGTGGCTCTAGTTAAGGCAGAAATAAACAAATTATACAAAATGTTAATAGATACCGTAGAGTCCTCACGAGGAACGGCAGGACACCACCCAAGCGATCGACGTTGTAGAAATCAAGTTCACCATCAATAAATGTTCTGGCCGGTAGATGTGGAGGCATATCGCTAAACAATAGTTATTTGTTATGCAAGGCTGCAAAGTTGTTTTTTGGCGCGAGTACTTATATTGAAACCTGAGCTAGCGAAGGATTCTAGGATTGAACCACGAGCGAAGCGAGTGGTTCAAATATAGAATCCTGAGCGTAGCGAGGGTTTCAAAGGTATGAGACGCAGAATAACTTTGCTGCCGAGCGAAACACAAAATTTTTCACCTCACAACAGCGAGGAAAATCCTAGGTGCAAGAAAAACGCAAATAATATATTAAATAAGTGTTTATTTTTTTCATGCGGTGTCGTGCTGGCCAGTTCGATTATTCTAAAAATAAGGTTGGCGCACTGGAATGAAATAAGTATTAATGCATTTTCAGAGGACTTGCGGTATAAAAAATTAAATAATAGAAAGGTTCGAATTTTAAAAATACTTTCCACGCTAGGGCACAAAATGGACTTTTGCGCTCAGATTTCGAATGACAAACAGGTTCTTTCCGAGCTTGTGAGGTGAAAAATATATTTTTCAATAAAAATAATCGTCTTCTAACATGAAATCTAAGAAACTTTATGCTTTTTGAAAATTGCTATGTTCTCAGACATGCATTCTGCTGTAATTTATATAAATTAAATTGTTATTTTGTTGGATTTCTTATACGTAACTTTTTTACTCATAGCAAATAGAGCGAACAGACATTTAATATAGTTTTTGCAGTGAAAATATCTATAATATCCTAGTATATCTGAATAGTATACTAGGTACAGAACAGGTTTAGGTTTCAATAGTAATTATAGTTAACACAACGTTCTTGTGTTCGATAAACGATCTTCACTGGATCTGCCAATTTCTATATTTTGAATTTTTGATAACAAAAATGTTCTCTTACGGATTTCCTATGGGAGCGTCGGCCCACAACTTTAGAACAGCTGTCAGAAGTCGAGCATGACAGCACCAGGAAATGGCTGGCGAGTTGCGTGATATGTTGAACAATCTCTGGAGAAAACAAAGCCTTTTATGACTTCTTTCAATTCGAAAGAGATACAAGAAGCTTTGGAGAAAATAACACCATACTAAAACACTGCATGCTGCATTATCAATTGGGAGGCGAGAAAGATAAAGCACTGCCGATTCCCCCCCCTCCCCCAAGTGGAGTGCTGGAGACCTTACTACGTAGGAACACAACATGGCCGAGACCAATGCTGTTTGGCTACGATCTTCTGTAAGGTGATGGTCCTTCCCCAGACGGGCTGCTGATTTGAGCGGATTATCCGCTGTGCCCTACCTCTCTTAACCACTTGAAGTAATACTAAATTCGTGAGGAAGACAATTAGTACAAAAAACCATTTAAACAAAAAAAAATTAAAGCACGCAATTCGTGGCGCAAAATTAACTTTTTGTGAACTCTAAAAAATCTAGTAGAAATCGTTATAGAAGTTGGACGAAAATAATAAAACTGTTTTGGTGTTTCTCGTATTTTCTCGCTAATGACTTTGTTGTTGCCCTCAACTACAGGAAAGGTATCATATTTTGTCTAGATCACGATGTTTACAGCGTACCTAGACTGGAATGCTTTCTTAGTGAATTTATTTACCATTACCAGACGAGACGCGTTTCATTGTAATGTATGAAACCATCTACTTATGTATTTTAAAGGAGTAATGTGTTAAAAGTTGTTCTGCTAAATTCCTGATGTTAACGGGACGCGCCTCGCACCAAATTTTTAGATTTACTAATTTTCGAAATTTACTAAATTCTATCAAAATAAAATATTTCTTTTTAATAAAAAAATTTTTTTTTTAATCAAAATTTTCTAATTTGAAAACTTACTTCGTTTCTAATAAAAATAAAAAAAAATTGAAATTTTTGATGCAAGGGAGCGCTGTAAAGAATTAATGGTATTTCTTACCATATCAAGAATACAGTTGTCCATGACGTATCTTCGGAACTTCTCAAGGAATATCTTTCTTGTTGATGGGATCATATTGGTTCCGTCATTGTTATCCAGTAGCATGAGAACAAACTCCAACTGCGCAGAAAAATATTAAGTCAAATCATAGATTCTGAGTTACCTTATAAATAACAGTCAATTCAAATGAGGCTTTGTCCAGCAGTAGACTTCTCGTGGCTAAGGTTTCTTTTATTAGTGAAAAAAATATTAAAAACAAAACCTTTTCTGTCATCACTGTGATGATTTTTAAAAACATCATGGTGGGCTTCCTGATCAGGTTTCGTGCGAACTGTTTTATACTCGTACGTGTCATGTTTTGATACAGTCAACAAAAGGCTACTATATCCACAGTCGTGGATATGAGTCAAGTTTTTCTACTGCATAAAAGGTTTATTCAAATAGCACTGTACAGGTTGAAAATTTAGTCATCATCCAAATTTTTTCTATGTACATGGTATCATTATTTATTTTATTTTTTCAGGAAACGAATTTAACAATGAAATTATGACCCATATAATACATACCTTATGGTCTAACATATATACAATATTATAATATATACGTTACAATGTAACATATTTAAAATAATATAACAATTAACACATTAAATATGCTTCGTCGATAAAACGCGTGTGTTGTCAGCCGGCAGCCGGCCTTGAAACTTCCGAAACACGACTCCCTGCGGCCAGAAGTCCTCCTTCATGAAGGTCTCCAGATGGTGTGTTGGTACTCTCACCACAAACGAACTAAAATTCACTTTATGGCGAGACTCCAATCGAAAAATTAAAAGATCCTTATGAAGAAGATTTATGAAAAAAAAATGTAGGTCAAATTTTCAAATGAATCATATTTTTCCAGGTTGCGCGCGCGGTTTTCATGAATTTAGATAACTTTGTGATGCTGTAACTTCATATTTCAGTACTAAGTGATACTTAAAGAAAAAACGCGATATATCATGATTTTGACAACAGATAAATATATTAAAATTTGGATAGATGGATAAAAAATTCAGACTGTATACTATGTTTCATAATGATGTAATGTTTACATGATTAACTAGATCTTTAAGACCCATTTAGGCTATGCCAGTTTATTGCCAGTGGCATACAATAATGTCAAAGCAATAAGAGCCACAGCACACGGCGTATTTTAAACGCGCAGATGACGAGCGTATCGTTATCCAAGGCGGTGTTGCAATCATTACATCGTGACGTCTACATACAAAGAGCTCAATGTAGCACGAAACGCGCGTCCTCTGCGCGTATAAAATACGCCGTGTGCTGTGGGTGCTGTGGCTCTAATTGACATGCAACGTCTAAACGACAGTTGCTTACAATTTTTGAAGGACAAATTATTGCTCCCACTAGATTGCATGCAATTATTACTCTTCTGACGTCGTCTAAATGAGGCCTTACTCTTAATATTCTGCCCTACAACTATCTACTTGGATCAATTTATGTTATGAAATTTCGACGACCTCCGTGGCGTAATGGTTACTACGCCCGACCGCCACCCAGGAGGTCATGATGAAAAACGAACTTTTTCTGATTGGCCTCGGGTCTTGGATGTTTATCTTATGTATTTGTTAAAAAATAGAGTATCGTTGAGTTAGTATCCCATAACACAAGTCTCGGACTTACTTTGGGGCTAGCTCAATCTGTGCGATTTGTCCCTACCTATATATTTATTATTTATTTAATTGATCTTAATAGTAAAAGAGAGTACTCGTAGAAATAACTTTATTAAATACCTGTATTTGCTCCAAAGGTGTAATAGCACTAGTTATCTTTTTACAATCTTCTTTGTACTGAGTTTCCAGTACCGTATCGTCTTGTACTAGTCTAGATATTTTATCTGGAATATTTTTATTAATCTAAATAATATTATTCATGTCTTATTCTCCGATTAAATTTGTAGTAAATGTAATAAAATGTTGAAGGTTATCTTTCGCCATGTCTATTCTGGTTAGTTTATTAATGGTTACTTAAATCATAAATTAACAATTCTACCCAGAATAATTTTATTAAGGCATTAGGTACTTATTAAAAAGCACTTTTTCTATAATTTTTAACGTCTGTGTATCTGAAGCAAGAAATAAACGAATATCTATATATACATATAATAAAACAGTAGACCCCGATATGTCTGTACTTTGAACATATTTGGCAAAAATGGAGAGGGAACAGTTAGAGAAAGGTGATAAAAGCGAAAATTTTTTTTTTTTAATTTATTGTCTGTCTGTCTGTCTGTTTGAACGCGCACTCTATCTCCCTGTTTTCACAGGGGGATAGAGCTCGGGATGGAGCAGAATATAGGCTTTGTTTCATTTAAATCGCATGTCAGAAAAAGGAGTTATCCTTATTTTAACATTTCACGCGGACGAAGACGCGGGTAACAGCTCGTCTAAACTAAATTAAATTGAATCTTACCTATTATAAACACTGCCATTAATCTTATGTCCTAATTGTAATTTAATATTTTTTTTGGTTAAATTTGTTTTGTTGTCCAAATAAATATGTACCTGTGGCGGCTGGTGCAAATGGTGTACGATTTATTGTACCCCTTTCTGCCATTTCTGTAACAAAAAAGTTTTACATTAAAGAAATTATTTTTAAAATATTTTGTTTTGTTTAAGTTGGCAAATAAGCATACGGCCCGCCTGATGGTAAGCATCACCGTAACCTATAGACGCTTGCAATACCGGGGGCATCACTCACGCGTTGACAACCCTCCCAACTCCCACAATTGGAGCTCTGGAGACCTTACTCAACGTAGGAACACAACATGGCCGAGACCAATGCTATTTGGCTACGATCTTCTGTGAGGTGGAGGTCCTTCCCCAGACGGGCTTCTCCGATTTGAGCGGATTATCCGCTGTGCCTTACCTAATTTTGTACTAATGTGAATGGATTTCAGAATTTATGCGGTACCTGCAATTCTGGGATCCGTTTCCCCATGTACAGATGTGGGACGCTGCCACCAAGTCTTTCTGATTATTGTTCGAAGAACTGTATCATCAGGACATTTGACATTCAAGAAATTGTCAAATCTGTAAGAATTATAATGGTCGGTCGGTGGTGTTTTTAAAGTTTAATTGACCTATTAGATAATTTTATAAGAACCATAGATTTAGTATATACTAGCGTATAGATCGGCAATGGTTTGATTAAGGCAAGACCAAAAACAACATACACTAGTGTGCGTGTAATGTACATGTGTGCAAGCAAGATAAATATAATTTTGTGGATTTTCTTTTTTGTTTGAGTTACATCCAGGCACTACACAGGTAATCATATTTAATCACGTCCAATTAACACCAAAACTACACTTAAAAACCATAAATTTTGTAGAAATAAGTGGGATTTGTTTATAACACGACTGACGTCAGGCCGATGCAGCCCGATAGCGTGTATAGGAAGAATGGTCTCGCCTATCTATCTCGCTCTAACAAACGCGTATGCCGTGATCTATGTCTTTTGCATTGCCAATCTAACGCTAGTACATAATAAATCTATGATAAGAACCTATATTTTGATAAAAGTTTACTCTTTTGGTTTAAGTTATATATACATGTTTTTGTGCTATATAGACGACATTAACGGCATGTATACTTACGTAATTTTATTGAAGAAAACATATTTAACAAGGTGATGCCTAGTCTCTCGGTGTTGCATCAAACCACACAGCACGTAAATACCATCAGTTTGCTGTATGAAATCCATATCCTAAAAAATGCGTATTATGATGGTAAATAATATAATTATTTTATCATCATAATACAGAATATAAGCACTTCCTCTAGAAAGTCACTCGCATCGATACAGACGTAGCTACTAGATAGACTAGATAGATAGATTCGATAGAGAAAATAAGATTTTATCCCCGAAATAGCCGATAAAATCACGCTAATAAGTCTGTGGTAGATTATGGATGAATAATTTTAAAATTAATAAAATGTTGAAAATGTTACCGGAGACACAATATCATAAAGTAAGCATTCTCTAACAATGCAATGTTCGAGTATATCACAAACAGCTGACTCGTCTAGAAATGTCCACAGCAGATCTAGAAATACACAAAGTCTAGGCTGCGGCTGCGATAGTAATTTCGTTGATAGATCTTTCTGAAATAGAAAAATATAATAATAATAACAAGTGATACAGTAAACAGTATTTACCATGCTCTTTTGAATCTGACGTTATTTTCTACCATGATGTCACAATGCCTAATTCGGTTGTCAGGTACTGCAAAATTTATGCCATAGAGTAACTTCAGCTGGCTCTGCTAATGACGTTATCTTGTTTATGGCGTGTTCCACCGCTCGGGGAAGTCGGGGTCTGTCGGACTCCGCTTCTAAGCTAATGAGCATATCGACTGCAAACCTGTGCCCTTTTCTCCGCCTTAACTGTGGCTTGGCTTCGTGGGAACTGATAACAGGAGTACTTTAGCAACCCGGCCGGCTTGACTAATGTATTATATGCGTGAATTGCAATTCCCCACAGGTTATAGTATTGTTAGTGTTAAGTCATTTTACTGTACAAAACATACTATGTAATATGTAATGCAATAAAGATATTGAGTATATTTTGACGACTGTCTGTCCCCTTCTCCGTCTTAAATGTGGCGGCGATGAATTTTATTTTGGCAATAAATGTGTGGCGGCTTATCAAGACACTGGGTGGGGATTGTGCTAGGCTAGGCACTGTCCGGTAAATAAATAAAAAACATGTTTAGGCTAACTAAGTACTAACAATACTAATATAGATAGATAGTAAGAAAAAATTGTTACTAATATACTAAAATTATATGAGCCAATTTTGCTTGAAATAAATTATGAATATTATTATTTATCAGCACAATCGGACCGCCAGATTTAGACAGAAAAAGATGCGATCTAATTCAAACATCTACTAACAAAATTATGTTCCGTCATTTTCATGTAAAAATCAGTTGCTTGTTGCTCTGTCTGCATTCCCCTGGACTTCAGACCGAGAGCTCCTCGTATCCTGGGCAGCAATTCGTTCACCACCACATATGATAACCGAAGATTAGTTCCTAACTCCACCACGACTATCCTTGCTATGGACATTAGGAATGCCTGTGAAGTGAGAAGTTGTAGCAATAATTGGCTAAAGTCTTAGAGCCAAATTGGCACGTAAAATTTAAAGACATCCTCTTTATTGTCTTCTGCAGATCTAAACACGAACCGTGGGGAGTTAATGTACTCTTAAATTATAATGTTAGTTTTTGAAAATTCTTTCTTATGAGAAAGAGCTCTAGCTCATCGAGATATAATTACTAATGTTAGTACTTATATCTCTAGGCACTAGCTCTAACTGGTATCATTATTAAAATTTTAGACTAAATCCTAGAAAATTTACAGACATCTACAGAATTAAGAAGCTTATTTTGAAAATATTTTTGAGAGAAAAATTTCAGCTCATTCAGCAAATGACTGTGTTTAATGTAATTAAGTGATAATGCAATTGGTAACTAGGTTTATAATACTTAAAGGTGCTCCATCACCGGGAGCATTCGCGTGTAATGTAACATTATAGATTCGACTTTGAGCATCACAATACTACTCCATGACTGACGAGCGTTCGCGGTTAATGTATCAAGATATTACACATTGTATCATTACAAGGTGCGCATTATAATAAATATTTAGATAAATATATAGGGACAATTCATACAGATTGAGCTAGCCCCAAAGTAAGTTCGAAACTTGTGTTATGGGATACTAACTCAACGATATTATATTTTATAACAAATGCATATATAGATAAACATCCAAGACCCGAGGCCAATCAGAAAAAGTTCGTTTTTCATCATGACCCGACCGGGGATCGAACCCGGGACCTCCTGGGTGGCGGTCTGGCGGTATAATGCTCGGTTTTCCTCCGTTACTGATGTAAACCGTTTTGTATCATTACAACCCTGTAATGCTCGGTTCTCCTCTCTCACTGATGTAATGCTCGAATCTGTAACGTAACATTACACGCGAATGCTCCCGGTGTAGGAGCACCTTAATTTATACAATTTGTAAATAATTGTACCTTTTTAGACATTTTCTTAGCCTCAGCACTTTGCATATCTATAGCGGGCATTGGCCTGTCTGCGGTTTGGGGGGAGTTTCGAGGACTATACGTAGAATTGGAACTGTTTATACGCAATGCCACTTCCTCCTCTGGCGGTTTACTTGTTTCTGTTTTACTCTGGAATTAGTTACATTGTGGAAACCATAGATTTATTATATACTAGCGTAAGATTGGCAATGCAAAAGAGATAGATCATACCATCACGTTGGTTGCGAGATAGATAGGCGAGACCAGTTTCCTATACACGCTATCGGACTGTATCGGCCTGACGTCAGTCGTGTTAAAAACAAATCCCACTTATTTTTACAAAATTTATGGTTTTTAAGTGTAGTTTTGGTGTTAGTTCGACGTTCCACGAAATATGGTTACCTGTGCAGTCCTTGGATGTAACTCAAACTAAAAGGAAAATCCACAAAATTATACATTGTAACGTTATACGTACATGTTTACTCTAAATAAATTTAAATTTACAATAAATAACATTTTTTTTAACAAATCAGGAAAATAATTAAAACAAAAAAATAATTAAAAAGGTTTATTAAAAAAAAATACATTTAACAAAAAAAACATTACACTATATTTACAAATTAAACATAAATACTAATTAATTAACTAAATTGCGTCATACATACGGTTCATATATTTAACTAAAATAAAATAATACTAATAAATAAAAGAATAAAATACTTAATACTAATAAATAAAATGTAGGTGCGCGGATCCCTAAATGCATTTTTTGCAATCGGCTGCATGGCGTGATGTGCGGGGGGCGTGGCTAAGTAGCCGTCCATTGTCCAGAGCGGGGATCGTGTCGTCGCCGCATTGAATTTTACCACGTTGACCAAAAATTAGACTGCGAGGCGAGAGGACGTATTCTTCTAATCTCCTCAATTATTAAATTCATTATAATTTCATACTTTAGTCACGTCTTGACTATATGAATACGAACTACATGATAATATAGGTACTATTGTGTTGTGCCAATAATAAATCCTACGTGATTTAGGATTAGATATTTCCCTAATTAGGTAAGTGGTGATTTTAAGTGTTATTTTGTGAACCGTAGTCGCATAGTTGCAATTATAAATTATGTCTATTTAATTATAATATAACGTACTGAATGCTTTCCATTTCATTCATTTCATTGTATATTGTCTAGTGTACCTTCATTGCAAACTATGCTATTTGTGCCTACGCATTTCTTTAGCCGTTTTAGTTTTTTTGTTCAGAATATTGATTAAATATAAATTAATTAGTAGATTAAAGTATACTTTAACAAGTATTACTAGCATTTCGTTCTGTTTTTTTGATTGTGTAATTAATAATTGAATCGAGTAAATTAATCTACCTACATACAGTTTTTTCTGCATACCTACTTACGTAGTTCTTGTAATCCGTCTGATTGCGATCTTAATTAGTAGCCACTTCACCTCCTACTGAAATATACCCGTCTTCTTTGCTTTGGCTTGGCTTGGGTTGGCAATTTGAGGATCGCAATCGACGGCTTTGGAAGACCGAAATAACAATTTCTTACTGGAACGTGATTTCAGGGAACGAAGTTCGGAATAACAAGGTTCGGGATAAGGAAGTCCGGGATAAGACGGGACGCGTCCAGCCCAACCATTACTTTTTGGCTACCAGCCTCCCTACCGCTGTCCACTACACCGCCAGGCCATCATCAACTTCGGCCGGCCCTCCTGCAGGGAAGTACGGAACCGCGGGAGTGAATAACCAGTCGGGATTCGAACCCACTACCCGAGTATCTATCTGTTCTGAGGGTAAACCAATAAATATTTATATTGTGCACGCTGGGTTTTAATCATTTATATACCCTACGCGACACTGGCGCCTCAACTTGGTAATTTATGGACTGGTTATTTGCTTCCGTAGTAAGTAGGTAGTTGTGTGTTGTGTGCTTTATTGTATAACGTTTTTCTTTCTTTTCTTTTTGGTTTGTGTTCTTTATTTTTATTTGCAGCTCATGTAGTTTGCTTCTTTATATAACTTCTTCTGTGCTTTATTACTTTTTAGCTTGCTATTTTGTAACAGACGGAGTTATACTATATAAAAGTAGTAATTTAGAACACTAGATCACCACTTACACAATTGATTATATTTATTTTTTTAAAAAATTTTTGGGGTTCCGTACAAATTTTTTTATTTTTTGAAATGGCTTTTCCCGTTAAATTTTTATCGTTGCAAAAGTCGGAACTTGAATATGAGGTTTTTATTAGAGGCACATCCCCGGCTCTTACAGTCCAGGACTTACGCAAACAAATTGCTAAACTCGGACCTTTGTTTGTTTCCGAGGACATTATAGAAAGTCCTTACGAGGCTGCGGAAGACCTAAAGGGCGTAGGTGAAACGCTTGCCAAAATTAAATCAAATTTAGAATCAGAGTTAGATCGTAGTTCTTTCTTGCGCACTCAGAATCTAGTCAACCACTTGTACCATCGCATCAACCGAATAATTAGCAATGATACGGTCAAGAAGCAGTACGATATCTATGTTGCAGAATTTAGGAACTTGTCCGAAATATTAGATTCTCGTAAAGATAAAGTTACGGATAACTTGAATCCTCCCTGCACTAGTGAGTCTTTAACTCCCGCGTTGCCCGTCAACATCTCTGTGACATGTGACCGTGGGGGATCAGCCGATTTGGGAAAGCTGAGATACGATGGAAAGACTTGTGTTCGAGCCTTCGTTCAGCGTATTAATGAATATTGTGACGCAAGAAATATTTCAGGACCTAAAGCATTATCCTACGCCACAGAGATCTTCACGGGTGATGCTTTGCATTGGTTTAGGAGCGTGAAGGATCGAGTGTCCTCTTGGAGCGAACTGATTGTCTTATTACAAAAGGATTTCACTCAGTCTGACTTTGACTACAGACTGCTTTCAGAAATTCGTTCTAGAACGCAAGGTGATTCTGAAAATATTACAATTTACCTTTCAATAATGTTTGGATTGTTTTCGCGCTTGTCGAAACCTATATCAGAAGACGATAAATTGGAAATAATTCTCCACAACATTAGACCTTGCTATGCAAGCACCTTAGCATCAGCTGGCGAAATTAGGACGCTCGATTCCCTACGATCCATTTGTCGTAACTACGAAAATATTCATGCCCGTCTTGCCAATTTTCGTGAACCAATTGGAGCAACTACCGAAACTCTTGCTCCAGAATTTGCTTACAATTTAAATAATAGTAAAAACAAATTTCATTATAAAAATAACACAAATAAACAAAATTTTAACCAACCTAATACTTATTCTAAATTCAGTAAACATAATAATACAAATTACAATCAAAATAAAGAATATACTAATAACTACCCAAATAAAACAAATTTAAATGAAAAATATGTGCATGCCATTGAAGCTCCTAAAGCTCGTTTTTGTCCTAGGTGTCGTGTAAACACCCACAATTTGAGACAGTGCACCGAAAATAAGGATGTGATTTACTGTTTTAAGTGCGGCCGCAAGGATGTTAAGACCCCCCAATGTCCAGATTGCAACAAAACTAACCCTACCGTTTCAAAAAACTAGTGGAGCAGAATTGTGGAAGTTCGTCGAAAAGTCATTTTGATAAAGACGATTGGCAAAATTGGCTTCGAACTATAAGTGTTTTCTTTAAGTCATATAGAACTGCCACAATTCTTAGTAAACCAATCGATGACGTTAGGCCCTATGTTACAGTGAACATAAATAATAATCCTTTCACTGGACTACTTGACTCGGGTTCAGCAGTCACTATTTTGGGTAATAATTCACATCTCTTATTACAAACCCATGGCTATAAATTGCTTACTGACCGATTTATTTTTGTAACCGCAGCTGGCGGTCAGTCTCTAAAAAGTTTAGGTTATATGAACATTCCAGTACATTTTGAAAATCAATTTCACTTGATTGAAGCTGTTGTCGTCCCAGAGATCGAAACGTCTCTTATATTAGGCGTTGACTTTTGGCAAAAGTTCAAAATTTGTCCTAAATATTTAGGTAGCATTTCTCTCGCTGCACCTAATACTGACATAAGTTTGCCCACTGAAACCATCATACATGGTTACGAAAACCTCAGCGAATCCGAAAAACTTATTGCGGACAACATCATTGACCAATATAAGGACATTTCGTTTGAGCGTAAAGGTCTTGGCAAAACGAGCCTGATTACTCATCGCATCAATACTGGAGACGCCCAACCAATACGGCAGAGGTATTACCGCATGTCGCCGGAAAAACAGCGTATTTTGGTTGAGCAGGTAGATGAGATGTTGTCTCTTGACGTGGTTGAGCCGTGCGAAAGTGCTTGGTCTTCGCCAACCTTATTAGTGACGAAAAAAAATGGTCAGCCACGGTTTTGCCTTGACAGTCGGAAGCTGAACTCAGTGACGAAACGCGACGCATACAATTTGCCGTACATCTCCGAAATTTTGGACAATCTCCGGGATGCCCGTTATTTAAGCAGCATAGATTTGTCTAAATCGTTTTGGCAAATTGAGATCCCGCCTGAAGACCGCGATAAGACCGCATTTTATGTCCCAGGTAGAGGAACACTCCAATTTAAAAGGACTGCATTTGGTTTGACCAATGCACCAGCTACCCAACAGCGTCTGGTAGACCTCTTGTTCGGCGAATTTGGTCCCAATGTTTTCGCGTACCTTGATGACATTATAATTATCAGTAGCGATTATCAAAGTCACGTGACTCTGTTGCTTAAGGTGCTGGATAAACTTAAACAAGCTAACCTCACGGTAAACTTGGAAAAGTGTAAATTTTTTCGAAGTCAACTCAGGTACCTTGGCTATGTCGTTGACGGTTGTGGACTACGTACCGATCCCGAGAAGGTGGAAGCCATCTTAAACTATCCGACACCTACTTGTCGAAAAGATCTCAAACGCTTTCTCGGGACAGCTACTTGGTATCGTCGCTTTGTCCCCAATTTCAGTACAATTGCCGGCCCATTAAACAGGTTGACTTCCTTGAAAAAGGGTACACCCCCGTTCAGGTGGACTACGGAGGCTGATGTTTCCTTTCAGAAACTTAAGGAGTGCTTAGTGTCTGCTCCTGTTCTGGCTTGTCCTGATTATAGCCAAGCATTCGAGGTTCACACCGACGCGAGCAACTACGGTGTTGGCGCTATGCTCACCCAGACCAAGAACGGAAAGGAACATCCCATTGCCTACATGAGTCGATCCTTGACCTCTTCTGAGCGAAATTACAGTATCACGGAGCGTGAAACTTTAGCCGTGATCACTGCGTTAGAACATTGGCGATGTTATTTGGAGAACGGAAAAACCTTCACTGTCTATACAGATCACAGTGCCTTAAAATGGTTCCTTTCTCTTAATAACCCAACCGGTCGATTAGCTCGATGGGGAGTACGTTTGTCCTCTTTCGATTTTGAAATTAAGCACCGACGTGGAGTTGACAACGTCATACCCGATGCTCTTTCCCGGGCCATTCCAGTTAGTGCCATTTGCTCTTCTGATATATCGGACACTAAAGACGAATGGTATAAAACTATTTTCAACGGTTGCCTTACTAAACCACAAAATTTTCCAAATTATTTAATTAAAGACAAACTTTTATATAGGCTTTCAAAAGGTAAATACGATTTAAATAATGAATTTTCGTGGAAAATTGTAGTCCCAGCAGAATTGCGTGAACAGGTTCTCATCGAAAACCATGCAGACCCAACAGCCGCACACTTAGGCATTTTTAAAACTCACCATCGTCTTATGCTTCGGTACTTTTGGCCAGGCATGCACAAGGATGTCGTCAGGTTTGTTGGTTCTTGTCAAAAGTGTCTCGAGTACAAGACGTCTAACCATCAAACATTAGGTGTTATGGGTCGTCCTAAGCAGTGCTCACGTCCTTGGCAGATGATCTCAATAGATCTCATGGGCCCCTTGCCCACTACTCGTAAGCAAAATAGCTACATCCTAGTTATCACTTGCTGTTTTTCTAAATTTTGCCTAATTTATCCAATTAAAAAAGCAACTTCTGCTATAATTATTAAAATTTTGGAGGACTTAGTTTTCTTGGTACATGGAGTTCCACAAACAATATTTTTAGATAACGGATCTCAATTTATTAGCCGTGACACAGCTACATTTTTCAAAAAGTATAACGTCCCAAATATATTTTTTACACCTAAGTATACGCCACAAGTAAATACCGTAGAGAGATACAACAGGACAATTATCACTTGCATTTCCACTTTTGTTAACAATGACCACAGAACTTGGGACATCTATATTCCAAAAGTACAGTTTGCCATCAATAACTTTGTGAATGAGGCTACTGGTTTCACGCCATCGTTTTTAGTTTATGGCCGAGAACTTGTTGTCTGTGGCACTCACTACACAGATGCAGAGATCCTCTTCCTGCCACGGGATATTTACGCCGAAAATTTAGGTTGTCTATCCACCATATTTGATGACGTACAGGCAAAGTTATGGCATGCGCATGAAAAAAATACCGCACATTATAATCTACGCCGTAAACCAGCCGAGTTTCAGGTAGGAGACGTAGTGATGAAACGCGCGTTTGTTCTAAGCGATAAAGACAAATATTTTAGCAAAAAACTAGCACCAAAGTTTATTAAATGCCGGATCACTGCGAAAAAGTCACCTTTAGTTTACGTCTTGGAAGATATGTCAGGTAAAAACGTAGGTACATGGCACATTAAAGATTTAAAATTAACTGGTTTAAACAAATAATATTTTTTATAATATATACAAGAAGGGGGTCGGACATTTTAAATAGTCACTACTAATGACTTCACTATACTTCAAAGTTAGTTATTAATTAATGAGTCTAAGATAAACGGGCCGTACAGCTAGTGCACCGTGTCCGCCAGAGCCAGACTTGAGTCGTCTAAGATAAACGGGCCGTACAGCTAGTGCACCGTGCCCGCCAGAGCCAGACTTGAGTCGTCTAAGTTAAACGGGCTGTACAACTAGTGCACCGTGCCGCGCCAGAGCCAGACTGAGCTGCGAGTCGCCGTGCACCCCTTTTATAGCTGCTGCGCCGCACCGGTCGAGTAGTGGGGTGGTAGGGCGCTTGATGACGCGGCCTGTGCACGTGTTGTTTTTCTAGGCAACAAGTCTCGACTTGTGTTTTTGACGATGCCGTCATATATCATAAATAATTTACATTTTTATTAAGTTATTTGGAGTGGACTGTACCGTAACGTTGTCTTTTGGGGTAATTTCGCGTAATTTAACATCATTTAATCAGCATTTCATTTGTACGGGTTACCAGTTCATAATATAACAGGAACCTCTCTTATTGTTAGTGTGTGTCAATATTCTTTAAAATAGTTTATTGTTACTTTTATGTTTGCGTGAAGTATGAAATATTTGAATGAAAGTGTTAATACAAATAATTACTTATTGCTTGAGTGCGGATTTTATTAAAAAGGAATAAAATCCTTGGTGACGCGAGGGGGTAATGTAACGTTATACGTACATGTTTACTCTAAATAAATTTAAATTTACAATAAATAACATTTTTTTTAACAAATCGGGAAAATAATTAAAACAAAAAAATAATTAAAAAGGTTTATTAAAAAAAAATACATTTAACAAAAAAAACATTACACTATATTTACAAATTAAACATAAATACTAATTAATTAACTAAATTGCGTCATACATACGGTTCATATATTTAACTAAAATAAAATAATACTAATAAATAAAAGAATAAAATACTTAATACTAATAAATAAAATGTAGGTGCGCGGATCCCTAAATGCATTTTTTGCAATCGGCTGCATGGCGTGATGTGCGGGGGGCGTGGCTAAGTAGCCGTCCATTGTCCAGAGCGGGGATCGTGTCGTCGCCGCATTGAATTTTACCACGTTGACCAAAAATTAGACTGCGAGGCGAGAGGACGTATTCTTCTAATCTCCTCAATTATTAAATTCATTATAATTTCATACTTTAGTCACGTCTTGACTATATGAATACGAACTACATGATAATATAGGTACTATTGTGTTGTGCCAATAATAAATCCTACGTGATTTAGGATTAGATATTTCCCTAATTAGGTAAGTGGTGATTTTAAGTGTTATTTTGTGAACCGTAGTCGCATAGTTGCAATTATAAATTATGTCTATTTAATTATAATATAACGTACTGAATGCTTTCCATTTCATTCATTTCATTGTATATTGTCTAGTGTACCTTCATTGCAAACTATGCTATTTGTGCCTACGCATTTCTTTAGCCGTTTTAGTTTTTTTGTTCAGAATATTGATTAAATATAAATTAATTAGTAGATTAAAGTATACTTTAACAAGTATTACTAGCATTTCGTTCTGTTTTTTTGATTGTGTAATTAATAATTGAATCGAGTAAATTAATCTACCTACATACAGTTTTTTCTGCATACCTACTTACGTAGTTCTTGTAATCCGTCTGATTGCGATCTTAATTAGTAGCCACTTCACCTCCTACTGAAATATACCCGTCTTCTTTGCTTTGGCTTGGCTTGGGTTGGCAATTTGAGGATCGCAATCGACGGCTTTGGAAGACCGAAATAACAATTTCTTACTGGAACGTGATTTCAGGGAACGAAGTTCGGAATAACAAGGTTCGGGATAAGGAAGTCCGGGATAAGACGGGACGCGTCCAGCCCAACCATTACTTTTTGGCTACCAGCCTCCCTACCGCTGTCCACTACACCGCCAGGCCATCATCAACTTCGGCCGGCCCTCCTGCAGGGAAGTACGGAACCGCGGGAGTGAATAACCAGTCGGGATTCGAACCCACTACCCGAGTATCTATCTGTTCTGAGGGTAAACCAATAAATATTTATATTGTGCACGCTGGGTTTTAATCATTTATATACCCCACGCGACAACATATATCTTGCTTGCACACATGTAATTCCACGCACATGTATTTTGTTTTTGGTCTCGCCTTAATCAAACCAAAGCCGATAGGTACGCTAGTATATACTAAATCTATGGTGGAAACACAGTCATATCTTTACATACTATAAAATGAAGTCGCTTCTCGCTGTCTGTCTGTCCCATCCCCACGTCTGTCCATATGTATGCTTAGATCTTTAAAATTACGCAACGGATTTTGGTGCGGAAATATTTGATGACAAACCAAGGTGAGGAACTTAGTAAATTAGTTATTTGGTGTATGCACCAGACGTATTTTTGCACAAACCAGGATGAGGAAGTTAGTGAATAATTACTTGAATGCACCAGACGTATTTTTGCACAAACCAGGATGAAGAAGTTAGTGAATAATTACTTGAATGCACCAGAGGTATTTTTGCACAAACCAGGATGAGGAAGTTAGTGAATAATTACTTGAATGCACCAGACGTATTTTTATTTATTGATGAAGTGTTTTTTTCATTCGATATCAGCGATTTTTATATGATTGTAATAAAACATCTCCGATGGCATTTTATCAATAGAAGAAAGAGTGAGAAGGAATATGACAAATTACCTTATTGGTTTTGCTTGCTACAGGCAGTTCATTCAATCGAATAAGCTCATCGAGAATTGAGTATAGGTATTTAAACAATAACCCAGTACGTGTACATTCCCGTGACGGAGGTGCTTGTAAAGGACCATAACCTTCTACAGGGAATCTGAAATAGACACAGTTTAGCTAATTGCAATAGCGTCTGGGTTAATAAAAATAATACGGATTGTGTTGCAACTGTTGAGACATTGTCTTTTAGACTTAGCACAGAACATCATGAGGTTTTTAATAATAGTATATCACGAACGTGAAGTCACTAAGTCGATGTTGGCAATCAAAAGTTGCTTGATGAAGATTGTAGTATTGTACCTTTAAATGTAGGTATATATGTATACTAGTATATTAATACGCTTTTTTTTTCTCTTCATTTATAGTGTTATTAATCTTTAATTATTTGTGTTTTTTTTTCGTCATCAAATATTACAGATATTTTGTATTAGTTTTATATTTTCTGTCATTGTCATTTGTATCTTATTAATACCATTTTAAAAGAGCAAGTGCTAAGTTTCTTGCCAGTTTCTTCTTAGCACAAATCTGCCGTCTGAACTGGTGATAGGAAAAAATTGTGACGATTCGAAAGAGCTTATATTAGGCCTATTTGAATTAAAATAATTTTGAATTTGAATTTGAATTTGTGGTCACTGTAATTTAATTTGCTCCTCTGCATTCTTAACTGAATAATAAAACTTTTGAATATGAAACTAATATTATAAATGAGAAAGTGAGTTTGTTTGTTAATCCTTCACGGTTTGACTAAGCAGCGGATCATTATGAAAATTTGTATACATATTGTCAGGGGTACAGAGCCCAACATAGGCTAATTATTACGCGGGTAACAGCTAGCATGTTATAATCGCTTCCAAAGAAGGCTATCTGTTGCGTTTCTAGCGGCACTTTTCAACAGGCCATTTACGTCGAAGTGCTGGTAGAATTAAGGACGTGCAAAGTATTTCCTGTAAGCTCGTTCGCACACAAGGCGACGCAAGTCTCCGATACTCGGCGATTTTAGTATCCAAGCGACTACCGCCATACAAGTCCATTGAGGTTCGTACGTACACTCGCGTCGTTGGATGCTAAAATCGCCGAGTATCGGAGACTTGCGTCATCTTGTGTGTGAACGGGCTAAATCTTCTTGCAAAATAAATGTTTTTATGTGGGATGCTGGTAAGAAAGTCTTATTACTTACACAAAAGGTACATGACCGAAATTAGCATATAGATGCTCCTGCATAGCTAAGGATACTGCTGGAAAATAAGCTATGCCAGATCCATGAGCTACTTTGTCAAAGGCTATACCCATTGAGACACCATTTCTGGAAAACAGAAATAAATTAAATGAATAAAGTACTCTGACGTCAAAGATTGTTAACTAAAGTCATGTTATTTTTAACTTCCCTAAGTTGCTGTTAAACCATGTAGCTGAATGGAGAGGAAAAAATTCTACATAACAAAATGACGTCACATCTCTGATGAAAAACCAGCCTTACCAAACATGATCCCTACATTATGTCTTCTGAATAGCAGTGATTAACAATAATTATAGATTGATAATACCTAAATCTCGAGGGAAAAGTCTTGAATCAGAACGACAGCCGGGATTAATAATAATTTTAGATTGATAATATCTAAATCTCGGGGGAATAGTCTTGAATCAGAACGAAGTGGTCAAACAAAATAGTTTTTTTTTTTTTTATATTTTTTAAATGGACATTTTGTAGCCAGATCGCTGCAATCTTGTGATACTTCACCGCACAGTTGCGGGAGCGAAAGGATCTCACCGCTTAGAAGATTATTTCATCATGTTTAATTGTTCACTGTGAACATTGACATATTTCTTTATTTTTAAGGCGAGTGATTTTCTAGACGGGAGGCCTACGCCTAATATAGGCTGGTATGATGACGATAATCATACCTAAAATATTCAAGAGTTCCTTTATCCAAGTCTATACACGATCCTATGACATCCCCTGGTAGCCAAGCTTGACCGTAAGAAGAGGTGGCCACGTTCCAACTGCGGACTCTACCTCCATCATAAGCATATGACTGTGCTGTATCACCGATACCTGTATCCATGGAGAACGTACAGCTAGCTGTGCACCAGCCAATCTGCAAATTATAGAAAGATCCTATAGGTTCGGGACAAGCCTACTGTTCACACGATCTCATTGTGTTTCCTGTAGACACAGGATTAACAACGGATTGACAGTACCTCAAATTGACAAAAAGCAATGAAGCTTAACTGACGTCCCGGGTGAGAAACTAAAGCTGTTTTAGAAGTCACAAAGAATATAATCAGAAAGAAATTAGATGGAGTGAAAAAGAAAGAAAAAAAAGCAGGGGAACAGTATGGCTTCTTGCAGTCGGTGGAATTAGATTTCGTCACTGCGCCAAGGGATTATAGAACTGAGAATTTGGGTACATCTCACTATCCCCAGTTATGAATTCCTATTATGACGTGCAGAAGTATTTCCTGTGCATCTACTTGCAAACTAAATGTTTTTTTAAAATTGAATATCCTTTAATGGAGATTGTAACCTTAAAATCATTTTAGCGTCTTAATTTTTACCTGCATAATTCCTTTCGTTCCAAGTTGCACTTCATACATCCATTTCCCACCAAAGACGCAAGCAGTTGCTCTTATTGTCGCGAAACTAGACAGACCTTGGACACTGACCCTCTCATCACCGACCAATACTAATCTTCCTGTACCTAAAAATACTTGTTTATTAGAATAATCAAAGGATCTACTCTGCAGAATTTTTAAAATTACTCCTGCATGTTTGTCCTGTGTGCAATGCGATAAAGTAAAAAAAAAAATTAAGTTTAAAATATCGTAAGGAGACGGTATCTCTGTGATGGAATGATTATTGATTGATATGGTGTAGGTATATTGCTAAGAAACGGACAATAGGATCGCACTGTGCGACCCCGGCATTGGTGACCGTTGCCCGTTGTAGTTGCATGTCGGTTGCAGACGCTAAGAAATCGACCGGGCCTGTCCTTCACGCACTGCATCCTCATGTTCTTCGCTCTGAATTCCTTTAACTAATTAAATTCTTTTCATGCTTTCTTTTTTAAAATAAGACGATTCGTATCATTCATCAAAACCTCACCAGTGGTAGCGTCGAAGACAACAATTTTTGGACCAATTCTACCTGGTCTCTCATCTGACTCTGGAGTCTGAAATAAGTAGTAATACATTTGAACACATAAACGTACAGTCAGGTGCACGTTGAGCTTTACACTTGCAATATAAGGCTCCTCTTGACTGTACACGGTTTAAAACCACGAACTTCTCCTAGTTCGTATTAATATACCCTATTATGTTAAGCTGTTGGCTTTGTCGATACACGTCAGGCGTTAAGCCAGTCCGTGAGCAATAGCATGATCCAGATATTCCATTTCATGAAGAGCGTTCGGCTATGAATATTGTAACGTTCATAATGCACATTGTTAATGTGTGCGTAACCTCGGAAACGTTTGTAAAATCTGTCACGTAGTCATAAACAATGTGCATATGCACGCCGTGCACGTGGAATAGAATATCTGTAAGACTGGCATCATCTAACCAGCAGTTGACACTGATTGCACGAATTACACTAAAAGAGGAACATAATCACTCACTTCTATAACAATTGGGAATATCTGTAAGACTCACATCATTTAACCCGCAGTTGATACTGCACGAATCACACTAAGAGGAACATAATCACTCACCTCTATAACAATTGGTGTATTCTTCTTCCCTGATTTAGATTTGCTTGCAACAGATTTAGCATCTATCAATTTCGGTAGATTGTCTTTTATATGGCTCACATATTTAGTTCTCCTGTACGAAAAAAACTAGATGTAGCATCCTGGTCGTAGTGACCGCGACGCGCGACCGCACCCCGTGGCACCGGTCGAGCCACGGTGTCGCGGGGTTAGCACTCTATTTAAATCCTTTAGAACCGCAAGAAGCAATCTTGCTTTTATTACTGGTTGCGGAAAACAGAAACGCTTTCACATACGGTTCTGGTAATCGCTCTAGTCTTCTACGTCGTATGAGTGATAGGGATCATGTCCACGAGCGAGAGAATGGTGACGCTAGTATCGTCGTGCCACCAAATCCTGTCCTGTCTTAAGCTCGAACCCAATAAGTGATTTCGATCCTTTTTTTCCTACGCCAGATTGCAAAAGTCACATTACGCGTCTTTATAATTAATCAAAGTAAACCAATTAATACTTTTGTTAAACATAGATAGAAGATTGAGATCCCATTTTGGATTCCAGCGTTAGAACGTGTCTCCACACGGCAAATTCATCGTCGCGATGAAATCTATATAAAATACGATACTATCGTTGCGATTCTCTCGCTCGTGAAGATGGTCCATAAAAAGATAGGATGCGGGAATCCGCATGCGGTCTATTACCATGCGGTTTCCCGCGTGACTTTTTTTTATGCCACAAAGGTGGCAAACAAGCATACAGCCCGCCTGATGGTAAGCATCACCGTAGCCTATAGACGCTTGCAATACCAGGGGTATCACTCACGCGTTGCCAACCCTCCCAACTGACTGGAGAAGTCCTTATGCCTGACGGCGTACGGTGCAAGGCGTACGGCGTAAGGCGTAAGGAGAGGAGTAGGTCGCATGTCGCATCAAAACGTGTTCAACAAAAACCCGGCGCAGACATGCCGTATGCCGCTTGGTTGCCTGCGCTGCGCCTTGCGGGTCATAACAAAATGTATAAAAGTGATGGGCTATGTAAATTATACTGAAGCCACCCGGCGCAGACATGCCGTGTGCCGCTTGGTCGCTTACGCCGCGCCTTCGCAGTACGACGTTACTGTATAATTCAGGCCTTACAAGACAGTTCTATCAGCATTCTCCTTCATGACCATGTCGTTGCCAAAGACACGTCGAATGGTGTCGTGAATCTCCCCCTTTTCCGACGAGCTGCTGCACACACCAAACATGGATCGAAGCATGTTCATCATTATATGATTACCTGTTAAAAAAAATACAGGAAAAAAACAATTAACATATAGCTATTTGACGACCGTCGTGGCGTAATGGTTACCATGCCGGTCCGCCACCCAGGAGACCCGAGGCTTGGATGTTTATCTTTATAAGAATTTGTTAGAAAATGTAGTTGAGTTAGTATCCCATAACACAATTTTCGAACTTGCTTTGGGGCTAGCTTCTGTGTGGTTTGTCCATATATTTATTTATTTATCTAAGTCAATTAATGAACTACAAAGTCATGCGCTATCTCTTTTATTAAAATGTGAAATAAGCGAGAAAGCGTGAGATCCAAATTTGATTTTATTTTCATTATGGGAATACTCTCTGGATTTTAATGGGTTAAATTTACTTGTACAGACAACCAATAAATGAGGTGAGCAGGGTAGAGAACTAAGAACAAAGACTTTGACGCTAATAATTTAAGCATCCTTATAACAACTTTAAACTTTGTAATTTATTTATTTATTTATTTTTTTTATTTATTTATTTATTTATTTCAGGCAACAAAATTTTACAAATTATTGGCCCATATAATATATACCTTACAGACTAACATATATACAATAATAATAAAATCACTAACACTAAAAAAAAATAATTAAAATCGCTTTGGCGATGTGAAGCGTGCGGTGTCAGCTGGCAGTCGACCTCGGAACTTCCGGTATACGACTCCCTGCGGCCAGAAATCCTCTTTCATGAAAGTCTCCAAGTGATGATTGGGTACCCTCACCACAAAAGAACTAAAGTTCACTTTGTGACGAGACTCCAACGGCTCGACCCTCAGAGTGAAAGCGGATTTCTTTCGGATGTAGTCTACGACATCTTCAACTTTCGTAGACCAGTGCAGTCTAGACACATACAGCTGCGTCGCTCGTACTTCAGGACGCAGAGCATGTTCTGGTGCAGTCGGTGCGGTGCCAAGGTGATTACGGCTGGCGGGCTTCCTCCTCCTTCTTTCAACTTTGCTAAAACCCTCCTCGTCGCATCGGACTTTCGGCTGACACTGTGTTAGTGCCAACTTCTGTTGGTTTTTCCCCGGTGGTTTAGTCCGCCTAGGTGGTGCGGCGGCAGCGGCGGCATAAGCGCGGGACACGGGACTCGTATCAGCGTTTTTCTTCGGCTCGGGGACGGAGCGGACAGCGGCGTGCGGGGAGACGCACTCCGCAACAGCGGGCGACGAGCATTCCAATTTTGCTGACTCAAAACTGCAAACTTGCGCTCCGCGACGCGTGTTGACATTAGAAGTCACAGGTGACCTACTTACCGAATCATTACGTTTTAGCGATAATAATTCGGTACGCAAATCGGAAATGGTAGTTTCCGACGCCTCTAATTTCAACATGACGTCGGCCATGCTTGCCTTCAGGGCTGTGATGTCTTTCAGCAGCCGGGTCACGTCAACGTGGTCAAACGAGACTGGAGGCAGCTTATGCAGCTGCTTAGCCACGAACGCAGGCACGTCGTCAGGGTCGGTCTCCTTCAACAAGGTGATGATATCCTGGAGACTTCTTTCACCTTTTTCGTCCCTCCTGCGAGACGGCATTCGGTCGGCCTTGCCGAGCGTCTGGTACAACAGCACCTTGCCACTGCAAATCTCCGCTTCAGTGAAACTGGACTTGCAGATCTGCATGATGCTGACCTCGTCCATAGTGTCAATGGCATGTTGTATGAATGCCAGCAACTCGTTGGCTATGAGTTGTTCGGAACCCATAGCAGCACGTTTTCGGGCAGCGGCTAGGCCGCGCAATTCGCGAAGTAATTAAACAAATTATTTCATAACTGTGCAAGTTGCAAACGCGACCATTTCTGAGCGCGCACTGCAATGCACTCCAATGTAATTACCATGGAAGTAATAAGTACGTACACAGTACTTATTACTTCCATGGTAATTACACAATACAATATGAATACTATGTATAATAATGTATATATACTATTGATAAATAAAAACTTGAATAAATCACTTCACTTAATATTTAGAACACATGAATCATTATACGGCCCTCCTCATCTCTTTCATTGGCTGACGGTCCGCGTCGTTTTACTAAATAATGTTTTATAAACGTACAAACTTGCATGAACTTCGAAATTGTCTAAAACCAAGGAGGTTCAGCGGACAAGATAATAATAATAATTAAAATGATTAAAATAATAACTACTTACAATATTAATCAGTCCATAATATCATAAATAATTTTTAAAATATTAATTAAACAGGCGTTGTCAAGGAATAGTTCGTAAAATGACATTATATTTGACATTTTTCATTCTTAAGGTGATATTACACGAGAGATTATTATCTATACCAAAGAGTAAAATAATATTAGAAATGCAATAATAAATGATCACAATAATCTGTGATTACACTATCTAAAGTCGCTATCACTATCTAAAATCTAATGTCCGTATAATAAGATTTTTTATTTTACTTGGTCATTCATTAGTAGGATAAAACATGGATAAAACCAAGTAACTTTCTTCAAATGTTACATTAAAATTGAATTATTGTAACGAAAATTTCCATTATGTAGCTGCCACAGCGTGTTATATAATTTTAGCGCGTAGCATGCCGTCGTAACATGTAGCAAGCAGCTGTAGATCGTTGCATTGGCCGTGGCGCGTAGCATGCGGCCGTAACATGTAGCATGCAGTCTAGAGTGTAGCATATCGTCTTAAGAGGGCGCACCCAAATCAACGCAACTCAAAATCGAAGCGTGTTATTTTACGAAACTACTGAGCCACGAACATGAGCGTGCGCCGGCGAAGACAAATGATTTTGATACTTTTATGATAAGACTTCACTATTTAATATCGAAGTTCATGTGATTTTAGCTACAGACCTATTTCTATGTAGAACATAAGTATTGTTATTATGTAATTGAATTTTTTTTCGACATTCTTCATGTCTCGTTTGGAAATAAATACAAATAATGTATCTTTACTCGTGTATTAATGCATAAGGATTATGGAGAAGTATAACAATAAAGTACTCATAATAGATATAGGTACATATAATTATTTGTATTAGTTTCTAATTGGCATACATAGACTCTACCATCTATCTACCAATTCTGGTAAAATACATTTCTTGTAAAATTTCACCAATTTCGATTCCATCTTTGATGACAAAAATTCGTCATCTCTTTTAATTCTGGCAGTCTTCAGACGAAATTGGGGCCCAAAAAAACCTTGCAATTCGATTTTTTTTGCCATATTTGGAGAGTTATGATATTGGTCTGTAATGCACAGTACAAAATCGTGTTATTTTTTATCCATACGGAAATAAAAGCAAAAATTTTAGAAAACAAATTTTGATTTTGTGAAATTTTCAACAAAAATTCAATTAAAATATTTTAAAAAGGTCTTGCTAATTTCGTAAATACTTCATTTGAGTAAGATCTACAATTGTTTTCTATCCAAAAAAGGAAAAATAATTGCTCTAAGTTACTCCATTGCAGAAAAAAAGCCATAATTAAAAGCATCAGCAGGTAGCAGTTTTTGAAAAAATTGCGAAATTTTAGAAAATTTTGCTCCAGGACTAAAACTATGCATTTTTCACAATGTTTTCTACACCTATATGTATTAAATTACATACATTACCTACAATGTGAGACCAATCGCAGCTCTATTGATACCATAGGAGCCAAGCTGTGGCTCTTCATATATAACCTAATTTTACCAAACATTGAAATTTTCAAGTTTTACGTACTTCGCGAAATATTGGAAAAAACCACGTAACCTACGAAGAACCGTCACTGAAAATACTTTGTAGTAGATTTAACTAGCTTTTATTAGACCTCATAGCGAAGTTTGTGAGACTAACGGTTCACCCACAATCTCAAAAAAAACGAAAAAATTAACAAATGGGTTATAAAGAGAAATGATTCTTTGGTTGGGATTAGGATTCAATTCCATCACCAGGATGGTTTTCATTTTGAAGAAGATGAAAAGTACGGGCTCTTGTTTTTCTTCCTCTTCGTGTCCTCCTTCATCATACGGACTGAAACATATGAAACAGCAATTTTTTTTTCGATTTCGCAATAATCGACCTCCTTAGTAGAACTTGTCATATATTATAATTTATAACCATTATATTAATTAAAGGCCTTTTAGCCCTTGCTTTATTTAAATTTTCAACATTTCGTCTTTTTCTTTTTTTAGATAAAAACTGCTTATTTTTGTTCCCCATACTCTGAAACATATTATGTTGTTGTCACTAAAAAAGTAAATAGTTCGTCGTCATATCATCAAAAAGTCATATTTTACTTACCAAAGTATCTAGATTGTCGGTCGCGCTACACGGTTTGCACTGCGTATGGGCACAAAAATTACGTGAGGTCAATCCTGCGCCGGAGCGACGTGACCTCTCTCCGCAGAGCCGGCGGCTGGACTGAGTCGTAATAAAAGACGCGCGCGGTTTTATAGTGGTTTTATGGCTATATTAAAAAATTGGTAGAAAAATAATGGTAAACATTTATCATAAATTTTGGAGCCTAGATTTTAGGGAATACCTTTATCTCTTAGATGATGATAATATTGACATAAAATAACTAAGATTTAATGGTGAAAACAAACATAACAACGACTTGACTTTCTTCGTAATTTCACTTAGTTTGGATGTTAATATCTTATTTATGTAACAAAAAATTACAAAAATGTTCTACTAACTATATGCTTAAGTATATTTGCGGTTAGATTTTATAATTTATTTCTTACAATTGGCAGCATTACGGGGATATTTTGACATCCGAAGTTGGCACTGAACGTGAAATCGAGAAAACACTGTTCGGTTATCACGATAGCATTCATAAATATTCCATTACATGACAAAATGTTTTCTACTAACTATTTAGGCAACAATATTGTCTAACATTTTGTGTAATTCATAAGTCTGTTAGAAAAGTTTTTTATAGATATTAAGAGCTTCGAAAAGTTCAGTTTTCGCTAAACTGAGCTAACGCCTGTGTGCGCCCTCTTAATATGACTGTAACAAATAGCCGTAGCATTGACTACGGCGCGTAGCGTACCGTCTAGCGCGTAGCATGCCATCGTAACGCGTAGCATATTAGACCGTGGCGCGTAGCATACGACGTTTGTAACTATACCATTGGATTCGAAACCTTTATGTACTATCAAACAAAAGTTAAATACTTTCTTTTAAGAACTGGCTACGGGACGTTTGAGGAATTAATGGGGTACTGATTCAGCGAGCCTAGACCGCGTCATCGCTTTTCATCAGGTGACACAACGGTCTGCTGACCAGTCATACATAAAAAAAACCTACTTATTTATTGTTATAATAACAAAACAATACATTTTTATTATCCGCTCGCCGAGGCAGATATTACGATAGTTTCCAAGTTGTGACACTTTTCGCAAAGCTCCTTTGTTTGTTTACCCTGTTTTTATTGAATAACAACTCATCATTTTTCTTATCGGAAACCAATACAATAGATATTAATTTTTTTTTTGCTGAATACTTTTAAAAATGAGGCCAGATTTTCCGAGCGCTTTACTTTATAAAAACTTCGTCAAAATCGAATGTTTTTCGACATTTATTTTTAATACTCTTTCAAATAATTGAAAATGTTTTAAATGAAATACATTGTCTAGTTTTGTTTAAAATTTAAAAAAATGAATAAAAAATGGTATATTTTTTATCCAGAAATCTATGACGTAGATGTACAACTAAGGTATTACGTTTTTAAAACATTCTTCATCCACGACCTGCCATTCAATAAAATTGCGTTTTTAATGAAACTAAAAACTAAACTAACATTAAAAATTAAACTAAAACTAATGTTAAAAATTAAAAAGACTGGTTCCATTTGGCAGCTTTGCAGCAGACAAAGCTTGCAGCGCAGCGTTACCACAATTAACTCATGTGGCGTTACATCGCTGAATGGTGATAGAAATGCGTTGATCGAAGTAACTGCCAGCCTTTGGGTCATTTGTGCTTTCTCGCAGCCGTCTGGCGGTTTCCTTAAATATGACTATTTAATTCTGTGTAATTTTGAAATGAAAATTCTGTGTAATTTTGCCTAGGTCGTATTCTTGAATTTCTTTACTTTACAAGACAACACAGAATATACCTTATTTGCAATAGCTGCACATACAAAAAATCCACAGACTTTAAGCAGTACGCAAGAATCTTAGTAGGTACATTGAAAATGTACCATTTAGTAGTGTTGGATTTCAACTTAAATAAAAAGAATACTTGAAAAGATTCGGGACAAGCCCACCACACATTCCCACCACTGTGTCTCCTGTGTAGCCAGGATCAACAACGGCGACCTCAGATAGACAATAAGCAATGAAGCTTATTGACGTCCCGGGGAATAAACTACAGCAGAGCTGTCTTGGAACTCACAACGAATTTAATCAGAAAGAAGATAGTCGGAGTAGGAAGTAAAAAGATTATCGGACCTGTTTATTGGATTCACACACATGAGCGAGAGAGCGCGCTCTCTTGTCTATATGTCTTACTTTTCTCTCTGGTGTGAATCCAATAATATCGCTGATATCGCTCGAGCGATACTCTGTGGCGATAGTTTTAAATTAGTGATGTACACAATACAAAAGTAGTGTTGTAATACTGAACTGAATCTATTGATATAACGCCATTATTTTATAAATTCAACAAGAACTAGACGGTTATGATCGACTGTACGTTATAAACATCATGTTAGGTATGTGAGCGAGTCTTTATCGAAATCGTAAATGTCGTTAAATGTATTAAATTGTAATATAAATTTCATTATTTTTCCAAACTTATTCGATAAAAAAAAACTACCAACCGATTTTCAAACTTTCAACGCAATAATGTGTCTCGATAATTCTGCGCCTTTTGAGCCCTCGTCTGACCCCGTAGCCCTAAATTTCTAGAAGTTATCGTTGATTTTGTGTATTTCGTGAAATCCCATAAACATTTTCAATGTTAAAAAGTAAAAGTACAATTAAAAATTCGGTGAATATTCGGTGGTGGAAAAAATAATAGTAGGTAAATATTATCAATGTTCGTAGTGTCATGTCTGGTCAATGGAGGATGTGGAGGAGCCTACAGCATACATATGGCTTTTAATTATCCTCCATTATACGAGGGCTGTTGTTTGCATAATTAATATTACTCAGAGTTGAGGATGAGGTTGTGGTGCAAGGTACAGCGTTATAAAAATATTAAAAACAAAAATAAATACTTACCTTACTTCCTTACAAACATAAAGTCTATTCAGTGAGATAGGGGCCCAAAAATATATAAGAATGATTACACTTAAATTATTAATAAAAAAATATATAAATATATACTATACAAACGTTCACCCTACTTTTCGGTTCTTTAGGGGGTGATTTTCGGTATTGACACGATCCTATGTCCTTTCTTGGGTCTCTAACTATCCGCATAACAAATTTTATTTTAATCGGTTCAGCTGTTTTAACGTGAAGACAGACAAACAGAGCTTACTTTCGTATTTATAATATTAAGAAAACATTGTTACGGATGGCTGTAATTGAGTAAGAAAATAGTAAGAATATAAAAATTTTGAATTAAAAAAAGATGAGGAGACTAAAGAGAGTGAATAACAAGCAAAAAGATTTAAAAATAAACAATTAAAACATATAAAAATATAAAGTTTTATGAAAAAGGAAGTCTGCCACAAGTTGGCCACAAGCATTCCTCGCTTACACTGGGACCACGGCCTTAGCTTTCAGGCATGTCGTAATATTAAACAAATTACATTATAAAATAAAGCAATATGATAAGACAAGGTCACAGATTATATATAGTTACAACGTAATAGATGTGGTAATCAAGACGTCTTTTATGAGTGGGCTCCTGTGCTCAACATCCGATTTGAGCGTAACCTCAGTCGTCTTTTGTATAAAGTATTTATGGTTAGTTTTGTTTTAATTTAATTTAACTTAATGTAATTTTGTTCATTTAATTATAAAACAATTCAATTTGCATGCTTAGTCGACGACCTCCGTGTCGTAATGGTAACCACGCCAGACCGCCACCCAGGAGGTCCCGGGTTCGATCCCCGGTCGGGTCATGATGAAAAACGAACTTTTTCTGATTGGCCTCGGGTCTTGGATGTTTATCTATATATGTATTTGTTATAAAATATAATATCGTTGAGTTAGTATCCCATAACACAAGTTTCGAACTTACTTTGGGGCTAGCTCAATCTGTATGAATTGTCCCTATATATTTATTTATTTAGTAAAGTAATGGCAAAACATGTTGTTCATGCATCATATAAACATACTAGCTTTTTTGCACGCGACGTCGTCCGCGTGAAGTTCTGGACCGACCTGTTCCCGTGGGAACCACATTGAATTTCGGGAAAAGCCTATGTCACTCCCTGATAATGTAGCTTTCTACTGGTGAAAGAATTTTAAATTGGTCCAGTATTTTCGGAGCCTATTCAATGCAAACAAACAAACAATCAAATCTTTCCTTTTTATAATATTAGTCTAGTACTTATAGAAGTATAGATAGATTTTATAGTACCATGTTTTAAGCGAATAAATATTTCTTTCTTTCTTAAAAATATTTTTATTTACTCATAATAAAAAAACCGGGCAAGTACGTGTCGGGCCACGCACAATGCATGGTTCCGTATTGACCACGCATTTCTTGCTTACAATGCCATAACAATGACATTTGAACGCTTTCGTCAAAGAAATTTTACTTCATAAGTTCGTCGGCTATTACTCTGTAACTAGTAGAGCCCATATAACCGTTATAGTTTTCCTTGTAGGTTCACTATATGAACTACTATCATGATTTTTTACAGACTTTCGGAGACAGGGGGGGGGGGACAACCGAAATCGGGACGTTAAATGTAAATAATTCGCAAACTGATAATTGTATTGGAAAATAATCTTCCCACACCCTCAATGTTTTTAAAAGACCTATTAACGAACGACAGCCCAAAACATGGGGTCGGCGCGAAAAAAAAATTTGATTCCCACTTTACATGTAGGGGAGGCACCCCAAAAAAAATTTTTCAAAATTTTATTCTACCACTTTGTTAGCATTGTTAATATGCATATACATACCAAATTACAGCTTTCTAAAGGCGCTAGACCGAGGAGGGACAGACGAATAGACGGACATGGCGAAACTAATGTATAAGGGTTACTACGGAAACCTAAAAAACAGTTTACCTAATTGACAAATGTGTTTTAAAAATATTGATTACATAAATATTGTAGTATCATCGCCGTTTGTGATGTGTTTTAGATTATTACGTGTATAAGATGTCTGCTTTTCGTTACTTGTTAATTGTGATAAGCTCGCATCACATGTCGCGGACACAGAAACAGATCAAAATAGAAGCTGTGAACCTACGCTACATCTTATAGATTAGCGAGTAGATTTGTATACAACGTAATATTATTTTTATTAGCCTAAACCAAATACTATAGAAGACTAATACCCACAGCTCTTGACGTTTCTCATACAATGACTTGGCAACCGCCGTTCACCTCATGCCGCTAGGGGCGCTGTAACATTTTGCATACAAAAAACCTCCATTCACCTCATGCCGCTAGGGGCGCTATAACATTTTGCATACAAAACGCACAAAAGTTTTGAAATCGTTCACCTCATGCCGCCCTCATGCCGTAGGGGCGCTAGTGTCGCTTCTTGCCCGAATTCTTTCGAAGCTGTGGGTATTAGTCTTCTATAGTATTTGCCTAAACTGTCCCACTGCTGGACTCCGATACCTTTTCATGAGTTCCTTCTATTCAAAATCGACCACGTTTTGTTTAACGACACGGATCATTGTATCAAAAAAATATTTTGCACCTCTAATGTTTTGAGAAAGCTATCCAATGAAAAACCATGAGGTGGGACCGAAGAAAATTCATTCTCATTTTACATGTAGTTTCCTTACATGTAGGCCTCATAAAATCACAAGGCCGGAGATCTTTTTTTGTTCGGCTACTTTTGGTTTTTCTAGTAAGAAAGCATCATTTGGAAACGTAGTGGTCGACAATTGATTGTATAAACAAACATTGTCTCTGAACTAGACCGAGGAACAGACGGAAATATACGAAACTATAAGCTGTTCCTTGTTCACTACAGAACCCTAGGAGTACATTTATGACTACATAGAGTAACAAACAACAAGTAAGCTTATAAACACAGAAGCCATTCGTTCCAGTTTGATTACAAACATATCGAATCGATAAGTTTACGACGGGATTGTTTGGTTGTGCTGATCGGAAACAGCTCCAGGAATATTACAATCACAACATGCACTGAGACGACCTTAGGAACGTCATCTTAGTCCTAGTATTTTTATAGGTCACAGCAGGCAAACAATCAAGTGGTCCATCTATTTTTTTTGACAAATCACACAGATTGAGCTAGCCCCAAAGCATAGAATAAGTAATAACCCGAGGTAGAATTATGTAGAATTGACACTCTCCGCCCCGCACATGACCGAGTTACCGCACCCCTGCCGCACCCTAGGAGCCCTCGAGGAGCCCTCAGTAGCAAAGGTGTGCGTTTAGTGAACGAATGTGTATACGTGTGCGCGTGTACAGACGACATTGGCCTATATACATTCACGCCTATATATAGATAAACATCCAAGATCCATGCCAATCAGAAAAAGTTCGTTTTTCATCATGACCCGACCGGGATTCGAACCCGGGACCTCCTGATTGGTGGACCAGCATAGTAACCACGCCACGGAGGTCGTCTAATGGAAAGTTACCATCGACACATTGCCTACGAGGACGAAATGGATTAATACACGCAGATATTCATGCAGACGGGCCCTGTGGTCGAGTGGCTAGCAATGGCCACCTTTTCCCAAGGACCGCGGGTTCGAATCCTGCGCAAGGCAAACATTTGTGTGCAAAAACATGTCTTTTGCCTTGGTCTTAGTGTTTTCTATGTATAGCAAGTAGTTATTTACAAAAAAAAAGTATTTATATTATCAGTATATTTATCAGCAATCTAGTACCGATAGTACAAGCTTAGTTGCTTAGTTTGGGACTAGATGGCGTTGTGTGATTCGTCCAAGAATTTCTTCCTCCTTATATTCCGTGAGAAGGTGGTATTTTCCGTTCGAGAAAAAGCTATTTCCGGAAACCAATTTTGACGTATACAGTATTAATCCTTATCCAGTTAACTACGTTAGTTACCTTAAGCATTTCATATACATTATTATAATCTTTACACCATATAACTTAAATAGATACTGTAGAAGTTATAGCAAAAAATTTACGCGCTTGCCAAAATTAATTTAAGTTCTTTCTATTCTACGCTAGATGGCGCTATTCAAAAGTAACAATCTCGGAAATCGCTTTTTATTTTAAAGTAAGTTATCCGTAAACAATAAATATATGCTATCGCTGACTTTTTTGGAGACCTAAATAAGAGGAATGTCATATAATTTTTGTATTGTTATATCTCAAAGGGTTTAGACAGCGTTTTCGTCGACAGCTCCCAAGCGGGTCGATTTTTTCCGACACTCCCAACCATAATCTTTATATTTCAGCCAATTTACACAAAATCCTAACAAATTTTATACATAAACCTTCCTCATGAACCAGGCTATCCGTTGGTAAAAACCGCAAGAAAATCCGTTGGGTAGTTTTTGAGTTTATCGCGAACAGACAGACAGACAGACAGACGCGCGGGAGAACTTTGTTTTATAATATGTAAGGAAGATGATGATGATGATGATGATTATGAATGATGATGATGAATGATGAATGATGATGATGATGATATGATATGATGATATTAGTAAGGACAGTATAGTAGTACATGTATTTCCCTTCCATATATTCTTTAATGGTATAAAAGGTATGCGTAGGAAGTCTTGTAATTTATTATATCACTTGTAGTCACTCACTACGAAGCTAGTGGAAAATTGATGATCAACCTGATTCATATTTAATCGACTACTTTTGCGACAAAGAAAACACATAACATAAATATTTATAGATTACGGAAATCGATGTTCAATATATTTTACGTTCATCAAACACATGGCGACACTAAAAATAAAACGCTTTGATCGAAGTGTAAAGTGTTGTTTATCGTTTAGAAATACGTTATAAATCAATTAAAACCTTTATTTAGTGTATGATGTAACTAGTGTCTCGACTCGGTGTCGCCAGGTCGATCAGTGACGTAAGAACTTTGAATAATTTGCACATACATTAGATATTAATAGATAAACAAGGGCAATATATTAAAAGATTATTTCCAAAAAAACCAATGAAACCGAAAAAAACTGAAGAATTTTTCACTTTATTTTATTACAAAAGTCCCTCATCATCGGGATCTTGAAATTTAATAAAAATCCCCGAAGGGTCGGATTCCTTGACGTGCGCCCTCTAATTGGCCACTTCACTCACATCGCTGGAATACCGAATGCCTATCATATCTATTTAAATTCCGCTTCATCATGGTTCGATAATATTAAAAAAGTTATTAAGGGAAAAGGGAACTTTGATGAAAAAAATTGAATCTAGAAGACTCCACTGAACATCAGCGCTGTGACTCTGTCGCAGCACCATGCTGAGTGGAGACCGTTTCGTCTCCAAGACTCCAACTACTGTATCCTACTAATATTATAAAGGTGAAAGTTATGTGTATGTTTGTTACCTCTTCACGCTCAAATGGCTGGACCAATATTTATGATATTCGGTATGTAGGTAGCTGATACCTTGGATTAACACGTAGGGTACTTTTTATCCCGAAAAGTACGCGATTTCCGTAGGATTTGGTCAAAAGTCTGATATAGATGGTGCTTCTGTGCATAAAATAAAATGCGGGTAACACCGCGGGCAGCAGCTAGTAACTAATATTCTAGTAGACTTATATCGTAATCTAATTTTAATTTTAAGTAAAGTATATTGTGATTTATAATTAGACGACCTCCGTGGCGTAATGGTTACCACGCCGGGCCGCCACCCAGGAGGCCCCTGGTTTGAATCCCGGTCGGGTTATGATGAAAAACGAACTTTTTCTGATTGACCAGGATCTTGGATGTTTATCTATATAAGTATTTGTTATAAAATATAGTTTCGTTGAGTTTAGTATCCCAAAACACAAGTTTAACTTACTTTGTTTAAGTTCGAACTTACTTTGGGGCTAACTCAATCTGTGTGATTAGTCAAAATAAATATCTAAATGATTGTTGAAATCTTGTTGGAATTAATGAATAAAAAATATTTGCATCACTCTCACTCCCTCGCTTAACTTCACAATCTTGAAGTCTCTGAAAACCTCTGAAAATAATTTAACACTCCACCTACTACGTCACTCTTTCAGTGCAATGACTTTGTGACCGCAGACCATTAGTTTAATAGACTGGTCCATTACATTATATCATACATCTATAAGCACACTCGTCTTTGTTAACTATACAATGTTACCTACGTCAATGTCTATTAAATTTTCCACAAGTTTCTTTGAAATAGGTGCTTATATTATCCCTATAGATTTGTGTTCCAATTTTAGCTATGTGTCTATTATTAGGACACTAACAAAATAGCTAAACATTGGTGCTAATTCTGTTGTACATTTAACTAGAATTAACTAATTTTGACATGACTAAAAAAGTGTTGCTATCCTTGTCACTAATTGTAAACCAAGGAAGGACAACAACACCTTTGGCCCTGTCAAAATTAGTTTAGTCTAGTTAAATGTACAACAGAATTAGAACCATTGTTTGCAAACCAAAAAAATTATATATATATATAAATAACTTATTTAGAGATTTATAATAATAATAAATGTAGGTAACAAACTGTAGTAGTAGATGTATAGACAGTAGACAGGTATTTAGGGTTCCGTAGTAAACAACAGGGAACCCTTATAGTTTCGCCATGTCCGTCTGTCTGTCTGTCTGTCCGTACGCGGTCTAGCGCCTAGACGCTTAATGCTAGAGAGTTGTAATTTGGTATGTATACACATATATATTATCAATGCTAACAAAGTGCTGGAACAAAATTTTCAAAAAATATTTTTTTCGCGCCCACCACATGTTGTGGGGTATTATTAGATAGGTCTCTTCAAAACATTGAGGGTGTGGGAAGATCAGTTTTCGATACAATGATCAGTTTCGGAATTATTTACATTTATCGTGTCAATTTTCGTTTTTCACGGTGCCCCCCCCCCCGTCTATCTCCGAAAGTCTTGTGTTTAGAAATTTGAAAAAAAAACATGGTAGTAGTCCATATGCTGAACCTTTAATGAAAACTATAACGGTTAAGTAGGCTCTACTAGTTACTGAGTAATAGCCGACGTACTTATAAATTATATTTTTTTGATGAAAACTCACAAATGTCATAGAATATGGCATTGTACTCATCTAGCAAGCAAGCAAAGCGTAGCAAATACGGATCCCTACATTGTGCGTGGCCCGACACGTAGTTGCCCGTTTTTTTTTATTATATAGTAGACAAACGAGCTGACGAGTCACCAATGGTAAGCAATCACCGCCGCCCATAAACAGCCGCAACCCCCAGAGAGCCACACCTCACCGGTGTCATATATTTTCTTTCGTACGACATAATAATATCTTTATTTAGTAAGTTGTGTACATTTTTTTTTATACTACAACGCTGGCAAACAAGCATACGGCCCGCCTGATGGTAAACATAACCGTAGCCCATAGACGCTTGCAATACTGGGGGTGTCACTCACGCGCTGCCAACTCCCAACCCCCCCAAGGAGCTCTGGAGAACTTACTCACCGTAGGAACACAACATGGCCGAGACCAATGCTATTTATCTGCGATCGACTACATCTGTGAAAAAATTCTCTTTAGCATCATGAATTTGCTTGGCGTAGCGTGTAATGGATATATACTAGCTACGTAGCGTAGCATTTGTCGAGTCTACGTCGTTTTCGAGTAGCACGTAACATAAAATTATCTCTGCGCGTAGCTATAGTTACGGAGCGTAGCATTTTACAAGTGTATCATACTTTTGATACGCAAATAGGTAACTACGCTACTCCTTGAGTCAAAGTTTTATCTTGAAGAGGATACATGATTAGTATAGTAAAGATGACTTCAAAACGCTTTATTTGTACTGGTCTGTTCTAAGTTATAGGGCCGAGATCACACTACAAGTCTTACTGATTTGACTGTACAAACTTACTTGAATACATTTACGTATAAACCGCTACGAAGCTACGAAATACGCTACGCAATAAGATAATATCCATAATCGTTTGCGAAACATAATTTTACATCACGGATTTACACAAAGGATTATGTATATTATTCGTAGCCACGTAGCTTATGATAAGCCTACGTTGAGCCAGAGCTACGACTGTGCTACGACTGTGCAACTACGTAAACAGTCAGTGCACGACCAATTTAGATTTAAAAAAACAAAATTCAAAATATTTATCCAAAGAGTAGGTCCTGCCTGACTGACACTTTCTCTCAATAAAGATTACATTACAGTTATAAATTTTATGACTTTATTTGAAAGAAATGAAATGAAATATATATAATACATATTATTATAAACAAATTATAATGAACCTAAAACTAAAAACCTTAAAAAATATAATAAAATAACTATTAAAATGAATCTCTTTAGGCAAGGTTCCGAAGATACTGGCAGCGTTCCCCCTTTGAATAGTTAGACTAATTCTTTGTCCGAGGTAGATGCCAGCACTTCGGTCTCCTGTGATGTCGACTAACCTTTTTGCAAATTCTTTCAAAGTTATAAATTATTTATGTAATCTACTCTATAAACTACAACCATTTCGGAAAGAAAAGTCATACGACAAAAAGAAATGGCGAAAGATAGATCGTGATTCGTGATAGTGATTAGTTATCTTGATCCGTATAACGTGTTGGATTGACGGATTGATCAACACGTTACGCAGTCAATCTGGATAAAGATCACTATGATAATGTGTCAATCTGATAATCTCGATTAGTAAGGGTACCACCAATTGATCGACAAGATCGGAAAACTGTTTCAGATATCAATCCGTTAGATTAACTGTCGTGAAATAGTTATTTGTTATGCAAGGCTGCAAAGTTGTTTTTTGGCGCGAGCACTTAAATTGAATCCTGAGCGTAGCGAGGGTTTCAAAGGTACGAGACGCAGAATAACTTTGCTGCCGAGCGAAACACAAAATTTTTCACCTCACTACAACGAGGAAAATCCTAGGTGCAAGAAAAACGCAAATAATATATTAAATAAGTGTTTATTTTTTTCATGCGGTGTCGTGCTGGCCAGTTCGATTATTTTAAAAATAAGGTTGGCGCACTGGCATGAAATAAGTATTAATGCATTTTCAGAGGACTGGCGGTATAAAAAATTAAAGAATAGAAAGGTTCGAATTTTAAAAATACTTTCCACGCTAGGGCACAAAATGCACTTTTGCGCTCAGATTTCGGATGACAAACAGATTCTTTCCGAGCTTGTGAGGTGAAAATATAATTACACGAATAGTTCACGTTCAGCCAGTTTCAGATATGCATTTCAATTTTGGAGTGGAGAAACCGGTGTTCAAAAATTTGATTAGAGTCTAATCATTTAATGAATTTTAGAACACCGGTTTCTCCACTCCAAAATTAAACTGTCTAATCATTAGACAGTTTTTTGATATTTCTATGTGGTATGGTTGTTTTTAAACAACTAACCATTCTTATTTTTTAAAATATTTACAAGCACAGATTCACAGGCTTTATTGATACGTGCTACGATGCCTACGGAATTTACAACAATTTTTTTCTCACATAAAATAATATCTTACGTAACTTTTCCGTCTTCAAAATTCTATATACTTAGGTGCAATTTTCTCTTGTTTACGCTTCGCTCGGTGCTTAAGCAAATTGCTAAAACGTTTATGGATTGAATTTACTATTTTTCGTGAAAAAAGAGGCACAAAATTATTTATTATAACATCGAATCCTTCGAAGCGTTAAGAAGCACTCGTTGTGAGTTCCAAGACAATCGTAGTTTCTCTCCCGGGACGTCAATAAGCTTCATTGCTTATTGTAAATCTGAGGCGGCCATTGTGGATCCTGGGTCTACAGGAGACACAGCCGTGGGCACGTGTGGTGGGCTAGTCCCTGATTCGACCTCCATACAGAAGTCTATGCCACGACTACCAGTTCGCAGCAGCCAATGCGTTTTCCGCTACAAGAAAGATAGATAGAATAATAATATTTTTCGCAATTTACAATAGTAGGACACAGTGTACATAAATATTACTTACACACTAGTGAAAACGCAACAAGGCGGCCTTATTGCTAAAAGAAAGGTGGGTATAAAGAGAAAAGGGATAGGAAAGGAGTTGGGCTTCCGGATTTCTAACTCACCGAACGAAACATTGCCTATTCTGGATAGTTAATGTCATAAAAGCTCTACAGCTCAGCTCTACGTGAATTGTGTATTTCAATTATTCAATATTGTCTATTCATAGTCTACTTTTATCGTTTTGTAACCCAATGTCATAATAAACAACATTTTTTTACAAGCTCCCATAAAAAATCTATATAGAGCATTAAATTCTTTTACAATAGGGACGATTCCGCGCAAATTTTCAATAACTCTCACCCACCAATGAACACTTTGTAACCCAACAAAATGACAAAACAATTCCTTCACACATGAAATACTAACAAATTTACGACCATCTAAAACTGGCGTGGTAAACTTCGAAGAGAACCATGTCGAGTTTTCCGTTACGCGACAAATTTGAAAAGCTGTTACTTCGTATTTATTCTTGATGGACATTTTGTATTTTCAAATACGTCGGGTAACCCTCCCAGGTCTGCCCCGCCCTCAGCAGTCACCCCTGCCTGGTTTTCATTCACTCGTGGCTCGTCGGCCGCCGCGAATAGACGTATGTTCTATAGAGAGGATATTGTTTATCGTGTTAAAAATAAATAAACATTTGTTTAATACTATTAAAGTAGTGTATTTCGTGACTGGAAGAGGCCTAGGGTTAGTTGAAGGTAAGTTATTTATATTGATTAAAATATGATTTTTCCACCACGTGTATGATTCTTAAGCTGAAAAGCTCTTTTATTGTAGCTTTTTATGTCAACGTGAGTGAAAAGGTGGATTTTCGCAACATCTCAGGGTAATATTGCCTTTTCTATTCGAGCTTTTATATACCTAAAGTATGGAATTGAATATGTTTTATATCGGCTTCTTTTTGTGATTATTATTTAAGTTATGGGTGTATTTTTTTAAAATGCCAAACGGTTTCATTGTTTTTATTGGCATAGCAAAAACTTACATTACTTCCAGATTTTTTTAGTATTGTTTATGAGCACAACAGAAATACAGTTAGATTTAAAAAAAAAAATAATACTTAGGCGTATTATTATTTGTTTTAATTTATAAAAGAATCTTATAAATATTGTGAATTAAATAGCCAAGTATTTTCTAATAAGTATGTGAGTAATTTTACAAAGATATCAAACTTGCCCCACGGCTGGCCAAAAGCCTCCCAACCCAAGTCCTGTCCCCACACATCTCTCTTTCTCCATCCAGGGCCTTCACCATACTCGGTAGCTTTCATTAACCACACTTTCTGCCAAAGGTGAATATAATTCCCTTAGTAGATAAACCCACAAAAAACGGGCCAACCATAAAATACGGACTGACGTTTTGAACCTTATTCTAACTGGTAATGTCTTTTTTGACAGGACCACCTACTTGTTTCGTTCTTTCGGATGGACACTTTCATAGTAGACCCGAATATTTTAATATGAACGCCTACAAACCTTTATAATTATAATAATAAGTTTATTTACCATAAAGTTACCCCCTTACTAATAAACGTTGTGTAATGCGTGTTTAGTTAAACAATGTTTTGTCACTTTCATACTTCATTTGATTCTCCTCAAGAAAGACAGTGACAAAACAGTGTATAACTATATACTCGTTACACAACGTTTATTAATAAAGGGGTAGGTTTACAGGCTTATTTAGTAAATAGATGCACTTTTTACAATTTAAAACGCCGTTTTTGTTACCCTGGATTCCACACTAGGATACCCTGTGTCGTGAAAACCAGGTTCCTTCTCAAAGTATACATAAAAAATAAAATAAAAATAAAAATGTGTGTATGTGAGTAAATAAATACGCTGTGTATGTGGATTTGTGTGTACATTATAAACATAGAAAATGATAAGAAATTTATTCAAATAATTAAGGAATTACTAATAAATAAATGTTATTATAATATCAATGAATTCCTAGAAGACAAATATATCTCATAAAAATAATATTTAATATCTGTGAATTACAAATATAATAAACATACATACTTTTAATATAGATAATAATAATAATACAAATAATATAATACCAAAATAATTGAGTAATAGACATACAGCGGCCCCTCTCTCATTGCAGCGCCCATCAGGGTCCTTAATTGTTACTAGATTTAAGATGACACCTGTATACCTACATTAAGGAAGCAATAAATGATTGATTGATTGATTGTGTGAGATAGAGAGAGAAATTATGTTGTTACATGTGTGAGAATTATTATTAAATTCATTTAACTAAAACCATTATGAAAAAAAAGTGTTAGCCACCCGATAGAGAGATAATGACAGTCTAAGATAGTATTTATAAATGTCCTCTAAAATCTGGAATACAAAATTTTTGCACCGGAGCCTGGGCTTGTTTGGGATCATCTCTTTTACCTTTTATAAAAAAACTTGTACGTTGTAACAAAATATATCTGTTAGTTATGTATGTAATTTGACTGGACGGTTATTACATAGTGTAAAATATTGTTTTGTGTGTTTATTTATCTGTTAGCTCATAACCATACCGGATTTTGCGGCACTAGTAGAATATTGTGATAATGTAGGAAATGTTTATCTGTGTTTTATAACGGATCCAGTAATTGCCGGTCCTATGTAGAAATTCATACTTTAGACATAAAATCGACCCGACCGACCGATAAAAATCGGATGCCGGAGTAGTGGAAAAACGCCCTTAGGGTGTCACTCTGAATTTCGACAAATAATTATTGCGACTGAGTCTAAATTCCGATTCTTCTAAATTTCGAAACTCATTACTTCATTTCATTCATTACTTACTATTTTTTGCAGTGGTAGAGAAATTATTACGAAATGAATATCGCAATCTCACTCTCACAGAATATCGACGTGAAGCAGCAATGCGTTTCTCCTTCCCTATCCCCTCTTTCCCCCTCCATCTTTCCCTTCCCTTTCTCCAACTACCTTGGTAGACAACGCATTGGTAGCTTCCCTGGTGTTACTGATGTCCATAGCCGGCGGTGACCGCTTTCCATCAGGTGGTCCGCTTGCTTGTTTGTACTGTATGACATTTTAAAAAAACTTCGACAAAACATATACTTAAGTATTTCTGTTTTTCTAATTAATTCTCGAAGTTCAGAAATAGATGTTCTGTCGAAGTAATTTAATTGTTGAAATTCAGGGGTTTAACAATAACATTTAGATCTAAGCGGGCGAACCGTAGGACAACAAAAATACTTGTATACCGATTTTAACGTAATGCCTTCATAATTAAATGTCTAGGCGAATAATTAACAATGCTGGGCGTATACAGTCTCCGAAATTACATCTCGCGAACTGTTCGACAAGATGATATATAGGATTGAAGGTCGTAACCGTTTTTACACACTGACCAACTATTTCAGACCTTTTTTTGGTAAACAAATAAGACACGGCATTAGGTTTTTCAGTGAATGTTTTATTAATGTGTGACGAAATTAAAGACCACATGCGGCAAACAATTACCTTTGAAAATAAGGTTGGACTCTAGGCACATGCGAGCCCATGACACCCAGAGGATGAAGCAGTTGTCATAGTAGAAATCGGCCGGCATCATCATCATATTAATCGGTTCTCCTTATTAATAAACAAAGACCAGCCAAGCTAAAAATTGTTTTATCACTTCATTTAATTCTTCTCAAGAATAACAGTGACAAAACAGGTTTTATTAATCTTTGGTTTATGTTTTTTTTAATAACCCTCTTATTTAAATTAGCAACACTAGCGAAAACCGCCAGCTTCGTTTCCGTGTATCTCACTTTTCCGTGGGAATTTCGAAAAATTCTTTCGGTTGCCCACAACACATCCTCCAAGTTTCAAATCTCTTGCTTCTCGCTTATTTGTATGGCACCATCTCTTTTATTAGACTCTTAAATTAGCTGTGTTAAGGCCGTTTGATCAGCGCTAGGCTGTGCCACATGAGTAAGTAAAACCACGTGCGTTGATCTATCAGGCAGCCAGTCATTCAAGACAAAGCATTATAAATCTATAGATACATGTTTAGTTTGAAAAACTTAAGAATTTTTGAACGTCATGTAGCCAGTGTATGTGAGAATATATACATAGGTATGTCTATTATATACATTTAATATAGGAAGTTACAAAAGATATACAATGTTACACGCGTACCGAAGTTTGGGCGCCACATAATCCCGGGCCAAGTTCTCCAAAACTTGGTTCTTCATGCTAATGAGTTCTATTGTTATTGTTCAGCACAACGCTGTATAATGTTGGTATTTTGTCAAGTGTTTTTGAGGGACATCCCTGTATATTTGCACAAGTTTATTACCCAGTCGGTTTACGGTTACAGTTTTAAGTAATACTACTATAAATATTTATAAAAATACTATAAATATAATTATATAAAATGTTTTGACCTGATCCCCCTTTTCTCGTAACAAAGCCCGATTCTATTTCGATTCAAATTCAATCGCTGTCTCACTCATACAAAATAGGAATTGAACGGGACAGCGATTATTTGAATCAAAATAGAATCGGTTTTTGTTACGAGAATTAGGGGGTTAATTCTCGTAACAAAAACCAAACAAGAACGACTGCCTGACTGAGAATCAACGCACAGCCCAAACCATTAGTTGTAGGGACCTGAAATTTGAAGGGTATATTCTTTGTGTAACGTAGACATCTGATAAGATAGGATTTTACAAAATTCCCACGGGATAGCGTTATATACGCAAACGAAAATTGTCTGAGTTGCTTACGTATAAATAAAATAATAAACTCGGACACGTATAAATTTTTTGTGTCCGAGTTACCCTAAGTCTTACTTGATTTGCTTGGTCTTACAGGGTAACTTACACCGGCAATATTTAAGGAGTGTAGTATCTAGAGTGGTAGAGCAACTACTATTATGTTAGTGGCTCGTAAATGGGCTGGCTCGACCAGGGCAGTACAATTCTCACATGATGTGACGGCATATTAATAACTAGCTTTTCCCCGCGGCTTCGCTCGCGTTAATTTTATGACATAGATCTCGTTTGACAACAAAACAACCCATAGCGCGACTTGTGGCGCCGTCTGTTGGCCGATACATCGCCCTCTATAGTAGAAATATTATTTTCCCATTGAAATCACATACTTTCACGGGATAAAAAGTAGCCTATGTTGGGCTTTGTGCCCCTCCCTGACAATATATATAAATTTTCATAATGATCGGCTGATTATTTAAGCCGTGAAGGAATAACAAACAAACTCACTTTCTCATTTATAATATTAGTTATGATAAATAATATAATATTGACGAGTATTTATAAATAAAATCATTTATTTTGCAATAAGATTTACAAGAAATACATTTTGAACGTCAATAATTCTTGATATAATACACTTCTGACGTCAATGGCCTGAAACTCAACAAAGGCTTGTCACATACACTCAGAATTCCGAAACGGTTTTCCAATTCGATATTCCGATTTGTTTTTTTTTTAAAAGCCTAATATAATTTATCCTATCCTAGATCAATCCAATGAGCGGAAATATCCGAACATCAGCTAATTTATCTAAAACTAGCTTTTGCCCGCGGCTTCGCTCGCGTTAAATTCGGGATAATACGGTTCCCCTTTCGCAGGTATTTTTCGTTGGTAACAAAGAGTCTGTGTACCGATTTTTAGCTTTCTAAATTGAAAACTGCGAAAAGTCCCATATAAAATAAAAAAAATAAAAGTTACAAAAAAGTAAGTTAAAATAAGTAAGTTTTGTTAGTTACAAATAGTCCGCATACCATTTTTTAGCTTTCTACCTTAAAAATTGCGAAATTCTCCATACAAACTACCACCCCCCATATTAGGGAAGTGGGGGGTTAGAAAGAGACAAAAAGAAGCCTATGTCACTCTCCATCCTTTCAACTATCTCCACTTAAAAAATCACGTCAATTCGTCGCTCCGTTTTGCCGTGAAAGACAGACAAACAAACAGACACACGCCTTCCCATTTATAATATTAGTATAGATATGGATATAACGCTACTTGAAAGGTGTCATAATGACAAGCAGGCCAGATAGACCTGTAGCGCTAGGTTCTGATGTTTCAAAAACATTAAAGTTGCTTGTATTTCGCATATAGTTTTCGGGCCATTTACCCAACCTAATACATTAGTTTGTGTCATCCTAGGTACTTGCATAGGTAGAAATTTAGGTATTTGTCTTTTCGATCCGTTTTGGACGAAAAGATAATTAGAGATAAAAAATTTACTTTCATGATAATAACGAAGTACTAACTAATATACATAAGCATTTTGTGTCATCTCTGTCCACGAAAATCCTGATATTTAATCAGTACCTAACACGTCACCCAACTAGCTCTAAAAAATATTACAATAAGTTAAATATATGTTAAGCGTTTCAAATTACTTATATCTGTTATTCAAAATATTTTGTGTCGAATTCATCCACGATATTTATTGATTATTTAATTTTTTATTACAACACTCTGTAAAAGCCACAAAAGAAAATGCAAGTTACTAAAGTTACGTCTATAAGATTATTGTAGTGTAACAAAACACTATTCATAATTTGTGCTGTTTTTATGCACGAAATCTTATTATTTCATTAAAAAATAACCAAACTTCGCGCGAAGGGCGAGCGCGGCGAAGAAAGCGGACGCGCGGGGGGGGGGGGGGGGGCAAACAAAATTCGCAAATTATAGTAGCGGCACGCTATGATGACCGTTTTGACGTTTGTCCACTCATGAAGTTTCGTATTAATTAACAAATTATTTGAAGGAGCAAATTGCTGTTCTTTATTGTCAATAGTGACGTTCAGTTAGTCATACAATTTATCGAATGTTTGATTTTAGGACACATTTATTTATTACATTGATTTCTAAGCTATGTTATTAGAGTCCCGCGAACATTTATCCTTTATTTTTATATGGTGTACTTATTTACCACACAACTCGGCATAAGTTTTTTTAAAATTTAAAGTGTGCATATAAAGTATGTATATTCATTTTCATTCCAATATTCAGTTCGTTCAAATATATTAAGTAAACATTTATATTTTTGTTTTATTAAACCTTTTTAATCATGTACATACTACTTGCAACAAAAACTTATCGATTTGATTATATTTTCTTCGAGAATAAATTGACATTTCACATCACTTTTGTAATACGTCAAAACGGCCATCATAGCGTGCCGCTACTTTAGTTGTGCGTAGCAGTTGTTCCAACAGGAAACGGTGATTATTTTTATCTCTATAGGTAGAAGAGGCACATATTTCGCACCCCCAGGGTAATAAAGACATAAGTGGTATTACGTCGAAATCCCGATTTTACCATATCTGAAAATACATTTTTTTTTTTATATTTTTCTTGTTAACTGAATTATTATATGCAAAACTTTGTTTTAAAAAAAAAACTGAATGTGTGATTTTCGAGAAAAAGGAATTTGTGATAAAACGCAAAGAATAAATTGACCAATAGGACATACTGAAGATTATGATGCTTTTCGTTAAAATTTAATACCTATACAAAATAAACAGTATGCAATAAATATTATGATCTTATTCCGATTTGTCATTTATAATGCTAGTCTTTATAAACACTATATTCATAAAAAATAATTTTAAATATCGATTACCGCTTTTGTCCTCTAAGAATAATTTGTTGCACCGATTCACAACACTGAATACAGAGCACGGGGAGCCAACGGAGGCAACGTAATGATGAACACGTCTGGAAAGCACCTTTTCTCTGATGATGTTCCGCCACCTGTTCCTATCTTCGGCGGCGTGAATAACTCCATAAAAGTCGAGAGCGGTGCGGATTTGGCCAGACCAACGCATTCGGGCTCCCCTAGGTCTTCTATCGTCCCTTTGCTAGTGAAAATAAAGTCGTTTGAGGACGTCTTTACGTTTCCTGGCGATGTGGCCGAAGAATTCAAGAATTCTACGGAGGCAGATGGTAGAAAGCCTTGTAGATATATTGAGCTCTTTGAGTAATGATGCAATGATCCGTCCATGGGATTTACAGTAGTCTCCTCCATCCGCTTTCCTTGGGGTCCAGGTCTCGGCACCATATATGAAAATTGAGAACACCGGAGTGGTCACCAACTAGCGTTTTGTATTTATGGAGATGTTTCTTTCTACTCAAACTCTTTGTAGCTGTGACATAACATTCTTAGCCCAGGTAAGTGAAACTGTGAACTATTTTCTGGTTAAGCGCGCCAGTGACCTCTGGCTTCTGCGTGCGGTGTACCACCATGATCTTAGTTTTTGCTGTTTATGGAAAAGCCAAGTTCTTCACTGACCTGTTCCATTCTGTTCAGTTAGGTGATCATCTCTCTTTCGTTGGCAGCTAACAGTGTGGTATCGTTGGCGTAACGTAGTAAGTTCGTTATCTTCTCGCCACCAATCGTGACTACCTTCCCAGTTTTTGCAGGTACACCTTATCAATGTATTCACTATAAACATTGAACTAAATGGGAGTCAGTACCTGCCTTACTCTCTTAAAAGTCAAAACTGAAAGGTTGTGACGTCAGTTTATTGACTCATATGATTTCCTGTTTGTTGCAGTATAGTTTCTGCAGCAGCGCAGTTAGATGCGGCCGCACGCTAAGCTTCGTTAGAATTCTCGACAAAAGTTTCCAGTTGACGCAGTCGAAGGCCTTACCGTAGTCGACAAAACACATAATGTTAGGCGTGTTGAACTTTTATGCTTTTTCAATAATAATAAATAAATATATATATGGGGACAATTCACACAGATTGAGCTAGCCCCAAAGTAAGTTTGAAACTTGTGTTATGGGATACTAACTCAACGATATTATATTTTATAACAAATACATTTATAGATAAACACAAGACCCGAGGCCAATCAGAAAAAGTTCGTTTTTCATCATGACCCGACCGGGATTCGAACCCGGGACCTTCTAGGTGGCCGTCTGGCGTGGTAACCATTACGCCACGGAGGTCGTCAATAAGTTGTTGCAGGTTCAGGATTTGTTCGCGTGTATCCTTTTCTTTCACAAATCCGGCTTGTTCTCGCTGCATTTGCCAATCCAAAAAACGTAAGATTGCGATTGTTCAGTATGTGGCGCAAGGAAGATTTTGCTGCCATGAGAGATCAGAGCAAGAGTGAAATAGTTGTCGCATTTTCTGGTCGGCCTGACCAGTCACCATGTCGCCAAGTGTAGGTGCAGATTTTGTGCAATAAGTCGATGAACGCGTCGCCTAAAGCCTTCAGTATTTCTGACGTAATGTGATCTTGTGCTTTCCTCTTTTTTAATTTGTTTATTGCCGCTTTGATTTCAGAACGTAGTATGGGTGGTTTGGTTGCTGATTCGGAAGATTCCAATTCAAAGGCGTATCATTGTTGATAGCAGGTTCTTTATAAAGGTCTTCGCAGTAGCTACACCATCTTTCGGCTATGGGTTCAAGGTCGTGTATTGGGTTACCGCGAGCATCTCCAATCACCCAGGAAGTTTCTTAAAGAGGTCTCTCGTGTGAAGTTTAAGGGCCAATGTACTGACTGTGACGTCAGGCGGTGGGCATTCTTTTATCGTCTCTTCCAACGTGCTCTGAAAGATCGACTGTTCCGGGGGCTCCAAGGTCTGGGCTTAGGTGGTGTTTTCCTTTTGGGAGCCTTTAGACAAGCAGTGAAAGTGGCCACAAGTAGGTTGTAATCTGAGCCGCGCCCAGCACCGGGAAAGGTCTTTACATTTTTTTGGATCTCCACCGTGTGTTTATTATAATTTAGTCAATTTGGTTTGAGGAAATATTGCCGGGGACTACATGTGTAGAGGCGTTTTGCATGGTATTAGAAGCAGGTGTTTATAATGCTTAATTTTCTTCCAATGCAAAAGTCAAGAAGTCTTCCTCTATGTTAATTTCTAATGCCGAGACCATACCTTCCTACATACAACAGATTTTGAGTGATCGTCGGTCTTACTATTTCCCAACTTTGCGTTCCAGTCACCAAGGATTATAGTGGTTTCCTGATTGGGTATTGATTGAGATGAACTCCCTATATGCTTATCATCAATTTATTATTACCTATTAATGCCTTATTAAAAGATTTAATTTAGTCTATGTGATACGAATGCTATTCCTATGCATTACCAAACATTTTACCTCCTTTGAAGGTTCATTTGTCGATACCATGCTTATTTGATTCATCTGTAGAAGATTAATTACATTTCATTTTAAATTAAATAAAATTAATAAATGTTTATTTTAAAACTGCCAATAGGTTTAACGATAACAATAGATTTTTAGTTGAATTTAATATAAAATATTTCAATAAATTAAAAGTTGTACATGAACACGATTTATTTATTAATAAAAAAAAAGTCTTATAATATAAAAAAACAAACGTATTTTTTTTGTCTTTTTATTTATTAAAGTTTGTATTTGAACACGTTTTTTTTATTAATAGTACGTTATTGTCGTACTCTGTGATTGTATTACATTAAGTGTTTTGTTTTTTTATTAATAAAAAAATAATAAGTCTTGTAAATAAGACAAAAAATATATAATTATGTTATTTTTATGAATCAAACCAAGTTTGTACCTATTCTGATTATTTTTTTCTAGATTTGAATGAATATAGGAAACTTTAGGTAGATAAAGTTAATATTTACCAAAAGTACATTGTTTTTTCAGTATTGTTATTATTAAATAGTATATTTGTAACCATACAGACATTAATTATTATTGTTTAAAAACAAATAGTTCATGTGAACATTTCGTTGCTCCTTATTTACTTTTGACATTTAACTAATTCCTTGGTATTAATAAGAGATATGGATGTCACATTTTTAATTACCTATATAATGGAAAACATCAATATCATTACCATTACCGACAAATATTTAAATTGAAAAAAGGAGTAAGTAACTGATATGGCGCTAAATAACAAATTTGACACAGGGGAAAAATGGAGTAAGTTTAGTTATTCTCGCAAAATTGTTTGGTACTATAAAACATACTTTTTGTAATATACATTATTTTGTAAATAAATTTGGCTCAAACTCGAAAACTTAGTATTTTATATTTGAAGTCCATTTTGATAACTAGTGTAATATTTTAATTTTCTTATTTCTAAAAAACCATAAACTATTGAACTGACTTGAAAACAACCACCAATGCAATATTTTTTCTCCTTTTTTTGATGTTAAAATCATTCTTCTACGATTAAAAATAAAGCTTTTACTGAAAAATCTACTTTTTCGGGTTACGTCCTTTTAGAATTGAATGAGGGTGCGATTTGTTCATCATCATGATATCGTAGGTACCGAACGAACTTGTGTGCGTGCGTAGCGTATACCCCCGCCCATCGCCGCCTGCGCGCGTACGCCCGTTTCGACCGAATTTGGTGTTTTATTCATTTATAACGTGCATGAAATTGACACAAATTTACAATGTAGATTTTTCATGCATTTATGATATTAATTATATGTGAACTCTAATGACTGTAATATTTTTTTGCAGCGATACTAGCTTTAAATAGGAAAATAATTGAAAATATTAACATTGCATGTCTTAATTTGGCACAAATTTATTTATTGGCCTTAAGTAAGTGATCTGAGATAGGAAATAGTTATACAACCAATTGTAATTTTTTTTTTGAACTGTTATTACATATTGACCCTATTTCAGTTTTGCTCTGGCCGAAGATGACACAAACTGGGTTTGTACACTCCGCAGGCTATCCTAGATATGATACCATAATTATTTTAAACTTTAAATTAATTTTGTCAGTTTTGATTTAATTATGTAAAATCAACCACAAACCATCGAATTGCGGAAAATGCAAGTGACAGATCTGACACAAAACGTAATAATAAGGTTCTTAGGTACGTCCGTGTCCACAGGCGAGAAATCAACAACTTTAGAGTTTTTGAAACTTATGACCTCATTTTAGCCCAGCGCTATCGGTCTAAGACGTCAGTTGACTATTGAGGTTGGGAAATAAAACAAAATTATATGAAAAGTTGGGAAATAATTACCCTGCGAAATAAAATTCGGCGAAACGAATTGTAGGATTCCATTGACCCCACCAGTCTTCGTAAAACATAGTTATTCTAATACAGAAATTCCTTCAGTTGCCAGCCTCCGGAGTTAGGTATGTTAATGAGATCTTTTGTTGGCTCTCGCACACAATCAGCCTCTGAGTGCGTCGGCAGGCGCCCCAGCGCCCGATGTGTCAGACTAGCGGGATGAAATTTCTAAGAATAGTTTTCATTTTTTTTTTCTGACTTCAAAAAATCAAAGTTCAACCAAGTGCGAGTCGGACTCGCGCACGAAGGGTATAATAATCTATACAACGCTAAAAATCATTTTGTTGTATTTTTTTATTTTTTATACTACAAAGTTGGCAAACAACGGCCCGCCTGATAAGCAACACCGTAGCCTATAGACGCTTGCAATACCGGGTATCACTGCCAACCCCCCCAAGTGCAGCTCTGGAGACCTTACTCACCGTAGGAACACAACATGGCCGAGACCAATGCTATTTGGCTACAATCTTCTGTAAGGTGGAGGTCCTTCTCCAGACGGGCTGCTCCGATTTGAGCGGATTATCCGCTGTGCCCTACCTCTTTTAATTATTTAAAAAATAAATAAAAGCATATTATATAATGTTTTAGGACTACTTAATTGATGTTACTTATTATCAAACTAGTGAAACCCGCGCAACTTCGTTTGCGTTAATTTTTTTATACACAACAGTCCTATTATTCATGTTCCCATGGGAATTCCGGGATAAAAAGTAGGTACCCTATATGTTATTCCTCCAGGTTATAGTCTACCCGTGTACCAAATTTCATTAAAATCCGTACAGTAGTTTTTGCGTGAAAGAGCAACAAACATCTATACAAACATACATACATACATCCTCAGAAACTTTCGCCTTTATACTTCTATACTAATATTATAAAGATGTAAAGTTTGTGTATTTGTTAAATTGTAAGGGGTAATCTCGGGATCTACTGAACCGATTTTAAAAATTATTTCACCAATAGAAAGCCACATTATTGCTGAGTGTCATAGGTTATATAAAAAACCGAAAAATAAAAAGGCTTTTACGTGGTAGTCGGTTTTGCAAAGTGAATCGGAGAAAAAACGGTCGAATGAAAGCGTTTCTTACGAACGCCTGTAATAAAAAAGGATTATTAACATTATGCCCAACGCAGTGGGCACGGGTCAGCTAGTAATATATATAAGTAAGTAAGTAAGTAGGATAATAAGTAGGATAGGAAGGGCTAACGGACCGCGCCGCGGCTTCGCACGGGTTTTACTGATTTAAAAAATATATATAACTAGCGAAACCCGCGCAACTTCGTTTGCGTGTATCCCGCTTCCCCGTGGGAATTTTGGAATGTATGATACTTTAAAACCTTCCCCTTGAGTCACTCTATCAATTTAAAAAAACCGCATCAAAATCCGTTGCGTAGTTTTAAAGATTTAAGCATACAAAGGGACATAGGGACATAGGGACAGAGAAAGCGACTTTGTTTTATACTATGTAGTGATGTAGCCTATATTACCCGGAGGTTATGTATCTTCCTAACGGTAAAAGAATTTTTGAAATCGGTCCAGTAGTTTGTAAGTTTATTTGTTGCAAACAAAAATATAAAAATACAAATCTTTTAATTCAAGGTCCGGACCGACCGGACCGAACCGACCGGACCGGACCGGACCGTCTGAAGAAAAATATGCTAATTGTCAGTAGGCCACGCGGGCGAAGCCGCGGGCAGAAGCTAGTTAGTAGGATATAATTAAACATTTTTATAATTTAATATCCTTGACTTTAAGTTAGCCTTTGTAGAGGATTCGACCTTACACTTCAATTGTTGTGGTCACGAAATAGGCGTCTTCCTACTCGCTTATGTGGTAGTGTATCAGTGGAATAGTTTTTGACATTAGTTATAGACTTAAATATTATGTTTAACTTATTGTTTAAGTCCATAACAAAATGTCAATGTCAATGGCATTCTTTTGAGACACGATTGTGATTGTGACACCATTGAGAGTCCATTGGTGCCTTTGTGTTAGTAGAATCGGGCCCCTGAACGGTGACTCAACTAAATTCTTACTGATATAAATAAATGTCAAAGTTTGTATGTATGGATATTTTTCTCTTTCACGCCAAAATGGCTAGATAGAATGAGCTTGAAATTTGGTACACGGGTAGTTTTGTCATCTAGGAACATTAGGACATAACGCTTGCCTCCGAAGTGGTCGAACCTGGAATCGAAAGATTTGATTCCGATAAGGATGGGAATAACGGGATTTCTCATGAAAACTCAGATCATTTCTGTCTGTAACCGACTACCAGCGAGGAGGTAACCAATAGAGACGTAATGTTTGCCATTCTCTTCAAAAATAATTTTATTGTCCTCAAATGTCAGTTGTCGACTACTGCGCGCAAACAAAATAGTGAGCGATTATATGTATAAAATACCAACACATTTGGACAAATCCAATGGACTTCCAAAGGAAGGGCTGCGTACTCGATGCCGACAACAAACTGACAGCCGATGCCTAGAACGTAGCGTTTTTTACACGCTCGACCGATATGGTAAAAGGTAATTTAGCCATAATCTCGCCCTTTTCGTGGCTCAATCACTAAGGGCTAGTAGTTTCTCACGCCAAGGCTCGCGTGAGCTCACAGAAGGCCTTTCGGGCCTTGAACGACACTTATAATATTACTTATAGATAAATAACACGTAATTACCTTATTTGGGGGGTAGCGACGGATGACTTTGACAAGTATGTGACGTAAATAGGTCATTCTTGACAAAGGTCAGTTCTGTGCTATGATTTTTTCATCATAATCTTATTAGACCCTGTCCATATAAATGACAGGACAATGACAAGACATGGGAATCCTATGGAATCCAATGAAAATAAACGCAAATATTAATCCCCGTTTTCACCAACGCAACGGTAGTCAACCTCCTACCTACCGGTAGGAACATGAACAGATCACTAGCAGGAACAAATTGTATTAAGCAAGCGGAACCCGCGCAACTTCGCTTTCCCGTGGGAATTTCGGAAAAAACGTTTCTCTTGAATCACTGTCTATTAAAAAAAAGCATCAAAATCCATTGCGTAGTTTTAAAGATCTAAGCATACATAGAGCTTGATGGCGTCGCTGTGTGTCGCACTCTAATATGAACACGCAAGTTAAGTGACGTCGACCCTAGCCAGCGTTTGGATGGGTTACGTTATCTCGAGCTTCTCCGTGCTTCGGAGGGCACGTTAAGCCGTCGGTCCCGGCTGTTGTCGATGGATGACAGTCGTTAAGCCAAGTCGGTGGTCTTAGGGCGATTTGAAAACACCGGCCTCTGCCAATCCGCATTGGAGCAGCGTGGCAGAGTACGCTCTAATCACCTTCGATTGAAGGGAGACCCGTATCCCAGCAGTGGGATGATTATGGGTTGATATGATGAAGCATACATAGGGACAGACAGACAGACTTTATTTTATACTATGTAATAATAATAAAGAAGTAGAAGAAACTTCGGCCGAAGTACCTATCGAAAGAATTTTAACCTTGAATTACCAGGTATTTCATGGTTATTTTAGTAATTCATTGAATTCTATCCTCGAAATAGCTTGTACTTTATGGTTATTTTAGTAGTTCGTTGATTATAACCATGAAATACCTCGTAATTCATGGTTAAAATTTTTTCGATACTTCGGCCGAAGTATCGGATTTACGTTTCGTAGTAGCCCTCCAGAGCATTATGTACTTTAGTGCAACGATGTCGCGTCGTGGCACGATACGTTGTCGTGTCGTGTTTGTTGTGTGCGAGCCCTAAGCGTATTCATACGTAGTCAATTCATTTGACGATCTCCGTGGCGTAATGGTTACCACGCCAGACCGCCACCCAGGAGGTCCAGGGTTCGATCCCCGGTCGGGTCATGATGAACAACGAACTTTTTCTGATTGGCCTCGGGTCTTGGATGTTTATCTATATATGTATTTGTTACAAAATATAATATCGTTGAGTTAGTATCCCATAACACAAGTTTCGAACTTACTTTGGGGCTAGCTCAATCTGTATGAATTGTCCCCATATATTTATTTATTTATTTAAGAATTCATACATCGAGTATGGCTCGATGTCGACGTATAACCAATTTTATTTTATAGACAAACTAGCTTTTCCCCGCGGCTTCGCTCGCGTTAATTTTATGACATAGACCTCATCTGACAACAAAAGAACCCATAGCCCAACTTGTCGCGCCATCTATTGGCCGGTAGCCCATCCCATACAGCGCCCTCTATAGTAGAAAAAATATTTTCCCATTGGAATGACACACTTTCACGGGATAAAAAGTAGACTATGTTGCGCTTTGTACCCCTGACAATATGTATACAAATTTTCATAATGATCGGCTGCTTAGTCAAGCTGTGAAGGAACAACAAACAAACAAATAAACAAACAAACTCACTTTCTCATTTATAATATTAGTGTGATTTCAGACTGTGAAGTATATTTCAGTTCTTCGTACAGATTACCGAATTATACATTAGGCATTATTGATTACTAAAACGGCCAAGACGGACTGAGTTACTGTCAGAATACAAAATGTTTTACTGGAAGGTTTCAGTATTTTTGGGGGTCAATACTTGTAATAAAAACCGTTAAAATGTAGTCTCAATCTCAATAACCATCTCATTCGTTTTATATTTTGTACCAGCGGACCGCCCCGGCTTCGCACGGGTGTAGGATCCCAAATTTTTTTGGAAAATATAATATAGCCTATATTACTAGGGGTTAATGTACCTTCGCAACGGTGAAAGAAATTTTAAAATCGGTCCAGTCGTTTTTGGGTTTATTACAAACATACACAAACACAAAAATACAAAATCTTTCCTCTATAATATTAGTGTAGATGAGCAAAATAGAGCTTGATTGAGACTAGATTTTAACTGTCTGTGTTGCAAATAAACGTAGTTTAACGAGTTTATATGTTATGGGTAATGCTAGACGCTTAAGTAAACAGGTTTACCCGGGTTTACTCGGTAATTTTAATTTAATTTTAACATTCGGACTTTACCCAAAAAGCTTGGGTAAAACTAACCCTAGGTTTACTTAAGCTTCTAGCATTACCCGTAACATATTATATAATTCACTGTTATGTGACTTGATGAGAATTAAATGAAGTGTGAAAGTGACAAAACATTGTATAACTTATATACACACACTCAGAATATTCTTTATTGCACCAAAAAATAACAATAAATTAAAAGTACAAACAGGTAGGTAAAGTACAACAGGCGGTCTTATCGCTAAAGCAATCTCTTCCAGACGACCTTAGGGTAGAGAATTAAAAGTGAAAAATAACAGGTAGGTGGCGCAAAATTTTACAAAAACTTAATTATAAACAATAATAAAAACATAATATTTATGATAAAAAAAATAACAATAATTATTAGGGGCTAGGTCCATACAGACGCGTCCGCAAAACACCCACAGTTGCGGGCACGTCCCTATATAAACTTGTAATATTACATTTATTTGTAACACAGTGACAGTTTTTATTACGACCCGCTGATATGTTCTAAGTAATACTTTTTAAAAGTGTGTTTCTATCATAAAGGGTAGAGCAACACTGAATTCATGAAAAAAAACCTAAGAGAGGGAACGCACGAGCAACTTTGTTTCCGCAACTATTTTGTCTCTTACATCAAGTCTATGGGTTAGTATGAACGTGCGCGCACGTAGCGACGCAACACCCGGGAGACATTTTGTCCGCGGGCGACAATAGTTATTTGTTATGCAAGGCTGCAAAGTTGTTTTTTGGCGCGAGTACTTAAATTGAAACCTGAGCTAGCGAAGGGTTCTAGGATTGAACCACGAGCGAAGCGAGTGGTTCAAATATAGAATCCTGAGCGTAGCGAGGGTTTCAAAGGTACGAGACGCAGAATAACTTTGCTGCCGAGCGAAACACACAACTTTTCATCTCACTACAGCGAGGAAAATGCTTGGTGCAAGAAAAACGCAAATAATATATTAAACTACCTGACCCGGCAAACTTTGTTCCGCCTTAGAGGCACTACCCTACCCTACCCCTACCCTACCCCTACCCTACCCCACCCCTACCCTACCCTACCCTACCCTACCCTACCCCTACTACCCTACCCCTACCCTACCCTACCCCTACCCTACACAACCCCTACCCTACCCCTACCCTACCCCTACCCCACCCCTACCCTCGGTTCAAATATAGAATCCTGAGCGTAGCGAGGGTTTCAAAGGTACGAGACGCAGAATAACTTTGCTGCCGAGCGAAACACAAAATTTTTCACCTCACTACAGCGAGGAAAATCTTAGGTGCAAGAAAAACGCAAATAATATATTAAATAAATGTTTTTTTTTTCATGCGGTGTCGTGCTGGCCAGTTCGATTATTTTAAAAATAAGGTTGGCACACTGGCATGAAATAAGTATTAATGCATTTTCAGAGGACTCGCGGTATAAAAAATTAAAGAATAGAAAGGTTCGAATTTTAAAAATACTTTCCACGCTAGGGCACAAAATGCACTTTTGCGCTCAGATTTCGAATGACAAACAGATTCTTTCCGAGCTTGTGAGGTGAAATAGTTATTTGTTATGCAAGGCTGCAAAGTTGTTTTTTGGCGCGAGTACTTAAATTGAAACCTGAGCTAGCGAAGGGTTCTAGGATTGAACCACGAGCGAAGCGAGTGGTTCAAATATAGAATCCTGAGCGTAGCGAGGGTTTCAAAGGTACGAGACGCAGAATAACTTTGCTGCAGAGCGAAACACACAACTTTTCATCTCACTACAGCGAGGAAAATGCTTGGTGCAAGAAAAACGCAAATAATATATTAAACTACCTGACCCGGCAAACTTTGTTCCGCCTTAGAGGCACTACCCTACCCTACCCCTACCCTACCCCTACCCTACCCTACCCCACCCCTACCCTACCCTACCCTACCCTACCCTACCCCTACTACCCTACCCCTACCCTACCCCTACCCTACACAACCCCTACCCTACCCCTACCCTACCCCTACCCCACCCCTACCCTACCCTACCCTACCCCTACCCTACCCCTACCCTACCCCTAATCGAGTTTTCATTGTTTTTAAGATGTATTCTGCTATTCGGGACGGAAACAAATCCAACAAATCAAAAACCATGGCAATCGGTCCAGCCGTTCTCGAGTTATAAGTGTTGTAACAAACACGACTTTCTTTAATATATATAGATAAGTGTTTATATTTTTTTCATGCGGTGTCGTGCTGGCCAGTTCGATTATTTTAAAAATAAGGTTGGCACACTGGCATGAAATAAGTATTAATGCATTTTCAGAGGACTCGCGGTATAAAAAATTATAGAATAGAAAGGTTCGAATTTTAAAAATTCTTTCCACGCTAGGGCACAAAATGCACTTTTGCGCTCAGATTTCGAATGACAAACAGATTCTTTCCGAGCTTGTGAGGTGAAATAGTTATTTGTTATGCAAGGCTGCAAAGTTGTTTTTTGGCGCGAGTACTTAAATTGAAACCTGAGCTAGCGAAGGATTCTAGGATTGAACCACGAGCGAAGCGAGTGGTTCAAATATAGAATCCTGAGCGTAGCGAGGGTTTCAAAGGTACGAGACGCAGAATAACTTTGCTGCCGAGCGAAACACAAAATTTTTCACCTCACTACAGCGAGGAAAATCTTAGGTGCAAGAAAAACGCAAATAATATATTAAATAAATGTTTTTTTTTTCATGCGGTGTCGTGCTGGCCAGTTCGATTATTTTAAAAATAAGGTTGGCACACTGGCATGAAATAAGTATTAATGCATTTTCAGAGGACTCGCGGTATAAAAAATTAAAGAATAGAAAGGTTCGAATTTTAAAAATACTTTCCACGCTAGGGCACAAAATGCACTTTTGCGCTCAGATTTCGAATGACAAACAGATTCTTTCCGAGCTTGTGAGGTGAAAAATAAATTTCCAGGGTTGCCAACTCATAATTTTGCCAAAATAAGGGCTAGAAACGTCTAAAAACATAAATACAAATAAAATGAGCGAAAGCAAGGGTTAAAAATTGTTTATTTGAAACGTACAAAAAGCGCAAAATGTTGTCAACACTGAGAAAAAGTTGTGTTGCTGTCGCTCTCGTGCGCGCACCTTTCAAATTGCGGCAAGGAGACGGCGACATAGACAAATTGTCAGGAGACAAAGTTGCTCGTGCGTTTCCTCTCTAAGATTTGATGGAATCAGGTGATCCTGGTTAAACAAAAAGGCAGAAACTGGCTGATAAACAAGTTTTAAATCAAATCCTATAAATAATGACTATTACACAAAATGAAGAAATCATATTTATTTCCTATCATAATTTCCTAATCATATATTGTAGATATTGTCTTAATAAACCGGGCTGTTTATACATGAAAGGATTTGAATTATCTATTTATGTATTGTCTGTATTTGTAGTCTATGGAAGCAAGTATTTTCACATAAAAAGAGCAGAGAAAATTCAATATTATGAATGCGTGTAGCGGGAAAAAGGGGATAAAAAAGGAAAATTGTAATGGCGTCTTCAGATTAATGGCGAGAGTACGAGCGAGTAATATGAATGTATTCTTTTATATTACAATATGTATCTTTTCAACAAATTGTTCTGGATTCTAGTCGTTTTTAACATTTATTTGAAGACCTCCGTATTGGTTTCCATGCCGGTCCGCCACGCAAGAGGTCCCGGGTTCGAATCCCGGTCGGTTCATGATGAAAAACGCACTTATTCTGATTGTCATGGGTCTTGGACGTTTATCTAAATATGTATTTTGAATGTTCAGAAATCATAGCGTTATTGCACAATTACTTATGTGATCACAGCTTATTCCATCAATGGACCTAATAATAATAAATGAGTGTGATATGAATGAATAATATAGTTTAATAGTAGAAGAAATAAATCAAAGTGTATAAGGAGTGGGACGATGATCCCGGCCATCACCGGTTTCCACAGAAAACCAGCGTCGTGGTACTCGTGCCACGACACATGCTGAGTGGATACCCATTTGGGACACAATTAGTTTATAAGTATGTAATTTTAAGTTATATTGTTTTTTTTATATGCTTAAGTGTTCCAAATAAATATTTTTTTTTCTTTCTTTTTCTTTTTTCTTTATTCTATACTAATCTATACTAATATTATAAAGAGGAAAGATTTGATTGTTTGTTCGGTCCAGTTTGAACCGATTTCAAAAATTCTTTCACCACTAGATAAGCTACATTATCAGGGATTGACATAGGCCCACGGGAACTTCACGCGGACAAAGCGGGCAAAAAAAGCTTGTTTGTTATAAAATATAGTATCGTTGAGTTAGTATCCCATAACACAAGTCTCGAACTTACTTTGGGGCGAGCTCAATCTATGTGAATCCCTATATTTATTATTATTATTTGGATTTTGGCGCCAACAACGATAGCGTCAACTAAGTTCGTGATTCAAATTTTAATTGTGAGTTTCGATGCCTCCTTCCAACGCTGCCAGTATAACCGGCTAAATCTATACTAATATTATAAAGAAGTAAAGTTTGTGTGTTTGTGTATTTGTTAAATTGTAAGGGGTAATCTCGGGATCTACTAAACCGATTTTAAAAATTCTTGCACCAATAGAAAGCCACATTATTGCTAAGTGTCATAGGTTATATAAAAATAAAAAGGCTTTTATGTGGTAGTCGGTTTTGCAAAGTGAATCGGAGAAAAAACGGTCACATGAAAGCGTTTCTTACGAACGCCTGTACTAAAAAAGGATTATTAACATTATGCCCAGCGAAGTGGGCACGGGTCAGCTAGTAATTAATAAATATTAAGTTAAATACATACTACATATACCCTTCAGATGGTTATATCGAAAGTCAGTATTAGGAAGTTTTGTCGAGAATTTCCTGGTAAATTACATTTGAAGCCGGGGTCCCGGCTTTTGGGATTACACGTTGATCCGCCTTAGCTACATATAGTCGTTACTTGTTGTTTAGTGTTTATCTTTTTACACCACTAAAGTGGCAAACAAGCATACGGCCCGCCTGATGGTAAGCGTCACCGTAGCCTATGGACGTTTGCAACGCCGGGAGTATCACTCGCGCATTGCCGACCCTGTAGAAAGTGGAGCTCTGAGACCTTACTCACCGTAGGAACACAACATGGCCGAGACCAATGTTATTTGGCTACGATCTTCTGCACGGATTATCCGCCGTGCCCTACCTCTCTTAAATCTTATGTGACTTATAACAGTATATCCTTGATTCGAGTACTGGAATTAAAGTGACGCCACGGTTTTGTGTCGGTAGCGTTGGCACCAGAAGGCGTGGATTCGATTCCCGCTCGGGGCAGATATTTATGTAATTGCGTTTGTGTTTGTTCTCGATACTGGGTGTTTTCTATGTAGGTATTATAAGTATGTATGTATACCTATATTTATCTATTTATATAAAAGGAGAAACTGACTGACTGACTGACATATCAACGCAAGGCCTAAACTATAAGGGTTAGAAACTTGAAATTTTGCACAGGGGTTCCTTTTATAACGTAGGGGAGCAAAAGAAAGGATTTTTCAAAATACCCGCGGGAAAGCGAGATATACGCAAACGAAGTTGCCCGGGTTTCATTAGTAACTTATAGGTATAATCGTTATACTACTTTTTTGTGACAGTGTGATAATTAGAGATCGGATTATATGCATTTGCATGTTTGCATATGCAAATGCATATAATTCCATTTTTATAGTGTTATTGCATATTTTGGTACTTTTTCATTGATAGTGCATATTTCAGTAGTTATACGTGTTAGGCGCAAAAAAAATTGACGCATTTATCAACGGCACCGGACAAACTCTGCCTGAAGAGGTCTCTGCAGAAATGGCTCCAAATTTCAAGTTCTGTCCGGTAACGTCAGGTTGACGTCGAAAGGTCATTTTCAGCCTATTAATTAATATTAAGTGACAAACGTCACAAGTTTTCCAGAAAACCTGGAAAAATATGTTATTGTTTATTGTCACAAGAATTATAACAATAACTAATATGAATATATGTATAACATATAAAAATATTGTTAAAATAAACGAAAATTGTAATAATAAATGGTTTTTTGATTGTGCATATTTTGTGCATATTTCGCACTTTTTAGTGCATATTTGCATGCATATTTTGGCATTTTGATAGTGCATATAATCCGATGTCTAGTGATAATAAATAGAAATCGGATTATATGCATTCCATTTTTATAGCGTTATTGCAGGTACTTTTTCATTGATAGTGCATATTTCAGTAGTTATACGTGTTAGGCGGGTTGTATTATGCTGTCGACACGTCTTCCTCTCACACGCTCGTAACGTCAGTTGACGTCAAAAGGTCATTTTCAGCCTATAAATTAATATTAAGTGACAAACGTCACAACTTTTCTGTAGAAAACAACGTAAATTGTAATAATAAATGATTTTTTTGATTGTGCATATTTCGCCCTTTTTTAGTGCATATTTTGGCATTTTGATAGTGCATATAATCCGATGTCTAATAAACAACACAATATACCTTGCTCCAATACAAACAATGAATATGATAATAGCTTACGTTTGAAACTATACCGAGAATTTATTACACGATGTTATTACTAGAGGCACTACGATTACTCAGGGTAACTTTATGGGCTATTATAAAAGCTATAGGGGTTTATTGTTAGGGTCTAAAGAGAATAGATTACTAGACATTGAGATGTATCTTGGAATAATTCTTTTGGGCGTTAGAATAATACTACTATTTATTACCTACTTGGTTTATTACTTGATTAAATACTCTTTTATAAATAAATATTCTTGGACGAATCACACAACGCCATCTTGTCCCAAACTAAGCAACTAAGTGTGTTGCTGAGTTGCGGATAAATACATATAAATAAATTTTTTGTAAATAAATACTTGTTATACATAGAAAACACCCAGACCCAGGGAAATAGACATATTCATGTACACAAATGTTTGCGTGCGATTCGAACCCGCGGCCCTCGAGATAAAATTACCATTGCTAGCCACTAGACCACCGGGCCTGTCACTTTAATAAGAGTGGTACACTTTTTATGAGTGTAATGAAATATATTTTTTTATTCACAGAGTAGGCCTTTCACTGACACGTTCTAGTCATGTTATAAATAAAATTTAAATAAATATATAGGGACAAATCACTCGAAACTCAAATCACTCACACAGCTAGCCCCAAAGTAAGTAAGTTCGAAACTTGGGTTATCGGATACTAACTCAACGATACTATATTTTATAACAAACACATAAATATCCAAGACCAGAGGCCAATCAGAAAAAGTTAGTTTTTCATCATGATCCGACCGGGATTCGAACCCGGGACCTCCTGGGTGGCGGTCCGGCGTGGTAACCATTACGCCAAGAAGTCTATATCTATACAAATATTATAAAGAGGAAAGATTTGATTGTTTGTTTGCATTGAATAGGCTTCGAAACTACCGGACCGATTTCAAAAATTCTTTCACCAGTATAAAGCTACATTATCAGGGAGTGACATATGCTATAGCTTTTCCTGAAATTCAATATGGTTCCCACGGGAACGAGTCCGGAACTTCACGCGGACGAAGTCGCGGGCAAAAAAGCTAGTAACTCATAATATTATTAAATAAGTTACTCTACAAACTACCACTATTTCGGAAACAAAGCAAAATGTCCACTGGAGTAGTAGGATATTGGGCTTCCTATCCCACTTACCGATAGGAAGTATTCAGACGCACAAACCCATCTCGTTCTGTCGGCGTTCGCCTCCATCACGATGGGTTAGTGCATCTGAACACTTCCTATCGGCAAGTGGGATCGGAAACCCAATATCCTAAAAATTAACGTACCCTATTGAATCGACCGTTGCAGATGGTTGAAAGCAAAAAATCAGATCAGATATACTCATGTCTTACGCAGAAGTGACTTATACATTAGGTTGGCGCGTGAACCCAAAGTGGTTTTTGAAGTCCGATTCGGTCTCGTAACAATTTGTATTTTTCCGTTGGACGGGTGTTATATATATTGCTAGAGGACCACATCCCATTTTGGTCGGCGAGTCCAGTTTAATTTTTTTATTCACTCGCTAACTAACCAATCGATGATTGTAACAAATGGAACATTTACATTCAGTTTATATATAAGTGTGTATTTCACATATTATAATCAGTTTTGTCTAGTAGTCATAAAGAGTTAGGTTGCAATGAAATTTATTAAACAACCTCAATCACTTCGCTTTGAAAATATGTGTTTAGAACCAAAAAGTAAAATACGTCGTCATGGAAAACTACTACCTAACACTGTGAGATGTGTCATATGTGGCCCGTCTAACTGTGGTAAAACAAATTTGATTATAGGATTGCTTTTACATGAGAATGGATTAAGCTTTAGGAACGTCTATATTTACTCAAAAACGCTTCATCAACAGAAATATATATTTTTAGAAAAAGTTTTAAATTCGGTACCAGGTATCTCATTTTCGAAATATAATGACAAAGAAGAAGTGATTAATCCTCAAGATGCGGAATGTGATTCAATAATAATCTTTGACGACGTAGCATGCGAGAAACAAAATAGCATGCGTGACTACTTTGCAATGGGCAGACATAAAAATATAGATTGCTTTTACTTAAATCAAACTTATACTAAGATACCAAAACAACTTATTAGAGATAATGCCAATCTAATAATACTTTTTAAACAAGATGAAATAAATATGCGTCATGTGTATGATGAGCATGTAAATACAGATATGACCTGGAATCAATTCCGTGAAATGTGTACAAGAATTTGGTGTGAGCCTTACAGTTACTTAGTTATAGACAAGGACTGTAAAAAAAATGAAGGCTGCTATAGGAATAAATTCGACACTTTTGTTGTCTTTGATTAATGATCATATAAATACTTTTGTATTTTAAATTCAGCATTACTTATTCATTTAACATTGAAGCTACAAGGTGTGAAAACAGTTGTGAAATGGAGCAAACATTAAAAAAACAAATTGTTGAAGCTGCACAGGCAGTAAAAAGAAAGGTGAAAAAATTACGTGACAAAGAAATAGAAAATAAAAATGTACTGGAGACAGTCTTTAAGCCGGTCACTGGTCCTCTTACCGAAATAATTAATGCAAAAAAGAAAAAATACAGTGCAGAAACATACATAGATAAAGATGAATACGATACGCCAACAACTAAAACTTTAACAAAACGTATATCAGACATAAAAGACGAATCAGATTTTTTTAGAAAATCTGAAAAACATAATAATAAAGACATTGAAGAAAGTGATAATTCTGGTACTCGAGAGGGCAGTGATGGTGACAGCGATCATATTGATACAGATGATAGTAATGATGCTAGTTATCATTCGTTAAACACTCCAAATAATGATATTTCGTCTTGGTCGTTAAGCAGTGAAGTGCACAAAAATGTTCCATTTGGGATTAGACATGAACGGGGTAAGCTGATGTTAGGCTCTGTTCGCGTTACGTTTAATGATGATTTTATCACAGTAGGTGTACAGAAACATGTTACTACACCTGGACTAAGAGAATTATTGTGTAGCAAAAATCCTGACCCAACAATAGTTACACGAAATGATCTTCGTAATTATAAATCTTTGATGATATATACTAATGCTCATAGACGAGATTTCGATGAAAGAAAGCCGATCAAAAGTAATAAAGGTAAAAAATATTTACAAATTATTAAACCAATGTTTAAACACTGTAAAGACCCCGAGTTAGCAAAGGATAGCGTTTTAAAAGGAGAAGGTCTTCCGGTGATGAAGAAATGGCGAAAAAATGTAGACCTTATTTATTGGGATGATCCTAATGAATTGGTTGAAAGATTAAAACTGTTGATTGCATCGAAGGAAGCAGGTAACACAGGATTGGACAATGAAATAATTTCAATTATAGAAGAGTTGCGTGAATGTGGACTTATAAGTAAATAAATACGGTATCATAAGTTGCGAGTGTTTCATTCAAATTCCAGCTTGACAATATATCACACCTTCGAAATGAATGTGGATAAATTTGGTCACCATATTCATAAAAGAATGCGTTTTTCAGTATTTTCAAATAATATCGACTTTTCTGAAAATGTACTAGTAAAGTCAGAACACGGTGATTTTAATTTGAAGATGAACACATTACGTGGTGTAAAGTATCCTGTAGCTGCAGATGAAGTTGTAAATAAAGAATACGTTGATAAACTTGCAGAGGAAATGTATACAAAGAAGGATATTGATGAAATATTTGACAAGCACATGCATAAAATTAGAACAGACGTTGAAGTCATGATAAAAGATTTAAAAGTAGAAGTAAAGGAAATTATGGATCAGTGTCTGAAGAGCCATCACTTAGACAAAGACAAAATTTAACAACAGTAATGGGTTCTGTTAAGGAAGAAGTCGTTAATGAATTACATAAAACGGCTCGAAGAAATTTTACACGACGTCCAGTTATTTTAAGGAACATTGATGATTTGTGGCAAGCTGACCTGATTGATTTTAATAATCTTAAATCACACAATAAAGGATATAAATTTATCTTAGTAGTGATTGATTGCTTCTCAAAGTTTGCGTGGACAATGCCATTGAAAACTAAATCAAAGATTGAGGTTACGAATGCTTTTAAATTTTTATTGGAAAAGAGTAATCGTCATCCTAACAATTTACAAACTGACATGGGAACAGAATTTTATAATGACCTGTTTAAAAAGTTGATGGGTGATTTCAAAATAAATCATTATTCTACATTTTCTACAAAAAAAGCTTCAATAGTAGAGAGACTGATAAAAACATTGAAAACAAAGCTGTTTAAAATTCTTAGTTTCAATGGTAGTTATAAGTGGACGGGGAAACCATTAGACGATGTTGTGAATTCCTATAATAACTCGATTCATAGGACTATAAAGTACAAACCCTCTGAAGTTAGTAATTTGAATGAATCAATTGTTATGAAAAATATTTTAAACTCACACAGACGAACCCCTAAAACCAATAAATCTAAATTTAAATTAGGGGACTTTGTACGTATAAGTAAATACAAAAATCTCTTTCAAAAAGGTTACACACCTAATTGGACTAGTGAAATTTTTAAAATAATAAAAGTAAATAATACTAACCCAGAAACATATTTTATTGAAGATCAACGAAAACAGCAAGTTTTAGGTGCCTTTTACAAAGAAGAACTTCAAAGAACTCACCATCCTTCTGTGTATTTAATTGAAAAAGTGATGAAAAAGAAAGGAAATAAACTATACGTGAAATGGTTAGGTTTCAGTGAAAATGATAATAGCTGGATTGATTCAAATACTATTGTAAAGTAAATATATAAGACAGTATAATAAAAAATATATCATTTCATTATTAGTAATGCGGGGAGGCGGACTAGTTAACACTATAATAAATAACCTACCATTCGAAGCCCATTTACCAGGATATCAGTATTGTGGTCCTGGAACAAGACTACGTGAACGCCTATTGCGAGGGGATAGAGGAATTAACAAACTAGACGAGGCTTGTATGCATCACGATATCGCCTACTCCAAGTACACAGATTTAGCGAATCGTCATAAAGCGGATACAATACTATTAAACATGGCAAATAGTCGTGTTCGATCTAAAGATGCTGGCAAGGGTGAAAAACTAGCCTCTTGGTTAGTAAGTAAAGTTATGAAAGCAAAATTAAAGACTGGATCAGGTGTAAAGACATTCAGATCCCTAGTATCAGGAATTCGTTCTCGAATTAAGAAACAAAAACGAAATAAAAACAGCAAAGCAATTATTAAACATGCTTACTTAGCTGCAAAAAAAATGTTTCCCAAAAATGGTAAGATTCCCTTACCACGTGTTATACCACTACCTAAATCAGGTGGAGTTTTACCATTGATACCAATATTTGCTGGACTGTCTGCATTAGGCGCACTGGCTGGAGGTGCCGCAGGTATTGCTAAAACAGTGGACGAGTACAAAACAGCTCGAAAAAATTTACAAGAATCTCAGCGTCATAATCAAGTAATGGAATCTATTGCTTTAGGTAAAGGATTGTATATTAAACCATATAAAAAAGGAAACGGTTTGTTTGTAAACAATTCAAAAAACTAGTCACGAAGCTACCCCATCGAGCGCTTACTAATATAGATATCCTAAAATTCTCTAAAAGAATACCATATTTTCGAGGAGTTTTTATGAAAGACAAATTACCAAAAAAACCTAGACGTATCGAATGTGGTATCGTTAATTTAGACAATTCTATGAATGAAGGTACGCATTGGGTGGCTTACGTGAAAATCAAAAACCATTGTGAATATTTTGACAGCTTTGGTGACTTAAAACCTCCAAAGGAAATAGTGAATTATTTTAAAAATTATAATATTTTGTACAATTACACAAGATATCAAAAATTTTATACTGTCAATTGTGGTCATTTATGTTTATCTTACTTAATAGATTATTGGAATAAATATGTATAAAATAAATATTTTTCTTTAATTTACTTCATTTACACAATGTCATTCACACTGTCCATTACTGGTAACTCATCTATTCTGTCTTCAACACATTCCCCAACATTACAACTTGATGGTGATTATGAGTGTGCATTGTTATATTTATCTACTTTCAATTCTATTCCAAATATCGACAGCAATAATAATAAGTTTTATTATAGTGAAAATGAAGTAATTGAAATACCAGAGGGCGCTTATGAACTTGAAGATATTAATGATTATCTAGTGTCTAAAATAGAAAATACCACTTTAAAACTCTATTGCAACAATAATACACTGAAAACATCTATAATTTGTTCAAAAAATGTAGACTTTGAAAAGGCTAATTCTTTGGGAAAACTAATAGGTTTTAGTGGGCAGATTTTACAAGCAAATAAATTACACGAGTCGCAGTATCCAATCAACATTTTGTCGACGACAGTGGTGCGGGTTGAATGTGATATAGTCACAGGCTCGTATATTAACGGAAAGCCCGCTCATATTATTTACGAATTTGCACCATCGGTGCCTCCTGGTTATAGAATCATAGAAATCCCTAAGAACATTATTTACTTCCCAGTAAGTCAAACAAGTATTAACTGCATACAAATAAGATTACTGGACATAAACAATAACTTAATCAATTTACGTGGTGAAGAAGTACAATTGTACTTACATCTGAAGAAAAAATGATTGACTATAATAAATACTCCACCGCACACACTCAAATCACCAGTCCTGAACGAGCTGTCCATAAAGCAGCAACCATCAAAAAATCAATCAAAAAAGAAAGAAAGAAGAATTTGTCATACGAAAATAAGTTATTCCTGAGAACAATAGGATTGTTAAAATGAATATCTTAGATATATTATCGACTCCTAGTTACGACAATACCATCGACAGCATCGAGTATCATTCATACAAACCGTACGTCACGAGTTTTGGCAGAAATGACGAAATTCGCATACCCATCAATCAGCAAGATTTGTATGTGCTACCATCAGCAAGTACATTATATTTGGAAGGGACTGTTAAAGTCTATAAAGGAGCATCAGATGAAAAAGAGAGAGACAGAGTAAGAAGTGTGCATTTTACCAATAATCCACTGTTATATCTCTTCCAAGATATTCGATACGAGTTAAATGGAGTTGAAATTGATCGAATAAAAAATGCTGGTATTACATCGACAATGAAATCGTTAATTTCTATGAGTAGAAGTGAATCGCGAATATCTAAAGCTTGGGGTTGGGATATTGATGGAACGACAAACAATCAAGGTGGATATTTTTCAGCTTCTATTCCACTTAGTAAAATTCTTGGTTTTGCTGAAGATTACAAAAAAGTTATTGCTAATTGCAAACATGAACTCATACTTTTGAGAAGCAATACCGATTTAAATGCTCTACTATTGAATGATGATGAATTTATTGAAAGTACAGAAATACATAAATTAATATGGCGAGTACCTCATGTTAAAGTTTCTGATAGAGAAAAAATACAACTACTTAGACTTTTAGAGAAAGATCGCGCTATTCAACTAACATTTAGAAACTGGGATCTGTATGAGTATCCCTTGTTACCTCGAACTTCAAAACATACTTGGGCTATCAAAACTTCTTCTCAAATTGAGAAACCCCGATACGTAATCTTAGGGTTACAGAGCCAACGAAAGGACAATAAAACGGCTGATATGTCATATTTTGATCACTGCTACTTACGCAACGTTAAAGTATATTTGAATTCGATTTATTATCCGTATGAAAATTATGACGCAAGCTTTTCTAAGAATGCGTATGCTTTAATATATGAACAATACGCAAAATTTAAACAGTCGTATTACGGGTGTCATTCAGATCAACCGTTACTTTCCGTAGAAGAGTTCAAAAATAAAGGACCACTGTTTATCATAGACTGTTCTAGACAAAATGATAATTTAAAAACGGGAGCTGTAGTAGATGTAAGTGTGGAAATCGAAAGCGAAGCAACTTTACCAGATCAAACAGCTGCTTATTGTCTTATTCTTAACGACTGCATTGTTGAGTATAGACCATTAAGCAACATAGTGAAGAAAGTATGAATTCAAACACTATAATAGTGGATATTCAAGGATTCAAAGATATTCACAATAATTTCATTGTGAAAGAATTGGCTATTGCAACACAAGAGTACACATTAATGTTCCTAGTCAAACCACCCTATAATTTCAATACACTAACAAAAGAAGAAAAAAAGCATGTTAGATGGTTAGAAGCAAATCGCGGAATCTACTGGAGTGAAGGTCATATTGAGTATCACGAATTCAAGCAAATAATTGTTCCTTATTTAACCAACATGAAAATTTTAACTAAAGGACTAGAGAAAACTAAATGGATCAGTGATATGTGCTCCGAATGCTTGGTGATTGATTTAGAAGACGAGGGATGTCCTAATATTTCAAAACTGTCTAAAATTTATTGTAAAGGAAAAGAATTAAACTGTATAAATCATAATAAAATGTGTGCGTTAAAAAATGTAATTTGTGTAAAAAAATGGTATAATGATAAGGTTTTTAAACATAAATAAAACTTTGATTTATGATATATACTTGGTATTTATTTTTATCCTCAGAAAACATGTATTACAAGTTACTTTACTAATATTACACAACCAGATTCGAATTACAATGCAAAACATCAATTTAACACATACAATAACTTAACACAAACTTAACTTAAATTTAATTTTATTTTAGCAAGATATTTATTTAAATCACAATGAAATGTAAGAAATGATTGATTACAAAAATCGTACCTACAACAACTTAATATCTACAATAATCTACATAGAAACAGAAATCTTAAATTAATATAATATTTTTTATTTACAAGTTAATTAAGTCACATCTAGAATTATTTATTTTAAGAATAATACATAACTAAATAACATGAAATTGAAATTAGTTAAGCTAATTATTTATCTAATACTTACTTAAAAATACAATAACTTAATTACACAAAAATTACAAAATTACACAAAATCATAATACTCTCCGCAAAGTTTTTTAGATATTTTGTTAACTAATGAGTGTGTTTCGCTCATAATATTGTCCACCGGATCACTGACTAAATATTGCGCATTTAACACTATCACTTCATCACTATCTGGTTCTTGCTCTCCGCTAATATCCAGCACCTTTATCTGGATCAGCCGTACACCTCTTTTCTTTTCGTTATTGATGACAAAAGACTGCGAGACTGGATGCTTCCGCTTTTGTGGTTTAGCTCGCAACCTCTTCGCATCGGATTCTCGTGGTTCAGGAATATGCCAGCTTGCAGTGCTTGGCGGTGTAAAACGCTGTGCGCATTGTAAGTATATGTCTTCAGAATCCGGCATGATGAATGATGATCTGAAATAAATTAAAGATAAATTAATATTTATGAAAATATTAGGAATATCTTCATACCTAGGTCAAATAGTATTCAATAGATACTTACAATTTAGTTGACTTCTACTTAGGTGATGTTACCACTCCGACAGCTTGCTGCAAAATGAATGACGGAAACGAACGGTGGAATAGGATGGAGGAAGTAGGTATACGTACAGGCTCAAACGTGTTTCTTCGATGTGTAATAACATTGAATTTTGATCTAAAACACCTGTGCGCGGTAGAATAAAGGATTGATTGTCGTCGGGATTCGCGATAACTTGAAATTTGATCTAATGCGCGGTAAAATAAAGGATTGATTGTCATCGGGATTCGCGATAACTTGAAATTTGATCTAATGCGCGGTAAAGAATTGAGGAAGTAGGTGCCTCATCGAACAGGTTTGAGCTTGTTTGAACTTGCTTGGGTGCGCGATGCGCTTTGTCAACGGAATTTGAACTAAAACACCTGTATGAGTAATTATAAAATAATATTTATTTATTCAATATAACCTTAATATATGTACAAACTAAGATAAGTAAATAGTTACACATTGATTTAATATAGTAATTGTAATAATAAAATTGTTAAGTATTTTTGTTTTTTAATTAATCTAATCTTATTAAGAGTACTTATTATCTATTACAACTTTAATTACAATTAATGGATTTTGGGGTATCCATCTAAGTATAACAATAAAGGAATCATTAAAATGATGTTACAATATAGCTTTATTGCCCCACGCTAAAGTGGATATCTTATCAGACAATATTAAGCGTTTATCATCGTTGCTAGAAAGAGCTACTTTATTTATACTCTGAGTGAATATTTCATGTTTTATTGACTTAAACAATAAATTTTTTTTCCGTATGATGTTGCAATTATACAATACATTTTTATAATCATTCAATTTCAAATTTGTGGTAACACATTTTCTTATACCCTTTGCCTTTTTTATGGTTTTGTTTAATGTTTTAATACAATAAAGCTTTGAGCGCAGTCCTACAAATTCTTTAATAATTTTACCCCCCATTTCATCTTTGAAAAGACCTGGAACCTTCTTGTTGATAACGGGTAAATTATATTCATTATCAGAATCATAATTGCTGGTATCAAAATATTTCAAAAAGTGTAATTTAACATCTCTATAAAAGTCATATGTATTTACATTATAAACTAAACTATCTGTGTCAGTGTAGCACAATTCAATTTGATCACCGTAAAATGGTTTTATTACAGAATAGTGGAAATCATACATGTGACATTTCGACAATTCTAACACAACAAATCCTATATATATCGGTTTATCGAGAATAACACGTGAAGGCTTCATTTGAATTGCCACTAAATCTTCGGAGAATATGGAAGCACTATGAAAATAAGGGCTAGCTACCAATTTTTCAGCACAAGTTACCTTTTTTGTTTTGTTATTATTATCACACCATTTGGTTACCAATTTCACATCTATTCTTTGTTCAGTGTTTTCTAGAGTCTTTCCAAAAATACTATTGTTTAACAATTTGAAAAAATCTTGTTCAAACGCAGATTCTGCTTTTTGACGTAACTGAGTGTTAAGATCAATATATTGCTTTAAATAACAGCTTTGCTTGAAAACAATAGCACGATGGATCCTTCTCAGTATCAATCCGTGCTGTAAGCATTTTTTTAAATTTACATAATGAATAACGTAATGGTATTTATCGTATAAATTCGGTATAAGTTTTTTATTTTTACCACCGGGTGGTAAGCATTTTTCGGGACAAAATGGAAAGTCATTATGCTCAGTATGTAATATAGCAGGGTATATTAAATCTACTTCAAGAATATATCCGTTTTCCGCGGTATCGCTAATGTCCTTCACGTTCAATTGCAATTCGTCAATTTCTTGATTATTCATAAATCTAAAATCACAAAACGGCAATGGTTGACACATACTGTAACCGTATAAATTGTTACTGTCTAAATACATAATAAATGAATTTGGTTGGGATGGATCGTAAGATTCTAAATATTTATGATTAGCCTTGGCATGTCTTTTAGAACACATACAAACACCACCCCTGAGACCTTTTTGTATCATCCTATATATTTCAATATCGCTGATCAATTCTAATTTAACTTTTGTTTTTAAAAGCATTGCATCGAAGGATAGACTCGGTGCTGTAAGATAAAACGCGGGATCTAGATTATAATAACGTTTACATGTTTTTCTAAAACTTTCAAATATATCTGCAAGCAACAAAACGTCTGTTTTCAGATACAAATCTGTATACATTCCCATATTTTGAATATTGAACACTGCCCAAACAGACTGAGCATGTTCATAATCCTTATCAGTGATTGCTTCGTTAGTCAATGAGTTAAAGAAATTATTTTTAGAAGGTAAACACGTATCTCCATAACATCTCCAATGAGACATGTAATCGTACGGATACACTCCTTTACGTGTAAGCAGATTAAATTGTTTTTTATCGGGAAAGTAAGATTTTAATTGATTAAACTCCTGTTTTTTCATAGTACTAGCCAGTTTGTCTAAACTAGTTCCTAAAAACCTGAATGAATCTACAAACCGAATCTGCATACTTTCCTCAGTAGTTATAGGAATAAATTTTGTGAAAGAAATGTAGTTTTCTTTTGTTTTAGGTATCACTTTAATAGGTCCGGGAGCTGTACTTAATTCTTTTATAAAAAGATGACAGTCATATCCAGATAAATTATGAAAAAATACCGGTAAAAACGTTGGCAGTTTGTATTGTAAATTGCAAATATTATGAGCTGCGCCGCGATATTTACCAGTCACGTGACAATGGTCCCGAACTCTGTCGCCGAACAAAAAGTGATCACATATATGACATGTCACTGCGTTTTCGAAATCGTAAACATCGTCATCTGTATAAATCATGGGAGCTTTATTTTTCAAAATTTTATGAATGTTATGTGCATCTTTATATATTGACTTTATGAAATTAGCAACACAATCCAAGCCGCGATAAGAAACGTAACGATTGTAGCTTTCGTCTAACGTACACGTAATATGATAGGCGTAGGCCACAGGCACATGTCGCTGTCGCGTCACAGTGTTCGCTTTAGATGGATCAGGGTCACAAGATTCGTACCTTTCTAACATTGTTTCAAAGTCTGCGTATATTACGAAAGGTACCATCTGCTTTCTTTGATAATTTTCAAATTGAATAAACGAGCCTTTTGGAGGTAATTCAGTAGCAATACCACCACAGCTATGAGAACTAAGATCATCGCTTGAATTAAAAAACATTAAACACGCGTTACATAAGTGCAGCTTACTATGATGCTTCGTTATTTGTTTTTTAACAAGACGAGGCAAATCTTTAATGAGACAGTAATGTGATAAATTACCGCTTTCTAAATAAAGTAAATGAATTACTTTTTCCTTCAAGGTTTTCGGTTTGTAAAGAGGTCCTATTACGGTGTTATTTTTTAAACCATAGATATAAATACAAATATCAGGGTTATTTACTTCAAACCGCTCAATATCTGAGAAACCCAATGGGAAAGTTATATCTTCTACATTTAAAACATTACGAAAATCAGGGTATGATGATACTCTTTCAGGATGATGCTTAGCTGGATATAAAGCAGCTACAACTGACCACAGAAAGCAAAAGTCATCATTATTGTGAATATTTATACATGCTTTTTTTGATTTAATCGGAGGCGACAATTCAATAAAACCCGAGCCGCGCAAAGGTTGGTATTTGTTAACATTGACTTCTATATGAGAACTACTCAAGAAAGTCCACCCACTGTCACGGCCCTGGAATTCTTCTATCTTTTTTGTTAATGTGTTTTTGATTTGAGATATTAATAAATTATAATCATAATTCTGATGGATTGTATAGTTTTTAGTGCCAAATGATTTCATCTCTTGATTATCATTTTTAAACATATAAAACAAAGCGAAATATTCAAAATTAATTTTTACACAAATATGTTTCTTAAGAGTTTTGTCTATTAATATCTTGACTTTATCTCGAATATTGTTCAAAAATGTTTCTAGTGCGTAGTTATCATTGATATCTACAATTCTATAAGAAGCAATGCGATTTCGAAATGCCGAATGTATTATCTCAACACCATCGCAAAAATATGAAACATTATTATTTTTGTGCTTAGTACTGCGTAAGTGACCTGTCCAGTGACTGCGCTCAACAGTTAAATTGCAAACTGTGCAAAAAGGCATTTTGAGGATATACCAATATAAAAAATTTAATAATAAAATATTTAATGCAATTAATATTAATATTTAACAAAATATCTTAAATACCTACTTGAATTTATTTTTTTAATATGATTACATAACTAAATAACAGAAATTAATTAAAACTAAACTTTAAGTACTACTACTAAGTAAAAAAATCAATAGTGAGACAGACAACAAATGTGAACATGAATAAAAATGAAAAAAATAATTAATTTTTATCACTAAAATATACGGGCTCCGAGTCATTAAAGAGCTCGTGAGCCCGTAACATAAACGCCTGCAGCGCGTCCCACTGCGGCGTTTCTCTGTCTAATTGAACTTTTAACGTGACGGACGCCTTCTTCCACCGCTGGTCCGCAGGCGTCGAAAGGATGTCTGCTTTGTGGTAGACTTTTACATCCAGGTAAAACTCCCCTGAGATGTCTACCGTCCGCTTTACCTTCCCGTTCGCCACGTTGCTCACCAGGGTATTTGGGAGGTCCGTCTTGGTTGGTGGGGGACGATGCTCCACATCCCCCTCCAACTGGAACAGGTCTCTCGCACTAGCGTTCCGACTCGTTTTTTTACTGTAAATAAAATAAAGGTTTTATTAATTTACATTAATTATAACACCAGTAAGTATGTATTTAGAGATAAAGGACAGAGACATCTAAGCCTACGTAAATGCTTGTTTGAGCAGCAAACATATATGGGGTTATTGATAAAATTATTAGCTCATGAAAAAATAATTTCCGCAACAGGATTCGAACCTGAGACTATAGTATGTTTCTATAAAATTAAAGACCTTACTGCATTGAAAAAAAACAGCTTGTGTAAATTTTTACTATTATTGTCGATGATAACTGTACAAAAAAAATACCTTATTTTGGATCCGGTCGCGATCGGAGCTTTTTCCGATTTCCGCTTCGGGGTTGCCTTAGGCTTCTTAGCTACCTTGCTCGAGTAATCTGTTTCGTAGTCCGACCTAAAATCATACCAAGAATTAATATTTTTTTAAACTAATCAAAGTAACTTCTAGTTAATCTAATGTATGATACAATAGTGAGACAGACACTAAAATTCAATTAATTTTTCCTTCTTTTGTGGTAATTAGTAGAAGTCAACTGCGGGTTAGCTGGTGTCAGTGTTTTTAAATCATCTGACAACCACTGACTTGATATGTACCTAGACAACAGTCAAGGATGTAACTTTTACTGATACACGAAGAAGTCGATTTTTTAAACCCATCAAAAATGCTGGATGGGATTGTAGTTGCTTGACATGTGATGAAAAATCGTAGGATTTACCCTGACAATGTTATGACCTATCAACCCTAGTGTCCACTCACTGCCAGTTACACAGACTCATGCAACTGATCGTACTGACGGCTAAGGGTGTCTTGGCCACAGCGAGAGGTACACCAGATTGATGAATAATAACTTTATACTCACTTACATGTTGGTTAATAAGTAATTTGGAACGTTGACTTTCAGGTGTTTCACCTTATGAAAGACTGATCAACAACTGTGGATTTTTAATTAAATTAAATCCCTTTTATTAAAAATAAATGCAGTTTCAGCAATATATTTTTTCATTACAAATTGAACCTTAATACATAGCTACAAAGCCGAAGCCGATTTTGAGGGTTCTTGTTATGATTATTTTAGCTAAAAAAATCATTACAAATTGAACCTTAATTACATAGCTACAAAGCCAAAGTTCGGTTCGGTAATGAATAAATTTTAATTCAAGAAAGACTCGTTCCGAATAACGTAGGTTCCGTAGTACATTATTGTTGGAACATTTCTTCAAAATAATGTGTAACAATTCAATATCATTACTTACCATCAAGTGATACACCTCTGGAATATCTTGATGATGAGGATGATGGAGGGTACGCTGGCTCTCACACCAACTGAACTGATACCGCTTGCCGACTGGTATGCTATTTTATTATTTATTCTCTTTATGTTATTATTCATTATATACATTGATGACAAAAATTAAAATAAAACAATATTTCCGAATGTATACTCCGAATAAATGTTTAGTTTTGATTGTTTGTCGACTTTATAAGCGGATCCCCAATTCCTAATAGGTAATATAATTTTACCATTCAACAACAGGAACAGGATGCTGATAAGGTGTAGACTTAGATTTCATGAGAAACAGTTTAGACTAGTTGAAACGTGTATACCCATTAGAATTACTCTTAATCTCGCGTCAGCAATAATACACTAAAGTAGACTTTACATTAATCAACCTTATACCTTAATTTAGCTTTATCTTATATATCGTCTGCATTTCATTTTTTTTTGGACTGTGACTACATAATATAGGTAGGTATATTATGTACTCTGTAGGTGATGAATATAAACACATATAATTAAATTCGTTTTAATTGTGGTACTTATGGATTAAGTTAAGCAATGTTTGTAGCATTCAGATATACCCATAAATATGTTTCCATCCAGGGATTTTTTGTTTCTTTTTACCGATTTACTTGATGGTTAAGATTATAAGACAAAATAAGCTTATATATAATATTTTTTTTATTTTTTACACCTCAATGATAATTTTGGTATTTTTTACACATCAATGATACTTTATTAACAGTGTAAATGTATATTATATTTTACGAGAAGTAAATTATGTTAGTAACGACTATCTTGTGGAAACGGCTCTTTACTCGCTCGCTGCGTATAAGTACAGGGGATTGTGACTCATTTGGTTCATTCATAGACTCGGTAGCGTGTGACATACCTTAGCGTGAGCTGTTAGCTGTATTAAATTAAATTTAAATTTGGAGATCTTCGAGCCAAACTGGCCACAGAAATTGAGAGCATTATCTATCTCTTAATTTTGTGGAACGATCTAAGTCAATTTGACCCAAATTTAAGTTTAATAGAAACAATAATCTAAAATTTAGACGAGGTTCAAGCCAATTTGGTCACAGATGAGAAAGTAAACGTGTGATAAGTTTATCTCAAAGTTTGTGGAAGTTCGTGAGTCAATCTGACCTGAATTTAAAGTTATTGTTTGCAACCACACGCTAATGTCATTAAATGTATGCCGATGATTATGAATGATTGAAATTGAAATTTAGATGTCTTCGAGCCAATCTGGTTATAGGAAAAAAGCTACTTTCAATAGATAGACATGAGTCAATCGGACCTATATTTCAATTTCATTTTCTAAGATATTCTAAAGTTCAGATGTTCTTTGAACCAATCTGGTCATGGAAAAACGCTATTGCTAACTTCTGTGAAAGACATGAGTCTATCTGACCTGGACTTATCATTATTTTATATACTTAGTAGAATAATCAAATGGAATTGTAATTTAGATGTCTTCGAGCCAATCTGGTTATAGAAAAAAAGCAACTTTCTATAGATGGACATGAGTCAATCGGACCTATATTTCAATTTCATTTTCTAAGATATCCTAACGTTCAGATGTTCTTTGAACCAATCTGGTCATGGAAAAACGCTTATTGCTAACTTCTGTGTAAGACATGAGTCTATCTGACCTGAACTTTTACTTTTCATTATTGTATAATGATAAGCAATCCCCGTGCTGGACCTCACAGCATAGGGGGGCGTCCCCCGGGTGGCGGATGGGGGAATGGTCGGTAGCACAGCCTAGCTAGCTACCCGGCTAAGTCCGATGGACTCGCCGACCAACGTAGGTTGTGGTCCTCCAGCAATATGGGGGTTGTGCGGCGGGCAAACACCCTTCCCACGGAAAAATACAAATTGTTACGAGACCGAATCGGACTTCAAAAACCACTTTGGGTTCACGCGCCAACCTAATGTATAAGTCACTTCTGCGTAAGACATGAGTATATCTGATCTGATTTTTTGCTTTCAACCATCTGCAACGGTCGATTCAATAGGGTACGTTAATTTTTAGGATATTGGGTTTCCGATCCCACTTGCCGATAGGAAGTGTTCAGATGCACTAACCCATCGTGATGGAGGCGAACGCCGACAGAACGAGATGGGTTTGTGCGTCTGAATACTTCCTATCGGTAAGTGGGATAGGAAGCCCAATATCCTACTACTCACTGGGAACAGAAATAGCGAAAGGTAAGGAAGAGCGTAGTTCGTAAATGGTTTATAGATTTAGTATATACATACTGGCTGGTTCGACCGGAGCTGTACCTTCCTCTCGCTGTGATACGACGAGGCAAGCTTTTTTTTGTTTAAATAAATAAATATATAGGGACAATTCACACAGATTGAGCTAGCCCCAAAGTAAGTTCGAAACTTGTGTTATGGGATACTAATTCAACGATATTATATTTTATAACAAATATATTTATAGATAAACATCCAAGACCCGAGGCCAATCAGAAAAAGTTAGTTTTTCATCATGACCCGACCGGAAATCGAACCCGGGACCTCCTGGGTGGCGGTCCGGCGTGGTAACCATTACGCCACGGTGACCACAATATTACATTAAGTCAGGAAAATGCATTACTGCATGTCCCGCCACTTGGGGAAGCGACGGGGGTCTGTCGGGCTCACCTCTCCAGCCAATGAGGGATACCGACTAAAAACCTGACTTATGATTTTTATTTATAGTTGTTAGGCAACTAGCCATTCATATTTTTGAAATTGATTTTTTTGAAAGAAAAATTTCACCTCCTCCCCCCAGGTGGGATTCGAACCCACGACCCCTCGATATCCGGCCGAGTGCCTGACTGTCTGCCACCTTCTCCGCCTTCACGTGGCGGGGTCGCGGGCACTTGCTGGTTCTGCAACTTCGCCACGACGAGTTAAGCCTACGCTATGCTTCCATGAGAAAAACATTTATAATATGAATTTTTTTATACACATCAATCACTTTATCCATTACTGATAATTCGATATTGTTGATTTACTCTACGGAATTTTAAACGGGAATATAACCAGTTTTATGAAGTAACTATAGTCAATTCGCGCAACTTTTTTTGTTTGTATCCTGCTTTCTCGTGGGAATTTTGGAAAACTATTTTTTATCGGATGTCTAATTATACAAAAAATACACCCTCCAGGTTTCAGGTCTTTACGATTCGCGGTTTAAGCTGTGGCTTGGCTACGCTACAGCATACTTACTATTACCATACCTACTTACCATACCATACCTCAATACCAAAACCAACCAGGATTACCTTACCAGTTATAATAAAGGACTGTTTGTTCCTTGTCTCTTTACATATTTTAAGATGTTTCTTATTAGACAAAAAGTTGCCGAGACCAATGCTATTTGGCTACGATCTTCTGTAAAGTGGAGTTCCTTCCCCAGACGGGCTGCTCCGATTCGAGTGGATTATCCGCTGTGCCCTGCCTCTCTTAATCTTTTTGTTATAAAAGAATAACATTTTGCTCTATCGTTTTTATGTTTTCTTTTGACTTATATTTCCATTAGCACAGATCCGTCATTCAAAGCCAAGGTCAAAATTATTTTATTCTGTAGCGGGTACCTATATTACTAGTGAAACCCGCGCAACTTCGTTTGCGTGTATTTATTTATGCACAGTAGCGCCATCTATATCAGATTTTGGATGAAATCCTGCGGAAATCGCGTTCTTATCGGGATAAAAAGTACCCTATGTGTTAATCCAAGGTATCAGCTACCTACATACCAAATACCTTAAATATTGGCCCAGCCGTTTGAGCGTGAAGAAGTAACAACCATAACACATAACTTTCGCCTTTATTATATTAGTAGGATTTACAATAAAAGAGTAAACTTTCACAGGCACATTCTCTCGTCATGTAGTACATAATATCATTATGTAAAAAAAAAAGTACGTTGTGCATTTTTGAATATTTTGGTATCTTACGCTTTTTCAATCAGGCTACGGATCTGACGCGCATTTAAAAAAAGAGCCAAGCGCCGCCAAAGAAGTTTTCACTTCAAAAAAAAATTTATTTTAAAATATTGAAGTATATATTTTTTTTATCATGATGTATTAAATCTATATTAAGTATATAGTTATGTATATGTATAAAATTCTTTGTCTTGAATGGCTTAGTGAATGACTGAGAAACATCGCACAGCCCAAACCGCTGATTGCTGAGCCTTGAAACTTGGATTGAAAAGGCTTTGTGTAACGTAGACGTACGATAAGAAATGGTCGGAAATTCCCACGGGAAAGCGGGACACATGCAAACGAAGTCGCGAGGGTTTCATTAGTGTGAAATAAGCTACAACCACTATTAATATGAAAACGCTTCATACTTGATACGTCGTCGAAGATTATCAATATTCAATTTAGATTTTCAAGGAAATTGTTATTAGCTGTTTACAATCAGTCAACCCTTTGTAAACATCCCGTCTGCCGCGATCGATAGTCAAAGCGCTTTGATTAACATTTTATCGAATTTATCTTTTATGGGATGTTTACTTTCTATCTATCTCCAGGATGGATATTTGAAAGGTATAAAAGTAGATTAGTATATAACGTGGATTTAACACAGAATAATTCTTTTGCTTTCGGACAGAACTATCGGCAACTTCTCCCAACAATTTATTCCATATGTGCCCACGGTTTCGCACGCGTGGAATTGAATTTGTAGTAAAAAAATCGGAATCAGTAACATCTAGTGAAGTTTAATATAAAATTTTTGAGTTTCAGTTCTAAGTATGGGGATTTATTGTTTTTTTTTCTATTTTTGTGTGAAAATCTTAATGCGGTTCACAGAATACATCTACTTACCAAGTTTCAGCAGTATAATTCTTATAGTTTCGGAAAAAGTGGCTGCGACATACGGACAGGCAGACATCACAAATCCATAAGGGTTCCGTTTTTTGCCATTTGGCCACGGAACCCTAAAAATGAAAAAAAAAATGCTTTTATAATTTTTTCTTTTATTGTTCCCTATCCAATATTGCCAAATAATATGTTCAATATACAGACATACCGGGGTCTAACTGTTTTATTATAATAAAATGTATAGATATAAATGTGACCTAAAAATAAGCCCAAACTACTTTTTACCAACCTAAACCCTTAGGTAAAGATTGCACTAACCTTTCAAGGATGTTGATTCCGATCTTAACCCTCCTGAAGAATTAACAAAAGGTCCCAAAGGTTCACCGGGAACTCGAGAGGTCCATAAAAGCGAAAAACGTCTATTGGAACGCTTCAATGGGTATTTCGATGAATTTATTGAGGTCCGGGACTTTAGACGTGATCTCGGGGTTTCGGGCGACACTAACTGCGGAGATAAATAAAAGTTTTCATAGACTGTTTTTTTTTTAAACGGACGCCTGACACGTCAATTTGCCCCATCTCGCTTCTTTCTTGATAAGATTGCTTTTAGCAATAAATATATAGGGACAAATCACACAGATTGAGCTAACACTAAAATAAGTTCGAAACTTGTGTTATGGGATACTAACTCAACAATATTATATTTTATGGGACACTAAATCAAGGATACTATATTTCATAACAAGTACATACAAAACATCTTAGCACAAATCTGCCGTCTGAACTGGTGGTAGGAAAAAATTGTGACGATTCGAAAGAGCTTATATTAGGCCTATTTGAATAAAAATATTTTGATTTTTTTTGAATTTGAATACATAGATGAACATCCAAGACCTACTCGTAGGCCAGTCAGAAAAAGTATGTTTTTCATCATGATCCGACCGGGATTCGAACGCGGGACCTCCGGGGTTGCAGACTGGCATGGTAACCATTACGCCACCGAGCGAATTGGTCGCTGTTCATGCGGCGACGAATTCTATCAAACGAGTTGTTTACCGAAAACTGTCGACGCACGAATAAGGTCGCCTTGTTGCAAATACACTAGAATGTAAGATATCAATGTCTTTTATTGTTTTTTTCTTCTGCTGTTGTATAGCAAATAAAGCATATTCTATATATCTATCTTCTTTAATTAGGGCACAGCGGATAATCCGCTCAATTCGGAGCAGCCCGTCTGGGGAAGGACCTCCACCTTACAGAAGATCGTAGCCAAATAGCATTGGTCTCGGCCATGTTGTGTTCCTACGGTGAGTAAGGTCTCCAGAGCTCCACTTGGGGGGGTTGGGAGGGTTGGCAACGCGTGAGTGATACCCCCGGTATTGCAAACGTCTATAGGCTACGGTGACGGCTTACCATCAGGTCGACCGTATGCTTGTTTGCCACCTGTGTTGTATAAAAAATAATAGTAATAATAAAATTAAAAAATTGGACTCAATAAAATACTATAATAATTCCGTGACTAACATATATTTTATTACTACGCTACGCTGTATTATAGGAGTATTAATTACATTTACAACGATTTTACTCAAAAAAGCTCTACTAATACTGTGATAATACTGAATTTTAATATGGTTGGTTTACATTAAATCTACGGACTTCCTGGGGGCATAACATAATGTTTCACTTATTGTTTAAGTCCATAACAAATGTCAAAAACTATTCCACAGATACACTATCGATATTCTTTTGAGTCACGATTGAGACACCATTGAGAGTCCATTGGTGCATTTGTGTTAGTAGAATCGTTTTTTGTTTTCACAAAATTTTCTATTCACAAAATGAAATGTTTCAAATCAAATCAAATAATTTATTTGTGATCCACAGGTAAATAAGATACAGATGTTACAAATACATTATTTTAGAGCAAGCTGTGATCAGCCATATAGGCATACAAATTTGTTGCAAATACATAATTTTGTTTTGTAATCATGCACTCAGTCGGACATCAACAATTTAAAATTTAGATTCAAGGAAGTCATTAACGGAATAGAATGCATGCTTAATAAGGAATCTATATTATTTACTCATTTCGTTGTACCAGTCTATGACTTTTGATTTATTAAAATGTCTGGAATGCAGATATCCAGGCACGAGTTGAATATATCTCAATGTTAAGAAGCCAATGCCTTGAATGTAAATTGCTTTAAATAATATTATTTTGCCTCATTCTTTATTTATTCGATTTTGATATTTTCGCACGAGTGTGTTGTGAGTTAGTCACATCCTTGGGAATACATATAGACTTACGTGGAATATATATCGGATGAATTTGAAAATCATCTTAACAAAAATTTAGAGTGAATAAATAGGTCATCAAAGATGTATCGATTACCATAAAAATTTCAACGTTTGTTTTTTTAAAAGCTTTTATTTAACTTGACCTATATGTATGTATGTATGAATGTATGTAAGGGCGGAATCTTGGAACGAAAATTTGAACCACTTCCCGAAGACCGATTGAGCTGAAATTTTGCTTAAAACTGTAGATCAGATGACAATACAATATTATGATAACAAAATTACGATACAGCCGTTTGTGTTCCGTTTTTCGTACAAAACAGTTCCGACCAAAAACCTATAGGGTACTTCCGGTTGTCCTAGAATCATGAAATTTGGCAAGAAGCAAGATGATGTAGTACAAGTACAGGAATAAATCTGAAAATCGTGAATTTGTAGTTACTTCTTCTTCTTTAAACAACCAGTATAATTTGACCCTACCCTTGGTACATTTTACATTGGTACATGGCTCTTTTTATACCGGTTATGAATTAAAATGTATTTTATCTATTACTAGCTTTTTCTCGCGGCTTCGCTCGCGGTAATTTTATGACATAGGTCTCGTTTGACAACAAAACAACCCATAGCGCGACTTGTGGCGCCATCTGTTGGCCGATAGCATCCCATACAGCGCCCTTTATAGTTGAAAAAATATTTTCCCTTTGGATTGACATACTTTCACGGGTAAAAAGGTAGCCTATGTTGGGCTCTGTACCCCTGACATATACAAATTTTCATAATGATCAACTGATTAGTCAAGCCGTAAAGGAATAACAAACAAACAAACTCACTTTCTCATTTATAATATTAGTATATGACTAGTATGAGGAGCTCGATGGCGTCGCTGTGTGTCACACTCTAATAAGAACACACAAGTTAAGCGACGGCGACCCTAGCCAGCGTTTGGATGGGTTTCGTTATCTCGAGCTTCTTCGTGCTTCGGAGGGCACGTTAAGCCGTCGGTCCCGGCTGTTGTCGATAGATGACAGTCGTTAAGCCAAGTCGGTGGCCTTAGGGCGGTTTGAAAACACCGACCTCTGCCAATCCGCATTGGAGCAGCGTGGCAGAGTACGCTCTAATCACCTTCGATTGAAGGGAGACCTTAGACCAGCAGTGGGATGATTATGGGTTGATATGATGATGATGATGATGACTAGTATGATTATGGGAAGGAACCCTCACGCACGAGTTCTACTTGCCCTTGGTCGGTATTTTATTTTTGATGGGTACATAAACCCGTTTAGTTTGTCGCAGGGTGACTGTAGTAAAAATCAAGAAATTATATAGGTATTCAAATTGCTGGTGCTAGTTATAACAAATAAATTCATTAGACAAGTACTCGACAATAGATGGCACTGCGAAACCTGTCCAGTGATAACTAAAAAGTAAAAAATAAATTATAAGTAAAGGGTGTTTCTTGAAAACCTGGATTTTCGTTGTCCGGAAGTAAAAAGTGTACGTATAATTGAAATAAGCGTATGAAGTATTTTTTTTATTAAAATTTAAACTGTAATCTAACTGAGTCACTACGATAATTAAGAAAAATATAAAACAAAGTGAGTAAAAAAAATATCTGAAGTGTTAAAAATTGATTCCACTGGCGTGTCCGTACTCCAAATTTGTACATAATATCATCCATATCATTTTTTCCATTCAGTTCATAGATATTTCAATATTTTATATTAGATCCCAAATTGATAAGAATTAATAAATAAAATAGATGAACCACGTATTTATAGTACATTTAATTATATGAATTTTTTAAATGTTGTCCGGGCCTTAGCAGTGATTCCACTGGTACATCACTAAAATGTACGTACGTCCTTAGTGACACAATTTGGAAGCAATGTGTACCCCCCGAGCGTTAACCGTCAGTCATGTTTTGAGTGTCGAGGGAAGAGATGCGCGGCTGCTTGCTGCATTCCAGAAATATAGAGGTAAGTATCTGATTCCACTGGGTTTGGTTTGGTACATCGTTGATTACTTTGACCTCAATTTTACCATCAATTAATTTTTATAGACGACTAAAAAAAATTATGCACTATCGCCACTCTAATGACTACCTAGGGTGTAAAGGTCATTGTACTAGATACAGTCATTTAGCGACAATCGATAATTTTGCTACATTTTTTGATTCCCTGACATTGATTACTCTGTTTCTAAGGTCAGTGAAATCAAAATGTGATAAAGTTTTTGACTGAAAAATTATTTCATCATCATCATCTCAGCCACAAGAAGTCAACTAGGCCTCCCCAAACGTCTCCAGTGCGACCTGCTGGCAGCGGCCTGCATCCAGCGGCTTCCTGCGACTTTCCTTAGGTCGTCTGACCACCTTGTAGGCGGGTGTCCTACGCTGCGCTTGCCGGTACGTGGTCGCCATTCCAGAACCCTTTTGCCCCATCGGCCTTCGGTTCTGCGCGCTATGTGATCTACCCACTGTCACTTCAGTGTTTGGCTATGTCAGTGGCTATGTCAGTTATTTTGGTTCTGCTACGGATCTCCTCATTTCTGATTCGATCTCCCCGAGCATAGCTCTTTCCATGGCTCGCTGAGTGACCCATAGCCTTCTTATGAGGCTCATAGTGAGCGACCACGTTTACGATCCATAGGTCATCACTGGCAACACACATTGCTCGAAGGTTCTTCGTTTCAAGCACTGAGGAATTTTGGACGAGAAGATATGCCGTAATTTCCCGAAAGCTGCCCAGCCAAGTCGGATTCGTCGATTGACCTCTTTCTCGAAGATGGACCTACCTAATTGGATGGTTTGTCCAAGGTATACGTACTCGTCAACAACTTCGAGGATCGAGCTCCCAACTGAGACCGGGGCGGGTGCGACATGGATATTCGACATGATTTTCGTCTTGACCATGATCATTTTTTGACCCACCTGTTGGGAAACTCAATTGAGGCCTTCGAGCATGGTGCTGAGGTCCTCCAGCGACCACGATGTCATCAGCAAATCGAAGGTGAGTGATATACTCGCCGTTAACGTTGATGCCGCATCCTTTCTCGTCCAAAAGTTGAAGGCATCTTCCAGAGCGGTCGTGAACAGTTTCAGAGATATGACATCTCCCTGTCTCACGCCTCTGTGTAATGAGATTGCTTTCGTGTTCTGTTCCTGTACTTGGACTGACATGATGGCGTTTTTGTATAAGTACGTCAAAGGTTCGATATACCTGCAGTCTATGCGGCATCGCTGGAGAGACTGTAGCACGGCCCATGTCTCGATCGAATCGAAGGCTTTCTCATAGTCCACAAACGCTAAGCATAATAGCAGATTGTACTCTTCGGTGTTCTGTACAATCTGCCGCAGCGTATGGATGTGGTATAATTTTTTAAGATGGTTTTATCGCCCTTTTTAAAGAACAGAACCACCACGCTCCTGTTCCACGCCTCAAGCGTTTTGCCCTCGACCAACACGGAATTAAAGAGCTTCTGCAGGACTTTAAGCACCGGTGTACCACCCGTTATCAGAAGCTCTGCTGTGATTCCGTCCTTGCCTGGCGCCTTGTTGTTCTTAAGCTGGATTAAGTAACATTTTTTTAAACTTTATTTTTGTAAAACATTTCTAAAATTTCGCAATTTTTCTAATATTCCTTTTTTTATTGCAGGAATATGACAATAATGTTGTACAAATGGGGTGCTCTCAAGGAACACGAATGTGATTACGACACCAATAGATTATTAGATATTTATGTACCTATGTCAGACGATTGTTTACAAAAGTAGATAATAATATCTGAAAATTGAAGAATACATGTTCACATTTGTTAATTTTATTTAGATATGTATAACTGAGAATTAATTTTGTAATTTTTGATATGTAAAAACTTACAATTTCTTTAAAAAAAGTACAGAGTTATTGATTTTTGATTCCCCTGTAACTATTAATTGATTCCCCTGGTCATGATTTTTTTAATGTCTAATATCTTGGAATTTATAGGTTCAAAATGAGTGCCTATTCGAAATTTATACTTCAGGTTTAGCCTATTTTTACGTGTAGTACCAGGTTTCATTATATTTTGAAAAAAAAAACTAGCCAGTGGAATCAACCGAATAATCGCATTTCCAAGAATCACCCTAAAAAAATATATTTAAAGACAAGCTTTTATTTAATTGCGCTAAAAAGAATAAAATAAACTTTTCTTTTAAAATTTTAACTATTAACTTATAACGTCATTACACAATTTATATGACATAAAAGCTTGTAGCGAGATTTAATTACTAACATTTACTCGTAGTACGAATAAATGTTAGTTCGATAATTATGTTTTCCTAAACAGGTAAATCTCGCGACAAGCTTTTATGTCATATAAATTGTGTAATGACGTTATAAGTTAATAGTTAAAATTTTAAAAGAAAAGTTTATTTTATTCTTTTTAGCGCAATTAAATAAAAGCTTGTCTTTAAATATATTTTTTTACTTATAATTTATTCTTTATTAAAAATCTACTTAAAGTAAGAATCGTATCTTAACAATATTCGTCAATCTGTCTATTAACAATATTCGTATAAAAGAAATTAAAAAAAAAACTAATGTCTAATGTTTTATTGTAGATATTAGTTACGATTGTAAGAATCGTATAAGTTGATTTTGAAAAAAAATTGCGTTAAAATTTTTATGGTAAACTTCGATGACCTAGTTATTTACTCTCAAAAAAAAATGTTGTTTAGACGATTCTCAAATTCATCCGATAAAATGTTATCTCTATCGGAAAAGTAAGGAAGATAGATTAGGTTACAACAAAATAGACATAACTTCTAGTCTAAGTTGGAGTTACAGTAATTTTATTAACCACTAAGAGATAAATTATAATCAGCCAAAATATATTGGTTTGTTTACCTTGACTTGTTACAAACATGAGTTAATCTTTATTAACACTGATGGAGACTTCTACTAATGATTTACTTAGATGGATTCCTAGGAATACTCCTACGCGTTTCTTGAATAATGTCTAGACGTTAGTTGATTTATCGTCTGTGTTGATACAGTCTTTCTTAACGGTAATCTAGGGATCTCTCTATTTTGCGTCGTTAAGAAGTAATAGTATAGTAATACTGAGAGCGAAGAGCTAAGTTTGTTTGAATTATCTCGTGTTTTCATACTGTAAACCGAAAACCAGTGTAAAATCTGAGATTCTTCCGTTTGCTTTAACTCAATCAGTTTTCAGACAGCTGAAACAGGTTTTAATTTTAAATCCACATTAACTCTGAACAGCATTTTTAAAGTTAATTAAACACATAGAAGTAACAACTTAATCGGACGACCCAAACTTGATGAAAATTGCGTTGAAAGAATCCGTTACATGTTACATCCAGGTGAAGCTATTAAAAGGGTGATAAAAAGTGATAATTTTGAGGGCGTGTTTTGACACGACGCGAAAATCTGACTTGCGGCGACTGCGCGAAAGTCTTTCATGCCGTGTTTTGTAAAATTTTCGCGTTATCACAACGCTCAAAGTATCCCGCATTTCAGATACTACTGTAAGTATACTAATTAGCAGTCATGTTTCGCTTTATAATATGAAGTTAATATCTTTTTTCAGTATCTTCACAAAAATTTTCGTCGCATTGTCTTCTTTTAATGCATGTAAATTCTACTTGTCTCCGCTCTTTCTTATGTTTACATTACATTAGATACCAAATTTAATAAAATTTCTAAATTGTGTAACAACCCTTTTAACTGTGCAAATGTTTACTGCATTTAAAATCGTCCTATAACACCACAATATAAAACACTTAAATTCCAATGCACGCTAAATACGGTCCCATAAAAACGCTGAAGTGGTAATTCGAACGCCCTGTAAATAGCTATTAACGGAACGCGAATATTCGAAGCAACTGGTTGCTTATTTGTGTATTTTAAGGCCTGCGCAGACGAGGGGTAGTCCTTAGGGTCCGGTCAACAAAATATATATACATACTAAGATTGGTTTTAGAGTTGCGCTGACTGCATGCTGACCGTGTTGGCGCTGACAGCCGTCCGCGCTGATAACTACGCGTTATTCAAAAACGCTTCCTAGAAGTTCATACATTATCGGCTTTCAGAGCCGACGATGACGGTCAGCGTGCAGTCAGCGCAACTCTAAAACCAGCCTTAGGGGAAACCGTATAGTTATTGCCCGCTTTAGGATTCCAATCACATTGACATCAAATAAAATACAAGTTCTAGAGCAAGCAAACGTTTATTGATTTTTTTCTTATAACCTAATAAATACACTAATTGAGTATCAACAGTTTTTAATTAAATCTTGGTTAATTTAGAAAATATCGTTAGGAAATAAAAAACATCTAAAAAGCACAGTTATTGCCCATCGATTGCAGTAATTAATGCCTATAGTTATTGCCCGGGCAATAAGTGTCATGGGATATTTTTTTTTATTTTTTTTTTTTTTTTTTTTTTTTTTATTTTTTTTTTTTTTTTTATCGTAAGTAAGTTGTGTATAAAATTAAAAAAAAAAAAAAAAAAAAAAAAAAAAAAAAAAAAAAAAAAAAAATCTTTCGCTATCGTTATAAAGGCCCGATGTGATGCCAATGGCATCTTCTTCATTGCGGAGACCCGAACTGAGGGTATCCGCCTAAAAACGGAGTCCATCACGGACTACCGTAACCTCACCCGCCTTCTCGACGCTATGTCGATAACTTTTCATACTTGTAGTCTAGAGGAGGACCAGCGCCTTCGCGCGGTCATCCGCGGAATCCCGAAAGAACTCGAGTGCAATGACGTACTCGAGGACCTTCGGGCTCAAAAACTGCCCATCCTCGAAGTGCACCGCATGCACCGTGGGCCTTCCGCCCCCTTCAACATGGTCCTTGTCATTTTGGACAGGACTAACCTTAAAGAGGCGAAAGCCATCTTTAATATCAAAAAAGTCTGCGGACTGTCCGGGGTCGTAGTAGAGCCCCCACACAAAAAAGGCACTGTGGGTCAATGCCACAGATGCCAACTATACGGGCATTCCTCCCGCAACTGCCACAACACACCTCGTTGTGTCAAATGCTTAGAGTCCCACGCGACACCGGAATGTCAGCGACCCAAAGACCGCGCGCTATGCTCGGAACCTCCGAGCTGCGTAAACTGCGGGGAGGTGGGGCACCCGGCGAACTACAGAGGGTGCTCAAAAGCGCCCAAAGTAAAGAGTCGGAGGCCTACTCCCTCCTCATCTAGGACCCAAGTCCGCGCTTCTCCCCCTCAGTCCCAAACTGCCGAGGCCGCCCCGGCAACAGCTAAGGCACCGGTGCCACCACTCAATCTGTCGCCCTCGTGGCGCTACAAGACCAACAAGGTCCCACCCCCACAGGCCAGCCCCTCAGGCACGCCTGCACCCGCGGCGGTGGAAGTCGCAACACCTCCACCCCCCCCAGTAAAGGCATCGCTGCCACCTTCCAACGGGACCGAAGGGCTCTACAAGCTCGCAGCCGTCCTAGATATAGATAGGGTTCTTGCCATGGCCGCGTTGGTCAATGAACACGCGAATAGTCCCAACGCTCTCCTAATGGCCGTCTGTCAATTCACAGACGTGTTCGTTGCCCTTAAAAATTTCAACAAATAATTATGGACTTACACCATACGAGTAGAGTCAAACCGACCTCCCTTAAAATCGGCTACTTCAACGCAAATGGGCTTCGCACCCAGAGGTCTGAGGTAGCCGACTTCCTCTACACCCATCAGTTGGACGTCCTCCTCATCCAGGAGACGTTCCTTAAACCATCAATTCGCGATCCCAAAATCGCGAATTATAAAATCATACATAATGATCGCACAGTCTCTGCCCTCGGTGGCACTCTCATCTACTACAAAGCGACATTACACTGCACGCCTGTGGATACACCCAATCTCGTGCACATTGAGGCCTCTGTCTGTAGATTAGGAATGACAGGTCACCAATCCATATTTTTAGTGTCAGATTATCTAGCTCCCACTAACTCCAACTCCTCAAACCCCAGATCACTACTCGATAGTGACATACAAAACCTTCTAGATCTTGGCCCGTCTGTTATCATAGCGGGTGATCTAAACGCCAAGCACCCTGCCTGGTGTAGCCTAACCACAAACCAACGTGGTAGACAGCTCGAGCGACTCTCAGAGAGTCTCAATTTCGACATTGTAGCACCCATGTCCCCTACTCATTACCCGGACAATGTTGATCATCGTCCGGACGTCCTAGACGTAGCCCTCCTAAAGAACATCAATCTTAGATTGAGTTCAATAGAAGTGCACTCCGAACTCACCTCAGACCATAGGCCTGTCATCATTTCTCTCTCTCCCAGAGTGAGTATTCCCAATGTGGCAGCCACAGATCCCACTATGATCAAGACCGACTGGGTCAGGTTAGGCGAAAGCCTCAAATCCATTTCGTCCCCCTTGTTAGATCCAATTCCAGACGAAATTGTCTCAATTCCCGATGCAGTAGGTGCTATTGACTCGTTAACAGCGCACGTGCAGAAAGTCGTTAGCGACTGCTCGCGGCGTGTCCCAGTGAACGCTCATCGTCGCTGGACACTTCCACCGGATGCGCGCGCTCTGTTAACAGAGAAAAACCGAGCCCAAAGGGCCTACTTCTCCGCTCCCACTGAGCCTAACCGCGTCCGCATGCGCGCTGCTCAATCAGCGGTTAAGCGTCGTATCAGACAGCTTAGAAACGACCAGTGGGACGAGACTCTCTCCAATTTGGTCCCATCCCACCAAGCCTTCTGGAAACTTGCCAGAGCCCTTAAGGCAGATACAGTGGCTGCCACCCCTCCGTTAGTACAGTCAGATCCCTCCCTCCCCCTCGCCTTCGAGGACGAGGAAAAAGCTGAATGCTTAGCATCCAGTCTTGAGGCACAATGTGCACCTAGCACACTCCCCGTTGATCCAGACCACCTACTCGAGGTCGATACTGTGGTAGCAAATAGACTCGCGAGCCCACTTACAGATGCCGACCCCCCGTTAGAGCCGGTAACCCCTGATGAGGTAGAGTCCCTTATCAAAGACCTACATAATAGGAAGGCCCCGGGGCCTGACGGGATTTCTAACAGAGTCATCAAGCTCTTTCCCGCCCATCTTATACTACTCCTGACTGCTATCTTTAACGCAGCCCTCAAAAAAAGCATTTTCCCCCAAACTTGGAAGGAAGCCACCGTCATCGGCATTCCAAAACCCGGCAAGCCCAATTGGATCAGCCCTCGAGCTATCGCCCTATCAGTCTTCTTAGTTCAATAGGAAAAATCTATGAGCGCATAGTTCTCGCACGTCTCAAAGATTTTTCCCTTGCCAACAATCTCTTGCCTAACGCGCAGTTTGGTTTTAGAGCCAAACACTCTTGTGTCCAACAAGTGCATCGCATAGTCGAACACGTGTTGGACCGGAGAGCGAACAGATCCCGCCCGCATAAAACGGGCGCTCTCTTCTTTGACGTGGCAAAGGCGTTCGACAAAGTTTGGCACAACGGGCTTATTTATAAGCTCTACAAACTCAATACGCCAAATCGTCTTGTGCTCATCATTCAAGACTACTTGTCGAACCGCTCTTTCCGCTATAGGGTGGATGGGGCACTATACCCCCTCACACCATTAGAGCCGGAGTACCACAAGGGTCCGTGCTCTCGCCTCTCCTTTACACGCTTTAAACAAGCGACTTCCCCGAATTCAGACCCAGTCCACTAGCGACCCATACCGCTCTCTTCGCAGATGATACTGCCATCTACTGTTCAGCCCGTAGTATTCCCCCAATTATAGACTCACTCCAAACTGCCGCCAATACTCTTGGCGACTGGTTTAGGAAATGGCGCATCGAAGTCAATCCTCAAAAAAGCGCCGCTATCCTCTTCGCTAGAGGTAGCACCCCAAATCCCTCCTCCAGAGTCGAAATGTTCGGACAACCGATCCCTTGGGAAAGGAAAGTCCGCTACCTAGGCGTCACACTCGATAGGGGACTCACCTTCCGCGATCATATTAAGATTGTCCGCAACCGCGCCGCTTTCGCGCTAGGCCGACTATATTATCTGCTCAATGGGCGTAGTAAACTCTCTCTTAGAAATAAGGTGAGAATTTACACAACGTGCATTAGGCCGATAATGACTTACGCGAGTCCAGTTTTCGCCACACGCCGCGCGCTCTCATATCCACAGGCTGCAAACCATCCAGAATAGGTTTCTGCGCAAAGCCATCGGTGGGCTTTGGTTTATTCGGAACAAAAACCTCCACATTGACTTAGGTGTGCCGACCATCTCGCACCACCTAAAGCAATGCTCAGTCAGATTTTTCGACTCTCTCGACCATCACCCCAATCCATTGGTGAAAGCCGCAGGGGATTATCCCGCTCCGGCTGACACCATTAGGTCCAAACGTCGTCCGCGGCACGTCCTCAACGACCCGGACGACGCCATTACAGTCGCCATCGAGGCGTACAAACAATTAGATTCCGCGACACAAAGTAGACACACACGTCCGTCATATCGGCCCCGCCGGCGGGGCCGCGCGTCGCGCCACCCTGTAGGGACTCGGTTTTCGCGGTACCGGCACGTGCCCGGCCGCTTCTCTCCAATCCGTTCGCCTTCCCCCAGTGTCGCCATAGGCCGAGGTTCGAGCCCCCCTCTGGGGCGCCCCTAGGCAGACACTGTAAATTTTTGGCGGTGAGAGCCCTACGCTCCCGCAACAGTCCGGTGTCTCAGTAAAGGGTGTCAGTACACCCGAACTGACTAGTCCATAAAAAAAAAAAATAAAAAAAAAAAAATAAAAAAAAAATAAAAAGCAATCGTTGGACATAAATAGGTATTGTTTACGTTTTAGCTATTTTGTTTGTTACGACACCTTCAGCTTTTAATTACAGTCTACTCAATGCACAAAAGTTCCAAACAATCATCTGATGATAAGTACAAAATCGATATTAAATAAACATAAATCGATAAGCCCAGTCATTTTTATCGAAAAAAGGGGAAAACTTTAAATTAATTCCAAAAATTCCAGTTCAAAGTTTGGAATTCTGGAATTTTATGTTTTTGCTTTATGGCATATAATAATCGCATCCGTAGAAAACCAGCATCGTGGCTCTCACCACGGCACACGCTGAGCGGAGACCTTTCGGTGCAAAATGTTAATTACTGGTATTATTTTGTGAATATATGATTTATTTTTGTTAAAAAAAAAATTTGTACCTACCAAATAAATTTTTTTTTCTTCTTTATTTTGAACGCGGTGAGAGTTATAGAAGAAATGGGTATCTAATAGACGATTGAGGATCGTGAATTTTTCTATAGGTACTACGGTCATAGAAAGTTTTTCTCTACGTTTTGTACCGCTTTCCATCAAATGACCAACTGGCTTGTTTGCCTGTCGTGTGATATAAAAAAATACAAATCCTTACCTACTCACGAATTTGTGGACTCCCGATATTCGGTCCAGTCGGATTTTTCTCTATCAGAATAAAGATTTAAACAAATCTACCGACCCGTTCCCTCGGTATCCAAAGCTGTAAAGGGTCCTAAAATATTAAAAAAACAAAGTGAAACGTAAATCCCTTAAAAGCCACGAGAGAACATTACGCCTGCAACAGATTGGACAATTTAAGTAAAACGTTTTACCGCCTTTACGCAGCTAAACCCCAACATTAGCAAAATCCGACTGTAATATATTTTTTTATACCACTAAGGTGGCAAACAAGCCCGCCTGGTGGTAAGCAATCACCGTAGCCTATAGATGCTTGCAATACCAGGAATATCACTCGCGCTTTGCCGACCCTGAAGAAAGTGGAGCTCTGGAGACCTTAGCGTAGGAACACAACATGGCAGAGACCAATAATGCTATTTGGCTACTATACGATCTTCTATAAGGTGGAGGTCCTTCCTCAGACGGGCTGCTCCGATTTGAGCGGATTATCCGCTGTGCCCTACCTCTCTCACAGCACGGACAATTTAAAACTGCGCTACACATGGTTTAAAACATAGCGTAGAAAACGAGGTTCAAAACAGTGTGGTTATACGAATATATTATGAGGGTCCGTTCAAACAGACCGGATCGGAGAGGAGAGCAGATTCTTATCACGTTGAAAACAGAGTTTTTAGTATTTGTAGTAAGGTTTATTTTTGCATGTGCATTGATTTTGTCATTAAGGATTCTTGAACGCGCCTGGTGTGAAAGAATAAGAGGAGCTGACCGGCTCCGATCGCAGCCGTTCGGCTACGATTGCATGCATACAGATCGCTTCCAGCCGGTCTATGTGAAATAGTTGGCGGCTCCGCTCCGACCAACTCTAAGCGTATACGATCCGGTCTGTGTGAAAAGAAAAAGTGCGCAGATGCGCTCCGAGCCGGTCTGTCTGAACGGACCCTTATTTGTAAATCCTACTAATCGCGAAATTTGTGGGTAGGTTCTTCACGCCAGATTTTTATGATAGGTATTTGGTATGTAGGTAGCTGGTACCTTGGATTATATATAGACATAGGGGTACTTTTTATCCCGATAAGTATGCGATTCCTGTAGCCTGTAGGATTGGAGTTTAGGAGGGTTGGGAGGGTTGGCAACGCGTGAGTGATACCCGCGGTACTGCAAGCGTCTATTGGCTACGGTGATGCTTACCATCAGGCGGGCCGTATGCTTGTTTGCCAACTTGTGGTATAAAAAAAACATAATGTTTTAAAATTAATAATAAAACGATTTCATGCTGTCATTGTTACAAAAGAGATGGCTTGAGATTTAATGTGCTCCCTGCAATGTAGAGTCAAGTTTATGGATGCAACTCACTGTAGCTCTCGTAGAACCAGCTGAAATGTTTTTAAAACATAAATTTTTCTCTAAGTATTCATAACTCCTTTGAGTATTCAGAATTTTAAACCTTGGGAGCTCCAAGTTGCCTGCATATTTTATTTTTATGTAAGTTAAGATCTTACACAAGAATGTAATGTGAGGAATATTCACATTTTCCAACAAAATATTTAGGTAGGTACTTTGTTTTGCTTATAATGTTTGAAATTTTTCATAAACCTTAAGCATTTATTTTATGCCAATATTGAAATAAGATGGTTTATTCATTGTCCCACATATAAGAACTTAAAAATCTATACTATTTATCTATTTTAAAGAGGAAAGATTTGATTGTTTGTTGGTTTGTTTGTTTGCATTGAATAGGCTCTGAAACTACTGGACCGATTTCAAAAATTATTTCACCAGTAGAAAGCTACATTATCAGGGAGTGACATAGGCTATAGCTTTCCCCGAAATTCAATGTGGTTCCCACGGGAACGGGACCGGAACTTCACGCTGACGAAGTCGCGGGCAAAAAAGCTAGTAAATAAATAAACTCACATCAATGTCTATTTGTTGCCTTGTTTACATTTAAATTTTAATAAATATATTTTTTTAAATTTTAAGTAATATCATTTGTTAATATAAAATAAATAATGTTGATAAAACAAAGGAATAGGAATCTGCTCAGCATGAACCGTGTGGTCGTCCGACTCCGTGGGTCTGGTCTTCCGTAGAAGTCTGTTACTGTGAGAAGGTGATACTTTCCACGAGCATACATGCATTTAAAACGCCGGCAGCGGCTCAGGGACTCCGCCGCCGGTGTCTCTGTGCGGTGATCACTTAACAGTTCACCCGCATGCTCGTCTGCCAACCTCTTACATTAAAAAAAAGCCTAAAAGTTAGCCCACTTCAATATTTCTCTACCACTCCAAACCACTCCTTTCACTGTTCCTCTCTTTAATATTATATTGATTTTCAAAATGCCGCCTGTCTAATTGAATAACCATGTCTCATTGAAATGTTTCCGAGAATCAGAATAATTAATAAACTTTCCACGATCCACGGGTATTAAGACAAAGTTAGGTATAACGCGATAGTTTAGTTTGTACGAAGTTAGACGTACTGAAATCACACCAATTACAAACAAATAGTTTGGATGGGAGTATTTCATGGCAGTTTATCGTGAAAATGGATGGTTATTTAACTTACTTTTCGTAATTATAAAACCTAGTAAGGAGCTCGATGGCGTCGCTGTTTATCGCCCTCTTAACGATCATGCAGGTTAAGTTACGCTGCCCATAGCCAGTGTTAGGATGGGTTTCGTTATCTCGAGCTACTATCGATGGACGTAATACATAAACACGATATGTACTAAGGTAACTTGAGTTATAGCTGAGGAGTATAAGTTGCCTAGATAAATAGGCTATTCAACACTAAAAGATTTGTCAATTTGAACCGTACGGTCTCAGGAACTACGGTAGCGCGTTCAACCAAACAAACGCTTCAGCTTTATCCTTACTTCCTTACTCCTTACTAATATTATAAACTAGCTGTACCCGCGGCTTCGCCCGCGTAGATACTGCCTTTCCCGTCTTTATCTTTGTCAACACCATAAAGGGAACCTCTATACAAAATTCCTGCTTTCTAGGTTGAGCGCCTGCGATAAAACACGCAGTCCTATTACTCCCTTTCCCGTGGGAATTCTATAAACTGCCGTCTTTATCTTTGTCAACATCATAAATGGAATCTCTATACAAAATTCCAGCTTTCTAGGTTGAGCGTCTGCGATAATACACTTATAGTCCTATTACTCCCTTTCCCGTGGGAATTCTATAAAACTCCATCTTTGTCCTTGTCAACATCATAAAGGGAACCTCCATACAAAATGTCTAGCTTTCTTGGTTGAGCGCCTGCGACAATACATTTTCAGTCATATTACTCCCTTTCCCGTGGGAATTCTATAAATTGCCGTCTTTCTCTTTGTCAACATCATAAAGGGAACCTCTATACAAAATTCCAGCTTTTTAGGTTGTGCTCCTGCGATAATACACTTATAGTCCTATTACTCCCTTTCCCGTGGGAATTCTATAAAACCCCATCATTATCCTTGTTATTAACGGAAGTTAATTTGTTAAATAAATTTACTCGTTTTTGGAATAAAATTAATGCGAGCGAAGCCGCGGGGAAAAGCTAGTTATATTATATTAATATACGTTGAATAATTAGATTCCATAAACAATAAAATAAAATATTACAAGAAATTCTTGATACAAGAAATATTATTTTTAATTTCCCGTACAAAAATATGTAATTGGATTTTAACGAAGCACTTGGAGGGGACCGCAATTTAATTGGATTACCTCAATGTCATTTTACGGTTGCCAAAGCCACTGGCTAAGTAATTAAACATTCGTATAAAATGTTACGTTACCAATTAAACATTAATTACTTAGTTGCGAATTACAGGTTTTTTGTATAAGGAACCCTAACTCAGAGATGCATAATAAAGCAGTATTTTGGCATAAATAAGTAACAAAGAAATAGACGACCTCCGTGGCGTAATGGTTACCACGCCAGACCGCCACCCAGCCGACCCGGGTTCGATCCCCGATCGGGTCATGATGAAAAACGAACATTTTCTGATTGGCCTCGGGTCTTGGATGTTTATCTATATACTAGCTGACCCGTGCCCACTTCGTTGGGCATAATGTTAAAAGTCTTTTTATTTTTTGGTTTTTTATATAACCTATGACACTCAGCAATAATGTGGCTTTCTATTGGTGAAAGAGTTTTTAAAATCGGTTCAGTAGATCCCGAGATTACCCCTTACAATTTAACAAATACACAAACTTTACCTCTTTATAATATTAGTATAGATATATGTATTTTTTATAAAATATAATATCGTTGAGTTAGTATAACATAACACAAGTTTCGAACTTACTTTGGGGCTAGCTCAATCTGTATGAATTGTCCCTATGAATTTATTTATTTATTTATTATTTATTTATTTATTTAAATTGTATATTTTGTAGGTACCTAACAAAAAAATACACAAATTAACAATGCTAAAGTGGTAGAATAAAAAAATTGGGAGTGCCTTCCCTACACATCCCACTTTCCCCACTCACAACTCAAAAAATCCGATGAGGCACCCTCAAACATACTTGGTTATCACCCCTCAAAAGTGAATTAGGTAACTGCTAAGAATTCTTTTTAAATGCTACATTTAAAAGCCCCTACTCTTAATTAAGCTCATTAACTAATTAAACTATTAGTCAAATTAAGGTTAAGATGCAGCGTTTTGGTGCCTCAAGTCACGCTCAAGAAATATATTTTAGGAAAATGCGACTTTATGGCTATTCCCGAGTAGAATAAAAGCCTAATAAATTACACTTGATAGGTACTTAGAAAGGTCTTCATGGGTCACAAGAGGAAAGTTATTTTCGAGCTAAACCTTTTATGATATAGATAGGCAAATGGAAAAAGGGATTCTTACCTGGATACTTTATTCACAACCACTCATAGACTATCTAATATCTATATAAAAATTAATTGCTGTTCGTTTGTCTCGCTAAAACTCGAGAATGGCTGGACCAGGGCTGGACCGATTTGGCAAATTTTGAAATATTTATGGACGTGCAGGGAAGGTTTAAACGGTGAGAAAATATTCAAAAATTGCGAGGAAAATACTAAAAACGACAATTTTATTTTCCCATACCGAGCGACGCTACGCATAAGTTGCGCGGGTAAGCTATTAGTCTTTATCCATACTAATATGTATTGTAAAGAGGAAAGATTTGATTGATTGTTTGTTTGAATTGAATAAGCTCCGAAACTACTTGACCGATTTCAAAAATTCTTTCACCAGTAGAAAGCTACATTATCAGGGAGGGACAGAGGCTATAGCTTTTCCCGAAATTCAATGTAGTTCCCACGGGAACGGGTCCGGAACTTCACGCGGACGAAGTCGCGGGCAAAAAAGCTAGTAATTTATAAAGAGGAAAGATTTGTATTTTTGTGTGTGTGTTTGTAACGAATAAACTCAAAAACTACTTAATCGATTTCAAAAATTCTCCCACCGTTGGAAAGCTACGCTATTCCCGGGTAACATAGGCTATATTTTTAAATTAGGGATCTCTAGCAAACCTCGTGCGAAGCCGGGAAAGTTTAGTAGAATATAAAAATCAAAATTCGAGACTATGATGGTAACTTGTCCTTTTGACACGTCGCTCGTCGTCTATACTAATATTATAAAAAGGAAAAATTTGATTGTTTGTTTGTTTGCATTGAATAGGATCCGAAACTACTGGACCGATTTAAAAATTTCTTTCACCAGTAGAAAGCTACATTATCAGGGAGTAACATAGGCTATAGTTTTTCCCGAAATTCAATGTGGTTCCCACGGGAACGGGTCCGGAACATCACGCGGACAAAGTCGCGGGCAAAAAAGCTAGTACTTTATAAACTCAAAGACTCCGAATAGGTCATTACGGAAAATATACAAGCTAAATCGAATAACAGATCTATAGAAATGATCGTAAGCATCCGATCAGACAGATAAAGACCAATAAAGACCGTTGAATAAATAAACAGTACTCGATTGAAAACACCAACGTACGAGAATCTGTATAAAAATCGATACATTTGTAAACAGATGCCGGTTGGGTAACTTGGGAAGCAAATAATTCAATGACATTGATATTTTTCAGGTATTTAAAATGATTCTAATGGTTTAACCTTTATAATATTTTAGATTCAATATGAAGTCTTTATATTTTAAATAAATACGCCGCAAAGAAAGATGATAGCAAAATATCTTCAGAGAAAGCGGATTAATAATAGTAGTTTTTTCATTTGAAATTCTATTTTAAATTACTTCATAAAACTTTATTAGAAAACAATATTCATTCTTCGAGATCAGCATTTATTTTTATTTCAATATTTTTTATAATTTTTTTATTCCCTTATAGCTAGGTATTTTTACAAGAACTAGCCATTTAACCAAATTTTTTTTTGTCATACAGTAGACAAACAAGCGAGCGCCCCTGATGGAAAGGGGTCACCGCCGCCTATGGACATCAGTAACACCAGGAGCGCTACCAACACAACCTCATCCTTCATGTTAATGCACTTTGAAATTCTTTCAATCAGTATGCATTTTAACCAATGATAAATATAAAACCTTGATAAATAGAAATTATTTTTTTATCAAGAGCTCAAGTTCTTTGCTCGTGCTTCTTCTTGTCTTTCTACTTGCATTTGAATCTGATGGTACGCACAACTTAAACGGCCTTTAAACTTGGCAAAATTTTGAGTCTAACAAAAGAGATGGTGCCATACGAATAAGCGAGAAGCGCTTACAACTTCTCACTTCTTAGTATTGCACCATCTCTTTTGTTAGACTCTGAATTTTGCTAAGTGTAAAGGCCGTTTTACAACTCTCATCAATCCCTCTTTTTACATCGTGGGGTTTCAAATTACGTCTAAATTAACAAAAAAAACTATAATTCAAAGTACATTGTCCATTCATTAACTTTCCTCTCTCAGGAAACTTTAAAAGCAATCTTTTTTTAATTAAATCAATCTCCGCTCGAACTTTCGCAACTTTCGTTCTTGAATTTTTTAAGGGTAAAAGTATTTTAGAAATTCGTTAGACGTAAACGTCACCTGTCAAGTACAAGGCTTGACAAATAACTACGCAAAAGCCGGCTTTACAAATGACGATTACCTGACGAGTTTACATAAAACGTTCCGACATTTTCATATTAGGTACTTTGTATTCACAAGAAAAATTTATTTCATAAAACAATTTAATACTAAACTGAACATATTATTATAAACAAATTATAATGAACCTAAAACTAAAAACCTTAAAAAACATAATAAAATAACTAAAATATATTATTAAAAGGACTCCCTTTAGGAACTCCACATTCACTTTGTATTATTTCATACGTAGTATTACGTAGAAATTGGACTACATTCAGCTTAAAAATGTGTGTTCAGAATGAGAAAAAAGAAGTAAATAATACTTTAGTTATGAATATAGGGTATTTCGATACCTTAATTTATTAGTATAGTTTAATTAAAGTTTATTTTCCGCTTATTTAGCCTCAATGATATTTCATCGGAAAAATGTTGAAAAATGCCAAGACTTATAAAAGCCGTGTTTCAGGTTTTTATAAGTCTTGGCCAGTTTGTGAAACGCTTTTTGAAAGTTAAGGGGATATGTGAAAAAAAGAAGGGTCCTTAGAAACCAAATATCTTCTAAACTACTAAAATTTAGACCTAGATTTTTGGATATGTATTAATTCATCATATAATCGAAATTTTGGAAAGAGCCAAAACACGATTGTGACACATTTCCTCGATAGAAAAAAAATCCGAAGTAACCTCTGTTTTTTCTTCAGAACTCTTGTAACTTCTAAACGGTAAATAGTAGAAATTTTAAACTTCATATAAAGAAAGACATTAATGTTTTCTAGAGACTGTAAAGACAAATTTTTAAAAACTCAATTAATGAATTTTAAATAAGCCTAAATGTGTTTTGGCGCTTACGACGTTAAAAATTCGCCGTGTTCACGGTGTCCCATCTCTGTCTCTCGCAAGAGGGATTGATATATGCGTCGCACGGGTGGGGCGGGCTCAGTCGGCCGCTTACTCTTGTCTGGGACGGATCTACGTTCGTCGAGATCTCGCGCGCAACCCATCGAAATAATATTATTACGTATAGAAATGACAGCGCCTTCAAATTTTGGCGCCGCGTTCGGCCGTGCGGGGCGCGCCCCTCCCTGGCCCCGCCCCCAACCGAGTCATAGAATATGACATTACTACGCAGGGGCGACACTTTGTTTATATTCTGCCTATTGGACATCTAACTGATTATTTTATTTTATTACAATATTTTATTTTACTTAATAGAATAAACTTTATAGAAAATAGGTATAATATTAGCTTTATAGGTAGGAAGCTACATTACATTTTTGTTCTTAACTTAATATTAGTCAAAAATAAACTGAGATTAAATCAAAACTTTATAATGAAGCTATTTATATATTGAAGTATTTTGTAATATATGCAATAACTAGGAGACGGTCGCCTGCCAGACAAGACAACTCCTCTTGTTGAATGGTAACGTATCTTTACTCCGAAACTTGTTTGCCCGAATTTCATTTGTTCGAAAATGGTTGGTCGAAATTTAAAATGCTGTTTCGTTTTCCATCTTTTTGTTTTCTAGAAACTATTTTTTTTACTTAGTAACTTTATCCACATTTACGTATTTTTTACCTACTATATAAAAATATTTTGGAAATATAGTTTAAAAAATCAATATTTAAATTACATATTATTTTAAAAAAAGAATTATGAAAATCGGTCCAAAATTGAAGGAGTAATCGGCAGACCTCCAAAAAAAAAACAATGAAACATAGAACCTCCTCCTTTTTTGAAGTCGGTTAAAAAAAAAGCAATGTGGTTTGTTTATAGACGAACAATATCCGTTTTTAGGGGCCACGCCTGATGGAATAGTTTTAACGCATAATATGCTTGTAGAAATTAAGTGCCCCATAGCACCGTTCAAGATTGGGATTGATAGGGCTATTATATAGCACTAAACAAAATGCATTTTTGGAAAGAAGACAAAAATACTGGAAAAATATACATTAATTAAACATCTGATTGGTTCTTTCAAGCACAGGGGCAAATGCATATTAGTAAATTTCCAAAATGTTTATTAGCTGTGTGGTATGGGGAAAATAAACTAAAAACAGAAATACTCCATAAAGATGATCAGTTTTGGAAGACGAAAATGGAACCAAAATTATTATCTTTTTATTATGATTGCTTGCTACCAGAGCTTGTAGATCCTCGGCATACAAGAAATATGGCAATTCGTGAGCCAAGTTATGTCATTCGTAAAGGTAAAGAAAATAAAAATGTTGACACAAATGAGACAAATGCGGGTTGTAATAATGAGAAGATTATTGCCTTAGAGAAATTTTAAAACTATAACTTTTAAAATTTCTCTAATGCTTTATTATTAGTTCTTTTATAAATAAAACGATTTAAAAAGTACGTGATTTGCATCTAATTAGAATTTATTATTAATTAATTATATTCTAGACAACATTTTCGTATATTTCAAAATTGGCTCAGCCTGTAGTGTGGTACTGCATATGCACAGTCTTCAGAAGAAGCCACAGAAAATTTTCATAACATAACTTTGAATAAGTATTTGAATGAAACGATGAACATTCCTTATTATAACAGCTTTAGTATGTAATCCCATTGTATTATCATTTTACTAAAATATTCCTTACAATGACATTAGCTCTTAGACTATAAAGTAAAACGCAGTGTGTGTAATGTTTTATTCGATTGCAAAAAGTATTTTGTTTGTCTGTAAAACTATTTAAAATTTAATATGTACTTATGTAAGTAATTATTTTGCTTATTTATCAATATATTTAGTTATAGACCAAATATCGACTGTCTTGTATTTCATAACTAATATTAAAATAAATAGACACAGGTATTCATTTACTTTATTAGTTAAGATAAACTTAAATAGCTACTAAACAAACAATAACAAGTGAACAGCGAAACGTATCGTATTTCCGACGAAAGTATTTTCAAAACTTCGCGGGAAAACGGCGGCGGTCCGGCCGGCACGCGCGCGAGTGCAGCGCCGCCGCGGCGGCACTCGCGCAACTTTTGGCTAGGCCCCGCCCCTTTCGTTTCAATTATTTTACGGCATAGCGTCTTAAAAAAAAGAAACAACTTATGAAAGAATGACGACCTCCGAGGCGTAATAGTTACCACGCCAGACCGCCACCCAGGAGGTCCCGGGTTCGATCCCCGGTCGGGTCATGATGAAAAACGAACTTTTTCTGATTGGCCTCGGGTCTTGGATTTTTATCTATTTAGGTATTTGTAATAAAAATATAATATCGTTGAGTTAGTATCCCATAACACAACTTACTTTGGGGCTAGCTCAATCTCTATGAATTGTCCCTATATAGGTATATTTATTTATAGATTACGAGTGCATTATAGGGATAAATTATAGCACAAAAATATATATATTTTTTTATAACTTATGAAAGTAGAAAACTAGAGTGTGGACGAACTCTTTAGCCTATTTCGTCTTTTCTTTTCTTTAGTCTTATAACTTCTGTCTGACTTCCTTCACTTCGGTCGGTCAACTTCGCGAGTGTTGATAGAGTTTTTTAAATACTTACCTATTTTTGAAAGAAAATTTTCAGTGGGTTTCGAGTTAAAGTGTTGATAGAGAACGCATAACAGACAAACGGACGGGCGGACATGGCGAATCTATATAAGGATTTCTTGTTTGTAAATTAATATATAAGGACAAATCACACGGATTTTTACTACGGAACTCTTAAAAAACAGCGGAACAACAATGAAAAGAAGACGAACGTATCCATCCATAAACAACTCGTCATAAACGTAGACTGTTTTGTTGTTACCTTTGTTTAACAAGAAATAAAAAAAACTTTTTTGTTTTAATTTCCCATTTCAGTGCGGACAAAGGAATATTATGCCACGATGCTTTGTCCGTTGTAGATTTAATCATTGTCTTTGTTTTATCCCTGGGTGATGGTGCTTATAATTAACTATCTATCTTGATAAATATACATAATCTAATGTAACAGCTTATTAGTTTATTGTATGTATTTGAAAACAGGGTATAATATAGCCCTCCTCATCGATTTCGACAACGTCAACCCATGGATAATAAGGTGTATTATTGTATAACTAATGTGGCTGGCTAGACCGAATCTGTTTTTCTAAACTTTGTCGTACGGCTGGCAATACAAGCCAGCTGTAGGCATTGCCAGCCGTGCGACGGTAATAAGTTGTACGTGTAGGAGGGCTAATGTCTCTCTTTTCTTAACTGGCGTTTTAAGATAGACAAGTTAGATAGCGCGTGTGCGGAAAGCTCGACCGAGAAAGTACCACCATCTCACAAAATATCGGTGTGAGTGAAGCAGCAATACGTTTAGTTTAAGAGAATTTTAATTTGCAAGGCATCTGAAAATTAATCTAATCTCTTTCGAAAAACGAGGGATGTTGAATTGTTTTTACTCAGGATTGACAATAGCTTTTTTTTTTACAGATAAGATGAGCCTGGAAGAAACTTAACACAAATAAAACTCAATTGCACAAAAAATATACGTAAATAAATAAATTCTAAACATAAAACTGACAATAAACCCAGCCAAAATATTAATTAAATAGTTTTATTACAAAAAAAACTAAATTATTTATCAAAAGAGTATTTAACATTTTAAAAAACCATAGAGTATATTACTTATAAAAAATAAAAACATTGAAATTTAAAAAATGAGTTTTGATTCGAACTCGCCGGCGAAAAGATTGAATTTGGAGCGAGCTTCAAATTTTATGAGACAGTTCAGGGATCCGGACTCCAGGGAGCTGAAGAAACTTTCGGCTAACCAGTTTATGGAGGTGTGGAGCCATTACGATGGAGATGGTGAGTTTCAAGTTATTAACTACTTATGTTATCCTAGTATTATTATCCTGGTCTTTAAATCCGATGCTAGACACAACACAAATTATTTAGCACTTACGTTATGTATTTAGTACGATATTTTGTTCAAAATGTATCAAATCTTTATAACTTAAAATCAAAATCATCATAAATCTTTAAAACTTTTCTTTAATTTGGGAGAATGTACGTATTTAAATACGTACATACATATTTAAATACGTACATTCTCAGTAAATCTTTAAAACGTTTTTCTAGTTTTTAATATCAAAGACAGCCTAGATAGGAATGATTGGTTGCCACAAAGTAAAGAAGAAGGTACAAATTAAAATAAAATTTAACAGTAGATTTATTTATGGCCAGTAAATTTTAAAAAATTGAAGAACCTAATGTAACTAATAAAAGAAATAATTACTTTCGAAAACACCAGCTTGGTTAAGTGCATAGTGAGCGGAATTTAAGATCAGGAATTATTAAAAGAGCATTATCGTGTTGACTTCAAAATCCGCCTTCAATGAAGAAATTTTACTATCGTCTTTCTTCGGGGCGTCTTGACTCTTGACTGACATGAATACGGTGCTTTGAATTATATAATATTATCATATTATATGACACTGGCTAATTGCAACGATCAAGAATGCAGAAGCCAAAACTGAAAAAAAATTCACAGATTTCATGCCTCACACGACTATCGAGAACATTGGAAATAAATCTACGGAATTCGAAAAAATATTGTCGCTGAGCGACGATAAAGTCGGGATAAGGAAAATGTTACAAAATAAAACTACAACGTTTTTTATTTTTTTCAAAAAGGTTAGGCTACAAGGCAAACCCTTAACCTGATCATCTTTGTTTTAGGTTCAAATTATAGCTGGCTAAATTGTCCAGAGGGGTTTAAAATATCGAGCGCCAAAATCAAAAATTCGGAAAGAAAATGATTTTTAATTTCACAATTTCGGCCATAACTTTTTCGTTTTTGACTTTTTTTTATAATTTTTTTTGCACCTTACAGCTTTCGTGAATACGCGACTTTTGACGCCTTTTTTTCAATATCATATCTCCACAACTCTACGAGATATAAGGGGATCACACTTTTTCGTAAAATCGGAGCCTATACTGGAGCGAACGAAAAGACATTTCCAATGTCAAAAAATACTTGATGTTTTTGTGCATCGCACTGTAAATGAAGGTTGTTTTCTAGGGGTTTTTATGTTGCAATATAATATTACGCACAATATAGTCCAGAAAATAAACTGCAAGCAAGTTGCAATGTAACACAAATTGTTATCTATTGCAACTGCATTTCGGGAATGGCGCTACATAATATATTGCGTTAGTTGTTGCTGAAAATATTTCACGAAAATTATATCTATTCACTTTGTGAAGTTTTAAGCGAGCGAGAGAGATGCAAATATAATACGATGAAAATAGAGATGGCTATTAGTTCCGAATTAATATAATATTTTAATATAATTGACAACATATGTACCAAATACGAAACCAAATATTAACTCGTTGATAAACAAAGGAAATGAAAGAGGCCTTCACCTGTCTGACACCTGGGTTTCTTACAAACTATGAAAATAAGATAAAAAACCGGGCAAGTACGTGTTGGGCCACGCACAATGTAGGGTTCCGTATCGGCTACGCATTTCTTGCTTGCAAATGAGTACAATGCCATATTCTATGACATTTGTGCGTTTTCGTCAAAGAAATTTTACTTCATAAGTTCGTCGGCTATTACTCGGTAACTAGTAGTGCCTACGTAACCGTTATAGTTTTCCTTGAAGGTTCACTATATGGACTACTACCATGAATTTTTTCAAATTTCTAAACACAAGACTTTCGGAGATGGAGGGGGGGACCACCGTGCGAAACGAAAATTGACACGTTAAATGTAAATAATTCGCGAACGGATCATTGTATTGGAAAATGATTTTCCCACACCCTCAATGTTTTTAAGAGACCTATCTAACGATACCACAACATAGGGTCGGTGCGAAAAAAAAATTCATTCCCGCTTTACCTGCATAGGAGGCACCCCAAAAAAAAATATTTTTAAAAAATTTATTCTACCACTTTGTTAGAATTGTTAATATGAGTATACATACCAAATTACAGCTTTCTAGCATCAAGCGTCTAGGCGCTAGACCGCGGACGGACAGACGGACATGGCGAAGCTATCCCGTAGTTTACTACGGAACCCTAAAAAACTTTAGTTAAGTAGGTACTAAGGATAAATAATAGATTTTTTATTTTATTTTTATCATTTTCTACTCAAAAATCAACCATGGTTTTATTATAACTTGTTTTTTCAATTTCGCACTTCATAGTCTACTCAAGAATGACAGTGACAAAGCTAGTTTTAATTAGTCCTTGGTTCATCTTTATTGGAAAAAAAACGGAAACCTTTTAGGATCACTTTGTTGTCCGTCCGTCCGTCTGTCTGTATTAATAAAAGGTCGTAGAAGATACTTAATAAATAGTTCATGAAAAAACTATGTAACTAATTAACCTTACAAATAAAGCTTAGGTATTTTCTGTCACAAAAACAAGACAGGGACGCAGGGACTCAGAAGTTTATAACTTCATTATTTACCCGCGGTGAGTGCCGCGGCTATCTTGTTAGGTCTTACTTGAGAATTCGGTCAAGTGATGATGGTTTGGTTGGTGCTACGTGAAAATTTGTTTGTTTTTCACCCATTTCTGCTTCTTTAAATTGAAGAGCATATTTCTTGTAAATTTGTCCAAACTGGCGGTGGCACGGTGGCGTTGGGGGTCGGGTTACTGTTGTTCCCTACAATATTATTCACTAGTAAATCCCTCGCAACTTCGTTTGCGTACATCTCGCTTTCCCGTGGGAATTTTGAAAAATCCTTTCTTAGTGCTCCCCTACGTTATAAAAGGAACCCCTGTGCAAAATTTCAAGTTTCTAACCCTTATAGACCAACGCAGGGTTTAGGCCCTGCGTTGATATGTCAGTCAGTCAGTCAGCATCTCCTTTTATATACATAACGAGCTGTTACCCGCGACTTCGTCCGCGTGAAATGTTAAAATAAGGATAACTCCTTTTCCTGAGATGCGATTTAAATTAAACAAATCCTATATTCTGCTCCATCCCGAATCCCGAGCTCTATCTTCCTGTGAAAACAGAATTAAAATCCGTTCAGTAACTTAGAAGATGTGCGCGTTCAAACAGACAGACAGACAAAAAAAAATTTTTTGCTTTTATTACCTTACTCTAACTGTTCCCTCTCCATTTTTGCCAAATATGTCCAATGTACAGACATATCGGGGTCTACTGTTTTATTATATGTATAATAGATAATATTGTTGATTGATGGTGAGTTCAGTAATGGAGGCTGCCAGGTCGACTCTAACGTTCGCGAGTACACGAGAATGGTTGCTGCCTTGCGTGCCTCTGCTCCTACGAGTATCATCAACACCAATTTTGAATTTTAGATTTAACCTTTTCCGTCCATTTTATTCTTTCCATTCTTTGGTCAACAAGCCTCTTACAAAGGTTTGGCCAAGGTTTGAAGGAATGAAATAGGGGAATAAAAACACTCTAAACATCACCAGTTTCAGAGAACCTTCAGACGTTACAATCGATTGTACTTACGGACAAGTTTACAACATGCGTTTCAAGTTTTCATACTTGACATGATTTACTTGGAAGCTTTATGTTACGAAATACAGATTAACAATTTACAGTTTTACCTAAATAATATGGCAAACAATCTTATTTGTCTTTAAATAAGAACGTATATTTTTTTCGCCTTCAAATATCCTTTAGAATCAATTTCACTCTAGAAACGTTACAGACAGCTACATCAACAAGTAAGACAGTAACATAACATTACAATCTATATATTAAGTTAAAAGTCCTGACTGATTTAACTATATATCAACGCACAGCCCAAATCGCTGGGTCTAGAGATTCCAAATTTGGAATGTAGGTTCCTGATTTTTCAAAATTCCCACGGGAAAGCGAGATATGCGCAAACGTAATTGCCTGTATTTTCCTAGTGTGAACTAAAAGTAAACGTTAATTAAACATTGTGGTTGTTTTTAGCGTGTACGAAATTTCGAGTAGCCATTATTTCGAGTACTGTTTTGATATATTGAAAATATGTATGTATTCAACAAAAAAAAATACCCATATATTTTACAATTCAAATTGCGTAAACACAATTCCAGTTACGCATTTGTACAGATGTCGTGTTATTCCTTTCGTGTAATTAGAGAGTGAAAAGGACGGACGTTTTCATTACGGGACGGCAGTCGAGCGGGAAATTAATGTGAGACGTTACAGTGGTTTAGGGAACTATTTGTAGGCTTTTATGTACAAAATGGCGGTGGAATGATGAACGGGAATGATTTTAGAGTGAGTAAACTACTATAGCCAGTTGCAGAAATATATTAAGTCTCCTGTTAAATTTATGGGTTTACCAGCGATGAAAATACGCACCATCTACTTTATAAAGCGCTATTGGCTATCAGACATAACCTGTGTTAATTCAAGGTATCAGCTATTTAAGCGTGAAGAAGTAACAATGTCGCCTTTATATATTTGTGGGATTTACAGTGGCAGCCATAGTTTTATATCTATATCCATATTAATATTATAAACGGGAAAGTGTCTTAGTTTGTTTGTTTGTCCTCCCTTCACGTTGAAACAGTTGAAAGTCATGAACGGATTGATATGATTTTTTTATTGGGGATAGTTTAAGGTCTGGAGAGTGACATAGGCTACGTTTTTCCCACGGGATAAAGAGATACCCATGGGAAAAATTATTCACATTTTCTCCTGACCACGCGGGCGGAGCCGTGGGTAACAGCTAGTGTCTAATATATATAGTTTTATATGTCTAATATAAAATATTAATAAACGATTTAATTTTTCAACGTCTACCAGTTTTGCGCTTTCCGACAAATTTTGCCTTCATCATGGTCCGGGTTGGAAAATAATTTCACAGGATAAAAAATAGCCCTTGTCCTTCTCTGTAACCGTGACAAAACGTACTTTTCATACTGTGTTGAAATCACACCCTTCGTTTTACACACTCGAAACAAATTAGTCACATTATAAATTGATAAAGTTTTTGTTGGCATGCCAACATCTGGTTTGGAAAATTGCCAATGTAATATAAAAGGTTTTTGTAAAACCGGGCAAGTACATGTCGGGCCACGCACAATGTAGGGTTCCGTATTTACTGTGCATTGCTTGCCTTCAGTTGAGTCCAATATCAAATTCTATCACATTTGTAAGTTTTCATCAAAGAAATTATATTTTTTATGTTCGTCGGCTATTACTCGGTAACTAGTAGAGCCTAACCGTTATAGTTTCCATTGAAGGTTCAGCATATGTACTACTACCATGATTTTTTTTTAATTTCTAAACGTTAGACTTTCGAAGATAGAGAGGGGGGGGACCACCGTGCAAAACATGTTAATCCATATGAGCGTAACCGAATAAAAAAATTACTCAAAAATAACTTTCTCAACTTGTCATTTCTTATGTTAGTGTGCTAGGTGTAAGTGGGTTCGGTGAGGTGGGATTCCGTTCAAGGTTGTCACACAATAGGTTTGGTACCGTCGAGGCATACAATTTCAGTAAGTAGGCACTCGACAACGCAAAAGCCCTTGTCACAGAAACATTCAGGAAAAAAAATCGACTATTTTCCTTACCTTATTTTTTACTTGTGAACGCTCGAGCATACTTTGCAATACAATTATTCTCACCCCTGTGAAAATAAAAAAATAAAAACAAATATACAGGGTTATCTGTTATTCGACGTACCTGACTAGTGTAGCAAAATTCAACCAAACCTATTAAACCGGTGTTGTGTGAATTACTTATATACAAATATTTGCGTTTATATTACTAGCGACTTCGTTTGTATCCCGTTTAAACGTGGAAATATTGGAAAATCCTTTCTTATCAGAGTGCTTAGTACGAGTTTTTTGGTCACATTCGATCATGTCAACGTAAATAAACCGACCAAATAGAGAAGATTTCTCATGTTGCGAATTTATAAGACGCGTGCTACATATCAAAATTATGTGTCTTACTTGCTCACATTTTGAAGTGACTAACCCGACTAATTTGGATATGTTCTGGTAAATTGACAATACCTATGATTTTTTTTCAATTCAGTCGGTTTGTAAACGTTAACACGTTCGAATGTGTTATAAAAACTCGTACTAAGCAGTCTGAATGCCTACTACGTCATACAAAGAACACAAGAGAAGTAGGGCACAGCGGATCATCCGCTCAAATCGGAGCAGCCCGTCTGTGGAAGTACCTCTACCTTACAGAAGATCGTAGCCAAATAGCATTGGTCTCGGCCATGTTGTGTTCCTACGGTGAGTACGGTCTCCGGAGCTTCATTTGGGGGGATTGGGAGGATTGGCAACGCGTGAGTGATACCTCCGGTATCGAAAGCGTCCGTTTTTTTAATAAACTATTTTTACATTCAATCTATCTTAAACGCATGTCTCCTAACATGAAACTTTCGTCTTCGTCGGTCGTTTACTTCCTGGTTGTATAGATTAAGGAAATTTCTCGGCTATTACTCGGATAATAATTAAATAATTGCTCTAAATTCTAAACTTTAACAAACAATACAAAGTCCTTCGATATTTATGATTTCCACATACAAAGTGTATAATAATAGTACAATGTATAATAATAGTACAATTACATAGTATTGATTGACACTGGACTGTACTATTATGATAATAAACTAATATGACCCATATTTTGTTTTTGGGTTGTAATCATTTGCTGTTACATAAATAATCGACTTATTTGGACTTTATGATTGTTTTATGGTTGTTACTGCTCAAGAGTACTATGAATATTTCGAAAATATTAATAGATTAGCGCCCGTTCCAGCTTCGCATGGGGCTTACTAAGAACCCCTAGTTTACAGCTAGGCTATGGGCTCGGGTCAAGCCCACCACACATTCCCACCGATATGTCTCCCTGTCTCCTGTGTAGCCAAGATCAACAACGGCGACCTCAGATTGACAATAAGCGATGAAGCTTATTGACGTCCCGGGGGAGATAACTACAACTGTCTTGGAACCCACAACGAATTTAATCAGAAAGAAGATAGTCGGATTAGGAAGCATTGAAAAGACTTCCCTCTTTAACAACTACGTGAGAGACAGCAATTCGAAACAAAGGGTATTATACCCTAGAGAGGCTATGGGCTATATTATATTTTGAAAAAAACTAGGGACATGCAACATATTGCACGGGAGTGATGTACGTTAAAAGAAAAGTTGAAAGAATTTTTGAAATCAGTCCGTAGTATCTTTCCTCTTTATAATATTTGTTTATACTCCTATATTTGTTATACATTTTATTTTGGTTTCCATATTATTTATGTTATTTAGTTTTTTGTGTTTGGCCCATAGATGGCACTATTAGGTTTTGGTATTTTCTGAAACACGCTATGGTTTCGTTTTTTGATATGGTTATATGTAAATTATTATGAAGTATTAAATGTCTTTACGTTCCGGGAAATTTGTAAGATCATTTTCCCTGGCTCCGGGGGACCTCCTCTATCTAAAAATCTAAACTTTAGTTAGTATAGATAGATGAATAATCTTATCTCCTCGCACCAGGTGGGGTTCGAACCTACGACTACAAAATCCGGGTGATACCTCGGTCGTGTATTCGTTTTTCATTTATTAATATTTTCCAATTTATTTGGGTGTTGACTGTTGCTGTAAAGGGTCTAAAACGGGATAAAAATAACGTAAAATAATAAGTTACTATTAAATGACCTAGTTTTTTTATACCACAAAGGTGGCAAACAAGCATACGGTCGGCCTGATGGTAAGTCGTCACCGTAGCTTATAGACGCTTGCAATACCGGGGGTATTACTCACGCGCTGCCAACCCTCCAAACCTTCCCAAGTGGAGCTCTGGAGACCTTACTCACCGTAGGAACACAACTATGGCCGAGACCAATGCTATTTGGCTACGATCTTCTGTAAGGTGGAGGTCCTTCCCCAGACGGGAATCTAGTTCTATACGGGAAATTCGTTTCCACCATGACCATGAGTGACCATTCTCTCAAAGAATATCGGCAGGAAGCAGCGTTGCTTTGTAGCAAGTGCTAAGTTTGTTGCCGGTTCTTCTTAGCACAAAACTGTTGTAGTAGAAAAAAAAAGTGAAGATTCGAAAGTGATCATATTAGGCATTGTTGAATAAAAATAGATATTTGACTTTACTTAACTCGCGTGTTTCAGAACAGTCAGACAAGTGCCACGATGTATTCGGGCTCCTCAAGTACTATATTTTACTTATTGATTCTTTTGCATTACATGGAACTGAAATAGAAAGGTCCCTTTGGGAATTACGAGTAGTATCCCTGGCTGGCAAATGTCACTCCACATTTAGAACAACGTAGATCCAACATTATTTTTATTTCGGCCCACGTACTCGTATTTATAAATAGAGAACCATAGCACAGTCAACATTACGGTCATTTTGCTTTTGTTTCCGAAATGGTAGTAGTTGGAGTAGATATTTTACACAATTTATGTACTCTCGATAACAAGAGAAAGTGTTTTAAAGTATCCTAATGTTCACATAAAAGTTTTGAGTCTGAACAAATAATGCACAGTGCTTAGTACGAGTTTTTTGTTCGCATTCGGTCATGTCGACGTAAACAAACCGACCAAATAGAGAAGAACTATCCTATTTTGAATTTATAAGACGCGTGTTACGTATCACAATTATGAGAGTTATTTGCTCACGTTTTAAAGTGAGCAACCCGGTTAATTTTGATACGACACGCATCTGATAAATTCACAATATGTATATTTTTTTTATTTGGTCGGTTTGTATACGTTAACACGTTCGAATGTGACCAAAAAACTCGTACAAAGCACTCAGGTATCCAATACAAAGATTTTCATGCCAATAATGTAAGTTAATCATCGTTATGAAACTTTGTATATAAATAGTTACAATTTGAAGGCCCTGCTATTGATAACTTCTTTTTTATGCCATACCGCAGGCAAACAAAGTGGATACCGCCGCCGCGCCGCCAATGAAATTCAGTAATACCAGAGGCCCTGCCAGAATACCATCTTCGCGTGGGATTAAAAATCCATACTATCTATCTATAGTTTTTTTTTTAAGGTGGCATTTAAGCATACGGTTGGCTTGATGGTAAGCCGTCACCGTAGCCTATAGACGCTTGCAATACCGGGGGTATCACTCACGCGTTGCCAACCCTAACGTGGCCGAGACCAATGCTATTTGGCTACGATCTTCTGTAAGGTGGAGGTCCTTCCCCAGACGGGCTGCTCCGATTTGAGCGGATTATCCGCCGTGGCCCACCTCTCTTAAAGAAGTATAGATAGTATATATATTTTTTATTATATTTACGTCTCTAGTTACTTGGTACTAAAAAATGATGATGAAAGATGTCCAAACCACCATTACATAGAATTTTGTGCCTAATGAAAATAGGCCTACGTCCTGAGTAAATTCGAAGTGTTTGATTAATAACACGTAACATTATGAAGGTGCCTAATAGTTACATTAAAATAAATTATTCAAGTATAGGTCGACAATAACGACTCGAGTCACAAATGACACCCTAACGGAAGGATATAATGACGTAATAAGCATCACCATTAGAGGAAAAAAAGGTCATTTTAAATAGGACAATGACCACAGATAACATATTTACTTTTTCTCATATTGTAGAGCGCACAGTGAAGATTTTTTTTTTGAGGACGCTCGGCTCGATTCCGAAATCGAATTGAAATTCGGCACCCTACACGTGCGTGGCGTGGCCCGATACCCACTCAAAGTCAAGTCCAATATTTTATTCAAATAGGCCTATTAAAAGCTCTTTCGAATCGTCAAATTTTTTTCCTACCACCAGATCAGACAGCAAAGTGCTGCACTGGTTGCAAGAAACTTGACATTTTCTCTAACACACTTGCCCGGTTTTTCAATTTACACCACGTAAATTATTTTTAATATCACTTTATGCATTATTTTTCTACATTTTAAGGAGCACGAAAATTTTGTTAATTCCAATACGTTTTTTACAGGTAACGGCTACATCGAAGGCACCGAACTGGACGGATTCCTGAAGGAGTTTGTATCCAGTGCCAATTTCACCGACATCAGTCCAGACGTGAGTTTTCAATGACATACAATACAATACAAAACTCTGTATTGTCAAAATATAAACATACGAAGTGAGAGAAAAAATAATAGCTTTTAAAAAACAATACATAACGAACAAAAGGCAGTCTTATCACAAAAGCAAGCATCTCTTGCTGACAACCTAGTAGTGTTGGAAAAAAACATTATAGATGGCGTATGTGGCGAAAATATATAACAAAATATACTTATATGTAAGAAGTATATGTCTTTATGTAAGAAGTGTTTTGTACTTCTTAACATAAAGACATATACTTCTTACATAAAGAAACAGGTTTCCGGTGCAGACATATCTGTGCGGGTCGATACCGATCGGTGTAGATATTATATACAGGGTGTTTGGTAGAGGATTGAACATGGGATAATGGCAGAAAGGTGAGATGGTCTGCTACATGCTGAGCGAAAAAAAATTGACCTAGGGCCCATAGTTTTTTTAAAATGATTTTTTTAAATTTTTCACCATACTTTCTTCCTTCGTGAATTTGAAGTACTATAACTTTTTTTTTTATTGGAACAATCGGCCAGTTTATTTTTTTATTCTTATATTAACTGTATGTAGCTTACTTTTAAATTGATATTTGTCGGTTAGAGTTACCACAAAAAATGATATGAGTCCTCAAACATCAAAAAGACGAAAAGTACACGCCGAGCGTTCAACTTTGGACTGCTGTTAAAAAAAACTAAAAGTGGTACTGCAGTTCTAATTCTAGGAAAACATCTCTAGTTCATGCCCTTTGGAATGGTATTCAATTTACATAGTATTTTTTTTTAAGTAGTCTTTTTCGTACATTCTACATGAAATTGACCATTTCTGACAAAAATCCTTTAAAGAAAATAAATCAAAATAATGTTACGAAACATAGAGCGGGATGGTTACAGGCAGGTAGAAACGTTAACGTTTCTCTTAATCAATATCAGCATCCGTTCTTCCTTTTTCACTCTTCATAGGTGGGCAATGCATCCAAGACCTTGTAGTGAAGAGTGGTAAGTGATAAGCAATCACCGCTGCCTATTGACATCTACGATTTTTTAATGACACGAAGAGGACAAACTAGCTAGCAAGTCACCTGATGGTAAGCAATCACCGCTGCCCATAGACATGCACAACTTTTTTTTTGACACGAGGAGGACAAACAAGCACCTTATGGTTAGCAATCACCGACTACAAAATCTTGGATGCGTTCCGGTCCCCCCCGGTCCTTCCTTTTTCATTCCGTCATAGGTGGGCACCTATGACGGAATGAAAAAGGAAGGACCGGGGAAGGAAAGTTAATAATGGAGTAGGAAACAGAAGGTGTATCAGGCTTCCGGCTCTCTCACTCATCCTACGAAACACGGGGGACATACGAGGTACTGCCCCGGTCGAGCCTGCCCATTTACGAGCTACTACTAGTTCATTCATAGTAGTCGCTACGCTCTACCACTCTTCACCACTCAAGGTCTTGGATGCATTGCCCACCTATGAAGAGTGAAAAAGGAAGAACGGATGCTGATAATGATGAACCGTAACCATCCCGCTCTATGTTTCGTAACATTTTTTTTATTTATTTTCATTAAAGTATTTTTGTCAGAAATGGTCAATTTCATGTAGAAAGTACGAGAAAGACTACATAGAAAAAAATAAACTATACAAATTACATACAATTCGAAAGGGCATGAACTAGAGCTGTTTTCCTATAATTAGAACTGCTGTACCACTTTTAGTTTTTTTTTAACTGCAGTCCAAAGTTGAACGCTCGGCATGGACTTCTCGCCTTTTTGATGTTTGAGGGCTCATAATTTTTTTCCTGGTAACTCTAACCAACAAATATCAATTTAAAAGTAAGCTACATTCAGTAAAGATAAGAATAAAAAAATAAGCTGGACGACTGATCCAATAAAAAAAAAGTTATAGTACTTCAAATTCACGAAGGAAGAAAGTTTGGTGAAAATTAAAAAAAAAATATTAAAAAAATACTATGGGCCCTAGGTCAAATTTTTTTCGCTCAGCATGTAGCAGACCATCTTACCTTTCTGCCATTCTCCCATGTTCAATCCTCTACCAAACACCCTGTATATCTTAATTCGATAACTCAGTAATT